>OU342972.1:5057500-6307500 GCA_910592155.1 Ypsolopha scabrella | reverse complement strand
GCAGAGTCGAAATATTGTTCCTATGACCTAGAAACTTTGGCTATTTACAATGCTTTAAAACATTTTAGAGTGTATCTTCTTGGTATTAATTTTAAAATTATTACAGACTGCAATTCTATTAAAACAACAATGTCAAAAAGAGATTTGTCCCCAAGAGTTGCACGTTGGTGGACCATTATGCAAGATTTTCAATTCGATATCGTATACAGGAAGGGCAAATTTATCAGTCACGTCGATTTTCTTAGCCGCAATCCCGTTCGGTCCCCAAACCCAGGTCATCGACCCCAAACCATACCGGAAGTGAATCTCATTGAATCCGACGATAGTAATTCACGGTCATGGTTAGAACGTGCGCAGCAAAACGATCCAGAAACTCAAACATTGATGACACAATTAGAGGCTGGTGAAATTGATCCTAATCAATACTTAATTCGAAATAATTTGCTCTATTATAAAACAGACCCACAAGCAGAACCGAAATTGTTTGTACCAAAAGGGTATAGGTTGAGCATTTTAAGACTTTTCCATGACGAAAACTGTCATGTTGGGTTTGACAAAACTTTTCACAAAATCCGAGAGTATTTTTGGTTCCCTAGTATGGCGGCATTCGTAAAAAAGTATATTTCACATTGCTTAATTTGTATAGAAAGAAAGAGTCATTCTGGTCCAAAACAAGGTCTCTTACATCCGATCGAAAAAAGAGCAATTCCATTTCATACCATACATTTAGATTGCACCGGGCCGTTTGTGGTTACTAGTGAAGGGTATAGACATATATTGCTTATTGTGGATGGTTTCACTAAATTTTGTTTGTTAAAACCCCTCAAAACTTTAAATGCGTCGGAGCTCATTCCAATTATAAGAGAAACCATAACACTGTTTGGTACACCTTCACTAGTAGTCACGGATCGTGGCACAAATTTTAGTTCAAATCAGATTCAAAGCCTTTTTAGGGAATTGCATATTGAACACCACATGATAGCCACTGGTACACCTAGAAGCAATGGTCAATGTGAACGATATGTTTCCACAGTAATAAATATGTTAAGCACTATGTGTGATGAGTCGTCAGATTGGCCAAGCGCTTTATGGAAAGTTTTATGGAAACACTACTGTTCAGAAATCTACTGGGTTTTCACCTTTACGTCTATTGATTGGTGTGGAAGCAAATATTCCTTGTGTACAGTTTTGTCTCAGTGAGATTGAAAGTGATAGTGTAGAACCAAATATTGATGTTCACGCTGATCGAGAACTTGCTAGGCAACGATTACAAATAGTGGCAGAAAAATTTAAGCAACGCTTTGATTCGGTTAGACGTAATAATCAGGTTTACGAAGTAGGTGATTTAGTATATGTCAATTAGGACCACAGACGTCATGACAAATTAAAACCAAAATTTAAGGGACCGTATGAAATCACTGTTATTCTCCCCTATGATCGCTATGCTTTACGAGGTCTGGGAAATTTAAGAGATATTATTATTGCTAAAGAAAAATTACGGTATCGGCCAGGTGAATGGGTGGATGAAAATATTGCTGTTGAAAATGTCCTATAAACTTTATTTATTAGAAATGTTATTGTTAAAGATTAACAGTTAAGTATTTGTATGTAATACTGATATATGTTGAACGATAAAGATTTTTAATTTGATATGAAAATATAACTCATTGTATAACAATGTATTATACCGCTGGTCGGCCTTTTGATTGGTGCTAATTATTCCCACTGGCAGCGGGTGGATGCTATCAGCATGTCTATTCAATTGGCATATTATGTGTAGATCCGCTGGTCGGCCTTTTATTTGGTGCTGATTTGTCCCACTGGCAGCGGGTGGGTGCTATCAGCATGTCTATGTAATTGGCCTCTATCCGCTGGTTGGCTATTTACTTGGTGTTGGTTAGTCCCACTGACAGCGGGTGGATGGAATCAACATGTCTAGGTAACAAGCCTAAACACGCTGACGGGTTACTTGTTTGGTGTTAGTCTATCTCAATGGCAGCGTTTGAAGGGGACTAATATGTCTATGCAAGTAACAATTCGATTGAACGAATGTACATACATTTAAATATACAATATAAATTAATGAGATGATTAATTGGTACTTCGAGGACGAAGTACTGTCAGTATGACCGTATGAGGTTATGATATAAATAATTGTATTAATTTATATACTGTATTAGAATTTATAGAGTGCACGATTACAAATATAAAAATAAAGAGTAATTGATTTGATCGTTCCCACCAAATCTGATAAATATTTTTGTTATAAAACATGTGCTAGCTTCTGATTGGCTAATTGTGAAGGCTTCCTATTGGTGCAGCACAAAATGTGGTCCGACTGAGGGGCCTGCTAGGCAAGAGAAAACCATTCTTTGTGCGGCATCGAGAGGACACGTAAGTTAAGTAAACTTGTTACTAGGTCACTTTGTTTATTACTCTTATTGTATTACTGTGTCACCGGTACTATGTCTCTGATACCATGTAACTGTTATTATGTACTGTTACTATGTCACTGCTTCTATATCATTGATACTACGTCACCCATAGTGATAAATATTTGCCAATTATATCTAAATTTGATTCGATGTATTATGTTTAATTTTCTGTGAATTGATGTGGGTGATTGAAAATAAATGGTGTATGTATGTATACTTGTATGTATTATGTTTTCTTACATATTTCCTCAAGTAACTTAGATTCTACTAAAATGCCATTTGCATTTTATTTGATTTATTTTGGCTTGAAGCTTCCTTGCATTTAATTAATTAAAAGCCTCACTTAATTACATAATGATTCAGATAGTTTACAATGTTTTCACTTAAAGTTAAATATTAAATCTCACACGCGCGACGAACTCGGTGGAAATGGCAAGCGCGATTGTTTGCCTACCAAACACTCCTCGCATATGCTCAGATCATCAACGTAACTTATGTTCTTGCTATCCAGGAATTGCTTTATGTACTTCTTATTCTGATGACATAGCCTTTTATGCCACACACTCATAGTCTCCACTTTCTTAGTTAAACAACAAAATCCATCCAAAGATTGTCCAACGTCGCAATCACAAATGTCAAACTTGCGTTTCGATTTTGCTTGCAGACAAGAGTTTTCGGAATGCGTTTTATAGTCACTTGTAATTTTTGACAGTTCAGATTGCGTTTCGTTCAACGTAAAGAGCATACGATACAATTTGTTTACGCGTTTTGCAACTGCACGAACTTCACCTCTGTCATTCACAAACTCGCAATGTTTTTTATCCGACACTAAGTTTAATCCTTTGTCCATCACAGTTCCTACTGAAAATAGATTGAACTTTAGTTCAGGCACATACAACACTTTACTCAGCACAGTTTTTAAGAACTTTTCACCATTCCACGCAAATAGTTCTACGGTTCCATGACCCATCACATCAAGAGCTTTTCCATTTCCGACAGTCACTTTATTAGAGCTCTTTACCTCACACAAAGACTGGAACAGCCGTTTTTCTCCACACATATGATCGCTAGCTCCCGTATCCATAAACCAGAACTTTTCAGATTCTTCAGTGATAGTACACATAAAAGCGTTGACATCAGGAGCTTATTATTAGGAGCGTTTTATTCTTCAGTTTCAGCGCTTTACAATCAGCCAACAAGTGCCCTTTCTTCTTACAATAGTGGCACGTTCTGGACTCTCTATAGCCTCTCTTATTAGCTGCGCAGTTTCTCGAAATGTGGCCTTCCTTTCCACAAGTGTAGCACTTCACAAGACCATGATGAGGTGGTCTGCTTACACTGGCCAACGCTACTTCGCCTTCATTTGGGGGACAAATCTCTCTTCTTCAATCAACAGTCTCGACGTTAACTCTTCAATAGTCTGAGTATCTACAGGCACAGACTCCCAAGCCGAACGGAAGTGCTTGAACCTTTCCGGCAAGGTCATTAGTATCTTTGTGATGATCATCTTATCAGATATTGGCTCTCCTGCTTGCTTCAGCTTGGTCCTTATATCCTCCAGCTTTGATAGGAACGTCGACACAGAGTCTTCACCAAAATGAATGGAAAAGAACTTTTGTTGCAAAAAATGTATGCTTACAACGGATTCTTTCTCATACACAGCCTTCAACTTCGCCCACATGCTAGCAGACGTACAACACGATAACAGATGCGTGATTGGGGCAGCTTCCATCCTTGTAACAATGACTTCTTGGGCCTTGGCATCTTTTGTCATCCAAGCCGTCTTCTCAGTTGCTGACTCAGGCATTGGTGTGTTGCCGCTCACCACATCAAAATATCCTTTTCCTTTCAGGATAACTTCAGTCGTAAACTTCCAGACAGCCCAGTTATCTCCACCGGATAACTTCAAACTCGAGGACTGCGGTTCCATCTTCGCAAAGTATGACGACGCGTGTTCCTAACCTCAAATTCTTCAGCTCGCAGAAAATAAAACTTGTCAAAAGCGTCTGACCTGAAAACAGATTCAATGAGCCTGGGCCCAAAACCTGTTGGAAGGTTGTGGAATGAATAGCCTTGATTGAATCTGTTTATAAAGCAAGTTTTATTGTTAAATAAGAAAATGGTACACGCTCAAAGCAATGGCCGTTTTACACACACACAGAGACATCAGTGTAGCTACATAAAAAAAAACATAGATAAACATTGCCATATCTCGACAGATAGAAACATTAATTTATGTATTTAAATTGGTGCTCGTAGCAAGGATTTATAAAGATTTTTTGAGAACGATATTATATGTCAACATAACCTAAAAATGTCAAGTAAATAAAAAATTTACTTACTTTTCTTTGGAGAATGTCCATCTCCCATCACCATAGCAAGTAGCTTTTTACTTCTGTTATTTTTCACATTCATTTTCACAAGAACTAACACCAAACCAAAATTTAGTTACTTCGGCGCGAAACCAGCTGCGTCCTGTACGAGTCACAACGTGCATGCAAATGGCGGCTGTTCGTCGCGTCGCAACATCTCAAGTAAACACACACCTCAGTTAGTCGTTTTTGCCTGTATGAATTTTTAGCATTTCAATAGGAAAGCAAGCAAGCAAAAACTATTATAGGCGCATATCATATTTATGCTGCTGGCAATCAATATTAACTACTTTGTTTGATCAACAGACAAAAAAGCCTAAATATATTTAAGTTATTTTACCTACATAATTACGAAACTGCTCATGCAGTTCAGTTGTTTGCAAAAAACATTTAAATGCTTATATTTGGTTTTAGAAACACATTCAATAATTATTTTTGTTAAACTTTAGAATGCAAAAAAGACTTAAGGAACTCTAAATGCTTTTGATTGGAGGTCAAATGTAAATCTACTAGACTATATAAACTTAGTTGCTGCTGTCAGTATTATGTATCGCAACTGCCTGCATTTAGTTGTTTTTATCGGAAGCTAAATCTTAGACGAAGCTACTTAACACTTAACTGATTTTACCAGTAGATAGAGCATGAAAAAATGATTTTGCTGGTATTGATAAGTCGTTTTTGACAAAATTGACAGTTAGTCGGTATTTGCAGTATATGGACGCATTGTGTTTTGGTTGGACAATTGTTCCGCACAAAATAAAAACTGGGCGTTGTTATGTTTTTTGGTGGACATTGTCAATAGTACCACCATCGGGGTAAAAACAATTACTCTCAAATACTTTGAGCCGGGTCACACTTTCATGTCTGCTGATAGCTTCTACCATCAGGTGGAGCAATCACTGAACAGACAAAAAAAAGTTTATGATTTTACAGACTTTGTTGAGTGTGTGAAAAAGGCTAATTCGAACAAGAATATTGTAAAAATCATGGATGTGGGAGACTTTTTCGTCTATGACGATTTATCATCGCAACATAAACTTAGAAAAAATGAACCCAGAGTTTATTTACATGACATAATGGCTACAAGAATAGAGCGGGGCCACTTTACGCTGCAATATAAGACTCGCTATAGCGAAGTACAAGGAGGAACCATTGGATTTTTTGCAAGTTAAAATAACAAAAATGCAACAATCACACTTTTTAGTGTTGCGGGTTAAATTGTTAAAAATGGGTAGACTACAGTCAGCACTCTGATTGCCTCATTTGAGGAGTTTCAAATTCAAAAGTCCCGTGGCATAATGACTATTTTCAAGTAATATCCTGCAATGAGCACACTAACACAAAGCGATTTCCGCAATTTAGAGTTATGTGCTGTCATTCGTTCAGGAGTTCTACGGTGATGGGGCCAGGATCGAAGGTCAGTGGGCATTTTGTCAGGCCAAGATCGAAGTTCAGATGGATTATGTCAATTTTCAAGTAACATCAACAATCTGCATCCTGGTACAAAGTATTTGCCACAATATCGAGTGATATGCTGTCTTCCATTGAGGAGTTCCACTGCCTATGTCTGAAGACTATCATCAGATCACAAACTAAAATGAGACCTACCTGGAAATCACTCTTCCAAACAAGAAAAAAAAATTTCAAATCGGTTCAGATATGCCTGAGATATTTGTCTCAATATCGAGTGAATGTCATCATCCGTTGAGGAGGCTACCTATCTCTGAAGTCCATGATTAAATCACGACCAAACTAAAATGGGACCTGCCTGGAAGCAAACCATCCCAAATATTATTGTTTTTCAAATCGGTTAAGATTTGCCAGAGTTATGGAGTAACATACCCGAAAAAAAAAATACGGTCGAATCCCTTCAAGTCGGTTAAAAACAAGTTGTCCATATTTAGACGTTGAGCCAAGTAGTCAAAAATGTACAGATCGGTTTCCTTCCTCGGAAGTTGAAGCCACAATCAATGTTTGGGATGATACTTCTAACGTCCATTGATACAAACCAGTAAATGACTAATAACAAAAAAATTGAAATACTTAATTTTTCGAAAAAATGTGTGAAGTGTTATTTTAATTTAATTATTTTATGTCACTTTCTTGCAAGTGTAATATTATATAAATCAGCTACACGTACGTAAATTTCAATCCTCGTATTGTGTTTTCAATTCAACCGCTTTAATCTAGAATGACATCTATCTTACATAAAACCAATTAAAACTCGAAAGGATCGACAGATTTTCCGCACCTGTGTCAAAATATGCTATTTCATTATGTACATCATTACATATTACACCCATAGTTTATCTTCTTTTTTTAATTTTGAAGAAAACTCAGATAGAATGTGAACATAATTACTACTTTAAACATTTTTCTAGTGTTTTATTTTATAACGCATCAGTAGGTAGTGTTAATCAAAATAAAATAAAAAACATTTTATTTTCAACGGTGAAGCAATGTAAGTAACAACTCAGGTTATATGTGACACTTTGGTTGAGTGTCATTTTTTAAAAATGTTCTAATATTATATCAACTATAAGTCAACGCAGGTAAAAAGAGCTCTGGGGCTCAGAAGGGATATGTTTGCGCATGGGGTTATAGTCGCGCACAAAAAGGCTTGAGTATAATATTGTTTGATTTCGCAAGTAAAATGTTTTTTGTAGAATAACATCGGTATAACAGCTATTTTTAACAGGTTAGAAATAAAAATATACAGTCGGTGTTGATTTGGTCCACAACTTGCGTCACATGAATGTTAATATACCTACATGTTGCTTATTAAAAAAAAATGCATACGAAAACAAAATACTTCTACCAGCTTCGTTCCTCATGCAACAGTAAACATTGTAAATAATTTTTCTGTCTTTTTTCTCTGAAAACCCATCGTAACACAAATACATTTTTGCGTGTGACTGTATTTTGAGATCGACCGAACGCCGTGAAGCGAACGAACCAATCGCGAGACAGCAAATCCACGGGCCAGGTATTTTCCCTGTCGCGGTCGCCCGCGCCCCACCTCATACCGTCAATTTGGTCGGTAATTCGCTCACTGCGCAGGTACGTCGTCGCTCGGAGCTCTTTTTACGTGCGCCTAATTGTACCTATTTGGTTAATCTATGACACTGCCTAAGCGACGCGCCCGCCCGCCCTCGCCCGCGCCAACAGAGAGGACTCACGCCCCTCTCCGCGCAAACGTCTCTCATAGACAGTGATACTCGGCCGCTGTGGAACTTTAACAAGGCGGACTTTAAATATTTGTATGCCACTTTGGCTGCAGTAAATTGGGATCCATTGTATGAACTTAATAATGCTGAGGACGCTTTAAATCTATTTTATAATATTGTCAATTCTGTTATCGATAATTGCACTCCCAGAAAAAAACGTAGGGCCGTGGATCCTCGATACGGTTATCCAGAATGGTACACGGCTGACTTGATACGTGACATTAAGGAAAAAGCTATTTTACATAAAACCTATAAAAAAAGTAAATCTAGATGTGATTATGAACTGTTCTCTCGTTGCAGGGCGCTAGTTAAATCTAAGATAACCGCAACTTACGATGAGTATCAAAATAGGGTTCAATCGAGACTCGCGGATGATCCGAGTTCATTTTGGAACTTTATAAAGTCAAAACGCGAGAAACGTAGTAACTACAGTCGTATTAAAAAAAATGGCAATATGTTAGCGGACGATGAATGTGCACAGGAGTTTGCATCCTACTTCCATTCGGTGTATAGTTCCACCCCGCCTCAATTGGACGCGCGCGCGGCGGCGCGGGTGGCGGACGGTGGAGGAGGAGGCGCGCGCGTGCATGTGCCGCAGCTCACGCTGGAAGATGTGCGCCACGCGCTCACTCGCCTCAAGCCCAAGCGCTCTGCCGGACCTGATGGGGTACCACCCTACCTGGTAAAGGATGCTCGCAGGGTACTAGATGAGCCGTTACTGCATATTTTTAATTTATGTCTTTCAGAATGCGCTTATCCCGATGCATGGAAGGTCACAAAAGTCATACCAGTGCCAAAAGGTGGCTCGGGGTCAGACGTGGGTGATTTCAGGCCGGTGGCGATACTGTCAACGTTCGCGAAGGTCTTCGAGTCTAGTCTGCAGAGGTCAATTTACTTACAGATGCGCTCTCAACTCTCGGACGCGCAACATGGGTTTAGACCGGGCCGCAGCACCACCACTAACTTACTGTGCTTCATGTCGCACGTGGTGCCGTCGCTGGACGCAAGGGGGCAGGTCGACGTTGCTTACTTTGATTTCAGGAAGGCGTTCGATACTGTCGATAATGACGTGCTTCTTGAGAAATTTGCTGGCGTCGGCTTCACTCCGCGCCTTTTTGAGTTCTTTAGTAGCTACTTGAGAAACAGGCGCCAGTACGTGCAGTATGCTGGACATGCTTCAAACACGTATTGCACATATTCGGGTGTTAGCCAAGGAAGTAACCTCGGACCTCTGGAATTTAGTATAATGATAAACGACCTTCCGAACGTGGTCAAGGATGCCGTCTGCTTGTTATTCGCGGATGACCTCAAGTTGCTTTGCACCGTTAAGGATGACGCAGATTGCGCGGCATTGCAGCGTGACATAGATCGTGTCGTGGAATGGAGTCGCAGGAATAAGCTGTACTTCAACGTATCGAAGTGTGCGACAATGACGTATACCCGCTTGCATGCACCACGTTACTATTGTTACGAAGTAGACGGGACAGCAATGCCTCGCGTATCGGAGGTACGCGATCTTGGGGTACGCATGACGCATGATTTAAACTTTCGTAATCACATCGAAGACTTGTGTAAGAAAGCTTTTAAAAAGTTAGGATTCATTTTGCGGCAGGCTCAGTGTTTTAAAAATATCGAGG
The DNA here is from genome assembly GCA_910592155.1 of Ypsolopha scabrella. Classification (NCBI taxonomy): domain Eukaryota; kingdom Metazoa; phylum Arthropoda; class Insecta; order Lepidoptera; family Ypsolophidae; genus Ypsolopha; species Ypsolopha scabrella. The sequence continues at coordinate 6,297,829 of OU342972.1, read as the reverse complement.
CTGTAAAAGCCCTTTTTAATGCTCTTGTTCGGAGCCGAATCGAAACGAGTGCAATTATTTGGAATCCACATGAAGCTAAATATAACTACATGCTGGAGAAAATTTTAAATAAATTTATAAGGTTTGTGTATTTTAAATTATATGGAGTTTACCCTTTCTTTCCACTTATGTATCCAACCCTATTTATTTTGGGTATGGTTGGATACAGTAAGCTTGAAGTGAGAAGAAACCTGGCGCTAGTAGTCTATTTCTTCAAACTTATTCGTGGAAAACAAGATAATCCACAGGTGTTACTGTCGATAGGGCTGTTTGTGCCGAATAATTACCAAAGAGCAAGAACCCACAAGCTGTTCTATGAGCCTGTCGTGCGGACAAATATGCTGAAGGAGGCACCAGTTACGAGAGCTATCCGATTTTTGAATAAAATTGATCAGGAGACAGATATTGACGTTTTTTACTGTTCGCTGACTGACTTTACAAGAGTAGCACTGTGTTTGTTATGTAAATAGGTTAAGTAGATGATATGTAATAAGTGATTTAGTTAATATTTTTTATGTAGCTTATATTTTCATGTCTGTTAAGATCATAGGTTTTCAGATTCTTCTTTTTTAATTTTTAACAATATTGCTTTAGGTTAACCTGTCATAATATTGTTTAGTTATTAGTAAATAAAAAAAAATAAACACTTCTCTTTCTTCTCTGACCTCTGAACTGTTCTTGATGACAGTGTCAGTGCAGTGCTGACTGCTGCAGGAAGTGTCACATGCGTCATTCATAATTTATTGTGTGCCTAATTATTGTGATCTGCCGCTTCCGTCGACATATAATTTTAATTTACAACTTATTGCTTATGTGGAAAACTATTTGTGTGACTGTAACGCGGAATTACGAATATTGTGATGTCAGTTTCGGAAAATACGAAATACTTACCTAATAAAATTATTCCCTGGTAAAGGTAAGTAAATTATGTACTTGTTTTGAACCTGTGTTTATTACATCCGATTTGTAACTTTGTGGATAAAAGCAAAACATATCGGCACGACATGCGTCCGAAAGAATATATTCGGTGGTCGTAGTAAAGTATTTTACTATATAAATAATGTAAGTATTTTAGTACCTATTTAAATAATTAATTTTGAGATGTAAGTCACACCCACTTTTCACCGATCATTGTCTTGTCCCAACCGTGATGGTGTAAAGTCGAGGGTGGGTCCAGGGGGTGATGGGTTCCACCTGGGACTAGGTTAACCAGTGATATTTAGCTCTTTGTAATGCCTATTTTGCCAAATAAATGTATTATAGCTAGTTTTATACACATACATGACACGAAACAATACAAACATATACAAGAGGCATGTAAAATATGAATGATTTTATTTTCATTATGGAGATTGTGCTCTCCAGGCACCAAGGTTGGATCCGCCCTTGGTAGAGTATGTAGACCAAACACAATTGTGCCCCACCGAGATTGAACCCACGATCTTTGAATTAACAGTCATAAATTATATTTTTATTTAACACGCTAGATATTTCTGTTCCATCTGTATTATAATAATAATATTATGCTATTTAATGATAGATACGGTAGCTAGACTAGAGTGTCTCCGTTTTGAATAACACTAATTGTTATGCTTTTCTTTCAGAAAAATGTTTTCTTTGGTGAAATTCGACAACAACGAGCTGCAAGTAGTATCTACAAAAAGTGTGAAAAATGTAAGCCAAGACAAAAAATGCATTGTAAACTGCAAAGGCTCGAAATATTCCGCAGTACTCCTAGAAAAACATGGTAAGCCGTTACCACCATTACATCATTTAATCACGCCACGCCGCCGCCGGCAGGCACCTACCTACTTATAGTTCGCAGGGTGTTTATTTTTGTGCAGTCTCTAGTAAACTGATTTTCACGAGATATAACTATGCGTTGGTACGGGTCATACACAGGCTATTATATTGCGAAAGTTTTATCAAGATTCGTCGATTAGGTAGCTTTTTATTAATTTAAGTACTTTGATTTAAATTTTGTGTAGCCTCTAAGGCAGGGGTCGGGAAGTAATTTTAAATGAGGTCTGGGATACCGTCAAAAATTTTTTCGATGTCCAGAAAAAAAGCTCATAAAAAAACATTTATTTTGACTATTGCATATAAGGTAATTAAATAAAATACTATAGCTATTATTAAAGGTATTCTTTAAAATTAATTAATGCTAGAAATACACCTGCGGTCTTAAACCAGATTTTAAAAGAGCTGATGCGAAGAGTATCTTCAAGGTACTAAATCTAAACTACTCCAATTAGATTCTACTTTGCAGTTATAGTAGAAATATTTTTAAATTTAGTAGGTGGGTAAGTAATTTAACAATATTTCGGCGGTCCAAAATTCGGCCTTCCGCCGTCCGCCTGTTACCGACCGATGCTATAGTAAAAACACCGATGCTCTAGCTAGGGAACTGGTTGTTCACACGGGATAAAAAGGGGCGTCACATTTTAAAAATAATGTAAATAACAATAATAAAAAGTCAAGGCATACATAACAATATCATTACCGCTTTAAAAAACTTTTACATATATAAATAATACGTTTGCACTACAAAATAATGTTTACGAGTAAAAAAAATTTTAAACACTTCAAAAATAATGCACTCCACAACAAAATTGATGTTTCGCACTACAACGATTCAATACGCATCACCAACCAATGATAAATAATGCAATCATTTAAGCATAAAAAAGGGGTCAATCTCGGAATGAGAGATAATAAGCTGAAAACTCGTAAAATACCTTCATTTTGGCATTCGAAAAGTTGGCTGAAAAGTCACATAAAATCTCGTGTCCGCGTCGTAAGTTATTTAAGGTCAAAGGCCACAAAAATTATCTAGGTTTTTATAGCTCCAATGATGACATTTATTATAAAATTGTAGAACAGAAAATTTGCGATAAATTTTGTCACAAACATTTTTTCATGCGCTCAACCGTTTTTAGTTTGAGGGCGGAGAGCGCGCAGTGCCCAGCCATACATACTGTAATGCAAGGTCAACTGTTTATCTCGATGAATAATATCGTGTATAAAGCTATTAAATTTTAATTTTATCCCTTACACATCCATTACTACACTATTATGTATGACACACGAGAGGTTTATCTTAGGATGTTTGTTCTCATGTGTGTTTAACTCTAAGTGACATTAGCTTTAGCTTCTTGCCCCGCAATCCCAAATAAACTGTACCACTTAAGTATATATTAGACCAGATAGGTTTTATTTACAAAAATACAAAATACAAAATCACTTTATTGCATGAAAAACACATAACAAAAGACGTAAATTAAAATAACAATGATTATATATGGACATGCACAGAAGTAATACACAAAGTTGCCAAGGGTCCCCAAACTCGGCTAAGCCAGAAATGCGGGGTACCAATATTCTTATTAATGTACCAATGATATTACATTGTTTACATAATTAGGTTGAAAACTAGTAGAAAAATTTAGGGTCATTCATATTATTAATCTATCATTCGTTCATTCTTTCATTCTATATATTAATTGTGCATTAAATTAAAAATAACAAACAATTTAGACCAAATACAGAAAAATAATAATAATAGCAATATTTTTACATATCTTTACAGCAAAAAGGTAGCAATAAGGTTTCAGTTTTCTTATAGTTTAACGTTCTTAACCAGTTTAATAGCTTTACATGTGCTTGTGCAACAGAAGAGGTTTTAATATCTACGTGCTTGAGTATGTTGTTATAAATAAGGGATCTTATATGGAGACCGAATCTACTCGCAAACGCTGTCTTAACAGACGCTCCTGGCATTTTAAAAACTCTCCTTTCTAAATGATTATTATACTCAGCTGAACAAACCATAGCTCTGTGAGAAACAACAGCAATTTTATGAATATAAAGTTGGCGTACAGTGAGGACTTGAGTTTCCCTATACAATAGCTCGGTATCAAAACGGAAAGGTTTTTTCAGCATCACTTTTAATACTGAGCGTTGTGCCCTTTCTACCAGAATCATGAAAGTTTTAGAGGCACTGCCCCATACCGGAATACAGTATAAAATCAGTGATTGGCAGAGCGTAATATAGATTAATCTGAGGATTTTGGCGCAAGCTATATTTCGAATCTTTTTCATGATTCCAATTACTTTACGAACTCGCTTTGACAACCAGAGAATGTGATCCTTAAAGGTAAGTTTTTCATCGACAATGACACCAAGATATTTAATACTGTTAATACGTTTGATGACATCACAGCAACACGGCAATTGGGAGTCATAGTTTTTGCAGGAATGTATTCTAATGCCATTGTGTGATGGGGGTTCAGAAGCGGCAGTTTTATGGAAGCACATATATTGAGTTTTCTTATAATTTAGTGTGAGAAGATTGCTTTGTAGCCAGTTAGATATTACAGACATCCCCTCCTCAGTAGCCTGAAAAGTATTTTCCCATGTGGCACCGTGAAACAACACCACCGTGTCATCAGCATAGCAAATCGTCTCCACCCCATTCATCTGAAGTTCATGAATGTCATTCATGTAGATTATGAATAAGGTTGGGCCCAGTATACTGCCCTGTGGGACTCCGTAGCTAACCGTCACTGGGTCACTTCTGTGATTGCCAATCTTCACCAGCTGTTTTCTACCAGATAGATAGGTGCGGAACCAGGACAATGCAGTGCCTCTTATGCCTAACATTTCAAGCTTTTGTAGGAGGATTGGAGTTGAGACCGTATCGAAGGCCTTAGCAAGGTCCAAGAAAACGCCTACACATTTGAGACCTTTGTCTAGGTAAGTAGATACTAGATCCGTAAGGAGAGAAATCGCATCCTCAGTTGATCTCTGCTGCCTAAATCCAAACTGTCGATCCGCAATGACGTCAAATTTGTTCAAAAATTTTACCAGTCTCTTGTTCACCAGTTTTTCCAAGATCTTAGATAACACACTCAACAAAGAGATTGGTCAATAGTTGTTTGGGAGGTCTTTAGGGCCATCTTTATGAATAGGCACAACCACAGCTACTTTCCACGAGTCAGGAAAGCAACCATCGCTAAAACTCTGGTTAACTATAAATGTTAACGGTTCTAGTATCAGGTCACCAATGTGTTTTATTAGCTGGTTGCTTATCTCGTCGAAACCTGGCGCGCTGTTTGTTTTTAAATTAAGGATAGTACTGGCAACTTCTTGTGTATCAGTAGGCTCCAGGAAAAAGGAGTTGACTGGACCTTTCTTCAGTTTAACTTTAGCAGCTAGACTTTCCTCTGTATCACCTAGATCTGTGAGAATTCGATTCGCTAAGTTACTTCCTACTGAGGAGAAGAACATAGCGCACTTATCCAACGACTCTTTGGAATTACGACCTATGGTAAGGAGCTCTGGATTTTTCGCTTTTTTAGTTTTAAGCCTACAGACATTTTTGATAGCATTCCAAAGGGATTTAGTATTAGAGCTGTTTTCCTCAAGTTCTTTTCTCTCATAATCCGATTTGAGTTTCCGCAGAAATCCGTTTAAAAAATTTTTATATCGCGTATATGTAATTTTTAAAACATTGTCCCCAGGACTCCGCCTAAGTTTTGCATGCATTTGTATCTCTACATACCTTTGTATGTATGTATGTATGTATAAACTTTATAAAGCAAAAATATACTGTGTGAAGGTATTCGATTGTTGCATATTTAAACAACTGATGTGATTTTACAAGGTGTCATAAAAAGACTTAATGTAGAATTTTCCATTTTCAGATTTGAAAGAGTTTTTAGAAAAAAGAAAAGGAAAACACAACAAAAAAAAAACAAAATGTCTTCGCCCAATACAACTAAAGGATACGATCCACAAGAAGGAAGCTCAAAACGGCTCGAGTCTAAGGATATTATCCAATACAAAAATAATAAAAACTAAAAATGTAACACAGAATGACAATATTTCACCGCCTGCAAGATGTGAGCCGTACAATAATTTTGAAGATTTTAATGATTTGTCTTTATTCGACATATATGGTCTAAATTCTAGTATCGATGATTTACCTGAAGATATCTTAAATGTTGATCAGACAACAACAACTTTAAATGATGCGTTCAAAATTTTACACAAACCCGAAGTTCTCATTGAATGCAATATTGTTCACAATAATACTGATAAAATAACAAGTCCTGATGATTTTCAGATCATTGAATCTAAAATTGCTAATGAGACATTAATTCTACCAACCAGAAATGAGTACATTATTGAAGAAAATAAAAGTATAACATTAGCCAACACAAGTGATTCTACTTACGTACCAGACCAGACTACAGTATCAATTAATGATGTTTCACAAACTTCACAAAAGTCTGAAGTTTTTAAAACATTGAGACTACACATAAAGACATGTTGTAGAAATGATTACCCAAAAGGTTCTAAGCAGATGATGGTACTGGGAAGAAAACTAGCTGGATACATACACTCTCGAGCAAATTTCACTCTTCGCCGTAAGGTTTTTCCTGTGCTGCGTGATGATATAATTACAAGATTAATAAAATATGATGAACTAATAATTACATTTGGCAATAAGTTATGTGAAAAGTACACTCTAGACCATTAGAGCGATATGATTAGAAGTCATCTTAGGCTCCTGGGCCGGTTTTTAACATCTGTTAAGGAAAAGATAAAAGTATTACGGATTTATCTTCAGTCATCCAGCCAAAATATTTCGACACTGTCCTGGAGGGCATCAAAACATGTGCGAGCTATAATATTGAAAAAAGAAAGTTTGAAGCACCATCGGTAGCAACCACAATCGCAACCTTGCTAAAAAAATGCCTTAAAATGCATATGGTTGAATGCATAAAGACACAAAATGAGTTTTCTAAAAAGGCTGCAGATGATTTCCTTATTTTATTCGAGGATGATATCCCAACCACCATCAACAGTAAAGTTTTGGAGGATCAAATCAAAAATAAAAGGAATAAAGTGGTTCAACTACCTTCAAAGCATGACATTTCCTGTTTGAACTCGTTCTTGAGGGCAAAAATGGAAATAGCACACGATGACCTTGAAAAACAATTCAATATAGAATCATATAACACGTTGACAGAGTGCACATTAATTCTGCTTCAAACTTTTAATAGACGCCGAGCGGGAGAAATTGAAAGGTTATTGATTTCAGATTACAATAATCAAGAATCTGTAGACAAACACTCGAATGCTGACCTATACAATAACATAACTCAAGAGTCACGAAATCACGCAAAAAAATTTGTAAGGATTACAATTCGTGGAAAACTCGGTAGGATCGTGCCAGTTTTATTAGACACATTTATCGTAAAATCCATACAAATGATATTGTCATTACGTCCTAAAGCAGGGATAAGTACTGAAAACGAATATGTATTTGCAGTAGCAGGAAAAGGGAGCCATAAGAAAAAATATTTACGGGCTTGCCCTCTTATGCGCAAGTTTGCAGAGGAATGTGGTGCCAAAATGCCGAGCACTCTTCGAGGTACTACTCTTCGTAAACATGTAGCAACTCACACGGCAATGCTAGGCATAGAAGAGCGGGAAGTTTCCGATCTTGCAAATTTTATGGGACACCACCAGTGGCGGCTGCACCTAAAGTGCGCCCGTGCGCCGCACTACCATTTTAAACCTATGCCATACTACCTATCTAATAAATTAAACTTCCACAATAATGTCCTATACCTATCATTACCCATCCGTCCATGCTGCCCTATACAGAAAGTAAATATCTGATTATAGTACAAACAAACTATCCTATTTTGATTTCTACTGCAAAGAAATTAAACCTTATTTTTGCTTGAACAAAATCGGTTTCGTGCCCCGTGCGATCGGGAAATCGCACGCCGCGAGCTCATACAACTTCTATGAAACACGGTGTAAACAGCCCGGCGCGTGAGACGGAAGATGCGTAGTACAAAATGTATGGCAGTTTTAGGAAGATTCGTGCGCCGCACGCGACCGGAAATTGCCGAAAGTATACGAAACGAAACGAGTAGTTCACTCGCGTGACCCTGAGGCCTTGACCTACGCATGATGCACTTGTCGCTAGTTTGTCACTTTTTGCGCGCTTGCGGAGGCGTAATTGTTTATTTAATTACTATAATTATCTAAAAAAGTTGACTACAGATTAGAAACAGTGATAATGAGTTTAAATTACAATATTGACTTTATTAAAACGAACAGGACCTATGAAAACAAATTGAACATTAAATCTGCTGGACCGCCCCGGCCTTTTCTCAATATAAAACAGGAATGCAAAACAAAAAATAAATCGTTCACGAGAACGTTCAAAAGTGAAATGTACGTTAAAAAGAAATGGCTATGTGGATGTGAGAGACTAAATGCTTTTTTTTGCTTTCCCTGTGTCATTTTCGGAGGAGAAGCGATTTGGACGGAAACGGGAGTCAAAGACTTGACTCATTTGGGAGAAAAAATAAAAAAGCATGATTCTTCGCAAGTTCACCTGCAAAATGTTTTGAGTATGTCTGTGTTAGGCACCGTAGACATTAGGAACCAATTAGATTCTGTCTATAGAGCTAACATACAAAAGTACAACGAACAAGTTGACAAAAATAGGTATATATTATCGCGCCTAATCGACTGTGTCAAGTTTTGTGGTGCGTTTGAGTTAGCTTTGCGAGGTCACAACGAAACAAGTGAATCTATGAATGCTGGTGTGTTTCGTGGCCTTGTGGATTTTGTGTCCGAGTTGGATGGAGTAATGAGGGAGCATCTTGCAGAGTCTACAGTTTTCAAAGGTACGTCGAAAACAATTCAAAACGATATTTTGGACTCTATTTTGGCTGTGTACCATTCAGAATTATCAGAAAAGGTAAAGAAATGTGATTACTTAGCAATTCAAGCTGACGAAACTACCGATGTATCCACAATTATGCAGATGGTTATGATAATTAGGTACGAAGATAATGGACAGGTATATGAACGGTTTTGGAAGTACCTAACACCTCAATCACATACTGCTGACGGGCTTAGTTCTGCTTTACTTACAGAATTACAGGATTTACAAATAAGTCCAGAACAACTGATAGCGCAATGTTATGATGGTGCCTCTGTAATGAGCGGAAATGTTGGTGGAGTGCAGGCTAAAATAAAAAGTGTATATCCAGGTGCACAATTTGTTCACTGTTATGCTCACCAACTGAATTTAATCATTGAAAAAAGCGTATGTCAAAACAAAACGGTACAGAAATTTTTCGCTAATCTCCAAGTTTTTCCAAAGTTTTTTTCCCGTTCAGCTAAACGTACAGAGGTTTTGAAAAAAATTGTGTCAAAGAGGATTCCTGCTGCCCCACAAACTAGATGGAACTTCAATTCTCGTACAGTCAACTCAGTTCATACCTACAAAGATGCTTTAAAAGAATGCATGACCAGCATAATGGAATTTGAAAACGATACAAACACTATAAACCAGGCTGATATGCTACTAAGATATCTGAATGATAGTACCTTTTTATACTGGCTTGACTTTTTTCAGACCATTCTGCCACATAGTGAAATTTTGTTCAAACAGATGCAAAAAAGGAATATAGATTTAGTGACCATAAAAAACAACATTCAAAACTTTGAAAGAAGCATTCAGAATGCACGTAACTCTATTGACCAAACTGAAGAGCCAGGTCAGCCAGCATCTAGAAGAAGAAATCAAACTTCCAGTTCAGCAGGTGCAAAAGAAGTTTGCGATGTAATTATTACGCAAGTGAAAGACCGATTCCAATTTAGTAATCATTTGATCGCCGCCAAATTGTTTTACTGCGAAAACTTTACTGGCTATCGCGCCTCTTTTCCCGAAGAAGATTTCAAGACTACAGTTTCGACATATACCTTTTTGGAGAAATACAAGTTAAAGAATGAGCTGTGTACAATTTACAATCGTGACGATTTTATCAACGCAAATAGTGCAATTGCAATCCTGCAATTTATTTATAACAATGATCTCGTCGAGCCGTTTTCAGAGACGACAAAGCTCTTAAAAATTATATGCACTATTCCAATGACTTCAGTTGAGAGTGAGCGATGTTTTTCGACACTGAAAAGAATTAAATCATTTTTAAGAAATACTATGACCCAGGATCGGCTCAACGCGCTTTCCGTGCTCAGCATAGAAAAAAAATTTATTCATTCAATGCCAGACTTCAATAAAAAAGTCATTGAACATTTCGCGTCAAACAAGGAACGCAGAATTGATCTAAAATATAAATAAAATGTCTGTTTCCTTAAATTGCGGCATTTTATTTGATCTATTTCTTTAAATCACACTAATATTATAAATGCGAAAGTTTGTGTGGGTGTGTATGTTTGTTACTCTTTCACGCTAAAACGGCTGGACGGATTTGGATGAAATTTAGAATAGTTATAACCTAACTTAACACATAGGCTACTTTTTATCCCGGAAAAAAGCATGTCGTTAAACCGAATAAAACGAGGGCGGAGCCGCGGGCAAAAACTAGTATTCAATAAAACCATGCAGTGCACCACCGGTTCTCTGAGGCACCAGCCGCCACTGGACACCACATAGATATCCATAAAAATATTTATCGAGTCCCAGTACCATTACGAGATCTGGCTAATGTATCAAAAATATTAGAAGATGCCATGGGCAATGATGAAAACACTCTAACTGAAAATGAAAATGAAGTAACTCTTAGTGAAAACGATGAACCCATAAAACCACCTCGAAAGCATCATCGGCGTGTCATATCTGATGATTCACTTTCAAATGATACAACTGATCACAATGAACCAAATGAACCTTATGAACTTGTTGAATCTTCACATCGGCGCAGTAGTATTTGTTTAATTTTATACTGGTACAAGCAAAACTCTACAAGTGCCCTTTTTGGACTTGTCCTAGCCGTTCGTCACGAGTTTGCGATTACCTCCTGACCCGCTTCCTCTCACGCCCACCCGCTCTTGCCCGCGCAGTACCGTCAAAAACTGTCATGGGGCGAGAGCAGGCTGGCGGTGAGTGGAAGTAGGACAAGAGGTAATCGCAAACTCGGGACGAACGCCTAGTAGGTATAACAAAGTGAATGGTACATCTGGTACTATCCTGTATATGGCAAGTTAATAAAAAACACAAGAGGAAGCTATCAAAATTGTTATGGCTACAGTTAAACGTACTTACCCCTGGCTTTTGCAATATGTGACTTCTATTTTAACACTTTGTTTTTTTCAGCTTCTCCATTTGGCAAAACAAAGCGCGTCAGGTGGAACAACAACGAAAAAGCGGCAATAACAGATTGCTTTGGTGATCCCATCAAATGCTCTAAGCTGCCATCATTGAATCAATGCTTTGAAGCCACAAAAAAGTATAAAGCTTTAAGAAATAGAACACCGCAGCAAATTAAAACATGGATTGATAACCAAAGGAAGGCGAAAATTCGTTCACAAACTTACAATAAGCTTAAACGAAAATCTTAATTTTTTATATACATCTGCGTAGAATATGCTAGATTCTGTACCTGTGTAGCGTGCAAAAAGTTACGTATTTCAAACTAAATAGCGCCATCTAGAGGCAAGAATTGACAGCGTTTTAGTACGCACTCTGCACATGTTGGTATTCTTGGAAGAAACCGGATAAACATAAAAACTACGATTTTCAAACTATTATATAATAATGATATTGAATTTTAAAAGATATTTACAAGTTTATGACGATTTTAGACGTCATAATTTATGTACGAGTAAGTACTACTAATCTAAGTAGTACTCTCTAATCTCTCTTAGAACTTGTCATTGAAAAGATACTTTTGTTTTGTTTTGTAACATTGGTCATACTATGATTAGAATGTAGGGCCCGCCATTTGTCTGTCAAACCATAATTAAGTTATAATATGTATCTTTTCGTAAACACGTCGTTTGATATACCTACGTGCGTGAATGTGAATGACTGGCTTCCCACACTAAAATCAAAATTTGTTTTTCGTGTTTGTGTTTATTTTGCATATGAAAAATTTATAGTGTTGTAAGGTGTACTTTATAATATTTTATATCACATATCATTCAACTGCAAGTGATGTACATTCTAAATAGGTGTAGACTTTAACCTGGATTTAATATTTGAATGTTGTGTAGCCTTACTACCCATATTTGTATTTGTGTAATTTTGATAAAATGGGAATTATTAAAATTGTATGTTGTTGCTTCTTAAAAATCTTTTTTGTCTACATAATATCTCATATGCTTATAGTGTTGTAAGGTGTACTTTATAATATTTTATATCACTTATCATTCAACTGCAAGTGATGTACATTCTAAATAGGTGTAGACTTTAACCTGGATTTAATATTTGAATGTTGTGTAGCCTTACTACCCATATTTGTATTTGTGTAATTTTGATAAAATGGGATTTATTAAAATTGTATGTTGTTGCTTCTTAAAAATCTTTTTTGTCTACATAATATCTCATATGTTTATAGTGTTGTAAGGTGTACTTTATAATATTTTATATCACATATCATTCAACTTCAATTGATGTACATTCTAAATAGGTGTAGACTTTAACCTGGATTTAATATTTGAATGTTGTGTAGCCTTACTACCCATATTTGTATTTGTGTAATTTTGATAAAATGGGAATTATTAAAATTGTATGTTGTTGCTTCTTAAAAATCTTTTTTGTCTACATAATATCTCATATGTTTAGTTTCATCATTTGGTTAAAGGTCTAATTCATGAAGATAACGCAAAAAATTATGTATGTAATGTCAAAGTAATTTATTACAAAAAATTAAAGCTTCCGAACTAATAGGTTTTTTAGTAAAACTCTTTTAGAAATTAACTTAGAAATTATAATGTATGAGTTTTACTGAAAAATCCAGTTGTTGAGGAACAAGTATAATAACTAAAATAATCCACATTTATCTATAGTAGACTTATAGTTAATTTAGTTTCTTACTGATTTAGTGCCATTTTCGTTAAATGAACCTTTAAGGGCTTAGTAAATTAACTTTTAACGAGTTAATTTGAATTAATTATTTAGCGCAATATAACATTGTCGCTTGGAGTTGTTTTCATTAAGCTATTTAAGTCTTATGTAATTGCTTTCAAGTATAATGAGTAACATTTCCATCCCTAATAAAATATAAAAACAATTCAGAAAGTTTCCCTTATTTTTTCTCTAGGATTCTACGCAAGTCATATAATGTCAGCATTTATATGTAGCTGTTTTAGTTGCATCACTAAATAGAGCGAGAAAGATGATATGGATGGTGAGCATATCCGATCCTTTTGTTATTTGGGCCATATTTACTGCATAATATGATGACGGTTACCTTAACTTTTGCATAGACAGAAAAATATTGGATTTTTTTACACAAAAGATAAGCAATAAACATTTCACCTTGGAATGAGAGATAATAAGCTGGAAACTCGGTATATACCTTCATTTTTGCGTTCTAAATTATGTCTAAAAGTCTCATAAAATCTCGTCTCTGCGTCGTAAGTTATTCAAGGTCAAAGGTCACAAAAATTGGCTTTTCGCGATTTTCTAAGTTTCTATAGCTCCAATGATATTAACATCTACTATAAAATTGTAGGACAAAAAATTTGCGACAGATTTTGTTCGAAACATTTTTTCATGCACTCAACCGTTTTTGAGATAAAGGGCGGAGAGCGCGCATTGCGCAGCCTCATACATACTATAATGCAAGGTCAACTTTTTCAACACTAATGCTCTGAAAGTAAATCGTATTTAATAGCTTAATACAGGATATTATTCATCGAGATAAACAGTTGAACTTGCATTACAGTATTATGGCTGAGCACTGCGCGCTCTCCACCTTCTATCGCAAAAATGGTTGAGCGCATGAAAAAATGTTTGGAACAAAATCTGTCGCAAATTTTTTGTCCTACAATTTTATAATAGCTGTTAACATAATTGGAGCTATAGAAACCTAAATAATCGCGAAAACACGATTTTTGTGACCTTTGACCTTGAATAACTTACGACGCAGACACGAGTTTTATGAGACTTTTCAGACAACTTTAAGAACTCCAAAATGAAGGTATTATACGAGTTTCCAGCTTATTATCTCTCATTCCGAGGTTGACCCCTTTTTAGGGTTCCGTAGTCCGACAAGGTAACCTTATAGTTTCGCCATGTCCGTCTGTCCGCGGCTTAGCGCAGACACTATTAGTACTAGAAAGCTGTAATTTTGCATGGATATAAACATTAATCACGCCGACAAAATGGTAAAATAAAATCTTGAAAAATATATTTTTTAGTGGTACCCCTCATACACGTAAATTGGGGATGAATTTTTTTTTCTCGTCTATCCCATAGTGTGGGGTATCGATGGATAGGCCGTTCAAAAACATTGTGAGTGTGTCAAAACCATTTTTCGATTTAGGGATCCGTTGACGAAATATTAAGCTTTGAAGTGAACATTTTAGTTAGAGTGGAGCGTTTCCCCCCCCCCCCCCCTGTTGGCTAAACGGTTGTTTATAGAAATGTGAAAAAATTCACAGAAGTAGTATATATAATGAATTTAAAAGGAAAACTATCACAGCTCGGTAGGCTTTACAGGTTTATGAGTACAGGTCGCGCCAAACTTTTGGCCCCCTATAATGTATGGGACCAGAAGTTTGGCGCGGTCTGTATTAGTAGACCAACTTATATGTACCGGGCAACTACGGAACCCTACATCGCGCGTGGCCCGACACGCACTTGGTCGGTTTTTATGTTTGAATGATTGCATTACAAACGAAATAGGTGACTATAATATGTATATAAAGTGGGGGCACACCCCCGACACTTCACCCATGCTACTAGCCGATTTAATTACGTATTACTCACACGCGTATTAGCTTGTCCACACACGTTTGTGTGTGTGCGTTAGTTACTCCAGGGCTAGCAGCAAGCGTGTGATGAGCATTTGTTAAGTTTAAATATTACGTATTTAGGTGCTCTGTGTACTTGTAGCTTTTTAGTACCTATTAGCAAATACTATGCACATTATGCTGGTCTGAAATAAATGAATTATTACCTATTATTATTACGTAAATTCCGAAAAGCTCATTAGTGCATGGGGCATGACTGGGGATTGAACCTGGATCTCAAGTTAAGATTTTTCGTTACTTTAAAAGTAAATAGACAAATACTTCAATTGACTCCCATCTGTCCAACCAAACGCAGGGGTCAATGGCCTCGCAGCTGCCTTCCCTTTGTAATGCCGCAACGACACTTCGATCGTTCTACAGCGCGCCTTACGTTGGTTCATCGGAAGGAAATTTAAAAAATTTCTTTATTGGTTTCTCCGTTTTCTAGGCATCCATAAACTCCACAATAACGAACAATATTGATTGAAAATCAGTATCGTAATAAAACAAAACAAAATACGCGCGCAGCAAACGAGCGTTACCTACTCGAGCTCTGCTTGCCACAGATTTGCTACTAAAGCCGCGATTACATCATCCGATTTCTCAGCTTCCTAACTAGGAAAGGATTGGACGCTTCATGCGTCCTAATCAACGACCTTATACAATCAAGGTCGTTGGTCCTAATTAGGATTCTAGTTAGGATCCCGAGAAATCGGATGGTATAATCGCAGCTTTACCCTAACTCGAATACTCAGAGGGTTTCTGAAAGACTATGGTTTGAAAACACTTTCATTCGGTAATACATTTAAAAAGATTTTAAAACAACTTCCTACTTTGGGGTTTTGACGGTTCGAGTTTACTTCATGCTTAAAATTATAAATATACCGGGTGTAAATAGAGTGCGACCATTAAATGAAACCACATATTCTACCGACCATACTGAACCACTTTTCCCAAGAGTCATACCCGCGGACAGCCTTAGTTTAGGAAATAATTGAGTTCCAAACAAAAACGCATGAACCCCAACGCACAGACATACGAGCGAGGTTAGAGAGAGCGTTGACCTCAAACAGCTGCAGGTTTCACAAAACTGATGTAACGGTTAATGTTAATGAAAACAAAGTATAGTTTCGGGCCAATTCCGAAGTACCAATGTCTTCAAACTATACCTTACGTGACTAATTTATTGTGACTTAATTAATACAATTAAAGTATAGTTTCGCGTTTTTATAGTTTTTTTGTCAGGATTGTAACAGATGGAAATACGTAGTCTCTGCCTAATTCTTTATGAGATAGACGCGAGTATGCCATAACCATAGATATCCGTGCCATAACCGACCTTATTAATTCAACTTGGTATCTCTTTTTGGGTCCAAGAAAAATAGTCTTAACGGACAACGAAGTAGTTTTAATTTAATCTGGAATCAGTTTTCATATTTTGAGATATGTACGGACACCAACAAATCAAAAATATTTGTCTGCCCCGCAGTTTTATGATAAAATACGCAATTGTTACAGCATTTTTTGGAATTTGTAAGAACTGATGTACCTAATGGTTAGTTATAGTTTCGGGCCAATTCCGAAGTACCAATGTCTTCAAACTATACCTTCTGTGACTAATTACAATATTTATATGTTAAAGAGTGCAAAGAGTAGGTACTTTATAGATCCTTAGCAAAAAATTCAAGAAAAAATTGCCTGTGATGACGTTTTTGTTTTCAATAGTCTTTTTTTGAAGAACGGTTCGTTTTGTAATAAATACTTATAAAACCATGTTTTTTTCGCGTATACAATACAATAAACGAAACGACCTACCAAAAATTTTGAATACGGAAATTACAAGTGTACTTTTTGCTGATGATATCTCATTACTAATAAAATGTGAAAATAGTAAATCTGCTACCAACATTCTAAAAGACACTTTAACAACAGTAAAGACATGGCTAAATGAACATAATTTAAATATTAACTTGAAAAAAACCAAAATGATGCATTTCAGGCCTTATCAAAAGCCCCCGCTACAACTTAATCTAGAATTTGATAACAATAAAATAGAGACTGTAAACACCTTCAACCTATTAGGAATAAATCTTGATACCCACTTAAACTTTAAGAGTCATATTGAGAAAATAAAATCAAAACTATCGAAGTTTACTTTTGCACTGAGTGAAATAGAACATAGTACAAACACGCAAACTGCACTATCAGCATACTATGCCTATGCCTATTCGTGGCTCCGTTATGGCATAATGCTGTGGGGTAATAGTGTAGATGCGAAAGAATTGTTTATAAAACAAAAACGTTGTGTGCGTATACTCGCTCACATAAAAGAAACCGAGAGCTGCAAAACATTTTTCAAAAAATTTCAATTATTAACATTACCTTGTATATATATTTTTGATATAAGTATATTTGTTTTTAAAAACAAGAACCTATTTCCACAAATTAAAGATACGCATTCAATTAATACCCGGCACAAAGATAAATTATATTTGCCCCCGTCGCGAATAAAAATGTTAAATTGTAGTCCCTATTATATGGCAGTTAAAATATTTAATAAATTACCAACTACTATAAAGACCACACAAAATGAATCCGCGTTTATAAAAACATTGAAACAATATTTAGTAGAAGGGTGCTTCTACACAGTAGAAAGTTTTCTGTCTGATGAAAAATAATTAATTAAATTAAATTTCATTTATTTCGGATAACAGTGATCCATATTTGTTTGTTACATAGGTACATAAATCAAATAATTAATAACTAATATAAAATAAAATCAAATTACAAAAATCGAAATAAAATAAAAATTACAATAATAGAATCATACAATCAAAATAAAATAAAATAAAAATATCAATTTCAATACCTTCTCACCGGCACTGCTAATGCGATATGTCTATCACAGCAGTGCCGGAGAAAAGGGCAGTCTAGTCTGTCTCCAATCATTTTCAGGACAACATTGGAACTGGCCCTAACTCTCCGCACAAAGAATGCGGCGCGCTTGCGCATAATGGTGGAGAAGCAGTCAGTGCGTGCCTCTGCGAACATGCCAGAGGCGCTGCAGAATCGGGGCAGCCCCAACAATATCCTGAAAGCATTATTGTACAGGACGCGAAGGTCGCTGTAACTTCGCTTAGTGTAATCTGCCCACAGGCTGCAGCTGTAGAGTGATGTACAGTACGCCCTAAATAGTGTAATTTTGACTTCCTGTGAACATCGCGCAAACCTGCGGGCTATCATGTTAGCTCTTATTGACAGCGCCCTCCGCTCCCGCTCAATGTCCGCATTGTCCTTGAGGCCGGTAGTTAGTATGTGCCCTAGGTACTTAAACTGCTCAACATTTTCTAGAGGCATACCATTCAGCAGCACCGGTGGTAAATTAAAGGGCCGTTTTAAACCGGCCTCAAAGACCATGCATTGGCTTTTCTTTACGTTATATGTTAACCCGTGACCACTTGCGTACTCCTCACAAGTCCGTACCAACCTCCTCAGGCCACAGATCGACGCGCTCAGCAGCACCATGTCGTCTGCATAACTCAAGTTGTTGACACAAATTCCGTCAACATGGCAGCCGACATGCTGACTGCTGAGCGCGACGATCAGATCATTGATGTATAGGTTGAACAGGGTTGGAGATGTTAGTCCACCCTGCCTGACTCCGCATTCAAGTTGATAGGGATCCGACATCGCCCCCGCCCACCTGACACTGTTGGACTGATGCGCGTACCAGTACTGGAGCATGGTGATTAGTTCCGTTGGCAAGTTAATACTTTTCATCTTGGCCCACAGCATATTGTACGACACCGAGTCGAAGGCCTTGGATAGGTCGAGGAAGCACGCGTAAACAGGCGTCTTGCGAACTGTATAGTATTTGACAGTGTGCTTAAGACACAGTATCGCACTTTCTGTGGACAGTTGGGGGCGAAAGCCGAACTGGTTGTCATGCAGTGTTATGTATTTATTTAACTGTGTGTTAAGCAAACCGTCAAATATCTTAGCGATGACAGTGGCAAGAGAAATAGGTCTGTAGTTACTTTTATCGGCAAGGTCACCAGTTTTATTTTTCACTACAGGCACTACCACTGTTTTCATAAAGTCATCAGGCAAGTAGGAATGACTCACGCATAGCGAGTAGAACATTGCTAAGACCCTAGCAATGTGTGGCCCGGCGTGTTGGAGGTGCTCAATGCTGAGTCCATCGTGACCCGGGGACTTGCCTCTTTGTATACGTTTTATGGCCTTAGCCACGTCTTTCGCTAGAATAGGATCACCTAACGCTTGATGGTTCATGCCAGCACCGAGCACCTCCCCCGCCGCCGGGCCCAATGGGGATGTCACAGAAAAATGATCCCTAAATATATTAGCAATGTCCTTATGTTGGTTCATACCATCGACGCCCACGGGAAGGCCAGGTCGTACATTCGCTTTACCAGTTCCCTGCCAAAAGCCGCGAAAGTTACCTTTGGAATGATTTTCTGCAAGAGAGTCCATTTTTATTTGATGTTGGTGGTCTTGACACCATTTTAATCGGGACTTAAATACTCGTCTGCTTTGATACATTTCCTGGTATACGAGGCCGGATTTCGGTCTTCCGCAAAGCACCCATTCGTTGAACCTTGATCTTGCCAACCCGTGAGCCCCGCTGACATGTTTATTCCATCCCACAACGCGCGCGCCACTCACGCCCTTCCTTGTGCTCCCCCGACTCACCACTGCCGCATCACGGAGAGCGGCAACAATGTCAGAGTGTA
Organism: Ypsolopha scabrella; assembly: GCA_910592155.1. Lineage (NCBI taxonomy): Eukaryota > Metazoa > Arthropoda > Insecta > Lepidoptera > Ypsolophidae > Ypsolopha > Ypsolopha scabrella. The sequence goes on along the minus strand of OU342972.1, from coordinate 6,278,237 downwards.
GTCTGTCTATGATATGCCTGTGGTCACGGTCATCACAAAAACAATTGGCACAGCTTAGACAGTCAGTTGGAAAGTCAATCAGTTTTAACCGCTCATGACACTCTTTGGAATAACAAGAGATTTGTTCCGAGCTTCTTGTTCCCCATACTATGTCTATATTTAAATTTATTGCATTCGTTGAGACCTTTTGCGTCAGTAGTATTAAATTACATTCAATTACAAGAGGTAAATGATCAGACCATCGAGGGTCATAATTAACATTGACACCAATAACAGACCGCATTGCCGATTGAGTTGCAACACAGTGATCCAGCCAGCTGGTCGTCCCGTGCACATCACTAATGTAAGTAAAGGTACCCGAGTCCACCCCCAGCATATCTATATCTATACATGTCCATTTTTGGTCGTTGCAAATATTTACAAGTTTACTGTAAAACAACTCACCCGGGTCTGCATTGTAGTTGCCCAATATAAAAACAGATTCAACTCCATACTCGTCAATAATAGCGCTAACTGCACTCAAACAATCCGTGAAATCTTGCAAGTTATTAACTGAATTTGTAGGCAAGTAAACACTCACTACGATCACTGGTCTATCACAAGTTGTAATTTTGATAGCACAAATACGGGCATTATCGCACTGCAACACTGACACCTGAGGAAACGCATTATGCCTCCATAACAATGCGACACCTCCATAGGGGCGCCCACGCAGGATACCCGCAGACGTATCCACCGCAGACGTAGCCGTATAGCCGAAACCGCTGTCGATCGTGCTCATGTATGGTATGTCATGGGGCAGCAACCACGTCTCCTGCAGACATACAACATCGCACGTACGGCACAGCTCTCTAACATCGTCGATGGAGCGCTTCACACTCTTACAGTTATAAGTAGCAAATCGATAAATATTACTATTCATTATTTGTTTTGTTTACACCGTCGACGTCGTTGGTAGCATTTGTACCATTCGTTTTATTTTCTTCAAAGTTTACAAAACGTCGAAATATGACACCTGCTGGCCACAAAGTTTCATCCATGTACTTAGAAAGGTTGACCCCTGATACTAAAAACTTGTAGGCTTTATGTCCTCTGTCAAATTTCATATTTATTCTCTTTAGAAACACGGTTTCCTTTGTTTTATTATAAATATGTTTTATTATGTCGTTTTCAGTTGTAGACATATGCACATTCGAAATAAACATGGGAATTTTTCTCTCAGCCGCCCTAAATGTGCATTCTAGATCTCTTGCTACGCCAGACTTGCCTGAGAAACGGTATTTCGTTGGTTTTTTACGACTAACCACTTTGTGCCAACCTCCCTGGTCAGTATTTTCATTCCTCGGAGATTCACATAGCAACCGTTCTGATTCAAGTTGCACTGTGCCGTTACTGTGGCAGGCCTTATCATTATGAGTCAGCTGACCCGTCGCCGCCACCTGTGGAGTCGAGCTCCGTGTGTGTGACGTCACCGGCAAACTCGACGTCACAGAAGCGGCTCGCGCGCATGCCTCTTGACTCATAGGCGGCCGAGCTCCCCCCGCACCGCTGTCAGCTACTGTTGTCTCACGACAAAGCGCATGCGCCGTACGAGTTATCCCGACTGCTTCCGATCTGTCACCGATGTGTTTATCGTTTCCCGGCGACCGTTGCTGCGAATATGATTTATATTCGATTGGTTTTTCATGTACCTTCATATCCCTGTATTTTGGTGTTTTGTTGATCATAAATTCACTATCAGATTCAGTTACGGGAGAATTATCTAAATGCGATAGTCCTATAGGTCCACTGTCTAGAGCCCATGCTCCTCGTTTTAAGTTCACATTAAAAGTCGACGGAGGCTGCAAAGAATCGTTTCTTAATTGAAGAAACTCAGTTTTCAATTCTTTGATTTGTTCTAGTGTTGCATAAGTCGCCTTCACTTGCATAAGTTCGTTTTGCATTCGTTGTATATCCTTTAATAGTTTAGTGCAGTCCAGATGATCAAATGTAATTGGTGGCAATTTTTCTAGCTGTCGTGCCACAAACACTGGGATTACATCCGGTTCAGCTGATTTGAATAGGCTGATAATATCTTCTAGGTCTCTTTCCTCCTTCCCTTTATTTTTCCGTATGATCTTTCGCAAATTCGTTGGAATAGAATCAAATAGAAGAGATTTAGATATTTTTATCTCCTCACTCTTAAATGATGACACACAAATTCGCACAAGACTTTCATCATCGATCACTGAAACCTTATTTTGGATGTATGATAACATCTCATCGATTACGATGTTACACACATTGCACTTAACAACGTTCGCCATTATTATTACAATACGAAGCGAGTACCGCTCGCACGTGACTGATAATGTGATATGGCTTTCTGATCTCTTACCTTTTAAGTACTGTTTAAGTTAGTTAAGTTTACTGTTTATGCAAACATTTTGTAAAAGATTAAGACACTGTGAAATATTAGAGCAGTGAAAAAGAATTGTGTAATAATATATAGTATAAGTAGTGTTGCTGTACCTGATAAGGGTAGCTAAGTTATTAAGTTCTTATAAAATTGTAACATCTGTGTACACTTAGTTGCAATAAATATTTTGAGTTTGAGTTATGTGGCACGATCAGATCACGTCTATTCAACCCACAAAATCTGTATGTCCTAGCAAAAGAAGGCAGGACCGAAAACGTTGTTTTTCATATTGTCTTAAATTAAGCAATCAACGAATCCAAACATTTGTACAGTGTTTTTTTACTTTTCATTTTCTGCTGACAATGTCAGTTCAGTTTTGTTTTTCGCTTGATGGAGCTCTGACGGGAATCATTTCGAGCTATAATATTTCATGATTATAAAAGAAACTTAACATTTAAGAAATCTCACAAAAATTTAAACAATTTATTAAGCAAATCAGTGCTATTTGTACCATTGATGGTACTACTGGGACAAATCAGTGTCACTAGTACCATTGATGGGGTGCTAGTAGCTGGAGAGCTAGTGAACCCTGGGAGTAACGGTCTCCCTGTAAGGTTAGAAATTTGTATACTTACGGTTTATGACATGCTAAGAGCAATAGCCATGACCTGGCAGGCGTCAGCCCTGCACGTCATCAGCCCCTTTATTTTTTGGACTGTTCAGTAAATTGAGTTTCAAAACTTGTTTCTGTAAATTTGAAAATTTAATAGGATAAAGTTTATTTATTGTACATCTTAAAAAAAAATTGACAGGCGATTACAATAAGCAGAAGTATATGACAGGTCAATTAGAAAACGTACAGTTGATGAGGTAAAATAAACTTTATCCTGTATACTTAAAATTTTTATATGTTTTCAAGTAAACGTCTCAGAGTAAATATATACAATGCCAGGCGTTTTTGAACAGCATAAGACCTTGACAGGCGAGGGGACAGCTGCTAAGGGCGTGCGAGTGAGAGGTGTTGCGTGAATGCCTATAGTGCGAGTGAGACCGTTTATCTAATACGAAGGGACGTATACCTGCTCTCGAGCAACAATGTACAGAGAAAAATTTCGTCAGTTGTGCCACTGATTTTTACTTGTGAAGATGCTTTGAGCTATAACATTTCTTATGTTGAGTGATTTCTAATTTTTAAAAAATCAAACTTTATATTATTATCAATTGTGCAGTGATATTGTGTATTGTTGTACTTAATATTGAAATTTCAGTAAATAGTGTGCAAGATGGAATTGGAGCACGTGGTTTGTGTGATTTGTAACGAAGAAACTGATGAAAAAACTGTACGATTTACAGAGACTACGTTGAATAAAAGTAAATCAATATTGAAAATCAGAAAAGACAATAATTTAAAATTTAAAGATATTTCTTTGCCAGAGGAAATTAACGCCAATACTGGTTACCATGTAAAATGTTATAAAAACTTTCTTGCCGTGATGAAAAAATATCGCACAAGTGAATCATCAACTTCTTCAAATCTACCAGCATCATCATCAGGTATTTTTTATGAACTTCTATATTTTTTACTAGGCTTTATTCTTTAATTGTAACTATATTTTTGATTTAATTAAGTGGTACAAATTTTACCATTATTAAGTATATATTAAATGGAAATTATTCATAATAATTATTATTAATTATTAAATATGAATATCTCAATGGCTTTTTTTTTATAGAAATGTCATCGACAAACATAGAAACAGTTACAGTAGCCCCTCCAATAGCTACTGAAGAAAGCGGAGCATCAACATCTGCTGAAGTGCCCGTTACTAAAACTAGCCATGCTGATAGGCTATGTGTGTTTTGTCAAAATAAATATAAACGAGTGAAAGGGCGGTACCAACCTCTTCACTCGTCAGAAAGAGCAAGTTTGATGCAAGTTTTGAAAGAATTTGGCGAAAATAATGAATTTTATGAAAAAGTTAGCGCAGATTCAAGCCCATTGATTTTTTATCATAATAGCTGTCGAACAATTGCCATATATACTCTACAAGAACAAGCAAAGACAAAATCACCACCGAAGAAGACTTGGAAATATTTTCACAAACTGGCTTTTGATGAAATGCAAATTTTTATCAGCGAGGAAATAATAAATAAAAAAAGGACATTTTCATTCACATACTTATGTAAATACTACTTTGAATTATTACAAGGAATACTCGAGGAAAATGATGAAGATGTTGATGTTAATTTTAGTATCCAGCGGTTTGAAGCTAAATTGTTACAGAATTACGATGAAATTACAATTATCAAGAGGGACAGAAAAAAATATGTAACATTAAAAGATTCTGTTGTTGATGCAAAATTATGTGAACTGTTGGAAGATGCGGAGATATTGCAAAAAGCAGCATTAATTTTACGCAAAACTATTTTAAAAATGACAAAGAAAGAATTACCAGAAAACATAACAACTGCTGATTTGTTAAATGGCGAATGTGAAATACCTAAGCAATTACTTGATTTTTATTGTTTTCTTCTGGGTGGTCATAAACGACGTCGGAGAATTAGTGAAGGTTGTATAAGGAAAACTAATTCATTGGCAGAAGATTTGATTTATAATGTCACTAATGGGTCTGTCAAAACCAAAAAACACATCACTCTGGGCATGACATTGAAGAGTTTGACGAGCAGCAGAAAGATCGTAGAAATTATAAATAAATATGGTCATTGTTGTAGTTATCATGTTATTGAAGAATTGGAAACTGCAGCAACAACTACGTTATTGAATCGTTCTAAAATTTGTCCAAATGAAATTTGTAAAAGACAAGATTTATTCACAGGAGTAGCCTTCGACAACTTCGATCGTTATGTTGATACTGCTAATGGTAAAGATACCCTACATGATACGGTAGGCATAATCTATCAAACAGTTCTAGAAAATGAGGAATTAACAGAGGGAACTTCTGAGCAACTCCAAAATCCTTCTGAACATGGCGAGTGCACAGGCGAGCTATCCGTTTCATGTGTTCATGCAGGACATAAAAGAAGAAGGACTCTTGATGCTATCATCCCAGAGTTAGTCCCATATTCAAAAAAACCCAAGATGAATGATGAATTATTGTCTTTATCTGACAATTTAAGAAATGAAGCAACACCAGCTTCACTAGAAATAATTTATCAGCAAAAGTTTCTGTGGATGCTTTGCCATGCTCTAAAAATTAAAAAAACATCGATGTGGGTTGGGTTCCATCATAATTTAAACAAAGATTCTCATAATAACAAAGAAAAAATTTGTTATCTCACACCAATAAACGAATCACCGACAAATATACCAGTTGTAATAGAAACTATGAAACAAAGTCAAAGTATTGCTGCAGAAATTGGACAACCTTGCATTAATGTAACATATGATCTAGCTATAGCAAAAATTGCTATGCAGGTACAGTCTACAGAAAAACCAGTTTATGATAATTTATTTATTCATTTAGGACCGTTCCACATCATGTTAGCATTGTTTAGAGCAATTGGAAAATTTATTGACGACAGTGGAATAATGAATGTAGCTGTTGAAAGTGAAATTATCGCAAATGGTTCAGTAGATGGATTTTTGAAAGGAAAACATTTTAATCGATGTAAGCGGCTGCATCCATTAATGGCACTAGGACTAGAAATATTATGTTTTCAATCTTTCATAGAAAAAGAAGATATAAGTATTGACGAAGATGTTTACAATAATCTCTCTACATTTATCGATGGTAATGAACCGTTTGTGAACGTCATAGAAAATGAAGCAATATCAACATTGATGACTCGATACCAATATCACAAAGAACAATGTAGAAAAGGAACTTTTGGTAAAACGCCTCAATTTTATGTTATTTATATGGATCTTGTTCATCACTATCAGTTACTGAGTCGAAGCATAAGGACTGGAAACTTTTCTTTGTACAAATATATTTTGTCAAAAATAGCAAATATATTTTTTATGACAAATCAGCCTAATTATTCACGATGGCTGATAAAATACCATGATAATTTGTTAAAAGTTGGTCTTACACATCCATCAATTGAAAAATTTATGAAAGATGGATACCTTGGAATCAAACGTACTGATAAATCTTTCTCTAGACAACCAACAGATCTAGTACTTGAACAAACTATTAATGCCGACGCGGGAAAAAGATTAACTGGTGTAATCCAGTTCACACATTCTATTTCCGCTCGTCAGCGATGGGCTAGAAGTCACGACATAAGAACAACAGTCATATCTCACACTCTGGACATTACTGGTTTACGAAGAAAAAATGATGTATCAGCAGACCTGGAAGAATATGCAATAAAAAGAGATTCAGCACAGTTGTGGAAGTTCATAAATACATTTGAGAAATTTCTAAATCCATTTATGTTGAATCTAAACAAAGATTGTCTGTATAACATCGGTAATGGTACAGTAGCTTCGATCGCAGTACAGGATTACTTATTAAATTTTATAGAATCAGGAGAAAGATTGAAAGAGAATTTTATAACTGAATGTTCACAGGATGGAAAAAGATTTGAAGAAAGAATTTCACAAGTGAAAATTATGAATTTTGCCTCTGAAAAAAAAAAGAAAAAAATCAAAGTCGGTGATAAGGTTCATGAAATCCGTGTGCAACGTGATTTCTTTGGTCGCCTGTTAGCTCTGTCAATACAACATAACATCGATTTGGAAAAGACGTTATCATACCCCATTACAACTGTTCCATTGTCATTGTGTCATGAAGATGGTACAATACATAAAACTCAGAAATCAGCAATGGTTGAAATTTTAAAGGCAAACGTCAACAGTGAAGAGGTACCAAGACGTTTTGATGTTGTCATTTTTGATGGATTCTTTTTACTGCATACATTCAAAAATATCCCTAAAACATTTGGTGGTATTTCCAAAAAAATTATGTCGCTACTAACAGCTACACATGCCTCACGAGTAGATATCATTTTTGACCAATACTTTTCGCCGTCAATTAAAGATTATGAACGAGCCAAACGACAAGAAGTAAGAAACATAAATTATTTCATTACCGGACCAGAACAAATTCGACCAGTTGATTTTATGAAAGAACTTCGTAACATACAATTTAAAGAAGCTTTCGTAGATTTTTTAATTACACATTGGAGCACAAATGAAATGATAGAGTTTATCGGGAATACCATAGTGAACTTAAATTACAAACAATGCCATACTTATAGTGTCCACAATAACTCTGTGATTGTCGATATAAATGATGATTTATCGTGCCAACATCATGAAGAGGCTGATACAAAAATAATATACCATACATGCCAAATGGATGAAGATGTATCCGACGTATTAATAAAAACATGTGACACAGACATTTTAATATTACTGCTCGGAAACATGGACCATCTCCACAATAATAATTTAAAAATCTATATGGAATATGGCACTAATAATTGTAAAAAATGGATAAATATTTCTGAACTATATACAAAATTGGGACCTTCTATATGCCAAAGCTTACCGGGATTTCATGCATTAACCGGTTGCGATTTCAATCCATCTTTTTCAAGAAGAGGTAAAAAAAAACCATTCCAAATATTGCAGAAATCGAGTGTATATCAGAAGGCATTCAAAGAATTAGGAAACACAGAAATAGTACAGAAGAAAGAAAAAATTTTCCCGATACTAGAGAAATTTGTATGCCAAATGTATGGTTTGAAATGTTCAAAGTTAAACAATGCACGTTATGAAAAGTTCCTTGCTACGTACAACACAAATAATCCGAAAGTGTTTATGAAAAAAGTAGTAAGCTATGATTCATCGAATTTACCACCCTGCCAACGTGAACTACATCAACAATTATTGAGAACTGCCTACATTACAAATATATGGCGAAATTGTAATTTAAAAGAACCAACAATTCTTACACCTGAAAATAACGGTTGGAACTTAATTGATAGTCGTTACGAATTTAATTGGTTTGAGGGGAATACGGTTCCATCTTCTATATACGACATACTTTTACAAGAACCTGCTAATACTGCCACAGCACAATCGACTGAAACTGAGGAATGCATTTCAGGTAACATACAACTATTTTATTCCGTAACATTTAATACGCAGTCCTATGTAATTGAGCTTAATATTTAATTCTTAACAACCTTATTGATTCATTAAAATATTTTTTTTTACTATTTGCAGATGAGGAAAACATTGTTGAAGAATCAGATGATGATGAAAACAGTGATAGCGAAATTTCGGATGATGCTGAAGAAAATGAATGTTAAAAATAATGTAGATTGCATAAAACCCAATAAAATACATTGCATTTACTGTATGCGTTCATGTAACATTTCTTATTTGCACGCCCTTAGCAGCTGTCCCCTCGCCTGTCAAGGTCTTATGCTGTTCAAAAACGCCTGGCATTGTATATATTTACTCTGAGACGTTTACTTGAAAACATATAAAAATTTTAAGTATACAGGATAAAGTTTATTTTACCTCATCAACTGTACGTTTTCTAATTGACCTGTCATATACTTCTGCTTATTGTAATCGCCTGTCAATTTTTTTTTAAGATGTACAATAAATAAACTTTATCCTATTAAATTTTCAAATTTACAGAAACAAGTTTTGAAACTCAATTTACTGAACAGTCCAAAAAATAAAGGGGCTGATGACGTGCAGGGCTGACGCCTGCCAGGTCATGGCTATTGCTCTTAGCATGTCATAAACCGTAAGTATACAAATTTCTAACCTTACAGGGAGACCGTTACTCCCAGGGTTCACTAGCTCTTGGACTATAGTGGTCCGGAGGCATTTTAAATGATAATCTTCGCGCAGGAAGGTTGCGTCACGTTGAATACCACATTTGCTGACTGAAAATCTAAGAGCCCAGCGAGTAAATTGGTGTCAGTTTATGCACAAAAAAAAATACGGAGACAATGTCAGCAGATTTCCAAAATACTTACTATGAACGAACGGCCGTAGCATGACGAATGTGTGACTTTGTATGTCGCACGTTTCATCGCGTATATCTGTCAAAATGAATCGCAGTCGCAGCCAACTTAAAGTGCGCGCCAGATAAGTCTGCGCGTGGCCAAAATCATAAATCGCAGGCCGCCAAGTTGTTGTTATGTCAGGTGTACCTAGTGAGTGCGTAGAATGTCTATCATTTTTATTAGTTTTTAGTGGTCAAGTTTGGCAATCATCATGCCAAAGGTCAAGTAGTAAAACGTTAGTAACGCCACCAGTCGCGCGCAGACTTATCTGGCGCCCACTTTAGTCACTTTTCGCAACAAGCGAGCATACAGAACCCTGCGGTCAGTAAAATAAGTTGCACGACACCACTCACATCATGCTTATTCGAACATGGCAAATAAGCGCGCGCCTTGTTATGGTGAAATTTGACACTTCTTTGCGACATATTGTCGCGGTCTCTCGGTGAACCTGCATACATACCGTTGTATTGTGTGCCGTTAGGATAAATTTGTTACATTTTACATAAGTTTTGGACCCATCTCGAAAAATGTAAGCAAAAATCCTTTTGGACAAATTTCGTAACATCTGGGGGTTGCACATATGTATATCGAAAAAAAAAACCAGTTCAAAATGGAAAAACCTTCAAAATGTAATCTGCAAATGAAATAATTTCTTATCAAATAATATACAATTACATGTGATTACGTGATTTGCGGAGTAAATGTAAATTTACCTTTAAAAGAGTAAGGTGCATTGGGGTAATTCCAATATATTTTTAATTACATGGCTAGAGGTCTATGTTATATTTTTTTACTCACATTGTTTTTCATTTACATCCGATATTGTTTATTCTCTATAATCTCCATGAAATGATTTATTTTGGATATTATTCTTGTCTAAAACATGTAGCTGGTTTCTTCAATTTAGATTTTGAAACATGGAGTCATACTTTTTTGGTGTAAGGGAAATTACGATATATCTTTTGGTAGTTCCGAAATTATTTAAAAATAGTTATTTTTGCATTTAGACCGAAGGTTTATGTTTCTTTTTCGATGGTTATTACCCCTAACACAAAATATCATGAATTTTGTAATGGTTTAAATAATATTACTTTTTAAGACTTTTTTATTTCGGAATTACCTAGAGAGTAAAGACTGTTTTTTTTTTGCACAAGCTTTCATTCTCAGGATTTTAAATTATCCGCGTAAATATTTAAAAAATCTTTAAAACTACATCAAACCCAATATTACTACGTTTTATAAGTTATTTTGAGACAATTTATCTTTCTGTAAACATTACATAATGTTAATAATGATTTTTACTTTTTTTATTTATATTAAAATATCTTAGTTGGTATCAAATTTGATAACCTAAGCATGTTTCAGTAAAAGTATAGTCCCCTAAAAACATTAGTTTGAGTAATGGATCATGAACCCCGGGCATTGCGTAATATTTGATATATCTGCAAGCAGACTACAGAATGAAGAATAGAACAATAATTTCAAGTAAATATATAGTTTGTTTCACCGTTATTCCAAGGAAATAAGCTTCTACATATAATAAATAACTCTAAAGCTGTACTGTGGCTACCAGTTGGAGCAATGTATATTGTTCAAGGTCGTGTCCCCATATCAAACGCTTTATACAAATAAGTGCATGAGTGTGAGTGTGGAAATGTGTCCAAAGATTAGTTCGAGGACAAAGACCTTAAATAAGACGTTGCGCTTATGAAGTTTCAAAACATGCTTTATATACTAAACTTGCCACAACTTGCGTAAATGGACCATATAAATAAAAATATCAACATCCCCTAAATAATAGGAATGCAGGCTTCAAATTTACCACCCCAAACACTGGAGTCCCAAAACATGCCTTGTACATACATATATATATATACATATATATGTCGGCACTTTTAGCCTATATTTTGACATAAAATTAAAGTAATTCCAATATTCTAGTTTCCAACGAAAAAAATACGTGAATTCATGTATGGGAATGGCCATGTTCTTTAACCAGGGATAGGATATTCGGATCGATATATACCCAAAGTTGAAAAAATACCAGAAAATGTTTGCAACTATGGAGTCGGCTTCTTAAAATATTATTTCTGCCAAGCAGATTTAGGTATAATTATTTATTATATACATATATACCTCCCATTGGGCAGCGATTTGGAAAAAGTTTTTTACTTAATTTAATTTTCTGTTTTAGATACGTAGATTTAGTTTGTAGTTTTTTTTTCTTTTCTAGCTTAGTTTAGATATTAAATTATTATTTTTGTAGGTTATTAGTTTATTTAAGTTTTTAATTATAATTGTTATTGTTATAATATAACAGGTATATATATATATATATATATATATATATATATCTAATTTTACACAAAGTTGAGGCATACTACTTATTACAAAATTTTACACAAGTAATGATCTGACACTATTGATGTGTGCTAAATATTGAAATAATAATTCTTACATTACACTACAGGCACTATCTATAGGCACTGTTGCTGACTCTTTGGAGCTTTTTTTGAATCTGATTTAGGTAATTGCAAGAAAATTTGATCAAAATAAAAGATTTGCGAAATATAATAATTCTAGTTAAAATATTGGTTTGTTCTTAAACCACTTGAAATAACAGGCACCAACACGGCCCCATCGACTGCCGCAAACCAGGCGTCGACTTCGACAGCGGCGACTCCAGCGGCATCGAAGAAGACGTTCCCCACCGGTTATCTCCCGATTACCAAACTGGGGGGCCCATTTCAAGGAGCTAAGCAAGCTTCTTGGCCATGCCCCCTCGGCACCTCCCCTCGGGAACGGGTTTCGGTTTTTAAGAGTTCCGTACTATGCAGAGGTACCTGACGGAGGCTAGGGACCGGGACTCACAGCTCAATATTGCGACCTCCCGACAAAGGCAGCTATAAGAGGACTGCCGGCAGACACGCCCACCGCCGAAATCATGGAGGCGCTCACCGAGCTCGTCTTCGAGCCGACGCACGTGAGGGCCATCCCCGCTCGACGTGGACGCCCCGGCTGCCTCTTCTATATGCAGCTGCCGCACATGTTCCAGGCTGTATGGGATCAAGGCTCAAAGAGAGAGGAGGCCCACACAGGCGAAAAATCATTTAAAGTCTGACGAAACCAAAAATCTTTTAACGCGTTAGCGAGTCAACCTACCTCCCATAAAGGAAACCATAAAAATAATGAGCTAATTAACTTGCTCAGTTTGGGTATCAACAAATAAACAATAAAACGATCCCAATTAGAATATCCAGTAGCATTATTCCAGCGAACAGAGAACAATATGTCGTTACTCCATGGACCTCCCTGGCAGAGAAAACAGTTCTAGAAGACGGGTCACACACACAAGTGCCCTTGTGTGAAGCAGTATAAATAGTCTCCGCTTCAATCAACAGTGTCTATTCATCATTCGACTTTCGAGTAGTTAAGTTCTTTAAGCTGTAAAATTAGTAAATAAGTTTATTTGCAAATAAATTTATTTTTTAAAAAAAGATAGCTGAAATCAGTTATTTTGACTGGCGCCCAACGTTGGGCCTAGTAAAAGCAGTAAATTCAGTGTCAAATTCAAGTTCAAGACGTCCGAATTATCTCCGAGTCGCTGTGAATTTTGTCATAGATAACTTCTTTTGGTAAAACCATCAATACTAGACAACCTCCGAAATAAATAAGTCAAAAAAACTAAGAACTTGTGATGCTGCGCGTTTTCATCTGGTGGCAATTGTGAGTATTGAGTAGCATATTCCTTTACTCTTCCAAAATTCCACTCCTAAAACCCGCAAAGCTTGTACTACCGCCTAAGTTTGTATGTAATATGACCGACCCATCTTCTGTGATGAATGAGGGCAATTTAAACTTCGTACCAACGGCGCCGAGTCAATCTCAGGTTCCCAATCAGGTTCCAAGTTATTCTCAGGTTCCCGCACATAGTGCAATGGATCCAGTAAAACTAGCACGATTTGTTCCATCATATAATGGAGACACTTTAACTTTATATATTTATTTAAACAATTGTAAACAATGGTTATCATTTGTTGGAGGACAAACCCCACAAAATGTAATGATTTTATTAACTAGATTAGAAGGTAAGGCATCATTGATAATCTCTATACATTAAAAAGAGAATGTGGAGATAACAGAGAATTCAATACTCTTTTAGTTGAATTATCTACGTAATGTGAAAAAGAAGGGTTCATACAAAGATCTTATTTTTGAACTAAAACAAACAATATTTTTTATTATAAGCAAATTACAAGATCAATATAAAAATAATGCTATTGTCGATCAAGTAGTAGAGCCATATTTGAATACTGCTCAAAACACATTAAGAAACAGTCTTCCATACCATGACCAGATTTATGTCAGCAACTGCAATTTTAACGAAACCGTACAAAGAATATTACAATTAGAAGCAAATTCGACACATCAACCTATGCAAAACACACAACACATGCAGAATAATAATCAGCCTCGTCATGCATATCCACCAACACAAAGGTCTCTTATGAATCAACGATTCAATAACACACCTTATCAGCCAAGACAATTTAATAACCCATATCAAACAGGAAACCATTCGAATTGGAATCCTAATAAAAGCAATGTGTTCACAAAACCACAACATGAATACTTCAAACAAAACAAACCTGTTGCACAAACACCACAAGTAAAACCCCCTTCAATAAACGAAGATGTATCAACGCGTACAGCTCCCCAAAATCCAGGACAAATTAATCTAGGTAGAGGACTTGTCGCTGAAGAATTATTTTATCACGATGAAAATTATGATGAGTATCAAAACGAATTTCCAGAATATGCTCCCGAATATCAGGATTGTAACTACAATAATGATATTCCCGAATATAATGATAATGAAAATCAGGATTTTCAGGATCCCACCAGTACGAAAGATGTTTCATAGATATTAATCATATTAAATCATTGTTACCCTATTTTGAAACAAATAACCCAAAATTAAAAATTCTGATTGATACAGGAAGTCAAAGATCCTTTATCACTTACAAAGCATTCCAAAAGTATTTCCCTGAGTTTTGGAAATCAGAAAGTTTCACAGTCAGAACATCTCATGGTGTAAGTTCACACAATGGTGTAATTGAAACCCCATTCTGGTGTAAATATTTTGGTGAAGACAATGGACCGATGAAATTTTATATATATGAGTTTAGTGACAAATATGACATATTAATGGGAACAGAAATGATAGAACAAATAAATGCAAAAATTGATTTAAAAGAACGAAAACTTATAATGCCATCGCAGGAATTATTAATTTTTCATATGACAGAAGATGATAATTTAAATATACAAGACTTATGTAATACATATGACGATCTCTTTACTGAAGATGTAACTAACAGTGCTACCACAACAATTACACATAAAATTAATCCAATTAAAGAAGATCCAATTTATCAAAGACCTTATAGATTACCACAAATACTACAAGAAGAAGTACGAAACCAAGTTGAAAAATTAATTAATGAAAATATAATAAGACATTCTAACTCTCCATGGGCATCCCCAGTTCATTTAGTAAAAAAAAAGGTAGATTAGTCTGGTGTACAAAAGTGGCGAATGGTTATTGACTATAGACGACTTAATGAAAACACAAAATCAGATAAATTTCCATTACCAAACATAGAAGACTTATTTTCTAAATTACAAGGAAATAATTACTTCACTACATTAGATTTAACATCCGGATATCATCAAATTAAAATGGATGAAGATTCAATTGAGAAGACAGCATTTAGTACTCCTGACGGCCATTTTGAATTCCTTAAAATGCCATTTGGTTTAAAAAACGCCCCAGCAACTTTCCAAAGAATGATGAATTGTGTATTGAAACAAGAGATAACAAGAAACGTTTGTTTAGTCTACTTGGATGACATAATAGTCTATTCAAAGACGAAACAAGAGCACATTAATAAATTACAACAAGTCTTTGAGTCACTTAGACAGGCTAACCTTATAAAATTTGATTATGTACTTAATAACGAAAATGTCAAGCGGGTAACCGAGGTGAGAGATCTTGGGGTACAACTTGATAGCCAATTGCTATTTAGACCTCATTTTGAAAAAATGGTATCTAAAGCTTATAAAATGCTCGGTTTTGTTCTTAGGCAAAGTATCGAATTCAGACGCTCCAGTACCATAATTATGCTTTTTAATTCATTTGTAAGATCCGTTTTAGAGTATGGGTCAGTGATTTGGAACCCGCAGGCTGCTTGTTATATCAGTATGATTGAGAAAATACAAAATAAATTTAATAAAGTTCTTCAATTTAAAATTAAAAACTCCAAATTATTATCAGATTCTAAAGTTATACTTTCTTTGGAAGAGCGACGCAACAGAAAGGATCAGTTATTTTTCTACAAAATTTTACACAATTTGGTGGATTCAGATTATCTTTCGAGTCAAATAGGGTTCAGGTGTCCTCGTTTTAATTCTCGTCTTAATCAAACATTTCACGTACCTTTTGCACGCTCGAATTATTCCAAGAACAGATTTTTGGTTAGAGTAGTCCGTAGTTATAATGTTAATTATAATCATGCTGATATATTTTATTTATCATTTGGTAAATTTAAATCAAAATTGTAAATCTCTTTTAATATGTTTTTTCATACAGTTTTGTACTTAAGAAAGTGGTCTTAATTCCATATAATTAACGATACGAGTATGTTCTTACCGTTTTAATTTTTTTATTGATAGTTTTCTTACGTATATTAAGAAGAAAACTTGCGGCAGTGTAAACTACTACGATACTTATTTTATCGGTTAGTTAATGATCTGCGAAAGAAAAAAAAATGAAATAAAAAAAGAACACTTTATAAATGTTTTTAATATCATTCATATAAAAAATTGTTTTGTGGGTTTGGTTTGTTAATGTGATAGGAATAAACCGCACGACCAACATCTCATTGGATTGACTAACGTTTGTCCTGCTCGAGACTTATTTATTCTGATATACCATTTTAGTCCATATTTCCTTAGGCTTAGAGATAAAAATAGGTCTCTGGTTATTTTGTTGGTTAGTTATCTACCATAAGAGCTAGTTACGTCCGCGAAGCCCTTGCTGTTGTGCGATTCAGCAGGAATGGGTGGCCGTTCTTCTCAGAACCCGTAGGTAGAATAGATAAGGTTTAGTTACTAAGATTTGATTCTTTGTATTGTAGTATGAAAAATAAAGGCAGTCGCGTTTCGACATCCAAATCTGTCGCACGTCTTTCATTTAATTATAATTTTAGTTTTTAAAAAGCCTTTTCCAAGCTCCCTGAACTTGTCTGGCGTAGCCGGAGCGGATTTTTCATATTACTGTGTGTGCCGTTATTACGCGAGTGAGGAAATTTAGCTATCTAAATCTAGCTAATAGTGCGTGTTTACGGAGGCAGTTGAAAAATCTGTCGAACCAAATAAATTTGACAAAGTTCGGTACTTTAAAGGTGAACTATGGAAGCAGCTGGGATCGGACAGTGAGTATAACTCTTCACTTTCCCTCCTATGTGAATTCCTTTCCTATTTTTGTAGATTAGTTATTCAAACGTTTTGTTCTCTAGAGATTACAGTCTTCATAGAGATAGGTTTTAATTTTATAATAATTATTCTGTGTGTAATATAAGTGTAAAATGGCGGAACCAGTACAAAGACCGACCCAAGGGGTCCCCATTGAGATTTTAAAACTGATTCCGACATTTTCTGGTGAAACAAAATTATTAAACTTTTACCTTAGAAAATGCGAGTATCTAATCGCAAAATACCAAGGCGATGCCGACCGAAACGAGTTTTTAATGCAACATATTACCAGTAAATTGTCTGGTAATGCTGCTACCCTAATAAGTGAGCGTGCGGATTTTGAAACTTGGAACGATTTAAAAGCCCTGTTAATCCAACATTTTGGCGATCCACGCAACGAAGAGTGCGTCGCGATCGAGCTCGAGTCACTAAAAATTAAAAATAATGAATCTTTTCTTGATTTTTGCGGCGGAATCCAGGATATAAGAGCGGTACTTTTATCAAAGGTTAATGTTAATCAAGCCCATAGCTCAAATTTGAAAGAAGCAAAACGGGTTATATACAATAACACAGCATTAAATGTGTTCTTGTATAACCTGCCGGAAAATTTGGTGAGGTTAGTTAGATTGAAAAATCCAAATACTTTAGAGCAGGCGCTTACATTCGTCCTGGAAGAAGTAAATTTCCAGGAACAGTACAACCTAAAAAGTAAAATGTTCAGTAACAATAAACCCCATAATATGCCTCAAATAAATACACCTCAGCTAAATACACCCCTGAAGTTTGGCATCCCACAGCAATCCATGCCTTTCAGGCCTGCTGCACCATTTCAACCTACAGGTTTCAGACCAGTACTGCCAAACACACAATTTAAATTCGGAATCCCGAATAAGCCTCAGAACTTTACACAAGCTCCACTACGTCCTTCACAACCACCAAATCAATTTGGCTATCGTCCACCACAACCATTCGGGTATCGTCCCCCACAACCATTAGGGTACCGTCCACCTCAACCCTTTGGCTACCGTCCACCTCAGCCCTTCGGCTATCGTCCCCCACAACAATTTGGCTCTCAGCAAGCACCAAAGATGCAATCAAATGATGTGTCAATGAGGACTGCTGCTGCTCCAGTAAAACCACAACAGGGTTTCCCTGTAAACGAGTTATTTTATACAATTGTCAATGAAGGCCAGACCTACTATTATGAACCATACTACGAACAACCAGATATGACCTGTGACTATAGCAATTCGTGTTATGAACTAGATGTAGAGACATCCACAACAGTAAATAATTTTCCTGAAAACGAGAATGTAGATAACGCAGAAAATACGGAAGCTCAAGAAGCTTCAAATTTTTACATAGAGGTGAAACAGAATCAGCAGAAATAATAAAGATACGACTAAACTACACCGAAAACTTAAAACTTCCATATATTTATATTCCGGAAATTGATGGTAAATTTATGTTAGACACAGGTAGCACTAGGTCATTTATTAGCCAGCAAAAAGCAAACGAGTATTTTGAAACCGCAAAACAGCATGAAGAATTTCAAGTAATAAGCACTCACGCTTCAAGTACCCATAACGAGGTTATAGACATTCCTCTCTTCCCCATCTTCAACACCAATGAAAGACATAAGTTTTACGTTTACAGTGTAGATGATAAATACGATGGACTTATTGGACTCGATCTTTTGTTACGATTAGAGGCTGATATTGCATTAAGGGACAAAATATTAAAGACAAAAACGACAAGTATACCCATATCCTACGATTCACAATATGTAATTAATTTAGCCCCTCGTACCGAACAAAGAGTATAACTCCTTACGAACTTACTAACGGGTGATGCAATAATTGACTATAAAGAATTTTGTCACGGTGTGCGAATGCCTTCTGCCATAGTTAAATGCCAGGACGGTTTAGCAACAACCATTATACAAAATAGTACCGAAAATGAAATGACCTTAACTATCACAGCCCCTTTTTAAGTTACTAAACTTGATTGTGAAATTTGTTTATTAAATTACACTAATGATCATAAAAATATAGATATTGATAAAATGCTTGAAGATAACCTTTCGAAATTAAGACTCGATCACATGAACGCAGAGGAACGCGAATCCATTCTTAAGTTATGCAGAGAATACAAAGACATTTTTTACTGTGAACATATACCTTTAACCTTTACGAATCAAGTCAAACATAAAATACGCACAACCAATGAGGATCCCATTTACGTTAAACCTTATCGACAGGGACAGGCACAATGTGAGGAAATCAAGAATCAAGTTCAAAAGTTACTTAGAGACAATGTCATTAAGGAATCACATTCGCCTTGGAGTGCCCCTGTCCACTTGGTTTCAAAAAAAATGGATGCGTCTGGGGAGGTTAAATATAGAATGGTGATAGACTACAGGCGACTAAACGAAATCACGACAGACGACAAGTATCCACTTCCGAATATTACCGACCTTTTCGATAAGCTAGGCAAGAGTGTATACTTTTCAAGTCTTGACCTTGCGAGTGGTTACCATCAGATTGAAATTGATGAACAAGATAGACAGAAAACTGCATTTAGCACTGAAAATAGGCATTACGAGTTCTTAAGAATGCCGTTTGGCCTGAAGACCGCGCCCGCAACCTTCCAGAGGGCTATGGATAATGTCTTGCGTGGCCTTCAGGGAATTCATTGCCTTGTGTACTTAGATGATATCTTAATTTACTCAACTAGTTTAGTAGAACACTTACAAAAATTACGGGCAGTTTTTGAGAGACTTCGACAAACTAACCTTAAGGTACAACTAGACAAGTCAGAATTTTTCAGAAAGGAGGTACTCTATTTAGGCCATACAATTACAAACGAAGGATTGAAACCTAACAGTGACAAAATTCAGGCCGTAATTGACTATCCAATTCCACGAACACATACAGAAATAAAACGGTTTTTGGGGTTCGTTGGATATTATAGACGCTTCATAAAAGATTTTTCAAGGGTAACACAACCAATGACAGCTTGTTTGAAGAAAGGTTGAAAAGTTATACTTGATGATAGATACGTTGAGGCCTTTCAAAAGTGCAAGGAGTTACTCATAAATGCACCGATTTTACAATTCCCTGACATGACAAAAACATTTGTTCTAACCACGGACACCTCAGAGGTCGCAATAGGCGCGGTACTTTCCCAAGGCCCGATAGGAAGTGACCGACCGATTGCTTATGCCAGTAGGACATTAACTGATACGTAGAAGCGATACAGTACTATCGAACGTGAGTTGTTAGCCATAATCTGGGCCGTGAAACACTTTAGACCCTACCTGTACGGGCAAAAATTTGATATTTATACCGACCATAAACCCTTAAAATGGTTGTTCCGACTTAAAGAACCAAATAGTAAATTAGTAAGATGGCGTTTACACTTACAAGCATATGATTTTGATGTCGTGTATAAAAAAGGAAAACAAAACACAAACACCGACGCCTTGTCTCGTATACATGTGAATGCATTAGGCGACGACGACTATGACGACGACGACAATGATGATGACGACAATCCGGTGCTAGTTAATGCTTTAGACAACGACGATAACGATAACACTTCGGTGAAAGTTAATGTTGATCCTAAAGAACAAAGACTACAAGAATATCTCGATGACGTTACTGCCGAGTTGATTAAAATAGCTGAAAGACGAAAAACCGACGACTCCAAAACTTTGACCGTCTCTGACCTTTCCCAAACGATCATAATTTCCTATGACTCTGAACAAGGTGAAATCGAATATCCAGTTCGACCCGCTAGTACTACTACAGCCACTATACACTCGGCGAGAGACATGGAAACAAAAGGTATACCCATACTAAATGAGGCTATTGACACCAAGCCTAGGCAGATATTAGTGTTTACATGGTTTAAAAACCAAATGCAAGTCAGGGATATTTCAAACAAAACACAAAAAATCCTTGAGGTGTTTTTACCAATTAATAATGAAGAATTAATAAAAGAGTTCCTTAAAGAGTACATTAAAAATAAGACAAAATATTTCATGTATTTTGAGGACGAACGACACCGTAAAGACTTTAGTAACATCATAGTTAGATTATTCAAAGAAGGAGAAGTTATGTTTTACGAATGTACTGAGCGCGTAGTATACATAGAAGACGAGAATGAACAAAAAGCTATAATAAAAAAACTACATGAAGGTAAAACATGCCATAGAGGTATAAGAGAGACCTTGACTAGGATTCGTCGAAATTACTTCTGGCCGAATATGCAAGTGACAGTACAAGCGATGTTAAACATGTGTGATCCTTGCAAACGCATGAAATATGACCGAAATCCCATCAAACCACAATTACAACTCACCCAAACTCAGACAGCCCCTTTTCAAGAAGTATTCATTGACTTGTTTACAATAGAAAGTAAATACTATCTAACTTTAGTAGACGCTTTTAGCAAGTTAGCACAAGCTATTGAAATTAGCAACCGTTCAACCCCAGAAGTTATTCGAGCTCTTATCAAATAGTTCTCTTACTACGGAACCCCAAAGAAAATCTCTTGTGACCCCGGTGCCGAGTTTAATAACGATCTCTTTAAGGAACTGTTAGCAATGTATAAAATAACCTGTCACATAGGGACGCCACACAACCCAAACTCTATGGGAATTGTTGAGAGATTCCATTCCACCATCACTAAAATACATAGGTTAGCACGATATGAACAAAAGTTTACGGACGCAGCTTCCGTAATGACATACTCGATAATGGCTTATAACCACACCATACATTCCGCGACAAATATGACTCCGTTCGAAGTAGTATTCGGCCACACCGATTGTAATAACGCCTTTGATATAGATTTTGAGAAAGCATACTTACAACAGATCTTAAAAGACCACACAAAAAGAACAAAGTTCCTATATAAACATATAACTGAAAAATTAATGACTGATAAGGAAAGGGTAAGGCAAAAGGCAGGTGGAGAAGAAGTTAAAATTCTAGAGCCAGGAGAAGTCATTTTCGTAAAAGACATTAACACCAGAAAAAGTAAAGACAAACCTCGTTATAAAAAGGCGGTAGTTACCGGCAACGTGGTCTTATAAATCCTCTTGGATCTATAATCAAAATTATTACGGGAAACCTAGATCAAACTGATGCAGCCCGATATGACAACCTGATATCTGGCCTCAAAAATCAAGAAGCAGCAAATACAAAAAAGGTCACTCTGATCTCCGAAATGATGGACCATTTCATAAATTCGACTGAAACAATGAATAAAAATATTATAGTTATGGATACGCGTTTAAGACGCATAGAAAAAATGGTTAAGGATATAGAAACAAAGGAAAATAATTCAATTTATTCTACGTCTGTTTTGAGCTTGTATAATCTGTTCATTATTAATTTTCGTACAATATATGTAAAACTCAGTGAAATAGAGACAGCTCTAGCTTTTAGCAAAGTTTCTGTACTTCATAAGTCAGTTATGAACTCTTCCGAGTTATTAAAGGCATTACAATACATTGATAAGTATGATAATCTTATGTACCCTGTCACTGAGCAGAATTTGATAGCCTTAGAAGAAACTTTAACTGTCAAAACCTATTTAAAACAAAACCAGATAACATACATTATTGAAGTACCACTGACGGATAATATTACCTATAATTATTATAAGTTGTATTCTCTTCCTATGTCCAATAAATCCTATAATCAAACCCACATTGTGATCCCTAAATATCCCTACATCCTAGTGAAGGGAACGAAGTACCGTCCGATCACACAGCCGTGCATGGAGATAGCTAGTCACCAGTTCCTGTGCACCGAACATGATCAGGCGCTCTATGCGGAGAAGACATGTATCCAGCAACTAATGCAATTTGATAATGACACTTCGTACTGCTACCAATTTCCGGTGGAAATAGAAAATGTGAAATTACAGCGAATAGCTTCAAATGATTGGATCCTCTACACAAAACATCCTCTTGTTCTATCACACAATTGCGACAGCGATATAACTAGAATACCAGTTCATGGTACATACATATTAACCATAACCTGTCAGCATTTCACATACCAAACTCTACGTATATAGAGCCGGTTAATCTGAGAGATATAAACCTGGACGATATGAAATACCTGAACTACGCAATTAAGAAAGCCGCCAGTGGTAGTGCACCAAATCTTGATGATAATAGTGTAGTGAAAACTCAAAGTGTTAGCCTAGCCACCTTAGTATTATACATGATTGTTGTACTCTCTATTGTATTAATTATAGCATATGGTTATTATAAATCTGTTTTCCCAAATCCATGTAAAAAACGAAATCACCAGAGTACTGACCCTGGTAATTTCGTACTTAAGGGGGGAGGAGTTACGTCCGTGAAGCCCTTGCTGTTGTGCGATTCAGCAGGAATGGGTGGCCGTTCTTCTCAGAACCCGTAGGTAGAATAGATAAGGTTTAGTTACTAAGATTTGATTCTTTGTATTGTAGTATGAAAAATAAAGGCAGTCGCGTTTCGACATCCAAATCTGTCGCACGTCTCTCATTTAATTATAATTTTAGTTTTTAAAAAGCCTTTTCCAAGCTCCCCGAACTTATCTAGCTACCCTCTATCTTATCATAACATGTGTTTATTGTTTTTTTTTTTTACGTATAGTTAAGAATGGGTTAACTCGATATTTTGTTGACTGTTTGTACTTTTAGTTTTAGTTTTAGTTTTATGTTAGTAAGATATATTTGCATTTTGTGTACATCTATTCGTGGAAACTTCACTGGCCAATGTAATGCCTATCTGTATTTTTATTTTTATGTATTATTTCAGGCTGTTTGTTTTCCTTAATAAAGAAAATGAAAATGAAAATAACCTTAAGGTCAATAAGAACAAATGTGTATTCATGGCAGAAGAAATAGAATTCTTAGGACATGTATTAAATAAATACGGACTAAAACCAAATCAAAAAAAGATAGAAGCTATTAAAAAATTTCCAATTCCAAAAACATTAAAAGAAGTCAGATCATTTTTAGGACTAATAAGCTATTATAGAAAGTTTGTACCGAACTTGAGCAAAATTGTTAAGCCTTTAACAGAAGCTACAAAAATGAATGCGATAATTAATGTCAACGATAAAAATTATTTGGAAGCACTAAAAACATGTAAAAATTTATTGATGAATGCACCAATTTTAGCATTCCCAAATTTTGAAAAAGATTTTTTTGTTACTACGGACGCCTCAGACATAGCTTTAGGAGCAGTCTTAAGTCAAGATAGTCATGCAATAGCTTATGCATCTAAAACATTAAATAAAACAGAACAAAATTATAGCACAACAGAAAAAGAATTACTAGGAGTCACTTGGGCTTTACAACAGTTTAGACCGTATATATGTATATGGTAGAAGATTCACATTACGAACAGATCATGAAGCGATTAAAGGAATAAGTAAATTACCTGAGTCAAATAAAAATATTGCAAGATGGAAATTAAAATTACAAGAATATAATGTAAAAATCGAACACATTAAAGGAAAAGATAATTATGTAGCAGACGCCTTAAGTAGGGTCGAAATGTATCACACAGACGGAAGCTCTATGGAAGTAAACGTTGAGGAAAATAGTTTATCAGAAAATAGTTCAGTAAATTTAGAAGAGGACTTAGCCATAACAAACTCTGACATTACACCCGAAGAAACAATTCATTCCAATCAGCGAGATAGTGATACAGGTATTCCTATTATGAATACGTATCCACCTAAAAGACTTCGAAGAGTAATATTTGAATTAGCTCCTTACAAAAGTGCAAAGATAGAAAATGGTATTTGGTATTTTTATATTCCCCCTGAAGCACAAGAAGAGACAATAAAAGAATTTATGTTAGAATATTTATCACATAAAAAATACGCGTTTATTATACCTAACGACGAACTATATTAAAAAGTATCAGAAGTATATAGAAAACATTTTGACCACACAAACATTCAAGCTACAAGGTTTACAAAAAATTCAATTGAAATTCATGATAAAGAGGAACAACAAAAAAGGAATGAATTTCATTCATTAAGGAATGTCATTTGCAAGAAAATAGACATGCAGGTATAGAGAGTATATATAAACAACTTAGAGAAAAATATTATTGGGAGAATATGAAAAAATATATAAAGAAATTTGTAACAAGATGTGAAACATGTAAAAAAGAAAAATATAATAGACACCCACACATAACAATGGCTACGGAAACTGAAACACCTAAAGAACCAATGGATGTTTGGCACATTGACTTTATGTCTCTTGAAAAACAATGGTATCTTACAATAATCGATAAATTCTCAAAATACGCAGTGATTAAACCAACAGAAAAAAGTAAAGTATATGATACATTATCTGAAATATTTGCTATGGTAGGTGCACCAAACAAAATCATTCATGATGGTGAGCAATCATTCTGTAGTGAAATATTAACACAACTGTTTCAAACTTATAAAATTACGAATCATACAACAACCCCACAACATCATAAATCTAATTCTGACGTAGAAAGACTACATAACACGATACAAGAACTTTTCAGATTATAAAGAGATTCTGACTTGGATAATAATCAAAAGATATATTATATTACTCATGCATATAATAACACTACACACAGCGCTATAAACATGACACCATTTGAAGTACACTTCGGTAGAAAACCAAAATTGAAAAGCTTCGATAATTTAAAAATAATTATACAAAGATATACAACACAACAAAAACAAGTTATCACTGAGTTAAATCAAAATATTCACGAAACATTACGTAAAGTTAAGGAGAAACATAATAAATTAATAAATGATAATTTACGACCTTCTACTTCTAAAAAATTTAATGTTGGAGACATAGCCTATGTTAAGAATAGTAAAGCAGAAAGACATAAAAATAAATCAAGGTATCTACCACCTTTTAAAATTGTTAAAGTCGAACCTAACAATAAATATCAGTTGAACAATGGAAAAATATATCACATAGAATAACTTTGTGTTTCAGATGCACCATTGTTCTCGGATACAAGTTCCGACAGCTCAATTCAGACGAACATGTAATATTAGTAGAAATGAAACCTACTAGAATCATTGAAGGAAAGTGGACGATTATTCACAATTTAGATATTAAACCTATTATTGAAAATAAAAATGAAATCACTAGTAATTTACATAAAATTATATCCAATAATGATGAAACAAAATATATAATCGATAGAATTAAAATTATAATGGATCATGTAGAAGAAATATGTAATCACTTAGCTTTACAGCGTAGAAATAAAAGAGGATTAATAAATGGTTTAGGTTCTATAATTAAGTCTATAACAGGAAATTTAGATGAAGATGATTATCACAATATTCAGAAAGATTTAGAAACTTTATAAATTGCATATAATCAGCAGATATCTGTAACTAATGAATCTCTTGAAGAATATAACAAACAGTTATCTAAAATTACAGAAATTCAAAGAAAAATAGTCAATTTTTACAAACTATAGATTATCAAAGACAAAAAAGAATTACATACAATTTATTGCTACAAGCACAAACATTACAAGAAATAGCAGAAAGATTAATTACAGCTATAACTTTTGCAGAACATCACATCTATCACTATAGTATAATACAATCTCATGTTCTTCAAGAAACATTAAATAAAATAAATAAAAATGTAATGTTATCAGATAATATTAATGATATTGAACCATTTGTTTATGTGAAATGTAAAATTATACAAAACATTGTGTATTTTATAATTGAGATACCTTTAGTTAAGTCTCAAGTATACCACACAAGAAAAATTGTACCCATTATCCAAGATATCCCTACCTGTACCTATCCCATTATGCGAAAGATAACTCTAGCCTACACCGAGTTGGAGATGTACGAAGTTCAAGATTAATTTGCAAAGAAAGTATATTACAACAAGAAACATGTTAAACTAATATTTTGTTGAAAAAGGAGACTAATAAATGTGAAACTGTATCAATTAAATGTCCAAGTGAAAAAATACAAGAAATTTCACCAAAAGGAATGTATATATATATGAATAAAACAACGGAAATAAAAATTAAATGTGGATCCCATGAAGAAACAGCATGGATTAAAGGAGCATATTTATTAAAAGGAGAAAATTGCGAAGTTACTATAGCCGGAATAAAAAGGTTCAGGACTCAAGAATCTACAGATAAAATCATCATGGCAAAAATATCCATAGAAAATAAGGATGAAACTTCAGAAATTGATTTAACATATGATGTTAATAAAATAACTTCAAAATTAAAACAATTAAAACAAATTAAAGAATTACAAACTCAAGCAAGAAACAATTGGATACAATATAGTATAATGACGTTAATAATTATCATTATGCTTTTGTATGTTTTGTTTAAATTTTTCAGTTCCAAGGTTCCCTTCAAACCATGGACTTCAAATTTAGGAGGGGAAAGTCAACCTACCTCCCATAAAGGAAACCATAAAAATAATGAGCTAATTAACTTGGTCAGTTTGGGTATCAACAAAGAAACAATAAACAATAAAACGATCCCAATTAGAATATCCAGTAGCATTATTCCAGCGAACAGAGAACAATATGTCGTTACTCCATGGACCTCCCTGGCAGAGAAAACAGTTCTAGAAGACGGGTCACACACACAAGTGCCCTTGTGTGAAGCAGTATAAATAGTCTCCGCTTCAATCAACAGTGTCTATTCATCATTCGACTTTCGAGTAGTTAAGTTCTTTAAGCTGTAAAATTAGTAAATAAGTTTACTTGCAAATAAATTTATTTTTTAAAAAAAGATAGCTGAAATCAGTTATTTTGACTCGCGGACAGAACTGCTATAGCAGTCGTTTTTCGGTTTTGCGTTGTGACAGAGCTGCTATAATATACTTCGTTCATCTACTGAATACTTGCGGAATTGCTATAGACAGCGCTTCCTAATGCAATGACCGTGTAGAAATGTTCACGTGTCACAACATAATTACTTACCGACAAGGCTGTGTGAACCCCGTCCAAATATATATGTGTCTGTTCACAATGTCTATACGTATGTATTGCATACACTCAAATCTGCACACAACTACTAGAGCAGCCGCCATTTCGTTGGAAACGCGTCATGGCCGCGGCGTGTGCGCTAGCAGGAGGTTTAGTTGCGAGTGTTCGAGTCTCTTGTTGAGCCGTTGGGGTCATCGAAGGTTTGTATGTTTTTTGGTTTGAAAATAGTCTGAGAGTTTACTCAAGGGTTTTTGTATGTTATAAAGAAGTTAACAATAAGTTTTTAGTGAATTTATATACATATTTAGTACCTACAGCGTAGTGTAACCTAATATTTTGAATTAATATAACAGTAATTCGTAAATCGAGTATTATTGAGTAAAATATTTTATTTTGTGCTGAAATTTGGTGTGACGATAGAAAATAATTGATGAAGTCCTCTTATTTTATAAACTCAATTAATGTGTAACACAACACATTTTCAATTATTGATGAAAGTTTTCCATGTTTTGCAAATAAATTTTATATTTTATCTTGATTCTTTTTCAGATATCTATATAAAATGGATCGGAATCGAAGACAGAAAAAACCTGGTAGTTACGAGCATGATGCTGACCGAATAAGTGAACTTTTTGATGAAGTTTCGTCTGATGAAGATAAAAGAGATCCTTACAATGATTCTGCCGGTGAATATGGGTCAGATATAAATTATGATCTAAGAATTGACTTAGATTGAAGCTGTACCTTCACCGCCAATACATCTAAAAGAGACACTGGCTAGGAAAAATACCAAAACGTCCTGATTGCACAAGAAATAATGTTTTCCTGAGATGTCGTGTGTGTACAAAAAATAAACTGAAAAAATCAACTAGCTACAGATGCAAAGGTTGCCCTGAAAAACCACCTTTATGCCCAGATTGCTTTGAGACATGGCATCAATGGCTTACTGCACAAGAGTTATGTAGTTTTAGATAGTCGTAAGATGAATCGTGCCATAATTTAGTAAGCCACTATTTCATAATTGTTTTGAAATAAAAGAAAATTTGATAATTTTCGTTTTTTATTGTAAAAATAATAATTATATGAACACCATCTCCAGCAGCTGTGCTATTATTCTACTAACATTACTACAGAACATGAACACAGCTGCTATAGACCGCAGCTTCTATAGTAGCTGTGTTAAATTTTTTATAACATTGCTATAAGACTTTTACACAACTGTTATAGACTTCAGCATCTATAAAAGTTATGTTAAAATTTTACTAATATAACGACGTATCTTAGACAGAGCTGTCAGAGCAGTTCTTCTATTTTCATACGGTAAACCCTTATCACAGCATATACTTTTTTCTGTCCATCAACGTGTTAAGTAATCCAGGCAAGTAAAAACCAGTTTTATCGGTTAACCCGATAAACAATGCACGCTAGACGCACGGGTAGCGCGAACAATGAGCCAACTACGCGTCTTGGTCTCATTCCAAAGTTTGACGTGTTCAACGGCGGATGCGTTTACTACTTACTGATTCATCATTTTCTTTGAAAAAGTTTTGGATTTGGCAATGGATTCCCTTCCGGGAGGTATTATTTATGATAGCAATGTTTGATTGTTTTTTAATAAAAACAATATTTCTACGACCTTTAATTGTTTTCATAATTTTTTACTTCACAAAGTGGCCAAGTACAAATTCCTGATAGATCCGGCTTTGATATTAGTAATTTTAGAAACGACAGAGTTTGCTTTTTCATATACAACCATTACTTAATGCGACCGTACGCGACTCTTTGGCAAAATTGTCTTTCTAATCGATGAATTGTATAATCAAACGTGGTCGTTTAATCACAAAAAAGGTATTTTTTCTTGAATTGGTTATTTTATTTGTTCTAAATATTACTTAATACTGTTTTAGGGTCAACCGAGGAAGTGAGCTTTAGCAGAATAACTTTAGTCGGCTTCTATAGGGAGGAAACTTCCCGAAAGGAGCAAGATAAAATGTTATATCTGCAAAGGAAAGTACAAAGCGCTCTATAAGTGAACGAACCTAACGATGAAATAAAACGTTCTCTTCGAAGATTAGTGAATGATTATAAGTCGAAACTTATACAAGCCCATCGTAATTTTTCTCGATGTGTTAACGGAAACAAAGGCTGGTTTGAAACTAAAATTTCATTTCCTATTTCGACTCGTACCCGAAAGATAAGTGGTAGCCTTGGTGGCCGACCGAGCAAGAGTTTTGAAGAATGTACCGAACGTAAAAAACGCAGAAAGACGGAAGATGTTCGGAAACAATTTGAACCCAAAGAACTGGCTTTTGCAGCCCAGGTGAAATATCGTGCATGTGGTGATGTCCACACGGCAAAAATAATAAAACAAGTTACTCTTGCTGGTCCCAGTAGCAAATTCAGTGTTCACGAAACACATGGAAGCCTTTCGTCTGACAAACCTTTGTCATTGGTGGTTGAAGGGCAACTGACTAAATTTCAGTACAATACCTAGCGGACCTCAGCAATGGAGATGATGAAATGTAATCTCTACCCAAATGATGAAAGTGTAACTGAAGCAAAGAAAATGTGCTACCCAGAAGGTGTTATTTGCACGGAAACGATTGCCGAAGTTCCTCTTCAGAGTTGATTGGACCACACTACACAAAGATTGTGCTTGTCCCTAAATGAAGTCCTGCAATCGCTTACAAACAGACCAGTTAAAAGATCTTCGCTTGATATCAAAATGGGGGTACGACGGATCGGGTTGCCATTCCCAATACAAACAGACATTCGAAAATGCCGAGCAGTCTGGCACGAAAACGTTCCAATTCAACTGTTATCTGACCATGAACAAACTGTGCTCATCTGGCAAAATCCTCATCTCTCACCCCCGAGATATTGCCGTCCGTTAAAGTTAGAGGTGGCGCATGAAACTCCCGAACTCTCAAGATCCGTAGCTCAAAATGTTCAAGCACAAATTGAAAATTTAACATCAACAATAGGTGGTAGAGCTGATGCCGGGCTCGACTGTGGAGGTACCACCATCTTACTCGCGAAACCTCCTGAAGTTATTCAGGAGAGAGTAAGAGAACAGCTCTCAGGCAAAAAAACCAGGCGGTCCACCATTGCCTGGGACCGATGGATGGCGGTATAACCATCCCCAATTGCCGGGCCTTATATAAAACAGACTGATGACGGGCAGCGGCGTCACTGGTGCAAGGGTTTCGGCACCGCGCTCACCAACCCGCCTGCCCAGCGTGTGTGAGTATGGGCATTTCTTCCAGGAGGACCGCCACTAGTGGCGAAATCCTGGAAAGGCCTATGTCCAGCAGTGGACGAAACAGGCTGATGGATGGATGGATGATAGGAGCAACTGAAGAAGAATGTATAGTAAGACACAAGTTAATAATGACCATGGTTAATGGAAAACTAGGTTTGCATGTCGATAAACCAAGACAGGGTGGAGGTACGTCCACTGATGGCAATACTGCGCGCGCCATCTTTCAGCACGCAGAAGAAGTTGCTGAAATAACAGGTGTCAGTCATCAGCTCATAAATCGACTTCACACCATTTTCAACGTTATGTCCTGTGGGCATAAAATCCATCTAGCGAAATTTCAAACATTTTGCACCAAAACAGCAGCTATTTTTGTATGCAATTACCCATGGTACTATATACCAACCACACTGCACAAAATACTTATCTATGGCTCAAGTTTAATAGAAGAATGCGAAATAGCCATAGGATTAATGAGTGAAGATGCACAAGAAAGCAGGAATAAGGACGTAAGAAACTACAGGGAGCGATTTTCAAGGAAATTTTCTAGGCAATTGGCTATGGAAGACACCTTCAAACGACTTTTAGTGTCTTCCGATCCTTATATAACAGGACTTAGAAAATTTGTTAATAAAAAGTCGGTTCCCTTCTCTCTAAAAAGACTCCGAAACTTCCTGCCAACTGCTACCAAAGTTGCGCTTGCACAATCCCTCCTACTTCCAATTCTAGATTATGCAGACTGTTGTTACCTAAATCTTACCGAGGAGCAACTTAATAAACTCGAGCGTCTTCAAAATTTTTCTATTAGGTTCATATTTGGATTACGCAAATATGACCATATCTCCCAATTTCGTTCTCAGCTTGAGTGGCTCCCAAT
Organism: Ypsolopha scabrella; assembly: GCA_910592155.1. Taxonomy (NCBI): domain Eukaryota; kingdom Metazoa; phylum Arthropoda; class Insecta; order Lepidoptera; family Ypsolophidae; genus Ypsolopha; species Ypsolopha scabrella. The sequence continues at coordinate 6,246,152 of OU342972.1, read as the reverse complement.
CCGTCTTCGTCGCAAGTCTCATATTCTTTTCCTTCTCTATTCTGTTTTAGTTAATCCTGTATATCCTTCTTATTTAAAAGATCGCTTTGTGTTTCGTCTTAAAAAGAACGACCTAAATCTGAGGTCATCTGGAAATCTTCGCCTATCAGTGCCAACTCATACTACGCGCTTTTACAGTAACTCATTTACTGTTGAAGCTGTACATCTGTGGAATGCTCTTCCTCTCACAATACAACAAGCTCCATCATTACAGTCATTCAAAACCCTAGTCAAACAGCATTATCTTTCACTTTGATCTTAAAGTTCATTGTTTCTATTTGTCCCTATATTAATACATATTTATATATATATAATATATAATTTATTAATAAATATATATAAAATTATTTATTGTTTATGTATATTATATATTTACATTTTAATCAAAATGCTTTATTTTATTTTAAAAACTGTTATTCTGTGCACCGCCTATACACCTTTTCATTTTTAAGAGTTCTTCCATCCAAAGGTTGTCTGGAAGAGATCGCTTTTAGTGATAAGACCGCCAATTGTACCCTGTTAACTTATATTTTAAAATTTATTGTTTTTTATTTCTCTTTTGGTGTGCAATAAAGAATATTGTATTGTATTGTATTGTTCCCATGTGCCAAAATGTTTTAAATCTGTTGGAAGAACCAGATATTACCATAGAAATGTAATAAAAACTTCACAAAATAATTAATATGTTGTTTTCATCACTTAGCAAGTCTTTATTTACACAGCATTTTTCCTCTACTCCTGTCAAATTAGATGACAACACCAAAAACATCACGCTTCGCAACTTAGCCGACAAGCCTAGACCCAATTGCGTTCCATTCTCAGTCAAAACTGTTACTATGTGTAACTTTAAGAAAGCCAATTTCTATTTCCTCTAAAGCAGTAGGTGATGACCAGGGGCCTTATTGTCTAACTTTAATTGCAATCGCCATACCTATGAATTTGACATCTGAAGGATATTGACGAACTTCACACCGCAATTATTCAACATGAGCTGTCATTTCTAGTCATGGTGATTGTGATCGCAATTTTGAGTGAACGATATCACTAGTTTGACATACAATTCGGTATCGGGGCCGTATTGTCTAACTTTTAACAGCAATCGCCATACCCATGAATTTGACATTTGAAGGATGCTATCGACGAACTTCACACCGCAATTATTGGACATGAGCTGTCATTTCGAGTCATTGTGATTGTGATCGCAATTTTGAGTGAAAGATATCACAAATTTGACATAAAATGGTATCGCGTATCCAAATCAAATCTTTGAAAGCTATCGGAAATGTCAAATGAAGGATTTCACAAATAGGCTGCTTCTTTCAACGGTTTTTAGGCAAATTAGTAATAATTACTCGTCAATTATGCACTTTTTGTACTTTTCATGTAACTAGAGCATGCCCACGACTTCGTCCATGAGGTTTTGGGTTTAAAACAGCCCATTGTACCATGTTCGGAAGGCATGTTCGATACACAAGTTTTCACCCAGTTCCACAACACTGAATTTCGATAAATGCTTTCTTAGTGTACCGCTAGACATTGACCTATCAATGCTTCTAGCTAGGCCCAAATGTAATAATGAACTTCAATAGCAAGGATCTTCAATTTTATGTTACTACCAATGTATTTTCGCCTTCAGCGTTCTTGGCTGTACCTTGTCTCTCAGTCAGTCAGTCAGCGGTCATGGAGCTGTTATTTATTTATACAGATTGTTGGAGAGTTATAAGAAATACAGTTAATTTTATGTATCAGTTGCATTTTAGCATGGCAAGAACAATTTTGATGGTGCCGGTGGAGAAGGGAAGGCTGACCCATAGATAGCGGCTAAGAAAGAGAATGTTGCAAAAAGATACCCGTCCACTGTTGTTGCCGCAAAAACAAAGGATTGTATTGTATAGGATTGTGGTGCTTGTCTTGCAGGCATAGACGTGACTGGTTGAAATATAGTTATAAGAAATACAGTTTATTTTATGTATGAGTTACATTTTATGGCAAGAACAATTTTGATGGCGCTGGTGGAGGAGTAAAGGCTGACCCATAGATAGTGGCTAGAAAGGAGAATGTTGCAAAAAGAAAGCCATCCACTGTTGTTGTGGTGCTTGTCTTGCAGGCATAGACATGACTGGAAGGATCAGAGGCGGTGTTTTCATTAATCAGTGAGAGTTGGGTTCGCGCACTGGGCAAAGGAGACAGTAGCGAGGCCTGGGGGCTTGCCACCAGAGGCGCAGCAGCCTGCATGTTGTGCTTCAAACAACTGGACTCTACAAACAATATAAAGATAAAAATATTCAATAAAAAATTGGATAAGTAGCAATAACACAGAAAGAATGTATTTTTTCATGATCTTTATTAGAAAAAGGTTTTGTCGCACAGCGACAATGTCACCCTTATAAGGCTACACATTTAAGACTAAAGGAACTCAGTAATGTAACAAAAAATAAACTCAACTTTCATTCCCAACTAAAGACTAGATATATTAAAACTTATTAACCTGCAAATCTAGGATGTTCACTGGAATCTTTCAGAGAATAACTTGCAGGTTCCTGAAAAGTTATACACATCAAATTTAATATTTGCTTATAAATTTTATTTCCAACTTAATTAAAAAATAAAAGCATTTGACATACTTAAACTTAAATATGTATTTACATGTCAATAACAAGAAAAGATTTTCCGAAGAGGTTTCAAAAATTAAAAATTACCCAGCAAACATAATGCTAAAGAGGATTCAGCACACCGTCAGCTAGGTGGGTCGATGACATTTAGACGCTAGCTGGTAGAATATGGATGATATTGGCCCAGGATAGGTGTTGGTGGTGTAAAAAAAAGGAGGCATACCTTGCAAAGGGCAGAAAAATGAGCTATTGATGAAACATAACACTTACTGGAAATGGAATGCACACCGATATCTCTCCAAATATGCTGTCTCTCCCCAAAATATTCATAATGCTCCACTCTTTAAAGGGTTTCAGTGTATACACATATACAACTCTTCATTCTCTAGGTGATTTTGTAGCGCCATTGCCTAAACGTTTAAGCCTTTCAGATAGCTGGTCCCACCGTTTGTTAACATTTTGTTTAATTCTCTCTCTAACAATATTCTCTGAGCAGGCATTCTGTAAGCAAAATGATATAATATTTTGTTATGAGAAATTAAATAGGTAATGGTGTTGATTCGGTGCAGCACGACTTAACTTGTTTGACAGGACTAACCTTATTTTAAGCGCCCTGTCCTTTTTCGATGTAGAAAGACAAAGTCAGAATGCTTAAATTAAGTTTAGTCCTGTAAAATAAGTCGTTTTACACCAAATAGACACCACTGTTTCATATACAACCGCCAAAATATTTAGGTGAGGCATACAAGCGTAGGACAAGTACCCTAGGTAACTAATCAATTAATCATAAACATTTTTACATACCTCATGAATTTCAGTCCTAGTTTAAAAACATTTCCTTGTTCAGTTTTTACTTCTTGCAAAACAAAACTTTCTTGCGAAGAAAACAAACAGCTAGGGATTTCGATTTTAAATAGATTTATTTGAAGATCGATTAATTGGGGCCAAGAAAATCGATTTTTTCGAAGCGATTCGATCTTAGAATCGATCCATACAACCGCAGAATCGTGGACACGATTTTTTGCGGTTTGTCGGAAAATTTTGCGAACAAATAACATACAAATAAAAAGAGTACATACAATTAATTACTTTTCCGGGAAGTATTTGAATTCAAAATTATTATTTATGAAGAGCCTTACATTTGAAGATAGGAAGTTGGGGTAGGTAATTGAGACTTAGAAATTGTACGAGCTAACGCACACTTGTACATTTTAGTGAATTAGGTTTTACCTAGGTAATTAATTACATTTTGGCTGTTTGCACTTTGTATTTAGCAACTATTTAGTGAAAACAATACCAATAAAGCAGTGTTCGATCATCACTTGTTGGATTTTGTTCTTAGCTCTCTTCAGAGTCACCATCCCTTAACAGATACCCCTAGCTTTAGCACCCCAGCTTTACTAGTGTATGAAACTCATCATACAGAAATATTGTTACATGATATTAACAAAATAATAATGTTCTGTATGTGCATTTTAAGTAACTTTGGCAATAAAACTTGAAAAAAATATTTCTTTAATGTTTTATTTATGAGAAAACAACTACATAACTTTACTTACAATAAACTCAGGAAAAATTAACGCTTATGAGTTTTACCTAGATTACCAACATAAAAAAAATAATTATCGCTAATTGTGTGAATTTCTGTTCCGATTATTGAATCGATTTTTGTGAATTAGAATTTGTGAATTCACCACGATTCGAGAACGATCTATTTTGGAAAGAATAGACATCCCTGCAGACAGCAACTTCTTGAAATTTCATTTTAGCGTTTCGTTTCGTGCTTTTATTTATAACTTTCTTTGGTCACTTAAACGAAACAGTACACTTTAGTACAGTATACTTGAGTAAACTCGATACTTGAATGAACTCGATACTTTTGTTTCGGTACCACATCCCTATGTCTAGGGTTTTTTTATTGGAAGTTACTACGGTACCGCTAGCGGTCCTTTGATTTTTAAAATATTGAACCGTAAGCGGTGAACGAATAAAACATGGAAGCATTACTACTACCGTTCCATTATAGCGCAACGAAAACTCAACCGTGGTGGGTGTGGCTCATAAACTCGGCCGCTCGCTAGTAGCAACCTTGACTTATTAACTATAACATTAATTTTTATGCAACAAAAGTTTAATGTTTTATAACTTTACGTATATCTTTTCCGGCGTTGATAAACAACGGTGGCTAGTAAGGAACTGCTTCCATGTTTTATTCGTTCACCGACCATTAGTGGAATATCTTCCTTAGCTTGAGCTAATAAAGTTAAATTTGCAATGTACAGTTCGGAAAGGGAAGCGGTCCTTGAATTTTATAAATTGAACCGTAAGTCATCGAAAAGGCTCGGTACTTTTTTTTCTGCTTATCGTGAATTATTTTAAAACTACGCAGGTCGCCTCACTCCGCTCGGCTCCCTAATATGTGCTTACATGTCAATCTAACCGCTCCTCCTCGCTTTGCTCGTCGTCGCGACCGAACAAATTTAAAACCATAGACCAAACATTAATATAATAAACGCATAGAGTTCACTTGAAGCAATTTTAGCTCAGTGAGTTACGGGCTCTTTTAGATATAAATATTGCTTGTTTCCAAACAAAATATATACGAGAGAATAGTTCAGGTATTAACAAATATGTTTCAAGCATATACCAGCCAAAAAAACCTATTTTTATAAGTTTCTTCGTACCATGTAGCTTAAATGTCGTTTGGTTTTTGTATGGAAACCTGCCAACGCTATTTAATCCTTAGGTTTAGTCTGTATGTCTGTGATTAAAACCAAGGAAGCCGCTAGTGGTTTCGTAGTCACTTTAATTTATGATTTGGTTGGTTGGTCATTCATTTCGTTCAGCGATTCAAAGCGATTGTGACTTTAAAACTTAGATGATTCCAATTTATAGTCGTAATCACGGTTGTAGTCACGATACCCTTGAAGGTATGGCGATTGCAATTAAAGTTAGACAATAAGGCCCCAGATCTGTTTACAAATGCTCCTTTCAATCCTTGATGAACTTGTTCCTACCATCGCTCATATCTTGAATCACTCCCTAGTGACTAGTTCCTTTCCCACGGCATGGAAAAGGGCCCATGTTATTCCTTTACCCAAGGTGTCCAATCCCAGTTCATTCTCTGAATATCATCCCATTTCCATCCTACCTATCCTCTCCTAAGTCCTTGAGTCTATTGTGCATATACAATTATCATCCTTCTTATCCTCAAACAAACTTTTAAATCCTTTCCAGTCCGGTTTGCGTCCTGGACACAGTACTGTTACTGCACTGCTGAACGTCACCGATGATGTAAGGTTTGCCATTGATAACAAACAAGTTATGGTGTTTACATTGCTCGATTTCAGTAGTACCTTTAACTCTGTCGATTTTGACATTCTCCTGGGAGTCCTTGACTCTCTTAACGTATCTCCATTAGTAACACAATGGTTTGATTCATATTTACGAAAGGAATGAATAACGATCTTGATAGTATTTATCGCTGGGCAAAATCTCATGGTCTCCTTGTAAATCTAAGTATTCTTAGCAACGAACATATCCCCTCAGTAATGTATAATGGGACCCCAATCGCCTTTTCCGACAAAGCCAAAAACTTAGGGGTGATATTCGACAGTACTTTGTCTTAGATACCGCACGTAAATGAGACCAGTAGAAGAGTACATGGCGCATTTCACTCTCTTAGGCAACTCCAGAATTTTTAACCCTTTAAAACTAAAATCTCACTCGCTCAAACTCTTCTTCTTCCAATCATTGATTATGGTGATGTTTGTCTCGTTGATGCCTCCGAGGAGTTGTTAAATAAACTTAAACCTCTTCAGAATTTACCTATCAGATTTATCTATGGTCTTCGCAAATTTGATCGCATTTCTCATTTCCGCAAGGAGTTAAAATAGTTACCAATTCGTCTTCGCCGAAATGTTCATATTTTGTGTCATCTTTTTAATATAATTAACTATCCTTGGTAACGCCAGATAAACCCTAGTCCTATTTCTTTGAGTCATTGTTGATTCCCAACTCCCTTATTTTATTTTCCGAAATACGAGTACCTACCTACATACCTTTGCTACTGATTGAAGTACGAGCAAATGGAGTTCGTGCGTCAACGCTGCGTATCAAAACACAGATCCCGAGTTAACTTGGTGAAGAGCGCACGCGCCGCGTTATAGCCTCACTGCGTAGGCCGCAACCCCATACCTCCAATATGGCGGAGACGCCAGCTTAGCTTCTCCTGTTATCTCAAGAACGGGCGCCCGGAACCAGGAAGAAAGGAGCATAGAGTGAAGTGCTATTGGTGGATAGTGATCTCGATCAGCGCTTGCTTGCAAGCCTCTGCAGGACCCACACAAAAGGTACTTTCGCTCATCCTACTACATTCCCATACATCCTATCAATCAACCCCTGGTGAACCACCCCTAAAGAAAAAAATACAGTCCACTAACGCTTTCTGTGGAACATTTTGGTCCTTCGAGCCGGATCTCTCTCGCTTCTTTGTCTCGATAGCCGCCATTTTCCGCATTCCACGCGTACGCATTATTTAAAATCGTTAAAGACGATAAATCCACTATAATTTATTACTATTTATCACACGTTTATTTCATTAAACTATGATGGCGCATATTTCAATGCATATTTGCATATATATTATCATCATCCGCTAAATATGTTTGCCATACTTAATGATAAACGCTAGATTTGCTTAACTATTCCACTATAGACTAGATATTTTAGTATTTCTATCCAACCTCTTATTTTCTATAAGCTAAATTGTTTCTTAGCTAAATTGTGCTATACAATATGTCTCAGAACCCGCTATTACCGCTATGAATGTTAAATTCATGTCACTGAAACCGCCTTTAAAATAACAGAAATTTATTTTATTGTTTCTTATTCACCATAAGTTTACATCTTTCTTACTTGAGATATTCCGCATTACGTAAACTACACTCGGCGTCAAAAAAATCGCACCTTTTAAAAAATGTGCTTCAAACAAGTTTAATTCTTATTTGAAACCATTTTCGCGGGATTTTTTAGGTATCAATTGAAAGGTAATAAAACAGACTATTAAAATATTGAAAAAAAAAGTGTTTTTCATTGCAAGGGCATAAAAAAAATACAGGTTGATTGGGAAAGAAAAATCATCTTTATTTACGCTCTACAACAAAATTGATTAATTATTTATAAAAAATCACAAAATCATTCTTAAAAGTAATCTAAAACCTAGTGTTACCTCCTCTTGCCCTGATAACAGCTTCCATTCGATCTCTCATAAACCTAACCAATTTCAGGACTTGATCTTGTGGAATGCTGTCCCATTCCGAAATTACGGCCTCTTGCAGGTCCTGGAGGGTGGTAGGAGCAGGATCTCGTGACCTAACTTGCCGTTTCAGTTCATCCCAAAGGTGCTCTATCGGGTTCAGGTCTGGACTTCTCGCCGGCCACTGCATGATAGGGATCCCAACCTCTTGAAGGTAGTCACGTACAATAAACGCTGTGTGGGAGCGAGCGTTGTCGTGCATCAAAGTAAACCCATGGCCGACGAAACCAGCATATGGGACCACATGCTCTTCCAAGACTTCTGTGATGTACCGGTGAGCAGTCAGCGACCCTTGCCCGCGAGCACCTCTAGTCCGGGAAACGCATACAAGGTCAGTTTTGCCGTCGCAAGATATGCCGCCCCAAAACATGCAGGAGCCACCCCCGTATTCCACAGTTTCTTGAATACAGGATTGTGCGAATCGCTCCCCCTGCCTCCTGTACACTCTTTTTCGCCTGTCATTACAGAAAAGGCACACCCTCGTCTCATCTGAGAAGAGAACTGTTCGCCATTGGTCTAGCGTCCAATCGACGTGATCGCGGGCAAACTGCAAGCGGGATCTACGGTGCTCTACAGTCAATCTTGGGCCTGTAGCAGCTCTATGGGCGGCTATTTTCTTCTCTGTTAATCTTCTTCTAATCGTAGAGTCACTTGCAGTTGTCCCACGAACTGCTTGGAGTTGCTGTCTTATCTCAACAGCATTGGAGAACCGATTTCTCAAGCTTGTCGACACTATGAAGCGGTCATCCCTTTCAGATGTGCAGCGTCGTCTCCCAGATCCATGTCTTCGGACAAAGCCACCAGTCTCCCGGAATCGCTGGACTACTCTTCGAACAGCAAAACGGCTTAGGTTGAGTTGCCGGGCAATATCACACTGCCGCACCCTTCGGCGCAGCAGTGCAAGAACTTGTGCAGCTTCTTCAGGAGTAGTATCCATGTTGAGGGTAGTATTTTTTGCTTGTGCGCTTAACGTGTATCACCTTCAAAGTTTGGATAGTGAATGACCTACATTTTTTATTACCCTTTTATGTAGCGCAACTAGCGACCGTTTGAACGCGTATTTGAGCAATACTTTTCTTAATACCACGATATTCGAGAGATTTTTATCGTTTATAAAATGAAACGATTGTTTATTTCAAGGTCGTTTAATACCCTTTCAATTGATGCCAAATAGTTCTCTCATATTTGGTTTCAAATAGGAATTAAAATGGTTTGAAGTAAATTTTTCAAAAGGTGCGATTTTTTTGACGCCGAGTGTATAAACGTACACTTACCTATATATTTCACCTGCAATTATAACATTCTGTTTATTGCATATGAAACCCGCTTGTTTTTTCTTCTTACAATTAATTTGAATTCTTACTTCGGCTTATTTACTTTATTATAGCCCCGAACCAAAAAGTTCTACCTACCTACATACAGTTTGTGATACAGTGATTCGTTTGTTATTCGAAGTAAAATAAAAGGTTGCTATAGCTTGTAGACAGATCTTTTGAGATTAAATAGACAATGCATAGCCTTGTAATGGCATAGTTTCTTGTATACGCCTTATTATTGGTACATAACCGCTAAACCAGATAGTTGCCTGAGTAAGTAGGTACATAACTAATTGATTGTTCGTGCTACAATGTTGTGATATTTTTATTGATTTCGGTTAAAGTAAATACCTGTTGATATGTTTATGCTACAGTGGTGATATTCTCAAGTTCTACTGTTTGAGTTCGTTACAGGTATACATAAACATACGTACAGTAGCTGTTCGATTTGCTATCAAAACAAACGAGCACAATTAGCATTTACAATTATAAAATTGCTGACTGTTAATTTACTTCAACGGCCATACTGCTCTTTCCGCAGTAAATTTATTGTGTTTGTGGGTTCGTTATCTTTCTAATTTACTTACTACCTTGTGTGAATTTGTTGTCATAAAATGCCACCAAAGGTAGATCCACCTGATGCACCTGAAGATTCGCGCTTGCTAATGCTAGAGGCAAAGATAAATGCCATATATGAACGCGTTCAAAATATATTTGACATGTCGACACGCCTGAAGGAGGATGATTCGTTGACTGAAAGCTTTCTAAACGGAGCGACAAATGTGGAAACGCTTAGGTCTGAATTCTCAGAGCTTCTAGATAAACGCAACGAAAGATTACTCACCCTACGACCAACAGCGAAACCAAGTTATAACAAACTTATTGCGTTTGAAGATTTATACTGTTGTATTAAACGAACATACCAGCAGCAACTTAGTGCGAGTGTGGTTCCGTCCCAATCAACAACTGTAAAACAAAATAATCAAAAATCAAAGGGGCGTTTACCGCCCATTGAATTAGTCCCGTTTAGCGGTGATATTCAAGAATGGCCACTCTTATGCTAATTTTAAATCTACAATAGATAATAACGAGTCACTGACTGATGCAGAAAAATTATATTATCTGCTTGGGAAACTTTCGGGCCCAGCCAGGAAAACTTGCGCCGGGACAACCGCTACTCCTGAAAATTATAAATTATTATTACAATCACTCATAGATGAATATGAGGATAAACGAATGCTCGCATCCAGTTACTTGGATCAAATACTTGATTTCAAACCTTTTTCTCATGCGTCGATTGCTAATTTTATATAATTTTTCGAACATTTTGAAGCGTCAGTTAAAGCTATCAAAAATATGAAACTGGCAGACATCGCAGATTTTATTATATTGCATATTGCGCTCAAGAAGTTAGATGCTGAAACCGTTCAGACATTTGAGAGATCTCATAACGCAAAATATTCAAACAATAATACAATACCTACATTTAACGAGTTAATGGAATTTGTCAAGGGTCAGAAAAAGGCACTGCAGCGCTCAAACGCTATAACTTCTCAGTCAGTTGTACCGAAAAAGGGCGGCGATCGTCCACCCCGAAATAATAATAATAGTGCACCAAAGTATCAGTCCTTCGCTTCTACAGCTTCTAGCTCTTATTAAAACACTGAAGGCTGTTTGTGTAAGGATTTCACTCATCAAAATTTTTATAAATGCTCCACTTTCCATGACATGAGTCCTGCAGATAGATTTAAGGTCGTAAGAGATCATAATTCATGTGTCAATTGTCTCTCCACAAAACACAGAACTTCAGCATGCGCTTCCACTACATCGTGCCGCGTTTGTCGTCAAAGACACCATACTCTGTTACATTTTACGGAACCGCGTCAGTCAGCCGCTCTTCTTATGACGGAAGCGCCGTTCGCGTCACAATTACAGCAATCTAACGTACCACTACCGCAAGCAATTTCAACGGAGTCATCTAATTTTGAGTCATCGTTCGAACCTGTTTGCTCCGAGGTAGCTTTGCATGCTTCATTCGCAACGGGCAACGTGTCAACACACCCTCTGTCATCGGACACACCACCGGTTGCTGGTATGCAATCGTTCCCGGCTACTACAGTATTATTGGGTACTGCGCAGGTAGTTATGACTGACGATAAGGGACAGCGACACATCATTCGTTGCTTGTTGGATAGTGCTTCGCAATGCAATTTTGCTACTTCGGATTGTTGCGCGCGTCTGGGTTTAGAAAGTGGGCGTAAAACTAGTCACAAGAGTGTAAAAGGTATCGAAGGCACCGAAAAAACTGTTAAGGGTGAGACCTTACTAAAAATGACCTCAAAATATAATAAAAATATATCATTCGATATTCCTGCTCTTATTGTCGATAAAATAACCGACGAATTACCTACAGCCTTAGTGGATGCTACAGCACTAGGCTACTTAAAAAATTTAACACTTGCTGACGACGCATTCGGAACGCCACAAGCTGTTGACGTGCTGATCGGGCCGTCTTTGTTTCCGCATTTACTACTACCAGGAGTCGTTAATAATCCAGACACATCCTTACCACCGGCTATTGAAACTGTGCTAGGATACGTAATTATCGGTTCAGTACCCACATTGTACCCGCGCGCGTCTACCTCGCTGATTGCTTGTTGTGCTATGAATCTGACTAAGTTTTGGGAACTCGAGGAATTATCCTTACCCCCGGCTCAGAGTCGTGAAGATGTCGAGTGTGAAGAATTTTACCACGCTACCACGACACGTGATCCTAGTGGTAGATATGAAGTCTCACTTCCTTTCAGTGGGGATTTATTTTCGCTAGGTGACTCGTACGATATCGCAAGAAAACGTTTCTCATGCCTTGAAAGAAAACTGGAAGCTTCTCCACCATTGAGATTAGCTTACAACACCGCTGTTCGTGAATATATCGACAGTGGATACCTTTCACCCGCGCCACCAGATGCCGCTTTTGATCCTCGCCCTATGTATATAATTCCTCACTCCGGAATTTTGCGCGAAGATAAAACTACTCTACGCATTGTTCTGGACGCTAGCTGTAAAACAAATGTCACCAACGTCAGTCTGAATGACATACTTCATAGCGGCCCTAATCTACAGGATGATCTTTTCGAAATTCTTTTGAATTTTAGGCTGTTCGCTGTAGCCCTTTCTAGTGATTGTCGCCAAATGTTTCTTCAGATCGCTGTACGAGAAAGCGATCGCAGATTTCAAAGAATTCTGTATAGATTCAACACGCTTGAACCACTTACATTGTATCAATATAACCGAGTTTGCTTTGGACTGAGGTCCAGCCCCTTTCACGCACTACGCACAGTAAAACAGGTAATTGAAGACGATGGAAAGAGATTTCCGCTTGCGAGTGATGTTACATCTACCTCTCTTTATATGGATGATTTAACCTTTTCGGTGATGTCTGTGAAAGAAGGAGTCGACACCGCTCACGAGCTGATCGCATTATTTAAGGGTGCTGGATGGGATTTGGTTAAGTGGTGCAGCAATTCGGATGCTGTGCTGGACAGCATCCCCACCTCTCACAAGCTTGAACAAGAATTTGGTGAGTCTGAACATAAATTGTTAGGGCTCCACTGGTCCAAGGATACTGACGAGTTTTATTTTAAAGTTAAGACAGTACCTGGTGAGGAATGCACGAAGCGCTCCATTTTATCTCAAATCGCTAGGCTCTGGGATATACTGGGTTTCGTTGCTCCTACGATACTGTGTAAACTCATATTAAGGCAACTTTGGTTGCTGAAGCTGGACTGGGATGAAACCCCCCCTCCAAATATTGTGGAAATGTGGAAGCAGTTCTGTTCAGAACTTCAATTTTTGAATGGATTGCGTATTCCACGGCATGTTGGTGTAGTGACTGGTTGTAAGGTTACCCTTTTGGGTTTCAGTGACGCAAGTGAGCTTGCTTATTCTGGTGTGGTTTAAATATATACATGTAAGTTCACCTAATGGTTGCACTATCCAGCTTGTCTGTGCTAAGTCCAAGGTGGACCCTGTGAAAACACTCTCTGTGGCTCGTCTAGAGCTCTGCGGAGCTGTTTTACTAGCCAAATTACTAAAAAAAGTTTATGATAATTACAATCCGCGGTATAATATGAATGTGCACGCATTCACCGACTCGAAGATCGTGTTACATTGGATTAAGGGCTCGCCACATAGGTGGCAGACTTTTGTGGTAAATAGGGTCGTGCAGCTGAATGACAATATTTCCGCTGATAACTTCTACCATGTTCCAGGAGTAGAAAACCCAGCCGATTGCTTATCTCGCGGCTTGACCCCCCGTCAATTGCTCGAGCACCCACTTTGGTTTCACGGTCCAAGGTGGGCATTACTAGATACCACTCAATGGCCTATTTATGAATCCTTATTGATAGACTGTGAGATACCGGAACAAAAAATTATTCCTAACGTGGCATTTCCCATTGTCTCATTAGCTAATCCAGCTGACGAAGAACTCCTCATTGACACTTTGTCTGAACGCATATCTTCATGGCCGAAGGTTCTTCGCGTGTTGGTTCTCGTCTACAGGTTTCTAAAAATCTTACCGCGTCGTATTTGTGCCTTGCCTGGGGCTGCAGTCTCGACATAGATAGCGATCGCTTTACGACCGATATCGGTTGTAAAGTGATAACGATATTATTTTTACGATTTTTGGTAGTCTCGACCGTCAAAACTAGCGACTAAAATCGTTAGCATAACGAATTCAACTGTCAACTCTACGATTTTTGCGAATGTCTTTGCGACTGAATTTGACAGCCCGATAAGTGAATCGTTATGGTCGCTAACCTACATTTAATTACTTAATTTCAAAGATTTATATTAAAATAGGTACGCATTCAAATAAAAGGTACGAAATCAACAGTAATGGCGGAAGCTTATTTAGCGTGGGACTTGGCTGTGCTCGAACATCGACACGAAATGATGAGGCGACGGCTAAACGCGAGGAACAGGCGAAATACGCAAAACCCGCTTCTTTTGGACGATGCCAAGTTTCTTAGGCTATATAGAGTCTCAAAAGATATGTTTTACGAGCTTGTAGATGAACTACGGCCATCTCTTCAAAGAAGACGGCCTTACGGGCTTTCCACGGAAAACCAAGTGAGTAATATTTGTACATTTTGAGTTGTGACCGTTGAAAGTTGTGACTATCTTTATTTACGAAATATAAAGTCTTACTTAAATATTCTTGTAGATACTGACAGCACTCCGTTTTTATGCCTCTGGATGCTACCAGCTACCTGTTGGCCTGCAGTGGGGTTGCAACATGAGTCAGAAATCTGTCAGTCGTGTAATTCACCAAGTGACCTTTGCAATAAATAGAAATTTGCTCAGAAAATTTGTGAAATTTCCAATGACCCAAAGAGAGCGGCATAGTGCAAAGGAAAAATTCAGAAATGCTCCTCATCCATTCCCAGACACAATTGGAGCCATAGACTGCACTCATATCAAGATTTTAGCACCAAGGGTGCATGAAGAAGCCTATGTGAGTGGTTACTTGTTCATTTAATAATAAATAATGTATTATTTCATATTCTTTTAATTTTAGGTGTGTGATGCAGATTTATTGATTTTAAATATAAATGCTAGATGGCCAGGAGCTAGGCATGATGCTCATATATGGGCAAATTCACCTGTTCAGTCTTCTATGAAGAGACATTTTGATAATGGTGACCGCCATGGATGGTTACTCGGTAAGTTAATAAATAAGCTAAGGTTGTGTGTAAGATACTATAGATTGGTATTGATTACAATAAATTAATATTATTTTAAGGTGATGATGGGTACCCTCTGGAGCCATGGCTAATGACTCCAATTAAAAATCAACCCCCTGGAACAGCAGAGCGCAGATACGTTGTGGAGAGATGTTTTGGTGTACTTAAAAGTATATTCAGATGTCTGTCCAGACAACGACAGTTGATGTACGAACCTTACATTGCTGGCCAAATTGTGAACGCGTGTGCAGTGCTGCATAATATGCGTATCAAATATAAACTGAATGAATCCCAGTCACCAGAGGTACTAAGAGAGGATAATGATGTTGGTGACAGAGATCTAGATGCAGGTATATTGTATAAGTCATATTAAAAAAACAGACTAAGCATACTTTCAAGATCTTAAAATGTTTTTTTTTCATTACAGGACTAACTGGGCGAGCAGTTGCAGAGCGCATAAGGAGAAGATTAATAAGCATTCATTTTTCATAATTACACTGTGCATGTTTAATAATAATAAAAGATAAGACATACAAAATTAATTATTTTTATTAGCAATAATCATCAAAGCATCTGCTATTTTGTTGACCGCCTGCGCAAATAAAACAGATGCCTCAGCCTGGACTTTGGCTGCATCTGCATGCACTTTAGTTGCATCTGCTTGCACTTTCATAGCTGCTGCCAGCATCTGTAACGAAAAATATTGATTTTCCATGGCCTTTAATTATAAGCTCTTATACACATAAGTTAATATAATACTAGGTTATTCATGACCTAGGAACAAATGACCTTATACTACCCATGAAATAAATACGAGTAAATGTACTGGAGAATTTAATGTTTTACTATACAATCTATACATACCCTAGTTGATTCCGCATTTGATTCTGCAACTGCCAGAAAATCGCTTCTAGCTGAATGGTGTTGCTCAGCAACACTTTGTCGAGGATTGAGATCTGAGAACAGCCAAAAATTAATTATAGTATACTTACCTTAAACAAAACATGACCTAAAATTAAAATAAAAGTATAGTTTGTATGATGTAAAAAGTTTTTACATCAGCTTCAGTGTAGTCCAGTGCGGGACATAGGGCTCTCCTAGAGCTGAACGGTTTTCTACCATGTGCATCCAGCGGTTTCCCAATCTTCCGCAAATCATCTGTCAGCATCATCATCACAAGTGCAGAGTTGCTTAGCATGCTACAGAGAGGCTAATGTTGGATTTTGTCTATTATTAAATGCATATTATTGCATATATTTTATAGAAGAGCTTGTATAACCAGATTGATGGATGTGAAAGAGGCGAAATAGGTGTGACTGCATCATAGCAGATGGAAATCTGTAGTCTCTGCCTACCCCTCTGGGAGACAGGCGTGAGTATATGTACCTATATGTATGTATATTATTTGCAATAACTACCGAGTAATTATAGTTTGAACTTACTCCTATTCCTCTTAGGACGCTTTTGAGTTGGTTCTGTTGCCCGAGGTGCTGAAATTATTAAAAATATTTGTGAACCATAAAGTACTTAATATAGTTAAATATAATAATGAAGATCAATAAAACGCAACTTACTTCTTTGTGGTGTTTGAGATAATGCCCCTGTTATCTCGCTGACTGGCATTACGGGGGGCAGCTGATGTGCAGTAGGTTCCATACTGCCGATGTCTATGGAAATGGTTAAATATATTGGTGAAATAATAGTACATTACGATACGAGAGCGATGAAACGTTTTCTGACGAGTGTGATTTTGCGGCACGAGCCGAAGGCGAATGCTGCAATCACACGAGTCGAGAAAAAGTTTCTCGCACGAGTTTCGTATAATATTTTATAGCACAAATGCGGAAAATGCCGACTTTACACAAGCGCAGCGTGCGTAAAGCGGTCATTTTACGTACAGTGTGCTATAAAGGTAGTTATTTGTAACAAGATCAATAAAACCATTATACATACGTATTTGTGGTATTTGTGCTGCTATCTCTACGTCTGGGAGATCATCCATCTCAACATTAGTATCTGTAATTTCATTGGAATTTTTACTTTCTAAAATCACAACATGTAATCTTATAATTGAATTGTTTTGAACTCACCTTCTGGTAAAATAATTATATTATCTGCCATACCACCAGCCTCCAACTGGCATCGTAATACCTGGAAATTAATAAACAGTTATTAAGCATGTTTTGGATTAATTTCAATTAATAATAAAGTGACCAGTATGTGACATTTGGTTCCAGCTCTCGTCATAGTAATTGTGACGACTCACACATTCCTCTGGCATTGAGTCGGGGCAGTTAGTGCCAACTGTGTAGTCTACACCAACTAGACACACTATTCTTTCCTCCACTGCAGTCAGAGGAGGAGTTTTTACTAGTTTGTTTCCAGTTTCCAACCTTTCCTTCTTCAATTTTGCAGCCTTGCTGCATGCCCGACTTTTATAGTCTCGCCAAACCTGAAATCCAGATAACTTAGTCAAGTATGAGAAGAATAGAGCTGAGGTAGGATTTAGCTCTATGCACTTGCAGCCAAAACTTATTTCGAAAATAATCACACTAATATTATGAATGCGAAAGTTAGTGTGTGTGTGTGTGTGTGTTTGTTACTCTTTCACGCTGAAACGGCTGGACGGATTTGGATGAAATTTAGAATGGATATAGCTTATACCCTAGTTTAACACATAGGCTACTTTTTATCCCAGAAAAAAGCATGTCGTTAAACCGAATAACACGCGGGCGGAGCCGCGGGCAAAAGCTAGTTAAATATAAACTTTACCGTCATCCATTGTTCTGGAGTTTTCACTGAGCCATTTGGATGGTTATTGAGCTCATCAGCAATTTCTCTCCACGCTGACTCAAAATTTTCCTTTCCTTGAAGGCCAGTAAATCGCCTTGTGACCAAAAAAGGTCGGGCTTCTAATAGAGCCAAGAACGCTTCTATCTGGTTGCTGCTGGCTTTTGAACTACGTTTACGTCTTAAACATTCAAATGTAATAAGGTGAACAACATACCTAGTTACTTATAATTCGACAAAAGCAATAGATAAATGGTGCAGTAAACTTACTTGGTTACACTGGGCGTGGCTTGAGAGCATCTTAAAGACTGCTGCGTTTCGGGGTTACTATCTCCCATCATTTGCAATATGAACTATCAGACACGAAAAAAGTCGAGAAAATCACTCAGAAAATAACAAGCAAACGAACGATCGGAACAATGACAAGACAACTGACAGTTTTATTTTTCAAAGCAATCCATAGTGTTGTCGATGAATAAATGTTCATATTCCTTAACGTAATTACATAATAACTAATTATTTTGTATTTCATACGATAGAGAAGACAATTCCAATGTGAAACAGTGTCTAAGTTATAGTTTTACATAGTTCAGACGTAATATTCAATATAAATACGCGATTTATTCAAATCACCTACAGCTATTTTCCTCAAATTCGGGGAGAATTTTCAATAGGAATCATTTTTCACTTGAAATAGCCGGTCTATGAAGACAGTTTTTCGTTAACTTAGCGACGTCCTTGGTAACGATTTTGCACGGTTTTATGACAGTAGAGACTTGCATTCGGTGTAAACATTGTTACGGCAAGCGAATTTTTTCGGTATTTTTTTACGATCGTTATTTTACGATCGGATTGCTAACTTTGTCGAGACTGCAGGCCCTGGACGAGTGAGCTACACAGCGCACGATTTAGAATTTGCAGAGAAGAAGTTACTTGTTCAAATTCAAATCAAACACTTCGCAGACACAGTTCAAGCTATAAAAAATGATAAACTCTGTACACCCGCTATAAATAAACTTCGCCCCTTTTTAGCAGAGGGGTTAGTCCGTGTCGCCGACAAATTGATAAGGCAGGCTTATGAGTTGTTTAAAGATATTTATTTAGAATTTTATGTTAAAAACTTAACTAGCCAAGAAAGATGCCAAACGATGAGTGAAGTAAATTTGAATTTGCTTAGATGTCTAATTCATACATAAAGAACCTATTTAAAAAATGATGGCCAGCATCGTCGACATGGCCCCCTCCGTAAGGGCTCCGGCCTTACTGTCCCGATGACGAGCTGGCTTCCGGTTCTACAGGTAGGTTTACCAGTTTTCGAGTTGGTCGTTTGAGAACACCGGCTGTTGTTTGTACATCGGCCACTCGCACCACGCCATCTTTTCCTGGGTATATTTTTATTACGCGTCCACGGGGCCAAATTCCACGTGGAAGGTTCCCATCGGCAACAAAAACAAGATCACCAAATGATAAATTTTTTACGTAGGCATTTGACGATCGCCTCGGGGCCAGTGTGGGTAGATATTCTTTGACCCATCTCTCCCAGAAAATGTCAGCTAGTCTGTTTGTCTTCCGCCAGTCTGGTCTGCGGTAAAGATCAGAATCCTCTCCAGAAGTGATCTTAGGAAGTCCAGAGGAGGTTCCGATTAGAAAGCTGTTTGGTGTTACAGCTTCCTTGTCTTTGTGGTGAACAGAAACGTGTGTGAGGGGTCTTGAGTTAACAACACTTTCGACTTCAGCTAAGAGTGTAGATAACGTCTCTTCGCGGGGGTTTCTATCTTTTAGAGTAGCTGACAGCGCTCGCTTTACAGTTTTAACCAAACGTTCCCATGTTCCACCCATAAATGGAAACGACGGGGGAATAAACTTCCATTCTATAGACTTTGTGGTAATAAAGTCTTTTATTGTTTCCTGATTAAAATTTTCCCACGCTTTTTTTAAGTTCATGGTTGGCTCCAACGAAAGAAGTCCCGTTGTCCGAAAATATCTTCACTGGATTTCCCCGCCTTGCCATGAAGCGTCGAAGAGCCATGATCGCACTGTCTGCTGTAAGTGTAGCCGCCAACTCTAAATGTACGGCCCTTGTTACAAGGCATGTAAATAACCCGACGTATCGTTTTTTTCGTCGTCTGCCCACAGATACTTCTATTGGTCCGAAGTAATCGATTCCAGTGAAAGTGAAAGGTCGTTTGTGATGGAAAAGTCTTTCTTCAGGCAAATCTCCAATCGGTGGAATTACAGCTGTAGCTTTCTAAATTCGGCAAGTCTGGCATTCTTTTGCTACACTGCGTACGGTAGGACGGAGACGAAGCACCCAATATCTTTGGCGTATCTCATTTATCACTGCTTCGTTTAAACCACGATGTGCCCATATGTGAAAGGCAGCGACAAGGAGTCTGACGACGTGGTGGCGGCCATCAAGAATTATTGGTTTTCTAGCTTCCAATGAAACATCCGGTGCTGCTTCGATACGTGAATAAAGTCGTAGGAGACCATCTTCACCCATAGCAACGGGCAAGTCCTTCAGTTTGCTGTCTCGCGGAGGGGGTCCATTTTGACGAATGCTGGACAGCTCATGCGAGAAAGAATTTTCCTGGGATTCACGGAGCAAATGAAGTTCAGCGGATTTAATTTCATTAGCAGATAACGATCGAAAATCTCGCGCGGATAGTTTTCTTATATGGTGTGTGGAAAGCAAGGTTAGGGTTCCGCGTCGGGAGTTTGAGCATCGTTCGTTTAAAATGTGTAAGTACTGGTGTGCCCTTGCTGTTGCACGCAACATTCGGTACCATCGACTGAATCTTGTACAATTTGGAACTAAATTTAAATTATAACAAGCAGTATGTAATAAGTGACCTTTTAATTCTTCTGTACATTTGGGAATAATGTCATTGGGTTCTACGGGCCATGCTGTTTCAGGACGTAATAAAAATTCTGGACCTTCTAGCCACCGTTTCAGCTCAATGGGCCCCGCACGAGTCGCGTCGTCCGCGACATAAAGATTTGATGTTAACCACCGCCATTCATATGGCTTCGTAATTTCATTTATTTCACCCACACGATTAGCTACGAATGGCCGGAAAGTGCAGGCGTCACTTTTGATCCAGGAAAGCGCTGTACGTGAATCACACCAAAAAGTACGGTTGCCTATTTTCGTTTTGTGTTCTTTTGTTATAGTTTGGGCAAGTATAGCCCCTAACAAAGCACCCTGGAGTTCTAATCGTGGTATAGTTGTAGGCTTTAAGGGAGCAACTCTACTTTTGCTTGCGATCAAAGAAAGTTTAAAAGTCCCATCAGGCTTAGTGAATCTCCAATAAGCAACACAAGCGTAAGCATCGCTACTCGCGTCTACAAATATATGAAGACCTCTCTGGTCGATGCCATGAACACGAACAAAGCCGTACCATCGAGGAATATTAATAAGACTCATTGTTGTAATCGCGTGGTACCACTTTCCCCATTGATCAGATTCGTCCAGAGGGATTTTCTCGTCCCAATCTTTTACTAACCGCCATGTTTTCTGGAATAAGATTTTTCCATGTGTAATTACAGGGGTCAAGATTCCTAGCGGGTCATAAATTCTCATTAAATCTCGTAATACTTGGCGTTTAGTAAATTGTTTCGGAAGAGGTTTTTCAATGTTTATTTTAAATGAAAAGGTGTCATCCTCTAGATTCCACCACAAACCTAATACACGGTGGCCAAAATTATTTATCCCTAAATCCACACTTTCTGGATTCTCTTTTATAAGCTTCATCGGGAGTAGTTTTAAAGCTTCATTTTTATTTGAGACCCAGCCTCTCATCTCGAAACCCGCTTTTGCATGAATATCCACGATTTGTGAAGCTAGACAAGAAGCTTGGTCAGTATCACTAACGCTACCTAGATAATCGTCCATGTAATGTCGGAAAATCTGATTGAAATTCTTTGGCATTTTTGTTTTGAACCATACAAAACCCATCCAAGAGCAGTCCTAGAGGCTGCTGGTTGGTTATGCGTTCCTACACGGTTTTCTTTATAAAGCAACAACGGCCAATCGACAGAACCAATCAGTACTTTAGGTTTAGCATCGCTGTATGTCAGTTGATCGGTAATGTTTTTCAGGTATGAGAGTTTTGCCAAATCATCAATTGTAATATTTTGAGGTTTCAAACGTAGAGGAAAAGTGTGAGCGTCCTTTATTTCGTGGTAATCAGAAACATATTTGCCTCTAATCTTGAAGTTAACTCTCATTACTTTGACGTTTTTCTGACTACCTGTAATTCCGTTAATAGAAACATTTTCTATAGGTCCAGTAGAGCCTATTTCCTCGGCTAGTTTTGAATCTATCAGGGTAGCCGTAGACCCATCGCCAAGGAGGGCAAATGTATGGACTTCACCTTTAGGGCCTGACAGCACAACTGGCAAAACTTTTAACAGTACACGACCGCTTTTGATTCCCGAACAAGAATATGAAAAAGAGGTCGAAGGAGAATTATTATTCGGGATGGAGTCGTCAACCTCCTTTAGGTTCGAACTTACGTTTTGAGGTTGTAAACTTTTTTCATGTTTTGGAACTTTTCGGGTTCTATAATTTTCCTCTATGTCCGTTGTATTGTCAGACATGTCATCGTTGACATTTGCCGTGTTTACATGGTTTTGTCGTGAATGTTGTGAAGATGAAAATTCAGCTGTATGAAGAAGTTTATGATGATTTCTATTATAGTTATCTACGTTACAAGGTCTCGCCGCGCAGCGACGCCAGTCATGACGGCTGTTCTTCAAACACCTTGGACAAGCGTGTGCTCCTCGGACCCAAATCCTCCGCTCACTCGCAGGAATTGCTAAAAATTTCTCACAATTTTTGATA
Source organism: Ypsolopha scabrella (assembly GCA_910592155.1). Classification (NCBI taxonomy): domain Eukaryota; kingdom Metazoa; phylum Arthropoda; class Insecta; order Lepidoptera; family Ypsolophidae; genus Ypsolopha; species Ypsolopha scabrella. Next base: position 6,223,485 of record OU342972.1, on the reverse strand, counting down.
GAATGGTCTCCAGAACATAAAATACATGAATATGGATTAACTGAGGTGTTGTTTGATTTTAAAAACAGAGTTCTACGACCATTTTGAGCTCCGGGTGTTGGTAGAGGTGAAGATCTCGTCCTCTCCATGTGGTTGACAGATGGCAACACGCCTGCTATACCAAAGGCAGCCTGTTTTCTAGCTTCACCATCTAGGAAGTCTGCTAGAATTTCTAGGATACGTTTCACGGTAGTGTAGTGATTTGATGCATAATCTTGCCACTTGTTCTGTAAGAGAGGAGATAATTTAGTAAGTATACCCTGAAGTAACTCTGGAGAGTGAATGTAGGGTGTCTGGTTGAGTAATTGCGTCACCGCTACACAGTTCCTAACTTTACAAGAATAAACTTGTATATCTGAAGGATCCTTCATCTTGGGAAGGCCTCTCAGGGTCTAAATTTCGTTACGAATAATCGCATCTGGCCTAGCAAATCTGATTTCTAGAGCATTAATTACGTCATCAGGATTCTCTGATAACAACATGAGACTGGAGACAGTCTCTCTAGCCTCTCCTTTTAGTGCATTGAGTAGTCTGTTCATATTCTCCACGGGCGTGTAGTAACTTTTTGAAGATTCATAATTTCTCTTGAATAGTAACCATTCTGAGATACTTCCGCTAGAAGATGTCAATTCGATAGGCTTACCTCTTGTAGGTTTCTTAGCTAGATCGATAACGCCTTGTACAAGGAGGGAAAAGTCAAAGGCACTCACCGTCTGACCTCCGTTACCGTTACCAGGCGACTGATCCTGGGTCGCACTCCCCACAATATCCAAAAGGTTGTGCTGTTCAGCACTCCGCATGTCAGAATTAAGTTTCTGCCCTGATCTCCGCATAACGGTCTCCGTTGGTGTGGCGTTCTGCAACTCCTGAGGATTGTTAAGTTGTTTTCCAACAGCTTCCTTTGTCTGAACCTGAAGATTCGGTTTCGGTGTTTCTTTCATCCACGGGGCCACTCGATCGTCGACGGTAGGACTTGGAGTCCGAGCTCCAGTACAATCAACAGTAATTAATTCTTCATTTTCATTTTTCGCCTCCATCAAGGCTATCTCGGCATCAAAGGCAGCTTGTGCTGCCTCACGCTCTGCCTGGATGGCTCGATGCTCAAGATCTGCCAGATATCGAGTATGTCTGGCCTTAACAGCCTTGATCCTAGCGTTTGCTGTTGACGAGACTGATCTCTTGGATGATCTAGATGAAATAACACTCCTGGTACTCCCAGGTCCTGCCCCCTCCTTGCCATTACAGTTGGCAAGGTTTTTACCCGTCTGCAACACGGGTTCCTCCGACATTTAAAAAATAAAGAAATGGACTGTAAATATATTTCACGGCTGCGAAAGGACCACGATGTCGCCGACAAATTGATAAGGCAGGCTTATGAGTTGTTTAAAGATATTTATTTAGAATTTTATGTTAAAAACTTAACTAGCCAAGAAAGATGCCAAACGATGAGTGAAGTAAATTTGAATTTGCTTAGATCTCTAATTCATACATAAAGAACCTATTTACAAAATGATGGCCAGCATCGTCGACAGTCCGTGTTGGAGGTCGACTCCAGGAATCTGATTTGGGGTATGATCAAAAACACCCCGTCGTTCTACCATCCCGGGAACCGTTGGTCATCATACTCATAAAATATTATCATAAGAAATACTTACACGCTGGACCTGAATTGTTGATGTCACTGCTTCGCCAAAAATACTGGATTATTTCTGCGCGCTGCGTCATCCGAAATTGTGTTCATAAATGTAACACTTGTTTCAGAGCAAAGCCTCGCGCTACTTTTCCATTGATGGCAAATTTGCCAGATAGTCGTGTCAAACCTGTTATTAAGGCGTTCACACAGTGGTTGTGACTACGCTGGGCTTATCAAATATACACCCGTACGCCGTCGTGGTATGAAAGGGCAAAAGGGGTATCTGTGCATATTTACTTGTCTTACAACGCGTGCTATTCATATAGAGTTTGCTACTGACTTGAGCACCGCGAGTTTCTTAGCGCTTTTTAGCTCGTAGAGGTCCCATTTTGACCCTAAATACTGATAATGCTACGTGTTTTAAGGGCGCAGACGCGTATTTACGTGAATTATATACCTTCCTCAATAATGAATATAAACATCACTTGGAGGAAGAGTTGGCTGAGAGCCGCATTAGGTGTAAATTTATCGCGCCTGCTTCTCCACATCACGGTGGATGTTGGGAGAGCATGGTAAAGGTAGTTAAAAATCATCTTTTCAAAACGATCGGTCTCCAACTCATGTCATATGAAGAGATGATCACCGTTCTGACGCAAATTGAGTGTCTGATAAATTCAAGACCACTTTGTGCGCTAGGTCCGGACCCGGAGCCCACTGCTTTGACCCCTAGTAATTTCTTATATGGCTCGCCACTATTGTCTTTGCCTGCTCCGCAAGTTGAGGGTGGTAATCTGACCTTACTTGATAGGCATTCTCTTATGGACAAACTAGTCCAATCCTTCTGGATACGGTGGAGAAACGAGTATCTTCATCAGCTGCAGTCCAGGCAGAAGTGGAATACTCCATCAGATCCAATAACGCCCGGCAGAATCGTTGTGATAAAATACAAGGATTATTCTCCGGTTCTCTCTTGGCCTTTAGGGGTTGTTGATAAAGTGTTTCCGTCTAAGGGTGGAATCGTCCGGGTTGCTTCAGTCAGAACAGCCAAGGGCACCTTTACACGACCTGTCGTCAAGCTGTGCCCGCTGCTGAGCCAATAATTTGTTATGTATACAGGGTGTTAACTTGATTACCTTTTTCCCGAAAACTGTGGATAGTACTAATGTGAATTAACAACATGCGCAAAAAAAAACAATCAAATGTCACGAAATAATCTAAAAAGTTCAAAAAAAATTTAACAGTTTCGTACTGGGCGTAAACTTGGTCAACCTACGTTTCCTACACAAATACAAATGATAAATATACCTAGCCTAGGTAACTCCGGGATTCTTGTGATTCCAAGGCCAAGCGCGTGAGAAAAGGCTTGTCATTGGTCAAAACGCTCAAACCATGCAAATTTTGCGAACCACCCCATTTCACTCGCACGCACCTATTCTTTACTTTTGTTTCACGCGCGGCGCCTCCGCCGCCGTCTAGCTAGTTAATTAGGTCAGTCAGTCGCAGGCGTCACACTTCCGGTTCGTGACGTATTTGAGAGAGCAGTTTACGCACCCCGCTTGGTCTGCGCCCGCGCGACGGCGCCGCCACCGTAATGGCTTATCGATATAGTGACATCGAATATGGTGAAATGGTTCGCGTGTACAACGATTTGGCGGGTCATAATATGGCAGCAGCTCGTCGGATATATCAGGAACAAAGTTTAGATGGCTTGCGAGCACGAGGCATATTGAATCCAAGAGTGCCTTCCCCTGGAGTGATTCTCCAGGCTGTTTACAGGGAAAGAGAATTTGGCCCGGGTCAGTTCCGAGCTCCTAACCACGCCGTGGGACGGTTCAGGCAGCCGCTGCCAATACAAACCGAAGATAATATCCTCGATTTTTTCTATGTCAATCCAAGGTGCAGCACTAGAGAAGCTGGGCGTCATTTTAATGTAAGCCACGTAAGCGTGTGGAACGTTTTAAGAAATGCTGGCCAACACCCGTTCCATTTTCAAAAAGTCCAGGCAGTGCATGAAGTGGATGCGCCAAATAGGATGGAATTTTGTCAGTGGTACCTACAAAACCGAAATCAAAATATCCTATTCACAGACGAAGCCATGTTCACGAGAGTTGGCTTGTACAATGTACATAACGAACATTGGTGGACTTACCGAAACCCACATGTGATAAAAGAACACGCACATCAGTCACGATTTAGCGTGAATTGCTGGGCCGGTATTATTCGGAATACCATTATTGGTCCCCACTTCATTGAAGGGCATCTAACAGGAGGTACTTACCTAAATATGTTGCAAAGTGTTATACCAGATTTATGTGATGACATCCCGCTGGCCATGTTGAACGAAGGTTTCTTCTATCAACACGACGGTGCACCAGCTCATTATGCGAGAAGTGTGCGAGAACACCTCGATATGATGTATCCAAATGCGTGGATTGGACGTAGAGGCCCAGTGGCATGGCCAGCTAGGTCACCAGATCTCACTCCCTTGGACTTTTTTTTATGGGGTGAGGTCAAAAACTTAGTTTACACGGAAGAAACTCAGAACGTAGGTGAACTAAAAGTGAAAATTATTAATGCTTTTGAAGTTGTAAAAAACAAAGACATAGGAAGTTTACAAAACAATTTGATAAAACGTGCAGAGTTGTGTCTTAGGCGAAATGGACATCACTTTGAACAGTACCTAACATGAAAAAACAGTTTATTATAGCCACATTGTGATATGAGAAACAATTTTAATAAAAAGTGTTGTTTGTGTTCAACTAAATTAACGTTCGATTGAAATTCAGCTAATAATGATTGCTTTTTCAACCCTTAAATCATCATGATTGAAGAAACATAATGTGAGTACCTTTTAAACTAACGGTAACGAGTTACCTCCGAGACAATAAGACAAGTGAGCCAACCGATAGTCGCCTCTGTCAAAGGGTAATAAAGTCCTTCCCATTTGTGTAATTGTCTAGGATGCTTAGTTCGTACCTCTAACTTGTATGCAGGTAAATATCTAGGTAGACAGCGTCATGTGGCCCGGTTGTCCGCTTGTAAGTACAGTCGCGCCAAAAAATCTTCACCCTCGTGAGCGTCATAATGTGCGTGAGAGAGACGATAGGTAGATAAAAGTCGGTACAACACGTCATGAAACTATCTTCACAATTCTTTGAGTAAGCCTTATCGTCTAACTGTAACATCGATCACGATAACTTTCAAATGGTTTCTAGTCAATCACGCGTACTTTTGAAAGTTATCGTGATCGATGTTGAGTTAGACGATAAGGCTCCCGGTTTTTCAATCCTCAGTTGAAGCAGTTTATTCGACCAATAGCCCATACAAAATTCGTTGAATTTTCAAATTATTCTTAGAAGCTATTTATGATTACAATTTTTTTTCATTTCTTTGTTATTGTGAGGTAGTACAGTTTGGGTCAGTACAGAAGGCACACGTAGGTGGTTAAAGCGAAATGTAAACACAACGCGAAACATTTTTTGTATTGACTGTACATTTGCTGGTGGCTCTCGGTCGGTCTATTATGCGTGTGTGTGTGCGACATCGACAGTAAGCTTGTGTGCAATAAAACTGTCTCGACTCACACAGGAGTCGTAGTTGCAACAAAATGAGTAGGGCGCCCATGTAATAAAACAGAAAACTAATACTATAGTTTAATATTTTCAGTTTCATTTTATGGAAATTAAATATTTTTATTAGCTCCTATTGTTGTTTGGGCCTAGTACTATCCACGGTTTTCGGGAAAAGGGTAATCAAGTTAACACCCTGTATATATATATTTATTTATTTTATTTAGTTTTACAAAAGTTTAGCTGTAGAATTCTGTAGTATACGGCATATTGGATTAGTAACCTTTCATTTTACTGTAAGATAACGTTTATTGGAATGTGATTTCTTAAAGGAAGCCCTTTAAGGCCGGGGCTAAATGGTAACGCCAGATAAAACCCTAGTCCTATTTCTTTGAGTCATTGTTGATTCCCAACTCCCTTATTTTATTTTCCGAAATACGAGTACCTACCTACATACCTTTGCTACTGATTGAAGTACGAGCAAATGGAGTTCGTGCGTCAACGCTGCGTATCAAAACACAGATCCCGAGTTAACTTGGTGAAGAGCGCACGCGCCGCGTTATAGCCTCACTGCGTAGGCCGCAACCCCATACCTCCAATATGGCGGAGACGCCAGCTTAGCTTCTCCTGTTATCTCAAGAACGGGCGCCCGGAACCAGGAAGAAAGGAGCATAGAGTGAAGTGCTATTGGTGGATAGTGATCTCGATCAGCGCTTGCTTGCAAGCCTCTGCAGGACCCACACAAAAGGTACTTTCGCTCATCCTACTACATTCCCATACATCCTATCAATCAACCCCTGGTGAACCACCCCTAAAGAAAAAAATACAGTCCACTAACGCTTTCTCTGGAACAATCCCCTTTTACCGGCTTACCTCCGTGAGCGTTTCGATTATTTGTTCCCAAAAGATAGACTTTTACGGCCTCGTACTTTTTCCTTACTTAAAACTCCTTGCCACACCACCGGAGCATATGGTAACTCTTTCAATGTACATGGAATCAGACTGTGGAATGCTCTTCCACAAAGTGTTCGTGATTGCCGAACTATCAGCACATTTAAGAAGAAGCTGAAAAAACATTACCTCTCTCTGTCCGCATAGGTAAATACTATTATATATATGTATGTAAGTAATATTTATTTGTTATTATTATAGATTTTGGATTTTTATGAAGATATGTATTTATTATATGAATAGTTTTATTAGTATGTATTTTTCTTTGTTTGTATAATTCCTCCTTGTGCTTTTTTTATTCCTTTAAATTAATGGTTTGCTGCAAAAAATCTCTTTTTAGAGATAAGCTCGCCAATGTACATACCTGTTCTTTTTTTGTTCATATTTTTCTGTATGTGTCTCCTTGTGTGTACAAATAAAGTAAAGTAAGAAAACCCAGAGCAAGCCCTAGCCTTGTTCGAAGAAGAAATACTAGAGGAGATACTGGGGGCGTTCGATGTAACGTAAATGCAGCACAGCGCCGCTGAAGAAAACCCAGAGCAAGCTTGTTCGAAGAAGGAATACTAGAGGAGATACTGGGGGCGTTCGATGTAATGTAAATGCAGCACAGCGCCGCTGAAGAAACCCCAGAGCAAGCCCTAGCCTTGTTCGAAGAAGGAATATTAGAGGAGATACTGAGGGCGTTCGATGTAACGTAAATGCAGCACAGCGCCACTGAAGAAAACCCAGAGCAAGCTTGTTCGAAGAAGGAATACTAGAGGAGATACTGGGGGCGTTCAATGTAACGTAAATGCAGCACAGCGCCGCTGAAGAAAACCCAGAGCAAGCACAGATCCAAAATGAAATTTTTGGCCTGTGCGGTCGGGTTAAAAAAAGAAATCATACAGATCGCAAAGAATGCTTATGCTTACAGTGGCCGATGAGTTGTGTGACATAGCTGGAAAAGAAAAACAGACCAGTTCCTATTAAATACATTATAGGTTTAATTTTATTTTAAATTTATTATATTGCAATTGCCTAATCTGTTAATTTGACTGATTATGTGTAGTACCATAACTATGTTGTTGATTAAACACGGATTATAAAGAACATTTGCAGTTTTATTATATTTTTATTCAATAGAAATTGCAAAGCAATAAACTAGAACACCTCTAATCAAACTACCAATAAATCTAGCATAAAATAAAACGTCATAAATTTAAAATTACTCGAATTACTTGAGATTCCAAAAAAATAATAAGTCGTTTTCTTTGACAGCTGTCAGATGAGTATTCTCAATAGCTAATAGATGGCGCTGAATACAAGGAAATCGAACTGTCATTAACTGTTATTATACAATATACCCATAAGTTCAAATTATGGTTAACGAACCTTGATTATGATGATACGGAGGAGTTGCTGGTGATAACTAAATAAATAAATTGATACGATTTGGTATTCTCAAATTTAACCAATACCATAAACACTCATCTACAGTCACACATTCACACACCTCGTACACTCACACTTTCTAATACCCCTTTACATACATACCTTGTTACCCGTAACATACACCCTCACAGATTTTCAACATATGCGTGCGTTTAAAATAATAATTACAATATTTTTTTTGTATACGTCCCTACTAATTATTATTTTTTGCTACTGTCATGCTGCAGGACGGCTATGTGGCCAGCGCAGATGCCAGGGTCTAATATATTTTTTGTAATACAATTATTGTTATATTTTACTTAAGAATGCTGTTTTTGATTATATGTATGCTATTTCTGTTTAGTCTAATAAACTATTTGTATTTTACTCAGACAAATATATTTTTATTGTCTTTGGCAAAGACTCTGCTTTGTTTGGGCTTTGTGGTGATTTGCTTTGCTCAAACAAAACTCAAAACAACATCAAATACAAATCAACTCCACACATCTTTTTGGACTTATTTCGGATGAAAAGTTATAGAAATGCGTGCCTGTGACTTTTTATCATGTAAAAATAAAGGAGTGCATACTTTCCTAGCAAACGAAATAATGAAGCACCTAAAATTTAAATACTATGTCTCTGTCCTTCTACCATTAACTATGGAACAATGTAGGCGACTATGAATAGCAAAGCAATATCCTAATAACTTTTTACTTGATTATTTATTTAGGAAATTAACAGCGTTAAAAGTAAAACTAAACATTATTTCAAGACTATGACTAAGTGATGTGTATCTACCTACATAGTGTTGTGGCGCGCGCGTCACCAGTAATAAACCAGCTTCGGTTAGATATAGTTGTTTCATTGCTATACTCCATCTGTTGACGAGTCTGGGATCAGTGATTTTAAAATGGCAGCGTACATTGGAACAATAACGGTTTTTGATCATAAGTATCAAGAATGGGAAATGTTTCACGGCCGACTAAGTCAGTTTATCAAGTTGAACAAAATTGAGGAGGCAAATAAAAGTGCAGTGTTATTAACTCATTTATCGGACGAGTCGTATTATCCCCGCAAATTGCTAATGCGCCTGGCCGCCATTTTGATGACGTAATCTCGTGACATTGAACACTCAGCTCAGTACCGTTAGCAACACCGGCCGGCAAGTACGCGTATCGAGTTGTGAATTGTGACAACGCACATTTTTATTGTTAAAAATGAGTAGGAAAATACTTCACAGTCGTGCTCGTGAAATTGTTATTAAAGTGGACGATTATTTTGAAAAAGAGAAGGAGGAATCTAAGGTACTACTTCAAAATGTAGCTCGATCCCTCAAAAATGCATCTGACACTAGTGATGACGTAGTTATGCCGAAGTCAATTCTAGTTGAAATTTCAAAACGTTTACAACATACAACCAAGGTCACACAGCGTGTATTGAGCGCTACAGGGATAGCAAAAAATACAGTGGCAAAATTAAGGCGCGAAAAACAAATAGCTACGGCTAGCGGCAGTAAAATTAAAACGCCGATTAAAAAAAAAGGGGCAAAAAAGAATTTTTGGACGGATTTGCGCTATCAGCATTGAGAAATATTATTAATTCAATGTACACAGTCCGCAAAGAAATACCCACTATGCGCAAAATTATGGCTGCTGCTAGACAAGATTTAGATTATAGAGGAAGTGAGACTACATTACGTAAAATAATGAAAAACAGTCTAGGGTATCGATTTAAAAAATGTAGCCAAAAGAGATTAGTGTTGATTGAAAGACCCAATATTCAAGCTCTGAGGGCTAAGTATTTACGCCGCATGAAAGAAAATGATTCACTTGGCGCTGACAAAAAACAAGTATTTTATTTAGATGAGACCTGGATCCACGCCTACTACACTGTCAAAAGCTGTTGGCAGTCTGCTACGGATGTTGGAGTGAGAAAGAACGATAGCCCTGGTCGCCGCTGGATAATCGTTCACGCTGGGAGTGAGTCAGGATTTGTGGATAACGCACTTTTAATGTTTAAAGCAAATACAAAAACCGGTGATTATCACGATCAAATGAATGATGAAAATTTTACAAAATGGTTACAGGAAAAACTTATGCCCAACATACCCCCTAACAGTATTATTGTGATGGACAATGCCCCCTACCACAGTAAAGAGGACGAGAAAACTCCCAACATGAGTGCAAGAAAACATGTGATGGTTGAGTGGCTACAAGCACGTAATATTGAGTTTCCCGAACACTACACGAAACCGGAACTGTATTTGTTAATAAAAGAACACAAACCGCCGAAAAAATATACCGTAGATAAATTAATTACTGACCATGGCCACGAAATAGTAAGACTGCCACCCTATAACTGCGACCTCAATCCCATTGAGTATATCTGGAACCTCGTAAAACAAAGAGTTTCTGACAAGAATGTAGAACAGTTGGAGAGTAAGGTAGAACAATTAACTTTGGAGGCTTTGCAGTCAATTACTCCTGATGATTGGAAAAAGGAGTTAAATCACGTGAAGAAGCTTGAAGAAGAATACTGGCGTAAAGATAGATTGGTAGACGAATTATTCATCATCAACACTGGAGATGGTAGTGAATCAGAGACAACAGACTCGCAAACCGATTCTGAATCTGATTTAGATTATATGAGTGGAGTTGAAGAGTTAGGTTAGGTTAGATTTTAAGAGGTTAGGTTAGATTTTAAGTGACAATAAACGTTGAAAATTATTGAAACATTTGGTTTTATTTTAAAAGTTCCATACAATTGTTATATAAAAGGTGTCTCAGTAAGAGTGCACTTTTTAACGTAGGTACTGGTCAGTCTGATCATTTGGCGAAGTGCGAGCGGTTTCAGCGTAACTTTCCCTAGTTTTGTAATGAGTTTTCACAATCATGATTTTTCTTTCGAATAGCGTTCCATTTTTAATATTCAGAATAAGTGCTGCCACCAAGTTACAAGAAAAAAATATCCAAATTTAAAAGTGCACTCTTACTGAGACAGCCTTTATTTAACCCAATATTATTGAAAAACATAAATCATTCAAAAAATAATATTTATATACAATTACTACCTATTAGATATTTTTGTTAGCTGTACTTGTTGCGGGTGACGTCACGGGGGTGTTAATTAGACAAGGTTCCAGCGCATTAGCAACTTGCGGGGATTATATAGGTTGGTGCGTAACCTCGTACATCCCAGTAAAGTGGAAGATAAAACCTACGACCAGTTGGTTAATGTGCTCAACGATCATTTCACGCCAAAAAGGTCAACTTTCGCCGATAGGGCAAAGTTTTACGGCGCAACCAAGGGGGACACTGAAAGTGTCGAAGATTGGCAGGCGAGATTGAGAGGACTAGCAGTCTATTGTGATTTCGGTTCTGGAAAATTTACTGCGTGACCGTTTCGTATTGGGGTTCAATACAGGTCATGAGCGTGATCGTCTTTTTGAACAAGATGCGACAACGCTGACGTTGGCGAAAGCTGTGGAGTTGGCGCAACAGGCGGCATCTGCACGCGCTGCACGAGCGGTCGCGCTCACGCCCAGCATCAAGGAGGAACCAGTCTATCACGCCGGTAGCGAGCGTTGCGACGGCGGCGGCGGCGTCGAGAACATTCTTATGCTGGAGGTAGCGGCTTGCGTTGTCCTGTGTGCGGCATGAAAGGTCACGATGCAGATAAGTGTCATTATAAGGGCTATAAATGCCAAGTGTGTAATGAAAAAGGCCACCTAAAGAAGGTGTGCCCGCGGAAAAAGAACAATAGGTCGCGGCTACATAACATCGAGGTTGAATCGGAGGATTCTACAGACGGTTGCAAGGACTGTAAGGAATGTGATCTTATTAATTTGAGGTATGTAAATCATGACCCTATTCAAGTACCGGTAACGATAAATAGTGTTAGTTTGCACGTGGAACTGGACTCGGGTGCGGGTTCTAGCGTCATTTCAGAGGAATTATATTTAAAATATTTTAGTAAAATCAAGTTGTATTCGAGTGATATTAGAATGTGTATGTATAACGGCCACAGGATAACACCGTTAAGTTATTTTGATGCTAAAATTAAGTATGAACAGAACTGTGAATGTATAAAGCTATATGTTATCAAGAATGGGGGGCCACCGGTCTTAGGAAGAGATCTCATGACAAAATTTAAAAATGTATTTCTGTTCATCCAATAATAAAATAACTAATCGTTGAGGTGACACAATTGTTGAATAAATTCTCGGATTTATGGAAGGATGATTTAGGATGTTTTAATCAATTCGAAGTTCAATTACATCTAAGGGAAGACGCGGTGCCTAAGTTTTTCAAGTCTAGAAGAAGAATTGGATAGGTTGGTTAGTTTAGGAGTTTTGGTACCGGTAAATTATTCAGATTACGCCACACCTATTGTCCCGGTTCTGAAAGAAAACGGCAAAGTGAAAATAGCTGGTGATTTCTCTTGCACTTTCAATAGAGATTTAAAAATAGACAAATATCCCTTACCTCATATTGATGAAGTGTTTGCAAAGATTGGTGGTGGGGAGCATTACAGTAAAATAGATTTATCTAATGCATATAATCAATATAAATTATCTGATTCATCTCAGGAGCTCACCACAATCAAAACACCAAAAGGGCTTTTTAAATATACGCGTCTGGTCTATGGATTTGCTAACGCACCAGCTATCAACAGTAGCTCGCGTTGCGCTTCGCCTGTGGCTTCGCAGATCGTAATTTTACTCAAAATATTGAATTTTTGCAAATGAGTTGCATGCAAACTTAGCACGTAGTCTGATGTTATTAAGTACTTAAGTTGGATGAATAAAATAAAAACTATTTTGGACAGCCGATAACACGACTGCCTCCAAGAGAATTAGAATCGAAAGTGACCAACCTCTGAACCAAGATTGCTTTCCTTCCCGTAACTTTGGCATTCCTTTTACGTAGTTCGGCCTTCAAGTTGACAAGAGACCATGAGCCATAGTCCTTGGGTGGGCATGTTGAAACGCAAACAGTCAGTATTCACTCGCACAACTGTATTCTATACCACAAAAAGTCACTGTATTCAAATTTAACGTAGAGTCACTATCTCGATAATTTGCTTTCAACATTTGCAATCTTGCAATGTTGCAATGCAATGCAAATACAGAGGAGCATAAGATCAACTCAATGTACTGCGAGCGTCAAACACTTAAAATTATATTACATCCAACAGTTTCATAACAAATGCGTGTTTGCGTATGTACACAGTATTATTATTATCATTATTATTTATTAAAAATAAATCATACAGCATTACAGTAAAAATAACTGATTCGCTATACAATTGAGAAAAAATTAAATACAAAAACAAAAACAAAGCTAATAATAAAAACAGATTTATAAATTCAATTTAAAAAATAATTTTCTCCCACGGGTAAACCTTTCAACCATCACGCTCGCAGTACTTCAGACATTCTTTTCTTTTTCTACAGTTGTAAACCTATCAGCAAATAAATCACACTGAGGTACTGACTGACGACTGTAGAGAACGGAGCGAAGCCAGTGCACGCACAAGCGGAGATTCACTCCGGGCGACTGTACGCGAAGATGGCACCGATAGAAGTGCGTGCTCTCAGTTACGCAGATAATTGTCAGGCACAAACAGACGGCATACCTTGTTAATAAGGTCAGGACAGTCATGTTCTCCTCTTATCATACGACTGACCGCTACCAGCTGTTCACAGTCACGGCGTACCTGTAATGAGTTAAACCCCAGCGCTCCTAGCAAAAAAAGGGTAGGGTACATGTAAGGGTAATAACCGAACCTTCGCATCGCAGAAAAGGCTTTTGCACTTTCTCCAGAAGCAGTGTGTATGCCTTTTCATGAGGGTTCCAGACAACAGCTCCGGCTTCGATCTTGCTTCTTACAAGAGCTGTATAGAGAAGCTGCATAGCTTCTGTACTGTTAAAGTCTCTTGCATTACGAAGAACGAAGCCCAGCTTTTTCATACAAACAGCGGCCAGAGTCTTGAAGTGCTCATGAAACGTAAGACACGGGTCAAATGTGACGCCAAGATCTTTGATCCAGTTCACACGGGCGACAATTTCAGACCCTAGCGTGTAAGTTGCATGATAGGTCTGATAGCCCTCGTGAATGTCATACAGTAACACTTACTAATATCATAAAGTAACACTTACTAATATCATATCGAATATCAGCAAAACATAGAAAGAGGCATGGTGGAAGAGAGCGTTATAAATGAGATCCCAGTTACCGATTGGGTATATTATATTATATATATTATGGATATTTGGCCGATAAATTTTGGTGCCGTTGGTTACGTGAGTACCTTCCTAGCCTGCAGGTACGTCATCGGTGGACATCGGACGCGGGAAGTCCAGTTAATGTAGGAGACTTAGTTCTCATTGCCGATCCAAGTTCTCCTAGAAATGTCTGGCCTAGAGGTAAGGTTGTAGCGGTCGTACCTGGTCGTGATAATCGTGTGCGTATGGTGGAAGTAGCGACTATTTATTTATTTATTTATTTTTAATCAAACATAACATGACATGCAATTTTACACGAAGGTGTATCAGAAACCTTTTTGGGGTTTTTAAAGGAGGTATTTTGCGTAGGCCTGCCAATAGGTTGGTTGTGCTGCTGAGTCAGCCACCCCATGAGTAGCCTTATAGCAAGGAGGAGTTATGTTGCTGACTCGTTGGACCTTGTCAAGTTAGTGAAAGAAAAAGAAGATTTTTTGAATTTGATTTATGTCATGGTGATAAAATTTGATCAAAGAAAAGATTTGCAAAAATATAATAGTTATAGTTAAAATATTGGTTTATGATTATATTACCCATGGTGTTTCTCTTGAGAGCCCAGGAGACGAAGGAAAGGGTTATAATAACTCAAGAGTCACCTTCCATAAAAGGAGCAATAGTGGATGGGTATTCCCAAGATCTTCTCATTATAAAACTTGCATCGCCTCAAAAGATAATATCTGAATCCATATCCAACATGGAATTTCATCTAATGGATGAGAAGAAAGCAAATTTCTTAAGAATAGTATTAGGATTCCTTGAGAAGAATTTTGAAAATCGATACAATGAAATTCTTTCAAGCTTGTCTCAACTTTTCCCTTCAGGACTGGTTATGGAAGAAAAAGGTAATCCTGGTAACCAAAGATTGGACTTGACTAATTTAGTTAGATCCAAACGAAGTCCCGTTCGTTTCTTGAGTGCCTTATTAAGAGTGGTAAGGCCAGCAAGAACCATTGTCAGAGCAGCTGCGGAGATCTCAGAGGTTGCTGGAGTCTCAACAAGGGTTGCAAAAGCCTCTCGTTATGCGCGTTTCTTCAAGCATGCCAAGAATGCCGCTCTTGGACTGACCATTGTCTTGATACCAGTCGAAATAGCGGGAGTGTTTGGCCTATTGCCTGATGGAAGATATGATGCCATAGTTGATCAACTCGTTGATCTCCAGAAACAGAGGGTGAGAGAGTTAAACATAATGGGTAACATAACATTGGCGACAGCTCATCTTAACGATGTCGTAACTGACATCAATTCGGAATTCAGAAACCTCTTATCCGACTCTCGTGACTTCAATGAATTGAGTATACAGGGTTCAATCTTGTTGACTTCTTATTTAGCAACCCTTCAGACTGCTTTTACCACCCTTATGCTAGGCAAGATTCCTATAACTCTATTATCATTAGACAACCAAAGAGAGTGGGTAGAGAAGAGGATTCCGGTAGCATTAAGGGATAAGGTGAGCAGTATTACTCCTCATTTGAAAATCTCTCTCAAAGGTATAGATGAGATAAATGGTCATTTGTTCGTGACAGTGGAAGTACCTAATCTAGTGGGACCTGTGAAAGAACTGGATTTTTTCGACTGGGAGCCGAAAATTATAACAAATAACAAGTGTATAATAATACACCTCAGGTGTTTCAAGTCTGTTAATAGGATATACCCCTCCTAGGAATATCTATTCAGTTGTCCACGATCCTTTCTTATTTTCTACAGATTCATGTTTGACAACCGGTTTTATTCTATGTGAGTCAGACTCAATACTTGACTTCATTCCCGGTATTATAGAGGACCGTTATTGCACTGAGAGAATTAACATTGAGACAAATCGTTTCAAGAGATCATTAAATAATGATTATACTTATGATGCGGTCCATCCCAAAATAGACCTAACAACGAGAATTGAGAAACTATCCCCACTAAGAGGAATACCTGTTGACACAAAGGAACTTCTCAAAGAAATATCAGAACTGAAACAGGATGCACAATCATCAATAGACTCCCTGATCAAGCTGAAAGAACAATCGACTTCTGATAGGAACTTTCTCTACTCCTTATATGCTATAGTATTATTAACCCTTGCATCTATAGGAATTTACTACATCAAGATGACCATATGCAACAAACTCGAAATCAAAAGAAATAACATGGTCCTGTTGCTGACTCTTTGGACCTTGTCAAGTTAGTGAAAGAAAAAGAAGATTTTTTGAATTTGATTTATGTCATGGTGATAAAATTTGATCAAAGAAAAGATTTGCAAAAATATAATAGTTATAGTTAAAATATTGGTTTTTAATTAAAACCACTTGAAATAGGCGACATCGATAAATTAAAGGTAGATATCACCAAGCGTATTTGAGAGGGAAGTTAATTATTGTTTTATTTACAATATGAAGTTAACAGACGAAAATTTGGAACATAGAGCGTAAAACGATATAATTATTTGTTTCGTAAAATTTAGTCAGCAGATTAAGAAATTGACCTTAAAACAGCAATCGTACCAGCGTACAGCCGCGCCAATTGCGCGATTTCCTCCAGAGCAGAATGCAGCCTGCAGCAGCATCGCGTCGGCGGGCCACTACCAGCCACTCACAGCCAGTGCACTCGACCGGCTTCGTCCAACAAAGAAGTACAACATGCTCATCATCTTCATTCGGTACCGTCTTCATAATGAAGTTGGGAGGTCAGTAGGCTAAACTGCTTGCGATCCGTTGTTTTATCTTCGAGTCTCTCAAGTCTCTCAAGTCTCTGAAGCTTTTTAGGCCAGTCTACTCTATGATTTCATCTATTCATTTGTGACTCTTGACGTCCTGGACGGCTATTTCGGCAATATTTTTCACTTGCAATATCAGTCATTAGATATTTGTTTAAATTGTGATAAATGCCATGCGATGGAGATGAAGAGTGACTAAACCACATAAAATAAAAAGAAATACAATGAATGCTCACTGTATGTTTTTAATACAATCCGTACAAAATCCATTTTAAAATCAGCACCCGCAATCTGCCTTAGCAATTTTTGCGCACGTGCCGGAATTGAGGGCGTGGTGATATTTTTTTCCGAGAATCATGCCCATGCTGGACGTACCTATTAATTGTTTTCGATTGGTTATTGATCAATGATCACCGATAAACCTATGACATTTTACTTCGTCACGGCTTATACAATTCCTTTTAATAATCAAGTTTCACAAAAACTTCAACCTAATACTAATAAATAACCTATCTCTTCCAAAGTTGGCGATGGAAGTGGCTACCAAAAACTCAATTTTGGGGCCATCTTCCAATAGAATCAAAATTTTTAAAATACGTAAGAGTTCAATTCTTTTACCCAGTATATTTAAGATCCAAAAGTACAGGTGGCTTTCGTTTCATCCTAAGACTAAAGAAATTGAACAAATTCATAATTAATCACCACATTAAAATGGAAGGTACAAACAGCCATAAAATTTGTATTTCAAGATACATATATGATCACCATATATCTAAAAAAATCGTATATTTTTGTAATCGTATATTTTGGTACCTAGTCATTCCAATTACAAAAAATATCTTAGATTCCGATTTGCTCAGCTAGACGTCTTTAATAGCTTAATCTTCAAGTTTATATATATAACAAATCATGATCTTAAGATAACTTTTAGCTGAAGGCAAATTCTTACCTTAGTTGCATATATGGATTATATTTTTCTTAGCTTATGAATGTGATACGTCTTTTAATACAATGAACTCATCAATTTTGACCTTTGGAAATAGGTTTTATCAAAAATTTTGATACGAGCAACACGATTTCAAAACAAGTTTGACGGTTTTTAAGGTTTTGGATAAACTCCCGTTCGATGACATTAGAACTATCCCCAAATATAAATAACAATAAGACAAATAGTAATAACGATAATAATAATAGTATAATAAGACATAACCTTAACATTAAGAGTTAATTATACCATGACACCAGATGGTATAATTAACTCTTAATGTTAAGGTTATGACTTATTATATTATTATTATTATCGTTATTACTATTTGTCTTATTGTTATAATCACTATTGCCAATATTGTTACCTTTGCTATTGTTAAGCTTATCAACCATTATTTATTCAATTTCACAATAGTTTACTCCCTCAAGATGGCTGAGGTGGAGTCAGTTATTCACGAGGTGTAATCCATTATATAGCTTTTAAGATTTAATACAAGATTCGATTTTCAAAATGAGCCAAAGCTAAGGTGTTTTAGAAGACCATCAAAAAAAGAAGGGGATTTTAACTTTTGTTGAGGGACATTTAAACTCTCCAATCACAGATGATGAGGTTAAATTTCTCTTGCAAAATAAAATAGATGACTTTATATGCCCCCGACACATTAAAATCAAACAGACACTTGAGACAAAGTTTAGAGATATCAAGAGTTATGATCAAAATTCATCATGTCCATGGGCAAAAATGGAGAATTTAGTCCTATGCACAACGATTCCATCCAGAAACCGTCAAAAACCACCTATAAGTTTATCTTACCTGGTTGAAAATGCCCTCGTCAACACAACACTGCATCATGAGGCCTATTTCGGAGTAAAATTAAACACGAAAGAAAGACTTGATAACTTCCGTCAAGCATGTTCAAACCCTCATATTGAACAATCTTTTAAAGATAAGACCTTGGTAGATTAAAACTAAGATCTGTGAAAGAGAATTAGAAATGGGAGTTTTTTTCCGAGTATCTGAAGATCTGTGAATAGAAAAAGAAGTGACAGTTATCAGGTCAAGAG
The DNA here is from genome assembly GCA_910592155.1 of Ypsolopha scabrella. NCBI lineage: Eukaryota > Metazoa > Arthropoda > Insecta > Lepidoptera > Ypsolophidae > Ypsolopha > Ypsolopha scabrella. The sequence goes on along the minus strand of OU342972.1, from coordinate 6,204,846 downwards.
GAGAGTTCTTCCTTTATCCTACATCATTTCTTATTTGTGTGTTGGATAATATCCAATCAAGATTTTACCTGCAAATATAAATAAAAAATATAAAGAAAGTTATAATAATAAGTCGTAATAAAACTCAAATAACTTAACATATTATATATATTGCAAGCAACGTGTTCTACACTCGAATACAGTAAGGCCGAAATAAAATGGATTAAACGAGGGAAATAACACTAAAACCATATTTACAAGAAGATTTTACCTGGTGTTCGAACATTTCCATGTGAGCAAAACGTAGTAACCACACGTTAGAGATAAGAACAGATTTCTCACTCACTGGCTCGAGTGATGATGAGGTGGCTGTAGGTCAGTGGTTGGCAGAGGAAGCAAAAAAACCATATCAGTTATCTGGAACTTCTAGCTATATTTTTAGGTCTAAAATCATTATATAAAAATTATAACAATGTTAATGTTTTGCTCAGAATTGACAACACCACTGCTTTAGCATAATTATGGATTCTCACACTTTAATCAAAGTAAAAGATAAATGTGGCAGTGGTGTGAAGAAAGGAAAATTGAAATGTTTCCGAAAATTCATCACAAATTTGGTTAACCGCAAATAGACTTTTTTGTGTCTCGTCTAAATCTAAGTTTGAACCATATGTATCACCCAGAAGCGTAAGACATTGATGCCCTTACGACGACGTGGAACAACTGCCTACTTATTTTACGATTACTGCCACCTTCCAGGAGTCGTCACCCGATGTGAAAGAGCCTTACCCTCGCGTGTGCTATGTTGCGGGGCAAGCCTATCTAAGACGAAACTTAACAAATGATACGGGGGATATCATATTAAATTTATTATCGAAAAGCACCATGTTGCCTTTAAAATAATGGTTTACCTTTTGCCAAACAAACAATTAATTGATTTAACAATTCCACAAAGGTACTAGATGTAAAACTCTAATTCTTTTACGACTAGGTCTTCTGTGCCATCATTTTTGATAAATGCTGTAGCTACGACAAAAAGATTACCAGGTTTCTATCGGGTGTTCTTAGAATGAAACCTTAATTTCCAAAATATAATTCAATCTCTGAACCCGAATTTAGTATTAGAGCATCTCTCTGAATGTTCTATCATGACACGGCCAAATTACAATCACTAAAACACTTGTTGGTCTGCCCGCGTTTTCGACAGGAAACAGTCATAAGATTGAAACTACTGATTGTACCTTTCCTTATAGAGAAATTGCCTATTTTCCCAGCAACGACCTTGTGTTCGTGTGTAGAACTAAATTAAAAATATATAAATACATAAAACTAATTCTCATCCAAGTGCTTAGATAAAGCATACAGAGCGGTCTGGACGTGAACATCTTCTGCCACCAGCAGGTCGGGTGACACACACCGTGTGTCACCATTAAGAGAGGGATTGGTATTTCTTTTTTAATGTTTCGCTAGATCTTATAAGTAATCAACCGGTAATTTGTTCAGAAACTGAGAGGTCGTTTTCCCAGGCAATTATTAATTATTGTAATAACCTATGCAGAGAATCTTTTGTAAAAGTGATTCAAGTTCCAAGGTGAAACTAAGACTCAAAGTATTTTTAATAAAAATACATTTTTATTCTGCAATTTGCTATAAACATCTACGTAGTATAAATTGAATCTCGAGGATGTAACATAGAAGTATAATTTATGGTTAAAAGAACTTACCTTAAGTGAATTTCAACCAAAATTATACGAGATGTTACATCCGAAGAGATTCAACTCCCGCCCAACCCTGATAAGCTGATTTCTGTAATAAGTGCCCCAAATATTATTGCATAATAAAAATGAAAATAAATCTCTAACTCTAAAACGAATGACGTTTGTCGGTGGCTGTTGCGGACGAGTGAGGTAGTGAATGGTGAACAAACGAGTGTTCGCAAATGATATAGGTACCAATATTTTTTAAAATTCTAGATTTAAACTGTGTGACGATGCAGTACCCCGAAATATGGACTACGTAGTATAAATTGAATCTCTTCGGATGTAACATCTCGTATAATTTTGGTTGAAATTCACTTAAGGTAAGTTCTTTTAACCATAAATAAAAGAGAAATCGTAAATGAAAGTAAAACATTTTGTTATGTCCCATCAAAGAAGATTGTATTTATAAATCCAGCTTCTCAATCGCAATTGACGCCACCCGCCTTGTGAGAGAGCTGAGTGATATTAATAATATAATTAAAATGGATGAAATACACTTTATTAAAACAAAAAATAATAAAATATTTGTTGATAAATTAGTAAGCGAAGTGAAAAATAATGAACAGTGGTCCGTACCACGAATTTGTATATTAACAGATGTTCAAAGAATAGATAATTTAGACGATCGCAAAGTAATACTCAATGATTTTTATCTTTTGCCTACAAGTGGCCACGCAGGCATAAGACGAATGTTTAATAATATCAAAAAGTATTATTTTTGGCCAGGTCTTGAAAATGATGCAAAGAAATTTATACAACGTTGTGAGAAATGTCAGAAAAGAAAACATTCAACTTATATAAAGGAACCTATGGATATCACATCTACAGCTCACTCTGCATTCGAAAAAGTTTTTCTTGATATAGTGGGTCCTATACATAGCGATAACAATAATTTTTCATATATATTCTCACTTTGCAATGTGAGTTAACTAAATATGTAGAAGCATATCCCTTAGTTTCTAAGAGTTCAGTAAAAGTAGCAAAAGCTTTCTTAAATGAATTTATACTACGTTATGGAATTCCTCGAGAAATTGGAACTGACAGGGGATCGGAGTTTATGTCTACCACAATGGATGAGGTATATAAATGATTGAAAATCACTAAATTACACTCCACAGCTTACCACCATCAAAGTATCGTTGCTCTGGAAAATTCGCACAAGAGTTTGGGTAATTATTTACGCATACAAACAGACAGTCACCCGGAGACTTGGAGCTCGTGGCTTCCATTTTGGTGTTTTTCTCATAATACATCGGTGCATTCTCAAACAAAGTATACTCCTTATGAGTTAGTTTTTGGTAAGAGATGTATAATCCCTAGTAATTTAGATAAAGGTATCGTAGATCCAATTTATAACATTGATAGCTACCCCCTAGAATTAAAATATCGTATTCAGTCGTCACAAAAAGATGCACGTCGAAACTTAATACAAAGTAAACTAATTAAGAAAATTAAAAATGACACAAAATTAAATCCCATAACCTATAAAGAGAACGATTTAATACTAAACTGGTAATAAACTCAATAGCATTTATTCAGGTCCATATGTTGTAAAAAAAGATGAATCACCTAATGTTCAGATTATTAAAAATGGAAAAATTGATACTATTCATAAAAATAGAACAAAGATTTATTATCCTAGTATTGTTAAAGATAAATATAGCCGTAATTAGTATTTCATTACTTAGTTCTTATGTACTCTATAACTATGTATAACTAGTAAAATAAAATGAAAAATTGTAATAGTTACAATAAAATAAAACTAACATTTTATTTTATTTTCACCTTCATAGGAGGTGTAGTGTATAACCAAATAGTCTTAAGTCACGTATCTATATTAATTACGTATAATTTGTACTCAATAAATCAGTCTTAAACCAACTCTCGTCTTGGTTACTCATCACCTTTCTGCTTAGATCCCCACAATAGGACTGACACGGGAAGTTTTCCATTGTGATGGGTATGTACCACTACTCAGGGCTAAGTTAAATATATAACACAATGGTGTAACTAGGAAATCAGCACACGCCTTCAGGACATATGGCGGGATGTTGTCGGGTCGGACCGAACTCCGAGGTTTCAGCTTTCGTAGCGCCAACTTAACATCATATTCTGTGACGTGCCTGATGTTAATATTGTTAGCTGTACTCTTACAGTCGGCACCATTTACTGTTTCCGCACTTAGCAACGGTGAATCAGGGAGGAAAACGCTGGAGAAAAAGTCAGCATAAGCTTCTGCTGCAGCACCCCCAGCACACTCCTTGCCTGCGTAGGTGACCTTTGGCTCAAAGCCGCCCTTGGACCTCAAGTTATTGACGTGCCTTCAGAAGACACGTGGATTATGCTTAATGTCAGAAGCGATGCTACTCATATACTCATCATACCTACAGGATATTTTAGCCTTCACTTCAGCTCTGAGTTTGCTGAGTTCCCCGTTAATTCTGCATCTTCCATACTAGCGCATAGATTTGATTCAGTGACAGCAATGATATCATGCTCAGCAACTAATAGGTTTTGACGCCAGTAATTGAAGACATGAGTGGATAAAGGGGTTATGTAACATTTAAAAAAAAAACGTTTTTGTACCGGATGAAGGTGTTATGTGCATACAAACTATATTAGACCTTAACCCAACGCATTTTAAGTTTAGTTTTAGAAATGACAATTGATGAAGGAGTTATGTACAAAGATAAAATTATTATCTCCGTGGATGAAAGGCATATGGGCACTTAGCGTATTCTTCCATTTAAAATTATTCAAGTTTATATTTTTCTGGAGCGGATGAAGGAGACAAATGCAAGTGAACGAATGATCGCGATGCGAAGTTATGAATGAAGGTGTTATGTCGCGTACTTGTCTCTTTCATTCAAATCGTATCGGATTTAGTTGCGCGGCGTCACGTCACGTGTGACATGTGCATCATAACATGAGTGCTTTCAATTTGTTCATTTCAATAAAAGCAAGTACATAATGTTTAATAATAAAAGTGTTTCGAAAATAACAAGAGCTAGACGAATTCTGGAATCTGCAATAAACCCTTCCACTTCTTGTGATTTAATCGATAATGATTGCCCAAATAGTGTCGTTTCTAACCACAAAATCATCAACGAGGGTGAGTGTTTTATTCCATCTTTATATATTACTTTATTTAATTAACTGGGTATCATATTTAAGTTTAAACAAGATTCTGAGTCTTTTCTGGATCTACTATATTCAGGAATGGTAATAATGTTTCTTCACTAAGCCGCGTCCATAAAGGTTATACTCAGTCTGTCGAATTAGCCTTCTCGATCGTAAAAACGAAGTACCATTGTTAACTTATCTTTTACAGATGGGAAAAGTACGTCAGCCGATGCAAATATGGATATTATAGAACCCTCAGATGAAGAAACTTTAGATTCGCATATACTCCATTCTTTGCCAAAATAGTGTCGTTTCTAACCTCAAAACCATGAACAAAGGTGACGAAGGTGAGTGTTTTATTCCATTCTTATATATTTAGAAAAGATTCTGAGTCTTTTATAGATCTACATTCAGGAATTTTGATAATTTTTCTTCACTAAGCTGCGTCCATAAATGCTATTCTCAGTCTGTCGAATTAGCCTTCTCGATCGTAAAAACGAAGTATCATTGTTAACTTATAAAACTGTGACTTACCTTACAGCTGGCCACCGGCTATGGACACCCCGCGGACAACCTCGCAGTCACTCGGCCTCAGTGACTCTCTCCAAGTGCTCACACCAGCTGAGTAAGTAAAATACGCATATATTCGTATAATGCTGCTGTCAACGAGAAGTTCAGTACTAATTGTGTCAATTTTGTTTTAGATTCGTTGAGGTTTGTTTTGCGTCGCGTGCGAGCTCCCCGCAACCTTCAACGTCCAAGGCTACGGCTGCGTGCTCGTCGTCTCAGTAAGTGAAAGAGCAATAAAGGAAATTTTATTTTTGTTTTTATGTTACCGAAGAAGTTCAGTACTAATTGTGTCAATTTTGTTTTAGATTCGTTGAGGTTTGCCTTGAGTCGCGTGCGAGCTCCCCGCAACCTTCAACGTCCAAGGCTACGGCTGCGTGCTCGTCGTCTCAGTAAGTGAAAGAGCAATAAAGGAAATTTTATTTTTGTTTTTATGTTACCCAAGAAGTTAAGTCACAATTGTGCTAATTTTGTTTTAGATTTGTTGAGATGGACGAGTCCAGTCCCAGTCCAGTCCCGCAAGCCCAACCAAAAAGTGTGCCTTCGTCATCCAAGTAAGTAAAATAGCTATAAATTTCTACATTGCTGCTGTCAAGCTTTGCATTAATATGTCTGCTTTGTTCTAGATCCGGTAGCCGCAAACGCAAATTGGTCTGCAACGTTCTGAATCCAGAACTGGATGCCTTCATTGCGACTAATTTCGGTAAGTTACCTTTCAATGTTCCATCCATTTCATCCATCAGCCTGTTTCATCCACTGCTGGATTTTCAGCAGTCATTGAAGAAAATATACTTACTTATATTTTTGTAATTTTCAGGAAGCGACGATGACTCGGATTCGGGTGACGAAGACATCAACTTTGGGTTGCTGCAATGTCCTCGGTCGGAAAAAATGTTTTTCGACGTGCTGGACGAGGCCGAGTCCATTGCAGACTGGCGGGGTACTGGTGCTGAGCAGCCGGCGTGGCAGGAGGAGGATCCTCTTTCTGAGCAGCCGACGTGGGAGGTTCCGGTTGGTGAGGCGACGTCGGAGGTTCCAGTAGGTGAGCAGCCAGCTATAGCTGACGCAGTTGTATGTGCTGGCTCCAGCGACCACCCAGCAGGCCCAGCACAGCATAGTTCATCATGATCCGGTCCGTCTACTGAAGTAAGCTACGGCCCCCATGCAAAAGCCGAATTTGAATGGGAGTCGTTGCCCCAACCGGCAATACCCGCTTCCCAACGCAGGGAGAAATTTACGGCCCCTTCAGGGCCAGTGCCAACTGAAAATTTCTCGACTCCATACGATTGCTTCGTATCGATTTGGAACCGCAGTATAATGGACCTCATTTCTGCGGAAACAAATCGATACGCAGATCAAACGTTGGAGATCGGCCTGCGTAGGGGAGATTTGCAGGGGTACAGTCGGAAACTCAGGTTTACGGATACGAATGCTGATGAAATGTACGTGTTTTTCGCCCTGATCCTTGCGACCGGTATTGTCGTCAAATCTGACGTGACCGAATATTGGTCCGTCAATGACGACATCTTTGACACCCCGAACTTCGGTCGGTACATGTCATTTAACAGGTTTAACGCCCTGGCCCAGATGCTCCACTTCGTTGACAACTGGACTGATGTCAGACACCTTTCCAAGAGCGAGGCTAAGATCGCGAAAATTGACCCAATTATAGAGCACCTGAATGAAAGATTTCAGGCGCTATATCAGTTGGGGCAATGCATCGCGCTTGACGAGTCTCTGACTCAGTGGAAGGGATATCTGAGCATCAACCAGTTCATCAAGAACAAGGTTGCGGGCAAGGGTGTTAAAACGTATGAAGTATGCGACTCTGTTTCGGGGTTTCTCTGGCGCTTCAAAGTGCATACCGGTCCCAATGAGCAGGAGACCGAATTTGGGTACATTACGTCCCTTGTTCTCCAGCTCCTTCGGGGGCTCGAGAACAAAGGAAATACCGTGTACATGGACAATTTTTATACTAGCCCTGCTGGCAAGGCTTTTAAAAAGCCTTGGTTTCGACTGCGTGGGCACACTTCGGCTTAATAGGCAACATGTGCCTGCTACGCTGAAGAGTCTCGTGAAACAGACCCTTCCTGCTGGCAGCGTGCATGGTGCCACGAGTGGAGATGTGGATCTTCTGGTCTGGAGAGACCGGAACGTAGTTTCCCTTATCTCCACCTACCACGGTGCTGCTTCCGCTGAAAGGGGTGGGAAGGTTAAACCTACATTGGTCTATGACTACAACGTCCGTATGGGCGGTGTAGACAAAAAGGACCAAATGTTGTCTTCCTATCCCATTGAGAGGAAGCGCACTGGGGTGTGGTATAAGAAGCTCTTCAGGCGGCTTCCGAACTGCAGTGTGCTTAATGCATACATTTTGCATAAGCAGAGCCCTCCGGTACCAGACCTTCCACACTTCACCAAGCACCGGCAATTTGTTTCACCAAATTCTTGCGAAACATGCCGAAAGACGAAGTGTGCTCAAGATGCACGTTGCCTCAACTCCATCGAAGGCGATATTCTCGGCGGATGTTATTCGGCACATCCCGACAGAAATGCCCTACAATCCGAAGTTGAGGCAGCGGAAACGTCGTGGCTGTGCACATTGTCGTACCCGGCGCTCGCAGATACAGTGCGTCGGCTGTAACGTGGCTCTTTGCTTAAATGAATGTTTTGTTAAATATCATTCACAATAGGGCTATTTCACAATTTTAATTGAAATTAAATTTCAATGCTTTTGTCGACATTAAACAACTATTTTGGAAGAAATTTTAGTTTTGATAGCACTAAAACTTAAATTAAAGCCTTCAGAATCGGCTATTATGATTTGATCATATTTGATGATTTAAATGATCATATTCTATTGTTGTTATAAAGATTAAATTTGACATGTAAAATGTATACTTTATGTATCTATTTTACAATATAAACTATTTGATTTGATGATATTTAATAAAACATTCATTTAAACAACTTTAATTAGGACTTTGATTTGATTTGACTTAATGTGGGTCATCCCTATCAACTGTTTGTATAAAATGAATTAGAAATAGTACTTGTGCCCCTTGTAACACAAGTAACTATTTTCTTACATGTTTTGTAACATCTCTAAAACTAATCTTCACCCTATTTCACATGCATGTGAAATAAATTTTTATTTTTACTATTTGAACCAAAGTTGTAATTTTTTTTTGTAAATGGTGAATACTTTGTAAGTTCAATATCTGAACCCACTGTGCCACTAAGCACGATACACGTTATTCACATTCAAAGACGCCAGTTTAATGTCAATACATTAAAAAAAGTACCACACGCGTATTGTATAGCAAAATTAGCAAAATTAGCGCCGGTAGGGTAGGCGCGACCGTTACACAGCTGTTCTCTGTTTTTATTGATTTTGTTGTATTAATTGTGCATTTTATTCGCTAACGACCGATAAAATCTACTGAAGAAGTGTTATCGCCTAAGGACTATTATTATCTCAGTGTAAATCAGTTGATTATACGAGTAAAGTGCGATAATCCTTGTGTGAGATTGTTTGTGACTTGTGTCGATTCGTTCAATAGCCACACTTATGTTGACATCGAATGTGTAGTTATAACTTCTGTGATAAACGAGATAATTGTATAAATAGAAGTGAATCAAGTTTCCGACAAAAAAGTGCAATAAAACTCCGTGTGGATCAAAGATGCTATTTTGAGGACTAAACGATACCTAACAAGAAGCCAATCGACCATATATAAGTTTTTATTGTGGAAATATGGATAAATGTATGTACAATTTTTGTTATTAAGTGAACAAGACGGATTTTATTGATGTCACAAACAACACAAAAAAAATTCTTTAAAAATTAGTCATCAGGTGAACGATAATTTATAGCACCGGTACATTAATTTCGCTTCACACCTTATCAGTCGCTGTGGCTCAGTGGGTAAAGCGGAGCATCGTGTGAATCAAAGGCCCTAGGTTCGATTCCCAGCCGGGTAAATATTTTTGTATTTGAAAAAAATAAACATTTGTCGGATTAATAAAAATGAACACATTTGAAAACATAACCGTTCGGCCCAAGCGTGCAAAGTCAATTTCGAACCAAGGTACAGAAGAGCGCACGCATAACACCAATAATGATGGAAGTAATTCTAATAGTAGCGATGAAAACGACGACACCGATATAAACCAGGCATTAGATGGCAGCTTTGATAGCCTACCTAGTATTTCTGACGATGACAACGTCAAATTCCTATCCGAATTAAGGCGACAAATAGACAATCTTACCTTAAAACTAAGCGTTGCACACGAAGCTGTTCGTAACCTAACTACAGAGAATAAAGAACTTAAGGAAACAATAATAGACCTCACAAAGTTAAAGGAAAGCGAAAAGTGCGTCACTTTCTCATCAGGTGTGACCAATAACAATTCGGCAGTAAATACAGAAAGTTCACAAAGAAGAGAAACTCAACAGCAAAATGAAACGCTTATTATGTAGCCAACATTACGAAAACAACAAAAACAAACCCAACCAGAGAATAGGATCTGTCTTATTACTAGTAATAAAAGAAATAATATTTTGAATATATCTCAAGATACATTGGACTCGTTCCAAATCTGTCACTACCTTATATCCAACGGTTCAACAAAACAGCTTCTTGATCAAATTGACAAAAAAATAGAGGGATACACGAAGGAAGACTTTTGCATTATAATGATCGGTGAAAGAGATTTTCAGAGAACTAACGATTACATAAGCCTAGTTTTTCTTATTCGACAGACCCTGCAATTACTAAATCACACCAATATTATCGTTTGCCTTCCCGTGTTCAAATGTGTGGATTACGCAAATATGTTTAATTGGAGAATAGAGACTTTCAATAATCTTCTGCATCGCGATAACCTAACACATGAATATGCTTATCTGGTGGATTCAAATCTGGATCTGTCGTATAACTATGACATGTTTTCGAAGCGTCATGGGACACTCAAGGACAATGGAATGCGTAAAGTATTTTTAAGAATAGCACAAACAGTGGACTACATCTATCCAAACAGTGTTAAATATAGTGACAACCGAAACGATGACAGTAATAAGTCTAGTAACGAAGGGAACCATTTTTTTCGTGTATAACTACCTCCACATTCTTCATCAAAATATAGCAAGTCTAGAAGAATTGTCATCGGAGCAAATAAACGTTGATGTGATTTGTATAACAGAACATTTTATGATAGAAGGACATGAGGAAATGCTGACAATCCCAAACTACCGCGTAGCAGCTCATTTCTCACGGTCCAAAAAGAGAGGAGGCGCTTGTATTTTAGTCAAAACAGGGCAGTTATTTAGAGAGTTGAGTGAGATAAAAAAGATATCCATTTTAAATGTATTTGAATGTTGCGCAGTTGAGCTCACTGAGCATAATATAATCATTGCTTGCGTGTATAGAGTACCTAAAAAGAAGAATGTTAGGGAACATTTTAATTTATTTTTTGACAAAATTGAGACTCTTTTGAAAATGATCAGTGGAAACTCTAGTAGGAAAATCGTATTATGTGGAGATTTTAACATTGATGTTTTGGTAAGTAATCCTGTAACGCGATATTTTATTCAGCTCTTAAAAGCTTATAATTTAAAACTCGAATTTCATGAGCCCACTAGACTTGTAAGCAAAACATGCTTAGATAATATGGCACACACTGTAAAGAGAGGATGTAGCGGTAAAGTTATTGAGTATGGGCTATCTGACCACACAGCACAACTTTTAAAGATCCCTGTAAAAAAAACATGTTCAATTCCTTCATGGTCGGTAACGAAAAGGGATTTAAGTAAAGAAAACCTCCAAAAATTCAAAAGTTACCTAAATAATCTTTCATTCTCTGAATTATACGAAACAAATGATGGAAATAAAGCTTATAACTTGTTTCTTGACACTTTTCTTCTAATGTACAACCTTTGTTTCCCATTAATAAAAATTAAAATGAGTTCTCGGCAAAAGCCTAAATGGGTATCTAATGGTATAAAAAGATGCAGCAAAAGACAAAGAGAATTACTCTGGCACTATAGGGCTAATCCTACAGAGGAAAATAAAACAAAATTAAAAGACTACTCTGGGAGGTTCCGGAAAATTGTTAATTTAACGCAGAAAGCTCAAAACAATTACTTCATAAGAACATCAGAAAACAAATCTAGATCTAGCTGGAAAATAATTAATAAGACAAAATCAAATTTTCCAAAACAGCCAATTACTAAAATAGTTACGGAAGGTAAAACGTTGACTGAACCTTGTGATATTGCAAATTCTTTTAACAATTTTTTCGTGGATCAAACTCAGGGTTCCTTTTTGATAACCCCCAATGAACCTAAAGTAGCTCAATGCTCAGCGAATTCGATGTTTATGGCACCAACATCACCTAGCGACGTGTTGAAAGCTATTTATAAATTAAAAAATAAAAAGAGTGTTGGATATGATGAGGTACACACAAAAGTAGTAAAATTCGTCGCAGAAATTATATCAAGTCATCTTAGTCATATTATAAACCTGTGCATTAATAATGGTACCTACCCAGATGCTCTAAAACCGGTGATAGTAAAACCACTTTTTAAAAAAGACGATAGGCTCAATATGAAGTTCTACAGACCCGTGGCCCTTGTCTGTATATTTTCAAAAGTTTTTGAAAATATTATTTATAATGCTTTAGAGTCATATTTAAATAAATTTAATATTTTAAAAAACGAACAAAAGGGGTTTAGAAAGAAAAGGACAATAAATATGGCAATATATGACTTGCTTAATAAAATTATAATAAACATCGATAATAGAACGCCTATCTGTGCTATTTATATGGATCTCACAAAAGCTTTTGACTACGTTAATCATAAGATACTCTTACAAAGGCTAGATTCATATGGTATAAGAGGTAATGTACTAGGTCTCATAGACTCTTATCTAAGCAATAGAGTTCAAACAACAGAGATTTCTAAAATATGCCCTCAAAGTAAAAAGGAAATAAAATACATGTCTGATGCTAGGAAAATCACATGCGGCGTACCACAAGGCAGTGTATTAGGACCTTTGTTTTTTCTGCTGTACATTAATGATCTGCCAAGTAATATTTCGCATCCCATGGTTTTGTTTGCAGATGATAGTACTGTGACAATTCAATGTAATAATGTAAACAATTTTGAAAATGACATAAATAATACTCTGAAAGATATAATTGTTTGGCTTGATGAAAATAAATTAATTGCAAATCTTGAGAAAACAAAATCTATGACTTTTTACCAACGTGCTAATAAAACGCCAAATCTGAATGTAAATTACAATGGAAAAATAGTCGATGAAGTCAAAGTTACAAGATGTTTAGGTTTATTAATTGACAATCACCTGACATGGAAGGCTCAGTCAACAGAAGTGTGTAACAGATTAGGTAAATCAGCATACCTTTTATATAAGCTTTCCCATATTGTAAGCAAAGAAGTCGTGTTAACCGCTTACCATGGGCTTGTTGCATCTATTTTGCGATACGGAATTATATTTTGGGGCTTTTCCACAGAAAAAAAAACTGTCTTTAAAGCTCAAAAAAGGTGCATACGATCAATGTGTGGCCTAAAACAAACAGACAGCTGCGAACCATCATTCAGATCCCTTAAAATACTTACCATGCCTTCTCTTTACATTTATGAAGTTGCAGTTTTGTGAAGACAAATCCCGAACTATTTGTTAAATTCTCCGACAGTCACCACACGGATGTTAGGGTGCAATACAGACATCAATTATGTTTAAGATGTTCAAAAACTAGCTTAATGCACAAAAGTTTATATTGTATGGCTCCCAAAATCTTCAATAAAATTCCTAACTATATTAAAGATCTAAATTTTACACAATTTAAAAACAAACTATTTTACCTACTTATACTAAAATGTTATTATAGTGTTGATCAGTTCTTAAATGATAAAACTATTTTGATTTAATAATGTATCCTGATTTTAATAATGTTCATATTTGATACCTTTGATAACACATATTTAGATTAGAAATTTTGCATGTGCATGAATATCTTTGTTCGTTTAATACTTATCATAAAATATTTGTATACCATTGCGGTAGATCATAGCGTCCAAACAAACATATTATTTACCACCTAAGCATGTATCACTTTGATGTACTGTAAACCTATGTTCACAAATAAAGCATTCTGATTCTGATTCTGATTCTGATTAATTATTTAGTTATTTGATCGGTGGATCTTTTTGGGGGGCATTTGGGGGCATTTATTTTACTTGAATTAATTTTTTACATAATTTTTAAATTATTTAGGTAATGTAAAGTTATTTGATTGGCGGATTTTTTTGGGAGGCATATATTTTAATTAAATTTTTTATTCTTACAGTATTGTTAGTTCAATATCTGAACCCATGTAACCAATTTATTATTATTATTTGTACCAAATTTGTATTATTTTTTTGTAAATGGTGTAAACTTTGGTAGTTCAATACCCATTTAACCACTGCAGATGTTCGGGCATTGGCTTATGAAATGGCCAAGATTAATAAGATATCAGTTCCCCAAAAATGGCATGACACAGAACTAGCAGGCATCGACTGGCTGTTTCATTTCAGAAAACGTCATCCAATTTTGAGCCTAAGGACACCAGAAGGTTGTAGCTTGAGTAGAGCTACATCGTTTAGCAGGCATAATGTAAATGTGTTTTTTGACAATCTTCAAAACGTGATGCAAAGAGAAGCATCGTTTGGCGATGGAACTAGAATATTTAATTTAGATAAGACAAGTACAACGACCATCCAAAAATCTGGTAAAGTCCTGGCAATTAAAGGTCAGAAACAAGTTAGTAAGATAACAAGGGCTGAAAAGGCAACCATAGTAACGACATGCTACATAGTTAATGCATTACCGCCAGTTTTGATATTCCCGCGAGTGCATTTTAAGGACCATATGCTATTTGGCGCTCCTACAGGCACATTGGGACTTGCCATACCATCCGGTTGGATGAACAGCGAACTATTTGTTAAAACAATGGAATATTACATAAAACACAGTCAAAGTAGCAAAGAAAACCCCTCTCTATTAATAATGGATAATTTTGAAGCAATAACTGTTGCTAAAGAAAATGCAGTGACAATTCTTACAGTTCCTCTTCACCCCACTAATAAATTGCAACCCCTGGATAAAACTACACTGGTGGACAAAAAAATCGACTCAAGCATTGTTGTCCTACATTCTGGCTAAACTAGCTGGCCCAAGAAAGGGTGGTAGAGCAACAAGAAGAAAAGGTAAATCGATGATAGCAACTGACACACCAAATAAAATGGAGATAGAAAAACGACAAGAAGAAAAAAAAGAAAGCAGAGGAAAAAGGATGCTAAAAATAAAAAAAGATATTACTCTCAGAATGCAGTGAGGAAGATAACGATGTAATTAGTTTATACTCAGAAGAGAAAGGTGGATTTGAAGACGAGGAAGATGAAGATAAGACCATAGATCCTGAGAACTTCCTTCCTATTAAGACTCATCCAAAAGAAGGAAACTTTATTTTTGTCCAATTTAATGTTCATAACAAAAAAGTTTTTTACATAGGAAAGGTGATTGGAGAAAATCAGGGCGATATTGAAATAAGCTTTTTGAGAAAATCTCAATAAGTACACAACTCTTTTCGGTTACCTGATATTCCTGACATTGGTACAGTGTACAGATGTTAAATTAATTTTGCCACAACCCGGATTCACAGGACGTGGTACAGTTAATACAAAACGACAACAAGGTGTTTATAAATTTGATTTGGACTTTTCGCGGATTGATTTACGTTAATTTTTCCTTTTTTTATTCAGGCCCTGTGCGTTGTATGTTTAGTCTGTATTGTCGGGTGCATGTTACCAATTAATGCTCAAACATTTTGTTTTGTATTTGATGTTCAAAATATATTCTTAATGTATTTGTTCAATTAGCGTTAAAATCAAAATTTTTATAAATATGATTAATGTGATTGGTGATACACTAAGACTGTACCTCTAGAGATAACTAAATAAATTAGAAGCATTAGTAGTACTTTGTTTTGCCTTAAATAATGTCTTTATTACTATACACAATAGAAGTTAAATAACTAATTTGTGATAGTGATTCAGTGTGCCCCACTAAGATCCACTGTTCCCCGCTTCTAAATCCATTGTTTCCCACTTTTTAGAAAAATGCTTATAATTAAAAACCATTCGTGTTTATTGAGAAAATTTATTTTTTAATATAAATATAAGATATATATCTAAACACAAAAGAAACTAGCATCATGCTAAATGATAAAATACAGATGTAGTCACTCTTGAAATAAAAAGTAATCTACTGTGCCCCACGTTCCGTGGACAGTATTTAGCAGAAATGGAAGATTTTGATAATTTTTCCCTGTACACAGGGAATGAAACTGAACCAAATGTCGCAAGAAGGAATCCAGAAGTTCACGATTGGATACTAGTGCGATTTACAACAAAAAAGTCAGTAAAGTATTTCGTGGGGAATATCATTTCTATTAATGGAAATAATATACCCAACGTGAAATTTTTGAGAAAAATAAAGAACAGTAGGTTTATGTCTTTTCATTACCCAGACGTGGAGGATATATCAGAAATTAAACATTACGATGACATAGCAATGTTCCTGATATATATCGCAGAGGTCATGTTACGTTTAAATAAAATTTTAAAAATTACAATATTCAGTGATGTTTCATATGACAACGAGATTCCATAATTTTAATTAATCTTAAGAAAATGTTCAAGTATTATAAAAAAATACTGTGATTTCTTGATAGTTAAGGTAACGGCACCAATAGTTGACAGTGCCCCAATACTTGACAGTACGATCTAATATAGCTGAACTTAAGGATGTTTTTCGATTGATTCCCCTGGAACAATTTTATTATGCACTGCCAATGCCATCTCTCGTCACGAAATAAAAACCAAGCGCTGTCGATAAAACAGTTTAAAATGACGATTTTAGTTTCCAAACAAGTGACGACGCGAGCCTCTATGATTGTGTTTTTTTAGCAAAGTGGATAAGACCGCGCGGAATTCGAAGGTAAATTGTTACATTTTCCATTGTTAGTTTGTGTATATGAATATGAATATATCTATTAAATGCTAAAACGTCAGTACCCAGTCCCTTCAAAAAAGTATTTTATTAGCCTGAATAAAAAATAACGACAAAAAGAGAGTCGGAAAAAATCCCAGCTGTTATCACTTCAGACTTGTGGGTATGGCCGTAAAAAAACGTACTTTTTTTTTCTTTTTTGTGTCGCCTAGCGACTTTAAATTTTGACATAAAAACTGATGGTCGTATGCACAACACAATTAAATTAGGGTGAAGTAGAATAACAAATGAACTGAAATTCAAGAAGTCATTGCAAATAAGCATTGAAGTAACGATATTTTCACGATGACACTAACAACATATTTTTAAATTGTCTAAGAAAATAATAATGTCGCCATTACCTTTTATCCCCTCTAAGATAAGATGCGATCAAAATAGCCTTACATAAATAAAGGTGGGTGTCTTAACATAAACATAAATGGTGCATCTTTTGTTTAATTTAGTAATCGTATGAATAGATGTTATTATTATACAAAATTTCCATTTTAAATGTTATGTCGCCTATTTCGGTTCTTGAATGTTACATTTTGTTTGTGTTACCAATTTTATCGACATTTGGTAAAAGAAGGACAACCACTATTATTTTTTTTGCAAATAGCAACCCTTTGATGCGGTATAGGTAACTTAATGAACTAATCCGCCATTATACAACCCGGTCACATTATCTCGAGACCTCGCTGGAATGCGAACCACCCGCCCCGTTCTCCTTTCACCTCCCCGCGCTCGCCACGGCGCGTCAGTACGGTTAGCACTTTCGTTGCCGATACGCGTCGACTTGTTTTCGTGGTATATTTTTAAACATTCCATTGTTACGTTTGGACTTTTATTGTTATTTTGTTATTGCTGTTACGTTAAAATATTGTTTTTGTTGCAACGTTGGAAATTTTTGTTAAGTTTGGACATTTTGGTTTAGTTTGGACATTTTTGTTACTATTTCGTTGCTTTGAAGTGGGACAGTGAAAGTTTTTTCAAATTTGGGAAAAACTATTCACAGTGAAGCAAGAAATTTAATCTTGAAAGTTCTCGCTTTTTTGAATCAGAGAAAGCTAACAAGCAATTCGTAATACCTGTAGATCAAGTTGTTAAACGAACCTGTGCTGCAACAGGAATATCAAAATGTACTTTGATGAGAATAAAAAAGGAGGCCAAAGAATTGCGGCATGCGTCACTGCAACATGCTACACCGAGTACGAGTACTAGTCAAGGTTCTAGCAACGATACACGTGAAGAAAAATTGTCAACACCAGGTAAAAAGCGCAAGAAGTACAAAAAAAAATCGAAATTGATGATTTTGACATCTGTGCCATACATAATATTATTAACAGTTTTTATACTGTAAGAAAAAAAATCCCAAAATTAAAGAAAATCTTGGCAGTCGCTAAAAGGGATATAAATTTTAAAGGTGAAAGAAGTTACCTTAGAAAAATTTTAATTGACCATTTGGGATATAAATTCAAAAAATGTAAAAATGCCCGTACAATATTAATACAAAAGCCAGATATAGCCGCGTGGAGGGCTTGCTACCTGCGCCGGATGAAAGAAAACAATGACCTTGGCGCAGATAAAAAACCGGTTACGTTTCTAGACGAAACATGGATTCACTCGTCTCGGTGTGTCACCCGGCACGTAAGGTCGTTGCATACGTACACGCTCTGCGTACTACGAATAACAGGGTAAACAACAAAATGGCGAAGTGCGTTAAATGTAACAAGTTAGTGTCAAAGAAGAACCCAGGATTGCAGTGTAGCAAGTGTAGTAAGTGGCTGCATGCCATATGTGCCTCAATATCATCAGAGCAACTGAGTACACTTGTTGGTACCGACTCAATTGACTGGAAATGTCGCAGCTGTGTTGGTGCCGGCCGGCCGAAACGGCTGTCCGCCATTCTACCCGAAGCCGAAGAAGAGGAGGTTTTAACGGACACGGAGCCCCTGGGACTTCCCAACGAACTCAGGAACCAAATCTTAGCTGATATACGGCGTGAAATAAGAGAAATCATACGTGATGAGCTCCAACGATCGCTGAAGTTCTACTCAGATAAGATTGACGACTTCCAAGAAAAAATCGACGACTACGAGGACAAAATTAAAACTATAACTCACCAGTACAATGACATCAATAACAAATATAAGAACATAAATTTGAAATACGAAGCAACTGAACAGAGGATCAATCTCCTGGAACAGAATCTCATTGCAAACATATTGGAGATATGTGACATTCCAAGAAAAGAAAACGAGAATCTACACGAAGTTGTCACGAAGATTGCAGCAAAAATAAATCAAAAACCCAATGACGTCATCAACGTTTACAGGAAAGGAAACCGCTCAACATCCACACAAAAATCACATCCATCACTGGTGGTCACTCTTCGTGATGGAAAGCGGGAGCAGTGGTTGGAAGCTGCGAGGAGCAATACCGTCACTACG
The DNA here is from genome assembly GCA_910592155.1 of Ypsolopha scabrella. Classification (NCBI taxonomy): domain Eukaryota; kingdom Metazoa; phylum Arthropoda; class Insecta; order Lepidoptera; family Ypsolophidae; genus Ypsolopha; species Ypsolopha scabrella. Next base: position 6,185,847 of record OU342972.1, on the reverse strand, counting down.
TCTGACCTGGGACTTGAAGGTGAATCCAGAGTCTATCTCCGTGAGGCCCTCACTCCTGCCACCGCGCACCTACTATGGAAGGCAAAAAATGATCTTAAGATGACCAACAAGTTTAAATATGTGTGGTGCAAGCGTGGCGTAGTGCTTATAAAAAAAGATGACGGTGAAAAAGCCATTCAAGTTAAAAGTATCCAGGATGTGGAAAAATGGTCGCGCGGGCGTGAGTAAATATCCCCTTTATTGCATTATTGAATAATAGTGAATAAAATACAAATTAAAAGAGCTTGACACAGACAAAAGTACTTGTGAAGGAACCTTTACGAATTGGAATGCATTTACTAACTCGATTTCATCTCATACTCATAGCATTATAACCTTACATGTCAACATAAGATCTTTAATAAAAAAACTTCTCACAATTAGAATATATTGTATCAGATAGCCGTAACAAAATTGATCTAATAGTTTTAACTGAAGCTAACATAAACGAAAACTGTAAATCCTTGTTTCAACTAGACAACTACACAATGTATACAAAATTAAGACTATATAAAAAAGGCGGAGGTGTCATACTGTATGTTCACAATAGCCTGAACTTCATTCTGACAGAACGGCATTCCTTGTACCTACTTCGAATCCATCATGGGTGACATTGTCACATGTGATAACTACAAATTAGGAATTTGTGCCATCTATAGACCCGATAAAGACCATAATCGATTTATTAGGGATATAAGCACTTGTCTCAAGAAGTTCAGTACTCGTCAGGATTTTTTGTTAATAGGTGACATAAATATCGATTTAAAATTAGATTCACCAACAAAAATTTACTATACTAATGAAATGTGCGTAGCCGGATTGGAATGCGGCATAAGCCAATACACTCGCGTTGAAAAAAAAGGCGACCTAGTAACAAAATCCTGTATAGATCACGTATTTACGAGAAGTATGAATGGGCGGCCAGTGCACACAGGCGTAATATCGCAGTCATTAGCAGATCATTACATAACAGCCTGCGCCTTTGTGTACGTGGAACCGCTGTCTCAACCACCACCACGCGTTATCTACAAACTGGACAATGACCTACTTCACAAAGAGTTACAGGAAATTGATTGGAGTCCAGCGCTCATTTACACAAATCCAAGTGATATCTTGAATCTCATTACAGATAAATTTGATACTATATATAATAAATGTAAAATTAAAATAAATTTAACGAACACAAGTAACAGAAAAGTTTGTAAATGGATAAATAGTAAAGCTAGAAATATTTGTAGTAAACGAGATGTATTATTAAAAGTTTGGAAAAAAGACGAACAAAATATGCAAAAACGTCTTCACTATAATTTGTATAGAAATAAAACTAATAAGTACCTAAATTCATTAAAAAATAACTACACAAAAAAGGAAGTCACGGAAAATTTCAAAAATACAAAAAGATATGGAAGATCGTGAACAGGTTATGTGGAAAAATAACAAAATCAATAGATGAAACTATCTTAAAATCATTCAAATTACCAGGAGATACCCTTGCAAACAATTTTGCAAACGAATTTATATTAAATGTTAAAAATATCACAATTGCTTGTGACACCCCTTTATTAAATCCTAATAGCTATGAAAGAAATCCTGATAGGGCAATGCGACTAAAACTAGCAACAAATGAAGTAATACACATAATTATACAACATTTAAATCATAATAAAAGTCCTGGTTTTGACGGGATAAGGGCAAGTGATCTGAAATACATAAACAATGACATAACTCCCGTTATAACCCACCTCATCAATAGGTGCATTGCTGAGTCAGTTTATCCTGATAAGCTGAAAATTGGAATCATTCGACGAATATATAAGAAAGGGTCGCATAGTGTTTACAATAATTATAGGCCGATAACTATTTTATCTTGCATTGATAAAATAGTTGAGAGGTATTTCGGTAATGAAATATCACGTTATCTGGAGAAAAATAAAGTTATAAACAAATACCAATTTGGTTTTGAAAAAAACCGAGATACCTCTCAACTGTTAGGTCAATTCACTAATGAAATAAATAGGCATTTAAATGATAAAAATCATACAATAGTTATTTTTATAGATTTTAGCAAGGCGTTTGACACATTACGGTATAAAACGTTATTTGCGAAGCTCCAGCAAAATGGTATTCAGGGTCCTCTACTTGACTGGCTTATGGACTATCACTCAAACAGATATACGATGGTAAAAATAGCAGACAGTTATAGTAACAAAATACCTACTGAATTAGGCACCGCCCAAGGCTCAATTTTAGGACCAACAGAATACCTACTATATGTTAATGATATGACCAATGTTATCAAGGAAGGATCTATTTATCAATTTGCCGACGACACCTGTATTGTTGTATCACATAAAAACTTATCTACGGCTGAGTGCATAATGCAGAATAATTTTAATTTACTATGTAAGTGGGCGCACGATGTGGGACTTATCATTAACGCGGATAAAACAAAAGCAATGCATATTCACTCATCGCACAACAAAACCTCATACTTACCTACCATCGTCGCTCACGAACATACATGCCTCCACGTAAACAACATACAATGCCAGTGTAAAAACATAGCCTTTGTACACCAACATATGTACATAGGCCTTATAATTGATCATAGGCTCAATTGGGGGCCTCATATTAACTATATCTGTGATAAACTTCGCTCAATTGCAAGCAGATTAGCTATACTTAAATATAAACTACCCTATTCGATATTAAGAACACTTTACCTTGCTCTTGCTGATAGTATAATTAGTTACGGCATAAGTATATAAATATATACAAGCTACAACTAAAATTGTTAAAAATTATTATACCTAAAAAAACAAAGATTATGTATGCAAATAATGAAATTGGATTATTTCAACACTGTAACATTCTACCTATTAACCAAAAAGTTAAGATTGTTATTCTCAAAGAAGAGATAAGCTGTATCAGCATGTTAGATCCTAAGATTCGGTATAAATCTCTAAGAAATTTAAGCAGTACAAAAAATATAATTTACCCGAGTTTAATAACGTATATGGACGAAGAACCTGTGAGTATCTTCTACCAAGTATATTAAATGAAATTGGACGATGATATTACACAAACTTACCTACAACAAAAAAACTTCATGTCATCTCTTAAGAAATATTTTGCCAGTAGTGGTGACTGTGATTATATACTTTAAGCAATGACATTCTAATATAGAAATTAGAATATCATTTAATTTAAGATTTAATAGTTCACTTATTTTTTCCTTGATAATAAAGTTACCATTGCAACCTATTGTTATTGCTAGATGCCAACTTTTTATTGTAAATTGCTATATCATGTAAAAAAAAATTAGTGTAAAGTCTTATTAGGCAAGCACTCAATTATTGCCTGTTTTTTGTATTTATGTGTGTGGATCGCGGGCGGCCCTCACACACGGGCAGGCGGAAGCGTGTTGTGTGTGCGGACCGACCGCGATCACCACCCAGCTATGGATGTGAGATGCTTGCCTATTGCTATAATAATAATTAAATATAAGTACCGGCCTCCACAATCACTGATAAACCCTACGGGTTTTTGTTGATTGTGCATATTATGTACATAGATTAAGATTTTGAAAATAAAAAAATACTAAAAAAAAAAAACTCACACTACACCGTTAATAAATGTTGGCAAAATAGTACTGACAGCAGCGTAAAAGACAAAGCCTCCAAAAAAATACGTCGTCGACGAATTAATGAAAGAGAATGGTCAGGAAATAGTACGTCTGCCACCCTATCACTGTGACTTAAATCCGATTGAATATATCTGGAATCTAGTGAAGCAAAGGCTGGCAGACAAAAATGTTAGCCAGTCAGAAAAAGAAATAGAAAGATTAACAAGAGATGCGATTAATTCCATCACACCTTTCGACTGGAAAAAAGAAGTAAATCACGTTGAAAGATTACAACAGGAGTATTGGGAGAAAGACCACCTTGAAGAAGAAAATGTTCGTGAAATAATTATATCCCTAGGCGAAGAGAGTTCGGACAGTGAGATCAGCGATAGCGATAGCGATAGCGATAATGAGACAATGACTGGCATCGAGCCAATAATATATTCTGAAGAAGATTTTTAGTCTGTAGTTTTGTGTAATAAACACTTCTTGTACCCACTTAACCAAGATTGTTTCATTTATTTTTCATCATTTTAATCATATCATTATAATAATATTACCTGCATTAAATTAATTAACACAATATTTGTTTTGTTGGAAATCTTATTGTTTATAATAATATCCTACTAGAGGATGCTTGTTTTGCGCACCATATCTGAGCGCCGACGCGACGTGACGTCATCGACGCCAGGTCTCGAGATAATGTGACCGGGTTGTAGTTTTGTTTTGAGTGGGTGAGAGACGCACGGACGTTCGTAATAACAATCTGACTGGAAAAAACTCATGGAATTTTTCGGTTTAGAAAGAATAAACACAAATCAAATTACAACCTTGGATATGTGTGTAGCTATTGTCTGTGACTAGTTTTTAAAAAGAAACAATAGGAAATTGTAAGAGCAGGACCAAACGTTTTGTGTTATTCATATTTATTTTTACCGTTGTGTGGCGGCCGGCAGTGGTTCTCAGAACTTCGATCGGTGTGAACGTAATTTGTGTCAGATTCAGTTGAGGTTTTGCGGTAGGAAAACTTAAGGTAATTATCTTGATTTATAGACGTTATTTTATATTTTTGTTATTTTTATGTTCTAAGTTGATGTGATATCAAAGCCTTGTTTCTTGTTTTTATTTCTCATTGTTATTGTGGACTGGCAATAACAAAGCCCGTAGAAACCTGATGTCATATCATACTTACCTTGTAGGCTAGTTATTTATGCATATAATTACGCATTTTTTTTGACCATGTTTAACCAACTTTTTATTTTATTTTATTTTTAGTAATGGAGGACGGAATGAAGAGAGCTCTTTAACGTATGGCGGATAGAAGCTAATCTTGAAAGGAGATTAGCCTGTGTCTGTGATTATATATTGGAGAAACATGGATTACAAGACTGTGATGAACATTTCCGTGAAGGGGTGAAAAAAAAAGTGCAAAATTTTGTAATAATCTAAAAACACGGTGGACTGACTGTCACTACATATTAGAACAGTTTTCACGGAAAAGTAGTAATTGGTTGGATGTGAAATTGGTTTTTAATGAAGCAGAAAATTCACAAGAAAGAAAAAATATCGGTCGGCCACGTAAATTGTTCGACGATAGCTGAAACCCCTGTTGGAAGAGAACTCTTGGTGAAATTGTTCTTGCAGCTGAAATGGGCCTTCGGTCAGCAGAAAAACGTGATGCGGCACTAATAGTGAAGGAAGTTACAAATTTTTCCCCAAAAAGGGCCACAAAGATAAAAAAAGCATACCAGTCTCCAAGCACAAACATTATTAAATTAACACCGGACGAAGCATTGGCTTTTTATGTTGACAAGAAGTTCACAAAATATCAATACATATCCATGCGTTTAATGAGCAAAGAACACAATGCTGATATTTATCCGAATTACCACATGCTTCTAAACGCGAAAAAACAATAGTATCCAGATCAAATTGAGTATGAGGAATATTATGCTAAGGTAGAACTGCAGTCACTAGTCGATCATACCATACATCGTTTAGTGTCCGCACAGTTGGAAGTGTTACAGCAAGCGCGTGTAGGCCTAGACACGCTTTCAACATTAAACATGATATTTAAGTGGGGATGTGATGGTGCCTCTGGGCAAAGCCGGTATAAACAACTATATAAGACTACCACAGAAGATATTGATGATTCATTTACATTCGTTGTGTCAATAGTACCACAGATGACCACATATTCCACATATTCACATATTCCATTATTGGTAGTAGCTCTGGTCAAAGTAAGAAGATAATTTTGTGGCAAAATCCTTCGTCTTCGTCGACTAAATGCTGTCGACCTATCAAAATTATTCTGAAGAAAGAGACCCCAGAGTTAACAAAAACAGAAATACAGAATATAAAATCACAAGCAGCTACACTATCTCCAACTGCTGTACTAATAGACGGACGTGAAATTTTTGTGAAACAAGAACTTGTTCTCACTATGATCGACGGAAAGATATGTAGTGTGCTCTTGAAACAAGCAAACCAAAATTGTCATGTTTGTGGGGCAACACCATCTGAAATGAACAAGCTCACCCTTGTACGCCAAAAAAAGCCAAATGAAACAGCCTTGGCTCTAGGTTTGTCTAGTCTGCATGCGTGGATTAAATTCTTCGAATGTATTCTGCATATTGCTAACATATATATTAAATCATGGAGAATACTACCAAAGCATAAAAAAGATGTAGACGAACTGAAAACTAGGATACAAAATCGATTCCGGAAAGAAATGGGGCTTCTTGTACCCAAACCTGGCTTTGGTACGACAAATGACGGGAACACCGCGCGAAGGTTTTTTAAAAATACTACTTTAGCATCTGATATCACTAGAGTAGACGAAGAGCTAATTAAACGATTCCGAATTATACTTGGAACAATTGCATGTGAATATGCTATAAATATCAATGAGTTCGAAGAATTTTGCTCTGACACAGCAGATTTATACATTGAAAAATATGAATGGTATTACATGCCGCAAAGTGTGCATAAAATACTTATCCATGGTGCGCAATTAATAAAAGCAGCGGTACTTTCGGTTGGAATGATGTCCGAGGAAGCGCAGGAAGCCCGGAATAAAGATTATAAAAACACAAGAGAGGACCACACAAGAAAATTCTGCCGAAAAGAGACGATGGCAGATGTGATGCACAGTCTCTTAATTTCCTCAGACCCACTTGTAAGCAGTCTTCGAGTCAAACGCAAACGAAGCAGGGGTAAAAGTTTATCTCCCAAAGTCCTACAACTACTCCTAAATCCAGCAGATAAAGATCAAAACAACGATGATGAAGATGATTAAAGATTGTATTTCTGTAAGTTATAAAAACTGCAATAAATATGTATTGCTTTTAATTTTAATTCTCTTTTTATTATTTCGCAAACATAAAACTTGCAAATAAATTTATATGTAGACATGGTTCTGACTTTTTATCATAAGTAGCCGTGTATAATTTAGTTAATAAGAAGTTTTTCTTGTATATTTACCGCAATATACAAATAATTAGTTTTTTCCCGTCAGATTCTTAATTCGAACCACTGTGCGACGTCGCGTTCGTGAAGTTTTTTGTCTGTCGTGAGAATTTTGAGTGAGATTTAGCTTGGAAATATCAAGGTAAATATGCGAAATGTCTATCTGTTGTATATTTTGCTCATAGGTTCACTAATGCTTGTAACGATTATATATTTTAATCGTCGCTAAAATCATTTATTTCCAAATAAAACAATTATAAGGTTATGCCGCACAAGTTTTTAATTCACTAAAGTTACCGTATATTACCAAGCTTACTGATGTGTTACATAACAGTCGTCAAACAAGGCTGTATTCATATTGCTTTCAGTTAAATCAATAACTATTTATATTTATTAAGTATAATATAATAATAAAACAAAGATTACCAAAAATATTAATTAATATCAAATGATGAAGTTGTTTCACCTATTTTAATAATAGTGCTTATTTATATTCCTCCTGCACATCCTGACATCTACAGACACAAACCGTATTAGATTGCTCCATTTAATATTAACACTGGTATTTCTGATTTTCAGATGGCCTTAAGGCAAAAAAAGTACCGAAAAAAAATGAAGTCACAGAATCCAGAAAAATATGATGGCCAAGAAAAAAAATGCTGAACGAAACAAAAAATGAAAAAAGAGGACTATGACGAAACATGACTAAGAAAAAATGTTAATTTCCTAGGGTCAAACAAATAATAAAACTAAATGGTGCACATTAGCTGACTTACATTTTAAACAGACCTTTAGGTAACTCACGTATGTTACGTTATCTTGAATGTTACCGATGACATAGTGCAGGGTAGGCGAACCAATGGCACGGCATATAAAATATTGGTCGAAGGTGGAAGGTGGAAGGTCGGCGGCAGGCGCTGCACGGCGCTAGTTTGTTTTGTTTTTATAATGCCGTGGGTTTCAATTGCGAATGACGCATTGTTTGCTTACGCATAAAGTAATAGTGAGTTTTGTTGACATAATTGTATTGCAAAGTTTATTCGAGTGATTTTAAACTGATATTAAATATTTTTCTTATTATTATTAAATTTTAATATGGCCAGCTCAGCAAAAAAACAAAAAGTTCATGATACTAAGTTTAACAGAGAATTTCAAACTTGGTGGACTGAGAAATATGGCATGATTAATAAAGGTGACAAAGCGGTGTGTGTTTTATGTTCTGGAACAGTGGTATGTAGAACATCGTCTGTTAAACGACATTTTGAAACAAATCATAAATCTGTTAGTCAAAAAAGCGAGGCAGAGCAAAAAGAATTAATTGCAAGTGCATTGAATGACAGAAATAAACAGTCAACGTCTATGATTAAATTTGTTGGCAAAAATTGTAATACAAGCGCGGCAAGTTACGCGGCTGCAAATGTCATTGCTCGGCATGGTAAACCTTTTCAAGAAGGTGAGTTTTTGAAGGAAGCGCATGCGCGCCCTCTCTTTTTGAAGATTTCGACAACAAAGATAAGATAATTCAGCGCATCAAAGATACTCCTCTATCAAGAAACACAATAAAAGAAAGAATCTTAAAACTGGAAAAATATAACAGATCAACAAAAAATTGACATTAAAGATGCTTCTTTTATATCGCTATGTCTTGACAAAAGCACTGACGTCACTAAATCTGCACGTTTAGCTGTTTTTGCTCGGTATTGCGTAGAAAACGTCATTAAGGAAGAATTAATTGCAATAAAATCGTTGCTAACAACTACAAAGGGAACAGATATAAGTACGGCAGTTAAAAATTCGCTTGCTGAAAAAGAAATTGATATAAAAAAAATTGTTTCTGTAACAACTGATGGTGCTCCAAGTATGGTGGGTAAAAAAAACGGTTTCATAAGTTTATTTCAAGCTGACGTAGGACATTCGATTCTTGAATTCCACTGCATCATTCACCAACAAGTCTTGTGTGCTAAGAGTGGTTTAATATCCCTGGATAATGTAATGGCGGTAGTTACAAAAATAGTCAACCTCATCTCGTCACAGGCTTTAAACAAGCGAAAATTCGATGCTTTGTTGGACGTAGTCAACTCGGTGTATAATGGCTTACTGATGTATAATAGTGTTCGCTGGTTGAGTCGCGGGAATGTACTTGAAAGATTTGTTGATTGCTTGGAATAAATCAGACTGTTTTTGCAAAATGAGGGAAAAATTGAACAATACCCACAGTTATTGGACGTTATGTGGCTTTCAAAATTGATGTTTTTTACAGACATATGCCAACATTTAAACACATTAAACGTAAAGCTTCAAGGGACAAACAAAACAATTATTGCCATGATAGATCTCGTTCGCGCTTTTGAGGCAAAACTGCAAGTTTTTAGAAACGATATTATCACAAGAAACTACAAGTATTTTCCAAACTTGAAAAAATATATGAATGATTTAGATATTCACGAGACAGCAGACAAAGAAAAAATTACTGAAGAATTTATTTCTGTGATCGATTCTTTAATCAAGGAATTTTTAGGGAGATTTTCTCAGTTCAAAGAATTGTCGGAAATACTCAAGTTCATTATGTACCCAGATGTGACGTCATTTCATAAACTGAACTTCTCTCAATTTGATTGGTTGGAAATTGAAGAATTTGAAATGCAGCTGATTGATTTCCAATCTAGTTCAATATGGATTCAAAAATTTATTGAAACAAGGAAAGAGTTGGAATTAATTGAAACTGAAAGATCGACAAGTAATTTAAGTAAAAATGCTAATAATAAAATTCTGGAAACATGGAATGCGTTACCAGACACATTTAACTGTTTGAAGAAGCTGGCTCATGCTATTTTAACCATGTTTTCATCTACATATGCCTGCGAGTCATTATTTTCAGAGATGAATAACATTAAAAACTCGGTTAGAAACCGTTTGACAGATGAATCTAGTTCAGCATGCATTTTGCTAAAAGTAACATCTTACAACCCTAACATAAATTATTTGTCATCTAACCTGCAGCAACAGAAGTCACACTAATTTTACTGAAATTTAATATAAACATACCAAAATGTACCTCTTTTGCTTACTTTATTTAATAAAGAGTTTTGATAGTATTTATAATTATTATTTTCCCAATAATCAGAAACTCAAAATTATTTGATGGCACGCGAATGACCCCATTAAACTTTTTTTTAGAAAAAATGGCACGTTGATGCATAAAGGTTCGCCTACCCTGACATAGTGTGTTACTGATTCACGGATGTTATGGTTCATTTTTTTACGGAATTTACGGATTACTAGAATAAGAAATTGGAATTAATAAAAGAGAAAAAAAGAAAAGCTGATGAAAGAAAAAAGAAGGAGTTAAAAGAAGAATTAAATTTTTTTATTAAGACATCTAAAACTAAGAAAAAAAACAGAAATAAAAAAATATACAATGAAGCGAATACTAAATCTGATGTGCTTGACAAACATGATTCTTGTAACCTATGCAGGATAGTTATTGGCAACAGTGTATCAGTTCAAAAATGCAGGGCACGTAAAAAAAGAGTCTGTCACAGCTGCATTAATGGCTATAATTATTTTGATTACATTTGTGAAGTGTTTAGAAAATTCAGATGATTAAAAATAGTCTGTCAATTATTGGTCTTACATGTGTCAAGTATTGGTTAATTTTGATTTTGCATGTGTCAACTTAGGGTGCCAAATTGGAGGTGTCATAATATTTTATTTTTGTTAAGTTCAGATTATTTATCGCTTGAATGTGATATTTTTTCAAGTGTCTATTTAACGTATTCAAAAACTAGTGAATACCTACTGATATAGTGTCGTGTTTTTTTAAATGTTACTACTGTCATAACGTGGTAAAATTAGGTATATTATTTTTAACACGTTTAACATTACATTGACATTATTACCTATATCCAATAATATTGATTAGACCGCTAAGCTGGCACAAAATAAATCATGATTATAATTTTTATTTCATTTGAAATAACTAATTAATTAAGTTGCAGATGTACAGTTCTTAAGTTTGCTAAAGACAATTTGTCAATTAGATTGTTCTTGGCATCAAATGTGCTGAGCTAAATTAACTAAAGAGTGATTGATTGTCATCAAAACCAAGGAATTCAAACTTAATTTTAACTAGATTGGGTGATTAGTTAGGTGGACCGAGTGAAGATTCTAGCTTTTCATGTTTATAATTTCTCAATCTTTTTTGTAGATTTCCATCATGAACACCTCGCATCATAGAAGTAAAAAGCTGTTGGCAATTGGCCTTGTGCCACAGCAATGAAGATAACGTACAAAGAATAGATGAAGATAACGTATTTTGAGCTTCATCGTTACACCGATAAGTCGTTCAGACTAAACGCAGTGGATGAAAGTACCGTTGCAAAGACTATCATGTCCATAAAAACGAATGCACAAGGTGTAGATAAAATATCAATGGATATGATAATACTAACTCTTCCCCAAACCTTGCCAGTTATTACTCATATTATTAACACATCCATTTTAACTTCCACATTTCCTGCCCTATGGAAAATGGCGATAGTTAAGCCCATCCCCAAAAACAGCAATCCTTTCAGTGCTGCTGACCTACGACCTATTTGTATTTTACCCTGCTTATCTAAAATTTTGGAAAAAGTTGTCTATGATCAGGTTGCAGATTTTTGTGAAAAGAATAAAATTTTACCCACGAATCAGTCAGGCTTTAGGAAAGGTTACGGTACTAACACTGCTCATCTCGACGTTATCGACAGTGTATTATGCTCTCAAGACGGTGGTAAAGCTACCATTCTCACTCTGCTTGATTTTTCACGAGCGTTTGATTGTATCAATACCACATTGATGCTTTCCAAACTATCTTATTATGGGTTTGATATAAGCACTGTCAAATGGTTTGACAGCTATTTCACTGATAGATACCAAAAGGTCGTACTTAAATCTGGGGACGCATCCATATCCTCGCGTCTACATCTTGTGGATAGGGGAGTACCCCAGGGTTCCATTCTCGGCCCTTTATTATTTATCTTGTACAGTGCAGATTTAGTTCAATCGATATTATCTTGCAAATCCCATCTCTATGCCGATGATCTACAAATCTATCATTCTACGGATTGTACTAACTTAGCTACAACGCTGGATAATATTAACCATGATTTAAATAGCATTTCTAATTGGGCCGAAAAGAACTGTCTTTCCTTAAATCCTGCAAAATCGAAGTTCATGATTTTGGGGTCAAAAAAGAAAGTTAATACTATAAGCCTACAAGACCCAAAAATTCTTATAAAGGGACAACCCATTGAGAAAGTCTCCATAGCAAGAAATTTGGGTCTTATTATGGATGAAAATCTGCACTTCGAAGATCATATCACTGAACTAGTACGCAATAGTTTCTACAGACTTAAAGTACTTTATAATATTCGACAGTTCCTTGGTGTCGATATGCGAGTGACACTGTGTGAAACGCTCATTTTATCTAGGCTGGGTTACTGTCTCAATGTTTATGGCTCTTGTATCTACAAAAAATCCCTACGTCTCTTACAAAGAATACAGAATGCTTGTGCGCGATTTTGTTTTACAATTCCCCCTCGGTCACACGTAACACCTTTCTTAATTAACGCAGACATTCTGAATATTGAAAATAGACGAAAATTATACCTAGCCACACTATTGTTCGGGGTAATAAAAACAAAGGTACCGCTTTATCTGTATAAAAAACTGAACTGGCGTGGCTCGCGTCGTGTAGCTAGAGCTTGCACTGTGCCTCTTTCTATGCCCCACCATAGGACGGCTGCTTTCAGAGGCAGTTTTTCAATCATGGCCACCAAATGTTGGAACGATATTCCACCACCCCTTCGTGATCTTAAAATAAAATCTAGTTTTAAAGCGAAATATCGGTCGCATTTGCTGGCCATGCAGAAAGAACTGTAGCAAAGTCCAATTTGAGCAGTGCATTTTTTTTTTTTTTTTTTTTAATTTTTATATATATCATTTAAACAAAGGCTACATTATTCTCTTACAATTATTACAGACATTTATGTAGATAAGTAACCATACCAACATATATTATTATATAAAAATTTTACTTTTAATATAAGAAAATTCGTAATGGACTCTTAATTAATTTTTATTCCTCTTAAAGTTCAGCACGTCGCTCTTTATCGGTTCCGGCAGAATATCAGTGTTGCATTAACATTTTTTTGCAGCAGATGCTGAGTCGGAGCCGTTTTGTTGTTGTAATATGGGCACATTTTGTCCCTACTTTATTTTAAAACAATACTTGTTCTGTGTTTTCTTTATTTATCTGTTTATTTTTTGTTCCGTGTGTTGTTATGATGAATTGTATTAAATATTAAGTGTGTACGTGTTACAAGATCAAATAAATGATTTATCTATCTATCTATCTATCTATCTATCAATATAGAATCTATTCTGATAGCAGCATCTTGCAACAGTCCACATTTAACATGTCCAAACAAAGAAAATGATGTCTAAACTGATCCATCCATCGATAAAAAAGTGTACTACTTTAAAATTTGTAAAATTCGTATGTCGTAAAACAGTAACTTACCATACAGCCATTTCTTTCGTAAAATTTGGAACTGATTTGAGTTGCATCTTGAATTACAACCTTATTCTACGGACCGTACTTGTTGTTGTTATTGACATACGTCTTTATGACAGACGAGCCAGTGTTTCCTTGCAAGTCTTGCAACACGTCAGTTGCGTGCTTAATAAAAATAAATAGAATATCTTTATTTCAAGTAACTTAATTTTCAAAGCCCTCGGCTCGTCACAGTTTATCTCAAGGATATGACCAACAAGCACACAATAACATAATCAAGAGTTTTGCGATTCCCACCCCATCTAATGGCTGTGGACTTAAAAATAATACATCTATCCCTTCTGATAAAGTCAATCATATTGAAAACATGATACACTCTCTGGTCTCAACCATAATGGAAATAATTTTTAAATCAAATTTACCGCACGACGCAGCTGCAAAACTGATTAATACGTTCACACAATCATTATTTGTCTCTCTTTATCATGGACAAAATTCTCCAATGGAATAGTAGAAGTATTTCAAACAAACGAACAGACTTTATTTACCTTCTAAACAAATACAAACCATTTCTCTGTGCAATATCAGAAACCTGGCTTACCCCAGGATCTATTTTTAAGATCCCTGGTTATAAATGCATCAGAGATGATAGAAGTGACTCGTACGGTGGAAGTGCAATCTTTATCAAAAGATACATCCCCTTTTCCATAATTCCTTTACAACATAACAACCCCAGTCTAAATGCTGTAGCTATTATAGTAAATAATATTTCCTACATATCTCCCAAAATAAGACAATTCGTTTCTCACTGCTATCAAAAATATCCTCAACTCTGTAGCCCATCCTCTTGTCCTCATCGGAGACTTCAATTTCCACCATCAATCCTGGGGCGCCCCACAAAATGATATCTTCGCGAACAAAATTATTGATGAATTTAACCTTTTTGTCCTCAACGATGGCGTAAAATTATACCAGGCCGAAACCCGAGTTATGTTGACCTAACCTTTTGCTGCATGAATAAATTCATTGAACCTATTTTAAATGCAGCAAACATTACTTTAAAAAAAAGAACTCATCTAAAGGTAAAATTAGTTCCCCTCCTTGGTGGGACCATGACTGTACTGAAGCTGTTAAAAAACGTAAAGAAAAAGAATTAGCCTACTGTAATTACCTTAACCTCTCCAACTTTTTGGATCTTAGGAACACCGAAGCGGCGACAAAAAGACTTCTCCGTGAAAAGAAATCCCAAGGATGGAAAAATTTTTGTTCCTCACTCTCCCCTCAAACTCACTCGAGTATTGTCTGGAAAAATATAAGACGATTTCGGTCTGGTCGTAAAGAAGATGACTCCAATTCTGCCTTCTCTACTTCCTGGGTTAATTCATTCATGGATAAACTCGCTCCATCAACAGTTCCTAACTATGACTCTATGCCATACAACTACACCTAAGACTCAGCCCCAGGTCACGACGGTATTCCCTATTCCTTTCTATATCATCTTACCCAATTTGCCAAAAGCTATTTTCTGTATTTAATAAACCTGATTGTTGAAACTGGACACATCCCCGAATCCTGGAAAAGACAAATTATTATCCCTAAATTAAAACCATTTAAAGAACCTTCTGATCCATCCGCCTACAGACCGATAGCCCTATCCTCTGTTATGCCTAAAGTCGTCGAACATCTTACTAAAAATCGATTGGAATGGCACCTCGAACACCATAACCTACTAGCAAAATCTCAATATGGCTTTAGAAAAGGTAGAAGTGTTACTGACAGCCATAGTATCTTGACCACAGATATCCATCTAGCATTTTCGAGAAACGAATCACTAGTTGCTGCCTTCCTGGATGTTTCAGCAGCATATGATAACGTCAATCTCTTAATCCTTAAAAACAAATTACAAATGTTAAAAATCCCATCGAAAATTGTTAACTTTATCTTTAATTGACAGAACTATTGTCATAAGATTTCCCGGTGTCGATGGCCCCCCAAGACATACATGGAAAGGCCTTCCGCAAGGATCCGTTCTCAGCCCCATTCTCTATGACGTTTACACAGCAGACCTTGAACGTTCAGTTACCTCTATTTGCAGGATTCTACAATATGCCGATGACCTTCTGATTTATAACAACCATAACTTGATAGAAACAGCAGCAGATAATGTGAATTCTGGCCTAAATATTCTTTTAACATGGTTAAAATCCCATGACTTATCCCCTTCTGCTTCTAAAAGTGTAGTAGTTGTTTTTACAAGAAAACGCATAATTCCAAGAATAAATATCCTTTGTGACGGTTCTTCTATCCCCATAAAAAAAGAAGCCAAATTCCTTGGTAAAATATTTGACTCAAAAATGACTGGTAGTTCCCACATCAATCATGTTGTCCAAAAATGCGAAAAAAATATAAACATCCTACGATGCTTGAGAGGGGTCTGGTGTGGGGCCCACCCTTTCTCCCTCCGTCTTTTGTACAATGCCATCATCAGAAGTCTATTAGATTTTGGAACATTCAACCTCGCACCAGCAAAAAATCTCTTTTAAAAAACTAGACACAATCCAAGCCAAAAGCTTACGACTTGTCATTGGGGCCATGAAAAGCACCCCAGTTAACCCCCTTCAAGTCGAATCAGCTGATCCCCCATTAAACCTCAGAAGACAATTTTTGTCGGACCAATACCTATTTAAAATTTGTCAATTCTCTCACCACCCTCTCATCCCAAAACTTCGTCTGCTGGATAATTACTCACATTCAAATGCCTACTGGGCAAACAAAACCATTCCATGTTTAATTAAAAGTTTTAGGAAACTCCGAGCTATTAACTTTGACATCCACAAATTTCCTCATCATCCAAATTTTGCATACGATTTCGAATCATTAATTTTCCAACCAAATGTTCTCATAACTCTGGATATTAAAAAAGACTGCCCCAACGCGGATATTAAACTTCGAAATATTATAAATCAAAGGTGGCCAGATCATGATATAATATTCACAGACTCTTCAAAACTACATCCAGAGGGATCAGTTGGTTCCGCTTTTTATCACGAATCAGGTAATATTTCTAAAATCTTTAAATATCCACTCATCAGTACAGTTTTTACAGGTGAGTGCATGGCCATCCTAGAATCGATCAAATATATCGTAGAATACAACATAGATAAATCTCTAATACTTTCAGACTGTTGCTCCGCCCTGCGGTCTATCATATCCAACCCCTTTGACAAAAATTTCATATGCCCTATCGCTCTTGAAATCAGATATCTACTTTGGCTTCACTTTCCAATCTCGATATTATTCTTGCATGGATTCCAGGCCATTCTGGGATTAAAGGTAATGAAATCGCTGATTCTTTAGCTAAAACAGCCACCACTCATGGTGAAAAAAAATAACTTCAATCTCATGAACTAATTCTTCTCCCAGTTCAATTTCTTTCAAAATCATGGAACACTTCCTGGAAATCCAGCAGCACCATTAAAGGCAAACACCTATTCAACATCCAATCTTCAATTAAATTAAAGCCTTGGTTCTCTAAAACTAAATTCAGTAAAAAAATCACCTCCATAATATCAAGGTTACGTTTAGGTCACTGTTGTTCCCAAGTTCACCTTGCAAGAATAAAGATTCGAGAAAACTCCCTTTGCGAATGTGGTCTTGAAGATGGGACAATAGATCATATTTTGTTTAATTGCCCTTTAAATAACTCTCCTCCGTTATTAGAACTTTTAATCCACAATAAAGTCACTCTCCCAACTAGTCCCTCCTTTATTTTATCTCTGAATGATAAAGATGCCATTAAAGCGTTAACTTCATTTTTAATTAAAAATAATATTTCTATTTAAGCTATCACGATCTTATTTTTATATCTATCATGTACTTAATTATTTTCATTTAATCACAATATATGCTTACGTATGTTTATCTTTTCACTTCATATTTACCGTTATCCTTAAATAGCACTATCTAACTATATATACTTATATATTATTTTTATTTCATGTATTACCGGAGAGGTAATAATTCCTCCTTTAGTCCTTCTCCGTAACCATTTTTTTAAATCACTTGCGCTGGCAAAACTGGCCTTTTTACAAAGACTGTAGATGCCATATTAAAAAAAAAAAAAAAAGTAACTCAGAGAATCAAAGCTAATTTTGTATGGTTTTGATCTTAGTTGTTTGGTCATTACAATTTTGAAAAGAAAACGCATCTGTGATTTTGTGTTAAAAGAAAACGACCTTAATAAAGGTAAGCCATGTGTTTTTAGAAAACATAACCCCAAATATATTTTTTTGAATTTATGCTCATTTTTAGTATCTTAAACGAATAATATTTGTATGTTTATAGACCAAGAAGATAAACAAGGTGTAAGTCATACACGACAAAGAGGTTTAGGGATTGGAATCGATAAAAGAGATTTAAAAGAAAACGCAAAAAATAAAGGTAAGCCATGCGTTCTTTATAAACCATAACCTCAAATTTTTCTTTGTATTTAAGCTCATTTTGAATATCTTAATCAAATATTGTTTTTTATGTTCATAGACCAAGAAGATAGACAAGGTGTTAGTGGTACAGGACAAAGTGATTTAATAACGTTAAAAGATTTAGGCATTGGAATCGATATCGATAAACCAACTACCAGTCCTTTTACCTTTGAAAGTGTACTCGACTTGGTAAAATTTAAGCAACGATTGAAGAGATTATTACAAAAACCATTATACTATGGAAACCAAAGCGAATCAGACAAAGGAGATTTTTCTCCAGACGAGTCAGAATATATTCCACCAGGATCTGAAACAAAAACTGCGTGGAACAATAGTTTATTAATTTAATTGCAAAATTTTAATTTTAGTAAGCTTTGAATCTTGCCACACAACAAAGGACATACAAGAAAATCATCAGAATAATTTACCGGAAACCGAACATAACGTAGACAGTGAGATAACTACTGCACAAACTATAACCCCCACTCATAGAAGTAAGTATATTTTTTTCAAGTTTATAATATATTTTATGTAATGAGGGATTTTTAATTTATGAATGACTAGCGGAAGCACCGCATTATTACTCGCGTTGATCCCGTTCCTTTTTGACGCCTATTATAATTTTCTAAAATCCGTTCTTAGTGGATGTCTACGTCATAGAAGCACCCTTCAGAACAAATTCATGGTCTTAGTTAGGTCCAGTTGGTTTCAATAGCTAAGGCCTAGATTCTATGCATTGATAGAATAGTCGGTCAGTAAGGATATTCTTTTAAAATTGTATAGATAAAGGTATTTTTTTTATTTTAGGGATTCCTGAATTTCAACCTACAGCCC
This sequence comes from Ypsolopha scabrella, assembly GCA_910592155.1. NCBI lineage: Eukaryota > Metazoa > Arthropoda > Insecta > Lepidoptera > Ypsolophidae > Ypsolopha > Ypsolopha scabrella. The sequence goes on along the minus strand of OU342972.1, from coordinate 6,166,841 downwards.
ACAATTCAAGAACAAACAATAATGAAGACAGTGTAATTGACACCGAAAGTAACGAAACAAAATCAAAGAGAGATATGCCAAATAAAAGTAACCCTGGGAGAAAACGCTCAAGGAATCCCGAAAAGTGGAGAGATAATGTATTTAAAAAAAAGAAAAATCATGGAGAAGAGTTTATAAACAAAAAGAGAAAGCTTATTAAAAGAAGAGAAATTGGACCACCTTGTAAGGAAAATTGCATTAAAAAATGTCGAGAAATGATAGAGGATAAAAGATCTGAAATTTTCAAAAGTTTTTGGGCCATGGGTGACCATAATAAACAAGTTCAGTATGTTAGCAGGTGCATTGAACGCATTCCAAAAAAACAAGTAATACTTAGGTCAATAGACTCATCAAGGCGAAACTGGACTTACATTTACTCATTTAGGTGGGAAGAAAGTCATTGTTTGTAAAACTATGTTTTTAAATAGTTTGATCATCACAGACAAATGGATAACAACAATTTTCAAAAAAATTTATGACAGAGGTGATGATTGTACGACTCTTGACGATCGTCGAGGACGTAATTCCCAAAACCATCCAAATAGAATTTCTGAAGAACTAAAAAACACTGTGAGGTCACACATATCCCAAATTCATTTTGTGGATTCACATTATGTACGATCTCGAACTAGAAAAAAGTATTTTGAACAGCATTTGACCTTCCCAAGATTATATAGACTTTATAAGAAATGGTTTAAAGACATCGATTACCCTGAAAATTTACTTGCAACAGATAGGCAATACCGAGATGTATTTTATACAGAATATAACATTGGATTCTTTCATCCTAAGAAAGATCGATGCGCAGCGTGTGAATTTATGATAATGCTTCTGAAGATGAAAAAAATTCTATGGGTAGGAATCACTCATATCACCTTGCTTCGAAATTTGTTTCCCGGCAGCTTAAAAGTGACCATGAAAAGTTAGCTCAAAAAAATCGAGAGGTCACTGTGGCTTCGTATGATTTGCAAAACATTTTAATAACTCCGATGTCTGATGTATCTCCTTTTTACTATCGGGTGGCGCAATAGAACGTGCATATTGCGTCATCTTTTTGCGCGGGGTAAACAGTGCACGGGCGGGGGGAGCCTAGCGTGGTTGGATAGTGGCACTCGTGGAGTTTTAGTACAACCCGGTCACAATATCTGTGCACCTGACCTCGTGACGTCATATCGGCGGTCTGGGTACGGTGTGAAAAAAAGTTATTTCGAGAAATGTGGAGGTAAAAAAAATTTACTAACCTTTTCAAATCAATTTATTATTGATGAAGGGTTTGTTATTAAAAAACAATAATTTTGATTACAAAAACATTTATTATTAAACTCAGTCACTATAAATTATTGACTCTATGCCTGACATTGTATCTTCCTCACTCTCACTTTCTGAACTCGCCGAACTGTCTTCCCCTAGTGATATTAAAAGTTGTGTGATGTTGTCATCTGCTAGATGATCCTTTTCCCAGTATTCTCGCTGTAGTCTCTCCACGTGATTCACTTTTTTTTCCAGTCAGCTGGCGTAATTGACTTAATCGCATCTTTTGTAAGTTGTTCTATGTTCTTTTCCGATTGGTCAATGTTTTTATCTGCCACCCTTTGATTTTGCAAATTTCTTGATTCGCTGTGTATTGTTTTTCCCATGACTTCAGTTTAACAGCTACAACAATTTTAATAACAACCAAACCAATCCAAACTTAACAGTAAACAGTCTAAACTTAACAATAAACATTAAAAAACAAAACAACAATAAAGCGAAAATATCAAAATTATCGGGACGTGTAGCGGCAACGAAGATGCTAACCGTACTGTCGCACCGGGGAGTGCGCGGAGAGGTGACAGGGGAAGCGGGAGAGGCGCCACATTCCAGCGAGGTGCACAGATATTGGGACCGGGTTATAACCATGAGTCACTTCGACGGGAAGCGTCGCGCTTTTTGTGTTCGCACGTTTTACGAGAACGGTCGTTCATACATCTCTACAAGGCGAATGTATTGTTCTGAATATGGATTAACACACATTAATGAAGCTCCGAGTGCAAATTTAATTAAAATATGGATAAAGCGTTCCACGTTTAAACCACCAGCAAAAGGTCGACCAAGAACGTCTAGGACCACAGACAATATTAAGAGGGTGAAGGAGTCAGTAGAAACAAATCCGCAAGTGTCTACTCGGAAGCGATCGGCGGCTTTAAACTTGTCGCGACGAAGTTTACAGCGAATTTGGAAGTTGGATCTTAAACTGCATCCTTATGCCAAATTGTCGCTATTGGAACGACAAGAATCCAAAAATTAAACATCAAAAACCACTGCATAGTCCGAAAGTAACGGTATGGGCAGCAATCTCAAGCAAAGGAATTATTGGCCCTTTCTTCATTGAAGATTCACTAGGACGAAACATCACCGTTAACACCGACCGCTATGTTGCGATGTTAGAGGGATATTTGACTCCAGAACTTGCGAGATCGAGAACAGCGAATACGAGGACCTGGTTCCAACAAGACGGAGCGACCTGTCACACATCAAATGACTCTATGGCGGTTGTGAGACAGATGTTTCCTGCAAGACTAATTTCCAAAAGAGGCGATATCCCTTGGCCCCCACGTAGCCCTGACTTGACGCCTCCTGACTTTTTTTTGTGGGGATACCTCAAACATAAAGTCTACATGAACAATCCGAGGAACATCAGCCAGTTAAAGGAAAATATCCGTGGGGAAATGGCAGCTATCACCCCAGATTTATTGACAAGAGTTTTCACAAATCTGCGTTCGCGTTTAGAGGAGTGCCGTCTTCGAGAGGGCCGTCATTTAGATGATGTTATTTTTTTAAATAAACTACATTCAATTACCTAATCATTCTATATTTTATTTCAACTATACGAGGGTGCATTTTTATATTCGCAGAATGGGTAGATAATTAATAAATGAGGGTACTTTCCTTAGTCGTAACTGGTGAAGTAGCTCATTATTAGTATAAATAGAATGTTTTGTTTTAATCGGGCCATTACTATTTGAATTATCGTCGATCAAACAACTCAGTTGGGAAGAACATTGTGAAAAATTGAGAAAATCGAGCACCGCGCTGTCATAAAGTTCCTTACCAAGCAAGGTAAATCGGTTCAAACCATACTAGAAGAGATGTCATCCGTTTACGGGGAGTCTTGCCCCGGTAAAACCATGGTTTATAAGTGGCATACCCTTTTTAAGAAAGGCAGGGCCTCACTTGAAGATGATCCTCGGCCAGGAAGGTCGATCGAGGTGACCACTCCGGAAATCAATCAAGAAGTGGAAAAATTAATACTGGAAGATGCTAGACTAAAGAAGAAACAGCTCGCAGAAATGGTTGGAGTATCCGATACAACCATATTTAAAATTCTTCACGATCATCTCGGCATGACAAAAGTCAGTGCAAGGTGGGTGCCGAGAATGGCAAATAAGCCAATTCTGGCGGCCAAAAATCAAAAATTTAGATTCGCGCAAAAGTAAAAAATCTATTTTAGTTATAATCCTTAGTAACCAGCCTTTCCCACTCCATTCATGTTTCTTTTGTCTTACTGATAACAAAAGAGGCAGCAGCCACGTAGCTAGACGGGTAAAACCCCCGAACAGACGAACCAGTTACGCCCGAATCACTGACGGAGTAGCTGTGTGATATTTGTTATTTCGATGGCCTTTATAAGAACTTTTTGACATGGATTGTGAAGCTTCAGGTATGTGTTATTATATTCTACTACTATATTGATAATTAAATAAGTTGTTTATGATAAATCTGTTATCTTACAAAACACGTTTTGTACTTAAAATCTAATTAGTCGTGACTTTAACCATGACTTACAAAAAAAGTTCCGCTGAGTTCCGCTATAATTTTGTGTTTGAATATTTGCTGCACCCCTAAATATTAACTGAAAGAAAATTTAGCTATCCCAAATGATCCTTTTCTTATTGAGACCATTTTGTTTGCAGGTAGTCGTAATGAGCCCGCTACTTCACCTAGAACGGTTACCAAAAGAAAACTGTTTTTGGTATTAAAAAGTGACATTTTTATGAGTTATCAACAGCAAAATGTAATAAACGCTTACTCAGTTACATAGTGGACACATTTTTTGCGGTACCTGAACTGTCAATAGACACAAAAAAACAGTTGAAAAATGTCTTGAAGGTTTTTGTGACAAATTTTTTGAAGAAATGGAAAGACTGCAAAAAAATCGATGATAGATTTATAAGGAAAAATATGAAATGGCTTGATGGAGTTCTTACGTTACCGCTACTCCCTCAAACAAATATCTCTGTTCCAACAGCAACTCGTAAAGCAAACAGAAGGAGAACGAAAAAGCTGTTCTCTGAAAGCTCTGAAAGAACAAAACGAAGAAGCGTTAAACCGCTTATTTCAGAAGTAACTCCTGAAGAACTTTTTCAAGCCACTAAAAGTAGCTTAGCTAAAAGTGGAAAACAAACTGCTTCACAAGTGATAAAACTTGCTATCGATACGACACCGCGAAGATTTAAAAAAATGAAACAAATTCATGAATCCTCGTCGACTTCATCAATCAAAGCTTACACCACAAAAGAAGCCCTAGCCCTCATCCTGGACTTAGGTTTAAGCAAAGAAGATTACATTAGTATTCAGCAGGGTGCAAAAGCAAGAGGGGCTGACATTTACCCTTCTTATAATTTCGTATATGAACTAAAAAAAAGTTTCATCTGATCCAGTCATATCTGGGTATAGGAAATTCACAAAAAAGAAGAGAATAGCATTTAACAAAGATGTAATAAAAATGTTAAAAATACCCGATTCCTTAAATAAAGTCTAATTGGGTCGAGCTGATGACGATATTGATGACGACATCATTGATGATACTGTAGGTATAATTGGTTATTTTTATATTATAGTAGATATCTTGACGCTATCCTTAGCAGCTTGCGTTTTTGCCTGCCTTTGCCGGCAGTCTTCATCTGATTTGTATGCTATATGCAATAAAAATTCAAAGCACCTCAGGTATGCGTGCAGCACTGATATATCAAACTTACAAGATGATGTATTGCACGGTCTTTCCAAAATCCCTGTCAAATTGTTCATGCTGCATTAAGTGTTGCTTTGCAGACATTGCAAGTTTGTGATGATGCAGTGTATGTAAAAACGTTGCATGTTTTACCGTCGATCATTGTACATAGTTGTCTGTTTATCTGTTTTTGTATATGTAATATATGATTTGTTCAAAAAATTACTAGATTTTTACATTTTTATGCATCTCCATATCTTCCTACTACAGGTCTCCATATAGGTATATATCGCAGGCTTAGGGTAGGTATATATAAGCAAGCTATATGTATACTCTAAAATCGCAGGTAGATTGTCAGAGCCATGAAATTATGATTTCACCAGGTAAGGTAAGATTATAAAAAAACGAACGAAAAATTACTAGGGAAATTATAATTTTACGGCTCTGACAATTTATCTGCGACATATATATAGCTGCCAAGGAAATATTACACAGTAAAGTCAATACTTTAAAGCTTGTATTAATTTAAATATTGATTATCATAACAAAACTATTTTTGACCTGCTAAATTGGCTCATTTGCCGTATGTGCGCCGCCTCAAAAACAACAGCGCGTAGAGTGTTCTCGCGGGTTTTTGGACCTCTGTAATGAAGACCAGGATGGAGTATTGACTCGAATTGTTACTGGGGATGAAACTTGGGTTCATCATTATGAACCTGAGTCCAAACAAGATTCTATGCAGTGGCACAAAAAAGGCACACCACCACCAAAGAAATTTAAGGTGTCACAGTCGGCGGGAAAAATCATGGCGACAATCTTTTGGGACTCAGAAGGAATCTTGTTGATAGATTATAAAGATAAAGGTGTCTCCATAACCGGAGAATACTACGCTTCAATCTTAGAGAGATTAAAGGAAGCAATCAAGGCAAAAAGAAGGGGAAAATTAACCAATGGTGTCCTCCTTCTGCACGACAACGCGCCTGTGCACAAGAGCCGTGTTGCGTTGGCTTTCCTGCATAAGGTGGGCTTCGATATTTTGGTTCATCCACCCTACAGTCCTGACCTGGCTCCCAGTGATTATTATCTCTTTCCAAAAATGAAAAAATAACTTCGGGGGAAGAAGTTCTCAAGCGATGAAGAAGTGAAGGAAGCAGTTTCAGCTTATTTTTCAGACAAAGAAAAAACATTTTTTTTCGAGGGTATGCATAAGCTAATTGAAAGATCTGAAAAATGTATTAGGGTTGCAGGTGAATATATTGAAAAGGAAAAATGTATTTTTATTTCCACGTCTTACCCCCGATTCCACGAACTTAAAAACGAGGGGGTACCTTTTGTATTTATTTTTTTAGCCTATACTTAATAAATGCACGTTCTATTGCGCCACCCTGTGTAAACGTAAACTGGCTGTTTATAATTTCACAATATTTCATATTGGTAAAAATGAAGGCTTTTGCTACATGTGGAATGAAACCATCGGTAAAAAGGGTCCAAATGAGATAAGCAGCGCAGTGCTGATGTTTATAGAATAAAAAGTAAATGAGGGTGTTAAAAGTTTTTACTTTTATTCCGATAATTGTGGAGGACAGAACAGAAATCGAACAGTCTTTTCGATGTATGCCTATGCTGCTTCCAAGTTCGATATCGAAATAACTCACGTCTCTTTCGAAGTCGGGCATACCCAAAATGAGGGGGACTCTATGCACGCTGTAATTGAGGCCAGAAAAAAGAATCAGGTGATTTATGTCCCTAACCAATGGGTTACTTTGGTTCGATGTGCGAAAATCACTGGAAAACCTTACGTAGTTACGGAAATGACTAAGGAGAGCATCTATGATTTCAAAGCTATGATGAATAGCTTGCCAAATACAGATCTTGATACAAAAAGAAACAAGATTAAATGGAATAAAGTTAAGCACGTTAAAATAAACAAATCATCTCCAAACTTAATGCAAGTTAGTTACGATCTATGCACAGAAGATGTAACCTATATAGACTTTTTAAATAAAGCACATACAAAAAGTAGGAAAAAAGCCAATTCTACGTTTACGTGGCCAAAAAAGTTATCTTTTGCTTACAGTGGTCCACTACTGATTTCACTAGCAAAGTATAAAGACCTTTTAAGTTTGTGCAATTCAAAAGCCATACCAGTAGCTTATCATGGCTATTACCAAAGTCTAAAGTATTCTAAAACGAATGTTCAAAGCTCTGATTCAGAATAAATTTTTGTATATATTCTCTACGACTACAATTTGACTGATGGTATTTTTTGTAAGACTGATTGTTATTATCTAGAAAAGATTATAATTTTAACAATTACTGGACAAAGTTTTAGTAAGCCAAAAACTAGAAAAATTTCTCTAGGTCTCAAATTTTCGGCTAAGTAGTTATATGTTATGTTTCAAGTATATTATGAACGTTAAAGACGAAAGACATTCTATTGATTATTTTTTGTTGTCGGATGGATTTATTTGTTTTAATTGAGTTTATGATTGGTGAATTGCGACAAAAAATACTCGTATCTCTATTACTTAATAGTATTTGATTATTTTGACCTGGGTTGACAGGTAACCGTTTAAAAGACTGATTGTTTATTAATAACAACAATAATATAATCACAAATTCGCATTTAACTAAACGAACAAGCTTGTTTAAAGCTATTAAAAATATAATTTATGCTATATAGTAAGTAGGTTCTAAAAATTCAAATAACATTCTGTTTCTATTTATATTAAACATTATCTGATATTCTTTGTTTTAAATATGAATATTTATATTAAATATTTAATAATAATTTAGAGGAAAGTAACCAAATATGAAATAGTATCCTAATATGGAATCTGTTGATTACTCCAAAAATATTACCTTGAAGCGCAACACACGACCGTCTTCTATTTCATTCACTCTTTTTATTACCGCGCTCACACCATCGCGTCAGTTCCGCGAAAGCCACGTGCGAGGCAGGTGTGTTTTGTTTTGTCGTCACGCAGAAACTTTTCAAGGTATGTAATAAATGAGTATTATCGGTTATTATGTACATATGTGTAGATACTTGTTATACTATTTGTTATATCGGTATTATGTTTATTTCGACATTGTGTGACTTTTTGTAGTTAAAATATTGTGACTTGAAAAAATATTGATATCAGTTTGAACGAGTGTGAAAATCCAAATATGGTCAGTTGTTGGGGCCCAATTATGGAATATTCCATATTTAGATCCTTATATTTCATATGATCGGTACTAGCTACTATTTATTTTTTAAATTATATACTATGTTTGTTTTTAGGATGCTGCATTCACAACCGCCCAAGAAACGAAAGACCTGGGATGAAAATGATATGGCGGAAGCTATAAAGTTCGTTCGAGAAAAGAAAATGGGATTTTTGAAAGCAGCACAGCATTTTAAAGTGCCAAGAACAACTTTATTCCGCCTATCCAATAAAAATGAACAGTCTCCAGAAGAGGCAGCAGCCACTACATTAGGACGATCCACAGTATTGGGCACCGAAATTGAACTTCAGCTGGTAGAATACATATTGTTGATGGAAAGCAAGTTTCACGGTTTAACAAGAACTGATCTTCGCCGTATGGCGTATATGCTAGCAAGCCGAAACAATTTGCAGAATCCCTTCAGTCAATCAGGTATGGCTGGAAAGAAGTGGTTGAAGTTATTTCTAAATCGTCATAAAGAGAAGCTTTCGATAAGAAGACCAACTGGTACATCGTATGCCAGAGCATTTGGATTTAATAAGGAAAAAGTGGATGCTTTTTTCAATCTTCTCGAAGAGGTTTTCACCAAAAACAACTACCTACCAAATCGAATTTACAACGTGGATGAATCTGGCCTTACAATAGTACAAAGTAAGATACCACAAGTCATGTCAGTACTTTCATGGGGCCCTTGAAGACATACTACAGTGAGGAAATTCGCATGTGGATTAGAACCAACAACAGACCTCTAAGTCCATATGATATTGTGGAGCTGTTTGGCAAATCCTATTTGAAAGTCCAAACAGGCGAGATAGCAGCCAACGGGTTTAGGGTCACAGGATTATGGCCTTTAAATAGAAATGTGTTCAGTGATGTGGACATTATTGCTGCGCAACAAAATGCTGTAAGAGATGGTTGTACAACCAACATCACTACACTGGAATCAAGATCTGAAACTGCTCAAGCCCTGACAGAAATACCTGTACCAGAAACAAGTGTTAATGAACCCGAACCTGAACCCTCGACTTATGTACAACCTGAACCTGTACCCTCAACCTCCGGGCTTAATCGCAGCAATCTAGGCCTGGTGTCTCCGTATGACATAAGTCCAGTTCCAGATAGACGAAGAAAAGTATCTAACAGAGGAAGAAAAGCATCCGTAGCAGCAGTCATAACATCCTCACCCTACAAGAAAGATTTAGAAAATGCAAACATGAAGAAACGAGAAAAAGAAAATAAATTGGCCAAAACAAAGAATAAGAAGAAACCTGCGAATAAAAACAAACGAACAAAGAAAAATAAGACTGATTCTGAAGAAGAAGATTCTGATGAACAAAGCGTTATCCAGTTTGATTCAGATAGTGGACCTGATGAGTTGTTGGGCGAAGTATCTCCTGACTCGGCTGATGCAGAATGTATGTTCTGTCAAAGACTTTTTTCCAGTGATAACAGTGGAGAAAGCTGGATTAAGTGCATAATATGTGGGCTCTGGGCACATCTTGATTGTACTGGTCCAGAGTTTGATACTTGGATCTGTGACTTTTGCAAGTGAACTAAGCTTCTTTAATTTATAGTTACTTGCAATTGTATTGTGTTTAATTTGATTTTTGGGTCTATTTTTGTATTGATTATGATGACTTATGCTGGTATTCCATATATGGATACCCGTTCCATATTTGGTATCTAATATGGTTTTTTCGTTTTGTGTTCGATTTTATATTAAAAATTAATATAATTGACTGCTGTTAACTAGCTGTTAAATATTAAAGTGCAGATATATGACTGATTACTTATAACATTGAACTGTTATCATTTACTTGAAGTTTATTTTTTATTTCCCAAAACAAAAATGGTATTCCATATTTGGTTACTTTCCTCTAATATTTAATATGATGCATAAATGTACATACATGGATCTCATAAATGTACATACATGGATCTCATAAATGTACATACATGGATCTTGGTATGACGTGTTATAGTTTCGCTCTCAAACATAAATTCAAATAAAGTGTTTAAAGTGTTCAAAACCATCTAATTTTTACATCCAAAGAAGCAGCTTTTAGTGAAAAAAAAGAAAATAGTATCAGTAAAGAGAAATATTATCATTTTAATTGTAAAATCTAGTAAAAATACTTTAAAAAAACCGTTAATAGTGCATCTTTGTGTTTGTCAGTGATAAATCAGTGATTCACCTGGCTCATTAGTCGCTTAGGCAGGACGTTGACCTCACTCTTTAGTCACATGCAACATTACTCACATATATTGCCCTTTTTCGAATCATAAAATATGTCACTTGTTAGCCTATGCGGCAAGACATCTGCCTCAGAATCTTGAAACTCGAGTTCGAATCCTACACCCGTGGTTCTTTTTGTTCGCGTAAAATTAGTACTACGCTTCGAAATCAAGAAGACAGGGCCTAACTTTGGTACCAAGTTCGGTTTCTACAAAAAGAAATTATTTGCACATCTTTATTTTCACCTGACCGTTGGCTTAGTATCTGCCACACTGCCCCGAGAGAGGGCGCCATACATCGGACTACAGATTTTACAATTTTCGACAATTTAGATATATATAATGACTATTTGAATATAGATGTCGCTAGGTTAACAATACAGAGTACGCATAACGCCAAGGCGTAAAAATGAATAGATCGATGGATAACATCACATTACGTAACAAACGCAAAAAGACGTTGGAAGACAGTGAAGACCCACTTTTACTACACGTATCTCACCAGAGCCTACCTATTATGGACGAATCATCTGATATAAGGGCATTCAAAGAACAAATACGTGTGTTACAAATAGAGCTGAATATTGCAAACGCAGAAATAGAAAATCTGCATTTGGAAAATACAAATTTAAAAAAAAGTATTTCTGAAAATGAGTCGAAGATGAAAATTTTAAAGTCAGTCGGGTTGGATGAAGGCTCGTCAGTACCCAAATACTCACCGTTAAAATTCTATTCTCCTCAATATCGTAATTTACGAGGAAAAATTGTATCAGCATCACCCAATAAGAAGCTAGAGTTAGCAGTGTCCCCTGGAAATCCGACATTAAACTCTACACTATTAGAGGAAGAATTAATTGAAAGTCAGGGAAATGAAGCTGCAACTTCTTCTCCGTTATCAGGGAGCAAGACAGGATTAAAAACGAAAATACAAGAAGGAAATAATGAAAACAGACTCATGCTGCTACAACCTGACAAAGGAGAAAACGTTTCTAAATCGGATATACCAAATACATATACAAAATTACCACATGACAAAGAAGCTGAGCGACGCTTGGACGGAACAAAACATAATACCACTACAGTAAAACATAGAGTAGTTATCTTTGCAGATGAGTCGGGTCAAGGAATGGCTACAAATTTGCAGGATCTCTTAGGAAAAGATTACAGTGTCATGGCTATTTTAAATCATAATGCACCGACGAATCAGATACTAAGCTCATGCAAAGAAATATGTAAAGACTTTACCAAGTCAGACTTTGTAGTTATTTTAGCTAGCTCCCACGACCTGCATCCAATGAAACTACAATCATATCTATACTACAGTATCAGTGAATTATGTAACACTAATATACTGCTTGGTAATGTAATGAAAAATAATTATTATTTGAACGAAGTCATGGTGAAGAAGTTATTAAAGTTGGTTTCCTCTAACTTCGCACACGCACAGTTCGTGGAGTTGTTTAATCACGAATGGAAGTACAGCAAACTAAGTTTCAAAAACTATGCCTGTAAATTGTTTTTCAAACAAATTTTGCACTTAAACTATAAAAATAATTTCATGAATTACACAAAGAGTCAATTAATAACAACTAGTAGGATAGAGCAGACACGTTGTTGTGATGCAGGCACACAAACAGAAAGTTTTATATGCAATGAACAGCAGTCAGAGATAGAATTTTTTCGTGAAGGATCGGAAAAACAAGAGTGAATTAGACCTTAATATAACGATAGACGATGGAGATTGTAGGGTGCAAGATAGTAATAGTAGATTAGAAGAAATACAAATTAATATTCTTCATCAAAACCTTTGTGGTATAAGCAATGAAAAAGATATGTTAGAATTGTATTTAACCGATTTAAATGAAACCCCTCATTTTGTTGGAATAAGTGAACATTTTTTGAACGAGAAAACCGCTCCTTTGCTTAGCTTTGATAAATTTAACTTATTAAGTTACAATGTTCGACCACCAAAAAAAAGAGGAGGTACTTTAATACTAGGCAATAAAGACAAAAAAATAGAGGAAATAAATATTTGTAAAACACTACATAAAATACAGTGTTTCGAAATTTGTGGGATCAAGGACGTGGAAAGCAATATCTCAGTATGTTGTTGTTACCGTAATCCGGAGGATAAAAATTTTGAACAATTCTTTGAAAGATTAGAAAAGCTGCTGCAGCACTTATTTGATAAGAACTCTGTTATTATCGGAGATTTCAATATAAATTTATTTGATGAGTCCAATAATCTAAGGGAATTCTTTACCCTACTAAAATGTTATAACTTTAGATGCTTAATTAACGAAACCACTTTCATTCGTAACAAGTCTGAGTCATGCATAGATAATATCTTAACAAACATACCAGAAAATAGTATAAAAAATACCAAGGTTGATCATAATGGGCTGGCTGATGGTCATGCAGCCATATCATGCTGTATTAGGGTTAAAAACATGAATGCCCCTGTGTCAAACAAAGATTTCCTTCAGATAGAGCGTAGGACTTTCAGTGCTAGGAATAATTATAACTTTAGACAGGAGTTACAAAACCAGAATTGGAACAACATTGGAATAAATACTTTTATCATGAAACTCAATCAAGTGTTTAAGATGTGTTTTAAAAAGATAAAAAAACGTATTATTTTAAGAAAATGTGAAAAAATCAAATGGGTTACTAAGGGTGTAAGAGTATCTAGTAGGATGAAACGTATTCTTAATACAAAGACTGGTATTGTAAATGACTCCACATTTATTAGATATAAATGCAATTATATGAGACTGTTTAAAAAAGTGGTTCGGCAAGCAAAAAAGTTAACAGTGCAGAGAGAGATAGTTAAAGCAAGAAATTCCTCTAAACAAATATGGAAGGTAGTAAACAAGCATAGAAATAAAACAAAAAAACCGTACGTGATAAAATATTGCTTAAAGTAAACGAAACAGTAATAAATGAACCAATAAAAATAGCAAATATATTTTCTGAAAGCTTTTCCCATTTTTCCAATCGACTAAATACAAAAAATCTCGATGCTTCCTTGAAATGTTTAACAGAAAACACACAAAGAATTGACCAAGACATGGTTTTTCGAGAAATAAGTTCAATCGAAATTTTAAAAATAGTTAAAGGGATGGAGAATAAACCCTCATATGGGTATGATGAAATGCCTATTAAAGTAATAAAAGATAATATTGACCTTCTGGCTGAACCTCTTGCAATATTCTTTAATGCCTGCTTGGAGGCAGGTATTTTCCCGGATCAGTTAAAATTAGCAAAGGTCTTACCAATACATAAAAAAGGATCAAAAACAGACCCAAACAAATATCGAGGAGTTTCGTTATTGCCAATAGTTTCAAAGATATTTGAAAAAGTACTTAAAGAAAGGCTGCTAGTACATTTAAATTTTCATAAAGTAATCAGCGACAGGCAATTTGGTTACAAACGCAGTGTAGGGACTACAAACGCAATAGATGCACTAGTTGATGATGTCGTTTGCAGTCTCAATAACAAACAAAAAGTAGCTGGCTTGTTTCTCGATCTCAGCTCCGCTTTTGATTTAGTGGATCACGAAATTTTACTTTGTAAACTAGAACACTACGGCGTTAGAGGCAATGTTTTAAATATTTTTAAGTCATACTTACAAAATAGAAAGCAATTTGTTGAAATAAAAATTGTAGAGAATCAAAGGGAGCAAGTAGTAAAATCCAACACGGTCACAATTACTAAGGGCGTGCCTCAAGGCTCGATTTTAGGTCCCATATTTTTTATCTTGTTCACAAATGATCTGATAAATTACGTCATCAAATCTCTGTCAGGAATTAAACTTGTAGTGTTTGCGGATGACACAAACGCCATTATAAACTCCATGAAATTGGATGAACTAAGTGACAAGGTAAATAGTGCTCTATTTGTATTCAATAACTGGTTCCAAATTAACGCATTAAAGCTGAACACTTCAAAAACTAATGCTATGCTGTTTAAGACAACCACTGGAAATAGTGACACTTTAGATATAATTATGGGTAACGAGAAAGTTGTTCTGGTCAATGAGGTCAAATTTCTGGGAATCTATATAGATTCGTTACTGAACTGGAAGCGTGAATTAGCTGCAATTGAAGGTTCGATCAGTTCAGCATGCTATGCTCTAAGAAGTTTAAGGGAAGAAATTGGAATCAAGGAACTAAAAACGGTTTATTTCGCACTGGTAGAATCACGACTCAGAAATAGTATTCAGTTTTGGGGACAAAGTTATCAGTACAACATGAACAAGGCATTCATCATTCAAAAGAGAGCGATTCGTACGATTGTTCGTATTCCCCAAACAGAATCATGCAGGGATCATTTCAAGGATCTAGGTATCCTTACAGCTCCCAGTCTGTACGTATTGGTTCTCCTAACAAACCTTGTTAAAAATCTTAATAAGTTTGAGACTGCGGTAGAACAGAAACAAAGACTAGACTCTCGACGCAAAGACTTAAAAGTAGTTTTTTCACCTAGGTTACAAATTGTTAATCATTCTGCAAGATCCCAATCAGTCCATTTGTTCAACAAATTGCCAACAGAACTTAAAGTAATTACCAGCCAACTTAGGTTTAAAAATAAACTAAAGCAGTTCTTATTAGATAAGTGCTTGTACTCTGTTGATGACTTGTAAACGTTTTTGAGATTTTTGTTCGTTTAGTTTAGTTTACATTGTTATTTTAACAAAGAACTTGACATTTTTTTTTTTTTTTTTTTCTTTCTGACTTTGTTATGGGTATTTTAGAATTGTAATTTTAATAATATATGTTTATTCTGTTAGACTTTAAGTGAATACCTAGTATATAAGGATAATTTCAAATGCAATTTTATTGTTAATGAATTAAATAAATGAAATGAAATGAAAAAAATGAAATGAAATATGTTGATTACAAAATGTTATAAATGTAACTTTCAAAGTAAAAAAATGGTCAAAAGTGACGGTAAGTTTCGATTAAGATGACATTTTAATTTTTTAGTTTTAAAATACATTTTGCAATAATTGTTCCACTTTATAACATTCTTGGGAATTGATATTTCGTCAAAGATGTTCTGCAAATATCGTGTTACGTCTAAAAGTAAACTATACATTTAGCAGTGGGCCCATTCCACAATAATCGATATCAGACCAGATAAAAATAAATGTTTTAATATGAGCACTTTAACATTAATTAATAAGAGTGCAAACATCCAACTTTCAAGAATCGCAAAAAAAAAAATCATTTACTTAACAAAATTTTACTTCAAGTTTTAACTTGCATCCGAATTTATATGGTAGAAAAAAATTTTTGGTATTGGCAATACTGATTTACGTTGTCTATGGGCTGCTAGACGCCATTTTGACTATCAATGGAGAGCACAATTTGTCATCTTTGAGCAGAAGTATTCTGGAGTTTTTAAGGTAATTACTTAACAATTTATTAATTATTATAGCAAAGCATGTTTTTCATGTCACGTGGGTCACAAAATACATAGAAAAGTTCTCGTCTGAAAGTTCAAACAGCTTACATGCAGCAAAAAAGCTTACGAAAGTAAGGTTATGTGGCAGGGCAATGTGTGCAAATTGTTTTTAAATAATTAAAAGCCATTGTTTGAAGATACTGAGCCAATTATTTTGGTCACACCCGTCACAATTTTTACCGCAAATCTTCCGAATTTGACATGCCATAAAATAAAGAATAACTTTTGCTTTCCTTGATATTGTGTTTTGGCTTCCATATGGTTTTGGTAAAATTCATTATTTTGGTCACACCCGTCACATGTCACAACCAGTCACTATTTTTCCACATAAAATTTATTTCTAGTTAAATAAATAATAGCTTTGCTTTTGGATTGTTTGTGGTTACGAGGTTTGTCTTTTTACTTAGCATGGATGCAGCTGCCAGAAAGCGGAAGAGCAGAGAGAAGTTGAAAAGTGACCCTGAAAAATGGCGCTTGTTTTTAGAAAGGGAAAAGGAGAGGGAGAATATAAGAAGGCAGAAGAGAGAAATTATATTTAAAAACAAAAGAAAATTAGAGGCAAAAAGGCAGGCTGATCGAATAAGGCAGCGTAGATGTAGAGATAAAAAGAAAGAATTACAAGTAAGTCTTAACATCTCACCTTTAGGAACATACAAATGCAAACAAACCCTAAGAAAAGCTGTTAACAAAACCCGAAAAGCTTTACCTATAAGCCCCACCAAACAACAGGCTGTTGTTTTAGAGTTGGCTAAAGCCACATTACCGCCCCATATCATCAAGCCATTATCCTTTCTAAGCAAGAGATCGGATTCTCTTCCCCAAGAACATATAAAACTGGTGAAATCATTTTATCAATCCGATGAGGTTAGCCGACAGACCCCGAATCGTAAGGATGTAGTTCGCATTAAAGACCACAACAACGACAACATAACGATTGCTAAAAGACATTTAGTAATGACTGTGTCTGAAATATTTGAACTGTTCATACAAAAACACCCTGAAGTGAAAATACACAAAAGCAAATTTTTTGATCTGAGGCCGTTGCATGTACGAGTTATGTCTGAAATGCCACACAACGTATGAGGCGGCGTTAAGCGTGGGCGACGTGGGCCACCGCCTACGGCCTCGCGGTACAAGGGGCCTCGCGACTCAAAAATGTTTAAAGCGAGAATAAAACAAAAAAAATTTGGAAAACGGTTGACCCTAAAGGCCATCCCTGTAATTTCCCGCCAATTCCAATTATAAAACATTTTTTCAAGTTCTATGAACGTATTTTTTAAAATCTCTCGTTTTTAATATCTCACGAAGAAATCGACCGCTTCTGACCAGTCCAACAGCGGTCGCAGTAGTTTTTGAAGGTTAAAAGCTGATTAGTTTTTAAAATCGATCGGTAAAATGATTCGAGAGATTTTTTGAAAAAACGTTTTTTTTTTAATTTTTTGTTTTTAATATCTTACGAAGAAATCGGACGATTTTGACCGGTTCAACGGCGATCGACAAAGTTTTCAAAGGTTAAAGGCTGATTAGTTTTTGGAATCGATCGGTAAAGCGATTTAAGAGATTTTTTTAAAAATCGTTTTTTTTGAAATTTTTCGTTTTCCATATCTCACGAAGCATTTGGCCGATTTTGATCGGTCTAACGGCGATCGACGTAGTTTCCTGAGTTTAAGAACTGATTAGTTTTTGGGATCGATCGGTAAAGTCGTTTGAAAGTTATTCCAAAAAAACGATTTTTTGAAAATTTTGTTTTTGAGATTTCTCGAAAACCAACGAACGAAATCGGTTGAAATTTTCAGAGAGTTTAAGGGCAGTGATACTCTTCAAATCAGCTCTCTTGGTCAATTTCGGTAGGTCAAGCCGTTTAGAAGTTATAAGAAGTTTACATACATACATACATACACACACACACACATACACACACACACACACACACACAGACACACATATATACATACAGCCTGACGGACACCACCGTGAAAACCATCAAAGAAGTTTTCTAGGACCTCAAAACGTCGAGATCTGATGAAAACTCAATTTTCGAAAAACGGGGTAAAACCAATATCTTCCAGATTTTCGAAAATTTTCAATTTTCTCAGCAGGAAGTTAAAAATATAAATCAATTTTGTTGTGAAACATGTTTTCTTAGTCTGGCAACATTTGCCGCCGACCAGAGTGCGGGGAATCCCCGGTTTATTTGTTTACTTTCTTTACTAGGAAGTCAACCAATCAAATCAAAGTACGCAACGCAGTCGCTAGGCGCATAACAATAGAAACGTATAATTGTGTTATTCAATATTGTTTATTTTTATGACTGTACGTACCTATTTTGATAAGAATAGTGTGTTCAATGTTTTAATAATATTTAGTGAATAAATAGATAGTGTTTAGGTATATTGATTGCTCCTGTAAACTGACCCAAAATTTTAAAACAGTGACTTTTTTAATTGTTTTTTTGTTTTCTTTGTGATTTGTAACACACCGGTACCTGTACTCGTCTATTTTACATAAGGTAAGAAATATTTAATTGGTAATAAGTATATAACGCAGTAATTACTTGTATATAAAATACGCTTTATAATATCTTTTGAAGGAAACCAAAAAAGCTTTAAGGTAAAAAACGTATCGACTTTTTAAGTTTTTAAAACTAGCAGGTAGTAAAAGCTATCTTAAAGATTTTTATTTGAAAACTAATTTAAATTTAGGTTTTACAATATTATGTAGATAAAACTGCAAAAAAATGTTAACTATTGCTTTCGTTTACAGTTTATAGATACGACGTTATCGACATGTCCGGCCGTGATAGAGATATTGGAAGAAAATGGGAGACTGGATCAGCAAAAAGAAAAAGAAAAGCTGAAAGAACTGCAACCAACCAAGTTTTGAGTTTAAATTTGATGAAGTTCCTCAACCAAACTGCATCTGGTAGTACAGAACCTTCGGAATCGATAGCTTCGACTTCTACACAACAAACGTCCGAGATACCGTTGGAAAATGCTCTAGATGCACTGAATAACGAGAGCGAACGTCAGTTAGACGTAGAGCTTGAATCATCTTCTAGCCAATCAAAAATTGACGCTGAAACTCTTGTGCTGTCATCAAGCAGTCAAGAAGAACAGATTGACATAGATTCTCCAATTCGCAGCGACGACGCCAGCGCCATAGTTCAGCAAGTACTTGTTAATTCGGATCCGGGATTGTGGACGTTTCCCATAACGGATACACAGCGTCGTGACATAGTTCGAAGCGGCCCCACACAGCAATTAAATAGCGGTGATGAATATTATCCCAAAGGTGATGATTACAGACACTTTTCCAATTTCTATTTCTCGAGAAAACTAAATAATGGTGAAACTCAACATCGTCGCTGGTTAGTTTATTCCAATTCCCAAAATAAAGTTTACTGTTTTCCATGCAGACTATTTAGCAATTCACAAACTCAGGTGGTGCAAGGAGGGTGTTGTGACTGGAAACATTTAAGTAGCATTTTACATAGATATGAGAATACCAAAGAACATATGGCACATATGTTCCAATGTTTAACTTTAGAGAAAGGAATAATTCAAGGCAAAACAATAGACCAAGAAAACGAAAGGCTAATACGTGAATCACAAAAACATTGGCACAACTTGTTAGAGAGAATAATTGACATAATAAACTTTCTGGCCTCTCATAATCTTGCATTTAGAGGTCACAGAGAATCTCTCAAGACAGGTGACGGTATTAAGAATTCCGGTAATTTCATAGATTTATTTAAACTGATATCAAAATTTGATCCTACTTTACGTAAACACATGAAACGCATTAGTGACAAACAACTTTCACACCATTATTTAAGTCACGATATTCAAAATGAATTGATCATATTGATGTCAAAAACAGTTGTCAATGAAATTATTCGTAAGGTTAAAGAAGCAAAGTATTATTCTTTTTTGCTCGATTGCACTAGAGATTGTAGTAGAGTTGAACAAATGTCGGTTATCTTAAGATTTTGTGATACGTCAACTGGTACAATAGTCGAACATTTTATGGGATTTCTAGCTGTTACTCAGACAACTGGAGAATATTTAGCCAATGCTATACTGGAACACCTAGAAAAATATGACTTAAATATTCAAGACTGCCGTGGCCAGGGATACGACAATGGTGCAAATATGGTAGGTGTAAATAGTGGAGTTAAAACTCGAATATTGAATATTAACCCTAGGGCATTTTTCACACCTTGTGGCTGTCATAGTTGGAATCTACTGTTGGTAGATGCAGCGAACTCATCTATAGTAGCAAAAACTTTTTTTGGTTTCATACAAAAAATTTATTTGCTATTTTCAAGTTCAAGCAAGCGCTGGGATTTTATAAAAGGAAAATTAAAACTCACTATAAAACCTTTATCAGACACAAGATGGGAAAGTAGAGTCGAAGCAGTAAAGGCCGTATTATTGCAATTTGATGAAGTGATTGAATGCATAGAAAACTTGAAAAATGAAACGGAGCAATCAGACACTCTCAGTGATTGCGATTCAATACTAAATGAAATGTTCAGTTTAGAATTTATCGTATCTTTACATGTGTGGTATGAGATATTATTGCGTGTTAATATAATAAGTAAATTATGGCAATCAGTACAAATTCATTTAAGCATTGCTCTTGAACATTTACACACATTTTGTGAATGGATAAAAGAGTATCGGGAAACTGGATTTGAGAAATCCCTGTCTGATGTTCGGAAATTTACTGAGCAAAGCGATTATGACCTGCCAAAAGAGTTTAAGAATAAAAGAGTAGCCAAAAAGAAAAGGATGTTCGATTATGAAAGCAGCGATGAACCTATACAGTCTCCCAAAATCCGGTATCAAACAGATTTTTTTTACGCCATGATTGATTCTATAATAACCAATATTGAATTAAGATTTACTTCTTTAAAACAACATTTTGAAGAGTTTGGTTTTCTCTATGATTTAAGCGCGCTAAAAAATATGCCACAGGAGCAAATATTAAAACACTGTAACGATTTACATAACGTCCTGCGTGTGGGTAAGAGCAGTGACTTCCAACCATTTGAATGATATGAAGAATTAAATACAATGATCCCGAATTTACCCAACTTCATTAAAGACGTGAAACAGCTGCTGTCATACATAACAGAAAATAGCTTGAAAGAAATTTACCCAAATATTTACATTGTCATCCGAATTTTATTAACAATTCCGGTAAGTACAGCCTCTGCTGAAGAGGCTGTACTTACCGGAATTGTTAATTTCAAAATTAAAATTAATAAAAAATTATTTGAGAAACACAATGAGCCAAGAAAGACTTTCAGCTTTGGCTGTTTTATCAATTGAATCAGATTTGGCATCTAGGCTGAATTACGATACCATAATTAAGGAATTTAGTAACGTTAAAAGCAGGAAATTTCTGTTCCTTTAATAAAGAAATCTAATGTTTTTTAAGATACACTTTAAGAAATGTATATCTCCACCTTTATATTAACGATTTGTAATTTTTCATTTAATACTTATTAATCTAATTTGTATTTTTATGAATAAAAACTTGGCAGTGTTAATTGTTTTGTTTGTTTTTATTATTTTATAAAATCCGTCTTCAGGTCGCCATAGAACAGGGCCTCGCGAAATCTGTCTTGCCCACATCAAATTTAGTTGTAGCCCCGCCACTGTATGTGTTTGTGTACACCATGCAAATTTCGGCTTTCTGGTTGATGCTTTAAAAGATACTTTAAACCCCACCATCAAATCTTCATCACAGCTACTGAGTGAAATATGCTGTGACATTGATAATACTAAATGCATGACAGGAGAATGTAATTCTTGCTTTGATGTGTCAGATGTTGTTATGTTAAACGCTGATTTAAATGAAGACACACAGTGGAAGCAGTGGGCAAAATCATTTGATGGATGGCTACAGATTCAAGAAATCAAAGGTACAAAAAATGACCTTCTTCGTGAAACCGACAGACAAAAAGACAAATTTAAAACCCACAGCTTTGTAAAAAAGGAACAATCACTTTTTTTTGAGAAAAAAAAGTTAGATACATCGGAGACTGAAGGTGTTATTCAAATTGATTTCGCTGAGAACTTCACAATCATCTCACAAGATGAGATCCAAAGTGCCCATTGGCGACATTCTCAAGCCACTGTATTTACTTGCTGTGTCTGGTTTCAAAAAGGTCATAACGTAACCAGTTATGTGATCATAAGCAATGAGTTGTCTCACGATAAGATTACAGTATGGCTCTACCTAAAAATGATAATTGAAAACCTCAAGTCAAAATATCCCGGAGTAACAAAATTTACTGTCTTTTTGGATGGTTGTGCGGCCTAGTTCAAAAATCGCTACACGTTGTCAACAGTTTATTACAGTGAGGAAGATTGGGGAGTCAAATTGGATTGGGCGTTCTTTGCTACAAGTCATGGCAAAGGTGCCGTAGATGGGATTGGAGCCACTGCCAAACGACGAATTTGGAATGCAATTAAAGCCAGACAAGCCTGCATTAACTCGGCATGGGACTACTTTGTTTACTTGTTCACAAATACAAAAGGTGTGATATATCTCTACTTTGTTTACTTGTTCACAAATACAAAAGGTGTGATATATCTGTTTGCCAGCACCAATGATATACTTGAACATAGAGAGGTGCTATTAACGCGATTGAAAACTTGAAAATACTGCCAGAGCTTCAAAAAAATCATTTTTTCTAATACCAAAGTGGAAATCGTATTGCATACGGTTTGACGGGTAATAGTCTAATGAAAACTGCAATAATATTCAAAAACAAAGTTTTGTTTGAAGATGTATACACAGACAGTGAACAAGACTAATTTAAAAATTACTATGTCAGTGTGGAGAAGGAAAATGAAGAGGAGGGCAGAGACGAACACAAATCGGAAAACGAGAATTACAGTGTGGTGATAGAAATTGAAAATAAGGGTAGTGGAGAAGAAAAATCAAAAAACCAGTACGGCAGTGTGGAAATAGGAAATGAAAAGAGGGTGGATGAAATTAATGAAATGCGTGACAAGGACCATATAATAGAGCATGACATAGACATAAACGGAATTCACCAAGAGAGTAATAAAAATGTTGTCGGAAGTGAAAAAAGAAACAAATTTAGGCTGGATGAGGAGAATGAAAACAAAGATGTAGCAGAAAAGGAAAATAAAGAAACAAATGGGGAGAAGTCTTATACAAAAGAATATCGAAATAAGCTGTACGAATATGACAATGTAAAAAAGATGAACAAAGTCAAACAAACAGTGAACCGAGACCAGGGTGTAGTGGGGTCAATAATTCTCAATACAATAGTGGTGATTACATTATAGTTAAGTTTCTTGGAAAAAAAACTGAATATCGTTATGTGCGTATAATTAGCAAAATTGATAAAGATGAAGGAGAAGTGACAGTCACTTTCTTTAAAATATCTGATAGTGCAGCAAAACTCTTCAAAATTGTAGAAAATGATATAGCTGATGTTCCTTATGAACACATTGTTGAAAAGTTGCCTACCCCTTCAATAATTTTGAAAGGGGATCGGATGTTCTATAAATTTAAAGATTCACTCAACATCTATGAGAAATAAAAGAGATTCGTATAATTAAATCACTTGTTTTTTATTTAAATATACAACTGGTCACACCCGTCACAAAGACCGGTCACACCCGTCACAAATACCGGTCACACCAGTCGCAAATTATTTCAGGTCATGGAAACTATATTTACAAATATTGAAATACAAAATATTATTCCAAATCTAGATAGCATACTCTTCATCTGACACCTACGTGACCAATGTAAAATAAAAAAAACACATTATAATTAGCAGAACTATTGTGATCATTTCAAGAGGTAAACAATATTGCTCATGTAGTCGTCACACCCGTCACAACAACTGAAATTGCTGTATCTTCTTCACATAAAAGTAAAGGGCCGATTTTTGACATAAATACAAGAAATGGCATTGAATCCTAATAAATTATAGGAAAATTTAAGCATTTACTATTATATTTTAAGAATAAATACACAAAGTATGAGTTGAAATGTCACACCCGTCACCGTGGAATGAGCCAGTGATAAGGAAGTATGTGTTGAGTTACAACCTTTATACTGCCCAAGCTGTTTAATTTTACTGGTCGTAACTACATCATCTCAGAAACTAATCGTCTGATTAAATATTATTCCTTTGCTAAGGATACATTTGATTCAACTTAAGAAGGTTTTGTTTAATTGGTTTATATAAGTTAACGCATTTTTTTAAAATAAATAATTAACAATTTTTCCGTTCGGTTTTTTTGCTCTCCTGTAAACCTGCGTAAATTGGGTTACAACCTTTTCCATTGGGGGTGTCGATATCATACCTCAAGGATTTAATAGAAAGACGAAGAGGAAACTAGTCTTGGGACGATAGACATGCAGCAAAAATGGTTCAGTTTTTTTTTCATGAGACAGACTATAGAATGTAATCACCTTCAAGTAGAAACGGTGGAAAGCTTAATTCAGTGCAAATTAAATTTTAAAATGACATGTTCGGAATTTCATAAGTATGTTATTTAAAAGCAAGTGAAGAAGTCTGAAAAATATAAATATTTATTAATATATCTGCAATGCAGATTGACATACAGAACTGCAAAACCTGCCAACCATGTGCAAGGTAAAACTATGCTGGACCCAAGCACCCAACGGAAAATTTCATGTAATATCTTGTTTTAAATGAATATATGGATCTTGGTCTACCATAAAGCTATATTATTTATTAGAACGAAAAGGCTGCAGACTGTCACAACTAATGATACTGCATTCAAATGGTAAGGTAACACATTACTTCCTAACTAAAACAGTCAGACCTGCAGGATACGGTAAGTATGATATAACTGGTCATTGTAACTTAAACAAGCACCTTTTCAATACAGGTGGTACTGACACCCTTTAAGCATATGGTGCCTCTTAGAGGAAGAGACAATGAAGCATGTGCTGCTCTATTGCTCTGCAACCGAAGATACCCCTTCCCTTCACTTCACTGGACCAGTTCTTATGTTAGCATGCTGAAGTTGTTCGGCTCTTCTTCAGGCTGTCCTAGCTGGGCTTACTAACCGGAGGGAAGTGTACAATACTTGGAGAGTCAGTAAGTGCAGGACTTATCGCCCCCACCACGAATTTTGAATAATGAACAGCGAACAGTAAAACCTGCTACAGCTCATTCTTAAAGGAAAATTACTAGAAAAACATTGTACGTCCAAAATCTTATCAAATGGTTCAATATGAGTACCACTGAAATCTCGAGCCACTACACCTCTGGTGGGAGATTGTACTGAAAGAAAATGTTCCACCCAGAGTATGTTTCCAAAAACTTATCTACACTTATAGAATCAAAAGGCTTCCAGAAAATTGCCTAACTCTAATCAATTAGTATTGAAAAAAACCTTGTGTCACAACACAGTACATCAATCTATTAAACTAGATATACCCTTCAGTGTATCTAATATAAAGAATTCCTGGATACCTTGCATAGTAGACCATATTGACCTTTGACAGCTCGATATACCACTGTCTGTCCCTCTTTAGGTAGATCAACAGTGTGAGACAGAGCACTATATCAAGCGCTATCGAGCTTGCTGTGCTAGACTAGTTGGTTTGTGCCACCTTATCAACACTTTGACCAATTGATTAGCTTAGTTTCACAAAACATCTCAACGGGTTGAAAAAGATCACTTAGAAATTGTACTTCTCACAAAAATAAATCTTGTTTTCACAAGAAAGTTTCTTTATTGATAATAAGGTAGTCTCATCTCTTGTACTTACTATAAAGAAGTAAGGATTTGGTTGGAGTGTTGATTTAAAGGCACTATAGCAGTAATAAAGGCCTCTATAAAAACAGTCTAACCAAGCATATTCCCGATAAACAATGGTCTTTGGAAAAAGGAAGCAGCTGCTAAACAAGTACCATCACTGCTATGTGATAACGAAAGGAAAAATTTGTATTTGACAAAAAGTAAGTAGGTACCTAAATGATTGGGTCCTCGAAAGGATAGAAATGTGGGTTACAACCAGACCACTTAGAATACAGTTTTTCTGAGCCAGACCATTGATATTTAACACAACCACCATAAATAAAGGTTACAAAAGGCAGACATGAGTCCATCAGCAAGTCCTGCTGGCTGGTGTAAACCGAAGACACTTTCAACATGATTATAATATTTCTTGACTATTGGACACAAGGAAAAACATTCAAGTTTTATCAAAGACAAGAAAGTAGGTACAATCAAGACTACGAACGAATAAATAAAATTATGACAACGACCTTTTGTTTGACAACGACGACCAAACGACGACGAGACGAGACGAGGGAGAGAGAGAGAGAGAGAGCATCTAGGGATACGGAAAAAGTATCGATACTTAAGTATACTCGATACTTTTGTTACGATACTGAGTATTTTCGGAATCGATATTTTTGGGCCGATACTTAGTAAGCATCGATACTTTTTGCATTACTCGATACTTTTATAGACGAATCAGTCCATCTCTAATTCAGGGACTTCCCGGTAGAATAACATGATACATAACTCTAGGAGAATATATGCACTATGGACGATATCTGACGATGAAGAGGTAACTTGGTCTTTATTCCAATGCAGTACAGTTCTAACCAGTGATATTTGTGGTAACTGAGCCACCGACACTATTTTTCTGATTAATTTTAGAAATATCGTACTTATTACATCTGGATAAGAACTTTAAAACTAGCCTAGGTACAAATTACGTGGCGTGATCTTTATGTTTGTCCTGGTTACGGGAACCCCCCTCGTCATGAACCAAAAAGTAGTTGGTGTGGCAACTTTAGTATTTTGCTTAGAATTAACGAATATCAGTTTATAAAATCAACATTGAAAATTGTAATAAAAAAGCATTTCAAATGCAGCTTGCAACTGATTTTATCTATGAATTAAAATAAAATGATAGGTACTTTATCAGAAATTGAGAGTTAATTTAATTAACACTTGCTAACCTTATTATCATAATTATATTTTTAATAGCTTTTGCCCGCGTCTATACTTATTTGTAGATTTTTTTGTGTTCCGTACCTCAAAATGAAAAAACGGTTACAGGATCACTTTAAATAAAGCGGGAGCAACGATAAAGGAAACCAGAAACATACTAAAGGGGAAGAGAGTGAACAAACTTTTATTTTTAAGTGACTGCAGTGCACAAGATTGGGGATTATAAAAATTAAGACACTGAAACTTTGTTAATGAGTAATTCAAGTTTCTGAGATATTATAGTTGATTTGAAAACTTTGTTTTTTATTTTATACTTGGTCAAGTATTAAAGATTTTTTACTCCGAATGTTGAAAAAAAATTTTTTTTGAACCACATATTCTACTGATCATGCTGAATAACTTCCAACATCCTGAACATACAATATAAACAGTGAATATTTAAAATTTGTCAGTAAAAGGGAAAAGTAAAGTAGATTTGCGCGGTTAAATTTCTTTAGGAAAGGTATTCAGTATGATCAGTATAATATATAATGTCTTTATTAATGCTTCTACATTTATACCTGGTCAATCCATAAATAAAAGAAGCTTTGAATACGGGAACCAAAATATTCCAAAAAGTAATCGATACTTATTGGTATCTTGGCCTTAGGCTAAGATTCAGAGTGCATTTTGAGTCCGAACTCAACCTTACAAACGTCACTCTAGTATGGGATCACGTCGCTTTTTGACGTTTGTAAGATCGAGTTTGGACTCAAAATGCACTCTGAATCTCAGCCTAAGAGCATCAGGGTCTTTGTTTTCTATGCTCACTTTTTTTTTTGTTAATTGTTTTACGGCCCTGGATTCTTGTCCTTTTGAGCCATTCTTTTGTTTATTATGGACTTTGAAGTCTAAAATACAAATCACTGTTCACAATTTATCCACTGTCTTTTTAATATAATTAAAAAGCGGCATATAGAATTTTGGTTCAGCTAATAAGTCTTTAAGTCGGTTAGGAACATCGCCGTCATCACAGATTTTTTCCAGTTCTGACACAAGTATTGGTCTGTGAATTCCAAAATTTGGGCAGTTAAAGATGATGTGATCCAAATCGGCGTTTATAAAGTCACAGTAATTACAGGAGGAATCTTGTATTATGTTAAGTCTTTTTAAGTGAGAGGGAGTTCTGCAGTGGCCAAACCTCATACGGTTTATTGTGGTAACAAAATTTCTGTTATCTATCTGTTTATTTTTGTTGTACCATGGTATACAGGGCGGGCTTTTCTGTATTTCGGCATACCATTTACCCTTTTCTTGGCTTAATGACGTCCAACATTCCTTCCACAGTTCTTTTATTTCTTTATTTATTTGTAGGTTATAGTCAGTATAAGGGACTTTCAATAATGAGGAGTGGTCTTCATCGTATGAGCCTCTTGCTGCTCTGTCCGCTTCTTCATTACCTGTGATGCCTTGATGGGATGGCACCCACATGAAACTTACATGAATTTCCTTCGTTTTTAGATTATATATTATTTGCCTAATTTTATAAGTTATGTAGTTAACATTGTATTTAAACACCATATTTTTTAAAGCTGATATAACACTGGGAATCTGTTATTATTAATACTTCAGAAACACTTATTCTAGTAATATGTAGTAATGCCTGGTAAATAGCATAGCACTTGGCCGTAAATATACTACAATCATTGTCTAACTTACAACACACTTTAAATTTGAGTTGTGGGTCATAAAATGCAGATGTAACAGAGTTAAAAGTTTTTGAACCATCTGTAAATATTTTATACAGTTTTTTTTTGTCCTCCATATAATTAGAGAACTCAGTTTGATTAGCAACATTAGATGATAAAATTTCATATTTATTATTAATAAGTGCATTCAACTCAACATTATATAGAGGTAATAGAAAACATTTGTACATGTTGTTAGCTAGTGTTTTAATGTGTAACATAATTCTCAACATTCCAGGAAGTTGGCCTGCCAATATTTGTGAGCTACAGATATGAGGCTGTTAATTACCAGAGAATTATTAGAGGCGAGTAACTTTAGAGAATATCGTTCAGCAATTTGAAGTCGTCACAAGATCAAAGGTAATATACAAGCTTCAGACTCCATTGCATAAATAGGCGTTGAACACATGGCTCCAGTAATTATTTTTAAAGCCTTATTCTGTATAACATTCAATTTATGAAGTAATTTTGAATTAGCATTCCAATAAGCAATTGAACTATAATCAAAGTGACTTCTCACTATACTTTTATGTAACATGGAAAGTATTTTAGGATCAGATCCCCAATGAACCCCTGCTAGGGATCTCATTATGTTTAATCCTTTACATGCATTACCGATTAGGTAATTGATATGTGTGTTGAAATTCAATTCTTCATCAAGATAAATGCCTAAAAATTTCTTTTCTTTCAATAAAGATAATGGAGTATTGTTATATATAATCATAGCCTTTTACTATAGATTACCACTGCACTTTTATTGGCACTTATGGTTAGTTTTAGTTTATTAGTATAATAATTATTTACATTAGATAGTGCATTATTTAAATTATGTACAGCAATATTTACATCTTTGTGTGCAGTGTAAATTACAAGGTCATCTGCAAACTGTAAAAACTTTATGTTCCTGTTAGTTATGTATTGAGACATTTGACAGGTATAAATATTATACAATAATGGGGATATTGTAGCACCCTGCATTGTGCCTTTGTAAATGCTCTGTGGCCCATAAATAATATTATTATATTTAACATACATGCTCCTGTCATATAAAAAATTAAAAATCCATTTACAGAGCTTCCCGGGAACTCCAATATCATCTAAGATTGAAATCAATATGGAAGGATTCAAGTTATCGAATGCACCCTGTACATCCAAGAATGCACATACAGTAGCAGAGTGACTATTAAGTGAATTATTAATGTCTGATATTAAAGTAGAAAAGCTTTCTACTGCACTCCTTCCTTTACGGAATCCAAACAGTTGCACAGGTAGGATGTTATTGGTTTCAACATAATAATCAAGCCTTATTTTAATAATATTTTCAAATATTTTGCCTATGCAAGATGACAATGAAATGGGTCTATACGAAATGTAATCATTGCTTGGTTTGTCAGGTTTAAGTATCGGAATAATACACTGAGATTTCCATTGCGAGGGAATACTTTGGCTAGACCAAAGTAAATAAAATAAATCTAATAAAACCTTTTGTGCATTGCTACGTAACCTTTGTATTAACATATAAGGAATGTCATCAAGCCCAGGAGTAGTATTTTTTCTGGAATTTAGGGTTATTTGAAATTCATTATATGTAAATGGTTCACAAAGAAACTTGCTTTTTTCAGTGCCACTTTTTGCAAAGATGTTATTTAAACTAATAATATCTATATTTTTTTCAGGTGCTAAAGCACGTGCAAACTTTTCTATAAAGGAAGGAATCCATTCATCATTTTTTGGTGTCTTATTAATGGAAGCTCTCTTAAATCGTCGTATGTAATTCCATATGACAGAAATAGGTGTGTATCTATTGAATGACTCGCAAAGTTTACGCCATCAGTCTTTTTTCTTCTCACTAAGTAGTCGTTTTTTAAATGCATCATATTTCTTATACTCTATATAATTTGTAATTGATGGATAGTATCTATAAGCATTTAAGGCTTCTTTACTTTTTTTTACTGCTTCTAAACAGTCATCCCACCAGGGAACAGGTTTATGTAGTTTTACTAGTTTGTCTTTTTTACAATATTTAGGGATACATTGTTCTTTAATATTGTTAAGTATATCACAAAACTGATCATAACTATTTAAGGGGTTATCAGGATTTAAAACTAAATTATCAAACGCTTTTTCTGTTACAGATGAGAATTTGAACCAGTCTGCTTTATTGTAGAGGAATTTGTTTGGGGAATCGCCTACTGTATATTTTTCAACAGTAGTTTGGATATTAATAAAAGTAGGATAATGATAGCTTCCCATTGGATCGTCATGAACTGTCCAATGACATAATGGAGCAACATTGGGAGATACACAAGAAATGTCAATGCTTGATGGTCTAGCCGTAGCCGTGCCTACAGTTGTCAAAGATCCAGTATTTAACAGACATAGATCACTGTCGTCTAATAAGTTGAAGATATCTCTGCCTCGGGTGTTAGTACTGTGACAGCCGAATGCAACATGATGAGCATTAATGTCTCCTGAAAATAAGATTGGCTTTGGAAGTGTACTTATAAGATTCCTGAGTTTATGAACCCTTAAACGTGTTGGAGGTGGTGGATAAAAGCCGATTTTGAAGGTTTTAATTTTAAGTTAAGAAACTTACTAAAAAACGTAAATTTAAGTGACAGCACTATATTTTGCAATTCTGAAGGGCACACCAACTAAAATTAGCAGCGTAGCTAGCATAGCAGTCGATATGAGCTCGATAGAGCCTGTATCTCTTCGATTTTGACAGTTATTCCAAGATGGCAGCCAATCTTATCGTCCTTTCTATTTCGCTAACATTGTACCAAGAAATAAGCAAGTCTTTCTATTTTGACAGATCGAAAGAAACCTTCTTTTTTTTCAATTTTTTCTTTCTTCTTTAGCTAACATTGTTACACCTTTCTTTCTACTTTTTGACGTTTTTGGAGGAAAGCTGTATCACCGACCCAAGGAGGCGGTGATAGAGTTCGATAGAAAGTGAATATTGTTTTGTTGTGCAAAATGTGTGGATTATATCATACGTTTGTGGAGTTTTGATCGATAAACCGAACAGACCAAAAACCACAAAATGGCTAGGCCTTATAATGTTGTGCGACTAAAGCGACTTATTTTTATTTTAAGCTATATATAAATCTACCAAAATTCTTTGTTGGGCTTCCGTGATTCTCTTTCTGGATCTATAAAATAATTTCGTGTATGTGCCTATTTCTTTTTCTAAAACCGACCCAACTCGCTATTATTCGATCTTAGAATCTAAGTTTTCGATATTATATACCTATTCGAAAAATTCAACTTTACACTTGAGAAATAGTCAAATAATAAGAATATTAAAATGGCTTTCACCAAAGATATTTAATGGTACCTACCATTAAATATCTTTCAATTCACATTTACTTTTTTGAGAGGTTATAATGCATGAAAATTGAAAAGTAAACAAGAATGGAAGTGACTAAAGGTTCGCTAGCGGCCCTTTTAAAATTATTGGACCGGTGAGTCACAATTTAGCTGTTGGAATATCTTCCTTAGCACGAACTAATACAGTTCAATTTGCAATGTAGAGTTCGGAAAGGGAAGCGGTCCTTTAATTTTATGAATTATTGAATCGTAAGTCATGGGAAAATGCTCTGAAAACGATGTTTTCTGCATGTCGTGAATTCTGTAAAAACTACGGGGGTCGCCTCGCTCCACTCCGCTTCGCTCGGCTCCCTAATATATACTTACCATGTCAACCTAACCGCTCCTCCTCGCTTCGCTCGTCGTCGCACGCGCGCAACCTATCCCTAGCGGTCGAATATAATTAAAACTAAGGGAGCCGCTAACGGCTATTTAGTCACTTCTAACAAAAATTACACCGGATTATTGATGCTGTCCTGCCATTTCCAAAACTCTCATTTTTACATGCCTTCTAAAGTGCAACAAAGACTCTTTAAATTAGTCGTTTATCAGGAAGAGGTTTCGTTCATTCAAAAAATCGATTTTTCTTTCGATTCATCGACAAACAGTTCTGTGAACGCGATAAAGTAGATACAGACTGTATCAGCATCTCTATCTCGTTTTTTCCCAAGTACAATGTTAGCTAAGTGAAAACAATCATGGTTTACGATAGAGGTTTAGAAAAAGATGACAGTCGATACAATATTAACTGTGCTAGCTATGCAGGTGCCTTTTGACACTCATAAATTGAATTCACAGACAAAATCGGATTAATAGACCACAGATTCGAATGCAAGTCAGTATTGAAAACTTTTTTATATTTCTACTTCTTGGTAGAATTATGAGTATGTTGTATATTATTACATTTTAATGACTTAGCCTCTCTGCGTGGTTTCACACACTGGAACAATGTTTTTATAAAGCTTCGTGATATAATTCCTCAAAAAAGATTAGGTACCAAAATTGATTAATATCAAAATTAAATATAAAGTACTACAATAATCCATCTATCCATCAGCCTGTTTCGTCCACTGCTGGACATGCCTTTCCAGGATTTCGCCACTCTTGGCGATCCTCCTGGAAGAAATGCCCATACTCACACACGTTGGGCAGGCGGGTTGGTAAGCGCGAAGCCGAAACCCTTGCACCAGTGACGCCGCTGCCCGTCATCAGTGTATGAGGAGGCCCGACAATTGGGGGTGGATATACCACCATCCATCAGTCCCCAGGCAATGGTGGGCCGCCTGGTTTTGGTGGAGAGCTATTCCCCTAGGCTGAGATTCAGAGTGCATTTTGAGTCCAAACTCAATGTTACAAACGTCACTCATAAGATCACGTCGCTTTTTGATGTTTATAAGATTTAGTTCAGACTCAAAATGCACTCTGAATCTCAGCCTTACTCTCCCCCGAATAACTTCGGGAGGATTTGCGAGTAAGGTGGTGGTACCTCCACAGTCGAGTCCGGCACCAGCTCTACCATCTATGATACCTACAATAATAAGTGAAAATAATTCTAGGGTAGATCATGTATCGTTAACTGATCACAGTCAAGAAAAAATATTTTTTTTATCAATTTTTATATTCACTTCCCATTACAAAGGTAACAGCTGACTCTATGGAAAGGCAAAAAAAAAGCACGCAAATTATTATTTTTCGTTGGAATGCGGTCCTTTGAGGATACTATAATGATCTCTTAATTTTTTTTCACTTTGAATTGTAGGACCATAAATAAATTTTTCTGTCAATTCATAGTTGTAGGTTATTTTTAAGGTTTTCATGCTGGCAGCACTAACAATTTTGTCGGACGAAATGTAGTTTTTTTGGGAAATCGATTCTTTGTACAGAAACTTTACGTATGTTAAGGCAGATTTAGACAGGGTCAGTGACTGGCGCCGAATCGAGACAAGTCAGCGCTGACCCGAAAAAAACCCCGGGTAAATTGATTTCAAGTCAGTACAGTGGCGGGAAGTCAGCGCTGACTTGTAAATTCGCACACGAATATTTAGAAGTCAGTCGGCACCCCCCGCAACCCGCGCCCACCAGCGCCAGTGACAAAAACCCATTGAGCTCTAAATACTATAGAGGCGCCCTGTTGTTCTATATGAATATGTGATTATACAAATACGAGTGATATACGATACACAATGTGAAATATAATATTGACTCTTTTTTTCCTACTTAATATTGTACTTGATGAGAGAGATAAATATATTTAACTTGTTGCTTATTATGGCAACACTTGGTCGCAACGACTGACAGCGGTAGGTAAGGTGCCACATTCCGCCATGTTATGTTCTGAGTTTTGTGGTAGTTGGACTGTCAAGGTGCTTGGTTGGGTGTTTAATTTTTAAAGTTTTTGTGCTAAATTCGAAGAATCTGCTACTCGATTTAATTGTGAGCGTTAAAAATCAGTAATACAACATGCCGACATGTGTCATTGTAAAGTGCGGTGCATCTAGAAACAAAAATCAACCTCAGTTGACTCTTCACAGGTTAGTAAGCAGTTTTGTCCAATAATGCTCACAATCAGTCACTTATGGTTCTACATTCGTTATAAGACTAATACATAGATACTAATGCATATGAAGAGAGCTTTATTTCCGTATTAAAAGCCGTATTTTGTAATATATATAGTGTTTTTGTTAAGTAATCAAAAACGGTGGAATAGTGTTGTACCTCAACGAATTGAAATAATACTAGGTTCATTGACCTATACGCCTAGACGTAGTGTAAGCGCGCGAAAGGCGAGACCGTTCATACTCAACTAAAATAGCAGAGTTTGTGTCTCAGCTAGACAGTATTCAAGGACATTTTGTCGAGTACACATCTCGTGGAATTACGATTAAAATGCCAAGTTGTGCAGTCAAAACATGTAAAAACTATTCTCAGAAGCCGTCAAAGGATAAATGTGTTTCATTCCATCTGTAAGTACTTCATTTCCATTAATATTTCTTTGTACAAAGTTAATTCCAACCAAATAATTCATTTGTCAATTTTGCTGTTCGCCATTCTACTACAGGGTTACCAGAGTAGTGAAAAAATAATACCCGATATATAGCTTAGCAATAATGGTCGACCGTCGGTGATCGGTCATCGGTACGTTTTGTTTGTAATTCATTTAAGTGGTAAATCCTGTTTGTTTGTGTTTTATGTACTTTGTGCTTTCTTGTGTTTTTGTGCTTGTTTAATTTAATTATTTTTTTATTGATTAAAGTTACAAAACGTTAATTGATTTATTTAATATATGTATAGGGTGAAATTAGATCAATCGACCAAATTCATACTGGAGTCTCGGTTAGTGATCAGGTTCAGTAATCCTTGTAGCCAAATTCGAAAAAAATATTTTTTGCTCCCTACTGGTTGGAATAGTTTAAGTACAATTAGTTAAATGAAATCAATTGAATAAAAAAATATTTATCGAATTTTATCATAAGGGTAATTGAAACTTGTTTGTTTTTGTTCATTAACCGAGTCTCTAGTATGGGAAGGGGTTGTTTGACATGAAAATGATGTAAAAAAGGGGGGGTTGGACTAGTTTAAGGGGAAACGTTTCGAGCTCAGTGCAAAGTGCAAAACATAAGTTTGTTTTTCAAATAAAATAGTTTCATCTTATTTTGCGACTATTGTAGAATAATTATCAGGGGTTTTTAGCATAATTACGTCATTTTATGCATTACGTTATTAAAAGCGTGTTTTAAGTTTGTATGCCCATTCATTTACAACGTAATGCATAAAATTACAAAATTTTGGTAGAAAAGCCTAATAGATATTAAACAATGGTCGCGAAATGCCATAAATCACATTTATTTAGTACTTTTTATGTAATAATAATAAAAACAATCATAAGTTGTGCATTTCGCACTGAGCTCGAAACGATACCCCTTAAGTACAATTAGTTAAATGAAATTAATTAAATTAAAAATGTATTTATCGAATTTTATCAAAAGGGTAATTGAAGCTTGTTTGTTTTTGTTCATTAACCGAATCTCTAGTATGGGAAGGGGTTGTTTGACATTAAATGATGTAAGGGGAGGTAGGGTTGTAGGACCTGTCTTTTTGACTGGGTATAAAATCAGACATTTAAATTTTTCCGTTTTTTGCAATTCCACTGTTTCCGTAAATCCTGTTTTGTATGGGATTTTTGTATCGAAAAATTTCTTTTCTCTAACCAAACTGGCGAGACCGATTTGTGACTGACGTACCGAAATGGTTTAACAAGTACCACATGAATGATTTAAAAAAATTGGCATTTGACAAGTTTTGACAGCTTTTTGACAAGTTTTTTCTAAATTTGGGCACTTCTATATCTCGGGAATGGTCAGAACAAGAGATACCGGATTTTCACTACAGTAAATAGCTCGACAAGGGTTACTTGATGACAAAAAAATGAAATTTGACAGGTTTTGACAGTTTTTTTGAAATTACTACATCTTTGAAACGGCTGGGGTTAGCGCTTCCGGGTTTAAACTCAAATGACGGGTATTGCGGGCGCTTTCTAACCGATGACAGTTTTTGACATTTGTATGTCTGTAAATGTAAGTTATTATTTAATTTTCTGGTGGCAAGTTATTTGACATTTCCTAAACGGAAGGCCCTAGACTCATCGTGCTTGGACACTTATGTATTTTTTAACATTGAAATTTTAGGATATTTGACAGCAAAAAAATTTTTATTCATTTTCACCAAAGGGGTAATTGAGGCTTGTTTCTGATCACTAATCGAGTCTCCAGTATGAATTTGGTCGTTTAATTTAATTTCACCTTGTATTGTGATGATATTATGTTGTGTTATTGTTTGTATGTACTTTTATATTTGTTCAATTGATGTCCCTGGAATGTTATTGTAATATTTTAGGCTGAGACTAGATCTAGAGTTTAGCCTAATGTATTTTTATTATTTTTGATCAAATCGAAAAATTTACCCTAGTGTTATATCGAAAATTTCATCTAGATTAACCAAAAACATGTTTCAAAACCTTCACTATATAAGGTGAAATTTAATCAACTGACCAAATTCATACTGAAGACTCGGTTAGTCACCAGGAACAAGGTTTAATGACCCTCCAGGTGAAATTCGAAAACGAATATTTTTTTCCCCGTAGTGCCTGCACTAGGAATTGTACTTAAACTAAGTAAGCGAAAAAAAATATTTTTCAAAATTGGCCAAAAGGATTATTGAACCTAGTTCTTGACCACTAACCAAGTCTCCAGTATGAATTTGGTCGGTTGATTTAATTTCACCCTATATAGCCACAAATGAGTTGATCCCGGCTTAATAACGTTATTAACCGTTTGGTTAAAATCTTTATTAACCGCCCTCGCATAATATATGTTATCTCAATCTTGTCTGTATTTATTTAATATAATATTTGTTACAAACAATGCAGTATTATTTTAAACCATATTATTCCTTCACATCAAAGGATACATGTCAAATTCATAACCTCCTTCTTTTTGGAAGTCGGGTAAAAAATCTTATCGGACTTTTACATCATCCATCACACAATCTCTATAATGGCGCTGTTCACGGATACAAATAATTTTCCCCACTTTTAGGGAAAAACATAATTAATAGACAACATTTTTTACACGGATGTGTGTGTGTAAGCTCACGTAAACATAACATAATAGCGGTTACGCACACCAACAGGAGAAATGGTCGCATTTTGTGGAGTCGGGTTGTACGACACACTCCGTCTAGGCGTATAGGTCAATGACTAGGTTTGATTTCTTCGTAGATTTCCAAAAAATGATGCACTGAGAAAAAAGTGGTTGGAGTCTATTGGAGAAGAGAATATTAATTCTCGACATAAAAATTGGTATGTCTGTTCACTGCACTTCGAAGAAAGCTGCTTTAACAGGACACTTGATGTGATAAGGTTACATGACAACTCGGTTCCTACAATATTTATAGTAAGTGAAAATGTATCAATTTATTGTTGAATTTGATCCAGTTATTGAAACCACAAGTCATTATAATTTTGTATGTTATGTTATCAAAGGACGTTATGGGTGGCGGCTGGATGAGGAGGACGGAGGACCGCCAAAAGTGGCTAAGTATGGGAAAGGCTTATGTCCAGCAGTGGACGAACACAGGCTGATGGATGGATGGATGGATGATGTTATCAACATAAAGCGCTTCAAATGTAGGTTATAATATCTTCCTACTTATTAGATAGCAACTGAATAGAAAAAAACCACTCACATTAATCTGAAGTAAGAGTAGGTGACCGCTATCAGAAAAATGTTCCATGTTCCCTCATACAAAAAACATTAATTATGTATTTACATACATTGTTGGCATCATCACATTTACTCCATCAAAATGTTGAGACTCTTCAAAAGGTATATATCAATATGTTTATTCTGAAATTTACAACTTTTGTAAACAAAGTCTACCTTGCTACATTTTGTTACAATCAAATGTGTTCAAACAAACGAAAATTGCAAGTTCAATGCAGTCCGTCTGTCTACAAATACCTTATGTAGCGTGTGACCACCGTAGACTTCCCCCGCGAAGGACAAGAGGCGTCGTGCCGTCTCGCTTTCGCATATAATAAGTTGCATGGGTAACACGCGACGCCCGCGCCGACAGTCGAGCAATGGGTGCCAACGGGATAGCCCGCGCGCGCGTCGCTTGCGTCCCGATTTCTCGATTCGCCATTTTGTAAGCGGTTGTTTGTGACAAGCCATTATTACACGTTTTTTTTCATACGAATATCGGACATTTCATTACCGCCAGTCCAACCCGGAACCCAAAACATCGCCACCCACGCGATAACTGGCTGCCCAACGTGTTTGTGGTTTTAAAACGTTTTTGTGTGTTGGTCAAATGGCACAACAACTGCCCGCCCAAAAGTGATTTTTGGTTGCTAACTTCGTGTATGTGTATATTAGGGGATATACACTGGTGGACAAAAAAATCGACTCAAGCATTGTTGTTCATACAAGCATAAACTTACATAATCCGTAAATCATTTTAAAGATATAGGCTTCCCCCTTTGATTAAATGCATTTTGTCTTAAAGTATTTGCTATAAAGGCTGTAATTTTTTTTAAAGTGATGAATTAGTAAATATTGAAATAATCAAATAGCGAAAAATTGAAAAAAAAACCTTCTTTTACAAAATCATTCATTTATTCCTTAATTAAGTTTAACTTTAGTACTTCGTGTTCCCCCCTCTAGCCCTTATAACTGCTTGCAGCCGGTTCTTCATTGACCTGATAAGTTTTTTGACTGCTGTCTGTGGAATGGCATCCCATTCTTCTATCATCGCAATCTTCAAATCACTGAGTGACGCAGGAGCTGGATTCCGCTTTCTTACTCTTCTCTTAACCTCATCCCACATGTGCTCAATGGGATTAAGGTCGGGGCTTCGCACTGGCCAGTCCAATGTGGGTATCCCCACCTCGGTTAGATATTGCCGCATCGTTGCAGCAACATGTGGCCTTGCATTATCGTGCATTAACACGAAGCTATCGCCGATAAATCCTGCATAGGGCACGACATGTTGCTGTAGAATATCTTCAATATACCGGTGAGCGGTTAAACTACCCCTGCCAGTCCCGTCATTCACAAAAACCAAGTCGGTCTTTGCATCCAACGAAATACCTGCCCACACCATGACAGAACCTCCTCCGTAGGCAACGGTTTCAGTGATGCAGCACTGCGCATAGCGTTCCCCAGGCCTCCTGTAGACCCGTGCTCTTCCGTCGTTGCCATGCAAGCACATTCGGGACTCGTCAGAGAACAAAATGGAGCGCCATTGTTCCAAGGTCCAGTTTACGCGCCCTTGCGTAACAAAGCACAGGCACCCATGCCCTGAGCTTTGTTACAGCGGGCGGGGGCTGCCCTGCCTTCGCGCCTTCGGCTTTTTATATACACTCTAGGGGTAGTATAGTAGCTACAAGACTGTATAGAGTCGGGGTGTACCGAGTCGGTTTTTGAACAGTTTTAACCTACCAGTGCAGAAGTCGGTTTTTAGACCAAGATAATAAACTTTTTTACGCAGTGTGCGTCCTACTGACATTTGTGACTGCGATGAATGGAGCGTAATGCCGTTTTGACACTTCATTAGCGTGTTTTCTATGCAGATAATGCAAAAATGCATTAAAAATTGAAATTTTCAAGAATTTATATCATAAAAACTATCGGTTTCCGCAAGTTGATTATTATAGGATAATAAATAGCAATCAAATAAGCCCAAACTTGAAGGGTCTACTGTTATTCGTTGATGAGATCCCGTACCCACCTTCCAGTCCCATCAACAGACCCTGGTCACCATGTTTTACCAAAGTGCTAATAAATACCTATCAAATAAGCCAAAACTCGAAGGGTCTGCTGTTGTCCGTTGAGGAGATCCCGTACCCATTTTCTAGCCCCATCATCAGACCTGGTCACCATGTTTTACTACAGTGCTAATAAAGACCAATCAAATAAACCCAAACCTAAAGGGTCTGCTGTTGTCCGTTGAGGAGAGCCAGAAGTAAACCTTCATATAATTTTTTTTGCACCTGATAATGACGATTAGGCCATACTTAGGTAATTTTTAGGTTTGAACATTTATTTTTGACCTTTTCGCTGCTGCAACAAACGAATCTGTATTTTCTTCGTCTTTGTGATTATGTGTAGGGTAGACTGGGTACGGTTGTAACGGGGTACGGTTGTAACAACGTGATTATCTCGCGAACCGTTCGCGATACGGTGAAG
The DNA here is from genome assembly GCA_910592155.1 of Ypsolopha scabrella. Lineage (NCBI taxonomy): Eukaryota > Metazoa > Arthropoda > Insecta > Lepidoptera > Ypsolophidae > Ypsolopha > Ypsolopha scabrella. Next base: position 6,126,052 of record OU342972.1, on the reverse strand, counting down.
GGTACAAGGGGGGAGAGGCGCCGCTGACAGGTCTGTACACGATTGCCAGTCTTGCGTTGCCCGCGGCACGCTACAGTGGTTTGTAAGGGACCCTATTGTGTTGTTACAAGCAAAAGTAAGTATTATTCATCGAATTTTTTTTAAATAGCTCAGTATATATAAAAGCTAGTGTTTAATGTTTTTTGTAGTATAGAATGGATTTCGGAGACTAGGTGGATGTGATTAACTTTTCCATAAGATAGTTTTTTTCATCACGGTGATTTTTTTTTGCCAAACGGGTGTGTGGTTACGATTGTAACAGTTTTTGTGGGGACGGTTGTAACACCGTATAACTTTTTATGTCTGATCTTCTAGATGCCGAGACAACGAATAAGGAAGACGACAAGGGGGCAGATAGATGTATCCCGATACAAAGATGCCTATGCTGAGCTAAAAGCTGGTGGTTCCCTTAGACCAACTGCGGACAAATATGGAATGAACTATGTGACACTTTTACGATATAAACGAAAACGAGATTTGGCTTACGGAGAAGAGGCACAGGAAAATGTCAGGATGGGGTATGTAGCTCACAACAGAGTTTTTAATGAGAACCAAGAACGTGAACTTTCTAAATTTTTGATTCGTTGTGCAGATATTTATTTCGGCCTCTGTAGGAAAGAGGTTAGGAAACTGTCATATGAATTAGCTATTAAGTATAGCTTATCGCGACCTGAAACGTGGATCGAAAACGAGACGGCTGGCGAAGAATGGTTCCGTTTGTTTATGAGAAGGAATCCTGAACTGTCTGTCCGCGCAGCCCAGGCTACAAGCCTTTCCAGAGCGACCAGTTTTAACAAGACCAACGTGGAGGCTTTTTATGACAATTTAAAAATTGTGATGGATCGTGAACACTTTGAACCACAAAACATATATCATGTTGATGAAACGGGCATAACAACTGTTCAAAAGCCAGACAGAGTGATATAGCAAGGCGTGGTGCACGACAAGTTGGAGCTCTCACTTCAGCTGAAAGGGGTACTTTAGTCACTCTAGCCTTTGCAGTGAATGCCATAGGAAATTCCATTCCCCCAGTCTTCGTATTTCCTCGAGTAAATTTTCAAGATCATATCATAAGAGATGGACCAGTGGGTTCAGCTGGAGCTGCTAACCCTAACCAAACTGGTTGGATGCAGGATGACTCATACCTTGTATTTTTAAAACACTTCAAAAAATACACAAATGTCTCTCCTGCAAACAAAGTGTTGCTTGTGCTGGATAACCATTCTTCGCACATTCATATAAACTCACTGGACTTCTGCAAAAAAAATGGCATCGTGTTACTTTCCTTTCCTCCCCACTGCTCTCACAAACTCCAACCTCTCGATCGATCTGTTTTCGGACCTATGAAGAAAGTTATAAATACGACCTGTGATAAGAAGACATGGCAGACTTTTTTTCAAATTTCTCTGGTCTCTAAACTGTTGCACCAAAAATCCAAATTTTAATACTTGTTTAATCACTGATGAATGTCCTTTCCTTTGATGCATTTCCCTCACCGATCGATTATGTAATGGCGATGTTATGGCCGTTAAACAGAAAATCGTTACAACCGTACCCAGTCTACCCTACTTTATTGTTTCTCTCGTTTCTTCTTTTGTATTGGATTTGCTACTTATGTAAGTATGTACTTGTTGCAGCGAATAAATGGTATCTTATTCTTTTATACTATGAAATAAATATATATACGTGGGACGCACTATAAGTTTCCGGAATGAATATGAAAAAATACTATTAAAGGTACAAAATTAATTTATTGTTTTTCAAAATAATCTCCCTTGGCGTCGATGCACTTTTTCATTCGATCAAACCAGTTTTGAAAACTTTTGTGCCACTCCCCTGTGGTGACCTCTGAAACGTGTTTTTCATACTCCTCGACAGCCTCTTCTGGTGATGAAAATCGTTGACCGCGTAATTGGTTCTTAATTTTTGGGAACAGAAAAAAGTCACAAGGTGCCAGGTCGGGACTGTATGCAGGATGACTCATGAGTTCTACATTTTTCGTCTTCAAAAAGTCGTTTGTCTGTCTGGCCGTGTGAGAACTAGCATTGTCGTGGTGCAGGATGATACGGCGTTTACGGTTATTTTTACGGAGTTCGTCAATAACTTCCGGCAAACAAATGGTCGTGTACCAGTCACTATTCACGGTACGACGATTCTCTAAAGCAACAGTAGCCACGTGTCCAGTTTTATTAAAAAAAGAAGCAATCATCCGCTTAGATGCACTTTTCACGCGCGCCACTTTGGTTGGTTTCGGCTCATCTTGAAAGACCCATACGCTCGATTGCTGCTTTGTTTTGGGATCGTAGCAATAAATCCATGTTTCGTCACCTGTTACTATGTCCCACACCAAATTTGACGCACCTTCGTTGAATCTGGTAAGCATGGCACTGCACCAAGTGACGCGGTTCGTTTTTTGAGCCTCGGTCAAGTTGTGTGGGATCCACCGCGAGCACAGCTTTCTCACACCCAAATGTTTGTGTAGGATGCCTATTTCTAAGGATGCGCGAATTTCATGGTAGGTCACATGCCTGTCTGTTTCAATCATACGGCGCACAGCATCGATGTTTTTGTTGGTCACAGCGGTGGACGGCCGACCATCGCGAGATTCGTCACTGAGATTGATACGACCACGCTTGAATTCTGCAAACCAGCTATAAACAGTCGTCTTGCATGGTGCTTCATTGCCAAAAGCTGTTTCAAGCCGAGCGATGCTTTGTTGAGCTGTCAAATTACACTTAAAATCGTAGAAAATCATACTACGAAAATTTTCCCGAGTTAAATCCATGTTGATGCAGACACACAATTTTTTAAATGGCGCCACAAGGTAAAAACAAAAGACAGTCAGATGAAACAAACTGCATTCTACAGCCAAAGAGTTCTATTTTCAAATGTTGCAATAAATTTTTAAATATTGTTTATGTAAGTGGCCAGTTCCGGAAACTTTTAGTGTAACCTATGTATTTAGCTATATAAAGCTTTTAGTTTCTTTTAACATTTTAAGGTACTTGTAATAATAATAAAAATGTGTTAATTTTCGAAATATATTTCGGCCCACTTTGGGGCCGGCATCAGTCGAATACTTCAAATACTTCTTATATACTATAATACTTTATACATAAAATAACTCAATGATTTAATAAATACCCTTTTAATTTTTTTTTAATGAAGGGATAGTTACGCATTAACATATTTTTCTCAAAGCAACCTAAAAATCCATCTAGTAAGGGGTATGATCTGTGAAATAAAACACCGTGAGTAAAACGAAACATACGTAGTCTCAGATAAAGAAATAGGTTCTCTATTATTTATCTATGGTACATATACATACAAACAGATCAACAGACAAAAATTCTAAACGTTTTGTCTTCAGTACGATACAAGTGGCGGGCTGCACGAAAGTCTAGCGGTGACTGTAGTCAAAAACAAGGTGTCATGGCGGAGGAAGCGGCGCGCGGGGCGGGCGCACGTGAATGCGTAAGCGCTGATTGGCTCCTCGACTGTACCGATAAATAACCTAATCCATTCAAAATTTTGAAACTTCATTTTTCGTTTAGATATATCCTACTAATATTATAAATGCGAAAGTTTGTGTGTGTGTTTGTCTGTATGTTTGTTACTCTTTCACGCTGAAACGGCTGGACGGATTTGGATGAAATTTAGAATGGATATAGCTTATACCCCAACTTAACACATAGGTTACTTTTTATCCCGGAAAAAGATTTCCTCAACGGACAACAGCAGACCCTTCGAGTTTGGGCTTATTTGATTGGTATTTATTAGCGCTTTGGTCAAACTTGGTGTCCGTTGCATACTTATAGTCGTTCCAAAAATAATTTTCTTTTGTTTTCCTTATTTCCGCGAAAATCTCTTAGACGCGGGCGGTGCCGCGGGCAAAAGCTAGTATTTAATAAAGAATCATTGCAAGCATTGAGGGTCTAGACAACGACTCTTAAAAAAGAGAAAGAAAGAACAGCGAGGAATCGCTGGCCGTGCAAAGGTTGCAGGCGGTAAAAAGACGACAGAGTCAACGAATTATGATAAAAATATAAGTACTAATATAGTCACAGTCATGTTAATTAAAACTACAAAATAGACTTACCTACATTTGTAGATAATAACGAGATCTTTCTTTGTGTGGAGGATTAATTTCAAATGCATATTTTGTCTTCGAGCGAAATCAGTTTACAGAGTACCTACACTACATAGGTTAAATGTTTTTTTTTTTTATTATTTTGTAAATGAGGCCGATGTATATAAGGTCCTACAATAATAAGTGAAAATAATTCTAGGGTAGATCATGTATCGTTAACTGATAAAATTCCAGAAGAAAAAATTTTTTGCTCAAATAATTTTTTCACTTACCAGTACAAAATGACACTATTTTGTGGACAAGTACGTACAAGTGTCTTATTTAACAAAGACGCATAATAAGTTCCACCAAGGACCGACAATCAACATTTTTTCTTGCAATGATTGTTTCAGCCTTAACTTTAATAATTACAAATATCCATGTGTATGTATAGATTGCTGCATCATGTAGTGATGTGAGTGAGGAGCTATGTGGTAGTGGTGCGGCGGAGGCGGCGCATGCGTGGGAAGCGGCGGACAGGCACCAGCGACAACTTTCTTTACTGCTCGTTTCACCATCTTCTTTGGTTTATTTTTATCTGTAAAAATATAGAAAACATTACATGATACCTGATCTTAACAATATTACTCAATGCATCTGCACTATTACATTATTATAAAGAGGTAAAATTTGTTTTCTGAACCGATTTTTTGTTTCATTTATAGAAAGCTACTGAGTATCATAGGCTATAGTGAGTTCCCTGAGGACAGGCAGTTCCTGACAGGACAGGGACAGACAGGAAAAAGTCATTAATTAAATTTGCGTCGTAAATATCTGGAATTTTCAAAATTCTTCCATTATTATAATGGTAAGACTCTTCACTTGGACTTAGTCTATAGTTTGTGCCCTAGGAAATAGCAGTTCCCTGGGGACACGGTTATTAGGTTAATTCAAGCGGGTAATCTACAGAACTAAGAAACTGATTTAAAAAATTCTTCCACTATTGTAATGGTTAGACTCTTCACTTGGGCATAAGTTATAGCTTTTCACTGGGGATGGACGGGCAGGGACATAGTCATCAATAAATACGGGACCGATTTTGAAAATTAATTCACTGTTTCAATGGTTAGGTCTTCTCTTGGGCAAAGGAAGAGCAGTTCCCTAGGGTCAAAGCTATTAATTAAATTCGCGTGGGTAATCTCTGAAACTACTGAACGGATCCTGAAAATTCTATAACTGTTGTAATGGTTCAAATACAAATACAAAATACAAAAATCTTTATTCATCTTAATACTTAGCCTAATACGACAAGTTCGTACGGTATCTCCATTTAAGCTGGAGTGGCCTGTGTTTGGAGACACCGCTCTTCCACAACAATCAGTTATATCGAGGTTGGCCGTATGACATACAAAGACAAACGGTAGCTTAACTATATCTAAATTATTAGTAATGTAATATACAAAGTAATACATTAGTAATGTAATATACAAAGATAAAGGTTGATGTAATCGGCAGATTTGGAGGTATGTGAGTAAGGTAGTGTGTGTGTGTGTGTGTGTGTGTGTGTGTGTGTGTGTGTGTGTGTGTGTGTATGTGTGTGTGTGTGTGAGGGGGGGGGAGATGGTGTGGCTATGTGTGAGCGTGCATGTGTGAGTCGATGTGCAGCAAATGTATTTGTGTGTTTATGTGATGCTTAAAAATAAAGCCTCTGTTTCATCGTAGGACAAAGGTTGAATAAAATTAGTAAGTACCTATCTTTTTGCACTCTCGAAATTGTTTATCATAGATATAGATTTCTTTATTTATTTTATTACCTATATAAAAATGCCGAACGAGTATAATACTGCATGCTGGCAAATTTAGTTCTGGGGGGTGGTAATTTTACTATCATGTCTTTTCTTCGTTTTTTTAATAGATTAGGGTCAAATGGGAGGGATTTATGAAATTTAAGTAGCTATTATATATAATTTTCGCACAGAAAGCAAGCAGCTAATATTATACAGTTCGTTAGTGGAGAAAAGCCTGTTTTGAAGTACATTGTCTTGATAAGGTTACGTTGCGATCTTTCTAAATTTAGAAACTGTGTCTTTGCTGCACCACCCCATATTGTTATGCAGTATGTAAGGACGGATTGTGCAAGTGTAGCATAAATTTGATTTAATAAAAATTTTGGGGAATATTTTGAGTTATTAGGTACAACATGTCGAAGTGTTTTAAACATCCAGGTAAGTTTCCTAATTCTGTTACTCACATGCTCTAAGTGTGAATACCAGGATAGTCTCTGGTCTATGAAAACGCCCAAGTATTTGACTTTAGAGACATTATCTATTAATGGGCAATTACAGGTACGACGATTGTCGTCGTTACAACTATGAATTTTTATTGTGAATTCGCCCTGTGGTTGTAAATTATCGTAAATTCCAAAGCAAATGTAATTTGTTTTAATTGTATTGAGAGATAGCAAGTTGTGTTTAAGCCAAAGAGCAATCTGAGCTAGACCAAGTTCGGCACAATTCCTCACTTCTGGCCAGGATGTGCCTGCGAAGGCAATAACAGTGTTGTCGGCGTACGACATTATTTTAGACTCTTCACATAGACAAAGGATACAGTTTTTTCCTTAGGGGCGGGAAGTTCCCTAGGGACATCCAATTTAGAAAATTATTTTACTGTTTTAATGGTTAGATCTTCACTTGGATAAAGGCTTTAGTTTGTTCCCTAGAAAAGAGCAGGTCTCTAGGGACATAGCTATTAAATAAAGGGTACAATTTAAGTGCTCCCCAAATATGGTCAAAGCCCGAAGTTGGTTTAAGTCGGAAAAGAGGTAGCGACGACAAGCGAAGCGAGGAGGAACGTGTTAGGTTGACATGTTAATACACATTGGGAGCCCAGCGAAGCGAGGAGAACCCCGATAGCATTGACTATACAAAGATTATTAAATTAAAGTTACATAATGAAACACAATTTGGTGAGCATTTATCCGTTTTGGTAGGTATCGCGAATTTATTGGAAGTAATATATATTATGTGCATATTTCGTAGGCATTTAAAACAAGCCTTCAATACATTCGCGTGGGTTATCTCTGATACTTATCCAATTCTGAAAATTCTTTTACTGTTGTAATAGTTCGCCTCTTCACTTAGACGACGTAAGCTAAAGTTTTTTCCTGGGGGCGGGCAGTTCCCTGGGCACATAGTCATTAACTATGGAACCGATTTTGAAAATTATTTCAGTGTTTTAATGGTTAGATCTTTACTTGGACCAAGGCTTTAGTTTGTTCCCTGGGCATGAGTTTCCCAGGGACATAGTGAACTGTTTTTAAAAATCATTTTACTGTTGTGATGGTTAGTTAGTCTATTCATAGGTTATAGATTTTTCCCTGGGGATGAACAGTTTCCTAGGGACGAAATTAATTATTAACTTTTGAAACTATATTGAAAAAACGGTTTTAATAGTGAGACTCTTCACTTGGACATAGGCCGTAGTTTGTTCCCTGGGTACAGGTAGTTCCTTAGGTCAATATACAACTATTTTCATAAGATTTAAAAGTTAAAGTCAAACATGTACTATAAAGGATAATACAGCCAATTGGCCTAAATTTTTGAAACCTATTGCCCACGAAGGAAACCTATGCCAAACAATGGTACCTATTTGTTAGTAGTAAATTTTACTATCACACCGAAAAAATGTAACTATGGAAAAAAAAGATATAGTTATATCTATAGCTTAAGATGGGATAGGATGTCGAAATGGGTGAGATTAAGATAGCTCTTGAACAGCTGAAAAACAACAAGGCGCCAGGTGAGGATGGCATCACAACTGAACTCCTGAAAGCTGGAGGATACCCTATACTCAGACAGCTACAGCACCTCTTTAATGCCGTCATTCGTACAGGTACTATGCCAAAGGAGTGAAGCAGGAGCCTGGCCATTTTCTTCTTCAAAAAAGGGGACAAAACCCTACTTAAGAACTATAGACCAATTGCGCTCCTGAGCCACACGTACAAGCTGTTCTCAAGAGTTATCACAAATCATCTAGCCAAACAATTCGACGACTTCCAACCTCCAGAGCAGGCTGGGTTTCGAAAAGGCTACAGCACCGTGGACCACATTCACACGCTAAAGCAGGTTATACAGAAAACTCCAAGAGTATAATCAGCCTTTATGTCTAGCGTTTGTGGACTACGAGAAAGCCTTCGACTCCATCGAAGCTTGGTCTGTTCTGCAAAGATGCCTAGTTGACTGGCTTTACGTGGAGATGCTGAAATATCTGTATGACTGTATGATGTTTGGAAATTTTGGACCAAACATAAAGGGAAGAGTTGTATCATCCTTATTGGTCTGAAAAATATTAACAGATTTGATAAGATTATCGAAAAGCTAATCAACATAGGCAAAAGCTATTATAAATAAAATTAGACTCTGATTTACCTCCTTTGGTAGTTTTACTTGTGCGACTTGAATTCTCAGAAGTGTTGGGTAAAATATGGGGCAGGTCCTTGTGCAGGATGGTGCGAAGAGTGGTTCGAGGCACCTTTAGGACGGTCGCTCTAGCTCGGAGAGATAGAGAGGGTTCAGACTTGACTGATGCAGCTACTTGCTCAATGAGAGCTTTTCTGTAAAAAGAGTATTGTTTGCTATAGCACAATGACAGTAATAAAATATTTATATAAAGTTGTAACTTGGCAATTTATGTATCTCAATAAGATAAGGTTGTATATATCATCATGTCATTTAAGTATTCGACTGATGCCGGCCCCATAGTGGGCCGAAATATATTTCGAAAATTAATTTTTTTTATTATTAATAAGAGTTAAAGGAAACTAAAGGCTTTATATAGCTTAATTATATATATTTATTTCAAATAAGATAAGAGAAAACTGAGTGCATAATAGACCTATTATCAAGGGACCGGGGCCTTATTACCCAATTTTAACACATCTGTTGCTATTGCTTTCAAAGGTAGGTATTGATGGAGTTGATGCTCGTGATTGTTGGCACTTGGTGGAACTTTTGAAACAGGTAGGTATTGATTGTATTTGGCTAAAAATGAGAACACAAATAATTTCTAGCCAATCAAGTACCTTTGAAAAATATAGTGATAGATGTTGAAGTTTGATGATAAGCTCTGTTTAGATTCCGGGGTTTAGCTGTTTTTTATCCAAAATATATTTCTGTTTTTTCACACTGTAATGTTTGTTGATTAAAGTGAGTACCTGCGAGCTGGTCGTCCAGTCCGCGGAGCATCACAAACACTCCCTGAGGAGAACAATTTGCGTTCCCAAACCAACAATGTATTCTTTGTGGGAGGGTCTCGACCGAAACGCTGTCTGAAGTCACGTTTTATCTGTGAATATAATTCTAATTTTACATTGATTTATTGATCGAATTAAAATTCAAAACACCCGAGGCTACCTGGCTGAAGCTTATCCTCGTTCTTTTTCTTTCGTGAACCCAAACTGACGCCACCAGCCTCTCCTCTATTGTAAAATTCGAGGTATCTAAAGCCCCTTTCTTGCGTACCTTTTCTTGATATTTAGTACGTGATAGGCTACTTTCTGAGGGTATAGGAGGAGCATCTACTGATATTGCCAGGGCTAAATCATTTGGTAAAATAGTTTCAGAACACTTATTTTGTATAGGAACGTCCGTAGGCTGGTCATCTCTGGTGTCGATAAATGAACATGCTGGATATTCGTTTTGGTATAGTGGTTGAATATGACTATTGCTGTAGTGATACATAATTGTTAAATTTATGCAAACAATTTTCGATAGAATAGATTCCTTCCATCCATCGTTTTTAAATAAAATCTATCTCACTCACTCACTTTACTTCACTCACTGTCACTTCAAGTTCAGGGCTGCCAACTCCTAAAAAATTTTCCCCTAACCTAAACCAAAATACCCCTAAAATGCCCAAAATTTACTGCATCGATGGTAAAAACCCCCAAAAAAAGAAAATTATCTAAAGCTTTAAGAAAGTCCTTATTTACACAATTTCAGTGGGTCATAAAAATCAGTTTCATTTCAAGTACTCTTAAATTCATACATTTGACTGTTAAATAAACGTATTAAAACATAAGTAAAGGATATATGAATATAATTTGCAATATTCCGCTAAACAATTCTTGTCGTGCTATTCAAAATGCAGACTCGTGAATAGCACGACAAGAATTGTTTAGCGGAATATTGCAAATTATATTCATATATCCTTTACTTAGTGATGGACTTCCGCAAGGTAACGTCTATTTCAATTAATCGTATTAAAACATATTTTTTTCGATGGTATAGTCGACGCAAGATCCGCCATTCCTGTGGAGAGAGAATCGGACTATCATAATGTTTTGTAGCTAAATAAAACTGAAAACAAATAAAATTTGAAAAGCGCTTTCTAGCTGTCTTAGTCAAAGTAACGACATATTTCATTAGATGTGACTTTTTTAACTCATCAAAAGACTAATTATTATTTTTTATATTTATAAGCCCCCTAAAAATCCCTACTCCACTTCTTTTTCCCCTAGGGGGAAAACACCTAAGTTGGGAACCCTGTGTCACTTCCCCACTACTTCCCTTATGGTCGTTCAAAAACGCACACTGGGTTGGATTTCCTACGTTGCTACACTAACTAACCCGTTCAAAAATTAATACGGTTCGCAACACCGACCATACAAAAATAGGTAGTAGTGTCGCTACAGCACTGCACTGGTGTCGAATTTTTCAACATCAACTCTAAGCAGGGTTCGCAAGGTTCGTCAGGGACGTCAGAATCAGATTGACAGATGAAAATCAATACAAACTCCATTGGAAATATGTGAAATGACGTTTGGAGTGTAGCAACCTGGCCAAACCTATTAAAAAACTCAGCGTTGCAACCCCAGTGTTCCTACCCAGCCTAGGGTTCTTTAATGAACGCATTTCATATTTATACTATGTACGTACTACGTATTTGTTAAATTGAAATCTAAATTATGACTATTAATCTACGCCCTTAACAGGGTATCACATGAAACTGTATTAGCTTTCCACCTGTATTTTACACTGTGATATGCAATAAACAATCTGAATCTGAATCACTTCTGTGGTAACATTTTTTTAATCGCCCGCCCCCTGATTCTGTATCGTAAACTCAGTTGACAAACCAAGTGCATATCGTCTAAAACATACAATTCCGCTTATCTAAGGATACGTTTCCACTTGAAATGACTTCACAATTCGTAAATAGTTCAATACCATTATAAGTTATTTTGGAAGTTCATTTTTTATCTGTTTTTGTTTTGGTGAATAGCAACTATAGCTAGCAACCAACACTGAATTACATAAATAGCCACTGAGCATAGAAAATAATAGCCCCGCCCGCAGGCCAAGGCTGAGTTCAGTTTGATTGCCTGCGGACGCCAAGCGATCATGGCATCTCTTTTGCACGCGTTGAATTTGTACATGCTATCCTGCTGCCAGTGATGAGCGGGCGATGAAACTGAACGCGGCCCTGGTTGCAACGACCTACAGGCACAAAATAGATAGGTACAGAAGGCCAGCTACGGCTGACCTTGATTACTCATCACACGTATCGCAAGGCGCATGCACTCGCGACTAGTCGTACTTAGTCCAAGATTTTTAGATGTCCGCTCTGCATAAAATCCTTCTACGTGATTTTTCGATTGGATTATGTCAGAGAGTGCCCCCTAAGTATACAACCGAGTTTCTGTCGCCCGAAACCGCGAGCGTTAGCCGCCATCTTGGAAACCGTTTTTTTGCATATATCTCTGAAACGGTAAGTTTTACGTTAAAAACCGAAGAGATCTTTTTTGTAGAGAACAAAATTTCCCATCTTTTTTGTACCAAACTTTTCCCCCTATTGTTGATATTTTCCGACATATTCAAGTAAAAAAAATGTGATTTTTTGTTTTTGTAAAGTATCTCAATAATTTTTGGAGATACGAAAAAAATATTTCAATTAAAGTTGGAGAGCATGAAATTTTCTACAAATTTTGTATAAAACTTGTTCTTGTAAAATGATTAGTTGCTGAGTTCTAGCTGAATAAAAATTGTCACCTGGAATCGAAAATCAGCGATGAGCGGTAATACGTTACTCTGGCATGCAAACAAAAAAGTATAATCGAAAAATTTTATCATTTGTATCATTTCAGTACAGAGAAAGCATTTGTTCGCAAAATCGAATGTCCCAACTGAGGTGGCTCCGTTGGTGAACGTAATGGCGAAGGCGTAGGCGGTAGCGTAGACGATTGCGACGGTGGTTCCGACGATGATGGGTCTGACAATCTTTTCCGTATGAACGCTGTTATTCTCCTCTCATCCGTATAATTCGTGTGACACAATTTGTGCACGCTTACACTTTTTAAATTCTTCAATAAAACTCCGTGTTCTTTTTGCTCTCTTTTTATGCTTGATTGTATAAGTCTTTGCACACCTTTTTCTTTCACCACTTGTACGTCTTTATCACTTATAACTTTCTCACATATAAAACACGTACTCATTTTAACGACGTTCTGACTTAAACAGACAGAAACCATCAATTTTTTAGAAATAATCAAACAATATGACCCAAGTTTTGATAAAATCTAGTGTAAGTTTGACGACACTACTCTTGAGCCAAGTAACGCCTTACATCCATTCCATTGTATTAAGTTTCCTTTAGAAAAAATAATTTCCGACTCACCAGATTTTATAATTACCTATTATTCTTCTTTAAACTTTGCTATTTAAATTGCTATTTCTAGGAATTTAATCGAGAATTTTAATTATTATTCCGGTAGGGTTTTTTAATTTCTAAAGTGGCAGCACATTCGCAGCTTTTAATCTACACTATAAAGTTTACATATATAAAGAGGAAAGATTTGTTTGTTTGTATGTTTGAGGTAAACTTTGGAACTACTAAACCGATTCTAAAAAATCTAGTGTAAGTTTGACGACACTGCTCTTGAGCCAAGTAACGCCTTACATCCATTCCATTGTATTAAGTTTCCTTTAGAAAAAATAATTTCCGACTCACCAGATTTTATAATTACCTATTATTCTTCTTTAAACTTTGCTATTTAAATTGCTATTTCTAGGAATTTAATCGAGAATTTTAATTATTATTCCGGTAGGGTTTTTTAATTTCTAAAGTGGCAGCACATTCGCAGCTTTTAATCTACACTATAAAGATTACATATATAAAGAGGAAAGATTTGTTTGTTTGTATGTTTGAGGTAAACTTTGGAACTACTAAACCGATTCTAAAAATTCCTTCTTTTGTAAAAAGCTACACAATTGCTGAGTAACATAGGTTATATTTTATTTAAATAAAAGTAAGTTTTCAGTTTGAAAATTCAGTATTTGTGAACCATGTCGGGAGAAAAACGCTGCTTAGCTGGTTTATCGGCGTGCCCTGACCAAATGGTTAGTTATACGTAATAAAACCGGTCTTTTTTCCATACGACGAAACTGTATCAGTTTAATCTGACTAAAGATTTCCATCTACAACGATCCTGACACACCTCTTGCTAATATTAAGCTTGAGAAAGTGACTACAGCCAGGTTTAAGCATAGATACATCAAATACTGTAGTTTAAGTAATGATTTCTTCCCATATGGCAAAACTAATCAGTTTAATCTGACTACAGATTTCCATCTACAACGATCCTGACACACCTCTTGCTAATATTAAGCTTGAGAAAGTGACTACAGCCAGGTTTAAGCACAGATACAGTAAATAATGATTTAATGTAGTGGACAGAACTGCTATAGCGTCTGTATTTCTAACTTTTGCTGTGACAGAGCTTCTATGGCGTTCCTATAATTTTCATCTCATATTGCCAGAACTATTCATGCATCGATGACTGCAGTATAAAATATAAGTAGTTCATATTCTTGTGTCACAGTACAACATGCGACAATATTCTCCGTGCCCAGCAACCGTGTTGCATTGACATAAAGTTGAAATCAAAATGTGGACAGCCCCCGCCTCCCCTCTCACGCACACAGCTTCATTAGCAGTCATGTGCCCTTGAATTTCCGATCAGTTCCGCGGCGTGCGCGCGTACGAGAGGACATCTCAAATTTGTGTCGTGAACCCATTTAGCTAAGTGAATTACTATCGACGGTAAGTGAAATAATTTTGAAAACATGACTTTTTCGATCATTCAATATTGTGTATATTACAGCGACAAGTGTGTTTGTTGGTAATTTGATAGTTTTAAAGTCAAACATAAATAGTAAAACTGTGTTACAAGGCAGCAAAGTGGATGTAGGTATTTTCAAATCGTAAACGAGAAAACATAGGATTTGTGCCCTGTGTTTCGTAAATGCGATGTTTTATAATGTCTTTTACATTTTCTACTAACTAGCTGAGCTACTGAACTGCGTAAACTTCGAGTTTGAGTGATTTTGGGTCGACATGTTCTGTTTGAATTGCGCACGATTAACGGTTTTTGACAATTTATTCCAACGAGCATTTTCTTGGGATTCCGCCTAAAAGTGTGTATCCGTATGTGGCAAAATTCAAAAAGGGCAGAGTCGATCGAGCTAAAATTCAGTGATTAGGAGCAAAACTACACTGAAAAAATTTCATGATGTAAAATTTTAAATTATTTTTTTTGCCAGTCCATAATAATATGTTGTGTCCAATGAAGCGTCATTTCAAGCAGATCACTTTTAGAGGGGACCCATAAATCGCAATAAAGCGAACACTTTGCAATAATGTGGAAAAGTGACCTAAAAAAAAAATTTGCTCACTTTGTCAAAATGTTCAACAAGTATCTTAGAGCATTTTCACATATTTGTTTGAAATAATTTTTTGGCACTTAGGTCATTGTTCTGCCGAGGGTGTGACTTACGGAATTTTCGTAATTTTTAAAACTAATATTATGTATCCCAGTCATACTGTAATTTTTCTGGTGGTCAAAATATATGAATTCGTTTTACAGATGTCTCAACATTAAAGAAACAAGCGAATGTGCAGAGTCAATGATCCTTATGAAAAAGAAGGTGATCGAGTTAGAAGCATATTTGAAGAAGATTCATCAAGTGAAGAAGAGGAAGACCCCTACGCTGATCCCGCTGGTGAATATGGGTCTGACTCGAATTTTGAGCCTAATGAAGAAGAATCATGTTCAGAAACAGATTCAGATGCTACAGTTTTTGATTAAGAACTTCAAGAAGATCAACCACCCAACGTACATAATCAAATTGAAATAGACCAGCAATGTTATTCGCCAAACAAGTTACCTGCCGAAGATAATCAATTTGAGATTGAAGGAAGTGACCAAATCACCATAAGTCAGCCTCCACAACACCAACTGCCACTTCTTCCACGACCTGCCGAAGATAATCAAATTGAGACTAATGGAAGAGACCAAATCACCATAAGTCAGCCTTTACAACACCAGCAGCTACTTCCTTTACAACCTGCCGAAGGTAATCAAATTGAAATTGATGGATGGGACCAAATAACCATAAGTCAGCCTTCACAACACCAGCTGCCACTTACTCCAGAACCTGCTGAAGATGATCAAATAGAGATTGACGGAAGGGAACAAATCACCATGAGTCAGCCTTCACAACACCAACTGCCACTCCCTCCGCGAGTTTCAACACCTTCACTAGATAGCGCAAATTGGGAAAATACTACAGCTCCGATCCCTGAATTTGAATTCGATCATAACAATGCGGGACCTACATTTGAAATTAACGCCAGTACAACTGCAGTCGAATTATTTGATAAGTTTTTCCCTCCAGAAATTATTCAGCACATTGTCGATTGTACAAACACATATGGTGAAGCGTTATCCAATCAGTCCAGACCACACACTAGATACTCACGCAAACAAACATTTTCACCAACGAATCCAGAGGAAATGAAAAAATTTTTGGGACTTTGTATGTTGCAAGCACATAACTTAACTCTTACTATGCGAAAATTATTTACTTACACCGACCCCCTTTATTATCATCCAATATTTGCTTATAGTATGTCGGGCAGAAGATTTAAAAATTGTTGAGGTGCTTGTGCATTTCCGAATTAGGTGCAAAAAAATGGATAAAGTACAGATTGCATTTGAAAGAAAGCATTGTGTAAGCATTGTGACAGATTCAAAAACTGAACAGCTTGTTATGAAGTTAATGCAGCCTTATCTTCTGAAAGGCCACGATCTGTACATGGATAACTTTTACAATAGCGTCAAACTCTCAAACAGACTACTAAATTCCAAAACGCACACAACAGGCACATTAAGACGTAATAGAAAAGGCAACCCTAAAGATCTATTGGATAAAAAATTGAAAAAGGAGAACATATCTGGCAAAGGAAGGAAAGAGTATATGTTTCATCCTGGAAAGACAAAAGACAAGTAAACATGATTACTACAAAGCACCACCCGCGCCTTGTTACTACACACAACAGATATGGCAAACAAAAAATAAAACCAATAGAAGTCAAAGACTACAACGCACATATGTCAGGCATCGATAAATCCGACCAAATGCTAGCGTATTATAGCACACCAAGAAAGACGATCCGGTGATACAAAAAAGTATTTTTCCACATCTTTGATATGGCTTTATGGAACGCGTATTACCTTTACAAAAAGAGTCACAAAAACAAAAGTTTGTTGCAATTCCGAGAGGAAATAATTAGATCCTATTTAGGTCTGGACGATGATGTGACATGCGCAGTGATAGCTTCCAACCGCAAAAGAAATAACAACAGACTTTCAAAGAATATGTCATTTGTGACCAGTGGCGGTTGGTGGGTCTTAACACTGGAGGTTCACTCCCTGTCTCTGTTACTGACAGGCATTGCAACATACTCTGTCCGTGACTGTTTATAGCTAGGTACCTGAGTGAACTTACCATTTATTGTACAAGTTTACATTGGAAATCTGCGTTTTATTGTCTGCACTTTTTATAGTTATCATTTTCAAATAATTCACATTATATACCCAAACAAAGCGTCTTCACTTCACACATTATCACCTATTTTTTATACACCTAAAGAACGCTTAATTTTTTTTGTTTTCCAAGGACACTCCTGTACTTACTGGATGACTGGAAGAGGGTGACCTTTATTTTTAATACCGAAACGTTGTTCAAATGTCTCACTGCTATTTTTAATAAATTGAACACTAAATGCCATATTTATTAGTACCGAGAAGCTCCTTGCGTACAAAGCGCTCACTTGAACAGTTTTTTATTTCGCCATAGTATGTAATGATTTCGCGCACTAATATGTCACCAAACAATGCAGTTCAGTTCAAATATGACGCAACACTAACAAAATAATTAAAACTAACAACGGTCAAGGGCTCCTCTCACCTCCCGCTCTTTGATCTCCGACCCAGTTCGTCTAAGTTCGGCTACACCGTGCCAGGAGCACCGCACCGAATTCAGTATAATTTTCATACAAAATGCCCCTTCTCACGCTTACGGACTTCAGTACCTCTCTTTCTTTTCTACGTACAGATTTTGTATGGGACATTTTTTCCTTATGAGCGCAAGTCCCGAGCGCACGCTCTACCTACTCGGGCCGGACAACTTACAAATTATGGGTTTGTTTACAGCTATGTTTATGTTATTGTTCTTTGTGATAAGCGTAGTATCCACTTACTACTTTTTCAACATTGCTGCGGTCCTGCTAGTCTAGCATAGCAAACCATATCGAGCTCGATAGCGCTTATACAGTGCTCTGTCTCACTCTGTTGATTTACTTAGAGAGGGACAGACAGTGTATATCGAGCTGTCATAGCTCGATATGGTCTACTATGCTAGGTACCCTGGTTTAAGATTTTAATAATATACATACATATTTTAATAAGTAAAAATGTATTCACATAAATTTATACGGGAGTTCACCGCTCCAACGCCCCTTAATACAAACCGCCACTGTTTGTGACTGCTGCTCCGGTAGTGCCAGAACCATCATGCTCTTCTGGAAACCACTGGCCAGAAAAGATACCCAAAACCGCAGAAAATTACCAGCGGAACAATGTTTATTTGAAATGTCGTATGTGCACTAAAAATAAAATAAAGAAAGCGACCAGTTGCAGATGCAAGGGTTGTATGGAGAAACCACCATTGTGTCCAGAGTGTTTCGAGCCATGGCATGCCAAATAATTTTGATTAAAATAAAGCTTTTTCTAGAAAATGTTTTATTTTTTCAGTGTTCAAAATGTAATGCTATAGCAGCTGTGCCACAGTTACGTATGATTTATTAGTTTTATATGACACAACTTCTATAGAGGGCGCCTGCCATAGCGTTTCTGTCGTATGTCACGTATGTTTATACTAATGTGGTGACAGAACTGTCCAAGCAGCGACTACAGTTTCCATACATTCGGACTAGTGTCAAATTGTGGTTTCGATGTGTCCGTGAACCAGTGCCGTAACTAGGGCGGTGCCAGTGGTGCCCAGGCACAGGGCGCAGACCCTGGAGGGGCGCAGAAATGACCAGACCAGTATCTAGTTTTGTTTCATGCATGGTAGTTAGTATGTACATTTTGTTTTATTGCGAATATGGTGTAGACGCGCCCTCTGTACTATCTATATCTATATGGCATTTTTCAAGCGATCTTGAAACAACAATCTTGAAACTATACTAGACTAGGCCTGATTAGCGATTCTTCTTTCAGAAATATTACCTGCCGGCTACCATAAGCTAAGCACGCATGCTATAACAAACAACATGTCTCAAAAACGTCCATCCGGTTCTGAATTTCGTAAGAGAAAACGCGTGAGAGAGATGGAAGCAAAAAAAATGGGAAATACGTTACGAAAGTGGACAGTCACACAACCAGAAAACAGTCAGGAAGATGTGTCCAATAATGACGTTTTGGCCCACCCTGGTATGTCTGGAACTAGATCTGGAAACAATTTAAAGATAGAATATAAAGAAGACAGCCCAGTCAGCCCATTCCAGCAAGACTTGACCTTGCCCATCACCACTAGTCCAAGTTCTGAAATTCAAATTAAAGAAGCAACTGCAACTGATAAGATCCAGTTAGACATAAACGATCCTGTTTCATGGTTACCATTACCTGACCACATTCGTTGTTTCCTTGTTGAGAAAGGTCCTGATCAAGGAAAAGGTAGTCAAAATATTTCTTCAACTGAAGACGCAGGACGAAAATTTCATATGCATTGGTTTACAAAAAAGATGAGCAATGGCGAGATGGTACCAAGGCCTTGGTTGATTTACAGTAAAAAAAGAGATGCAATATTTTGTTTCCCATGTATACTTTTCGGTTCTTCCTCGACTAAGCAAATAATGCCGGCACTGGCTGATGCACAAAAAGGATTTAATGATTGGCGTCATTTAAGTCCACGTATTCCTGAGCACGAAAACTCTACATTTCATAGAGAAAATTGTATTAAGTGGAAAATGCTTGAACAGCAAATAAAAAGTAAGACCACAATAGATGCATCCTTACAAAAGGCTATTGATCAAGAAACAAATAAGTGGAGACATATTTTAAAAGTGTGTACTAGCATAATTTTGTTTTGCGCGGAAAATAATTCACCCCTCAGAGGCTCTCATGAGCATATTGGAGAATCAGGATCTGGAGTTTTCTTAAGTGCCGTGGATATGATTTCAAAATTCGATCCTGAACTTAGAGCGCACATCGAATCGCTTAATAAAGGAAATATTTCATATTTTACGCCTTATATTCAAAACGAGCTTGTAGATATTCTTGCCTCTGAGGTCAAAAAACAAATTTTAGACGACGTTCGTGCGGCAAAATACTTTTCCATACTTTTTGATTGTACGCCAGACGTATCGCATCAAGAACAGATGTCACAAATATTGAGATTCGTAAAAGTATCCGAGCAGAAAGTTACAATCGAAGAACGATTCATAGATTTCATCCAGTCTCATGAAAAATCGGGCGAGGGATTGTCGAGAGATTTTAGAGAAATTAGAAGTTGATGGATTGAATATTCAAGATCTTCGTGGCCAAGGCTACGACAATGGTAGTAATATGGCCGGTAAATATAACGGAGTCCAAGCCAAAATAAAACAAATTAATGAAAATGCTGATTACGTTCCGTGCGCAGCGCATTCTTTGAATTTATCTGGCGTACACGCTGCTAGTGTGACACCTGACATGATCACATTTTTTGGATTAATCCAGAAAATATTTGTGTTTTTTTCGAGTTCAACGGTCAGATGGGAAACTTTAATGAAACACTTAAATATTTCATTGAAAAAACACGCCGACACTAGATGGGCCTCTAAAGCTAGGGCCGTCAAATCTTTGAACACGCAAATACCCCAAATCAGGTGTGTGATAAAGATTCTAACTACCAATGATTATAATGCGGAAACAATCGCTACAGCTAAAAGTATAATGGACCTAATTAATTATAAATTCATATGTACTCTGCAAATTTGGGATCAAATTTTGGAATCTGTTGACAGAGTGAATGTAGCTCTACAGTCTAAAACCATTACTATCGACAAAGCCTCTGAATTAATCAAGGGATTAACAAGCCAGATTCAGAATATTCGCGACACTGTGGACATTGTTTTCGAAAAGGCAAAAAGAATTTGTGAACAATGTGACATTGAAGACAATTTTCCTGAAAAGCGACGAAAGCAAGTAAAAAGACACGATTTAAGTGAAAGTTCAGACGCCGGCTACTACATTACTCAGCAACAAAGTTTCAAAATTCAGATAAATGAAGCAATAGATACAATAATTTCTGAATTAAAATGGCGATTCGAAAAACTACGCGACATACACCACTCTTTCGGTTTTTTGACCGTAAAACACATAACTACATATTCGGTTGAAGAACTAAAAAAACATGCAGCTGATTTGAGTATCAAATATTCTGCAGATATAAATGCCACAGAATTTTGGGCCGAAATAGAAACTTTGAAGAGTCAAGTTGAAGCGACTACATTATTTGATAAATGTGAATGTCAGTCAAGTATGAGTCTTCTCAAAGCTATAGTGGAACTGGATTTAAAGGAAATGTTTCCCAATGTAGTAGTCGCTATAAAGATATTTTTAACGATGCCAGTGACTGTAGCTTCCTGCGAGAGATCATTCAGTAAGCTCAAATTAATAAAGACGTACCTGCGCTCGACGATGGGCCAAGAAAGATTGTCTGGCCTAGCGATTTTGTCGATTGAACGCGACATAGCACGGCTCCTGTCGTATGACAATGTAATCAAGGACTTCGCAATGAGAAAAGCGCGGAAAGTAAATCTTTGAGTAGGTAGCTGTCCTTTTCTTGTGATTACGGTTTACCTTAGCCTTGGGTCTTTACTATCGAGTACTTTGTGTCATTTCTGTATTTGAGCAAATATTTTTGAATAAACAATTTTTATCTTAAAGAAATCTACTAAGTACCTATACCTTCGTAAACAAAAAACAGATAGATTTATTTTTATGCACATTTGTCCACTTTATTGTCAGAGCCTGGTTAGAGCATTTTTCAAGGGCGCAGTTTTGAAAGCTCGCACCGGGCGCATAAAGGGCTAGTTACGGCGCTGCCGTGAACGTGTTAAGTAATGATTTTTTCCTATACGGGAAAACTATATCAGTTTAATCTGACTACAGATTTCCATCTACAACGATCCTGACACACTTCATGGCACTTTGCTAAAACATGGTAACCAGCAGGGTATGATGATGGGACTGGAAGATGGTACGGGATCTCCTCAACGGACAACAGCAGACCCTTCGAGTTTGGGCTTATTTGATTGGTCTTTATCAGCACTTTGGTAAAACATGGTAACCAGGGTATGATGATGGGACTGGAAGATGGGTACGGGATCTCCTCAACGGACAACAGCAGACCCTTCGAGTTTGGGCTTGTTTGGTTGGTCTTTATCAGCACTTTGGTAAAACATGGTAACCAGGGTATGATGATGGGACTGGAAGATGGGTACGGGATCTCCTCAACGGACAACAGCAGACCCTTTGAGTTTGGGCTTATTTGTTTGATCTTTATTAGCACTTTGGTAAAACATGGTGACCAGGGTCTGATGATGGAACTGGGAGATGGGTACGGGATCTCCTCAACGGACAACAGCAAACCCTTCGAGTTTGGGCTTATTTGATTTGTCTTTAATAGCATTTTGGTAAAACATGGTGACCAGGATCTGGTGATGGGACTAGAAGATGAGTACGGGATCTCCTCAACGGACAACAGCAGACCCTTCGAGTTTGGGCTTATTTGATTTGTCTTTAATAGCATTTTGGTAAAACATGGTGACCAGGGTCTGATGATGGAACTGGAAGATGGGTACAGGATCTCCTCAACGGAGAACAGCAAACCCTTCGAGTTTGGGCTTATTTGATTTGTCTTTATTAGCACTTTGGTAAAACATGGTGTCCGTTGCATATAGTCGTTCAAAAAATCATATTCTTTTGTTTTCCTTATTTTCACGAAAATCTCTTCGACGCGGGCGGAGCTGCGGGCGAAAGCTAGTATTTTATAATAGGCTAATTCATATTTTCATGCGAGTAATCCAATTTCCAGCGCCTAATTTACCACCACAGGAAATACTTTTATCCTGCTGGATACATGTTAAACATGGACCAATCTTTCGTACTGATAGTTAATGGTGTCGATTCGGTGTAACAAGACTTCACTTATTTGACAGGACTTAAATTAAGCATTCTGTCTTTTTCTTTCTGTATAGAAAAAACAAGGATAGGACCATTGACGTCTCGAGGCCAATGGATATGACGCTTAAAATAAGGTTAGTCTTGACAAATAAGTTAATTTGTTTTACACCGAATCGACACCAATTTATCACATTTAACTTCTTAGCTACACCTCGTTTACGTTAAAATATTCACATTGTCAATTTTAAGTAGCTAACTTACAATGCAATTCTACAATAACTTTGCTGAAAAAATTGCCAAAAAATCGCACACAAAATATACCAGAATATTTATTATCCGTCAGAAAAACTGTGAATAAAAATCTTCTGTCAATTTTCATAATAAACATAGCACCACATTCAAGAAAATTAAAAAGAAGCTCGCCTCCTGACCACTCGATTCATTACACTTGTCTTGTCACCCACAAAGTTATCTCGCTCTAGTATCAGGACGATATGAAGCGAGGACCTGCTGCGTCCGATAGGGAGGTTCTCTGTGAGCAAGTAGTCGTGCTTGAGGATCACCGCTACTATTTTCAGATCGAACTAGTACCAGAACTACATGTAGCGAAGTTCTCGCTACGTCCGTTCCCGCTACGTTCTCAGTAGCAGGATGGGGAAGTTCTCTGTGAGCAAGTAGTCGTCTTCGAGGATCACAGCTATGTTCAGGTCGAAGTAGTACCAGGACGACATGTAACGAAGTTCCCGCTACGTCCTCAGCAGCAGGATGGGGAAGTTCTCTGTTAGCATGTAGTCGTCCTCGAGGATCACCGCTATGTTCAGCTCGAACTAGTACCAGGACGACATATAACGAAGTTCCCGCTACGTCCTCAGTAGCAGGATGGGGAAGTTCTCTGTGAGCAATTAGTCGTCCTCGAGGATCACCGCTATGTTCAGCTCGAACTAGTACCAGGACGACATGTAACGAAGTTCCCGCTACGTCCTCAGTAGCAGGATGGGGAAGTTCTCTGTGAGCAAGTAGTCGTCTTCGAGGATCACAGCTATGTTCAGGTCGAAGTAGTACCAGGACGACATGTAACGAAGTTCCCGCTACGTCCTCGGCAGCAGGATGGGGAAGTTCTCTGTTAGCATGTAGTCGTCCTCGAGAATCACCGCTATGTTCAGGTCGAAGTAGTACCAGGACGACATGTAACGAAGTTCCCGCTACGTCCTCAGCAGCAGGATGGGGAAGTTCTCTGTTAGCATGTAGTCGTCCTCGAGGTTCACCGCTATGTTCAGGTCGAAGTAGTACCAGGACGACATGTAACGAAGTTCCCGCTACGTCCTCAGTAGCAGGATGGGGAAGTTCTCTGTTAGCATGTAGTCGTCTTCGAGGATCACAGCTATGTTCAGGTCGAAGTAGTACCAGGACGACATGTAACGAAGTTCCCGCTACGTCCTCAGCAGCAGGATGGGGAAGTTCTCTGTTAGCAAGTAGTCGTCCTCGAGGATTACCGCTATGTTCAGTTCGAACTCTGAAAATATAAAATAATGTACTTTATTTTAAGAAGTAAGAATGCCAGGTTAAAATATTCCGGACGTCAAAATTTTTTTGGATTATATTATTTATTGCGAAATACGAGTACATGGCTTTTGATACTCCTAATATTATAAGAGTGCATAACACTTAGACCATTTAACACGGGACCTGGCAAAGCGCGATTCTTAGAACTGGAATTATTCTGCCGTTTTCCACGGGAGGGGAGGTAAACACGCACAGCACACATTTACTCATTCACTCACACTCCTGCGAAAAATTGATATGTCACACTAAATCAAAAGCTGCAACACAAACACAAAACGCGCACACATGCAAACTTACACGAACAAATTGTTGATGTACTTCGGCAGAGGGGGATAAGTGCGCTTGCCTAGTCCCGTGTTATATGGTCTAAGGCATAACAAGACAGAAAAAGATCAATTAGAAACAAATTCCAAGTAAGGCAACTAATTTGAAAAAAATCCTCGAATCAGGAGGTGAATTTTTCCAAAATCTGTTTTACGGAATTTATTAATTTATTTATTACGAAAAGGTGGCTGCATTATTCCATGCACGATCGAACTTGGGCTTTGTATTTGTACAAAGACAATCTCCTATAAAGTTCAGAGTTGTCAAGACCTGAGGCGAAGGAAGGTTTGACCTTCCTAAGCCCGGGGTTTTGGAACTTCTGCCACAAAAACATGTGAGGATTTAGTATATACAGGTTGAAAATTAACCCCCTAGCTATAAAAGAAAGGAAACTGTTCTATGTTCGAAATAAAAAAATACATGTTTTGTTACTTTTGTCATGATTATAAAAAAAACCGACCAAGTGCGAGTCGAACTCGCGCACGAAGGGTTCCGAACCATTATCTATAAAAACGGCAAAAAAATCATGTCTGTTGTATGGGACTGCGCAGGTCTGACTCGCACTTGGCCGGTTTTAGTATTTGTTATTATAGCGTCAACAGAAATGCATCATCTGTGAAAATTTCAACTGTCTATCTATCATGGTTCACGAGATACAGCCTGGTGACAGACGGACAGACAGACGGACAGACAGACGGACATTCAGACGGACGGCGGAGTCTTAGTAATAGGGTACCTTTGGTTACCCTTTCGGTAAAACCCTAAAAACAATATCGATATAATCTTCAATAAAGCCATGGGGTTCATTTACATCCTGTATAGTGAGAAGAGTGTACAGACCGATTTTGAAGTAGACGGTGGTGGTGGTGGGACAGGTGAACAGCCTGGGCAGCACCATGTAGAGAGGGATGTCGCGGCGGCGCGGTACCTCCCCGCACCCCACCTGGATGTTCTGGATCTCCGTCGCTGGGGGAACACACATTACTATATTATCGTTTGAATTGGTTGGTTTAAACTTGAGATTCAACAATTTTTCTTTTCGTTTCTGTACTCTAATGGTAATATAGTCTGGCTATTAAAAGGTGAGACTTGAGTTTTTTATTTGAATGATTAGCTTATTTTAATCAATTTAACGAAATAAAAAAAATGTCATGTAAATATTATTTAAGTTATTTTTATGTTATAAAGCCCTAGATAATCCTTATAAGCGAAACTGGTCGGGTGTATTAAGTTAAATTATAATCCTGTGGACAAGTACAAGTGTCTTATTTAACAAGATGTCCACGTTTTACATTGATCAGATAAGTAGTTGACTCAGCATATTAAAACAAAGGCAGGTGGTAGAGCTGATGGACTGTGGAGGTACCACCATCTTACTCGCAAACCGCCCCTGAAGTTATTCGGGGGAGAGTAAGAGGACAGTTCGCAGACAGGCACAAATCCAGGTAGCCCACCAAGCCTGGGACCGTGTGATGGCGGTACATCCATCCCGAATTGCCAGACCTTAAATAAACAGACTTGTGACGGGCAGCGGCGTCACTAGTGCGAGAGGTTCTGGTACCGCGCTCACCAACCCGCCTGCCCAGCGTGTGTGAGTATGGGCCTCTCTTCCCAATTTATGATGTACACCAAAAATAAACGTCCCCCAGTCCCCGGCAGCCCCACTATTCCCGACTACGGTGGCGGTCGCGGTAACGGTGGGGCAGGGGATGCTTCACCATGACGGATCAAAAGCACATAATCCAAGATGTATCCGTGATCAACAGGTTTTGTACCGGTAGCGATCACCGACTTGTCCGAAGCATCTTGAATATCGACTTACAGCTTGAGAGAAACCGTCTGATGAAGCCTACGCTCCGCCCTTCTCTGCGCCAAACCGCTGTGGGATCCGAAAAGTTCCAAATGGAACTTCAGAACCGATTTGCCCTATTGGAAACCACTGAGGATGTTGACCAGCTTGCTAACAATTTCACGAATGTCGTGCGCGAGGTAGGCAGGGCTTATTTTAAGCCGGAGCGAAGGACTAAGGAGTCCAAAATTTCGAGTGGAACTCTGGATCTGATGAGGCAGAGACGGGAAATGTCTTCAGATTCAGCAGATTACTCCCTTCTTAACAAGCGCGTTAAAAGGCAAATTCGTTTTGACCTGCGCTAACATAACACTCGCGTCATTGAAGACGCGATCCAACGAAACAAAGGCTCCAAGGTTTTTGCTCAGCAGTTAGGAAGGACCAATCTGACGAAGCTGAAGACATCTGACAATAGAACCGTTACCTCTAGGCCAGAGATCCTCGCCTAAATCGAGAAATTTTATGGGCTCCTATATTCTTCACACGCTCCCAAGCCAACTGCTCGCGATAAAGACGACAAACGTGCACCTCTAGTCCGCCACTACACCGACGAACTCCCGGATGTCGAAATGGGTGAGATTAGGATTAGGCTCTTGAACAGCTGAAAAAAATAAGGCGCTGGGCGAGGAGAGCATCACAACTGAACTGAACTCCTGAAAGCTGGAGGTTACCCTATACTCGGACAGCTACAGGACCTCTTTAATGCCGTTATTGGAGCAGGAGCCTGGTCATTTTGTTCTTCAAAAAAGGGGACAAAATCTTACTAAAGATTCATAGACCAATGGCACTCCTGAGCCACACCTACAAGCTGTTCTCAAGAGTTATCACGAATCGTCTCGCTCAACGATTCGACGACTTCCAACTTCCAGACCACAACCAGCTTTTCACTGCTGCTCAATTTGGCTTTCGTAGAGGTAGATCTACTGAACAAGCAATGCGAAAAGTAATATATTTTATGCTAGGCGCTATGAATGAGTCGCAAAAGTGCTCCAGTATTTTCTGCGATTTATCCAAAGCATTTGACTGCTTACGGCATGATGTTCTAATACAGAAGCTCAAATACTATGGGTTTAGTGGGAAAGAACTAAAATTACTGACTTCATATCTGGATAACAGAAAGCAGACAGTTAGTGTTAATGGTAAATTTTCAGCATGCGATATTATTGATATTGGTGTACCACAAGGATCTATATTAGGGCCAGTTTTATTCCTGATCTACGTAAACGACCTTCCTAGTTCCTTACCAGAATGGGCGTCCACTACCCTTTTCGCAGACGATACACATGTAGGGATAAAAGACAAAACTCAGCCACTGGTAGAAGAGAAAACTAACGAAATTATAAAAATGCTTAACATATGGTTTGAGGCAAACGGAATCGTTTTAAATGCTAGTAAAAGCGTCATTCTGAAATACCAAGCCAGAAATACCAACTTACAAGAGCTAAAAGCAAATCAAACAACTTTTCTTGGATACATAATTGACAAGACCGTGTCCCATAAACTACATGTTGAAAAACTTTGTAAGAAACTATCTAGTGGGAACTACGCTCTTCTAAAGTTAAAACCCCTAGTAAGTCTATACTATGCATATATACAAGCTAATATAAATTATGCCATTACGGTATGGGGAAACGCAGCAGATATAAAAAAGTACTTGTTTGCCAAAAGAAGTCAATTAGAATTATAAATGGTCTCCACAGGCGGACTTCCGTCAGAAAATATTTTAAAATCAATAAAATAATGACTGTGACATCTTTATATATATTTAATTCCTTGATTGAAATACATAACGACAAAGAAATGTATCCTAAGAAAATTGACATCCATAAATTTAATACTAGAAATAAAGAAAAAATATTCGTACCTAAGGCAAGACTGGCTAAAACAAAAAAACAAGGACCAATTCTTAAACTTGCTATGTATAATAGACTTCCCCTAGAAATTACCAGACTCTCTGTAGCTGACTTTAAAATCAAGTTGAAGGAATATTTCTCCTGCAATCCATTTTATTGTGTAGGAGAATTTATGCAAAAGCGATTGACTGTAATCACATTTACTCTTTCAAAGCAATAAAATTAAAACCAATAGTGCATTTTATATACTTATTTTTAACATTAGCTGTGGATATTATCATCTTATTTTTTAGTTGTAGTTTTGAACTTTTTTTTATTAAAATATATGACATTTGTATTCTTAATTTTTTAATTTAATTATGACATTTATTTTGGTTTGCATTTATTATTACTATGACAAATAGGACTTAAGATTTTTTTCTTATATTATTATATAAATTGAAGGTATCGCATTGATATGTACTGATATTTATAAGATTTAATTAGTGATCATACTATATGTTATAAACTTGTAAAATGAATCTTAATTAGTTTAACCATTTGTGTCTTAGATTGTAATTTGACCTACCAATGTAACGACCGCTGTTATATTTATGGTGAATTCAATCTGAATCTGAATCTGCAGGCTGGGTTTCGAAAAGGCTACAGCACCGTGGACCACATTCACACGCTAAGGCAGGTTATACAGAAAACCCAAGAGTATAATCAGCCTTTATGTCTAGCGTTTGTGGATTACGAGAAAGCCTTCGACTCCATCGAAACTTGGTCTGTTCTGCAGTCTGTTGACTGGCGTTAGGTGGAGATGTTGAAATGTCTGTATGACTCCGCTACGATGTCCGTCCAAGTACAGAGTGTACAAACAAGAACGTTACATCTTCAGCGCGGCATGAGACAGGGAGATGTTATTTCCCCAAAACTCTTTACCGCCGCGCTGGAGGACGTCTTTAAAACACTAGACTGGAATGGACGAGGCATAAACGTAAACGGAGAGTACATTTCACATCTTCGCTTTGCCGATGACATCGTGATAATGAATCGCTGCAGGAACTGGAGGTAATGGTGCGCGGCCTTAGCGATTCTTCGAGACGAGTGGGCCTGCGGATGAATTTGGATAAGACTAAGGTCATGTCCAACTGTCACGTCATCCAAGGGCCACTAACCGTCGACAATGTCAGCATCGAAGTTGTTCAGAAATATGTTTATCTGGGTCAAGTCATACAGCTGGATAAAAACAACTTCGACGCCGAGGCTGACAGAAGAATATGCTTGGGTTGGGCAGCATTCGGAAAGTTGCGTCACCTATTTACGTCATCAATACCGCAGTGCTTAAAGGCTAAGATGTTCAACCAGTGCGTCCTTCCTGTGATGACGTATGGAGCTGACACGTGGTCTCTTACAAAGGGCCTGTTCCACCGATTTAAGGTCGCTCAGCGAGCTATGGAGCGGGCTATGCTTGGGGTATCTCTGATGAATAGAATCCGAAACGAGGAGATCCGTCGGAGATCGAAAGTAACCGACATAGCCTGCAGAATCGGTAAGTTGAAGTGGCAGTGGGCAGGCCATATTTGTCGCCGATATGATGGCCGTTGGGGCCGAAAGGCTCTAGAATGGAGACCACGTACAGCAAATCGTAGTGTAGGCCGACCTCGTGCCCGCTGGACCGACGACCTGAAGGACGTTGCGGGGGGCGGCTGGATGAGGAGGACGGAGGACCGACATGGGTGGCGAAATTTGGGAAAGGCCTATGTCCAGCAGTGGACCGACACGGGCTGAAGGATGGATGGATTAAAACAAAAACCGTTGACTCTGGCTAGTTCGAAAAGAGACGGTGGATAATAAATAAGGGACAAAAAAAGGGCGGTTCGTTCATCGCCAAAAGGACGAAAATCGTCCCTTTTAGGACGATCTGGCAACGCTGTGTGACTCCCTCATCAACCCCGAATTCACTCCGTGGACACCGATGTCACGAAAAGCTGCCCAAAGAGACCGTCACACGCACGACTCTTTTATTGTCGGAGGCATAGCGTTTATGGTCAAAATTCTGTTAGGCCATTGTGCCCGACGTACGAAGTAAGTAAGAGCAAAGACATTGTATGAGAACTAGACTGTGTACTGTCCAATTTTTGCTCAACAAAACTAGATTTTATTTCTTTCAAAAATAAGGTTGTTATTATTATGATACCATGTTAAAGCGAAAAACGAGTCGAGCGAGATAGCTGTCGATACTCGTGTGTCCTTGTCTGGCAAGTTGCCAGAGTATAATATATAATATATGAGGTCCTCAAAAGTGAAAAAAATAGCAGCTGATAGAGTATCCATTATAAAACACTTTCCACCAAAAAAAAAAGATTTTTGCGCGTACTTTAATTTTACCTTTTCATACAAATTTTGTCAGCTGATCGAACCACTGTACTGGGATGGGAGGTCACAAAATGATTTCAAGAAAAAAAAAAAATTCTTCTCGAATGTGATGATCAGTAAACAATACATATTCTAACCTAGAATTATTTTCACTTTCCTTTGTAGGACCTTATATACAATATACCTATATAGTGTTGTTGAGTTTCAAACGTGTTAGAAAGGGACCATCGAGTGCCTATACCCTTCTCGCTCGGCTCGTTTTTCGTATCGTAGTGCAGTCTAGTTCTCTATACAATGTCTTTGATTAAACGTCGGTAAAAAGCGGGCACACAAAGAGTGGACTGTGATTTGCTTTTCACAGTTCACACTCGGGAATATCTCTGACATCCCGGACTCATGTCTTGACATTTTTTTTATAACGTTATTAAGGTCTTATGGGCGCAGTTTGATGTAATCGGTGGACCTATAGTCTAGCTAGGAGATTATCTTCTTACCATCTCTGGAATACCCTTCTGCGCAGCCGCAGGTCTCAACTCGAACTAGTTGTAGTTCCAGCGACTTTATAGGTACCGAGCATTCGTCCACGCGAATCTGTCGAATGGATACCAGAGTAAAGTTAGTGTTTTTATTATCAAATTTTATTGAATAATGAAAAGTACAGCTTGAAGACACTTTAAATCTAATACGCTATACCTGCTAAAATGATTTACACTTTACATATACCACAATTTACACGGATTTACACAATACTCTTAAATAAATAACACATAATCACACTATACATTCATCCATTCATCAGCGTGCTCGTCCACTGCTGGACATTATACTTTCCCAAATTTCGCCTCCGTCCTCCTCATCCAGCCGCCAACCACAACGTCCTTCAGGTCATCGGTCCAGCGAGCACGAGGTCGGCCTACACTATGCTTTGCTGTACGTGGTCTCCATTCTAAAGCCTTTCGGCCCCAACGGCCATCATGTCGGCGACAATCACACTATACTACTCTTTTTTGCATCCCTTTCAGATAACCTCAGACATTCACGAAACACATACTTCAAACTGTCAGCAAACAGATTACACGTAGGGTTTGCTGTCAGTAGTGTGTTTAGGTCCTTTATAGCGCGCGGAAGCGGAGAGCAGCGCCGCGCCTGTGTTCTGGCAGCGGGTTGGTGCAGCAGCTTGTGACTGCGCACGCGATTGTAATTGTTGGGTGCGAAAAGAGAGGTTACGGCATTTACAAGTTTGGGGCAGTCAGAATCACGTCGCAGAATACGACACACTTGGAACAACAAATCCGTATTACGCCTAACGTCCAGTGAGTTAAAATCTAGTGTACCTTGGAGAAAAGTGGTGGGATTAATCAAATAATTTATTCAAGGAACCAGAAATAGCTTAATTAGGTTAGAGAGAGCGTTGACCTCAAACAGCTGGAGTTTCACGGACGACCCTCTCTCTAAACTCGCCCGTATGTCGGTGCGTTAGGGTTCACGCATTTTTGTTTGGAACTCAATTATTTCCCAAACTAAGGGTGTCCGCGGGTATGATTCTTGGGAAAAGTGGTTCAGTAGGGTCGGTAGAATATGTGGTTTTATTTAATGGTAGCAGTCTATTTACACCCGGTATTTATGTATATCTAAACGTTTATTTATTTTATTTATTTATTTATTTATGATAGGAAAACAAACAGCTTTAAATCGAAACTTAACATAACATGGCAATGCAAGTTAGCCTATAGTTTTCACAATTTAATATAAATACAGTTGATTTGTGAACTGCCTAATAAATAAGAAAACACTCAGTGTAATGTAATATTATTATAATATACTTACTTGTTGTAAATAATATATTTAATATATATATATATATTTATATAATACAAAGCTGTATCTATACCTACGTAAAATATTAGTTTATTTGTGGTTGCACCTAAACCTTCTTCATGTCACTCTTAAAAAATAGATTTGCTGCGAGTCTCTTAAATGTGTCTGAGCTTGTGTGAAACAGGTCAATATCAATTTCATGACTTAACGTATTAAAACTCCGAGCTGCACGTATTGTATACGTATTTTGCCTGTAGTTAGTACGCACAGCGGGAACGTGTAATTTGCTCTGGTGACGAGGGTTGGCAGACCTGGGAACTTGTAAATTGATATAGCTTAAGAGTTCAGGGCAGTCTATATTTCCGTTAGCTATTTTTATGAGGTAGTCTACATCTGCAATATTGCGTCTGACGTCAAGTGGTAGCAGATGGTGTCTCTTGCATCGTGCCTCGTATGTAGCATCAGTTACTCCAGTTTTGTATTCCAGGTATCGGAGAAAACGTTTTTGTATCCCTTCAATTCTTGTGATGTATATGGCATACCTGGGATTCCAAACTTGGGAACAATATTCAAGTGTACTTCGAATGAACGAGCAATAAAGAATTTTTATAGCTTTTATGTTTCTAAAATGCTTGCACGATCTAATTATGAACCCTAGGTTTCTAGAAGCCCTATTAACTATGCTTTCAATATGTTTGTCGTACAGAAGTTTATATCTTACTTTGCCGGTGATGGGCTTGTCGAGCGGACACACGGTGGTGTCGATCTCCGCGTAGATGGAGAACTGCGGCATGGTCCCCCGCGCGCCCCCCTCGCCCGCCCCCGCGCGCACGCTCGCCGGCGTGATCTCGCACCGCACCGGCTTCACCGGAGCCGCCTCTTGCTGGAACGTGGTAAACG
The DNA here is from genome assembly GCA_910592155.1 of Ypsolopha scabrella. NCBI lineage: Eukaryota > Metazoa > Arthropoda > Insecta > Lepidoptera > Ypsolophidae > Ypsolopha > Ypsolopha scabrella. Next base: position 6,092,705 of record OU342972.1, on the reverse strand, counting down.
AAATTATAATATCTGTACTAATAACACAGTAGTAGAAAGTCGTGTCAATTAATATTTTTGCGAAATTTTGAATAAAATAAATTTTTAAATCAAATGAAATTTTAAATAAAGGATTTTTATTATTAGAGTGCATTACAAACCAGAAAAGATAAATTAGAAACGAATGCAAAGACAAGAATTTGAAATAATTCCTCAGGCCACCTAAACCTCGGCTTACCTAAACCGTTGAATTTTTCCACCATACTTGTCCACCAAATATTTTAGTAACTATTTGATCTAACTAGCTTGTAATGCACATACTGAACGCTCACGAGGGCGTTTTGTGATTTCACGCCTTGTTCTTAAGAAACAGATGGCGCTGTCGTCGCTACAATATGTGTTTCATGCTTCAGACAGTTAAGAAATTCACAGTTCTCATTGACTAAGATTACGTTTTTATTGCGAAATCCATCGCTTTGGAATACTCCAAATATTATTAATTATTAGAGTGCATTACAAACCAGAACTATTTGATCTAACCAGCTTGTAATGCACGGTCTAGGTAAGTACCTCGATGGCGCAATTGATACCGCGCTTGTCTGGGAAACAAGAGTTCGCAGGTTCGAATCCTGGCCCGAGGAATTTTTTCAAATTCTCGTCTTTACTAATAATAGTATTTAGAGTAAAGCGATGGATTTTGCAATAAAAACATCATGGAACTTTAATATTGTACTGAAGCCACAAATATCATTTTTAGAATTTTTGTCTGTCTCTCTATCTGTATATGTTCTGTTTTAACTCGAGAATCACTCAACGGATTTGGATGCGGTTTTATTTATTATCATCTACATTATTTTATTAACACCTCTTAGACTCTAGCCACTACGGCTCACTGATAAGGGTAGAAATATAAGGTGAATTTCGTTTATACAGCCTAATTCATACCTTAGACTCGATAAGTGGTCAGGGCCAAGTGGCGATCCGAGGTGGAGGAGGAGGAGGAGTGGTGGAGGGGTCACAGCTGTCATGAGCCCCCTAAAATCATTCATGTCAACTCGAAAAATCCCCTAAAACTTGACATTTCAAACGAATTATTATCTATGTACCTACTAACGTCTAAGTCAAAAATATTCAAATAACGTTATAAAAAGTAATTCAAATGGTGCAAACCAAATTTGAAAAGTCCCTGAAATATTAGTGCCAACGCGGACTTTGTTGGTGACACGGTGGCACCTCGGTCGCATGCCTCATAAAATTATTAGTAAGCTTCTATTTGTTTTGTGATTTAGATTTTTCATTCTATAAAAAAAAATTACTTGACCTGTTTTTACTGTTAAAGTTGGCCTCTTTGACTGTTCTGTTCTTGAGCCAAGATGACCCCCCTCCCAAAATGTTGAGCTCCGACCGCGCCTGTCACTGTCAGGACAAGTTTCAATGACCCTGTTTGTGAAACGCGAAAAGCATTTTTTGTGCCTAAAAATTTGTTCAAGAACAACCTCGACTCAATAGTAGGTAGTATAGGAAGTCTAAATTTTATTTTGCGTATTTCACAGAAAGGGTCATTGAACTTTGTTCCTGACCACTTACCGAGTCTCCAGTTTGAATTTGGCTATATAAACAAAAGTCACCTTATACAGGTGAAATTTGATTTTTGCCTTTTTAACTACAAAAATAAATAAAGCCCCCGCTTAGAATAAAGGGCGGCCGTCAGATAACTAGTTAGGAATTTGAAATTTCTGTACCATACACTGTATTTAAACAACAAATACTAAAATTAAATTATGGAAAAGTAATTAATGAGCTACTTAACTTTGCAGTTCTGTTTCATAATTTTGAATGAACAAACCTGCAAATTAAGTTTGGAACTTTTGTTTAAAATCTTACTCAGGTAATTATTATATTAGAATGTTACGGAACCCCCAGGGTGCAAGGCTTAGTCACCCTTGACCAGTTTTTTAATAAACACCTTGCCTGCTTTTACTAGCCCACTTTTTGGGACAGCAGTCCTTTTACAAGAAGAAAATAATCAACTTTGTGGGAATTCAACATATTGATTGAAGGGAGTCCGTAGTCCAATTTGCATTTGGCTGATTTTTGGATGGCCGTGACCAAAACCTTTTTTGAGGGTTGGATCCGAGCCTGGATATGTATGTTATGTATTTGCATTGAATATGACAATCCTCACCCGCCTATACTGCACAAAGAACTGACAGCTGGTGTTCAGCGGCTTGTTCAGGAAGGACCGCTTCATGGTGCACTTGAGAGTGTACATGATGTTGACGAACACGCCGTGGTAGGTCTCCAGCAGGCCAGGGTAGCCAGGAGAGGGGGCTGCGCGGGGCTGCAGTGGCAACTCAAATGGGATCTCTGTCTCTCCCGCAGGGATCTTTCCCGCTGGGGCCAGCTCCATTGCCGTGCTGATTAGATTTATTGGCTGGAAGGAATGCATGAGTATCACAATATTTGATGGTGTATGTTGTCACTTCTCAGTTAATAACTAGTTTAGAGCTTCAACTACTATTGTATTTTTTATTTCAATAAAGAGTTACGAGTTGCTTCTTGATAGAACATTTTAACACTGGAAAAAATTTCAAAACTTTCTGATAAACATATGTAATGGATTAATAATATAATAATTTAATTGTAATTGTTAATTTTTGGAACAATGTATGTACATATCCAGAAGTTTTATTATTTTTTCCATTATTATTTCAATTTTTTCCAAGTTTAAAAGTTGCTGACCACTTTTAACATAAGAGTTATACAATATTTCGCGACCGGCGGGAGTGCGGGCCATTTCGTACTGACATGTATGTACTCGCCCCGCACTCCCGCCGTGTCGCGTACTATACCACTTAAAAAACATATTCTGTAGTCACTCATCATTCCCTAAGAGATGAAACTATGGCAAAAATACTAATAAGTAATAGGGACAGGTATATTTATCCTCTACATTGTTGTTGATTTGGGAAGTGTTTCAGACAGATCTATATAGGAGAAAGAGAAAGAAAAATCTGGTTACACAAATCAAGTGCCCACTGTGATTTTTGCATTACTCCGAAGCGTTTCAGAATACTTCCATGCAACTGTTTGTTTGTTTACTGTCAGCTAACAGTTGATTTTCGCTCGTTTCGAAACAGAACCTTGGTGTAACACAACTTAACTTATTTGACTGGACTAAACTTAATTTAAGTATTCAGTTTTTTTTCTTTGTTGAAAAGGCAAGGACAGAATCATAGAGTAACTTGCAAACTGGGAATGGACAGAATGCTTAAAATAAGGTTAGTCCTGTCAAATAAGTTAAGTTGAATCAATGGTTACACCGAATCAACTACACTACCTATGTATGTACTTGAACAGTAATTTGGAGGGCCACAAAAAAAAGGCAATGCAAATTTTACCAAGGCCCTTTTAGTAGGTGTACCTACTACATGCAGTCTCCAGGCAATGTTCTATAAAAATAAAACCACATCTCATCAGTAGCTATATAGTTGATCTTTAAGATGGATCTAAGCCATGCATCTGGACTGCAACCTAATGTTTTTGTGAGAATAGCAACTAAAAGGAATCACATAAGAATTTGCATTATAACCTTGATAGTACTGGAGAATGCATCAAAAATGCCTTGGTTTTTGGTGCTGAGCTGCAGACTGACTGCTCCCTCCATCACTAGAGTGAGTCCCTCGTGTCGAGCGTCGCTCTCTGCCGAAACCACCACCACGCCCACTATGATCTCCTGCAGGAAGACTGTTGGTCAACTACTCTTCTCCATCCATCAGCCTGTTTCGTCCACTGCTGGACATAGGCCTTTCCAGGATTTCGTATATCTGTTTTATATAAGGCCCGGCAATTGGGGATGGATATACCGCCATCCATCGGATCCAGGCAATGGTGGGCCACCTGGTTTTGCCTGAGAACTGTTCTCTTACTCTCCCCCAAATAACTTCGGGAGGATTTGCAAGTAAGATGGTGGTACCTCCACAGTCGAGCCCGGCATCAGCTCTACCACCTCAACTACTCTTCTCACTTATATATAAATAGGGCTGCCAGCTTTCTAGTTTTGATCCAGAGTCTATTAGTTTGAGCGGTGTATCTCTGGGCTACCAGTTAAAATTTTATATCAAAATGGCAACTTTTCCAAAATCTTCGAGCCAGCCCTTTAAGCAAGGTCGAAGCAGCTTAGCTTACACATTATCAGAAGGTATTTGGTCTGGTTGAACTTACCCCCTCATGATATATTTTATTTGCTCGTTTTAGACGAATTGAAATGCTTGTAGACATTGTGGAGTGGTGTGTATGGTGTGCTGTGTTTCGTATATACTTGCTTTGTGCTTTAATTTGTTTATTTGAAAAGCTACAAATTGTTTAAACATTTAGTCAGATTGCAAATAATTCATGCTGTTCTGATTCTGATAATGATAATACCGACTACTACCGTTTAGTTTTTCCAACTAAGGGTGACCATGACCAGATTTAAATTGAACATTATGCCAGCCTGCTTGCCTAAATTCTGCTATTTTTTTTTGTAAGAAATGCTAAAATTATGCTAATGATTGAAGTCATAATATTCAAGAATATATAAATAAAAACGCAAAAATAATTACTAAAAATATTTTATAAGAACTTCTAATTAATTTATCTTCTAATTTTCTGTAGTGTCCATGTTTTTATAGAAAGTTGTCAAGCTTTGAGCCATCTTTATCATATTTTTTACAAAAAGCGGCATTGCTGTCACTCTTGGCTCTTGATAACCAAGATGAGAACATTTGATCCTTCTCCCACTCAGAATGATAATTCTGGTCATATTTTCTTTTCATTTTTAATTCACGCGCACGACACCGACTACACATAAATAAACTGTACTTTACTAACTCTATGTACACACACAACTTGAAAGAAAAATATTAATTCCCCTAAAGTGTACTTGAGGGTTTCTAGTGGAGTAAGAAAAATCGGACATTATTTAGGAATGGTAGAATTCTTTAAATATGTCTAGCACCACTACCCAAATTAAGCACAGGTAGGCTTTTTGGCGGGCTTTTGAAACGTAAAGGCGGAATTGTTAAAAGTTTTTTCAGAAAATATTTTTCTGCTGTAAAACTGTAATATTTTAAGTTGATAGGTGTAAATAAAAATTGTACAGTGCATAGAGTTTTTGTAAAAATGAAAGAGCCTAAGGGGGCTGAGCCCCCTGGGCAAGATTCTTCTTCAACCCCTACGGGAACAAAGCGTGGTAGAGGTGATGATGCTTATCTTCAAGGTGCTCAGAACTCTCAAGATAATGAAGTTTTCTACAAACCATACAATAAACCAGGTTATAAACGTATTTTCCCTGAGAATCAGGTGAGTACTGAATACATTGTTTATGTCGAAAGTACCAATGAAGGTGAGAGACTAGGGAACAAGAACCCAGACATGATTTGTACCTTATTCAAAAATGAAATTAAGGGCGTGGTGGGTATTAAAAGAGTCAACGCAAATAAATTGGGCATTACGTTTTCACAAAATATTCATGCCAACAATTTTCTGTGCAATGAGAACTTTTTGAAAAAATATAATTACAAGGCGTACATACCAGCTAGGTCAGTGGAAATCATCGGCGTTCTGAGGTTCGTGCCAACGAATATCAGCAACGAGGAGTTATTTAAAAAACTCTCATCTCTGTACGAGATCATAAATATCAGACGTTTTACCCATAAGGTGAATGGCACAATAGTGCCATATGGATCTGTAAGTGTTACATTTCTATCCCAACAATTACCGGACTTTGTATACCTTGATCTATATAGATTCAAGGTCTTTGAGTATGTTGCTCCATTATTGCAATGTTACAAATGTTTTAAATTCAATCATGGAGCTAAATTTTGCAAATCAACCCAAAAATGTTCAGTGTGTGCCGGAGAACACCATTTCTCTACATGTGATAAGGAGGCAATTATAAAGTGCATCAATTGTCAGGGCCCTCACCTGGCAATTTCTAGAGATTGCCCTATCAAAAAAATTAAAATAGAAGAAAAATATAACAAAAAGAACTATGCTCAAGTAACTGCCTCCTTAAAAAATAATGGAAACCTCCATCCTTCTAATTATAGCACCAATTTTCCAAAGTTGACAATGACAAAAGAAATAAATAAGACAAAAAAAATGTTTGAAAATGATGTAATTAATAAAAACTCTATTCAAACCACTGAGTATGTAAAAGTTCAGACTGTAGACAGACCGTCTACCGTTCAGACAAACAAAAATACAAAAACTGAAATAAAGAAAAATGAAACATTAAACACAAAAGACTTGGCAGAAATAATTTTGAAAAATGAAGATATTATAACAATTTTGGTAAAAACTTTAGTTCAGCTGGGTAATTCAAGTGATGCTGAACCAATAACATTTAATAGCATAAAAGAAGTTCTGAAAAAATCTCTTGTGTTTAACCATGGATAAACAACATATTAGAATATCACAATATAACATTGAAGGCGCATTAAATAAAAAACCCCTACTAATTAATTACCTTATTGATAATGATATAGATATTTGTTTGTTAAATGAGACGTGGCTGAGAGAAACACATATTTTCAAAATTCCTAATTATGACTTTATAAATCAAAATGGAGCAGATGGACGATGTGGAGTAGGTATTTTAATTAAAAGTCAATTTAAATATACAGTTGTTTCAACTCCTTATTACGACTTTATGCAATCTGTAGCTATAATATTATCAACTAATGTTGGTAATTTAACAATATTATGCACTTATAGTCCACCTCCCGATGATAATCATCGTCGACGGTTTCAGGGTAGAAGATTAAAACAAATAATAAATAATTTACCAAAACCATTAATGCTATCAGGTGACCTCAATGCTCATCATATTGCATTTGGATGCCTTACAACAAAGACTAGAGGCAACGATGTCTATAATATTTTAGATGAATCAGACTTATGTATTCTAAACACTGGTACACCGACCACAGTAGGCAGTCCAACAAAAAATCCTTCTGCTATTGATATTGCTTGTGTTAGCTCTTCTGTGGCTCCTCTTTGCGACTGGAGAGTGCATGATGATGCAATGGGTAGCTATCACTATCCAACAATTATTGATATCCACACCTCAGTAGAAAAATATGAAATAGGGAGTCCAACGGAACGTTTTATTTATAATAAGGCTGATTGGTCATTATATACATCTGCAACAGAAAAAATATTAAGTAAATATACAATAGATTATGCTAACCCTTTAAAAAGTTACAATGAATTTTGCGAAGGTATAAATCAAATTAAAAATATTACTATACCAAAATTAAAAAAAACCACACAATATGTTTTAAAAAAACAAGTCCCCTGGTGGGATAATGAGTGTTCAGATGCCGTTAAAAAAAGCAAAGATGCATTAAATTTCTACAGAAAAGATGCAACAATGGCAAATTATATTAATTATAAAAAACTAGATGCCCTAAAAAAAAAACTGCTCAAAGAAAAGAAAAAAAATGGCTGGACTAAGTTATGCGAATCCTTTAATAGATATACTCCAGTTAGCGTTATATGGAATTATATTAGAAGGTTTAAACGTGTTTCTTTACCTAAAAACCCTAAGAATGATGAATGGATTCCTTCATTCATCGACAAGTATGCTCCATCCTCTCCATCTGAAAAATACATAGACGAAATAGCTTTGAATGAAATTTTTTGTAAACAAGGAAATGAAAAATGTGCTTTTCTCTCTAAACCATTTACTATAGAAGAATTTTTAAACGCAATTAAATCTAGAAAAGACACAACACCTGGATTAGACGATATTCCATACAAACTAATTCGAAGTATGCACATAAATGCACAAAAAGTACTCTTAAAAATTTACAATTTGCTATGGGACACAAACTGCATACCAGAATCTTGGAAAACACAATGTATTATACCAATATTAAAACCAGGTAAACTAGCAACCGATTTTAATTCTTACAGACCAATTTCATTATCCTCTTGTGTAGGTAAACTTTTTGAATTTATGCTTAAAACTAGATTAGACCACTATATAGAATGTAACAAAATATTACCAGATCAACAGTTTGGGTTCCGAAAAGGACGAAGTGCAACAGAAAGTTTCACATCTCTTATTACTGACATCAAAAATTCCTTTCATAGTCACTCAGCTACAGTCTGTGTATTTTTAGATGTGCAAGGTGCTTTTGATAATGTTAACCCTTCAATCCTGACCCAGATAATGTCAGAAGTAGGTATACCGGGACATGTCTGTAAATGGGTGTTTAAATTCTTATATGATAGAACCATGTATGTAAAATTTAATAACATCCTACATGGACCTGGACAAGTGTATAAAGGATGCATGCAAGGAGCTACCATTTCTCCATTATTGTATAACTTATACACTTGTCAAATCAATAAATATCTGACTGAGAGAAATATTAAATTCTTACAATTTGCTGATGACTTGTTAATATACACTGTAAATAAAAATGTAAATATAGCAGTAAATAGTCTCAATAAGGCACTTATACAGCTTCATAATTATTATGAAAATAAATTAAAACTAAATATTAGTGCTGACAAAAGTAGTGTAATGATATTTAGCAAGAAATATGATGAAAGCAACTACTCTGTAAAATATGCTAATAATTCTTTACCATGGATGATTGAAAAGAAATTTCTGGGTATTTGGCTGGATCAAAAGTTATCTTTTAATGCTCACATAAACTATATTATTAAAAATGCCAGCAGAGGACTCAATGTGCTGCGATCACTGGCCGGAGTGCATTGGGGCTCAGATCCAAAAATTTTATCAATGTTATACAAAAGTATAGTGCGTAGTCACTTTGACTATAGCTCACTGGCATACATGAATGCGAGTCTCACATTGCTACGCAAATTGGAAGTTATACAAAACAAAGCACTACGAATTATAACTGGAGCGATGTGCTCAACACCCATAAATGTTATGCAATGTGAGACATGCATACCACCACTGCATTTCAGACGCATATACATTGCTGAAAGATTTTGTTTAAAAATGATATCATCAGACAATAGATGTGTTTTAGATAGAGTTCTTCCACAAAAAAATCTTGAAATAAGTAATTTAGGATCCTATGTAAATAGCAATCAACTTTTATCTGGACATGTACCAGAGCTAATTAGAATAATAATTCACTTACAACAATCTCATGCTGCAAATATGTATATAGATAGCATGTGGCCATTATACAAGGTAGATTTCAACAGCCTTGTAAATAAAATAGCTATACTTAGACAAGATATTTATAATCAAAATGATCTACTAAAATTCCTAGATGAAAATCATCTATATTCACTCTATACTGATGGTTCCAAAACCAATAATAATGTTACTTCAGCATTCTATGACCCTCAACTTAAGATTACAAAATGTTTCAAAATTGATACTAAATGTAGTATTTTTACAGCTGAATGCTATGCTATCTACAAAGCTCTTCTTCATGTAAATAGTCTAAATATAACTAATATAATAATCTTCTCAGATTCACTATCTGTATTATTAGCATTAGAAAATAATTGTTTTCGATACAATCTCAATTACTTAATATTTAATATTAGAAATTTAGTTAATACTTTAAATATGAATGGTACGGCAGTGCAATTTATGTGGGTACCCTCTCATAAGGGTATCACTGGAAATGAAATTGCTGATCAAGCCACCAGAAATCCTTATGATGAAGACCATTCCACAGACCTGAAGATACCATTCACTGACCTACATGTACACTTGTCGCAGAACCTAAAATTATTATGGTGTGAGTACTGGAAAGAAACATGCAAAGAAAAAGGAAAATGGTATTTTAAGATCCAAGGAAACCCGCCCGCCCAACCTTGGTACAATAGAGATAAAGCGGCTAATTGCAGAAAATATATAACTACAATTAACAGAATGAGATTTGGTCACTGCAAAACCCGTACTCACCTGAAAAGACTTAACCTGGCTGAAGATTCGAAATGTATTTATTGTGGACAAGAAGAAGCAGACCTTGAGCATTTGATATTCAAATGTCAACAATTTGGTGTTAACAGATTAGTGTTAGCTTCTGAAATACAAGAAATAGATTGTGATGCACCAAAAGAACTGCAAAAACTATTGTCTGACAAAAGATTTTATCAACCTCTATACAAATACATTTTAAATACTGTAGAAAACCTATAAAAGTGAAAATAAAAATCTGTATAAATGGGAAAAAAATAATATCAGACTGGCTCAAAAGGACACTGAATCCAGGGCCGTAAAACACATTAAAAAAAAAAAAAAAAAAAATAAGCACAGGTAATTTGTCAATGTCTAATCCTGCTAATTTTCTGCGGAGGATTTCTAAGATTCTGCCAAAATCTGCTATCTTTTCAGATCTGCAACACAATCTGCTAAGCCTTAAATTGGGGATCGAATTCTGCTACAATCGCAGAATTCTGCTAAATCTGGTCACATTGCCAACTATAATGCAACAAGTTAAATTGTTAATATTTAAAATACTTTCGTGTTTTTATTCTTAACAAAATATCTAATTTAAAGAATAATAAAAATAAATTAAAAGTCAAAGCTGATCATTACAATATTTTTAGGAATTATTTGTAAAAACTAAACGAAATTTTGTTTGACAGTCGACCGACAGTCCTGCAAATGTTGCCCGTGAATACAAGACAATGTGACAAATCTACCATATTTATTGTTTCGTCTTGCTTATTTTCATTTTTACTTACAAGCAAAATAATTATATTGAGGGCTTGTAATGCCTGACACTGAGCTCCTCATTTTGCTTCAGGTAGAACTGAACTTTATAATGTTTCATTATTGTTTAAAATAGCGCGCTCCGAGCCATGACTATTACCACGCACGTATCCAGACTTTTGTTTTGGAGGGGGGACATTAATTGAAAAAAATAGAATATGAACTGTGAAAGAAACCTCTGTAATCACTGTACTATAATATTATTAAGTATCAAAAGTACCGAACCTTTTTTATTAAAACGTACTTTACAGTGGTTATGAATACACATTCCCGGTCCCGTGTAGGTTTCGGGAGGGGATAAATCCCACCTATCCTTCCACCCACTGGATACGTGCTTGACTGTTACGACAACTGAAACAACGCGCGCTCTAAAAATCGCGTTTTTCTCTAAAAAACGTTTTACGGTAAAAATAAAAAAAAATTAACCATTGATTTACTTAGTAAAGTATATTTTCTCTAATTATTTGCAATTTTCATTCAAATTGGTCATCCAAATTTCGTTTAAAATGAAAAAAAATCTTGAGAAATCGACCTAGCTCCCGTTTTTAGGTTTCCGTAGTGCCTGGAAGGGGATTCTGACATCGTTAGCAAAAATTCATCACACGCTACTTTTGTGGTTGAAAAATTGCACAGGAAAAATAGTAACCGAAGCATAAAAACCGTATTCCGGCCCACGGTAGAAATTGGATTCATAGCAAAATGGAAATTGCAGAGGAAATGGTCTATCACTCTGTGAACGTTGCTTGTGTCAAGTGAGGGATATTCGTTTTATTACGTTCCATTTTCTCGATTGAAATTTAGTTAAATCAAGATTATAAATTGTGGCATTGATTTTCATTAAAAAAACTTCTAATCATAATTCCTATTTAGTTGTACATATGTATTGAACCACAACTTAATTTTTATTTAAGTAATCGTACTTAAAAGTTAAAATGTTATTTGTGTCGGTTACGTCATGCGTAAAACGAAATGTGAAAGCTGTCAAAACAAAACGTGTAGGTCTGCGTTTACTTTGATCGCCGGGTGATGCCCGTATATTATGGACATACAACCCGGTCACATTATCTCGAGACCTCGCTGGAATGCGAACCACCCACCCCGTTCTCCTTTCACCTCCCCGCGCTTGCCACGGCGCGTCAGTACGGTTAGCACTTTCGTTGCCGATACGCGTCGACTTGTTTTCGTGGTATATTTTTAAACATTCCATTGTTACGTTTGGACTTTTATTGTTATTTTGTTATTGCTGTTACGTTAAAATATTGTTTTTGTTGCAACGTTGGACATTTTTGTTAAGTTTGGACATTTTGGTTTAGTTTGGACATTTTTGTTACTATTTCGTTGCTTTGAAGTGGGACAGTGAAAGTTTTTCAAATATGGGAAAAACTATTCACAGTGAAGCAAGAAATTTAATCCTGAAAGTTCTGTTCGTGAAATAAATATATCCCTAGGCGAAGAGAGTTCAGACAGTGAGATCAGCGATAGCGATAGCGATAATGAGACAATGACTGGCATCGAGCCAATCATATATTCTGAAGAAGATTTTTAGTCTGTAGTTTTACTTAACCCACTTAACCAAGATTGTTTCATTTATTTTTCATCATTTTAATCATATCATTATAATAATATTACCTGCATTAAATTAATTAACACAATATTTGTTTTGTTGGAAATCTTATTGCTTATAATAATATCCTACTAGAGGATGCTTGTTTTGCGCACCATATCTGAGCGCCGACGCGACGTGACGTGATCGACGCCAGGTCTCGAGATAATGTGACCTGGTTGTAAGTTATGACACCACAAGAAACCACAAGTTTTTATCAGAAATACCCCGATTGTTCAACAAATGTCAAAAATTTTAGGGAAAAACGTGGTTGCACAGCTAACTTCAGGCCAAAATGGTGATGTCATGGGTCGCGTTACGACAACTGTTAGGCGGGCGTCGTTGGATAATCAAACTGAACACACTCTAGTAGTTTCTTTATTATTATTATATCCTTTATTGTACACACACAGAAACTTAAATTAAGATAACAAAAAAAGTAAAAAATATGCACAAAGGCGAGCTTACCTCTTCAAGAGGTTTCTTCCAGCCAACCAGTACTGTGGTGAAAGAATACACGAAATAGGTTAGCAGCAAGCATAAAAAAGGATTTTAACAACTTATTCTATACAAATAAAATAATAAAAATGTAAATTATAGATATAAATATAATGGAAATAAATGAATAAATACAAATATATATTAATATATACTTAAATAATTTAAAATACATACTTAAATATTACTCATACGAGAGGAAGTGCTCTTTTAATTTACGTTTAAATGAAGATATCGACGGACTATCTCTCAGAATCTTAGGCAGTGTGTTCCATATTCGAGCTGCTCGTACTGTAAATGATTTAGAGTAAAATTTAGCATTACATTGAGGCACTTGCAAGGTCCTGAGGTCACACGATCTTTGAAGCCTGTCACGAGGGGGAAGAAATCCGAAACGTTCGCGAAGATACGGAGGGGCAAAGGGGTTATGTAAAATATTAAACAAGACGCTAAGCATGTGCATATTTCTGCGAGAGCGAATTGATAGCCACTTTAGTTTGCGCCTGTTCTCTGTAACATGATCATACTTGCGTAGACCAAAGACAAAACGTATGGCAAGATTCTGGAGACGCTCAAGCTTGTTGACAAGTTCCTCAGTGGCATCCATAAAGCACACGTCAGCGTAATCTAATAGTGGCAATAACAAAGTTTGTGCAAGCATGACTTTCGTTTTAACAGGCAAGAAATTTTGGAGTTTTTTAAGCGAATGGAACGAGAAGTGCATGCGTCTACTAATTTCATTGATGTGCGCTTGCCAAGATAAATTGCCATCCATGAAGACGCCAAGGTTTTTTACCTTGTCAGCAAAGGGGATTATTTCACCATTATACAACACGCATGGTAAAATTCCAAAGGTGATGGTATCTCTCAAACGCTTACTACCAATGATGATAACCTGAGATTTTTTCGGGTTGACAAGAAGACCGTAGTCTAGCGCCCACCTCAAAATTGAAGTCAGATCATCATTAATGGCATTAATAGCTGCCAAATCATTTTCTACGTTTATACCATCACCAACATCATTCTCAGCTCTAACTGCATCGAAATGACGATAGATTTGCAGATCATCAGCATATAAATGATAATTAGAGACTAAAGTGCGGGTTATCTCATTGATGAAAGCTGAAAAGAGAAGGGGAGAAAGAACTCCTCCCTGAGGAACACCAGCACTTAAATCAATCCAATCTGATGAAGATTCATCACTGAAGACACATTGCTGACGTCCAAGAAGTTAGGATCTAAACCAATGGATAACGGTTGAAGACACATTATTACAACGTAGGGTACCAAGCAAATTATCAAAATCAACGGAATTAAATGCACTGCTGAAGTCAAGTAGTGTAACCACGGTAAGCTGTTTGTTATCCATTGCTAGCCTGATGTCATCAGTGACTTTCAACAGTGCAGTGACAGTGCTATGAAAAGGACGAAAGCCGGACTGAAGCGGACTAAGAAGATTGTTTTTGAGAAGATACGAGTAGAGTTGCTTATGTACGGCATTTTCAAGAATTTTGGATAAAATGGGGAGAATTGAAATTGGACGAAAGTCAGAGTAAGAAGTGGGATTAGGTTTCTTAGACAGGGGTATGACGTTAGCTTTTTTCCAAGCCGTTGGGAAAACGTTGCTGGCTAAAGAGAAATTACAAATGTGTGTGATAATAGGAACAACATCATCCACAATAGGTAATATCATGTCACGACTGAAGCCATCACTACCCACTGCCTTAGTTGTAAAAGATAAAATACTTTTCCTAACATCAAACTCTGTAACATCAGAGAAAACAAATGAATCACAGGATGGTAGAACTTTTTGAGATAAATCGAAGAGAGAAGAAGTTTTAACTGAACTATCAAGATTAACAGGAGGAGTAGAGAAATGACAATTTAAATCGTTGAGATCTTTGGTATTATCCTTAAGGGCTGGAGACTTACCCACACCTAACGTTCTTAGGAACTTCCATTCTTGAGGAGGGGAAAGGTCTTCAACTGCTGAATGGATATGACGACGTTTCGCATTTCTACACAATATATTGCATCGATTGCGTAGATTCTTATAAGCGAGGAAGTTCTCTGGTAATGGAAACTTTTTGCACTTATGCTTAGCCCTGTCTCTTTTAGCCATTAGAATTTTGATAGGTTCTGTAAGCCCGGGAGCAGGATAATGTTTAACTCTGATAGGTTTGACAGGAGCATAAATGTCAAATACATGAGTAAGTAAAGAAACAAATAGGTCAACCACACTCTGCGTTGTAAAGGATAGACCAGTCAAGGCCACGTAAATCAATATCCATATCCTTGAAACTTCGCTGCACAATGACCTTTGCACGACGCTTTGGGGAACGACACTTATATGTTAAGTAAATAAGGTCATGATACGAGAAGGGAGCTGTCATTTGGCCATGAAGCATACAGAGTTGGGTTTTGAAACAATCATTAAATCTAACAACGAGGGAGCACTATTTGGTGGATGATGGGTAGCAGAAAGTGGGAGAATTTGAAGATCAAAGGAAGATACAAGAGCTTGCAGTTTACTAGAACGTGAATCATTCTTAATAAGGCATGTGTTAAAATCCCCCATTATAATAATGTTGTCATAGAGAGGCCTAAAACTTGTGAGAAGAGATTCAAAAGTGTCAAAATAATTTACTTTGGAGGAGGGACTGTAAGCTACACCTAGAAGAATTTTCAAGTGGTTCAAACTAATTTCTATAAATAAGTGCTCAAAGGAACTCGTATATGGAACAGGACATTGGCTTTGGCTAATCACTGTACATGGTTTGTTACTGTGAAGATATACACACACACCTCCACTAGAGGTTCTGGTTCTATCATTATGCAATAGTCGATAGCCATGAAGAGGAAGTAAAGTCGAGGGTAGCGACTAGCGATGGACGGAGCCATGACTCTGAAACGATAATTCCGTCAATTGATCAGAGAATGAAGTAATAAAATCAACGTAGTGTGCATAAATACTTTCAGTATTGATATGTACCAGGTTTAGGTTTGTAGATGTTTTATTGAAGACTGACTTTAATTTTGTGTTGAGAGGGGCATCAGATAGACTGGTGTCATTGTCATTGTCACTGGCACTTTCATATTCGTCAGAAGAAGAGCACGAGAGAAAATCAAAATCAAGAGGTAAGCAATCAGACATCTCTATAAAGTAAATAAAATAGAGTAATAAATATATGTAATATAACAAATGAAACTAGTTATTAATTACTAACCTAAAGTAGAATTCTACTCACAGCAGAACCTAATACACCATTTGACATCATTATTTATTAATTTAAAACAGATGTTTCTTTTTTAACCACCCACTGAACAACAACGGAGACAAAAATATGTATTATAGAAAGTTTACTTGTTTCTTTTTTAATCCAAGCTACTGAGAAATTTTAACAAAAAAGGTTTAATCTATCGAGTTCCCATTGTGGTTCAAATAGTATTAAGTAATAAATAGATAGCAGGCAAGGTCGTGTCTCGAATCTGTTTCACAGGTTCTCAACAGGTAAGGTATGTATAATGTTGCGACTTATCTAAATGTTGAGTAATTTGTCCTATCACAGAACAGAATCACATGTACTACAGTTTGCAAGCGGTAGTCTGTATTTTTTGTAATGTCAAACTGACAGTTTTATTCACAGAGAGGAAATAAAAGTGTAAAACAAAATAAATAAAAATAATCTACCTACATACCTAAATACCTAAATTAAAACGAACTCTTGAATATTGCTACATTGAATCGTAAAGGGGAGCAAGATATGATTCCATTAGCTACTTTTGTTACAGAGGTTAAATTTTTTTAAATTTATTTTTGAGAACAAAGATATTTAAAGTATCATAATGTATTTGTATTTTTGGAAACTACAAGCATAATAATGTCCTCTTATCCCGGAATATTTACACTGAAGGAAACGGAAAGAAAAAGAACCTTCGTAAAAAAGAAAAGTGGTGAGTGTTTCTAAGATATATACCTATTTTATTTTATTTGCATCGCTATAACTTATACCTAATATTGTTATATGTTTCAGAGAAGGTCTCGCAAAATAGATCCAGTAGAAGCCCTGGAGGAGATGAAACTAAAGTTGAGTGTGATGAAAGTGAAGGAATGCTTTTGATGTCCACTACAATCTACACTTGATGTCCAGCATCGATATTTATGATACACAAGACAGCAAGCGTCCAAAGTTGCCTTTACAAGTAAGTAACTTGGTAATCTTTCCTCCAAATAAACTGATTAGGGTTACACCAGTAAAAAAACAATTCGTAAAGTGGATAAACCTTGGTATAACTTAGAAACAAAATTTATAAAACATCTTTTTAAAATTAGGTAAGCATAATGTGGTCCTAGCATAATGTGGTCCTAGCATAATGTGGTCCTAGCATAATGTGGTCTTAGCATAATGTGGTCCTAGCATAATGTGTAACTGAAAAAAAAATCAATTACTGTAAAACTCATTAGCATGTTGGGGTGATAATTGTTGGAAAATACTCGTCCATGAAGCTTGTATCTTACACCCATCTAACATTGACAGCAGGATAGCATTTACAAATTCAACTCCAAAGAAATAGTATCTCAGATGGGCATCGTCCAACAATCAAACAGAATGTAGCCCATGTTAGCATAGAGTTATAATGTATATTCCAGAACTCAAAATAATTTTAAATGCTGTTAAAGAGATGACTAAATGCCTTTATTTTTTACAGATATGATCATCGACACTACCAAAAATGAGCTACGAGTCACAGACAATTCATTCTCTTCCTGGAAGTCGTCTTAGATTCTAGCTTTCATATTAACTTGATCGGCAGGGCACGTGCCTTAGACAAAGTTCATGTGTTTTGTTATTATAAGTACAAACTACTGTAGAGATGATTGTAGTTGTTTCTTTAATTAGGAAAGCTGTTCAGTGTGGCTAGCACGCGCCAGAGATACAGCATCTATCTATTCTACTTGCATTGCACTCTCACGCATATCGCGTTTGTGAATATGCGAGAGAGCAGGTATGATGGAAAGACACTGTATCAACGGCGCATGCTAGGCCCCCAGTAGTGTGTGTCACTAATCTTTACCTACCTATGTAATGTTCACTGTCATTGGATGCTATACCTATATACTTTCAAAAGAAATTAAGTTTCTTGATACTTGTAAGATATCAATTGTTTTTGAGATTATAACGAAATACAATTCTGCCTCAAACATTTTATTTTTATTTTTAAGCCCTATTTAATGTTAATTAAAAAAACCAGCCAAGTGCGAGTCGGACTCGCGCACGAAGGGTTACGTACCATTATATAAAACAGCTGATTTTTTTACGATTTCAGGATTGGCTCCATATTAAAAGTTGTTAATATTGATGAGTACCTACCCAGTTTTCGTTACAAAAATAACTTAAATTTCACGTTGTATAGTGTTGTTGAGTTTTTAACGTGTTAGAAAGGGACCAACGAGTGCCAACACCCATCTCGCTCGGCTCGTTTTTCGTATCGTAATGCACAGTCTTGTTCTTTATACAATATCTTTGACTATACTATACATTTTTTTTTCTGTTTTAGAAACGTTCATGAAATTTTTTTTTCATTTTGCAAGTAGTTTTGAGTTCATAATGAGGATTTTACGATATGAGGTTAGATAATAGTAGTCTTAGAAACTGGTACCTACTTAAAAAGGTTATCAAAAACACGAGTGTTTCAATACCTAGTTATGTATATTTTATAGTTATCTAAACTCATATCCATTTTGAGAAAATTCTACCATACCATAGGTTTTCTTTGAAAGTGACAACACAAGATTGTCAGTCAGTTGATTAAAATGTCTGTAGAAGGCGGTTGTTCGAAAAACTTCTTCAATTGATTTACGATTTTATTAATTTTGTTACGTTTCCTAATATTTAAATCGTGTGTTATATTTTTTAATAGTGTCCAATTATTTATTGAGTCGTGTGTAGCGTGTTGTTCAGGTCTCTTATTGGACATATATCGGATCGATTGGACCAGGTGATGCCGCCACCCCGAATGGATCGATATTGGTGACTTGCTGGTGCTGTTTATTGAGTAGAGGAGCGAGGATGGAGAAGTCAGCGCGCCCTCGCACGGCTCTGAACGAGTGCGTCAAGGTGGTGGTCCGGTGCCGGCCGCTCAACGAGAAGGAGAAATGCGAGGGTTACGATGAGGTAACGTTCCCTTGTTTTGTTGTTTATGTTGGGTGCTAGGGCTGCGCAGACCTGGTGCGTCACTGTCGCCTGACGACCCGACCTCTGGAGATACAGATAACATTATTCGTTTCTGTTATGGGAAGGATAAGCACGCGATTTAGATTTTTTAATGGCCTTAGTTCTCTCTCCTTGATTCAAATGGATGACAAACTGTTTAGTATAATGATGAACTATAAGCGAAAAAGTTGCAAATATGAGTATCAAATATAGAAAAGTAGAGTAATGATGAAACTCATGTAGATTTACTCAGAAAGTGAGATGTGGTACTTGCTAGTGATAGATCGCGACATGAATCAGTTGACGTGGGAGGCTACGAATGCGGCTTGTACTATTCAATTCAACAAGTCGTTCATTTCCGCCCAAGTATATGAAAAATATCTATCAAAGATTCCCAGGAACCAAAGTTTGCAGGTAGGCTGTGAATAAAATTTGTTTCAACAGTGGGTAGGTATGTAATAACTGTAGACAGGTGACCCAGACCTCATGGCAATGCCCTTGACCTGCCCTGTAAGCCCAGTCGTAGGAATCAATCAGATCAATGAGTGTCCCACAATTTTGGAGTTATGATAATGAAACAAGAATACCTATATATCGGTAATGGGTATTTAGCAGCTCATATTAATTCCTAATAAACATTTTCCTGTTAGAAGGAAAAGTTCATTATATTTTTGAGGAAGTACTTTATTTTGTTGCATAAACTTTTTTCTCTATTTAAATGTCCTGGATTAAAAATTATTTCCAGAAATCAACAATTCTGGAACATTTTTCTACCACTCTTTTTAAAAAATCCCAAGTCTTCCTATTTTCGGAACTAGTTAAAAGACTTTATTTCTCTTTTTCATTTTCATGCATAGAAAATATTAGGGAACCAACAAATGGTATCTCACATTTGCCCTGATAGTAAACTTTTCAAATTTAGTTATATTCTTATGTATAAGCAACAAACTAGGCTAGTAAGTTTTGTACTGAGATAAAAATTCCATACAATACTAGTTCATTGGATATATGATAACAAGACTTATTTTATATTTATAATTACCCTAATTCATATATTTCCCCTCTATAATCATGTGAGGCAGTTCTTTCAAAGTTGGTAATTTTTGATCATAGGCTACTTTTCATCCCGGAAAAAAGCATGTCGTTAAACCGAATAACACGCGGGCGGAGCCGCGGGCAAAAGCTAGTGCTTGCATAAAGGTTTCAGTGATGCAAAAAGGAAGTGCTAGTTATAGGTAACTAGCTTTTTCCCGCGGCTCCGCCCGCGTGTTATTCGGTTTAACGACTTGCTTTTTCCCGGATAAAAAGTAGCCCATGTGTTAAGTTAGGGTATAAGCTAAATTTCATCCAAATCCGTCCAACCGTTTCAGCGTGAAAGAGTAACAAACATACACACACACAAACTTTCGCATTTTTAATATTAGTGTGATGTGATGTATGTGGATTATTGCCAGGTGGTGTTTTGGTTTCTCTTCTCTTATCACAACATAATGAAACGAGCAGCTGTGCTGCTTTGTTACATCTCAAGTGAATCATCTCTTGAAATTATACAAATATGAGTACTCGTCTTTTATCTCTCTTGTGCTATGCTAAGAACTTTGCGTGCAGCTGAGCCTCAACTGATGCAGTACTCAGGTGTGCCAGTAGCCCTAGCAGTACGCCAAAAAGGCTGCAAATGGTGTTGAAGCATGGAAATCGGTACAATATTGATTTTACGTCTATACTAAACAATACAAAAAAATTCACAACAAAAAATATATTTCAGGTGATTCTATTATTAAAGTTCAGTATTTATTGTGTAGCTTCTAGTCTTTTAATACGTACTACTTTAAGATCGAGAGAAATTTATTGGTATTTTTTATTTTTTTTCTTGTCCATATCTACCACAAATTAAATTTTCTGACTGTCGCCAAAAATTTATCAAAATATACCTATACTATGTATAATACAGTTTTATTTTCAATTTTGTTGAATTTTTTTGTCAATTTGATTAGTGCGGTGATAAGATCAATTGTACCGATTTTCATGCTTTTAAAACCATTTGTAGCATTTTACGAAAAGTCGCTATGTACTGTGTCTTTAATTTTGTCTCTGATGTTGGGATACTTCTTGGTTTATTATTATTCCGCTATAATTTTAATCATCAAAACGTAGCATACAAAACAAAAACATCTTTATTGTAACCAACATCACAAGTCTACCTAGGTTTGCATCCAGTAAATCATAAATCAATCCTGATGACTAGTAAATCTCGCCAGTGGTCAGCCAGTAGACCTGACGCTACCGAAAAAGTATTCCGAAGTCCTTATCAGCGTTGAAATATGAACCTAAATGCCTTAATTGACGGGGCTTCTTCGGTGGATAGGTGAGCTCGTAATGGCCATATGCGCGTGCGCCGCTTGCTCCATATTAGGCGCTGGTCGAGGTCTGCGGAGCATCGTGCGCCCTTCGGGTAAAGAGAAAACACATGTGATAAAGCTAATCATTTTTGTACGATCTAATTTCAAAATCAGGAAAAGAAATTTAATTTTATAGCCCTTTGTACTAGTGTCTTTTGTGGTTGGCAACACGAAGTTGAATAGTGTTTGATGACATCGATTGTTGGCTCCGAATAGCACAAAAACTGCAACTGTACTTAACTAATGCGTCCCCCCCCTCCCTCTGTCGCGGGATCTCGCTCGACTTCTTTAATCGTAAACCAATTTATTCTTCATCTACCAGATATTTTAGGGTTCTGTCACAAAAAGAAAGTCTGTCCGACTCGTCTGTGGCATACATAAGTGAAAAAAAAAAATCCGGGATACCGCGAACAAGAATATTTTCGGTGACGTCAAATGTTGAAAATATTTTGGAAATTAGTGTGAGGTGTGTTTGAGTTGAATCGTTTCTTTATTATATTTTATTTATTTATTAGGGACATACAGCAACACGATTTATTAAGAAAAAATACAAAAAAAACAATAACATGTATCCACAAAAATACATTAATTTTATGTATTTAGTAGAGAGCCATGTATTTTTGTTAAATTTTTTAATCAGTTTAATTAATATTAAACAAATTGCGTCTCCGTTGACGGAACCCGTACGTTTCTGTACGACGTTAACTTTACTGACTTTTTTTGTGCTATCGGAAAAAATGTCAGCGATCAGTTTTTGTAGTTATTTGGTAGTTTCTTGTGGGTTTGAAGTGAAACTGTTAGCCTGTTGCCGTATTACACAATAAATAACGGAAATTGCTAAACGAAACAAATTAATTGGGAACTTTAGTTATTTCAATTAATATACGTTGTTTCCTTAGTATGAACTCTTCCTTGTTTACGTTTTGGTCCACAAAACATATATTATTTGTATTTATACAAAAGAAATAAAGAAAAGCATTTCATTTGTAATACCACTAGAATATGAAAAATCACAAACAGTAAGAAGTATATGTATAAAAAAGTATGATTGTAACATTAGGATAAAATGTGGTATATAAAGAATAACCTTCGTAAATTAAACCGAAATAATTTCGACATATTTTTCCTCAACCCTACATGAGTTTCAGTAAAATATTTGTCATAAAACAATCTACCTACAATCATAGACTAAATAAATTATACACAAATTCTTGTACTTTTATTCCACATATATTTATTTTTATTCTAACTTAGGCTACCGGTTTCGTATTACACATCATCGGGCCAACAAATTATTATATGATATTCCACCAAGAACCATCAATCGAATCCATCCAATATTTATAGACTAAATAATATACAATACAGTAAATCTACGCAGTGCCACAGAATTATAAGTAATATAATAAAAAATTATAGTAATACTTACTACACCGCTGCTGTCATTCAAGGCAACTGCAATGTAAGGAAAAAAATAATAGTTTCCATAGTTATAATAAAAATCTATGTTTTATATTGTACGGGTATTAAAGATTATACTGGTTATATTTCGGTTTGATATATTTAAAAAATTGTCTCTAACCCAGGACGCTTGGTTTCGTAACGAGTCTGGGTGTTAATCTGTTTAGATGTATCTGTCCGAGCCACAATCTGGACTGGACTATCGATTCATTGTTTTAGCGATAACGAGAATTAGAAGTGTTAGGTTCATGTCACAATCAAAGCGTAGCTACAGCTTTCTCATGGGGGGTCCAAGAATCATAGTAATAAAAGCTCCGAAAGCTAAATTAAAAATGAGGACGTTCAATTTATGAATGTTACTGCTTTAAATACTAAGTTACCGAAAACTTCTGTGCTAATAAATAAACTACCAACTACCGAAAACTACCGCATGAAATATCTACTGAAAATTCTGAAAACGCTGACATAATCCTATTTCACCAGCTGAAAATACATTTCAGCGAAAACTATTGTCAGCTTTTTTTGTCAGATCTCGGAATAAAAATTCAAAGTTGCCTGACCATATCATGAATTCTGCTCCGCTTCGCTCGGCTCCCAATATGTCAACCTAATCAACGCGTCGTTGCACCTATTTTTTGACCCAGCAGAACATTTTTTTTCGTTAACTTAGTATTTCTTTCGGAAGTTCAGTAATTTATTCGGAGGTTCATTATTTAAACCAGGTGGTCGTAAGGAATTTTAGTTTGCTATTTTTTATTTATTTTGTCGGTATACAAAATAGTATACAGTTAAAATAGTATATTTTTTGGTATCAAACTTTTCCGCTGCTTAGATAGTATTACAGTATGCAGCAGTTCGCTGGGATTTAATTCCTTTTTCGGAGTCTTTATTATTATCCAAATAAAATGTCGATCTCCCATGATAATTGACTTGAGACTAGGCTTGCGTTTGTAGGGAAGACAAAAAAATTTACGAATTTCACAACAAAGGTCATCAAATTTTGATACTGAGCACATACCGAATCTTCAGTATGCATTTGGCTGTTTAAAATAATGTCACTTTGTAGTTTATGGCACGAATAAGTAACAGATACAAAATGTAAATATTACACGAATATTTATTTTTCCTCGTATGCTAAGCGGGTGGTAGACCCCGTGAAACCCCTCTTAAATACGCCATTGTCGACATCATCAGTCAATAATTTTCGTATTTCCGAAATAGATGAGAATATAATATGAACTTTAATGTTTTTTCGCGAAATCTCAAATATTAGAATTTTTCAGAGTATTACGATCAAGGACGTTTCATGTGTGTGGAACTTGCGCACCGCTAAGAAGCAGCATTCAAAGCCTCTCATCTTACAGTTTAAAATCTGCTTATGTAATCTATTTAACAACCAGAGTAGATGCCGAGATATTTTAAATCATCTACGACATTGAATTACAGAAATTTGCCTGGAAATTTGCTAAAGTAAAATTATTGGGTCAGACTCGCGCACATAAAGTTTTTGGGCTCCAATTGTGTGGTGGTACGGAACCCTTTGTGTGAGTCCGACTCGCACTCGCGAATTTTATTATAATATTTTATCCTTGCGATGGATAAAATCGTAGTGTTTAAAATATATAAATTTGATTAATATCATAAACATATTACACTACCGGACACCTAAATCGAGCCACCCCGCATTTTCAGTTTGTATCTTCCATAGCTATAAAAAAATGTTTTAACGACCAAAAAGTTTTTATGCAATTTGGAAGCTGGCACATTCAACACCTATTTGACGTGGAAAATGGTTCCAAATTTAAATTCGTAAACTCGAAAAACAAATGAAGAGCTGCATGTGTTCATTATCTAAGAAAACATTAAAATACAGATACTTTAAATTGGAGCGTTGATTGACATTTTTTTTAATCTACCGATTTGGATAAGTTTCTACGTTGTTTTTATTCAAATTTGAACCATTTCTGGATTTATATTATGGATACTTCGCCTGAAGTAGCGGCGCAAGCTGTGGCACTCCAGAGAGAGACTCCTTATGGAGGTGGGTCGTGGACCGTTTGGGGAGGCATTTCCGCCGAAGGCAAAACTGCACTTGGGTTTATGTCAGGACCTCGTATGCCATCACTAAATGGCATTTAGTAAATGCTGATCGTTAACGGCAATGTTTGGAAGCCCATCTAATGCCGTATGCCGAATTTGTGGGCTCAATCTTCATTTTTATGCATGACAATGTCAGAGCACACACAGCAGGAATTGTCACAAATTACCTCCAAGACGGTTATGCAATGGCTATCAAAAAGCTCCGACATGCACCCCACTGAACATTTATGGGACGAGTTAAAAAGACGCGTTCGGGCTCGTCATCCAGCGCCACAAACATTACAGGAGCTGAAAACAGCTATCGGGGAAGAATGGGAAATAATTCCTCAATATGTAATCGTAAAATTAATCAGTTCAATGCCAAATCGCATGAATGCAATCATAAATGCCTTGGGAGGCAATTCAAGTTACTTAATAAAAAGTTTTTTTTTACTAAACCATTTTTCTTTAAAACTCCAATAAATGTTTTGCTCTATAAACAGACGACACCAATACATGTGTGTGACACATAACTTCCTTTTTTGTTGTTCCTAGTATTCAAATTCAGAATTTGAGACTAAGGTTGGATGTGCCAGCTTTAAAATTGCATAAAAACTTTTTGGTCGTTAAAACTTTTTTTTTAGCTTTGGACAATACAAGCAGAAAATGCGGGGTGGCCCGATTTAGGTGTCCGGGAGTGTATTTTTTAACATTTTTTGTGCCAAAAATGTTGTTTGTTTGCCTTTTGTTCGTAGCCCTAATAATATGTACGGTGTATAGATAGTTGTTCAACCAAGATGGGGCTGCGGCCCCGATAAATGTTTTATTTCATGCTCGTTGTGGAAATGAATACAGCCGGCCGCTCGCACCGACCGAGCTACCTTTCTGTACGATTATGGCCTTTATGTCCGCACATTAGGAGCTGTCATGCATGATATACCGGAATGTATTGGAGACTACTTCTGAGCAACCGCTGGAGCTGAAGTTTTCAGGATGTTTGTGTACAGCCAGGCACGTATCCAGACTTTTTTCGGGGGGGGGGGGGGGACAGGAGGGGGCATTCATTGAAACAACAATGTGAATTGTGAACTGTGTAATCACTGTACTATAATATTATCAAGTATCAAATTACCGTACCTTTTTTTTATTAAAACGTACTTTACAGTGGCTATGAATAAACATTCCCGGACCCGTGTATGTCACGCCAATTTTCGGGGGGGGGGGGATAAATCCTACCTATCCACCCCCTGGATACGTGCTTGTGTACAGCTCAGAATTTTATGGTGAAATTGCTAATGTTCATCTTACAGTTTAATAATAAATATGAGGTTACTTTCATTTATACAGCCAACTTCATACTGGAGACTCAGTAAGTGGTCAGGAACAAGGTTTCATGACTCTTTCTGTGAAATACAAAAATATTTTTTATGCCTCTATATACTTGTTCATTAACAACCTCGACTCAATAATTGAAGTACCAATAATTAGTGTAGGAAGTCTAAATTTTACTTTGCGTATTTCACAGAAAGGGTCATTGAACCTTGTTCCAAACCACTTACCGATTCTCCAGTACGAATTTGGCTATATAAACGAAAGTCACCTTATATATATTACATAATAAATATTTGATCTTCTTTGAAAAAAAATGTGTCGTAGATTATAGTGTATAGGTTAGGTATGTATAAACCAATATTATAAATGTCTGAAACAGCCTTTACATAATTGGCGGCAACCAAGGTCTTTCAACGATCATTAACGACTCAAAATTAAGTTTTTTTTCCTATAACACTTGTTAAGGTGGTGATGGATCACCTCAGTTACGGTGTACGCTCATTTTGATTGCATTAATTTAGGAATTAACATAACATAACAATGCGGGTGCCTCACGCGCGCGCGCCGATCTGACGATAGCAAACCGCAATTTACGCAACAACCCGCTGCTTCCATGATGTCTGATGTGATAGTTCGTGAACATCACTGTTGATGGATGCTTTAGTATCGTTTCATATACATAGCGTGCTTCGATCAGATTATGTTCGAGTCTATTGTCTCTAAAATAGTCTAAATTGTACATTATTTATTTAGTTTCCCTGTAAGCTGGTGTGTGTTCGTGTCTGTATGTAATGTGACCCTGTATGTAGGTGGCGAAGAGTCGCTCCCAACTGAAGTGGTACGATCGTCTGTCGACCAGCCCGGCGCACGGCAGGACCCGGGACAAGTTTGACGGTCCCCTGCAGGTCGGACATTAATAGATCATCCAGGCAGAGCACTAACACTGGAGGCACGGTACCCCCTGGGTCCGTCACTCGTTGGTGGCTAGCTGGCGACTCACACATCCCTCCCATACCGAGCACTAACGATGGATTCCATTGGATTGTTAATTAATCATGTCTTCACGTAATTTTTTGCTCACCGTGATTAAACAGTTTTAATAAAGTAAATCAGGTCGGGTACCATTCCAAATGGTTCTTATAATATGATTTATTTGTTACACGGTGGTGGTATTTTTAATTAAGTCCGTAGATTAATCGGGGCCACATCATCAATCATTCATGGTTAACGTTAAGAGCAGAAAAGCATAGTTGACGAGACGAGGGTTATCTGAAGTTGGATCACGCTACTAATTGTTAAACCATCTCACAAGTATTCATTTTGGTATTTAGAAGCAACCGACCGCAATAAATTAACTCCCAATGCTACTGAATACTTGTAGCAGATTAACATTACCACTTAATCGTTTAGCCTGAAGTAATCCTGGATTAAGCTGGTGAATCACCATGCACCGTTTAGTTTAAGAATAAAATCGAAGGATTAGATCTTAATCCTGGATAACTTCAGCGCGAAATGTGGTTTGATCATGCGATGCATTGGGCGTCGCGCAGCAATTGTGGTGGTGTTCTATTTTGACCTCTCCAGCTGTAGACTTGAGGCTTGTATTGGCGTGTGCAGGTGGTGCAGGTGTGGCCGGAGCGAGGAGCCGTGCAGGTTCACAACCCGAAGGGCCAGGACAAGCTGTTCACGTACGATGCAGCGTACGACGCCAGCGCCGACACGCAGACCATATATGATGAGATGGTGAGTGCTCCCTCAACTATTGATAGTTTTATTTTTTGGTTTTTCGGTTTACTTTTTCGGGCAACAGGGGGCCTCGATCTGGTATCGGTGGTCCACCATAACTTACGAACTTATTGAATGTTTGTTTTCTATTCTAATTATTAGGTTTCATTCGTTTCCGCTTTAGGTGAAAACCAAATATATTTCTGCTTCTCCACATTGATCATAGAAAGTTGTTCTATGGTTATTCAAGAATTCTTAAGTTTAATGCTTTTAAAACCGTAATTTATAATTTCAAAATAATGTATAATTATAATAACGACCTTAAGGACGTGTGGGTGGCGGTTGGATGAGGAGGACGGAGGACCGACGTGAGTGGCGAAATTTGGGAAAGCCCTTCTAAGTCCAGCAGTGGACGAACACGGGCTGATGGATGGATGTATAATAAACAATAATAAAGAATAACAAAAGATTTATCACTTTGCATTGCCTAAATAGTTCGGTTATAATATAAATAAACACATTTTATATTTAGGTTCTTAAAGATCGTTGTTTAAGATTAGAATAGGTAACACTTTTTGATTACTGATATTTTATTTACAAAAGAAATGTCTACTGTATCGAATATATTCTGGTGCATTTAAATTGCAATTTATTTCCCCCAAGTTGAAATACTTTGTATAAAATATTTGACGCCAGAGGACCTCAAAAGGTGTGCGTGCACATTTCCAACGATTTGTGGCTTATTATTCCAATGCAAATTAGAACTGCATTTTCTCTAAAAGGTGGGATGATGCAAGTGCGACTATGACGAAGGATGAATATTTATTTTCAGAAGGAATTTTAAGTTATAGAACCACATTTGAAATGTGGCTCCCCCACATCGCTTCCTCGCAAAAAATCGCAATAAACCCACGTGCGTACGTAATCGACCACGCGGTAGTGACTAGTGAGCCATCTGTCAACGAATTTGGTGATTGATCTACATCAATTATTTTCGTTTTTTTCTCGTCCCTCGTCAATTCTAAAACACAAGATGTTATTGTAGACGATAGCTGCGAGTAAAATACAATTTGAGTAGTTTTGTTCAGTGACGTCGACTTGTAATAATTTGAGCTCGTTAGAGAAGTTGGCACGCGACTGCAGTTGCTCATTTTGTAAATTCGTAGATGACTTTCTATTGTATAATTTCTGGTGTCTACTCTAATAAGTGCATTTAACTTACGCTCCGAGACATTGCTATTTGTCTCTAAATAAATTAAAATCATAAAATCATTTCCGACGATAACGGAAACCACCCACTCACATAATCTTGAAGGTCATATTTCCAAAATCGATTGAAAATATGCACTGAATAAAGTAATTTGTGTAACCTAAACAATAGATGCGATCCTACGCCGAAACGGCCTAAGTCATAAGTTGCCAAAAACAGTGGCGTCTTCTGCGGTCCTCAATGCCTCTGTCAATGCCAAAAATGGTTTTTGTGGCATTTTTCTTGTGATTCATGATTCAGTGGAAGTATCGGAGGCGGTGGGCGGCCGCGGTCCGTGATGATGGCTTCGGCTGGTAGCCTTCGCTTACTACAGCAGTATGGGCGTTCTAACACAATGAAGTAACAACAACAAAACACATAAATGTAAAGTTAATGAGCCATCTAATCGTTGTTGACCTCGGTACCGCGGCACTTATCTGAGCTCAGCTTAACACCTCGCTGCTAGATATTGAGGTACACAAATTACATCAAATAAATTCAAAAAACGAAACTCACTGTGCTTTAACCTTTGTAATTTATACTGATTAATAATGATGAATGGACTAGTCATTTTGAGATTTGGGTCAACTTACTTTATGCTATTTTTAGCGTTAATATACATACTAAGTAATGTGATATAAATAGATTATGTACTAGTAATAAGCAGTTCATATTTTACGAGCTTGTGTTTACCATTAAAGTACGTGCCATGTGGTAGTTGACTCAATGCAACGAACAATAAATAATGTCATGTACTATGTTCAAGGAAACTTGTGTATTCAAAATTATTGCCTTTTGTTCGATCATAATAGCGTTATTTCATACGACAACAGTATTCACCCATTACGCACTTACACTTGCTCTGACTCAAGGTTGTGCTGTGCAGTAAATCAGTCTAAAATAGTTATGATTTCACTTTCATACTCAAAACTCGGTGGTTGTTCGTGAGCACTTGCTGTTTGGCACAATTCCATGTGATGTGCGAGATTCGAAATATGAACGCAATTTCCAAGCTTAAACAATTTCCCGCATTAGATACGAGAATGTCTGGAAAATTGATGGAAAGTGATGTTTAAAGACAGTAACACCATTCATCCATCCATCAAACACACATTTATTTACATGTAAACCTAACACACTCCTCCTCGCTTCGCTCGTTGTCGCACCTATTTGTATTTTTTTTCCTGACAATTTTTCCTGAATAATCTGCTTTTTCGCCATAAAGTTGGACAATTTCTTGTAATCGCGTAATAATGGGTCGACCTTTACGCCATAATTCGGATTTTTACGAAAAAGTGCTTTTACACGATTTTACGCCGACAGATGTCCCGCGCCGCGCCGTCAGTCGGTCCTCGGCATCATGGTAAGCCACCTGTAGGCCTACCATGAGTTTTGCTTACTATACACGTTAACGTCTGCGTAAAATATTTATATGAGAAATTGTGCAGCGCCCCTAGCGGCTTACTACAGGAACCACCATTCCTCATACAACATATTTTACGCAGACGGTAACGTGTAAAGTAAGCAACTCATGGAAGGCCTTACTGGTCGTACCTGTTTGAGAGCTGTCTTCTTACTCTCCTCCAATAACTTTGGGAGGCGGAGGTTGCGAGCAACATGGTGGTACCTCCACAGTCGAGCCCGGCATCATCTTTACCACCTATACAGGGTGAAATCTAGTCAACCGCCTAAATTCACACTGGAGACTCTGTTAGTGATCAGAAACAAGCTTCAATTACCCTTTTGGAGAAATTAGTTTTTTTTTATTCATTACTGCAGGGAATTGCACTTAACCTAGTCCAACCAGTAAAGGAGCAAAAAAAATTTTTTTTCGAATTTGGCCAAAATGATTACTGAACTTAGTTCCTGATCACTTACCGAGTCTCCAGTATGAATTTAGGCAGTTGACTGGATTTCACTCTGTATAGGTGGTAAAGGTGATGCAGGCCCACGGTTATTCCGCGTGTTATTCGGTTTTTCCGGGATAAAAAGTAGCCTATGTGTTAAGTTAGGGTATAGGCTATATCCATTCTAAATTTCATCCAAATCTGTCCAGCCGTTTCAGCGTGAAAGAGTAACAAACATACACACACAACACACAAAC
The DNA here is from genome assembly GCA_910592155.1 of Ypsolopha scabrella. NCBI lineage: Eukaryota > Metazoa > Arthropoda > Insecta > Lepidoptera > Ypsolophidae > Ypsolopha > Ypsolopha scabrella. The sequence goes on along the minus strand of OU342972.1, from coordinate 6,061,296 downwards.
TTTCGCATTTATAATATTAGTGTGATGTCTCCGGTAGGTCCGTCCCCTGGTCCAGTCGGTGCTGGACGGGTTCAACGGCTGTGTGTTCGCGTACGGTCAGACCGGCACCGGCAAGACTCACACGATGGAGGGCACCCCCGACCACGAGGGCATCATCCCGCGCGCCTTCCGCCACCTGTGGTCCCACATCGAGAACAACGCCTCCCCTGACGTCACTCACCTCGTCTCCTGCTCCTACGTGGAGCTGTACCTCGAGGACGTGAGGGATCTGCTCGCGAAGGATGGGAAGAAACTCACAATCAGAGGACAGGTATTGATGATGTTCTTAATTTAAATAACTGATGCACTATTTATTAACATTGTAAGGAGAGCAGAGACAGCAGCGATAGCTCAGTCAGTATGCAGGCAGGAAACCAGTTTTTTGTAGGGGGGCAGGGCCAGGCAAATGATTAAATCAAAACAGAAAGGCATTTTTGGCGCTGTATTTAGGATTTTTGCCATTTGTTTGTAGTATTTATAACATTTGGGGTGGGGGGGTCTGGACCGCCTTGGGCCGCTCTGGGCACATCCTTGCTCAACTGCATCAATGAGTCTTTCGGAATTTATGCGCATAGTATTTGGATCCTTATCGTTTGCTGATCGTTGAGGTAAACCTGCATGCCCTAAAAAGCGTGTATTTGTGCTCTTGGTACGGCGATAAGGCTCAGCTATCATAGTATGTTTAGTTAGAAGGTCTGAGGTAGAGACGACTGCCTTGTGCCCTTGTATGGTTAACAAACAATCACAGATGGCATCTAATGATTGCAATGAATGCAAAAGTAAATTCATAAAACTCCACAAACGGCCATAGTAAGATGACCAGCGATTGTTTCACCTTGCGCTTGTGCTAAAAGATAACATTGACTCAACGTGCTTCCTCCATAAACCTGCTTTGTGTTTGTTCACAAACAAACAAACAGACGCACAAATGTGACATCATTCTTGACTTGATAGGACGGTTTACAATAATATTAGCTGTCATGTCAATTATCAATATTGTTGCTAACTTGTATCCAACATTACTGTCCAACAAAGTAGTAGGTATTGTAGTAGCCCTTTGAATTATCTAGCTATATAACAAAGTAAATAGTGAAACAAAGACTCCATTTATATCTCCATATTTCTTATATCTGCGTTCAACTTCCATGTTTTTTTTTTCTTTTTAGTTGGTAATAATCAGACTTCATGTCACTAATCAATATTGCTGTTACCTTGTATTCAACACAAGTGTTCAACAAAGCAGTAAGTATTCAAGTAGCCCTATGAATTATTTATGTAACAAAGCTAAAACAAATTGTAAAACATTCTTCTCTTTTCGCTTTGTGTTTCCATTACCTTCTATCCAACATAACTATTCAAAAAAGTTTCAAGCAGGTAAATATTCTAGTAGGTAGTTCTTTGAATGATCCATTCCATAGGCGTAGCTATAGCTTTCTCTTGGGGGGTGGGGGGGCCAAGGATCCAAAAATACAAAATAAAATGTTCACCTCCCATAATTGACCTAGGGTAGTGGGCCTAGAACGAGGAACAAAAAGCGTGTCTTTTGAAAAAGTCTTCACCTGTCAATCTTAATTTTATACATACAAAAGTTTAACAGCTGAAGACTCTTTTTATTTTATCATTTATTAATGAAATAAAATCCACAGCACTTTACAAGACAAAATATAAAAATAGTAACTATATGTACCAAAACAAGGGCCAATTACGGATTTCTCTTTTGTTGCTTAAACATATTGGTGCTTGAATAAGTATACGCACCGCACCGTCCGTAAAAGATTAAATAGTGACAGATTTAAAATTAAAATAGCAAAAAATCACAAATTAATAGTTTTATAAAAATTGATAGTAAACATAAAATTAAATTAAAAAGACAGTAGCAAAACAAAAAAAACACAAATTAATAGAGCAACCGCCGGTAAGCGAGAGGTCCCGGGTTCGAATCCCGGTTCAGAGCTCCTCACGTCCAGATTTACTTTTCTGATTTTCTATACCGCAGTGATATAAATTTAACAAATTAATAGTTTTATAAAAATTTATTACGTAAATTATAGATATTCTATATATATAATTGTAAATGAAAGGGAGTGTAGATGTATGTGATAGGGAGGGTGTGGGGGGGGGGGTGTTTGTGTGTATGCTTATGTATGAGCTAGCTCTTAGTAAAGACAATAATCATCTCTGAAGTAACCCAAAATGAATTCGGTTTTTAATAGATAGTTTAGATTCATGAGAGAGATCAAGTTCCATGAAGTTTTTATTATAAGTTGTTGGCACAAGTTGGGTTATTGAATTATATTATAAATTAATAATACGCATAAATTAATAATATCTTGTATTTTATGGCACGTATGATCCGTAACGGATACAAAATGTAAATATTACGCGAATATTTATTTTTACGCAACGCGTCCCCACCCCCGAAAATCTATTTAGGATGACTTTCGTTTATATAGCCAAATTCACTCTGGAGACTCGGTAAATGGTCAGGGAGCGTATTTTTGAATCATTCGAATTTCAATTCGCATACGAATCCGGATGATTCGCATACGAATACAATACTAATTTTAAGTTTTCGTATGCGAATCATGCGGATTCATATGCGAATTGAAATTCGAATGATTCAAAAATACACTCCCAGGACTAAGGTTGATCTGCGTGACAAAGCTAAAACTAAAACATCGTTCTCTTTTCGCTTCATATCTTCGTTCGATTTCCACTTTACTTAGGAGACGCCCACACAGAGGGCGTTCTCCTCGACCGCCACGGTCTTTTGTTTAAAGATTCAAGCCGTGTCGCGTACGTTCACAGACGTACATTACATTACAGTGGTGACCGCACAAAGCAGAACGCAGAACGTGAGTCTGTGTAGTCGGCCCCTTATTAGTAACTAGCTTTTGCCCGCGGCTCCGCCCGCGTGTTATTCGATTTAACGGTATGCTTTTTTCCGGGATAAAAAGTAGCCTATGTGTTAAGTTAGGGTATAAGCTATATCCATTCTAAATTTCATCCAAATCCGTCCAGCCGTTTCATACACACACACACTCAAACTTTCGCATTTATAATATTAGTGTGATGCTAAACGCAGGGCTAATTCTATTTCATTATTTTCTACATCTACGCTCGGTCTATGTATTAGCAAATTTATTTGGTGGGAATTTGTTTTTTTTAGGGTTCCGTACCTTATAGTGAAAAAAAACGGAACCTTTATAGGATCACTTTGTTGTCCCTGTCAAGATCCTTTTGCTCGGCCCAAATCAAATCAAATAGTTTTTTTTATTTTTTGTAAAATAGATGCATAAAGTATACTTTCTACAGGTCAAAAGTGCCCTGTTAGAGATATCAAGTTAAAACGAATACCTTACGGAAGTCTACGACTCCATAGTGCTATTAAGAAATCAGCCTTTTAACTCAACACGAAAAAAGTTATTGCCCTTTAAGTAATCAATTTCATGCAAATTGGCTCACTATAAAACCTTTAAGGTACTTCTAGTTGACTTAGGAACTTGAAATTCCGTGCACGATTAGGTCTTTATAGCACACGTAAAAAAAAAAAAAACTAATAGTTATCAGTATTTTATTATTCAATAAGAAATGAATAACCAACTTCATTAGATCCTTTGGATACATAGAGTTTAATAGATCCAAGTATCAAGTTGCTCGTCAATAACTGCTCGTGGAGTAATTTTTAGTTTAAAGGCGAGGTTGTCCAGAGAAATCTGTCCTGCTCCAACGCTTTCATTTTACACATGTTTATCCTGCTCAGCGAAAGCGGGCCGTTCGATCATAAAACTCGCGGTTTCGAGGTGTTTTTATTTATTATTTTGGAATTAGAGGGATGGGTTTTTAATATGACAACCGTTTTACAGCACATTTTTTTCGACGTTTATTTATCAAATGAAATGACATATATTTTTTACAAAATTTAATCATTGCTATTTATTGGTTTAAAATGAATTTGAAAATAGACAAAATGGGATAAACCCCCCCCCCCCCCCCTAACGTTTGTACGGAACCCTCAGGTCACGGATCCTACTCGCACTTGACCGTTTTTTTTTGCTTCACAACTAATACAAGTCTTTTGAAAGGATCCATTATGTTAAGCGTGTTCAACATTTGTATAATAGTGATGTGAGTGGCTATTAATATTGTGTACTTAACACGCTCTTTCCATTACAATCGTCGGTCGCGTCGGCGGAACGCAATAAAGTAGATTGGTGTTGTCGGTGGTTGGTCAGACGGTGACGTCATAGCTGGCGCTGAAACTGAAAGGTCACAGGGATGATATGGCCGCCTGAACCTAACTTAAACTGTACTTAAATCTATATACCGGGTGTAAAAGCAAAGGCAAGAATCCTTTAAGATATTATTTTAAATACTGGGATCTCTAAATAAAGTACCAGTACCCTATACCAGTACAGTGTGAACTTATGGTATGTAATGGATTTTCATACGAATTTCCTGGACACTTTTAATAGCTCGCCAGGATGAAGTGTTTTCTGGTTGGTCTTTACAGTATGTAATGGTTATATTACAATGTATTTTTGAGAAAAAATATTTTTATATAAGGTGACTTTTGTTTATATAGCCAAATTCATACTGGAGACTCAGTTCTATGATCCTGTTTGCGAAACACGAGATGTATTATTTTGTTGCTCTATGAACAACCTGCACCTCCAACATGAAGGACCATTTCGAGTTCGATAGCGCTTGATACAGTGCTCTGTCTCACTTTGTTGATCTACCTAAAGAGGGACAGACAGTGGTATATCGAGCTGTCAAAGCTCGATATGGTCTACCATGCTAGGTACTCAGGACTCAATTAGTATAGGAAGTCTATATTTTATTTTGGGTCGAACGAACTACGTAGTATCGCCGGTCCATCAAGCTATACACATTGAGTATGAGCTGACCTCTCATTGTACGGGAAGCCTATACAATGAGAGGTCAGCATAAACTGAAAGTGTTTAGCTTGATGTGGGCTCCACTGTACATGAAGGAAACTTCGTACAATGATTGCTTATCGAAGCGTTGATAAAATGATACAGATTGTCTCGACCGTGAAAATGATATAATGCGGATAACAACCATAATCATATACTCGTACAAAGTGAAAAAGCAATGTTTATTTATTTATTTCACATACATTTGCAGAATACCTATACCTACATAAAATGGTTGATTGTGGGGAAAATGATTTTTCATACATTCATTCCCAATGTCCCCAAAATATAAAATTTTATTATTTGTAAAGTTCCCACTTGGCCAATCCTCGTACAGACGTGTCCAAAAGTGTTAGAATAAAATTAAATCAGTACCTTGTTAAAATTAACCTTAATTTGGAAGATATACAAAATTTAATTATTTGAAAAGTCCTCACTTAACCAATCCTCGTACAGATGTGTCCAAAAGTGTTAGAATAAAATAAAATCAGTACCTACTTAAAATTAAACTTATTTTGGAAGATAATAATAAGTGAAAATAATTCTAGGGTGATCATGTATCATTGATCACATTCCAGAAGAAAAAAATATTTAAATTTCTTTTCCCAGTACAAAGTGGTTCAATTAGCTGACAACATTTCTATGGAAATAGTGCTAGTGGTACGCCCAAAATGGCTGCAAATGATGTTAAAAGCATGAAAATCGGAACGATAGATCTTTAGGCCATTTAAATCAATTTATTTATTTATTTATTTCATGGAAAAGACACAGAAGGAAACTATACATAGAAACGTTAAAGTATAAACAAATGGTTAGTTATATTTACTTCCTCTACGCTTTCCTCAAATACGTTATTTTTGTAGAGAGTAATGTACTGACATTTCTGAACCATTCTCTGATTATGTCAAAAAAAATTGTTCTTCACAAAGCAATGGAATTAAATTAAAAGCTAAGATAAGCGTTCATACACACAGTTACACACATTCATGCAATCTCACATATTATTATTCATACACACACACATGCCTTTTAATTTGATATTATATTTGTGTAAAACATATCTGTCAAAACATACCAAGTTTGGGCTCCTCCAGATACGATATGGTTAAATATATTTTGTCAAATATTCTTAAGAAAGCAATTTTGTTTTTTTTTTTTATTTATATATTTATTTATGTTCAATATATTTATCGACATGAGGATATTAAGTATAATTTGAGATATATTTTACAAAAAAATATTTAACCGTATCGTAAAGAGCCCAAACTTTGTATGTGTTGAAAATGATTTTCATTTTAATTTAAAACGAGTGATTGAAATGTAATGGTGTGATATATATTTTAGAATGGGCTCAGAAAGCCCTTTCATTTGATATCACACACGATAGATTTCAGAACAAAAATATTTTTTTTCCCGAGCTAAAGAATGATTACGTCATAATAACATCTCTATTTTTTTATTTTTTTCGTGCTAAGGTTCAAATTGATTCATATGTCCTAAAGTACTATCGTTCCGATTTTCATTACTTTAACACCATTTGCAGATATTTACTGAATTTCGGGTTGTACCGCTAGCACTAAAAGGTAAAAACAAAGTTCTGGCTGATTGTGGACGAGATTATAGGTATTAAGTGACAACTTTGTGACATTCTTGTTGCCCAACACCCCACAACATTACTAAGAGTATGACATAACATTTTTCTAACCGAAAGTACCTTCAATCGAACAACCAATCAATATGGTTTTATTAATGTAGAGGTAACACATGTTCGATTTAATTGAATGTCACGTGACATTTGTTCAGACTCCCCCCTCCCCCAACGTGACCTTCAAGCCCGCTTTAGACGATGATGAATTCAGTGTAGTACTTAAATGAGTACCTTTAATCATCATAGTCAGATAGGCAGTCACCCTAGTTAGCGTGATTGCTGTAATTGATTTAGAGTCCGGTATTGATCATCGTCTAAAGGGCCTATTAGTGACACGTGACGACACCCCCTCTCCCTTTATTAGCCCACTAGCCTTTGCCCGCGGCTCCACTAGGGTTTTTTTCAGTTATTTTATGAACTCCCTTTTTTGCCTGTATGTTGACCAGCGTAACTACGATGATAATAAAGAAAACCGCCTCCAAATCCGTTGAGTGGTTCTCGAGTTAAAACGAAACATACATAACATACACACAGACAAACAAAAAAACAACAATAGAAAAGAAATGTACTTTCTTTACTACCATTTAGTAGTAACCTTTGCCCGCGTCTCCACCCGCGATTAATCAATCTCTGCCTCGTTTTCGACTCGGGCGTTATTTTATGAACACCTCCTTGTAGCCTATATTGACCAAAGTCACCAAAAGAAAGAAAAAAAAACCGTATCCATATCCGTTGAGCGATTCTGGAGTTAAAATGGAACAGTTTTTTTTTTTAAATGGTAGTTTTGTCTTCTGTACAATACTAATAACCCATTTCATTTAAAATTTCACTCGGATGGTAGAGCTGATGCCGGGCTCGACTGTGGAGGTACCACCATCTTACTCGCAAATCCTCCCGAAGTTATTCGGGGGAGAGTAAGAGAACAGCTCGCAGACAGGCACAAACTGGTGGCCCACCATTGCCTGGGACCGATTGATCGCGGTATATCTATCCCTTATAAAAAACAGACGGGCAGCGGCGTCACTGGTGCGAGGGTTTCGGCACCGCGCTCACCAACCCGCCTGCCCAGCGTGTGTGAGTATACTGAGTATGGGCATTTCTTCCAGGAAGACCGCTAAGAGGCTTATATCCAGCAGTAGACGAAACAGGCTGATGGATGGATGGAAGGATTTCTTTTTTTTTTTAAATATTCCATGTACAGACACGGCATTTTTATTACTTTATTATTAATTTAGATAGAAGATATCAACGCACGCGATTTACCTATTTGGACGGCCCCTTTGACGTACGCAGAACGCCATAGTACGCCGCGGTACTTATACGGCTTTGTCCATAGACGTCGCGACGGCTGCTTTGGCGTTAATTCAAAACACAAGTCCTCTTGTCTATGTAATGTTCTACTACAATACAGTATCATATTTTAAAACAGCTTTGTGTTTTCCATTATTTTCTTATTTTCTAATCTGATAGGTAATTATAACCCGTTAAGAAATTGCTTGTACATAATATGTTTTCGTGTAGTTATTAGCAAAAACTCCGAGAATCAAGAAATGAAGCGCATAATTTTTTGAATTTTCGTTTTAACTTGAGAACCACTTAACGGATTTGGTCTCAGTTTTCTTTATTATCCCCGTAGTGACTCTGGTCAACATATTCATTAAATAACCCAAGCCTAAAACGGGGCAGAGATTGAATAAACGCGGGCGGAGCCACGGGCAAAGGCTAGTAGAGGCTATAAGGGGAATTGATAAAATAACCAATAGTTTTTATTATAAATAAGCCTCAAGCAAAAGCTAGTACATTTAGCAATAAATAAATACCTTTTATTAATTTAGACCCCTATAGAACAAGTTTAAATTAGCAGTGGTTCGTTTAACAGAACATTACGGAAATATAACATAAAGGTACATTGTTATTGCACGGAAATGGTTCGGTCATTCATTCTGCTTGCTACATGCTACATTGTAGAACCTAGTGTTTGCTCGTTAACCATGAAGGCCTCACAATTTTGGCAAAAAAGGAAGTTCTGTTAAATGATTGTGTGTATTCCGATGTGAGACACGACGCTAACATTGTTTCGAAATTGAATTATTGTGAGGTGGATTATTGTGCTGTTCTTTTATCTTTGTTTATTATCTTATTACGAGAGGAGAGCGCATGATTCAAACGACTGTTCTCTGCGGTTACTTCACTGAAAAAAAAATGCTAACAGAGATTTTTTCCCAAACGATCGATGTCGCTTAAAAACAAAACCCGTCTCAAACCGCGGATAACTTGCTGACAAAAGGAACCGATACAAAGAGCTGACTTCCGACCTCCAATTATAGAGAAGAATAGAAATTGAGAATTCGAAAGCTCCAAAACTTCAAAGGTCCAAAATTCATTGTTCATAAACTAAACGAATGATTAAACTAGGTAGTTACAACTAAAAGTCTAAATACTAAAGTTAGAAGAAGAATACTTAAATCTACAACTGTTTTTAATATGACTCAGAAAATTATTATTTGTGAAGCTTTTCGCTGCAGTTCCATTACCATTGCGATAAAGAAATCAAAACGAAATATCAAAAAAACGTATAAGCACTTAACGAACTTGAAAATTTGCACAGTTCATTCGGAAAAAGAAATTTAGAAAAATGGAGTGTCACGATTCGATATACGATTCACAACAACTCCAAATTGCCAGAGAAATCGAGAGAGTCCTCATCCGTGAGTAAAAGAATAATTTAATTAAATAATACAATTTCAGCGGTGACTGTAGTAAGTTGTAGAATGGACGCTGGACGGCATTCGTGGTCTACATATTGAAGATCTTCATGCAATTCCTCTGTTTCCAAATTGAATCTTATGTCTTTGTACATACGGCTGGGTATTAAGTAACAGTCTGATTTTGGACCTGTAACCTTGCGCAAATGGCCGCGGTCGGATGCTCAAAAAAATGCTCATTACATTACGTTGCGATTGTGAAAAATTAAATTATAAATGTCGGTAGACTCGGTACTTACTCGTACTGGACACGTGTATGGACAGAATTTTAAGTCGCTGAAAACTCAAAATCGCCAATACGAACAACTTTTACTTGGGACTAGGATCCCATGTAGAAGAGGAACTTATTTACTTGACCGAAAGTAGGGAATGAATGTTTTTTTTCGCGGTTTCACTACACGGAAAGAGTTCATCTCTCCCTCCACACAGTTCATCAATATAAGGTTACTTTCGTTTATATAGCCAAATTCATACTGAAGACTCGGTAAGTGGTCAGGATAAAAATATTGTGCCTCTATACTTGTTCAAGAACATCCTCGACTCCGTTAGTATAGGAAGACTAAAATCTATTTTGCGTATTTCACAAAAAGGGTAATTGAAACTTACCGAGTCTCCAGTATGAATTTTTCCACATATACGAAAGTCACCTTATATAAGGGTTTGGAAGTTCCCTTGGTCAAATTGCGTTGAAGAATATTTGAGAAATCAACAGTAAAACAGTACCTAATTCAGGGAGTATATTTTTGAATCATTCGAATTTCAATTCGCATATGAATCCGCATGATTCGCATACGAAAACTTAAAATTAGTATTGAATTGAATTGAATTTGCTTATTGTTCTAGAAAAAATACTTAAAATTATTACAATTTTGCCAAACCACTATCGCGGATTGTCGGCAAGCTCTTAATTTAACTTAATTAATATCCACACTACACAAAACACTTTTTTAGTAAACAAATGGTACAATATTTATTTAATAATAATAATAATAATGTTTCTTGGTTTAAGACTTACATAAAAGTATTGTATTCGTATGCGAATCATGCGGATTCGTATGCGAATTGAAAATCGAATGATTCAAAAATACACTCCCTGTACGTATGTTATGTGGTTAAGAGCTGCGGTCAGCTAACAACTTGATATTTGGCGCAGGGTGACCCGAATGAGGTTTGAGTTATTTTAGGGTTCTGTTAAATATCGGAATTTCGAAACCTTTATCAATTTATTGCACGAAGGAGGAAACCGACAGTTCATGCTAAAGGAAAATGCGCTTTAACTCCTATGATGCATGAGCTATTTCACATTGCAACATTCCAAAGTTCGCGACAATGTGAATTAATACATTACACCATAGGAATTAAAAGCGAATTTCCTACTGCCACGAACTGTCAGTTTTTCGTGCAAAAACATATACTTGATATAATATTTTATTTTTTCCTAAACATAAGAAAAAGTACCTAATAGTCACATGGAATTTGTTGTTTAATAATTTATACTGTTGAAACGGTATAAGTAAAATATTAATTGAATTAAAGTCAAATTGTGAACAACTGTATTTTACATACTTAACCTGTAAAGAGATATTGTATATTATTATTTAAAAAAAAAATCGTTTATTCACTTTCTTAACAGCACATTACATAAATATTATATCCCGCCGAACTGTAAGGCAGTTTGTTGGCAGAAATATCTCCCCTTTTTTACATTTTTACATTGCGTAGCTGCCTTATAAGGGGTTAAAGCGAAGCCCCGGTAGCTTTTTATCTGGTAGAAAAACAAATTCATGTGGATATACTTAGTTCAAGCAATTTACATTGATATCGACGGAACCTGTACCATTATGTACGGCGCGTACTTTTTGTGTATTTTCATAATTATTTCATCGTTAAATTGTCTCTTGTTTGCAAAACGAGCAGTGATTAACTAACTATGGGAACCTGCGCCATGTTGTGGCCAAATTATAGTGTGGTACTTGAAGTTTTAGAAAGACAGAAGGGTCAAACTCGGCATACAGCTAGTGCGACACGCCTGCAGACAGCCGCCGATTTTCAGCTTGGTTTTATAAATTATAATGTTTAATGAAACACATTATAAAATTAGTCACTCTAATAAATATTATTTACAAATCAAACAAAATTAATTATAAACGAGAAAATCTACAAAAATAATAAAAAAATACTAGATCAATGATAAAACTAATTTGTAGAGGGCAGAGAATGCTTCGAGATTTGCTACACTTGCTACACTCGGCGCGGAAAGATCCTTCCTAGTCACTTGACGTTTGATACGGTGATGGTAGCACATTCCAGCATTTAAATGCAACTTGTTTTAACCATAACTTGTCCATTTATATCTGGTATATTGTTTTAACGGTACCCATACCTTTCTTTTTATAGGCTATGGTATGGTAAAGGCCCATAATATTTAAATTCGTTTGTGTTGCTCTTGCTCTGCCGCATCACTGCATACAAAGAAAAACTGCATATATGTAAACTCACGCACACACAGCCGCGCGTACAAATGTGTTAAAAGATGTCTGTGTAATCTGGTGACGTATTCTCCGCCCCGCAGCAGGACCTGAACGGGTTCTACATCCCGGAGATGACGTCGGTGGTGTGCAAGTCGGCCGTGGAGATGGTGCGCGTGATGCGAGCCGGTAACAAGCACCGCGCCGCCGGCCGGACCGACATGAACGAGCACAGCTCCCGGAGCCACGCCGTCTTCCTCGTCACCGTCGAGACTGCGCACCCTCGCACCGACACCATCCGGTGAGGCCACACCTCCCATTTAATTATTATATGAGAATCTTCCCGTACGTGTTTCTATGTGTGCGTGCACGCAGCATGCGGTCAACAGCAGAGTAGTGTGTGCTCCCCGTCATGCGTGCTTCTGATTTGCGGCCGACTTTAAACTGGGAAAGGTGAGTGTCGCTTCGTTGCGTAGTCTTTATATTCTATGCTTACACTATAGTCTGTCAACTTCGTGCGTTTCGCGCCCACGGGGTACAGGGGTCGGGGGACGGCGTCGGAGAGGATACGGGCGGTGTGGCGGGAGGGCGACGCGCGCTCGATCACCCTCCCGCCACACCGCCCGCATCCTCCCCGACGCCGTCCCCCATCCCCTGTAGTACCGTGGGCGCGGAAAGCACGACGATAACAGACTATACCCTCACCTCGGCTCCCTAACAATAAGATCTGGATACATAAAAGGACCCAATGCGGGTGGCGTACACTAAGACTACTCCAAATACCACGGCGAGCTGTGGGGAGCGTACCCGAGGACCGACAACATTGCACTAGCCTAACTACCATACACTGTACTCTGTACCCTTACATTAAGTAAGTGTTACATTTGTGAAGAATACAATTTACTTATCGTAAATATGAAGGTAATAAATTTCAATATGCAAACACCTTCGACGCCGAGGCTGACAGAAGAATATGCTTGGGTTGGGCAGCATTTGGAAATCATGTGATGATGTATAGCGCTGAGACGTGGTCTCTTGCAAAGGACTTTATCCACCGATTTAAGGTTGCTCAACGAACTATGGAGCGGGCTATGCTTGGGGTATCTCTGATGGATAGAATCCGAAACAAGGACATCCGTCGGAAATCGAAGGTGACCGACATAGCCTGTCGAATCAGTAAGTTGAAGTCGACATGATGGCCGTTGGGGCCGAAAGTCGTTGGAATGGAGACAATGTACAGCAAAGCACCGTACCGTGTGAAACAGAATAGTGTTTCCGTATGACATCACTGATGGTGACAACTCAGTGGTGTCAAGTGGAAGGAATGTATTCACTCGGCTTAACAAGCCATCGATGGTTGATCGAGAGGTCCCATGCCTCACATTCAGATTCACATGAACTTTTCTTCTGCGTTTCTTCACTACTTGTATTGTGTAAAATTGCGTGAAAATAGTTTTTTGTGTAAAATTACATAACAAATCACGCGAAAATATTTTTTTCTCTGACCCAACCTCGGCCCGAATAAGCCCTATTAGTAATTTTCTGCAGACGGCTCTCAAATCAATGATATCGTCTCGCTTCTGTCTGAAGTCTGGCTCTTTGTCTGAGTGTAGACGAACCTTGCGCGGTGCTCGCTCCCGGTCTGTCACTCGGTTAATTCAGGCTAAGTGATGTGAGTAACGTATAACGTAACGCGTCTATTACTCACGCGGTTTGAATCAGACCTTCTGTTCCAACTTTGAATCGCGGAGTGCTGATAGCGAGAACAAAGGTAAAATTACCACGCTAGGTACTGATTGCTCTAATTAAAGTGCCTCAGTGACGTTGGTTGATACTGCCAAATTCATACTGGAAACTTGGTATGTTAATGACTAGGTTCAGTTACCCTTTTCGCAAACACGGTTATATTATTTTTTGTCTTTCCCATACGTAAGTCAAGTATGCGGTTGGCCCGAGACAAGAAACATGCTTTTTTCGAAATTCCCGAAAAGTGCAACAGTTAGTTGCATATGTTTTGCGGAAATCTCTGGACAGTCAGATTATCACCTCGCCTGCTTTTACTCTCCTACTTTCTTTGCGAGCGCTCTTTATCCTAGGTCTTATCTTTGTGGCCAAACAAAAGCCAGTTGCAGTTTGTATTTTTTTTTAAATCTTGGTTCTGAATTTCTGATCACTTTACGGGTCTTCAGTCTAAAATCAGTATCAATCAACGTTTATTACCTTGTTTATGCATCATGAATCTTATCCGTTTTCTTCACCGAGCATAGCTTCTCCGATACACTTATGTAGGTTCTGTTTCGAATCGAGTGAATTTCACTCGGAGTAATGAGAATTTCACCCTAGAGTGTTCAAAAATTGACCCGAGTTAAACCGAGGGTAACCGAACTGTTACCTGACAGCTGACGCTTCCTTATAGTATAATTATTGTGCACCAATTTCAGACCCGGACTGAAAATCAGTGCTGTCGGGCTTTGTAGGAATCATTCTCAGAACAATAAACATCAATGGAATCATTCAAGATATATGAGTCTGGACCCTTTTGTCAGCTGCGTCTTTGTCACATGACTTCTGTTTGCTAAGTCAGTTTTTATATCTGTTATATTTCCCTATGTAGTTTTTTTTTTTTTTTTTATTTATTCAATTTACAATTTTTTTAACTTATTAAATTTTAACACAATAATAAGCCACGGAATCCCGAAGGATTATCTGTGTTTTATGAGATCACTCTTAATTTAAGCCTAAATAATATTTCTTAATGACTAATCTTACTTTTACTTTCCCTTTAATTTGATTGACAATATTAATTGGAATTTCATTTAAACATTTTGGTAGCATAAATTCCCATGTTCGCATACCGTATACATTTTTATATCTCGGTAAAACATAATAAGGTAGGTAAGATAAAGTACGTAAATGTTGACATCGCTCTCTTTCTTTTAAATTACTTTCTTTTAAATTACTGATGTTGCTTTTATATTTTCTGTATTGTGTGATTCTGTTGTAACAGCCAAACAAATGAATACTCCATTCCATTTACTCGTTGTAACGTAACGATTACACACAGATAATCCTATAGTCTAAAGTCGAGGTGGAAGAGCTGATGCCGGGCTCGACTGTGGATCATCTTACTCGCAACCCCCCCCCCCCTCCCCAAGAAGTTGTTCGGGGGAGAGTCAGAAGATAGCTCTCAAACAGGCACAACCAGGGGGCTCACCATTGCCTGGGGCCGATTGATGGCGGTGTATTCATCCCCAATTGCCGGACTTTATATAATACAATTACAAAATTGTTTATTTCATTAATAAAAATCATAGACATTAACAGGTGGTTGGAGTCTCCTTTTAAGTTTGTTTTAAGTTACTTGATGAATTTCAGTATGCTATCGCAATGACAAATACAGATTTAAAACAAATATCTACCTGGAGTAAACAACATGGACTTCGAGTTAATGCAAGTAAGACACAAGCTTGCGTAGTTGGTAGCCCTTACTTCATTTCTAGGATTGATTGGCATTTACTTCCGCAGATAAGTTTTGATGGTACCCATGTTCCCTATAGCAGTAAAGTGAAAAATCTTGGAATATTTGTGGGTAATAATCTTTCCTGGGGTCCACAACTTGATGAGGTTAGCCGTAAAATGTTTGCCTCTGCCTTCTCTCTAAAAAGACTCCGAAACTTTCTGCCAACAGCTACCAAAGTTGCGCTTGCACAATCCCTCTTACTCCCTATTCTAGATTATGCAGACTGTTGTTACCTAAATCTTACCGAAGAGCAACTTAATAAACTCGAGCGTCTTCAAAATTTTTCTATTAGGTTCATATTTGGATTACGCAAATATGACCATATCTCCCAATTTCGTTCTCAGCTTGAGTGGCTCCCACTCCCAATCCATCTTCGTCGCAATTCTCATATTCTTTTCCTTCTCTATTCTGTTTTATTTAATCCTGTATATCCTTCTTATTTAAAAGGTCGCTTTGTGTTTCGTCTTACAAAGAACGACCTAAATCTGAGGTCATCTGGAAATCTTCGCCTATCAGTGCCAACTCATACTACGCGCTTTTACATTAACTCATTTACTGTTGAAGCTGTACATCTGTGGAATGCTCTTCCTCTCACAATACAACAAGCTCCACCATTACAGTCATTCAAAACCCTAGTCAAACAGCATTATCTTTCGCTTTGATCTTAAAGTTTATTGTTTCTATTTGTCTCTATATTAATATTTATAAATATATAAAATTATTTATTGTTTATGTTTATTATATATTTACATTTAAATCAAAATGCTTTATTTTATTTTATTTAAAAAACCGTTATTCTGTGCACCGCCTATGCACCTTTTCATTTTTAAGAGTTCTTCCATCCAAAGGTTGTCTGGAAGAGATCGCTTTTAGTGATAAGACCGCCAATTGTACCCTGCTAACTTATATTTTAAAATTGATTGTTTTTTAATTTGTCTTTTGGTGTGCAATAAAGAATATTGTATTGTATTGTAAGTAAAAGAATACCTGTAGTAGGAGACTCCGCTCTTCCTTAATGGACTGCAACTTATGATTAAACTAAATACAAATAAAAAAAAACAAAAAAAGAATCTGACTGATGACGGGCAGCGGCGTCACTGGAGGGTTTCCACACCGCGTTTACCAACCCGCCTGCTCAGGGTGTGATCGAAATCTTGGAAAGGCCTGTGTCCAGCAGTGGACGAAACAGACTGGTGGATGGATGGAATCCTTATAGAATTATTATTCGGCATTCACGAACTAATCTGATACTAACAAGGCCAGCTCGCTCGTGCTAAATGCATTAAACTTGGAGTCAAGTGGCGAGTGGGAGTGACTCGTTCCTCTCAATATAAAGATGATGTGATCCCGAGGGAGAGACATTATTGCGCGCGCAACCTTACTCTCATTGTGCCTCTACTACATACGTGGTTTATGTTATTTTAGTGTTTGTGTTATTCTGAGTCAAATGGATTGGTTGGAGGACTTTGGGGACAGCTTTTGGTTTGAAAGGTGATCGTCAACTTCTTTCTAACACTGTTTTTTTCTTGTATGCAGAAATATCTTGATATTTTTGTTAGTGTTCTTTTTTTGCGTACCTATTAGGTACTAAGGCTCTTTTTCCCGCGTCTCTAACGCTCGATGTCACATTTCCTAGCTTCGACATAACCCTCTATAATAGGAATTAATCTGTGAAGGCTCCGGATTGAGGTTTATGATTTTTAAAGGTTTTGCATGTCTCTTTCCCCTGTTTTTCTAATGTTTGAGCGATAATAAATAATGAGGGTTAGGGGATTGTTAGATATGTTACTTACCGGCTAAACCCGATTTTAGAGGAACCTAGTTTTTCCTAGACCAAACTAAGATCGATGTCATGATATAGTGGTTTACCGCTGCGATTACTAAAAGCCGTCACTTAACTCCTAATTCTCATAAATTAGATTATTTAGTGCGATTGAAGTCAATCTATTTATTTAAAACATAAAAGATTTTAAATATTGATATGGTCACTATAAGATGTTGTTAGATTAGCTAATTTTATGTAATAACTTAAGATAGAAGGTCCCTTAAGTAGGGAGTCAGTGAGTGAGTGACAAAATTGAGAAACTTTGACTAGTTATAATTCTTAAACTACTGGTTCAAATTGAATGAAATTTGAAATATACCTTGTTTATACAATACCTGCTTAGTTACTGAAAATTCAGGCTTCTAGTTTTATCCACAACGAAGTTATAGGGGGACGAAAATGGCCTGAACTGTTTCGAGAAAAGGATGGTACGGCCGTGCCGCTTTTTAGCTTGACTTGGCGGGAGCACTGCCGTGCCCCCAGATTTTTTCAAAGTAATTAGCTTCTGTTGTTGAGGCTAAAGAAATATTTTGGAATGAAGAAAATTTAGTTTTGACAGCACTAAAACTAAAATTAAAGCCTTCAGAATCGCCATTATTATACCCAAAACAATAAATGACGGCTCTCTCAGATCCACCTTAGAGATCAATATCGATCGATGCACAAGATTTTCTCAATTCAGAAACGCTTTGCTCAGCTTGGCACCATTTGCATGTACCGAATATTGCACAAAAGTTTATATTTAAACTTCAAGCCGACAAAGAAGCAATACTCCACTTCCGCGTCTGTGATTAGATTAACCGGCTATAAAACTTGTATTAAACGCAATTTTATTCGGACATTAGAACGGGAGGCGGGAAGTCACGATTACTCGCTGACTCGTGTCAGAAATGTACTGAACCATAAATAAAACATGCTCGTCCGTCCACCGAAACTTGTACCATGCAGACAGACGGTGGGGCTTACTATTGTTGTAATGAGGCTGTTTGCATTAGTAGTAATACTTCTATACCAATATACCAGATACCTGTAGTTATAGCGCAAGATTACCTTGCCTTACCTTATACCTTTCAGAACAAACCCCCCTTGAGTTGCAACTCAGTAATAAGTACTAAATAAAATAAGGGATACATGAGGTGACTTTCGTTTATACTAGAGACTTGTTAACTAGTCAGGACCATGGTTCAGTGACCCTTTCTTTAAAATACGCAAAATAAAATTTCGACTTCCTATACTAATGGAGTCGAGGTTGTTCTTGAACAAGTACAGAGGCACTAAAAATATTTTTCGTATTGCGCAAACAGGGTCATTGAACCATAATTATGACCGCTTACCGAGTCTTCAGTATGAATTTGGCCACATAAACAAAAGTTACCTTGTATAAAAGATAAACTAATGTAGGAATAGTTCGCTTCAACGGTGTAGGATGTCTAATATTTCCGAAGAAGTAGTCAGTAGTACCTACATAGTTCGGCCTAGGCAAAACTAGTTTTTCCTATCGAATTTGGCTGCTAACTGTAATTTATTCGCCTTCTAGTGTAGGGCTAAAAAAGAGACACGATTCTTTTTCAGACTTCACTCCATGTTTTCGGTTTTTTTTTACAATTTCTCTGCATTTTTACAAGTTTTTATGTAACTTCTTGTGTTTCTTTTGGTATTGGAGTTTTTCGTGCACTAAGGAATATAAATTACTGTAAGGAATATACATATTTCTGTTGTAGGCTTTAACTATCTTGAGGTTTAAACTAGTTTATCCACTTTGATCCCCCGCTTGTTACACAATAGTCAGTGGCTGCACGGTCACCAGAACTCGCTGCAAGGAGGCGGCGGACCGTGAAGGTAACAGTTTCAGCAGCCTTCAGCTTCAGCCAGCCACCAATGAGTTCAGCGATTACTGCGACCTTCATTCAAGAAGCGATTAGCTACAATCGAAATTGGGCGGCCATTTTGTTTTATTTTAGTTCCGAATAAGGTGTTATTTTTTTCAATCGATGATAAGTTTGTACATTATCTTATCTTTCTTTGATTCGTTGCTGCTAATGATAAATTGGCACCATTTTATCAGAATTCAAATTGTAAACAATATTCCTCATAAGGCAGAATTCCAAGACAAAAGACTTGTGAAAATGGTTATTATTTACTGTTTGAAGTGTCTGTACTTTGATGCCGTCAGATTGTGGATCCTGGATCTAGATAAGTAAGACTGTATATAACTGTGTACGACGTTACGTTTATTGTGGTTTAAGCCAAACAATAAAGAAAAGACAACTGAACGTAATCAAATTATGATCACAGCCTTTTGATTTGGGAAGTATTAGTATTTAATTGCAAAAGAAACACAAATAATTTCTTTGTCAAGTGGCTAGCTAAAGTCTGGCTGCCAAAATATGAGACTAACCTTTTTTTTTACTCTGTCAGCATCAAAAATAATGTCACTGCACCTAGTCAAGTGTCCCATCGCATTTCTGCAAATATTTTTGTTACCCCCCACCCCGCATAGACCATTTCGCGTGGCTTCCTTGTCTCACATCACAACACAAACATTGTCATTGTTCGATGGATTCGGTTGATGGTTATTGGTGGAATATCATCTTCAATAAATTATACACAAATTCTTGTACTTTTTGTTTCACAAATATTTATGTTTATTTTAACTTAGGCTACCGGTATCGTATTATTATTACGTCATCATCGGGCCAACTAATTTTAATAATACAGTTTGTCCCTCGTCAGAGTGCACATCCGAAAGGGGGTAGAACTAGAACCTATTTTGTGGACAAAAAAAATAAGTCTGGCATTTTTTCATTTTTTTTCAAGATTTCATTTTTGTGTACTACTTGTGGGAGACTAGGGTCAGCTGTTCGGTCATAGCAAGAGTTATTTTAGAGATAAAATGCTCAACTTTTTTTTATTTTACAGGAATTAAAATGTAGATTCAAAATAAGCAATAATAAATTTGCTTAAGGGGGAAGTTATTTCGAGAAATTTGGCAATAACTGAAAGACATAGCACGAAAACATTTGATCTTGTCTCGTATTTCAAAAGATACGATTATTTTTTCAAACAGTCGAACCCCTTTAATGAGCTTCTATCTTTTGCTCATAATTAACTAGCTTTTGCCCGCGGTTTCTCTCGCGTGAAAGTGTCTTTCAATCAATCAATGTATATTATCGTCAGTTAACCATTGTAATAGTTGACCAGGGTCACTACTATGATAATAAAGAAAACTGTGTCAAATTCATTGCATGGTTCTCGAATTAAAACGAAATATACAGAAAGATGAAAACAATTTAAAAAAAAAATTGGCCTCATCATAACCCATTTTATTTCGCAAAAATATTCATTGTTAATATTTTTGTTCCAGCCACAACTCTTCTACTACCTATTTAGTACAGAAATTTCGCATAAACATGAAATTTGCAGATACGATTTTCTTACTACTTTATTATTAGTATAGACAAGATTATAGAGAATTACTGAGCTCATTGACAATTTAAACTTTAATTGGCAAACTGCCATTCCATTATCGAAGTTCTCTAAAAGTCTGTTACTTCCGTATAGGTTAGTTTATTCTGTAGAAGGAAGTGAAGTGCTTGCGATTATTTACGTTTTACTAGAAACAACATTCAAACTCCTTAAGGCGTTTACTTTGTCTAGTTTATTGTAAACACGTAGCATAAGTACTTAGGTAAATAAATCAGCTGTTAGTTTATTCTAGTCAACGTCTATTTTGGTAGCGTGGGCGAACCTGCAGGTATGTAAATAGATGCAGTAGACCAAAGAGATCTTAAAGAAAATAAAGAATATCATTTGGGGATTAACTTGACAATTTATACCTTATAACAGGGAGGACAGCAAAGTTTGGATCATACTGGATTTAGTTTATCAAAGATATGGTTTTTGTCACGTGATATATAGACATAAAATATATTTTTCGTTTGTATTTATGGTTTTTCCTCTAAGAAATGTAACCTCGGTAGTTGAGATCCGGCTCTAGGCATATAAGTATTTTATATTTAGCTTTATAGGGTACATCATTTTTGGTTGATGAAAAGGACAGTCAAAGTATAGTAAGAAAAAGTTCAATTTCATTCAAAAATATGTTACAATGGAGTACGGTAAGTAATGTGTAAATATCCGACCTCTATATTTACAACTTTACAACATTAACCTTTACACCTTGTGATAAAGACTTACAAGTTTATTCAAAACTGTAGCAGCCAGTCTTCGTGTGTGGGAACAGCTGACCGTGATCGCAGATGACTATAATAGTCGATAATCAATGACATAACAACTGGCAGCCAGGTGCTACTTCCCGCATTGTTGTGGTTCTCACCTAGTTGATGTTGATTTTGGTCGATTGTTTGCTTTGTGTAATGTTTATCGATAACACCAAGCTCATTGTCTCAGCTACACTACATTGCCTTTCAGTGTGTCCTACGGCCAGTGTTGCCAACCTTTATCGAAGGAACATCCGTTTTAGGGTCTTAATAAATCCGTATATTATCTGTATGTTTATTTTGAGCTAAGCTTGGAGAACCCGTTCCGTATTTTTCGTCCGTTTGATGCGAAGCATAATTATTTTTCTTGTCATTGCCTCGATGTTTTCGTAAAAATTAGGGACATGCATCTGTTCACATTGGGCATCTAAATGAAAACCTAAAATTTATTTGATTCAATTCTTTCTCCTTTGCGTGTTATTTTGTACTTAGATATTATGAATAACGGTACGAGGCGGGCTCCTAAGTACCAAAATAACTCGCAAAAGAGAAACAATTCAATAAAATAAATTCTAGGCCTTCATTTAGACGGCCAATATGAAATGGTGTATTTCCCTAGTTTTTCCAAAAACATCGCGATAAAGGCCAGAAAAATATTGAACATATTACTTTTCATTAAAGTTGTCGTCGTCGCGGACCAGGCTCTTAAGCTAAGTCGTATAACTGCGCACGAGTCTGATACGTATAACAGAGACTGAACGATACAAATAAATTTTGTACGAAATAAAAAAATATGTTTAAGGTCTAACAATAATAAGTGAAAATAATTCTAGGGTAGATCATGTATCGTTAACTGATCACATTCCGAAAGGAAAAAAAATTTTTGCTCAAATAATTTTTTCACTTTCCAGTACAAAGTGGTTGAATCAGCTGACTAAATGTTTATGGAGAGGTAAAAAAAAAGTTCGCGCAAAATTTTTTGTTTTCGTTGGAATGTGGTCTATTAGGGATACTCTATCATCTATTAAATTTTTTTCACTTTGAATTATAGGACCTTATACCGGGTGTAAATAGAGTGAACTGAACCACTTTTCCCAAGAATCATACCCGCGGACACCCTTAGCTTAGGAAATAATTGAGTTCCAAACAAAAATGCGTGAACCCAAACGCACCGATATACAGGCGAGTTTAGAGAGAGCGTCGTCCGTTTCACGATGATTGATTGATGATTGATTGATTTGATGCGTTCGCTAAAACATCTCGCTCGTAAGCTCAAAAAATTATTGTTTTATGTTAAATATACTTACTATGTGTTTAAAACCCATATAAAAATCTGTATGCGAATGTTATCCACGAGAAGATATTCTGTGACTAGCATTTCACATTTTTCCAAACATATTTGTCATCTCCATTCATTTGCAGATGTGTTTAAAACCCTAGTCAGTGGCGACACGACCGGCAGAGAATTTACATCCAATGAATTTAGTTTGTTTGGTCGCGCCTTTTATGTTCATGATAATGAGCACAGCCCTAATCATTAACATTCTATAAAACGGACGTAGTTGCACAAATAGCACGCGGATTGATAGACCCTTCCGTACAAGGAAATAGCTTACTTTATAGTCCGGGAGCAGAGAGAAATTTTTTTTCACCACATTCTCGTTTTATAAGACTCAGGCAGGTTCTGAAACATTCTCAAGAAAACAGTGGCGTGCATAGAACTTTTTGCTGGAAATGCAACGAGAAGATGGAATGTAAAAATTAAATGTCACTTTGAAAAATCATTATTTGTATGACGCCAGGTTAGGTACTGCCTATCCTGGAATGTTTTCATACAATTTTTTTTTATTTTTTTTTCTCCTCATTTTTATCGTTAAACTTGACCTTCTCGTTGCTTTTCCAGTAAAAAGTCCTATGCACGCTACAGAAAATTACTTCAGGATTTTTGGAACTGCCTTGAACTGTTTGAAGCTGGGGGGGGGGCGGCCCCTGGCTCCATCTCATAAAGCTATCAACAAGTATCTGTTCTCGATTGTGATCGTAATAAGATAAATAGAGATAACCCCCATACAATGAGATCACATACAAACTAAAAAC
The DNA here is from genome assembly GCA_910592155.1 of Ypsolopha scabrella. Lineage (NCBI taxonomy): Eukaryota > Metazoa > Arthropoda > Insecta > Lepidoptera > Ypsolophidae > Ypsolopha > Ypsolopha scabrella. The sequence goes on along the minus strand of OU342972.1, from coordinate 6,037,774 downwards.
AAAATAAATGACGCATTTCGCATATTTTTACATCAATGACACCCGTGTTTTTGAGGGGGGCCACTTGGTGCTCTGGGGCCGTGCCCCACTGGTTAGGCCATTGCCTCTGTGATCCAGTGGTTCGAACGTCTTGACCAAGTATTCTGAGGTTGCGGGTTCAAATCCCAAAGAAACTTTAAGATGTAATTTTTTTTTACTAACTGAGAGCTGCTGTATATGGGTTATTTGTGACTTTTGGAAGGATTCCAGAATTTGTTTTCGGCTGTCGTTTTACGACAACCATTTAAATGCCATTAATTGCGTTAATGTGCGATGCGACGATCGATATTCGATATAGATTCACGCTAAAACGACGACGCGTGCGCAGGTCGTGTGAATGAATGAGTAACATTGTCCGTCGCACGCGAGTGGGCGCGTGCCGCAATATATTGTCAGGAATACGCAATGACGTACCAATATCATGTGTTATTTCAGGAAAGAGTTGCACACGTTGTTAAATTATTTATTAAAATGTATATTTGCGATTGTCGGCATTTGGTGAAACTGGAAACGCATCTTGATTAAAAGCAAATTGTACTAGTCTCAATTGTTTTATTTTACACTTTCCTTTATACTTTATACTTTATTGTACACATAAATATAATTACAATTGAGGTTAGAAATAGGATGTACACAGGCGAGCTTATCTCTAAGTAGAGATTTCTTCCAGCAAACCCCTCTGATAAATAAAAAAAATCATAATAAATTAATAAGTAGACATACGTGTACACAAAACTACGCATCACACTATTAAATTAAAATTTTAATACATATATATATATATATATATATATATATATATATATATATCCCTACATATACATACACAGCATAACTACATTCTATTACATACATGAATCTTTGCATAAACAATAGATATAGGTAATAATATACATACATATAGCGTGTACATTATGTACGTACACACTTACATACTATACAAATTCACTTATGGAAGAGAAAGATAGTGCTCTTTTAGTCTTTTTTTTAAAATACCAATTGTTGGACAGTCACGGATGTTTTGGGGAAGTGAGTTCCACAATCTGATAGCCACGACATTAAAGGACTGGCCGAAAGCACATGATTTGTGCACTGGAGTTTTAAGTAGAGAGACAGTACGTGTCCGAACCGGCCTGTCTCTAGAAAAATGCAGTGGTACGAATCGTTCACGAAGATAAGAAGGGGAGCGAGGATTAGTGAGAATACTGAAAAGCTGAGTGAGAATATGGAAATCACGACGTTGACGGATAGGTAGCCATTTAAGTTCTTTGCGGAAAAGGGAGACATGGTCGAATTTACGTAAGCCATATATAAAACGAATAGCCAGATTTTCCTTCCCAACCGGTTTCGGATATCACGCCATTTTCAAGGGATTTATAGATGTTCATAAGAAATAAATACCGGATTTTAGGTACTGGCCATTCACGACAGTGATAATGATTTATTATTATATTATATACCCTTATTATTATTACCTACCATCTTCAGATCTCTGAAAATAGTGTAATATCAGAAAACGGGTGGGAAAGAAAGTGTATATTAAAATAGTGTAACTATACAAGTGATTTTAATCAAGACAACGAGAAATTATTTATTGCCTGTATACTTAATTTGATAAAATAATACCTGGACTCAGCGTCTGGACCATAGACAATATTGTCAATGGTCTGGACTCTTTTTGATAGCTGGCTACTTGTTGCATGTGCGTATGGCAGACTTGCAGTGCACACCTCCGTGCTAGATTTTATATATTATATTTTGTATGAGGTGGGTAATTTTAGTCATCTGTGTATCGATAATACAATTCCTGTATTTTATTATTTGCCTGTTTATACTCATACGTATGTATAAGAATAACAAGAAATCTAATCATATTGTTTCGTCGCTTACCTATGTTATGTACTCGTACATACCCGTATAACGTCTCACGGCCGATATGACATTATATGTATGACGCATTGCGAGCGTGATCGATTTGTAAAGAAAGCTATTTTCGAAGCCTCATTAGCGGAGAAAGAGCTTAAACTTGCCTTATATGTAGCGGTCTAGCGGGTCAATCAAAGTGGTATTGTATGTGGAGTGGTCTGCGACAGGATGTGAGCGATGAGCGCAATGAACTAGCGCCACATCATCGGCTCAATGGGTCGCCGCTGGGACGCGCGCGACTGCTGAAAGGATGTAGGGATTATCTACAGGATACCTCGGTTGTCACAATCAGGTCACATGGTATGAAAGCTGTCGTTTTAATTTCAACAGATCGATAATATTTTCTATAATACTGCCTGGTTAGAAGTTCCAAAGAGTTCGAAAGCATTTTAAGATCTGATTTTCCCAAATACACGCTTTTTCCAATCGCAGTTATATGTTCCAAATACCCTTTACAAAAAATCAAAAATCTAAATTCAAAATCGAAATTATTTATTTATAACATTAGGTTACATTTTGGTGTCGAATCCTCCTTTTAAGCATAGATGAGATAGTACTTGTGCTATTTAGTCTATGTTTTAGGTTAAAAAACCTGTAATAGGAGGAATTCGCCCTTTCAAGTCTTTCACAATATGTTTTAATAATAACGTTATAAATAGATAAATATACTTAGCACTACCTACTACCTTACTTTGTTTTACATTATAAAAATGTTAACTATATTGTCTAGTATAAACCATTTGTTGTCCATTTATATTTAGTGCGTGTGGGCGTGAAAGGGTAATTTTGTGAGCGTGAGTAAGTACCTATTGTATACAATAGGGTGTGTGAGTGTGTGACATACATGTAAAGGAACTAAGGAAACATAAAAGTGCTTCCGTCTGTTCGTAATTTTGTTCTTGTAACCAAACTGTTAATTTATTTTTACATTCGGGGTATGGATAACATTATAAATAAATATATATCCAATACAACATCTTTTTTTTACATATTTGCGTACGCCTGACTGCTTCCGCACCTCGTGGAATGGTTACATAGTACGAGCTGCTGACGTGACATTGTACTCGCATGTCTCTTGTTTGTCGGACGTCCATATCTTGTGCGATGGTGTGACAAAATACACGACTGATCCACAGTTCATAGCGAGCATGGGCCCGAGCGTACGAGTTACGAGTGGCATGCGAGCTGCTGCTTGGGTCTGGTGGAGGAAGGCGAGTGGCGAGTAAAATCAAACATGGTGTAGAAACTCGGACGCGAGCTACTGACCGATTCGCACACGGCAGTAATTCGTATGATGCGGTCACACAGTGCAAGTAGCTGCACTGCAGTAACTGACCAGGCGAGCTCGCACGCTAACTCGCACCGTGTGATTACACCAGGGGAGCGTTAATCAGTCTGACCATGGACTAAAAAAATCCACACTGTGATTAAAATCTACAGAAATCGGCAACAGACGAATGGCTGATGCTATAAAAATACCTGAACCACTCTCCCAAAATGGCTTCTCATGACGTTATGAACACGACGAGTCCCCTGGCAGTTTGGTTTCGCCATGCCGAGCCACAGCTAAAACCTACCACCAGTTGAAGTGAAAGGATTTGTCAGTTGGGCCTTGGTCGTATCCCAGTTTACGACACTCGGACAGGCTTCTCTATGCACCCCGAATTAGGACGTCATCGAAACTTCCCCGTTTCCTTCTGTAATCATCATGCATCTCAAATTTCAGTTCAATAAGTCCAGTTATCGTGCTAATACGACGAAGACAGAGAGAGAGACAACGGAGATATCTTTATTTTGATGTATCTGCCAAAAGAAACATGTTTGAATATTTAAAAAAGGGATTGGACTCATTTTTTTAACAGTGTAAGCAGGCACAGGTCGTGCTCTCGATGAAATTATGACTCATCATCATCATCATCATCAGAACTCTTCGGGAGTACTATCGCGCACCGCGGGCATTCGAGTACTACCTCGACCTGTACCTCCTTTCACATTTAAAGGGAGTCCAATATACATGATGTCAACTCACTCTAATTGTAATCTAGTAACATTAACATGTTTTTCCAACAATAAATAAATGTTTCTTGTGTTGCAGCGTCGGCAAGCTGAACCTAGTGGACCTGGCAGGCTCGGAGCGACAACGCAAGACCGGCGCCTCCGCCGATCGCCTGAAGGAGGCGTCTCGCATCAACCAGGCGCTCAGCTCCCTCGGGAATGTCATCTCCGCGCTCGCGGAGAACAGCCCGCACGTGCCCTACCGGTCTGTCGTGCATACACACACACACACACTCACATACACCCTTCCCTTGCTAGACACCTTCCCTAGTGTTCATACTGATCTCGTCGGAGGCCGCCAAATGTCGCAATACATTCGTTCGATGTAACTAAATCTAAGCTCTGTTTCTGCTTAATCAAACACATGAAAATTCTCTGGTTTTGGCTGCAAACTTTAATCATTTAAAATACCCATACCAATAAATGAATTGGTTAATATATAAAATTTTAAATAAACGATTATTTTTAAATATGTTTATGAGTATCTAATCTAATAGTAATACCAACAGAATCAGAATCAGACCAAACAGTATTCTCTCTCCAAAACAACGACGGTTATATTAAAATGTCATGTTTCAGGGATTCGAAACTAACGCGGATCCTGCAGGACTCTCTTGGCGGAAACAGCAAAACGATAATGATCGCGAACATCGGCCCCGCCTCCTACAACTACGAGGAGACGGTCACGACGCTGCGGTACGCGCACAGAGCTAAAGGTGAGACACCTAGTAGTAACTTCAACGAACATATGGCGAACCTGTAACTACAACACGACTTAATCCTATTGCCACCATGGCGCAGTAGTAGTAGTCAGACGAACATGTTCGCGAACATCAAGTCCGCATTTGTACAGTAAAACAACAAAATAGCCTATGTGGGCATGTTGTCCGAACGTTTCGACTACTAATCTGGAGATCGCGAGTTCAAATCCCATTTGTATTCCGGTGCGTGCTTCGGAAGGCCTATTGAGCTGTTTTTTCATGCCTTCTATGTACCCAAAGTTACCATCCATTATTGGGACGTATACAGTAAAATCTCTTTATTCGCGGGGTATATGTTCCATAAATATGCCGCGAATACAGAAACCGTGAATACAGAATGGTAATTTATATGGGTTTATAGGGGATACGTTCCTAGGTGCCAAAATAAAAAACACAAATATAGAAGAAAATCAATTCTATTGATGTTATTGAACATTTTGATTAATCATTATCCTCAGGCTTAGGCAATGGTTTGAATAATTTTGTTATTTTCTCTTGCTTGGCAGTTTTTAATAGCTCCGACAATTCAGACTGATACTCAGCAGTCGCATTAGCAATTTGCCTCTTAAAATTAAGACTTCGTTCCATAGATGGATCAATGTTCACAAAGAAATCGCAAAGCTCATTTGCCATTCTTAAACCTTCACTAAGATTTTTCAGAGTAAATGTCACATTTTCAGTGCTAGTGGAAGCCTAAAAAATAGGCAAAGCGGCTTTTACCAAAGAACGGAACAGCAACATTTAAAAATATACTTTATTCCTTCAGAAATAAGGTTGCTTTCTTCTGTTTGTTTACATTTTCAAAAACGCCGACCGCGGTGTTTGCGGCAAATGCGACAAAGGCGGCTTAGGTCAAAGTGCTCGGCGGTACCATTTGACGGCACTTGCAAAAGATATTGCGTTAAACACCTATTGGAATTTTGTATGAAATTTTAGATCCGCGAATAAAGAAATTTTTTGCCGCGAATAAAGAAATTGGGTTGCATTTTTTTAATTCGCGAATAGTGAAAACGCGAATGACGGAAGCGCGAATAGGGAGCTTTTACTGTAATGTGTATTTAAATTAATTTATGTAGACAGACTGTAGTATTTAAGTTTTTTGTATAATTAATGCGTTATTATAAATAAAAAAATATTTTTTTGTACACATTTGAAATACTTTTGCTGATCGCTTCTATCACCAAAGATTCAGCTCGCCTTTTGTATATATTTTCAGACTTTAGTTACCTATAATTCCTATTACTACCTATATTACTATTAATACTTTTTGTATGCATTTTGAATGTAAAGTTGAACTATGTGATTGCAGCAATAAAGAACAAGCCTGTGCGCAACGAAGACCCGAAGGACGCGAAGCTGCGCGAGTTCCAGGCGGAGATCGAGCGCCTGCGACTGCTGATCGAGCAGCGCAAGGCGGCCGCGGTGCTCGCCGCCGAGAGGAAGCTGAGGAAGACGCCCAAGAAAACACCACCAGCGTCACAGCATGCCAACGACAACGGTGAGTGGGAGGAGAGGGATACCTTGGGCACAGAAGATATATGAATCAGTACGTAAACTTCAAGGAAACGCGCTGAATCTATACACACACAGAGGTGCGTGCTTTTACACGCCGACTCGGCCATTGCTGCGGAACGATAGCATCGGATGGTAGGTAGTCGCGAGCGCTGCACCGTGTCATAACGTTGCTTTTAGATTTCACCCGATACCAGCCCTAACGCGCTGATCGGGCGTAGGTAATTACCTCGAGAATACGGTGGAGTTTCCCTACTCTTTATATATCTACTGTGCCTTGGGTAAAAATCCCGGTAGAATTTCTTCAGCCACGATTGTGCTGGAAGTCTACTGTAAATCAGTTGTTATCGAGAATGGATGTACTGGTTAAGATAGATCCGGGCCACGATCGTGACTGCGATCTATTGTTCTAGCGATAATATACATTCAGCGGGTTAAACATAGACATCTTATAGTATTATTCTAATACACTAGACCGGCCTTCGGCTTGAAATGCCGTCAAAAATTCCGTACAGTACGATTAAAATCAGTTAACGATTCGCCCAACCTCGGTAATTGTCGTGAATCCCTCATCTCTCACATAGAGTTATCAATTTACAGATATGACCTTTAATTATATTACTCGTTGTCTTATTGAATACAATACAAGAACGATATGAGCAACAAAACCTCCTTTGTAGCTCAAAACTAACACAACCTTTATATTTAAATAAGAAAAATAATTGACTATTTTGATAGTATGACTTCTTAGTGTCAATAAAACAGTTTGACGTGTATGATACGTTTATGTTTATGAACGCTAATTTCATTCGTGAAAATATTCGATTCTATCAAATTTTACCAAAATTAACTTACAATAGTTATGTATCATACATAGGTAACACTAAAAGTTTCCGGAACTGGCCACTTACATAAACAATATTTAAAAATTTATTGCAACATTTGAAAATAGAACTCTTTGGCTGTAGAATGCAGTTCGTTTCATCTGACTGTCTTTTGTTTTTACCTTGTGGCGCCATTTAAAAAATTGTGTGTCTGCATCAACATGGATTTAACTCGGGAACATTTTCGTAGTATGATTTTCTACGATTTTAAGTGTAATTTGACAGCTCAACAGAGCATCGCTCGGCTTGAAACAGCTTTTGGCAATGAAGCACCATGCAAGACGACTGTTTATAGCTGGTTTGCAGAATTCAAGCGTGGTCGTATCAATCTCAGTGACGAATCTCGCGATGGTCGGCCGTCCACCGCTGTGACCAACAAAAACATCGATGCTGTGCGCCGTATGATTGAAACAGACAGGCATGTGACCTACCATGAAATTCGCGCATCCTTAGAAATAGGCATGAGTCAAATACAATCAATCCTACACAAACATTTGGGTGTGAGAAAGCTGTGCTCGCGGTGGATCCCACACAACTTGACCGAGGCTCAAAAAACGGACCGCGTCACTTGGTGCAGTGCCATGCTTACCAGATTCAACGAAGGTGCGTCAAATTTGGTGTGGGACATAGTAACAGGTGACGAAACAAGGATTTATTGCTACGATCCCAAAACAAAGCAGCAATCGAGCGTATGGGTCTTTCAAGATGAGCCGAAACCAACCAAAGTGGCGCGCGTGAAAAGTGCATCTAAGCGGATGATTGCTTATTTTTTTAATAAAACTGGACACGTGGCTACTGTTGCTTTAGAGAATCGTCGTACCGTGAATAGTGACTGGTACACGACCATTTGTTTGCCGGAAGTTATTGACGAACTCCGTAAAAATAACCGTAAACGCCGTATCATCCTGCACCACGACAATGCTAGTTCTCACACGGCCAGACAGACAAACGACTTTTTGAAGACGAAAAATGTAGAACTCATGAGTCATCCTGCATACAGTCCCGACCTGGCACCTTGTGACTTTTTTCTGTTCCCAAAAATTAAGAACCAATTACGCGGTCAACGATTTTCATCACCAGAAGAGGCTGTCGAGGAGTATGAAAAACACGTTTCAGAGGTCACCACAGGGGAGTGGCACAAAAGTTTTCAAAACTGGTTTGATCGAATGAAAAAGTGCATAGACGCCAAGGGAGATTATTTTGAAAAACAATAAATTAATTTTGTACCTTTAATAGTATTTTTTCATATTCATTCCGGAAACTTATAGTGCGTCCCACGTATAATGGCTTCAACAAATTTAAAGCGTGGTAAAAAAATTATTGCTCAATCTCGTGAAATTGTAAATAATGTATATAACTATTTTAGAAAAGAAGCTAATTTATTTAAAAAAGAAGAAAGTAAATATCATTACAAAAAAAATATATTGTATACAAGTATAGCTTCAGTAAATAATGAATATTCAAATTCATGTCGCTTCCGCATAATAAATTTCTTAGGTCTACCGGTTAGTAATATCATCTTGGCAGGTGCGTTTATGATACTTCAAATTGATTGCTACCTAAAAGAAATCGCGGTAATGTATTTCGTGTCAATTCCGCCTCGGGATTTAGGCGATGATATCCGAAAAAACCGATTCGTTAACTGATTTTAATCGTATTGTACCCATTCGAATTTTATCAAAGACAATATAATGTCAAAAATATAAAATTAAAAAGTTGAAGATTGACAAGTTGACGTTATTTGTTTACATGTTCCGTATAGGGATGTTCCGATACCCACAAGTTATCGATTATTTGAGTACTACTTTTATGGATAAGTATTACTTCTCCATATAAGTAGTACTCAAATAATTTTTCCAGACTACTCATATGAGTACCTCTAAAGTATCGATACTTACTCATATCGACACTTTTTAGATTTTTTTCATGGGACAGTAAAAATAGTTTTTTTTATTCGGAGTAGTTGTTAAAAGTAAGTAATTAGAGAAGTATTAAATGAACCGTCTTTTATTAATTGCAAAATTATTTTAGACCCCGTTTTCTTGTCGCAATGACGTTACAAAACGGTAGATAGGGGACAAAATGGGTACACCTTGGTGTTTGTGGTGTTTTGTAATTATTTTTTTCATAAATCTAGCTGTGGTCTGTTTATTTAACTGACCGTTGAGGCTTTATCATCACAAACATGAAGATATTTTTATAATTGTTTTTGTTTACTTTTTATATCTATATCTTATAATCATAGGCGATGCGATAAATATAGATAAAGAATTTATTTGCAGCTGCAAATCACACTGAAATAGTAGCAATCCATAGGTACCTGACAGTGAACTTTTTGTTTACGAATCACACCAAGAAGACACCATACAAAAACAATTAAATTCATAAACGCATAATGAATAAGAAATTAAATCAAGAAAAGTTCAATACGGATCTATTATAAAACGTATGATATCATCTAATATCCAATAAAATAAATTTGAAAACACCGAGTTTCGAGCTTTTATTATAAAAAAACTGTGTGAATAGTAAGTACGTAAAAACAGTAAATGTACTACTTCGGAATCTGCACTACAATTGCAGTATTTACCAAAACAATATTATTATTACATTTACTATACTTACTATATAGGCTGAAATTAAATCGACCGACCAAATTCATACTGGAGACCCGGTTAGTGATCAGCATCTAGGTTCAGTAATCCTTTTGGCCAAATTCGAATTACTGGTCGGACTAGTTTAAGTAATTCCTAGTCTAGGCTGTAAGGAAGCAAAAAAAAATATATTGAATTGCACCAAAGGGGTAATTGAAGCTTGTTTCTGTTAACTAACTGAGTCTCCAGTATGAATTTGGTCAGCAAATTTAATTTCATCTTGTATACTTAAAATTATAATATAATATTTACCAAATTTGCTATAAATTTTGGGTGTTTGGATTTGGACAAGGCCCTACTGTATATAAAAGGACATAAATAAAATTTCATATTTTTATATCGGGTCATAATTTTAATAAAGTGTATAACAGTGACATTTTGTCCTCTTACTACCCTTTTGTGACGTCATTGCGACAAGATAACGGGGTCTAGTTATAATACTAAATAAAGAACTCTTGTTTCTGAACTTCTGTCCATATTTTCAATTTTGGTGGCGCCGTTCGAAACCAAGTACAAACCAACAACAAGCCAATAATGAAAATAAATTAATTGCGCTACAACAATTAATATAACATTGTTACTGATAATAATACAGTAATTTTAAGGTATAACTTTGTTTCTCTGAAATATATTTCATCGATAGTTATCGATACCTAAGGTTGAAATAGGACATCACTTAAACGTCATCATCATAAATTCATAAACTAAACAGGAAAAAAAAAAGGATTAAATTGGACGATTTAATTATAATTTATTTAATTTCTTAAATAAAAAACCCAGAGCCTTTTAAAGGATTCATGGGTCAGTACCTTTCCTGGTAGTACATTGATAGACTTTTTACAATTTAATAATTTAATTTGGTTTATGCTTCTGCACCAGTTAATATATTGTACAAATACTAAATAAGATACATTTGCCAAACGAAATTTTATGTCGACATAAATAGCATTACGAAATCGGTGATTACTTTTTTTTCCTTACAGTAGCGGAGGAAGACACAGAGAGCTTAGAAAACGAACACATTTTGGCGGAATCTACCATAGAATTAGAGAAAAGCAAGACAGATGAACTAGAGCAACAGATTAGAGCGATCGAGGAGAGACTGGTTCACGGAGGTGGAGGCGGGAAAGATCTCATCAACAACCTGAACGAGAGTCAAATAATCCTCGAACAGAGAAACATGGAGATAGCCGAGAGGAAGAAGAGAGAGGTGGAGATGCAGCAGAAAATAGACTTGGAGGAGGAGACAACGGTAATAGTAAACAACACATTCACGACCTTACAGCAAGAGGTCGACCATAAAACTCAGCGGTTAGTATTATTTAATTTAGTAAAAATATGTTCCATTTGTTAGTCTCCGGATACGTTCCATTTGTTAGTCTCCGGAGCTAAAGTAGAATCGGATTTTACTAGAGCGGTGAAACGTTGGAAAGTCGTTCATTACGATCAGTAGAGTTTGCGGTTTCATTTAAGATACCTATCCATTTTTACCCGGTACTTTTATGTCTTTTTAGATTCAACTTACGCGTTTGACACGGTTTCAGTGCGTGTTTTATTAATTAGAATAGAGTGCAAAGGAGTAAAACGAGTGGTAATATACAAGACAATTAATTATTTAACTCGAAAGAACCAGCTACTTAAAATAGAAAATGCTCAAGTAAGATTTCTAAGTAAGTTTTGAGTGGTCCGCAGGGTAGCATTTTGGGTCCGATCTTGAATTAGGGAAGTACAGAAGAGACGGTCTGTTTGCAGATTAAAGCGGTGCCTGTCGAAGTATTTGTGTCTCCGTGAGGAGATGGTGGAGCAGCGCGAGGCGCACGACGCGGAACGGCGCGAGCGCGAGGCGGCCCAGGCGGCGGCGGTGGCGGCGCTGCGCCGGCGGTTGCTTCTCGCCGACAGCTTCGTGCCAGACGCGGGCCGTGCGCACGTACTTCGACACGAGTACAACCACGACACAGACACGTGGGAGCTGAGAGAGCACAGGTACGTGGATCATTACAACGTTTCTAAAAATACCATTTATGTTTTTGTTCATTCATTTTCTTATAGCAATTCACGTAGACTAATCTGCCCTACTTAAAGCGAGTGGTCTAAATGCACGTTTTCTAATTGCGTGGCTATCAAACACGGGTAGTGTCAAAGTGTGTCACACACACATTTGCATGTTCCAGGCAGTCTAACACTGCAAACATCTATCGTGGGGACTTCTTTCGTGACGTGGACTTAGCAGATGTTATTTCTCAGATGAAGTTCTTTATCTGAGTGTTATTTAATAGGAGACTATACAACTGGCTTGTTGAGAAATGTTTTTATAGTGTTAAGCTATTCTTGACGTATAGAAATAAAATATAATGTGTATTGTGACGTATTAGGAATGGTATTTTAAACTCTAAAATATATTTTCCGTATGCAAATTTCTCTGACATTGTAATTTTAATTCTGTTCTAATTTATTTATTTTTGACATGTTAGTTTCTGAGAGGAAAGCGTTTTTTTTTTGTAACTTTTAATAACTTTTTCTTAATGTTTTGTGAGTTTGGTGACGTCTCCATCGTAAAATATTAAATTAAACTTCTACCATTTTAACATGACATTTGTAAAGGTGAAATATGTTGGACATTTTAAATATAATATCTCTGTAGGCATATTTGAAGCAAATAAAATTATCTTTATTATGAAACTTCATGACATTGGCCCTACAGCGGTCCGGTGCCTCTGACGTCACGTCCGGTATCGGCGCCGTCCCGCCGCCGGCCGATGTGCGAAGCGGCGCTCACGCAGCGCCTGCCGCGGCACCGCTGCGAGAACCTGCTGGACCTGCGGCCCCTCACCCTGCCCCCCACCACCCGCGTCTACCTGCCGCCCTCCCAGCCGCTGCACGCACATCACAAGGTCTGTCTACTGATCAATATTAGAAGTTGATTGTTGACATTATCGGCTTGGATAAAACAAAATTATCAAGTAAAGAGAATTTATAAAAAAAACAAAAGTTGGTAAACACAGGATTTTAAAAACAATTACCTTCGCCTTCAAGTTCATTCCGTATTACAAAAAAATCAACTGTCATGTCATTGTGACTGTTGACAATGACAGCGAACATAAACATGCCAAGTTTTTTTTTAATAATCCCTTGGCAATGAACATCGAGTTTGAAATCCTCAGTTGCGACTTACGTTCTTTTAGAATAAGTGAATAAGAAAAAAATAAAATAAGCATTAAAAACGCACAATAAAACAAAATAAAAAATATGTCAATTTTATTTTTACACAGACTTTCAGTATAAAACCTGAAATACCTGAAATGAAATGATGTCGATTATAACTTAATTATAAGCTCAATGGACCTGTTTTTCGTAGCTCGTCTCGCTCGCGCCTATCGAAGCTGTCGCTCAATCTCTGTCGTTCGGTGGCACTTGTTTAAAAAAGAGGTCCATTTTTCAGTTGACGATATAAGAACATACCTTTTGTTATCATCAATGATTGTCTCACTTGGTGGAACTTATCATACATTGTTGTGATGAAAAACACTTGTAATTTTCTACAAATTATAATATAATTATTATTTGAATATTATTTGACATTACACTACCCAACCGGTTTCACTATAAAATCATCATCAAGGGCTTTTAAATTCAAGTTTTTTTTTAAACAATGGTTGTATTGCTAAATGTCCGTGCAATAAACGATATAAGTTACTTGCGAGTAGATCAATCATAGTTTTGTCTGTTACGCGTATTTGAATGTGTATTATAATTTTCCTTGGGGATTTTTTTTTGCTGGTCGACCTTGGTGAAGCTTGGCAGGTTGTGTACAGTCATGAAAAAAACATCAAATTGTTCTGACAGAAAAAACGGCCCTGCCGAATTATTCAGACTAAGGGATTTCCTAATAGATTGGTCAAGGCCATAATATGACGTTGGTTGCATACTGGTAATGCAATCTTAAAATTAGACGGGCAGACTAAACTGCCTAGCCAACTCTCGGCCGAAAATGTTTTTATAGCTGTGCTTTACTCCTCGAGTGTCATCGTATGAAAACAGTTCAATGCTGGTACCTAATGAGACATTTTGATTTGAATAACCATCCACTTTTTTCATGACTGTACACAGTCTGCCAGGTTCCGCCAAGGTCTGAGAGCTTTTTTAAGAGTTCATTTTTATCCAGCTTCCCACAGTTACCGTGTCATGTTGATACTACTCTACTACTGCTACCCTCATTGTCTACAAGGTATTCATGGTAGACTGATACTATGCAAATGCCTGAAAGGATTGATCAGTTAAATATCTTAATTTTTCATTCATTAGTGACGCACGAAAGTTCATGTCACAATGCTACAAATAAAATAATAAGACCTGCTCCTCGCAGGTATCGGACACAAAGTTGAAGAAGGAGCCGGACATAGAGCGGGAGCCGCCGCCCCGAGCCCCGACCGCTCGCCCCGCCCCGCGCCCCGCCGCCCCACGCCCCCGCACCGCGCACCACCGCCTCGGCACCGCTGGCGTCAGGTAGACTCCAGCCGATCGTCCGACGTGACCGTCTTAGCCATCGCATACTTACTATAATTCTACATTTGAATTTATACTGGTGTCGATTCGGTGTAACACGACTTAACTTATTTGACAGGACTAACCTTATTTTAAGCGTCCTGTCCTTGTCTTATCGATATAGAAAGAACAAAACAGAATGCTTTAAGCTTAGTTCTGTCAAATAAGTCGTGTTACACTGGATCGACACCACTGTATTCCTTTGTACTACCCATGTCGGTAGACCTTGGAGTTCAAAATGGCTGTCCGCTCTGCGGGTCTATTATGTTACTTAGTGTCGGTTGCCATCTGGTTGCTAATCATAATCACTAAAAACATAGATAAAACCTGAACTTTCAAATATGTGTATGAACTGTTTACGAACTGTGACGTCACTTTAAGCACGAACGTGTATCCCTAGATAATCGGAATTCGATAGTTTATCTGTTTTCGATGTTTGGCAACCAGTTTGCAATCGACTCAAAGATAATCTAGAGGCGGGAGAGCAGTTTCTTTTAATATTAACTGTCCATTTCCAAGAACAGGATGGGAAGTTATGTTTGTGGCTACAAATTGCTGCAATAAGCTGAGAATTTGTACTAGATAATTGTAACTCTCGCGACAATTTATTGATATTTTATTTTATATTATTATTGTTCGCTTCGAGTGAGTTCGAACCGAAACAAGTAACCGAATGACGTCACACTAAACCAAGTGTGGCGGGGAGCTGTGGGGTTAATATTCTTAAATATTAGTTACCTACTGTATTGCGATATTTTTATACAATATTGTCTAAAATCTTATTACTGAATAAAGATCGTTGCACATTACAACGGATCAGCAACAGACCACGTCAAAGTAAAGCATTGAAATATGAGCTTTAAATCGTGTTGCTTACGTGACATTTTTGCACTAGCCGACGGTTGTTGACGGCGGCGCGCTGACAGCGCGTCGACCGCGCATCGTTTAATCAAAATGTTAGGTGCGCAATATGATTTAATGTTCTCATTTCGACGCATACGTTGAGGCTGTTTGGTACCGAGGCGTCATAATTTGCGACGGCCTTAGTTTTCCCAAAGCGCTTTGTGTAGCTTCTGATAATTAATGAGCACAGCTTGAACCGGATTGAAGAGAGCATCATAGACCATCATCTAGATTCTAGATCATTGTCATCAACCATTTCTGGAAGCATGTACATAATATTATGTACAGTGGAGACCGCATCAAGTTAGACACTTCGGACTTTGTACCTACCTATCTTATATTCTTCTCTGTAGGGGCTAATGTCGTACTGCTTGATGTCGTCTCCACTGTACAGCGGGTGTAAATGAAATTATCTTTAAATGAAACTACATAAACATACAGTACATCCGCGAAAATAAAAATAAAATATTGTTTCAGACAAAATTCACTGTTGGTTTTTAAAGATGGTATGGAAACTTGAAAATGGTGTCGATTCGGTGTAACACGGCTTAACTTATGTAACAGGACAGGACTAATCTAATTTAAGCATAGAAACGCGATCCTTATCTTGAATTTTGAATCTTTTCGATACAGAAAGAAAAATACAGAATGCTTAAGGCGGAACGTTTCGAGCTCGGTGCAAAATGCTTTGATGATGGTGTTTTTTATTATTGAATAAGGAGTACTAAATAAATGTGACTCATGGCATTTCGCGACCATAGTTTATTGTCAATTGGGCTTTTCTACCAAAATTTTGTAATTTTATGCATTAAGTTGTAAATGAATGTCCCCACCAACTTAAAGCACGCTTTTAAGAGGATATGTCGCGCTTGCAAAGGTCACTTTTACTCCATGCGGAACGCCCCGCAGTGCGAGAGGGACGGATTCCGGAAAAAATAGCAAAATGCGGTTTTTACGGTTTTAAATTAATATAAAATGAACTAAAATAGCTATCAAAATTGTCAACCGAGAAAATTTAGATATCGTTAAAATCTATCTAATAAAATATCGTTCAGGTCTGTATGTCATTTTTGTTTGTCATACTATGAAAAAAAGTCTAGAAGAAGATCTCATTTCAATAATTATTTCTATCGAGCAAAAGTTACGCAATCGCGTTTCTGTACTGAACAAAACTAGAAAAAGGTTCCGAAATTTATATACTGATTTATCAAATTTGTGGCTTCATCTGAAAAGCAGGTATACAACTTCAAAAAGTGTCTTTTTTATCGAAATAGCCCCTTAAGTTGGTATGGACATTCACGCTAACTATAATACATAAAAGGACGCAATTCTGCTAAAAACCCCTGATAATTACTAAATAATAGTCGCAAAATAAGATGAAACTATTTTATTTCATACATTTTATTTAATAATAAGAAAAACAATCATAAGTTATGCATTTTGCACTGAGCTCGAAACGTTCCCCCTCAAATTAAGTTTGGTCCTGTCAAATAAGTCGCGTTACACCGAGAATCGACACCAAGTGTTTTTTAAATCCGTGCGTTTCTTAATGAAAGCTATTCAGTAGACTGTGTGGTTTTATTTAAAGATACCTCTCTATTTAAACCCATTAGGTAAATACCAGTAAGATCTCAGTTCCATGGTCCGGGAGCGGTGCGGGTATCACCCCGCGCTGACCACACAGCAAGATCTTGCTTATTTGCCGGTAGTATAGTCAATAGTGCAAATGCAGAATTGTATGGTGCTGTGAACTAATAAACAGTTATCAATATGTAAATAGATTTAGATCAAAATAAATAATGCTACGTAGGCGGCGGACAGTCGATGTCACAAACATTTTTTATATATAATATTGCCCCGTCCGCCATTTTGTTTGTTATATTTGATCTCAGTTATTGTTCCGCGGGTATTATAACTCAGCAAACTATCATGTGAATTCGCATCAACTAAGACATTGTGGATATGGCAGGGATGATGCGCGGGGGGCACACTCGCCAACTTAGTTGACCCGAAATACAGCAAGCTTTGCGTTCAATTTAGGCGATTCTGAAGGCTTTAATTTTAGTTTTAGTGCTGTCAAAACAAAATTTTCTTCATTCCAAAATAGCTTTTTAGTGTTAGCAACAGAAGCTATATTTCTTAGGAAAAATTTAAGTTTTGACAGGATTAAACCTAAGTTAAAGCCCTTAGAATTGACTTTATTGTGTATTTAATAATAAAATAAGTTACCCGATTTTCTTTTATTTGAATTTAAGTCTTTATAGGTAGTTAAGGATGAAGTTTTTATTTTATTGTTGTTATTATTTATAATGAGTTTTATTTTTGTGCTTCATCCGCGTTTGTTTGGAGCAAGTGATATTAGCTAGTTCATTACATTATATTTGCCGCTTCTTCTATATAAATATTCTGTAGGTAATACTTCTCTATCGTGTTGTGTAAAACTGTTAATTTTTATTTTTTAAATGAAGTTAATTATTGTATCTCTTTTGTTCAAATCCTACCAAAGAAGTAGTAACTCGGAACATTCCACGCCTGCGCCCGCGCAGTGTACGTTTTTTTATTCCGATACGGTTTCTAGTCAATGATTATTGTATACAAACATGTAAATAATTACTATAATATCGTAAACGAGCAATTGTATGTGTTGTAGGCAGGGAGTTAAGTCGCACAATCGATTCTACATACATACTGGGATTAGTGAACAAATAGTACCTTATTTAAAATATACTTTAACGTTTTAGATTATTTTAATTTAATAAAAAAAATCATGTAAACAATTATGAATGAATGCGATACCGGGCGGCCTTTCCCTTTGTAGTTGAACTTGTAAATGCCAAATGAAATAGAGAAATTCGTCCAAGCTTTTGTTGTATCTTGTGAATTGAAGGAACAAGTGAAGTCATGTGATACAGCATGTTTGTGAACCGCTAGTCAGCTGTGCCGCATACACGCTTATACTCACTAATAAATTATACAAATATATTGCGTTTTAATAATTTTCCCCGTGTTTCCTTCTAGTTCCTTAAGTGTACCATGTCTGAATATATGGCAAAATTTTAAATGTTACATTTATGTTTTTATTTAGATAATATACATGAGAGTTTATGAAACGATATTTAATGACTTGCAGATTAATCTGTTCTATGAGAAATCATCAAATTAAACTGGCACTTCAGAAAAAAAAATCAGTTTTGCGACTGTCTTAAATCTCCCAACTATGAACACAGAGACGCAAATGATTTTAATCGCGTTACGAAGATTTTCATAAATATTAAAGACATACACTGGGAAAACTGGTCATCATAAAATAAAGTGAATTCAGCTGAAATAATGATGATTCACGTAAAGTAGGGAGCATACGGACATCACAACAAAATACGATGAAACTTCTGTTGCTGCTGCTAGCGTTATAATATGACTTTGTAGGAAGCAGATAGAAATATGCGCTCCGTCACAGCTTTTATGGTGACAGTAAGCATACCGTAGTGTGACGGACCTGTTTTATGGGGAAGGCATGATGTTATACGAAAATGATAATCTTATTTTCTGTGACCAATTTTACGGTGATCTGTCTTCATAATACCTTAAAAACCCGATTATTTAATCAAACGTTTTAATTACAGCATAATATTTTTCAATTATCACCAAATTTAAAAACTATTCATTGTATTTTAAACTTATGTGGGTAATGCTATTTTATAATGAAGCCAAAAGGACATTTTTCTCAGTGTAGGACCATATTAGTCCGTAAGCCCGGTCCAAAATTGAGTACATGATATGACAATACGATAAAATGCATGGCACACGGTCGAAAAAGGCGTGCTGAGCGAGGATCAGACAAGTATAGCACCTAAAATTGGCCGGAAGTTTGAGAAAATCCTTCACTGTCACTATTTTAAAGTTCTATTTACGTCATGTGACATCAGTACGACACACATGGCATCATTTAGCCCTTTAATCGTAGAGAGGGTAAACATAAGTCTGTCAGTTCTGAAATGGCCACAAGTACGAGTACTTGTGACAAAGATGGCCACTAGATACTCTTTCCTACGTGGTGTGACATCTTGATAAAAATTACTGTAAAAGTTTTTAAATAATAGTGTCTTTAAGAATAAATAAATAAGTATGCCAAGCCATATTTGGCCGGAAGTCTTTTAAAAGTGATGTTTTAACTACCTTTATAACCCCTTTTTTCGACCGTGTGCCATGCATTTTATCGTGTTGTCATATCATGTAGGCAATTTTGAACCCGGCTTACGGACTATACCGGGTATAAAATATAGAGTGCGACCATTAAATGAAACCACATATTCTACCGACCCTACCGAACCACTTTTCCCAAGAGTCATACCCGCGGACACCCCAAGGGTGAGATTCAGAGTGCATTTTGAGTCCGAACTCGAGAGGAACTCAATCTTACAAACGTCACTCTAGTATGAGATCACGTCGCTTTTTGACGTTTGTAAGATTGAGTAAGGACTCAAAATGCACTCTGAATCTCAGGCGTAGTTTAGGAAATAATTGAGTTCCAAACAAAAACACGTGAACCTTGACGCACCGACATACGGGCGAGTTTAGAGAGAGAGTCGTCCGTGAAGCGACGTCCGTGAAACGGATGACGCTCTCTCTAAACTCGCCCGTATGGCGGTGCGTTAGAGTTCACGCATTTTTGTTTGGAATCAATTATTTCCTAAACTAAGGTTGTTCGTAGGTATGACTCTTGGGAAAAGTGGTTCAGTAGGGTCGGTAGAATATGTGGTTTCATTTAATAGTCGCACCCTATTTCACGCGGTATAGTCACCAAATGAAAAAAATATACGAAATGCCTGTTTTAAATTCGGTTTTGTCACAGTTAAAGCAAAGTTACCGTTACTTCTACGATATAAACATGAATAAGTATGTAGTTTGATCGGAAAAGTTATTATTGTATCCCGGAACATTAGAACCATTATAATTAACGAATACAAATTATTCGTACCCCTTCATATAAAAATTGGTATTTAAACTAATAATTTCCTTGTCGCAAAACGGACATACCATAAGAAGTTGTAATCGAACTCAAAAATGTACCTACGCGGTTAAAATGAAATTTTGCTGTGGCGGGTACGAGTGCCAGGTACTGATATTGTTAGTTCCTGAAGCAAAGCAACGCTGAAGCATCTAATCTACCAGATAACAAATCATGCAGCAAAGACATAATGTCATAAGTTGATGCCGTTCGCAAGATGCCTCATAGTCTCTCACGAATGAAGAATTTAGTTTTATAATAGCAGCCCCCTGATTCTGTATCTTAAACTCAGTTGCGACACCAATCGCCTATCGTCTAAAACATACATATCTGAAATGACTTCACAATGCGTAAATAGTTCAACACCCATCAATAGTTATTTTGGAAGTTAATTTTTTATCTGTTTTTGGTGAATAGCGACTATAGCTAGCAACCGACACTGAGTTACATAATAGATAGATAGCATATACAAATTCAACGCGTGCAAAAGAGATGTCATGATCGGCGGGCGATCAAACTGAACTCAGCCCTGTGATTCCTGCGCGCCTGGTACTATGCCCGAGCGAGGTGGCTATTTTACACGAATACACGAGCCGCCCGGGGCGGGCGGCGACTATTGTGACTTATTTCAAACACAGACATCTAAATAAATACGTCTCATTACGTCTGTGATTTCAAACGATACCAAAAACTCATGCTACCCTAGTACAAAAAGTTTTCAGATTCTCTAGAATAGAAACTTATTGGGGGACACGTCAAAAACTGACACCTTGGTGTCATTGACACCTATTCTCGTGTAGCAAATATTAGATTTATAGTAGTACCAACTTATCTGTAGAATGAGCTAGCTTATTCCGGGCTTGTCATTGGCTAATATTCAATATTATCCAATCAGATGTGCTAGTTCCGCTATTTTCATTCTACAGATAAGTTGGTTCTACTGTAGAGCTGCCATAACCTAAAACTTTTCATTGCAAAATAGACTCTAACGCAGATGGATAAAAGTTAAATGAGCTTGCATTATTTTAGGTTTTTCATTGCATTTACGCAAAGTATTAATAAAGTTATCAATTGAAATAACTAGTTTAGAGAGTATGTTAAATGCTTGTCAATCATTAAAATAATAAGCCGTACATAAATTTTACATGTTATTAGACTTCAAACACAGGGGACGGCCCAAAAGTGGGGGTACACTTTTTTTGGAAAACGCTCGTACACTCTTTTTTCACCGACGATTTTAACGTCCCAACTTGATAGGCGGGTGAGCATAATCGTCGTACTTTGGGCATAAACA
This sequence comes from Ypsolopha scabrella, assembly GCA_910592155.1. Lineage (NCBI taxonomy): Eukaryota > Metazoa > Arthropoda > Insecta > Lepidoptera > Ypsolophidae > Ypsolopha > Ypsolopha scabrella. The sequence goes on along the minus strand of OU342972.1, from coordinate 6,016,196 downwards.
AGCTTTTTAAGACATGCAGGTAAACCTCACAGTACCCAAACCTAGCAACTTTGCCCAACGGGTATGACTTTGCCCGGAAAGGTACTTTTCAGTAAACTCGAAAAATAAAAAAAGTGTTTAAAGAAGCTGTTCCTTTAAATCTATAATAGAAAATTTCATTACATTTACGGCAAAACTAAGTAGTGGATGGTGAGCTACGGCAATTCAGTGACCTCTCAGTCGCTATCAAATTTGGTGGTGTATTTTGCGGGCCAAACCTGTGCTGAAAAACTGATTAGAAAATGCTAATTTGCACTTGCAGCAATTAAATATTTTTTAATACAGTTAGTTTGTAGCACATACACAATAAATATTGAAAACCTGAGGTAAAATCTTTGTTAGATTTGAAGATATTGAGATGGATAATGTCACCTTAGCGTGTCTGATGCAACGTTGGCAACTTTGCCCACCAAAATAATATAGTCATGGTTGTCACATGCATTTATTTTAAACTTAGTTGTTGCTCATTGTATTTCAAAATTTTCAAAGCTATACTTATTGGTATGTGAGGGAAAGGAATTAATGTGTATTATACTGAACATTTATGTTTAGCTAAATAATACTGTTTGAATGCGTTTTCAGAATATATTCAGATACTAAAAGTATGAATATGAATACTGTGGAGAGGTTAAAAGAAATTAACCGAAAAACATGGGCGTGGGAAGGGTGTGGCAGAGGGGGGCAGATGACTCCCCCCCTGAAAACTGAAAGGGACAGTAAAAAATTGTGCTAAAATACCCATACAGAGGACATACGAGGGAAAAGACCGATCGGCAGGTTTTGTTTGCAAAAAAGTACGTTTTTTTATTTTTCAACTATAAATCCCGTTGATATTTGAAAGAGGTCGCCCCACCCTAGACTTCCGACGCCGAAAAATATGTATTTTTATTACAAATTTTAAGGTTCAAATACATATTAAAATTGTTTTATCTTTAAAAAGTGGCTCCTGTAAATACAAAGTTACAACCCTAGCTCATTGTCATTTTTGTATGGGGAATGTTCTTGATTCTAATGTGACTTTGCTCACTCAATTTTGGGGGGCAATATGTCCACTCAAACGTTTCTTAAGCTGTCAGCTTGGCATTCCAATGTTTTACAGCGTAGCCCTTATGTATAATGACTATAAGGTTAATGATAACGGAGATACAGAAGTACAGAGGAAAGTGGGCAAACTTTCCAAAAGCTTTTGGCCCGCTCCCTAAGTTCAGTTTTTCGGTCCTAAATGTATTTTTTCTTGAATTACTAAACAATGTATGCAAAGATAGGTAGGTATATTTACGATTTTGTAGTGGAGATATAATATGAAGTACACTTATATTTTCAAAATTAATTCACTGAACGCAAAAAAGCGGGCAAAGTTGCCAGGTTTGACGATATTTTTCTTCATCATCGGCAAGTTGTAGGTTAGGTTTAGAAATTCTGTAAAAATAAAATGATTGAAACAGAAACGCTTGTCATTGCTTGGGCACAAATCCACAATGCTACCGTGACCCCCGCTGAATGGTTAATTTTTTATGGAAAATTGAACAATAAAACAGATTTTACTGGACTCGCTGTATAAAGCTGCCTAGTACGTAGTTCACTTATGTACCTACCAAATTATAGTTTTGGTGTTGCAAAAGATGCGCGTGACGCTTACGGGATGAGGAGTCTAGTTTTGAGTACCAAGAATACAGTACCTAGGTAGTACTTAAGTACCTTGGGTCGAAAGATAAATATATGTTCGCTACACCGTTCTAGGAAACCACCATTTGACAGTATATTCGGGACTAAAGGCTTCGCCACACCAAACGCGGTTCAAACGCGGCGTGGAAGCGGCGCGGAGCAGAAATATCGCGGTAACCTGTGGTTAGAACCGCGTTCGGTATAGCGCGCTAGCGTGGTTTGAGTGCGGCAGTTGACACCACTTGACACCAAGAAGTCGTACGATACGGACTCCGATGAAGAAGAATTGCTGCTGCTACTGGCTCTTAGCCGGAAAAAAACAATCTGGGTTCACGACATTAACACTAGGAGAAGAAGAAGTATGTATAGCCATATGGGATAAATTGCAACCAATAATAACCAATTTATATGCCTGCACCAACTGAAGAAAAATAGAGGGAGTGTGAAACAGGGTATCGCGAACTATGGGGCTACTACGTGTATCCATTACATATAGTCGCGGGTTGAGGCAGCGTCTAGCGTTAAATAATTTGTGTCTGCATTAAGAGGATATGTCACGCTTGCAAAGGTCACTGTTACTCCATGTGGAACGCCCCACAGTGCGAGAGGGACGGATTCCGGAAAAAATAGCATTAGGGTTTAAATTTATATAAAATGAACTAAAATAGCTATCAAAATTTCCAACTGAGAAAATTTAGGTACGGTCAAAATCTATCTAATAAAATTTCGTTCAGGTCTGTATCTCATTCCTGTTTGTCATACTATGAAAAAAAGTGTATAAGAAGACCTCATTTCAATAATTATTTCTATCAAGCGAAAGTTACGAAATCGCGTTTCTCTACTGAACCAAACTAGAAAAAGGTTCCGAAATTTATATACTGATTTAACAAATTAGTAGCTTCATCTGAAAAGCAGGTATATACAATTTCAAAAAGTGCAATTTTTATCGAAATCCTCAAGTAATTTTTTTTTTGGGTCGAGCCCTATTTCGTGGCCAAAGCCAAGGCTGTTCGGCATGGGGCTGCCCAAATGGTTATGCAGCTTTATAGGTCGATGAGGTCTGTGGTCAGTATTGCACATTGTGGAACACGCGACTTGTAAGACTACTCGCCCGGATCTTTATTCCGGTTAATAAGCCCGCTTCCTTTTCAGTTGATTAAAGCAAACGCAAGTAAGTGTACTTTTTGTTTTGTTTAATTTTCCATCAATTCCGCTTCCTCGGATAGGTTGGTCCTTTTTACCCGGAACGGAACTGGGCTTTGTGTTGTTGTAGTCCATATGACAGTTTAAAATTATTGCTGTAGGCTCCCGGTCTAAAAAAGTGGGCCAACAAGTGAAGTGATGGAGGTTTTGGACGCAACCGGTTCTCAAAATCCGTTAAACCCAATGATGAAAAAAAATTTCTTTCCTCATTGGTTAAACCACAGCGATAAACACCTTTTTTAACGAATACAATTTCAGAACGAATTTTTCATTCGGTCCAGTTAACTCATCCAACTTTATACAAAAAATAATTTGTAACTTTATACAAGTATTCTAGTATTTTTTCGTGTAACTTGATACCTACTTGTTAAGATAAGCACTTACTTTCCTTTGCGGCACTTTCCCATTCATTTGCACTATGTACAGTGGAGCCCACATCAAGCTAAACACTTTCAGTCTAAGCTGACCTCTCATTGTATAGGCTTTCCGTACACTGAGAGGTCAGCTTATACTCAATGTGTATAGCTTGATGCGTGCTCCACTGTACTATTATTTCAAAGGATTACTTCGGTAATTGAGTTGAGTTGCATGCTAAACGTTTGGACCTCGTTTGGACTGATTTTTACAAATGAAACCTAAAAATGAAAACTACAAAATTTTTATTATTATCATATTCACAGTAGCCATTTTGTTAATATTCAGTGAAAATGTATAATATAATAAATAAATAAAGTAAAAACTAAAATTAAACAAAAATAGTAATAATTATATGTCCGTGCAAAAATCTGATGAAATGACAAGCTATGAATTTCTTTTTTAATTTTTGAACGCTTTAATAAACAAAAAGAGGTGTTTGTTGGTAAATGTCATCGATATACAATATCTATAATGAAATCTATGATTTTGATACAAAATCTGCCGCTTGTTTAACATGACAAGCTATGACATTTTTATAATTTTTTTAACGCATGATTAAAGAAAATGTTTGTAAATTTTATCTCTATGATAAAAAAAACGTCAGTATTATCAGTTCTATGTCTTTACTAAATCTGTCAATTATTGTGAAACATTTTATTCGATCAGACAACTTACAAACGTCTTTAAATCGGTGAAAACGGCAAAGATGCCGGTTGAAATCCTACAATATCTTTAGGGTTATATTAAAACGCGTTTTTAGAGAAAATATCTGTTTGTAAATTTTATCTTTATGATAAAAAAAACATCGGTATTATCAGTTCGACGACTTTTTTGCGAAATCTGTCATTGTCAAACATTTTCTTCGATCAGACAACTCACAAACGTCTTTGAATCGGTGAAAAAGGCAAAGATTCCGATCAAAATCGTTTAATAACCTTAAGATTATACTAATTAGTATGTTTTTTTCTAAGGTAAAGAGATATGAAGAACTACCCTGTTACTCATAGTGCATGAAATTAGGTTGAAATAAAAATATTTGGTTTGATATTCTTTGTTTTTAGGCCTTAACTTAAATTATTTCAGATCACATCTATAGTACGTGATATGGCGGGAGTGCGGGCGGCTACATACATGTCAGTATGAAATGGTCCGCACTCCCGCCTGTCGCGAAATATAGATTAACGGAACTCATTGTTTTTTCAAGAGATTTTATAGTACAAGAAGGCTTCTTTCTAATTAAAAAAAAAACAAATAAATTCTTTAAGCCCTAGTCGACCACGCAAAAACTGTCTTGAATTAATTTGGATGATTTAATATAAATTTTAATTTTTAATAATAATAATGAGAAACGTTGGGTGGAATATCTGATAAAATAAATAGAAATCAGAGACCTAAACGTCGAGATTTTATCAAAGTTAGTCTTAGCAATAATATATTTTTCGTTCATAAATAATTGTGATTTATCGACAACAATGACCATCGTCAGGAAGCACATCACTTTTTCTATAACGGTCAAATTCATTTGAAAATTGCGCTCGCTTTGTTTCGCGTACAAAATGTGTGAATTTACCAATTATTAATGAAAACCTTGCAGAAATGACGGAAAAATTAAAGGATTACCAAGTGCTAGACGTGCTGTGCGGCGGAACATTCTACAAAGTGCGACACAAGGTCACAAACGACATATTCGCGTGGAAAGCCTACAATTGCTCCGCGTATTCGGACGAACAAATACAAATCGTTGCGAATGAAGTGAAAACAATAAGCGAAGTGGTCGCGGAGAACCTCTTGCGTTACCATGACACGATAGTGCACGCGCCGTCCAAAACCGTCTATTTGGTGCTCGAGTACAACGGCTGGCAGAGCCTGGGTGAACTACTCGCGATATGTGAGAAGACAGACCGATACATCGGCGAGCACTTCATCTGGTACCTGCTGCACGAGCTGGCGCGGCTCTGCAAGCTCCTGGATCGGCTTAACTTCGTCGTGTTGCGGAAATGCATCACCCTAAGCTCCATCTTCGTGGACGACAGCGGCGAGCTGCGGTTGAACTGCTTCGAGCTGCCAGCGACGTCGCAGAGCGAAGGGGATGTGATGCGGCAGGTCGGAGACGTGATTCACACGCTCTGCTACCGCGCGCCGCCTCACAAACTCAAGATCGAGGAGTTCCACTACAGTGACGATCTCCGCGACGTCGTCAGTTTCCTCACGGACGACAAGCACGCAAGCCTGCTACCCGACATTGTACTCTACCACCCCACAGTCCTCGCCAACTTAGATTCACTGGCCCGACACAATAACTTGAATGAAATCTTGCTGCCCCTCAATCAGACTCAGTCAGACATCAACAAGTGTGATTCTGAGAAAGCCGTGGAGCTATCCAAAGCAGTAGAACCTGCACCGAGGATATTTGACAGCCCAATCTACTGCAATGTCAGTCCTAAGAGGGCTATAAGAGCTTGTGGCGATGAAGCCATCTTAAACCGAGGATCCTTGTCTCCCACAATAGCTGCACTTGCCCTTGAGTTGCCAGGATATGTGCCTCGATGCAGGAGACCACTTACAGATGCTCTAGAGACATATAAAGAACCCCAGAGGGTATCAGAGAGGACCCTCAGCCAGCAGTGGATGGCTCGCCTCATTGCATTGAGGCAGAGGGAAGAATCTCTTAACAAAAGGGAAAGAAACCTCATTTCCAAGGAGATATGCAACAGTCCTGCAACTAAGATAGTTCCGCTCATTGATTCTCAACAGATACAGAGCACAGGTGACAGCAATGGCATAACTTTACCTCCCATGATGAATGCCCAAGTTAATAAGGAGGAACAGAGGAGCAGCTGGGTGTCCAGGAGACATCATCGCAGGTCCAGCTCTGTCCGTACTAGAAGTCGTCACAGGAAGAGTTTAGGGTATGAGGACCTAGACAGCTCCCTTTCAGCCGACCCTGGAGATGGTAGCATCATAGTTACAGCAACAAAGTTCACCAAGGAAAACATGCCTCGTCGCAACATCTTCCCTGAAGTGGCCACCAAGAAAGTCCATTTTACTGCTGCCAATCCCTTTGTTGAAAGTGATGAGAGTGTGACCCTGACCTTCTATGAGCTGGAGAGCATAGATGGTGAAGGATACCAAGTACCGAGACAGGACCAGAAAGTGTCAAGGGACATCACCAAGTTCAAGTACTTGGATCTAGAAAAGGTGACATCAGAGAAGAGAGCAGCTATGCAGCAGTGGAACCACTCGTCTCCCTCAAAGCAGGCCAAAGTGACTAAAAAAATACTTGCTGACATCACCAACAGTACCCAATCTAACATCAGAAGAACTCCATCTAAGTCCAGCCTTATGTCTAAGGCTTCCAACACGTCTGAAGGGACCCAGTATTCATCGGCTTCATCAAAGAGTCAGTGGAGCATGGAGTCGGCACGCAGTAAGGTCAGCAAGACAAGTGTCAGTCATGTATCAGAGAGAACCCGCGCGCGCCAGAGCCTGGCACCTTCTACCCCGGCTCCTGAAGCCAAGAAGACCAAGAGTAGGATGTCTCTGTTGGCATTCAAAACCCCCTTCAAGTTTATGTCTTCGAAATAATTATTTAATTTATCAAAAAAATATGTGCTTCACTGTTTGTTATATTTTTATGGTGTCAATAATCGAAAACAATCTCTTCCATAGACACAGATTTTAAATGAGCCATTTATTTTGTAAAAATCGGTTGTGGTATTTTACTTTTAGAATGTAAGGATTATATTGGTAAACTTGTTTCATAGAACCCTAAAGGATACATAAGAAAAGATTTATATTTTGTACATAGAATAATGAAAACGGACATATCCCACCCTAACACTAGTATAGAAAGAAATCTGAAACGCTTAGATTCAAGATTTGATAAAATAATTTTATCTTATGGATATAAATAAATCAATTTAATGTAAACTAAATTCACATTTCATTGAATGCTATAAAAGGGCGTGACGTGAATTTCATTAACATAATCTTGTGAGAATATATTTTTTGTATTGCTTAATATCAATAATGGATTTATTAAAAAAATATTTAATGAATGCTGTGAAATCAAATGTTTTAGTCTTTTTGTCTTCCACTTGATAATTTTTACATAATACTTTATTAAATTGATAATGATGTTATATTATTAGGATTTTAGTTTTATATTTTTTGTAAGGATTTTTGTTGTGGATTGTTTATAAAATAAAAAACTCACAATGTTTCAACCTAATAATTAAGTTATCTTCTGAGCACTATGTGTAAATCTATATGTCGCCGGCATTTGGTTAAATCAGTCACTTGGTTGTAATTAGTTTTTCTGAAGTCCTGCAGCGCAGAAGAGAGGTATGATTTAAACCAAAAGACTAGCCATTTAGTTAAGTGACTGATTTAAACATGCCGGCGACATTTAGACTGTCGTGAGTAATCCACAATTAATTAATTGTAAGAATTAGTTGCCATACTGTAGGTTCCAACCCACTACATTAATTGAAGTGGCTGTAACATATTTTCATACAACATATTTGTAACATTGAACATGAATTGTCTTCATACAGGTCTTATGATATTTCAAAATAAAAGTGTAAAATTCCAATACGATTTTATTACATACTTATCACAATTTATACACATCACTGCACTGCAGATCGTCAATTTGTCTTGTATCACTAAGTTCTGTCACTTATTTATTTTTCTTCTTGAGAGCCTTGTCGGCGCCTTCCACGTATTTCTTGGGTAGACCGTACTTTTCTATCAGCAGTCTGGCGACGAAGTATGTCTGAAAGTTTACGGAACTTTGTCACAAACATTCCACAAATTAGGGGCCAGTTCAAAAGACGGGCGTAAAGTAAGTCTGATGGTAGTTGTCGCAGCGTCGATATGCAAGAAGGTGCGCGTTTAAGTGACTGCGTCGCTATTGGGAGAACTTGGTAAGAAATTAGGAAGAAAGGGAAGTTAAAATTTTTAAAACACCTCAAGCATTACTTATTACCTCTCACTCTGACCACTGAACTATCTACATTCCTCTTAAAGTTTATTTATTATTTATGTAATATATGTATGTATGTATATATTTATTCATTCATGTTATTTATCTATAATACATTATTATTTTTCTTTTAATTTATTAATGTAGATTTTGTATAGTATATTTAAATATTATTTTAAAATTAGTGCACCGCCTATTCATCAATCTCCTTTTAAACCAGAATCTACCCAAAGGTTGTCTGGAAGAGATCGCTATAAGCGATAAGGCCGCCTGATTGTACCTACGTTATTTGGCTATTGTAATTTATATTATTTTTGTTTCCTTCTTTGTGGTGTGCAAATAAAGTTATATTGTATTGTATTGTATTGTATTGTACTTAGGTATTTAATTTCTGTACGTAACAGACAGGTGAAGTAAAAAAAACTGCGTCGTTAAGTGCATCTCAGGACTGCATAGCGTACTCGTATATAAGGTGACTTTAATTTATGCAGCCAAATCATACTGGAGGCTTGGTAAGTGATCAGTAACACGGATCAATTACCCTTTTTGTGAAATTCGTAAATTATTATTTTCGTGTTCCTTACAAACGCATTCCCAGCTCTATTCCCCATTCCCTAGTCAATTAATATGGGACATCAAGATTTTATTTTGCGAAATTGGCAAAAAGTGTTATCAATCCGTGTTACTGATCACTTACCAAGCGTCCAGTATGAGTTTGGCTGTATAAATTAAAGTCACCTTACATAAGGTGTCTTTCGTATAAGTATATAGCAAAGTTCATAATGTAGACTCGGTAAGTGGTCAGAATTAAGGTTCAATGACCTTATTTGCAAATTTTTGGTGCTTCTAAACTTTTCAAGAACAGCCTCGACTAACTAGTGTAGGAAGTCTAAATTTTATTTTGCGTTATTTACAGAAAGGGTCATTGAACCTTGGGCCTGACCACTCTCCAGTATTAATTTGGTTAACGAATAAACGAAAGTCACCTTATAACACGATTATGTTTTGCAGTCCTGAGATGCACTTTCGAACGTCACTTTTTGTTAACTTCACCTGGCTGGAAAGGCAAGTTTTCCAGCCATCACTGCGGGTATCTCTAAGTATAAAGGCGGCGTGTAACCTGGTCCCCCTGCAGCATGAGCTGGTCGTGCTTGGCTCCGGGCGCGCGTGTTACACCGCATGACGCCGCCACGCCGAGCTGGCACGCGCGGCTCAGCTCCGGCAGGGCGAACCCGAACTGCTCCAGGTTCGATACTAGCGTCACCTGCCGTTAACATATTGTTATACATCTCGTCGGCAGATCGTAGAATTGGACATATCATCATCTGCACAGGCATATCGTATTTCTGTTAAAATAAGGGGGGTCGCCTCACTCCGCTTCTCTTGGCTCCTCAAATATACGATCACAAGCAACCTAACTAACACGCTCCGATCTTCGTCGCACCTATTTTACACCTTTGGTAAAACATTTTCGGTTTCATACATTACGATCTGCCGACGACATACCCACAGAACATATTAATAAGTATTATACACTCAATAAGGAATAAAGTAGTTACATGTGTATTAGATTATACACATAACTGGTGCGAGAGCTGTACGAAAGGACCTAAAGCTAACTTTAGGAAAACATCAAAACGTTGTCAATTTGTTCATAAGTGTAATCGCGGGGTCTTATAGAACATAGTACAGTCATCAGCGGCGTGCCCACTGGCTCCATCGGCGGACCCCCTTGTTATTTACTCCATGTAAACTCACTGCCTACAGTAATATCAAAATGTAAAAAATATATGTTTGCTGACGACTTATGTATGACCTATGACGGATATAACCTTGAGGAAATGTTACTAACTATCCAAAATGACCTAGACAATGTTACTAAATGGTCACATGACAATGGGCTCATTATAAATGCCAATAAGACAAAGTTTATGCATATAAAATCACCGTATTCTCATAGAAAAGACAAAATGTGTATGATCAAAATACATACGTATGAATGTTTACATCAAAATATAAACAAGACGAATCAAATCCATTGTAACTGTGACTGCTTAGAAAAAGTTGATACTTTTACCTATCTCGGCCTTAAAATTGATTCAAGTTTCAGTTGGATAAATCATATAGAATCGGTAATAGATCGGCTCAGGAAACTGTTAGGCAGATTTTATTATCTTCACTTTAAAGTACCTAAATGTGTGTTAAAATGTCTTTACTCTTCCCTGGTTGAATCTATAATTGATTATGGATTGGACAGTTATGGTCTGACCTTCGAGTCTCATCTGAAAAAGATTGAAAAATTACAGACAAGGTTTTTAAAACTGTTGGTAACAAGAAAAGTCAAGGCAAACTGTAAAGGAGACTATCAAAAATTGTTTAAAATATGTAATGTAATGCCAGTTTGTAAAAAAGTTGAATATTTAATAATAAAGAATGAATTTCATAACTATGCCACGTATAAGCGAGAACCGGCCCGCGGGGGGCAAGTCACGCGCCGTGCGGAAAGGGGAGCGGGGCGCAGCGGTTGGCTTGCCTGTCGCCCGCCGGTAAACAACTATTACGGTCGTAGGTTGAAAGTACCATTGTTTATTAACTTAATAAATAAGCTACCAGATTGTGTAGTAAATGAGAGAAAGCTTTCCAAAGCTAAAGATTTGCTAAAAAAGTATTATCTGTCATAATTAACTTCAAACTTATGTATCAGTTACCAAGTATTATTTATATTTATATTAAGTATTAAGGTGTGTTCATAAAGGACAAAAGTAGTTAGGGTTGAGTTAATTTAAGTAGAAACTATTAAAGCTGCTACGTTTTCGCAGACAAACTGCAAAGTTTTGCGAAATTTATGTACCTAGTATAAGTAAATTACCTGTGTGTTAAATAAAAAATTAAAAAAAAAAAAAAAAAAAATATGTTAGTGAATTTTAATACTTCTAGATGCCGGTAAATATTTCATATGTAAGGTATATATTTTTTCGAGAAATTCAAAAACCGGCATAAATTGTTTCGAAAAATCATCAAAGTAGGTCATAACATAAATAATGATCAAGAAAATTAATGGTTTTTGCTGTGACGAGAGTGTCGACCAGTTTGGCCATCACGGCCTATCGTGCCAACGTAGCGCTGGCCGGCTATCACGTCACGACACACTGAACGACGTCATTCGGCGGGCCCTTGCCAGCGCCGCTGTGCCAGCAATTCTAGAGCCAAACGGCCTGGCACGCGACGATGGCAGGAGGCCTGACGGAATAACGCTCGTTCCGTGGAAAAATGGGCGGCCGCTGGTATGGGACGCCACATGCGCCGATACAGTGGCACCGTCTCACTTACCAGCGACCGCTGCCAAGGCTGGCGCGGCGGCTATAAAAGCGGAAGGCACGAAGAGGCGAAAATACACAGCGTTGGGACAAAGTTACCACTTTGTTCCCTTCGCTGTGGAAACCCTCGGGCCGTGGGGGCCAGAAGTGCGACGCCTCTACAAGGAGATATCGTCGCGCCTGGTCGATGCTTCGGGGGATCCAAGGGCTGGATCCTATTTCGGCCAAAGATTAAGCCTCGCGATCCAGCGAGGCAATGCCGCCAGCCTGTTGGTGACGGCAGCGATCTGGCTTCATATTTATTTTGGTAGTTAGTTTTATTTATAGATAATAAGTTATTCAAGTTTTAGATAAGGTTTGCTAAACTTCTGTTAGAAATAGGCCCTTTGAAACATGAAAAAAATATATCATATAGACAAAATCTACTCCCTATTGAACAAAACACCAACTTTACAGTTGAAATTAGAACCGAAATAGAAAAGGCAACCCTTCTTTGGTTCTTATTTGGGGAAATCGTTGTTATTCAATTTAGAAAGAACAATGCGGCCAAAATATCACATTTTGATGCAAGTGCGAAAAACAAACAAACAAAATTTCATTTATTAAGTAAAGTCAATATGACACAGTCATCGGACACCCCTGTTAAGTTCGCAGAACCTGTATTAGGAGTGACCGCTCCTTCCTAATGATCGTTAAACAATACTTAATATATGTATATACGTAGTAGTTATATATACACATTTTATTTTCTTAAATACAGTTATTCTTAAAGACTAAAAGAATAAATTCTCAAATGTAGGGTAAGTCGAACAAAGTAATATAAAACAACGTATTATCTTTAGCAGTTGGTCACTTTAATTTACTGGATTTACATGCGAAAATATTCCTTAATTCCTATACAGTGCAGGCTAGTTTCGCGTCGCCTAGTTTTGCTAACGATCGGACGATGCAACCACTGTAACTATAGACTTAATTAAGTGACACTTTTTTGGATATGGTTGAAAGTGTATACCATAAATAAACATACATATAGTTATAAGTGTATATATAATATATTTTAAGTGAGTAGGTATATTGTAGACATCGTAATTTGTTATTATTATTATATTTTAATATAAATATATAATAATATAAAATAAAATACATACATTTGATATATTTGATGGGATTATTATAAGATCTAGAAATTATTGCAGGTTTTGTGATAGAAGATTTTCAGTTTCTTGATAATTTAGAGTTTTTAGCCATTTGGTAACAGAATTTTTACATTCTTTTAAGGTCATGGGGTAGATTTTTTGGGTTTTATTTATTTTATTGTATAATATAGCAGATTGATGATCGAATTGCTTAGTTGCAAATTTTTATTTTTTATTTTTTATGTTTACCACGGATTTAGGATTTCGTTTGTTTAGAACAGCTATATCAATTATTATATTCTGATGAACTTTTAATGTACATTGTAAAATATATAATTTTCTGACTGTCAAAAGATCCGTACCTTGATAAAGTTTCGTTGTCCTGTATAATTTATTTTTAGAAAGCATTATTTTTAGTATTTTTCTCTGAGCTCGCTCAATGCTTATAAATTTTGTTTTGAATGTACCACCCCATATACTAATGCTATACGATCACGATTGACTTTTTTGCCGAGACGCAGTCGAAAAATTACATGAAATAATAAAATAAAAGCAATTTTTTAATACACCTGCTCAAAATATGATACATTTCGGATTTCGTAGCACGATGCCTACTATCGCGCTTAATTGACTTTTCAATATTTTCAAGTAATCGGTAGCACAATGCCAACATTTTGAAACCATATATATAATACTATATACTCATCTTAAACAGTTTTTAGTGTATCCGACAAAGCAAAGGTTTACATGGTTACTGAATGATGTGACCGGTTTCCCCTAGATGGCGTCAGTAGTAAAAACAAAATGCACGAGTGCGAAATATGTCATTTTACGGACGCTAAACAGGCACGTAATCTATCATATTTTGAGCAGGTGTATTAAAAAATATTTTTTGTTAAGTTAGATAGGATTTTGAAGAGACGTTTCTCAATTATGTCCTTTATGTCTCAAGAGTCTTGCAAAAAAAACTTCATTATAATTATAATTATAATAATTTATGCTAAAAGGGCGGTAAGGAGGCAATAGCTTACGAGGACGATAGGAGTAAGTTATTGCCCTTATCCACGTGTATCATACTAAGTTTTTCGAGACATAGTGCGAGTAAATAAAATACACATAAGTAATGAAACAAACAAACAATAAATACTCCAAATGAACTTTAGGCGGGCTTTCTTTCTCTCTACAGGCAATTTCCCAGCTTGACGGAAATAAATTGGGTTCACAATTTGGCAATGCGTTCGTAGGGTGCTTTCAGTCTGATCTTCGGGCGACACCCATATCACATTTCTTGATAATGTCCTGCTGTCAGTGGTAGACGGGTGTCATCCGATGATCAAACTGAACGCAGCCTACGAACGTATCAAACTGAACGCAGTTTATTTCCGTCAAGTCTATCTCTGGGCCGCGTTCAGTTTGATCGCCCACTCATCACTGACAGCAGGATAGCAAATACAAAATCAACGCTTGCAAAAGAGATGTCATGATCGCCGGGCGTGAGCAGGCGATCAAACTGAACTCAGCCCTGGTACACAAGGAAAGATTGTCAAAAAAAATTAACTAGTGCGGTAAAAATGGCTTTGCCAACAGTTTTGAGGCATATAAAATGAGTCTTTACCACGAACACTGAAAAAATATATTTTTTAAAGCTGAAGGGGTGCGCGGTAGCGTTTTAATAATACTTGCCTTTTTGTTCCCGCTGCGCGTGGCGACCTGCATGCGCACGGGTTCGAGCTTGGCCTTGTTGGTGCGCAGAGTTCCGTCGGCGAAGCGCATCTCCGTGCACGCCGTCATACGGCTCTGTACTCCCGACATCACCTCCTCCCACTTAGCGGTCTCCTGCAATTACAATATAATGTTCGTTTATTTGGGATTTGACGAGACGGTACCAGTCTTCAACACTACAGCCCGCGTTGTGTTAAAACTAAAACTGAGGAGTAACAATATCAAAGCGTCTTAACTCCGCCAATAGAATTCTTGAGATTAAGGTGGTAAAACCGAATCTCGGTGCAAAATGCACATCATAATTTAGTTTTCCTTACTTTTGAATAAAAAGTATGCAAAAATTGCGTTTTAAAACAATTAGCGGAAACTAATTATGATTACTAAGGTTCTCGCATTAAAATTACGTTATTTTATGCCTTACATTGTGATTACATTCGATTACAACGATAAATACGCTTTTAAGTTTGTAAATCAAATGCAATCAAAATGTAAATCATAAAATGATAGAATTTGAATGTAAAACCCTAATTATTACTAATAAATTTCCGCTAATTGCTTTAAAACGCAATTTGTGCATACATTTTATTCAAAAGTAAGGAAAACAATATTATGATGTGTACTTTGCACCGAGATTCAGCTTTACCTACCACCTTAAGGCATAATTTTTAATATTTGAGAGAGGGGACACAAATATTTGTCACTTTATAATTTAGGATGTTAATACGATATTAAGACGTCAAGTTTTGACATGAGTTAGAAGGTATAAAAAGGATGAAAAATCCGTTTCATTTCATACCGTTATCTTTTGGGTGGCGGGAGTTAATACGATGTTTCTCCTCAAATAGATTCCTTGGAGCTCCCTAAAGCTAGTTAACATAAAAGAATATTTAACTTTTATCTCTGTCAGTAGATAGGGAACATTTTGTATTCAGTCTGTGTGGAAGGCATGTTAAGCTGTGGCTCTATCAATATAGACACAATGGACTACGGGTGAAATTACTAAAAGTGCCTGAATATTTTTCTGTTCATAGAAATAACCTTCTCCATGGCAGGTATTTTAATAGCACCTTATATTTAGTGGTGCAGTAAAGTATTCGCTCACATGATCCGCCCTCCCACACGCTCGCGCGAGCGTTGCGTCGAGAGTGAGCGCGCCGCGCTGCGACGCGAGGTTCCTACTCTTCACGTAGTCCGTCAGTATGGCGCGCACTTCGCTCGGCGTCAGCGCTGTGCCCTTCCTGCAATTTCAAGAATTAACTCTTAATGTGTTTCTGGGGGGGGGGGGGGGGCATGAAGGGTATGCCCCCTCCAAAACATCCAAGAATTCCATAAATTCGACTTGATTTTTGATTTGATTCAGTTGCACCTTTACATAGCATTAGTATATCCGGAAATAGCAAACGCAACATATGCTTAAAATCACTATAGCTATCCACCCCGCGATATGAAAATCTCTTTAAAGGAAAGGTTACCAAAAATATAATTTAAAGCTTTTACTAACTTCAGCGGCGCGAACAGTTCCTGCACATTGGCAGTAACGCAGTACATCTCGCGTATTTGCGGCGGTATATACTCGTCTCGCTCGCTGGCGTCAGTCTCCTTGCGCGCGGGAGCGGGACGGCTAGCGCGGTGTGACGCCACCGCCGGGTGAAGCACATTCACCGCCACCACGGCGTCCACGCCCTTCTCCACCTCCTTCACCTCGATGAGGCCTTCCTTCAAACATTACACTTGTTACTTCTTTGTTCTGGATCACAACTAGATTTATGTCCGATTAGAACTAAAATCGGGAAATTTTAATCATATCCTAACAACAAATCCGTAAAAAAAGTAAATTTAATAATATAGCCGCATGGGTTTTTATTGTTTTAGATAAAATAAAAAAATGTATACTACAGGTCTAGCCCACAACTGAGTCTGTTCCTGTGGTATGGGAGCGCTGCGGGAGGGGTGTGTTTACGGAACGTCAAACGACGCGTAACTTCAGTGGGGCGTCAGCCTTGCCTCACTCGTCACCCCCCCCCCCCCCGTGCCGCTCCCATACCTCAGTAACAGACTCAGTTATGCGCTAGACCTGTAGTTGGTCATCGAAAATGTTATCTAGAATAATCTCGATAAATATTAATCAAAACTATAGTACGCGACGCACGTGGCGGGAGTGCGGGCGAGTACATACATGTCAGTATGAAATGGCCCGCACTCCCGCCTGTCGCGAAATATATATCCATCCATCCATCAGCCTGTTTCGTCCACTGCTGGACATAGGCCTTACCAGGATTTCGCCACTATTGGCGGTCCTCCTGGAAGAAATGCCCATACTCACACACGCTGGGCAGGCGGGTTGGTGAGCGCGGTGCCGAAACCCTTGCACCAGTAACGCCGCTGCCCGTCACCAGTCTTCTGTTTTATATAAGGCCCGGCAATTGGGGATGGATACACCGCCATCCATCGGTCCCAGACAGTGGTTTTGCCTAAGAGCTGTTCTCTTACTCTCCCCCGAATAACTTCGGGAGGATTTGCGAGTAAGATGGTGGTCAGCTCTACCACCTAATATATATGAATAAAAGAAATATGTATGAATACGTCTACAATCTTGCCAAAATCATGTCTCTATTGACACAAGTTTTAAATTTTGCGCCCGCGACCTAATCAGCACGATTGTCTTGCCTTCGCATGGTTCGTGGAGCGTGCACGCAATAGCGAAATGAAAAAGCATTTAATTTGGCCGCCCTCACAATTGATTTAGTAAGGCGCATAGGCACTCCACCGTTTTAATACAAAATTGGATAATCCTTTTCTCAGTTTTTTTTTGTATTTTGACGAACATTTGGCGTCGAAAACATAAGACATTTATTTTCATAGCTATTATTACACGTAATTTTAAAAATATTACACAATAGCATAAATAAAAATTATAATCAAACATTAAAATCGAGATCAAAATTAAGACAAGATGTAAATTAAAAATTTAAATCGAAATTACAATTCAAATCAAAAATTAAATTATAATCAATTGAAAATCTTCAAATTTATACAGGGTTTAGTCGATCAGAAAGCGTTTCAACTTGAATTTAAAGCTATTTGTATAGGCTAGATGACTTTAAAACGTGTTCGGGTAGATTGTTGTACACGTTTGGGCTCATTATGCGCATCAGTTTGGAAGTTTTGCAAGTCCGCATCCTATAACCGTCAGTCTGTTGTGATCTGAGAGCTAAGTGCGAGTTGCCTATCGAATAACTTTACTACCGCGTGAATCGAGTTAAGCCGGGTTTCCAGCGCGTGTTTTGTCCTACACACTACACCAAAACGTCTACACAGAATATTATTTCGCTACATATTTTTGTTGAAAAGCCGTGTCTCCTGTAGGCTTATCAGCAAAAATGTGTAGCGAAGCAATGTTTTGTGTACACGTTTTTGGTAAGTGTGTACTTAGTACAAAACACGCGCTGGAAACCCGGCTTAACTCGATTCAGGCGGTAGTAAAGTTATTCGATAGGCGAGTCGCACTTAGCTCTCTGAAATGATAGTGATACCATTCGCGTTGCGTGTTGTCCACCATTTCAACATTAAATTTTCCTTAGAAGAGATTTACTCAAATTATTAGATCTAAATTAGAAGATAAATGTAATAGATTAGTTATTACCGTCTGCATGGCGTCGAGGAACTTGCCCATCTTCTTGTATGTAGACTTCTTCACGTCCAATGACCGTTCGGCGGGGCACAGCGTAATCAGGTAATTCCTGAAACATGTCCAGTTATGATTCAGTAACCCTGTAGTCACTGGTTCAAATCGCGAAGCGCCACAAAGTTGTATAAATGTACTTGGTGTGCGTTCCTCGAAAACGAAGTAGTCGTTAGTTCTACTTCCACCATGTATCAGCGCTTTTTCTCCCGACTTGATTCACAAATATTTTCAAACTGAAAACTTATCTATATCTATACTAATAATAAACACACAGAAATAATATGAAGTAAAATGTGCTATATTTCGACCCCTCAGTGGGGTCGTCATCAGGCGAATGGAAAATAAAATTATGACATATACATAAAACGTAAAAAACACTGACATCTATTTGTCATAATCAATTACAAACTATTTAGAAAGGAGTTGTTAACAGGTGTTGTAGTTGTTCAGAGTGCTAAAATAAAGTAGTAAAAAATTCGTGTCTTTACATTGAATATTTTCGCGAAATTTTAAATGGAATGGGTTATTGGTACTGTACTGAAGCCAAAACAACAAATTTTAGAATTTTTGTCTGTCTGTTCCGTTTTAACTCGAGAACCACTTAACGGATTTGGATGCGGTTTTCTTTATTATCATTGTAGTTACCTTCGTTTAACACATCGACTATAAGGTGTGTTCATAAAATAACGCTCAAGCCGGAAACGGGGCGAATATTGAATAAATGCTTTTATAACTCGAGAACCAATCAACAGATTTGAATGCGGTTTTCTTTATTATCATCGTAGTTACCCTGGTTAACACATAGACTACAAGGGGTGTTCATAAAATAACGCCCAAGCCGAAAACCACTCCACGGATTTGCATGCGGTTTTCTTTATTATCATCGTAGTTACCCTGGTCAACACATAGACTACAAGGGGTGTTCATAAAATAACGCCCAAGCCGAAAACCACTCCACGGATTTGCATGCGGTTTTCTTTATTATCATCGTAGTTACCCTGGTCAACACATAGACTACAAGGGGTGTTCATAAAATAACGCCCAAGCCGAAAACCACTCCACGGATTTGCATGCGGTTTTCTTTATTATCATCGTAGTTACCCTGGTCAACACATAGACTACAAGGGGTGTTCATAAAATAACGCCCAAGCCGAAAACCACTCCACGGATTTGCATGCGGTTTTCTTTATTATCATCGTAGTTACCCTGGTCAACACATAGACTACAAGGGGTGTTCATAAAATAACGCCCAAGCCGAAAACCACTCCACGGATTTGCATGCGGTTTTCTTTATTATCATCGTAGTTACCCTGGTCAACACATAGACTACAAGGGGTGTTCATAAAATAACGCCCAAGCCGAAAACCACTCCACGGATTTGCATGCGGTTTTCTTTATTATCATCGTAGTTACCCTGGTCAACACATAGACTACAAGGGGTGTTCATAAAATAACGCCCAAGCCGAAAACCACTCCACGGATTTGCATGCGGTTTTCTTTATTATCATCGTAGTTACCCTGGTCAACACATAGACTACAAGGGGTGTTCATAAAATAACGCCCAAGCCGAAAACGGGGCAAAGATTGAATAGACGCAAACGGCAAAGGCGTAAGGCGTAGGCAAAGGTATAAATCTATGGGAAGTCTGATTCGAATTTATATCCGAAACCCACGCGAACGAAGTCGCGGGCAAAAGCTAGTTTTTAATAAAATAAAATATAGCCTTTGTTACTCAGCGATAGTATCGCTTTTTACTAAAAAAGATTTTTTAGAATCGGTTCAGTAGTGCCAGAGATTACCCATAGCATACAAACAAACAAATCTTTCCACTTTATATAATAGTGTAGATGTAGATAAGACCATTATGATGTATCAAACCGATATATAAACGTTATTTCACGCGTATTTGTCCAAAAGTAACGTTACAAATAGTAGTTTACAAAACTCGTACATAAAAAGGTTATTAAAAACACGAGTGTATGTAGTTTAAAAAACGAGTCGTAGCATAGTACATGAGTATTTTAATTCATAGTTATGTATAGTTGCATACACTACTTTATCTTAACTCATTCCTACTAAGCTGTTTTCATATTTTTTGTAAATATGTCGTTAGCCATTTTTGATTATTCTTGTAAAAGCTTGTTCTAAAAGTGTTCATAATTTCCGTCGTTATTTCCAGAATGTCAGGTGGAGTCAAATATCATCACCATCCCTGCTGTCAGTAATTTTAGGGCAAAATAATTCTTTTGATCCATAAAACCACAGTAGGGAATAAATAAATTTCCTCGAAAACTATGCACAACAAACAGTTCATCCATTGACAGACCGAGTCCAACGCGCCGTTAGCCATAGACAATACCTGGCCGAAAATAAAGTTGACTGTACATCCTTACTGTTTTGTACGTATTGGAGAACATTATATAAAAACCTCATTGGTATTTGATATTAAACCTCAGACATGGCTGTATGGGCTAAGTTTCCTTTGCCCTCCTAGTTAGTATCACATGTACTGTAATCTCAGAAAAAGATTTTTTATAGCATTATGTTGTTCGGAACCTATACTATGATTTTTTTTGTCTTTTAGAGACGTTCATGAAAAATATTTTTCATTATGCCAATAGTTTTGAGTTTGTAATGAGGATTTTACGATGTGAAGATAAACGTTATTAACGCTATTTCCACGTCTTGTAGCAACTGACCTATAGAGCGAGCTCGTCTTGAGCGGCAGGTCAACCTTTTTCCCCTCGAACTTGAGGAACGACAGTAAGCAGTACCGGAGCAATGAGTCCATGTCTGTGGGGACGTCTGAGTCTTCCGTGCGGGAGTCATCTGGGGACATCACACTACTCATTTAACACTTCTACGTTATATTCTCAAATTCTTGTAATAAAATAGTAAGAAGATCAGTCAGTAGGACCCCGGCTGTCAATACTGTGGGCCGGGTTATGCAACAATGAGTGTTTTGGAACGAATTTTTTCTAGTACAAGTTTTTTACATAGTTTAACCATTTATGGAACATTACGAAAACCATAAGAGCCCGGTCCGCGACGACGACAACTTTGATCAAAAACAATAATATGTTAAATATTTTTCTGGCCTTTATCGCGATGTTTTTGGAAAAACTAGGGACATACACCACTTCATATTGGCCATCTAAATAAAGGTCTAGAATTTATTTGATTGAATTGTTTCTCTTTTGCGAGTTATTTTGGTACTTACGAGCATGCTCCGAATCGTTGTTCATAATATCTAAGTACCAAAATAACACGCAAAGGAGAAACAATTGAATCAATTCAATTTTAGGTTTTCATTTAGATGCCCAATATGGACAGGTGTATGTCCCTGATTTTTACAAAAACATCGCGGCAATGACTAGAAAAATAATTAAAATAACGTTTCGCATCAAACAGACGAAAAATACGGAGCGGGTTCTTAACGGGTTTATCCGTGACACTTCAAGGCGCATAGGCACGCCACCGTTTAAGTACAAAATTTGATAATTCTTTTCTCATTTGTTTTTCGTTGTAGACCAAAGTATAAGACTTCTACCATCTGATACTGTTATTTAAAAAAACATCACTTTGCCAATTTTTTTCAAGTTATCTAGCTAGGCAGGTTAACAAAATAAAGTTGTTTTCTTGCCTTAATATGTACCTATACCAAAATTTTACATTTCAGCCAGACTGAATTTGTAAATGCCTGTATTAAACAGCTATATAGGTCTCGAACTTTAGTCTATAACGAAAAACAACAGAGAAACGTATTATCAAATTTTGTAAGTACTAAAACAGTGGCATGCCTATAAATCGTGAATAGCCGTTTCAATAGCATCATGCCTATAAAAATTAAAAAACAAAAAATAACATTTTGACCATACACTTATCACCTGCATTGTATTGTCCCGAAGGACGGCGATGAGGCTCAGCCCCTATCACGTTGGGATGTGAAAACCGTAATCATAAAAATAAATAATAAAAAATATTAAAAAATTAAAAATATTAAAGAACAAAACAACACGTATCCAATGTAATAGTCCCCCGACTGCACTGAAATCCGAATTAAGTCTCTATTCCGGCAGTTTTAATATTTATTTTTATTTAATATCTTTTTGTATATGTTTATAACCTATTCCACTCAGAATGCTGGATTCTAACGATACCACACACTTCGAAATCCGTTCAGGCATTAAGAAGTTATGGTGGAATTAAGAAAAATACCCACATGAAACCTGAAAACAATACACTCCTTTTTTGGGGTCAGTCGTTAGGGCTGGAGTGGAGAGTGTTTAGTGACTTTCCACATTTGTAACACCCCTTCGGAGACAATATTATGTCGTAACGATACTACGTAATTGTTACCATTGTCATCGTCTATGGTGAGATCAGCTATATCCGCGTCGAGCCCGCCGCCCGGCGACTCCGCGCGGAGATCATCGCCCACGGGGACAGCTTCGGGAATAAGGCAGGGCTCGTGCTGCACTCGGGTCACAACCCGCGCAGGTTCCCGCCCGAGACTCGGCCACTCTTCCTTCACTGGAGCCGGTGTAAGATTTATCTGAAATGAGATGATAGAAAATAACGACTGTGTAGTGTGTACTAAAATGTACTAAATTTATGGGAGTGGTTAAATGCCAAAATTTTGAATACTTTTCGTTTGATTTTCAAAAAGTTTTTGATTTCATTTTACTGATTAGGTAACGTACTTTCGATATCAGTTTTTTTTAACGATTACATCCTGTATAACAGAGATATAGATGCAGCTATGCAAGAAGATAATACTAGTTAGTGTTTTCTACAAGCTATTCATATACATCAGATGTAAATTTTTTCGATAAATTAATATCATTTTAATCTTCAGCTTTCACGAGGCAGTACTTACAGAGGTTAAAGGTAAGCCAAGTGAGATGCTAGTGTCGTGGGTCGGAGGGCCCAGTCTCGGCCGCTCCAGCTTGCTGAACTTTGGTTCTTTACAGAGCAGGTCTCCGAACACCTGCACTGCTTCCAGGCAGACCCCACTGAAATTTGCAATGCTTTATTAAATTATTTTGCTTCCTTTTGCAACAAAAGAAAATTTTGGTGGTTGAGGATGTTAAGATTTGCTAATATTTGTGATCTAGTAGTTCGAATGGAGGTTGTGAGATCAAATCCCAGAATAGATCAAATAGAAGAACATTTGAGTGCTGCCTGCTTAAAAGCTTCTTTTCAACAGTCAACTGTTGGACGTATGTCCCTTGAATTGCTCTTCCTGCTGTATTTTTCATATCATCCATAATCAGTAGGTAATGGTATCGATTCAGTGTAACACAACTTAAAGTATTTGACAGCTCTAAACTTAATTTAAACATTCTGCGTTTTTCTTTCTGTATCGAAAAGACAAGGACAGGACGCTTAAAATAAGGTTAGTCCTGTCAAATAAGTTAAGTCGTGTTGCACCGAATCGACACAATAATTTTAATGTAACCTCATCTTCATCAACATGTCCGCACTCCCGACAGTAGAGAATCCCACAGCACACACCGCTGCATTGTCCTGTGTGTTCAGTGCCAGAGTAGTGCCACGTGGGAACAATGGGAACCCTACACCTTGTGCTGGGATCACAACGCCTGGTAGGTACAGAGGAGCACCTCCTTGAAGCTGGAACAAAAATTGATCGACTCAACTTTTGCAGTTTCTATTTCCAGCAAATATTATGATGGTATGCATTTTGAAAGTATTATGGAGATGAAATGCATTTTCATTTGCATATGTATTCGCTGCCGAATAAAGCCGTAAGGTGCTATTACTTGCGTTTTAATGTTTCACAATTCAACATCTCCAAGGTTTAATACATCTTGTAATTTTTTTTTCAGAATATTTTTAGAGTTTTTGGAGAAGTTATATTTTTTTTGTAGTAAGAGCTGTTATTTTTGATACAATTTTACACAAGAATAAAACAATTACTGGCGATTATTCATTTACGTTTAAAATGTTTTATGAGGTAATAAACGCTTACAACACTATTCTGCGTAGCCTCTGCGCACTTCCTTGGCAACTATCTTTAAGTCTTTATTCACAGATATTTGACTCTCCTTTCTGTAACATGCTTTTACCAAAGTAAGAAAAGATGCCCCAATGGCTGAAATATTTAAGCACCTTAAAAACACGTATAAATTAAAGCGGCAGCAGAAAATATACAAAATGTTCCAAAATAAAGCTGTAGAATACAGAGCGTTTATCACCAAGCAATTGCTAGCGAATATCCTTGTACTGACTTGTTGCAACTCAGGCCGCACTGCAGATTGACGACGAACAAAGCTGTTAGGTTATGTTGCAAAAACAAAAAATTACATTTGATGTGGTAATATATAGTTTTCTTTATATTTTCGATACTATAATTAACTAAATATTGATTTTTTGATATAAGTTAAAAAAAAATTAGCTACCTATTGACAACCATATTATGATTTTACCTCATGTACAGAACAAGTTACAAGCAATTTTGGTTTTATATTTTTCCTGAACATTAATGATTTTGATATTACCATTTTATTTGGTGGGGGCAGCAATATCTCTTTTTTTAGGACATAGGTGCATGTAGCAGTACTCTTCTTTTTATATTGCTTATTTTGGTTTTATAATACGAATTTGGCACAAAACTGCAAAACTGGAATATGAACAGCAATTCTTACCATAATATGACAAAAAATTTGCAATAAATTAAATCTACTTTGTTATACACTTACGCACGCGACGTAACTGATACCATCCATCCATCAGCCAAGGTTCGTCTACTGCTGGACATAGGCCTTTCTCAAATTTCGCCACTCATGGCGGTCTACCCTCCTCCTCATCCAGCCGCCACCCACAACATCCTTCATGTCGTCGGTCCAGCGGGCACGAGGTCGGCCTACACTACGCTTTGCCGTATGTGGTCTCCATTCAATTACCTTTCGGCCCCAACGGCCATCATGTCGCCGACAAATATGGCCTGCCCACTGCCACTCCAACTTTATGATTCTGCAGGTTATGTTGGTTACTTTCGATCTCCGATGGATCTCCTCATTTCGGATTCCATCCATCAGAGATACCCCAAGCATAGCCCGCTCCATAGTCACTGAGCAACCTTAAATTGGTGGATCTGGCCCTTTGTAAGAGACCATGTTTCAGTGCCATTTCAATGACATTAGTTGGGTGAAGAACCAAAAAATAATAAATTTATGCAAACAATGACTATTTCAATAAATGCAGTAAGCTGTTGTCTATGCTGTATGCATATTTCCATACCTATCTTAGCACTTTGATAGTGCTCATAATCCAATGTCTAATGATGACTAGTCTGCCTGTTAAAAGATCCAACATAAAATAATGCAAATTAAAAAAATCTTTGTATGTTGACATTGTTTGCAGCACACATAGATAGAGGATCAGTTGTATTACAACCATAGATGTTATTACCCTCGATAACAAACATGTGTGTGATAAAATCTTTCAGTGTGAGACACTAACGCCATTTTACAACATGGGAGTATGGGATGAATTCAGGGTGAAAGAGGGACTTATTATTATTGGGGCTGCTGGCTAAATAAATTAAAAAAAAATATTCAGTCTCATCTTTCATAAGCCAGACTATCATTATTTATGTCATTTCCCACTAACCTTGGATAAGACAGGCGAGTGTATGGTGAGTGTGGGCACGAGGTCGGGCACCCGCCACAGCGCGCAGACCGTCGGTACTAGGCGCTCATGAACCTCCAACAGCATCGGCTGTCCGTCCACCGCGAATACTCCAACTGAGTCGCCGCTGTGTGCCGTCAGCTTCATGTAGATAGTGGTTGACTTAACGGGCACCAAAAGCTTGCATTTTTCATCTGATGCCGCCGGGAACTCCACCTGAATCCTCTGAGCGAGGTGTTTCCTGCAAAGCACGACCTTTTATGATCATTTTTTATTATAGAAGTATGGTGCATTGGAATGGAGCTTACTTCTCTGAATTCTTGAGAGTGTTGTTAGATTTAATCTTGTATGGCTTGACAAACATGGTGGAAGGTGATCACTAAATGATATGGCAGAAAGAAAATAGATTAATTATTCGAGAAAAACCAGAATTTCCATGCTTTTCGCGGTGTTTGGGAAATCACACCGAATGAAATGACAGGCGATGCGACAGCCAGCTGTTCATTCAGAATGACAGTTTACTTTTTAAGTATTCATTTCAAAACGTGCGATGATAGTGCGAAATTTCACTCGTTTAATAAAAAGAGACAGCGCAAATACAAGAAAGAGAAACATCTGGTTTTGTTTGAAACGCTTGCGAGTTTGCGGGTGTGATTCCAGTGAGAAAACCGTTTTAGAACGGGTCTGGGTGAGAAACGTCAGTCTCAAATCTAATTCAAGGGCGGGAAACTAAAATGCCTTTCGTAGTCACAAAAAAAAATTATAGATAAATGAGCTCTTACGAGCCTAATGCAACTTTCATAATAACAATTTTATTTTTTTTGCATTTATGAATGATAAATACCTACATTTTTAAAGTTTTGAATTTTGTACAAAACCCGGCAAAACTTCGAAGTGACAACTGTCCAGGGTCCATCCAGGGCCGCATACAGTTTGATCGCCCACTCATCACTGACAGCAGGATAGCATATACAAATTCAACGCGTGCAAAAGAGATGT
Organism: Ypsolopha scabrella; assembly: GCA_910592155.1. Lineage (NCBI taxonomy): Eukaryota > Metazoa > Arthropoda > Insecta > Lepidoptera > Ypsolophidae > Ypsolopha > Ypsolopha scabrella. The sequence goes on along the minus strand of OU342972.1, from coordinate 5,989,373 downwards.
CATAATCTAAGTATATAATAAGTGGTTTTGGCAGTCCTCTAGTGATGTCAACCTGACATTGCCTAAAGAATTCTGAAGAGACCGAAACAAGTGGAAATCTGAAGATGCAAGGTCAGGACTATACGGCGGATTCATTAATACGTCCCAGCCAAACTCTCTTAATTTTTGCTGAGTGGCTAAAGATGTGTGAGTTCTAGCGTTATCATGATGAAAAACCACACCCCTTCTGTTGACTAATTCCGACCACTTTCTCTCAACTTCTTGCTTTAATCTCATCAGTTGTTCACAGTAGAGTTCAGAATCGATGGTTCTGCTTGGCGGTAACAGCTCATTATGAATAATGCCCTTCCAATCCCACAATACACACAGCATTACCTTGTTGCGAGATAACCCGGGTTTCGCCAGAGTCTGTGAAGCCTGACCAGCCTTTGACCGCGACCTTTTTCGCACGTTCTTGTCGTACGTGATCCACTTTTCATCACCCATTATCAGGTTTTTCAAAAATGGTTCGGTTTCATTACGTCGTAATAAAGAATCACAAATGAGTACACGGTTCATCAAGTTTCTTTCAGTGAGCTCATGAGGCACCCAAATATCGAGCAATTTTGTATACCCAGCTTTTTTCAAATGCGCCAAAACTGTTTTGTGGTGAATCCCCAGTTCTTCAGCTACATCGTAACTACTGATATGCCGATCTTACTCCACTATTTCAAAAATGGCATCCATTTTATCCTTAACAGGGCGCCTAGAGCGAGGTGCATCTTTGACATCAAAATTTCCGGATTGAAAACGCTTGAACCAAATTCGTGCTACTCTCACAGACACTGCACTAGGTCCATAAATATCACAAATTTTTTTCGCGGCTTGCTTTGCATTTGTACCTTTTTTGTTGTAAAATTTTAAAATGTATCGAATTTCTTCTTTAGATTTACTCATCTTAACAGTAAGAAAAACAAATGAAAATCACACATTTTACCTAATTTGAATTTGGAATTATCTTTTTTAAAATTTAGACTTTTTAATAATACCAAAACCAGCCAGATACAAATGATATAGCCAAAGAGGTTTTATTATAAGTTCATACGTACTATTTGCGAAAAGAGTTTTTCCCCAACCTATTAAATTATTTAATTCGGTGACTCTTTACTTCGATTGACCTTCGCGTGTGCCTTGGACCCTTGTTTGCCATTGCGTTTGACCTCTGCTTGTACTCCGGACTTTGTTTTCATCATGAGTTCTTCAACAACAACGAGAATGGATTATGGTTCATGGTCTTTGGCAGATCTGAAAAACGAGCTTCGGAGACGCAACGTGAAAGTTACCGGAACAAAAGCATTTTTTAGGATCTCCATTTAAGTATAAGCCTTTTTATTTAACTTTCTTTCGATTACGTTATTTCCACAACTAAAATAAGTCTCAAGTCCGAAAAAAGTTACGCAAGAAAACCAAAGACAATATAATTTTGGATAAAGAAAATAACCTTAAATCACAGATATTCATTAAGTTTGTGCCAAATGAAATCAGAATTATTTAAAGCTGACAACATTCATCAGAACTGCCTTGATCATTGCAAGCACTCAAGTCCATGTCTGGTTAGCGCCATCTTTCGAGTAAATCGATAACCAAGTTTTTTTTTTTCAAAGAGAGCTGTCAGAAAATTCCTCCTTCCGAGCAACTGTCAGGTAACCACTGGTAACCATCGGTTTAACTCGGGTCAATTTTTGAACGCTCGCTCTAGGGTGAAATCGCATCACTCCGAGTGAAATTCACTCATTTCGAAACGAAACCTAGGATGACGTTTCAAAACGTGGGAATTGCACCTCACAGAGCGTTCAAAAATCGATACGACTGAAATGTATTGTAGTGTGATGACGATTAATTCATCAATGTTCGAACGAATTAGGTATGTGGCATCAGCTCTATAGATTTCATTTTCGAGCGGTTTCAATATAAAAGGTGACATTTATTTATACAACCAAATTCATACTGAAGACTCTGTAAGTAGTCGGTATTCAGGTTCGATTCACTTTTTGGAAAATTCGAAAAATATTTCCTCAATGCAAGTGCTCGTAAAATCCCAATTTTATGCATCAAAACTGTTGGACTTGACGAAAATAAACTGAAAATGCGTTCGTAGGACTGCGTTTAGTTTGATCGTCAGACGACACTCGCCTACCACTGACGACAGCAGGACAGTATTAATGTGACTCCATCGGAAAAAATTGCAAATCTATTCGAGGTGGCTGAAATTTCAAATAATCCTTTTAAAATAAATGTCTTATCAGCTCGCACTCAAACTTGGCTGTTACGTCAGGCGCTCCGGCTGACAAATTAGAAAATTATGTGTTTTTTATTTATATTAAATTACATAAAAATTATTCCCAAAAAAAACATATTATTTAATATCCCCCACCAAGTCGAACTAAAAAGCGGCACGCCGTACCATCCTTTTCTCGAAGCAGTTCGGGCCATTTTCGACCCCCTATAACGTCGTTGTGGATAAAACTAGAAGCCTGAATTTTCGGTAACCAAGCAGGCATTGTATAAACACGGTATATTTCAAATTTCATTCAATTTGAACCAGCGGTTTAAGAATTATAACTAGTCAAAGTTTCTCAATTTTGTCACTCACTCACTCCCTACGGTCCGAAATAGAATTACATCTCTAAAATCCAGTGTTGCCGGTAGTCAAACTAGAAAAAGTCCGAAACCGGATCAGAAATTACCCAAATTACCCGTTTTGTAAATGTATTTTTTTTTGCAAGGGAAGAAATAAAATTTTATATACCTTGTTTTTATTTTAACATTTACCATACCTTTTTGAAAATTAACCGGAATGTGTTTGTTTTAATTGATAAGGTAAAAAAAAATTGCAATTCAAGTTCAAGTGGAGTTATTAAACTTAAGTTATTATAAGAGTTATTATCTTAAGTCATTGTTACCAAATAAAATAATTTTTAAAGAATTTTCTACATTCACATTTAGACCATTTTGGTGAAAATGGACAAATAAAAAGAATAATTTATCAACAATGAACTTATAATGAAAAAAGTTGATTTTAAAGGTTCCTTTCCGTCAAAATTTTCACGTTTTATAATATTTATAACTCGTCAGAGCAAGCCACAAAACAAAACGGAACAAACAGCAAAATAATCGTGCTTTCTACTGATGATTTGTGTTTGCATCTCTTTTGCACGTCGTTTTAGTGCGGGTTAGCCTCACATAAATCATGATTCTCACACACACACAAACAGTAGAGAAAGATAGGATGTGTTCAATTATGCGCTATAGCTGCGTCAAGATGATTTAATTTAAAAAAATATTTCATGTTTTTTTTATTGATGGTACAGAATTTTTTACCCGGCAGTCATGGTTACCTTCGAAAAACCCGCTTAGGGCGTAAATTACCTGAAATCGAGTAAAAATAACCGAACCGGCAACGCTGCTTTAATGTGATGTTGAAAAAAAATCTTCTTGCTTGCCCATGGCTTGCCCTATTTAATGAGAGTCTGTCTAGTAGGAGCATCTCTATTGCACGTTTTGCCTCATCGGACTCAACCCCAACTCAACACACACACACACATCCTCACACAAAATAGGGATAAGATTCATTCCGTATTGCGTATTCACGCACGATGTGCCTCAAAATTATTTCGTTTTGGGCATCAACTGAGTTAATACGATTTAATGGGAGAAAAAATATTTTAGTGTTGTCGCAAAATTACCCGAAATTACCCGGCAGTCATCATTACCCGCAAGATACCCGCTCAATGCCTAAATTACCCGAAATCGGGTAAAAATACCCGTACCGGCAACGCTGCTAAAATCGATTAATGAATGAGGTGAATGGCAAATCATCCATGCGATGAGTGAAGCAAATGTCTTCATTCACGCGACAGATCGTACGGTCCGAAATAGAATTACATCGCTCAGACTGTGAGTGAGTGAGAGATAGCACAGTATTTTTTTAGTAAGTGCGATAGGGACGGCATGAATTTGAATGAACTGTAAGATAGCTTACAGTTAATTCAGACCGCAGGGAGAGGTGAGGCGATGAGAGCGCTGAACGGAATGAAATGTCAAAAATCATGTTCACTCCATAATTTCAGACAAAATTTGTCTTGTGAAACACGTCAAATTGGAAGAATTTATATTTGTGAATGTGTTTGTGGGTTTATGGAGTCGATAAAAAAATTATAACGTATTGTGTTCTGTGTTATGTTATGAGGTTATGGGGTATATTTTAGAGTTGCGGCCCGACCCCGGCAAAGGTTCGGTACCCGGCAGGTTCGGCACTTTTTACGAGTTTCGGCCGAGTACCGAGCCTTGACCCGCGGTTCGGCCGAACCTCCGAACCTTCCTAAAATGATGATTTGGTCGTAAAATTATGCCCAAAATTTCAAAATAATATGTAATCTTTATTTATTACACTGATCAACAAAATTTTAGAAATTTTCTGCCACAGAAACGATTTATTGAAATTTGTATGCTGAATCCGAATATAAACTCAGATTTTCTCTATCACGTCGTAATATTTGTCTAAGACAGACTAAATTTTGAAAAATCGCGTGTTTTTACTACTTCTGGTGGGGCTTTACGCTTAGCACAATTAGTTTTTCGGCTTTAATTTTCAATAATTCTTCTTATTAGTGGTTCTTTTTAATAATATGATAAAAAGATTCACGTAACCAAGCCTAGTTTTCGATTAAATGTCTCAAAACAATCACACCCAATGTTTCATAGTAAAAACTTGGTATGAAATGTATGGACCGAACAAGCTCTCACAAAATATTATTTATTTTGAAAAATAAGGTTCAATCGCGAATTATGTTATTTTCACCTTAATAAGTATTGATTAAGGACTTGTAATTATGAAAAATAAATATATAAAATACATTTGTAATAAGTAAAAAAAATGTTCAGAAGCATTAAAGAAACGGTAAATTTCAATACTTACCTTGAAGTTGATTTCACAAAACTGAGACCTGATAGAAAAAATCTGAGTTCAGATTTGGATTCAGCACACAGTTTTCTGCAAGAATTTCAAAATATCGTTTCTGTGCAGAAAACTTGTTGACCAGTGTTATTAAACAAAATTTTAATATTTTTATTTAATAGCTGTAATCAACAAGAGGCAAATTATGTCACAAGCTCACAAGAAAACAGGCACTTCTGCGCGAATTCGATCAAGCCGGTTTCTTTTTTCTTCGTATAGGAGCCCAGCCTCTGAAAACAGACGTTCCGAGTATACGGAACTAGACGGTGTAGCAAAAACCTTTTTCACAAGTTTTGTAAGGATGGGAAATGTGAGCCATTTCGCGACCCCACCAGTTGTGAGGGCTAGTGTTTGCAGGTTCACTTTTTTTGACAGCAGCAGCATTTTTCTCTGTTCTTGTCATAATACTTTCTTGTAATTTTTTTTCTTTTTAAGAAAAAATATATATTCCCTTAGATGAGAAATAAATAAAAACTCTAAACTGAAATGACAACCATGAAGAACACGCGGGAAAGGAACGCGAACGTTCGGATGCATTCCATATAAGTGTATATTTTTTGCTTTTATTTTAGCTCTAAAATACGTGATGCGGTTGAATCATAGTCCTCTGCTATTTTCTTTTTAAGCCTAAATGAATACCGAGTCGGTTCGGCCGGGTCGCGAACAGTTCGGTATTTTTAAACCGAACGGTTCGGTATGATTAAGGTTCGCTGCATCTCTAGTATATTTTTTAAAGCGATCCGAATCATGAGCTATCTTTCACATCGTTTGCTAGCTTACATATTACACTTCAGCCACATACCCGACGATGAGCGAGGGACATAGTGAGGGAAGTGGGCAGCGACGTCGTGTGGCTGCGTTAATCTTCCTGCCGCTCGCGCTGCTCCTCGTCATGCCCATCGCTCCCTTCTTTGTCGGTGTTTTGTGCGTAATTCAAAGGAGCGGCAATGTGAAGACGAGTAGCCAGCCACATACTCGCGCTGTTGTCAGTCCGATTCGACTTCGAGCGCTCTTACGGAAAGAACGTGCGAGATTTTTGTATGTTTTCAGTCATGCTGCCATCGATGTCGGCCGACGATTTAAAATTTATTGACCTGTTGGGTGCTGAGCCAGCAATTTGGAACCCCAAAAATAATAACCATAAATTGAAACACAAGTCACAATTGTAACAAAATGCTAGGTACCTATTAAAACTTACGGGATTTAGGCATTATATCTATTTATAGTTTATTTATCTATCAACTTATTTTATTAATTGCAATATGTTATTCTTTAATAAGTTAGAAGGTAAGCATTTAATTAAGAATAATTTGTTTTTTGTATTTATTAGGGCTTACGTTGTGTTTGGCGTTTTCGCTATTCGTATTTTTTCGGACCGTACGGACTGACTGACTGACCGATCATCAAAACTCTAAGGCTTTTCTTTTCTAGCAGACATAGAAGCTTCAAATTTGGTATACAATTAGTGTTTAGTGTATAAATCAAGGAAAAACTAAAATATTTTGCAATTTCGGTCCAGTGCTCTAGATACACCAACTGCATAAATAACTTTGTAATCCCATATTAATATATAAGTTGTACAGTACTTGCAATCTACAACCTCACGGCGCCTTTAGTTGTGTGGGGGACCAATCTGTTTACGCGTCAATGTAGGCGTGACAATGACCGTAAGTACGGTTAGCAAACAAAAGTTAATTCATTGAAGTTGTGGATATTTCCAATTTTTTAATTTTAAGGTCTTCTTTATATTTATGAGGATTGGTCAAAATAAATAAAAGTCAACACCATTAAAGTTTTATATATATATAATTAATTACAGGTAGAAAATTAAATAAACACAAAAGAAATTAAACCTAAACATATCTTTACACAACATAAAAAGATCTGTCAATTAATATGATTAACATACATAATTTATATCAATCCTTCATCTAATGTTTCTACACTGTCACTATCATCATCCTCACTGTCATTGTCACCTTCATCATCTTCTCCAACATTTATAATAAACTGGAAATCATAACCAAAATACTTCATGTATTCTTTTTAAATTTTTTCAACATGATTGCATGTATTTCGCCAGGTGGTTTGGTCTATATCATTTATGCATTCATCTATTAAACTTTGAACAATGGTCATGTTTTGACCTATGTTTTTTGAAGCAATGCGGTTTTTTATAATACCCCAAATATTTTCTATCGGGTTTAGCTCTGGGTGATACGGAGGAAGTCTTAAGATTTCAAAACCTTTTCTTCTTATAAATTCATCTATCTTAAATGTTATGAATCGGTCCTCGTTATTTTTGATCAAATCATATAGTTCAACTTTTTTTAAATTACTATCAAATGAAATTCCATTCCATTCTCTGTCAACCAGTTTTGCATTTCCCCTTTACTGGAATTAGAGGTCGGTATTTTGCTGCTTCTAGTATTGTGATAGGATGCATTGTCCATAACAATAACCGACTTCTCCGGTAAGTTGGGCAATAATTTTTCACTAAGCCATTTAGAATAATTATCATAATTCATATTAGAGTGATAATCTCCTGACGTAGATGCCGCTTTGTAGACCAGTGAAGCATTAGGTACAAAACCATCGCTGCTACCTGCATGCACTATAATGAATCGGCTTCCTGTGCTGAGTTTCTTAGAAAACTGTTTATTGCCTTTAGTGTCATTGTTTTTAACCAACCAGGTGTTTTGCCGCACGTGAGAAGTCAAAACATATGTTTCGTCAGTGTACACAATAGGACGACCTTCCAAACGGTATTGATGAATTTTTTAAAAAAAGTTGATACGCCAAAGTTGAATCTCATGTCTTTCTTGTAATGCTTCTCTGTTATTTCCAATTTTTTTCCATTTATAGCCTAATTTCTTTAGTATTGAACGTAATGTGTTTAAGCACCCATCAAACCCAATCTTTTCTCTCAAAGCTGATCGCAGTTTTGACAATGTTGGTAGTTGCCTTTCCACAATATGAAAATTTTGCACAGTAGTACGAATAATTTCAAGGTTCATGTTGTCTAAATCAAATTTATTATTTCTCTTACGTCGTTTTTTCATAGGTGAGGTAAAACCTGCAGAAGAAGATGGCAGCTCTTTTTCTTCTTTTAAAATTGTACTTACAGTGCGTTCACTGACTCCTGTAGCTTCAGCAGTACGTTTCCGTATATTTGCCAAAGGACTTATATCACAATTATCCACATTGTTTGCTGTCATAAAATTATACTCGTCTTGAAGAAAGTGATACACTCGAGCAATAATGGCGCGTCCCTGAAAATAATAAATAACTATTTTTAATTGATAGTTTTTTAACATTTGTTTTAAAAAAAATTTGACACGATATCTTTTCTCGAGAAAAATTTTTAAATATCAAACGCGATCGACAAACCTGACTTTATCGAACTAGAAAATTACCTTTAATAAGTTTTAAAATGAATAAAAAATCTTACCTCGCTATGAATTACTTTGCGTTTTCCTTCACCCGTGTGATTTGACGTGCTGATGGTACTTCATGCACATTAGCAGCGTAAAAACACTATGCACAAGTGACTTGAACGATGGCTCGCTCGCTACTGACCGCTCCGTCGGGTCGGGTACACACACTAAGTTAGTGTCACTAACGCAATTAGGTATTTACGTTTACAACTACAAATAATGATCACGTGCGCTCGTAGATTGTAGAAACTGTAAGTTGAAGGTACCGGAAAGGAAAAAAAAGGAGGACTATCTACAAAAAGAAATGAGATGCCATCAAAAACAAACTTGTAAAAAAAAACAAGTCTCGCAACTTAGTTCTTCTGCCGTAAAAAGTTGTGAGATCCATGTAAATCCAAGTCGGTTAATTTATTCAGTCCCCACTTGAGGGACCTTCTGTCTTAAGTTATTAGGTACATAATTAGCTAACCTAACAACATCTTATAGTGACCATATTGTTACGTAGTACCGGCGCACGAAACAAAAATCTCACACATCATGGAACGCGTAAGAAAGTTCGTTAATAATCTCAGCGCAGATGACGTGTGGACGCTTCCATGCCAAGGTCACAACTGGACAATGCGAGAAGTTTCCGCCATTGAGCTCGAAATGTCTCGGACGAAGAAGAGAGAGAAAGCATTCGGGTTGGAAAGGGACGGATACAGACTGTAGTCCTTGACACGCTGACGTGAAGCGTGACGCGCGTTTCATAATGTGCGAGAGGGTTCTAGACAGATCGCGAAGCCAGCGTACGGTATAAAAACGGGACGGGTAGCGGTCGACAGGCAGTTCAGTGTTAACTACGAGGCAAAGCGGAAACTCTAGTGAACTAAAGGACATATCTAGTAGTGACTAGTGAAGTGCGACTGTATAGAGCGAATATAACCCAGTAACGATTCTAGTTAGTAGTGGTGATACATTTTTCAAATTATAGTGCGGACAAATTAGGCATTCCAGCGAGTCCACTGAGTCCTGTTAGTAATTCCAGTTGTTATTTAGTTTCAGTTGTGTTTAAATAGTTTGTGTGATTACAAATACAGACAGTTAGTGGTTTTTGGTACAAATTGGTATAACATTAATTTATCCCGAACCCCAGCTCGTAACAATATCAATATTAAAAATCTTCTATGTTTTAAATAAAAAGATTAGATTTACTTGGATCTCACAACTTTTTACGGTAGGAGAACTAAGTTGCGAGACTTGTTTTTTTTACAAGTTTTGTTTTTGATGGCATTGTCTTGTCTCGGAGTTTATAAATGTTTATACCATTTTGTTAAAACTGCGGCCGTTATATTGTTACAAGTGGACAAAAAACTGGGAAATAAGGGGCAATTTAGAATTTCTTTTCACTTCTATAAGCATATTAAAATAGAATTCAGGAAAAACCAGATCAGTCTTCGTATTATGTAGATTGCAATATATTATATTTTTCTTCCATACAAAAATGGTATAGTTACCGTACAAACTGTTACAAATTTACGCAGTTCAATGTCTTTGGCTTTGGGAGAAGCCTTAAGGCATGTGAGGTGACTGAAACGCATCAAACGCTTACGGACGCATCAACTGAAAGCATTTCATTTCCGTCCAGTTGCGTGCAAAAATTATTTTACGACAGGCGGGAGTGCGGGCCATTTCATATTGGCATCATAGACAAAATTGTTCATCCATGCTGGCATGTATGTAGCCGCCCGTACTCTCGCCATGTCGTGCACTATACATAGATCTCATAATTTGGCTTTGCCGTAATGGGTTAAAGTTAGGGCCAATTACCAGACATGATTTGTTTCTAAAGTTTGACGCTGCTTACCCCGCAACTTCGCGTGATGCTTCGAACCGCAGAAATGATGAAAACGTCGAAGTCGCGTGCCCGAGCTCATCAACTAACTGCATCACGTGTGCTGACACTCTGGTTGGAACTAGGTCGACTATCTACGTCTCAAGCGAAACCACCAGCTACCTTCATGACGAAAGCATGCTGCCAAGGAACCCGTTGCGTTCCGGCATGGCTGGCGCCATGAGAAACCGTACCGAGAGAGTGATTTCAGGTAGATGCGTATAGTATTGTTACCACTTCTACAGAGTTTCTAGAAATCCCTGGAAAGACAATAATGCCTCGCCTGCTCCTACTTCCGGGGCGAGCGCCCTTCATCCTATATTTCATGAGGTGCGATAGCGGCCAAAGGTAGACCCATTGTGAATTTTAAAAAACTCGTACTGTCTTGTCGTTGTTTATTCAAATATACTTTATATCACGGAACAAAAAAGTAGTACTTACCTTTATTCAGTTATGCAGTAAATTCAAGCTGAAGACTCGGTAAGTAGCCGGCATCAAGCCCAGCCCTGAGTCGGCTTGCGTTTGCAGTGAACAGATATTTTTTTCAAATTTCGAGGGTCGTCGAATCTTGATGCCGGTGCTTACCGAGTCTTCATTTCGAATTTACTGCATATATTAATAGGTATAGGTAAGTACAGTGCAGAAAGTGAGACTGGACAGTTGCGAATGTGGAAAACAACTCTTATAGCAGTACAGACAAGGTCTATTTTTGAAAAATCATCGAAACATGAAGTATACATCGTAACAAAAGAAGAATAAGATAAAAGTTAAACCATAAGTTTTTGAAAACAGGCCTTGTCTGGACTGCTATAAGAGTTGTTTTCCACAATGTCAATGGTGTGCACGCACACAATCCCAATTCTACAGTCTCACCTTCTGCATACTACTTTTTGTTCCGTGATATATATGGTATATTTGAATACACAACGACAAGACAGTACCTATGAGTTTTTTTTTAAATTAACTAAGAAAAGTCAACATTTTCTTTTTAAAATTTCTGAACAAACGTTATCGATCGATAGTAATGATCACTTACCAAGCCTCCAGTATGAATTTGGCTGTCACCTTGTATAACTCTGAGAGAGCTAAATATTGTAGCTTTGATTAAAGAAAACAAGGAATGTCTTATTCGTAAAATTTACCTCTCAAGTGATACTCGTTCACAGGGTTAGTTTTTCAAGTGGCCGTCTACAGAAAATTTTAGTGGACGGTTTGCTAAGTTGACCATAAGCGAACAAATGTCCAAAACTATAACGAAAAAAACTCCAACGAGTCTCAGGGCCGATTTTGTTCAAAACCAAAACTGCATCACTAGATTTCATTTATTTAAAAATAGATATAGTGACGCATAATAAAAATCTAGTGATGCGTGATATTAATAATTTTATACCGGTAGCGAATCCGCTTTCAAGCCCTGGTGTAATGTATAGTATAGTTAAATTCACCTTGCAGCGCTAGAATAGGCATCAATTATGTTTACGTCATAAATTTATTCAAGCAAGTGTAAGTAACAGCCCAGCGTGGGATCTGGTACTGGTGCTGCCGCCGTCGTCAGCGCCCTTACACCAGGAAATGCAATAAAATATCAATAATCACCATTAGGTACTGACTCTATGCTAAGTAACACCTACGCACTGCAGTGCAGCATATATTAATTATCAGATGAAATAACGCGTAATCCGAGAACATCCTCGACTTATTGGAATTTACTAGCTTCTTACATAATAATAATATTGCCGATTGCCCCCAGGACTCTCAGTAGTAAAATTAACCTGTTTATTATTAATTATCCTGGTTGGAAATATAAATGGCTAGTAATAAAAGCTCCAAAAACTAAATTAAAAATTAGGATGTTCAATTTATGAATGTTACTGCTTTAAATACTAAGTTACCAAAAACTTCTGTACTAATAAATAAACTACCAACTATCTAAAACTACCGAATGAAATACCGACAATTCCGCAAACTTAATGCATCAAAAAGTTGACATAATACTATTTCACCAGCAGAAAATAGATTTTAGCGAAAATTATCGTCAGCTTTTTTGTCGTAGATCTCCGAATAAAAATTCAGAGTTGCCTGACTATATCATGAATTCTGTTAAAACTTCAAGGGTCGCCTCGCTCCGCTCCGCTTCGATCGGCTCCCAATATGTATTACATGTCAACCTAGCATGCTCCTCCTCGCTACGCTCGTCGTTGCACCTATTTTTTGACTAAGCAGAACATTTTTTTTCGTTTACTTTGTATTTAACTAGTTAACTTAGTTTTTAGTTTAGGTGGTAGAGCTAATGCCGGGCTGCTCGACTGTGGAGGTACCACCATCTTACTCGGAAATCCTCCCGAAGTTATTCGGGGGAGAGTAAGAGAACAGCTCTCAGGCAAAACCAGGCGGCGGACCACCATTGTCTGGGACCGATGGATGGCGGTATATCCATCCCCAATTGCCGGGCCTTATATAAATCAGACTGGTGACGGGCAGTGGCGTCGCTGGTGCAAGGGCTTCGGCACCGCGCTCACCAACCATTAGGTTTCAATTCAATTCAATTCAATTTATTTATATTTACAATTGTTACACAGTTAATATATAGGTACCATAAAGTAACAAAGGCGGGTTTCACTCAACAAATTTAAAACATATTAGGCGAGAAAAAAAAAAATTTCATACTTAAATTAAACATTTTCATTCATACGTCTTTCTAATATTCTCTGAAATTCTCTCATCAAGCACCCTATCCCGGTCGTAAATAAGTCACAGTGTGGTGCCTCAGAGAGCAGAGAGTTGATTAGAGTCCGTGCGCGCGGGATTGCTGACTCGGCGTGTGATCTCGTGCGACAAGCTGTTGTCGAGAGCAGCCGGTGTCGGCGTGACTCACGCGCTTTTGTGTACCCCTCAGGTACAAATATACTTATTAATTTATTGACGAGATCGATGCAATCAATTTTATTCCTAACTATGTTAATTATGAATCTAACAAGTAACATCGATCTTCGTAATTCTAAGGAGTCATATCCTAAATGACCCTCTAGAAACCGCGTGGGATACAAATACGGATAATATGTTTTAGTTCTTTTATATAAATTCCTCAAGAATCGTTTTTGTACTTGCTCCAGCATGAGAATATATTTCTTCTCATGCGGGCACCATACCACTGCGTTCGTTTCGAGTACACTCCGGACTAATGCAGCGTATAAAGTACGAGTCGCTTCCGTAGTTAAAGGCCCGCTGTTGCGTAGCACGAAGCCGAGTCTCTGGTACGCGGTGGCCGTCAGCTTCTGCACGTGAGGGCGAAATGTGAGGTTCGGGTCAAAGAGCACGCCGAGGTCGCGTACCTCCGTGACACGTGCTACTGGCTCGTCCCCAAGCGTGTATTGGTGCTGCGCGGGAGAGTGGGACCGGGTGAAACTCATCATCTCGCATTTACTCGGGTTGAATAAAAGTTTATTTTTGACACTCCATTGAAGAACTGCATCGATATCGTGTTGTAACGCCTCACAGTCCTCCACGGTTTTAATTGTTTTAATTATTTTCACATCATCAGCGAACAATAAAACCTGGGAATCATGGACGGTCTCAGGTAGGTCGTTGATGAGCAGGACAAACAACAAAGGACCCAAATTTGAGCCCTGAGAAATTCCTGACCGCGTGTGATATGAATCTGATAAGTAGGGACCGTATTTCACAAACTGTTTTCTACCTCGTAAGTAACTAGAGAACAGTTTGAGAAGTCCGGGCGCAAATCCCATGTCCCCTAACTTGAAAAGTAAGACATCGTTATCCACGCGGTCAAACGCTTTTTGGAAATCCAAATAAACTACATCAGTCTGCCCCCCTGAATCCAGCTCTTTAGATAGTATATCGACAAGTGTAACTAGGTTCGTAGAGACAGATCGTTTCGGCAAAAACGCGTGTTGTGCGCTGGTTATATGTGGTAAGCATTGCGACAGAAGGCGATCATGTATAGCTGTTTCAAATATTTTAGCTAGTGCACAGAGATTAGCAACCGGTCTATGATTTTCGACCATTTTTTTATCACCTTTCTTAGGTATGGGTGTTACCCTAGATTCCTTCCACGTCTCGGGGTAAGTACACGTTCTTAAAATTAAGTTATAAATAAAGGTTATAGAATTTATGAGCTCGCTAATACATCCTTTAATGATGTAGGCAGGTTTATATATTTATATATTTATATACTCAACTGACACGAAATATATCTTGTATCTTTATTTTGGTGTATTTTATAAAAATATATGTAATATTGATGGTAAAAAATAAAAAGCCTTGAAGAGTGCAAAATTTATTTATTATTAGGTTTATGTGGGCTCCACTGTACTATGACGGTTCCGTAAAGTAATATTAAATAGTAGACTTGAATAAATTGAACAAACACACAAACTTAATCACATTACACATCTACATACAATCGTGGCTTTCTGATGGCGTGGCGGGGCGCCTTACTAGATCTTCTCATTGTCAAATTCATTCGGAACAATACGGAAATTAAGTACATAAAGTTTAATTTTACCCGCGGCTTCGCTCGCTTGTATATCGGTCCTTTGTTCTTCGACATGCTTAGCAGTCAGTTAGCGTATATAAGAATACAAAACGTGTAACCTAATTCTAGAAGAAGCGGCATTAAAATTGATTCAGTAATTTCAAGGTTAAAGCGAACACTATAGCAGGCAGGCCATCAAAGATTTTTGGTATTTTCTCAGGGCTTTTAACCAGCATACATGTCAAATAGCTCGTCATAAGTCGCTCTTTATATTATAATGTCAGCGAATGCCCTATGCAAAACAAAACTAACTTAGGTATGTAATCACTAATTCACAGCATAATTTCCATTGATCAATTCGGAACCTTAAAAGGTTTATGGAGCAACAATGCACTTCGTACCACCCAAAAGCTACTTTGTGTTGACGGTTTAAAAAACGCCCAACACAAAATCAAGAAACACACAAGGAAACAGGTGCGGCCCTCGTAAACTTCTTAGGTACCATCTAAGAAATTGCTGCAGACCCACTTTTTACTCTTACTGTGTGGCAATACGTGCGAAAAGAGGGTCTGCGGATTTTTCCTCGATACTACAACAAAGGAGTTGTTACTATCAATCAAAGGATTATCCTTTTTATATTCAGTAGCATAAGACGTGGGTGGCTGAATGTGGTAACATGAGCTGCCCCCAGGAGCAGTCAGGCCGCCAGACGGGAGCGGTCGCTACCGAAGTACTAGGACATTATGTGTAAAGAGGAACACCTAATGGGTACCGATGAGACGCCGTCTGGAGAGAGCTGGTGATTCATTCACTCATGCATTGATCGAGGGTCATTGTCAAGCGTTTGTGTTGTGTGTGAATGAATTAATGCATCGTCTCAATTCAAAATAATAATTAAAAAAACTGTCAAGTAAAAGTAGGACTCATGCGCTGAGGATTCCGTACCCTTATATCAAATATATTAGAAGAATTTTATCAAAACTTTTTAACATTCATTTCATTTCATTGCGTACAAAATATATGAAATTTTTTGGCCACTGGAACAGGCAAGAGCGCATAACAAAGCATAAAATTATTTCTTAGTCAAAGGCTACTCAAAACGCTGGACATAGACACAGTATCTACATAGAAGTCCTGTCGTCCACATTGGCCTATTACCATAGATATCCTAACCTATTACGCTCATTTCGATGCAAGGATAATTTGCATGCGGCGTTATTGGCTCTTCTTTGTATGTCGTACGACGGAGGTCGGAAATTGACGATTGACACCATTTGGTGAAGTGTCGCGCCAACACAACGGTCTAAGTAAGTCATATCTTACCTAGCGAGCAAAATATCCTGGCCACACGGCGCACAGTGTTCGAAATGCTATAATTACGGGCTCATTAAGGCTAAAACATCTATCTCTTCGATTTTAAGGGCTTGTATTGGGTCTTTCAACGCTTTTTGTTTTAATATGCTGAGTTAACTACTTATCTGATCAATGTAAAACTTGACTACGTGTTTTTTCAGACCTTTGTCTTTCCGTTGTCAGTTCGGTTACCTAATTGGACACATTTCGCTCGATAGATTTTATTTTTGAAAATGATACCTTTTTAAGTTATTATTTCGTTTTATATCTAAACGGCTTGATTTGTATGTTTGAAATTACTGCTATAACAAGACAATATAGTTTATTTTCCGATGTCAAGTGGAAAACTCCTACATCAAATAATTTTTCGTAAAATTCAGAAAAACCTCTAAAATTCACTGATTTTGCGTTCCGCCAGCGCGCGAAGCGAGCATTCTAATGTAGACTTTCTGACAACATTCTGAAGTTCAAAATCGCTCAGTAAGATTATCGTGCACCTGGTGTAAGGCCTTAATGTAAACATGTTAAAAGGCAAGGCAGGTAGTCGGTCACACCAAATTCTCATTTTGGGAAACAATAGCCCACGAATAAGACACTAACCACATCGATGAATAGGAGCATCGCCTGGAATCAATCAGTCGCGTGCATTCGCAGCTATCAGACGGTCGTGTTTATCAGTGGTTTTCAAGTACTTACCGAAGTGTCAGAATTTTTTGTTTGGTGTCAATATGACGACTGCTTCTTCAGGTATGTATTTACATATTTTTTATTTAAATTTGTGGTTTGGCTAATTATAGGGACATTTTTAACATAACACATCAATAAATGTTTTTTTTTGTCTTGCTAGTAAAACTTAGAGTGCCAAAAAAAAGTACCCTTTGTTTCACCCTAATGTTTGTTTGATGATGTAGTTTACTCATGTACCTTTAAATTAATACTACGCTGTGCTTGCGGAAACCTGCGGAAGTTAGCTTAATTTATTATTTTGTTCTTAGGTTCCAACCGTGCGAGATTCAGTCGCCTACAGTTGGTGGAGTTTCTTTGGGAAAATAAACTTGCATCTGAAGCTAATACTACCAATGCACGAAGACAGATGGACAGACTTCACCCGTTCAAATAAAACGTTCAGAATAATTTAAAAATAATAAATAATAGAAGAATAATGAAAGTCAGGTAAAAAAGTCCCGACCTATTATTCTAAGAAGACAGAGGGATTTGCGTCGGTACTTAGCAAACTATAGAAGATTTTGCAATGTGTTATCTTTTGCAAGAGGATTACCTATTTCAAAAACAAAGGAATTACATATCGCTAATGAGATTTTAAAAATTCTAGGTAAAAAGGGCCGTAAATGTTTTTTCGAAAGGTTTGTTCGTATTGTAATAGGTAGTTGTTGTTATCACGCAAGGAAGTATTTTTAAAGAATTCGCAACATATTCAAAAAAGTAAGTATTTTGTTATAGTTAATGTTAATTTAAGTATATTGCATTGGAGCTATAAAAAATCAAAATCTTCCTTGGATGCACCGGGTAACGCTGAACAGATAAGCTCTACCATCTGTCTTCGTGCATTGGTAGTATTAGCTTCAGATGCAAGTTTATTTTCCCAAAGAAATTCCACCAACTGTAGGCGACTGAATCTCGCACGGTTGGAACCTAAGAACAAAATAATAAATTAAGCTAACTTCCGCAGGTTTCCGCAAGCACAGCGTAGTATTAATTTAAAGGTACATGAGTAAACTACATCATCAAACAAAAATTAGGGTGAAACAAAGGGTACTTTTTTTTGGCACTCTAAGTTTTACTAGCAAGACAAAAAAAAACATTTATTGATGTGTTATGTTAAAAAGGTCCCTATAATTAACCAAACTACAAATTTAAATAAAAAATATGTAAATACATACCTGAAGAAGCAGTCGTCATATTGACACCAAGCAAAAAATTCTGACACTTCGGTAAGTACTTGAAAACCACCGATAAACACGACCGTCTGATAGCTGAGAATGCACGCGACTGATTGATTCCGGGCGATGCTCCTATTCATCGATGTGGTTAGTGTCTTATTCGTGGGCTATTGTTTCCCAAATAAAGAATTTGGTGTGACCGACTACCTGCCTTGCCTTTTAACATGTTTACATTAAAATCGAAGAGATAGATGTTTTAGAGCCTTAATGAGCCCGTAATTATAGCATTTCGAACACTGTGCGGCGGCGTAAAGAACCTCACGGGGGATATGAAAAAAAAACTGTTTTGGCCAAGTATATGTTACCGTCCAAACCCGATTTTTAGGACAAACTAGTTTTTCCTAGGCTAAAGTATGTGCAACGACGAGCGAAGCGAGGAGGAGCGTGTTAGGTTGCTTGTGAATATAAATTCAGAAGCCGAGCGAAGCAGAGCGGAACTTACCATATATGATGAACTAGTTTGGTCTGGGACAAACTTGTTTGTCCTAAAATCGGGTTTAGCCGGTAAAATATATATTTTTTACTCTGAATGCGTGGGCATTTGACTTCATTATTTTTATTTATTTTTGCTAATTTTAATAGCTCGAAAAAACCGGTTAATGCTAGTAGGTTTCTTATTCTGAGGGTTCCGTAGCATTCTAGAGAATTTAATTCAGATTTCAATAAAAATTACAAACTTAATGTTACAGTTTTGTTTCAATAATATAATTTACCTAGACAATCTATAAAATTTTATTAAATTTCTGTATTTGTTGTTTAAATACAGACTATGGTGCAGAAATTTCCGACTATTTTTTTTTAAATAAGAAAGTATAAAAGATATGTTTGTATTCTAACCAATAAGCTCTAGACATTGACAACTGAAACGATGCCACTGGTGTTAAAAACAGCTTCTTTTTCATGTACATATATTCTGATAAATAATAATAAAAATATTCGGTTGAGGATCATCAACTCATCATCCTGCACAAAATGTTCAAATTTCAGGTCTTTAACTCATTCCATCTATACTCAAGAGACACGTGAGATACAGACGGACAGACAGCAGAGCAAAATGACGCGGATAATATTGCTATTTGGGTACGGAACCCTAAAAAGTTGCATTTATATTGGAATAACCATGTCTAGTCAACCTCAACAAAAATAAATTGGACGGTAGTTGAAAACCGGCGCATTCATTTCATTTTTCAGCCCGCATTGCAGTCCTTCATAGTGCCCCCTGCGGAGCTAGGGCGGGCGGGGCGGTGGCGCTCCTCATTTCATAAAAGGCGCTTCGACTGACTCCTTACTGCCCTATAAACCCCTGGTACCCGCGGGCCTCAGTCAACAGTTTTAAAGAGCACTCTTGACCAACATTGAGAGACGCCACCGTGTCAAGTTTTCTTGGAAATCGCTGAAAAGAAACTTTTCAGATCTAGAGACTTTTGTAAACGCTCATTCTTGCACTTTAATAGGGATATACGTACCGTACACTCAGAGCATTATATGTTTAAGGGCTAATAGGGCCTCTGAAATTAAGTATGCACCATGCGGCCACCATCAACAAGTATCTGTTCTCGATTATATGATTGTAAATAGAGATAATCCTCGATACACCGAGATCACATACAAACCAAAATACTTAACAAATAATGCCTTAAATTGGGATAAAGCATATTTCTATATCAATGACACTCGTATTTCTGGAGCAGAGGGGCCAGGCGGTACTCTGGGGAGAGCTGTGCCCCCTTGGCCCCTGGCTCCCACCTAGTTACGTCTATGGACATTTGCATTTATTTAGAAAAATAACGTGACTTTAGACAACTTGATATTCCAATTCCGGTATAGTTAGATAAACCACTAAAGCCTAAAGAGAAGGTATCAAAAATTGTTTTCAAAGGCAAATATCAAATATTATTGAACTGAATTAGCGTAAACAATCGAAAGGATTCAAAACAACGCTATTCTGTGTTGTACATACCAGTGAGTGAGTATTGTGTTTTGTGCGTCTTCCGTTCCCACGGGGCGCGGGGCAGCGGCGGTGATGGCGTCGCGCGTGGTCGGCGCAAGTAGACCAAAGATGCTAGTATTGTGGATATCAGAAGTGGGATACAGCTTAATTAACACGAGCGCACTGAGTGACACTTACTACAATAAGATCGACTGAGTGTGGTTTTGTAGATTTTGTACTTTAATTGAATTGAAGAAATGGTTGCTCTTACTCAACTTTCACTCTTATCTCAACTTTAACTAGTACCTGGCGTTAGTAGTTTTAAAGCATGAAATTACATTCTTTATCACTTTATCACGTGCGTATTAAACTTTGCCTTAACTCCACCCGCGCTCTGAAGTGAAGTGCCCACAGTCGCAGTTATAAAATTATTTGTACGTAGTTATTCCGAAAAATGTTCTTCACTTGCGTTTGTGCCTACAAACCTAACTTCAATTTTGTAGGTTCAATAGTTCCGGCGATTTCGAAACGCGATATAATTGTGTCGATTCCTCGTAACACAACTTATGTGACAGGATGACAGGACTAACCTTATTTTAGGGGGTTAAACCGAACCACGGTGCAAAATGCACATCATAATATTGCTTTCCTTACTATTGAATAAAACTTATGTAAAAATTGCGTTTTAAAGCAATTAGCGGAAATTTATTAGTAATAATTAGGGTTTTACATTCAAATTCTACCATTTTATGATTTTCATTTTGATTGCATTCGATTAGCAAACTTAAAAGCGTATTTAACGTTGTAATGGAATGTAATCAAAATGTAAGGCATAAAATAACATAACGTTAATGCGAGGACCCTACTGTTAGTAATCAATTTCTGTTAATTGCTTTAAAATGCAATTTTTGCGTACTTTTTATTCAAAAGTAAGGAAAACAATATTATGATGTGCGTTTTGAACCGGGATTCGGTTTAATTAAGCATCCTATCCTATCTTTGTCCTTTCGATACAGAAAGAAAAATACAGAATGCTTAAATTTCGCTTCGCTCCGCTCGTCGTCGCACCTATTTTTAACTTTTGGTAAAAGATTTTCGGTTTCATACTTTACGATCTGCCCAATTTTAAATTAATTTTAGTCCTGTCAAATGAGTCGTGTTACAGCGAATCGACAGTACAGAAGCCGCACTGTGTTCTCGCGCCGCCATTGTTGTTATGAACTTGATTTGAACTTGATTTCCCATCTCACGATAATTGTAACTCGCGAAATTAACCACTTTGCGAATTAAATTATTGCATCTTGTATTATTTCGTGTCCGCCAACTAGGTATGTGTGTCGCAATAAACACAATGTGTAATTTAATAAAGATTTTTAAAAAGTCAATGTTAAAGATCATGAGGAGACTCTGAAATGGTTCCCAGCGGTTCAGGTTTTAATTACATATCGTTAAATGTATAATTTCAAATAAACACATTAGAGAGGCTTGTAGCAAATTGACAAGCAAATAGATTTTAAAATATACCGGGTGTAAATAGACTGCTATTATCGTTTCACGATTGGATTGGGATTCAAAAGTACCGTTTGCATAATAGTACAAATGAATTTTTTACTTAGGTACGTAAGCCCATCAAGTAAAATAAATATAACATTTTTGCGTTTATGTACTTACTGATTCTCCAAAATTTTATTTCATTTATTTGTTTATTTTTTCAATCCGGTAACTGTTTGCTGAATGTATTTTCATGTTTTATAAATGAAATTTTAAAATTCTATTTCACAAATCTGTCACTATTTGGCATTGATTATGAAGTTTATGAACCCATGAGTGATTGATCATCAAACCAAATGGCGAGCTAACAATTTTTTTTACGAATATTGTTTTATTGAAATATTATTTTGGTTTAATGTTACATTTTCTCCACATTATAATTTTGCAGTACTGAAAAAGTTTTTACGTATTTTTGCACATCCTATCTTTGATAACTGTAATTTCATACATTCGCGTAAAGTTGATCACATATTCTACCGACCCTACTGAAAAACTTTTCCCAAGAATCATACCCGCGGACACCCTTAGTTTGGGAAATAATTCAGTTCCAAACAAAAATGCATGAACCCTAACGCACCGACATACGGGCGAGTATCGAGAGAGCGTCGTCCATGAAACAGCTATTCCGGTGCAGCGATCTAAAATAGACCTTCCTCCTACGAGATAAAGTCTTTGAGTTACAGTTGAATATCTTTTCCTCTGAAGATTTTCGCGTTTTTTCTTCGAATATTTGTTCAGTATGATCAGTAGAGTATGTGGTTTTATTTAATGGTCGCACTCTATTTACACCCAGTATATTAGAGAAGGATATTTCTTTTACAAATCTTTGGGTATGATTAGTTAAGTATACAGGCTGTTGAAATGAAGTTTCGGAAGCCGGAAACTGGCGATAGTACTTGTACAGTGAACAACACGTCAAGTTACACTTGCAGTACGACATTAGTCTCTATAGTAAAGGATATAAGGTAGGTACAAAGTTCTAGTCCAATACACATCAGTACGAGCATAAGTTGTGCATGTTTTATGCGGGAGGGCGGCGCGGCGGCTCAGGGCGGGCGGTGCACGAATCTGCATTTTGAATAGCATATGAGTGATTAGCGGAATATTGTTTTATTAATATATCCACACCTAAGTTAATTCCTTCCAGTGCACATATAATTATTATCTGAACTAAAAGAAATCTCTTTCTTAAAATAAGTTTGCCTTTGGCAATGTTTATTTTCATTATAGAACAAACAATTCTTTTGTTTCGAGTACAGTAAAGAATAATGAGAACAGGGACATGCGCAGACAAAACAAAATGGTTGTACTCGTATGAGTGTAAATACAACAATCGTCACCATCACAAATCCTCGAAGGGATTTCAGAGGTCTTTCCTATTGTCTTGATCTTGCTAAGTTTCTTGCCCATTCTTCTTAGCAAGACTAATCGAATGAGCGGAGTTAGGCATGTATTTATATATATAACCTATTAGTATTTAGTATATGGGTAGCTATTATTATTATCATATCGTACATAGATAATTGTATACATTAAATATAACTTTATTTTAGTTCATGTACGTGTATTTACTTATTAAATATAAGCAAACCCAAAACCTACTTTAATATATTATGTTTCCTCTTTTTAATTAAATATTTTTATTACCTATTTAATAAATCCTAACGTGCGATAAGTGTATTTATGTACCTATATTGCAGAAATAAAGTATTCATTTCATTTGTGGACTGTTAAGAATACAGTCAATACCCTCTTTTCACCGATGATTTTAACATCCCAACGTGATAGGGGAACCTTAACAAATTAACATTTTATCATAGCTGTATATAAACGCAGAAGAACAGTTAATCTGGATGTCAGGGATTCGAACCCGGGACCTTTCGTTTACCGGCCGACTGCTTTACCAACTAAGCTTTACAGGTTTTAACCTAACTCGCTCCATTCAACAATTTACCCTAGTGTTCTTTTCCAGACTGCAATGATATGTATGTATACCTATAGATACTAACTTTGCATCATAGACTTAGAATATCCAACTAATATTATAAATGCGAAAGTTTGGATGTATGGATGGATGGATGGATGGATGTTTGTTACTCTTTCACGCCGTAGCAACTGAACCGATTGGGCTGAAGTTTTGCGTGAATGTAATAGGACATAGGCTACCTTTTATCCCATAAATCAGTTCCTGTGGGATGAAAATGAGGTTTCAAGTTTCTATAGAACCGATTGGGCTGAAACTTTGCACAAATAAAGTTCTAGATCTAGAATAGGACAAAAACGACTTTTTATCCCAAAAATCAGTACCCATGGAAAATCTATAAAACAGACATAAAAAATGGGAAACAGAGGTGTACAACACACACATTTCAGCAGCTATTTTTACATGTAACAGTCCGAAAAATATTGACAGATTTTATAGGAGTACACAAAAACTAATTCAACGCGGGCGAAGCCGCGGGCAAAAGCTAGTACCAGTATATTTTAAGTCTATGCTTTATTACATAGAGCCACTTGGCCTCTAGAAGACGCTAGTGTACTCAAAGCTAGTCAAAAGCCATTTTGCACTATCGTCACCTGTTACAGCATCACGTGAGCCTTATGACCGTACTTCGGGCACAATGACGCATTTTAGGGCAAGCAGGATTACATCACCGTGTTTTCTTCACCGTTCAGTAGACTGCACATACTTTCGGGATATCCTGGCACAGGTATTTTACTAATACTAATACAGGTATTCGATGAAAAGATTTTGAAAAAAAAAGCATTTTAATTCCGTAAAAACTCAGTGGTGCGTGCTCGATCGGCAAGATTCGAACCCTTGTACCTCTCAATATTGAGAGCACGGCTTCCTACCGACTGGGCAACCGCTACAGACAGCAAATACTTCAGTAGAAGGATCTGAAGGGACATTAATATGGCCATAACCCTCGGTAGTGGGTAATCCCAGGATGATGAGCCCTCGGTATGTGCGAAGTGTCTGCAAATAGAGTTTATAGCTGAGAGCCCGATCATTGGTTATTGAGGATTTGTGACTCGTGATGTAAGGCGGCGCGAAGATGCGTTCCTATTGGGAAAATATGTATGAACTGAGAGTATTATTTGGTTTTTATTTTTTGTTTATATTTATAGTAGGTTTATAAATATATTTATTGTGAATAAACCGCTAAAAATTTGCATTTTTTAATTTTTTTTTGTTATCAAACTGTTGTACTTATAGGTACATGCTCTGAAGTAAACCAATAAAAAAACAGAAACTAATATAGAAAAGAAAAAAAACGATAGATCGCAGTTCAGTTTGGATCCGTCCTGCGGGCCTATTACTCGTATGTAACTCAGTGTCGGTTGCCATCTATGGTTGCTATTCACCAAAAACAGATGAAAATAACCTTCAATGGGTATTAAACTATTTACGAATTGTGACGTCATTTCAAGTGCAAGTATGTATGTTTTAGACGATAGGCACTCGGTTTGGCAACTGATGTTACGAAACAGTGTCATACAGAATAATTGAAAGTACTACTTGGGCTCGACTGTGGAGGTACCACCATCTAACTCGCAAATCCTCCCGAAGTTATTCGGGGAGAGTAAGAGAACAGCTCTCAGGCAAAACCAGGCGGCCCACCATTGCCTGGGAGCGAGGGATGGCGGTTTATCCATCCCCAATTGCCGGGCCTTATAAAAGAACAGACCGGTGACGGGCAGCGGCGTCACTGGTGCTAGGGTTTTAACGCCTGCCCAGAGTGTGTGAGTATGGGCATTTCTTTCAGGAGGACCGCCAAGAGTGGCGAAATCCTGGAAAGGCCTATGTCCAGCAGTGGACGAAACAGGCTGATGGATGGATGGATGGACTACTTGTAGTACTACCACAGTTTAACATTTTTATCCTTTGGTAACACCGTTTTAACAGACACTAACGCGTAGCTGCCCCGCGCCCCGCCACCCCGCATCCGCCTCATCCGTTACTACGCCTACGGCGCGGCGCGGCGTAGCACGGGCTGTGTAAACCTGCTACGATAGTTACTATGTTACACAATAATGTTGTATAAGAACAGCATTTGTATGTAAAGTATTCGTAATTTTTGAGAACTTCGGAAGTAACAGGGCATAGTTTTTGACGTTTAAATCTTCTACAGTGTGTTTTAATGACGTCCTCAAAAAATAAATCACATATTCTACTTTAGAAAGAAAGTTTCCTAAAGTATTCATAATTAAGCTGTGGCCAACGGGAGCTGGCCGAGTAACGATAGTTTAAGGCTGCATATAAGGTCAGATTGAGCACCTCATTTAGCATCAATCAGAACTGAACTCTACGACGTTCCTTTTTAGTTTAAAATAGCGCGCTCTCAGCCGTGGCTGTTACGACCACCAAGAAACACGCGCCCACAAAAATCTGCGTTTTTATTTAATAACTCTGCTTCTAGGTGCAATTTTTAAAATATTCTAAGACGAGCTGATAATGTCATTTGTTAACTTATTTTTAATGCAAATTTCAAGGCTGTATGATTTGAGGAAAGCCCTTTAACACTCGAAAAACATTAAATTTGGAGGTAACTTCGTAATTTTTTTCTGTCGAGCGAACATAAAGATTTTTTTAAGATCAGCCTATCATCCATATATCCTACTGTCTATATTATTTATACTATACCGATTAACTAAGTATTAATTTTCCATGAATAATTAATAACAAATAATTAACATTTAAAAAACGCAATAACAATGGCCGTATTAACAAAACTTAAATAAACTAATTTAAAAAACTAAATTATTCTACGAAATAAACTAAACTAAACTAAAACTACCTAGCAAAAATATTTAATTAAATTAGATAAAAAGTTGAGCCGAAATCGCTGTCGTCACGTGGAAGAGTACCCAGGATACTGGCAGCATTACCTCGTTGAATTGCTAGGCCAACCGATTAACCAAGTTACACAATGTGATATGCTCATTTGAAGTTGGGCATCTAGCCATCTAGCTAGCTAGCTAGCCGAAAGAAACTGGCATTTGTTCACTTTAATACGAACTATGGGCATCGGGGCCAGAAGCTAACCAACATAACACATATATATATAGGTACAGATGCTAACCCTAACTAACTAAACTATAAATACAGACACAACAATTTCTGTAACTCTTTTTCTTTGAACTATAAAACTCTGAAGATGGCAGCTCTTCATCGTCAAACTGCTATAAACGGGGATTAGCTGGATATAAACACGAGGGTATCTGGTCCAGTCACCATGCTAGCCGGTGCTCTTGAATCATTGCTCTCGGCATTCCTTGAAAGACCATAAATTAAGATCCTTTGAACGTGAGTAAATAACTTTGAGAACATTTTTATTTTGACAATTACACCATCCATCCATCCATCAGCCTGTTTCATCCACTGCTGGACATAGGCCTTTCCAGGATTTCGCCACTCTTGGCGGTCCTCCTGGAAGAAATGCCCATACTCACACACGCTGGGCAGGCGGATTGGTGAGCGCGGTGCCGAAACCCTTGCTCCAGTGACGCCGCTGCCCGTCACTAGTCTGTTTTATATAAGGCCCGGCAATTGGGGATGGATATACCGCCATCCATCGGTCCCAAGCAATGGTGGGCCGCCTGGTTTTTTTGCCCGAGAGCTGTTCTCTTACTCTCCCCCGAATAACTTCGGGAGGATTTGCGAGACCTCAACAGTCGAGCCCGGCATCAGATCTACCACCTTAAATTACACGCCTGACTCCAAAAAAGCCTCTTTCAGGGTTCATGTGGGCATTTTCCTTAATTACACCAGATTTCGAAGTGTGTGGTATCGTTAGAATTCCTATAGCATCCCGAGTGGAATAGGCTATAAATATATATAGAAAAGTATTAAATAAAAATTAAAATATAAAAAAACACGACTGCCGGAATAAAGATTTAATTCGGATGTCAATGCAATCGGCGGGATAAACTATTAGTTATTGGAAACGTGTTGTGTTGCATCATTGCATGTGACTGATAAGAAATCCGAAATAAATCTCTATTTTTGAATATTTTGAGCTTTTTTCTACCACTCTGGCGTGCAGGAACTCAAGGTTCATCGCATATGAAAGCAAAAACCGTCCCCTCTTTAATAACGGCTACCTACTACCACTACTACCAAGAAGTACTAAGTGGTACAACTTTCCGAGGAACACATTTTGCTTGTGAGGTCAGAACTCGGAACTGATTTTTATGTTCTTATTTTAGATACACAGCGGAGTAGTCCAACCCCTTCCTAGCAATGATTGCAAGCAGACTTGATTGTCCGTTTGTCCGCCATTGTTGCGACAGGCATGTGGCCGGCCGTGGCGGAAAATTCTTGTAAATATGTTTTGTGTTTTTGTGCTATGTATGTATCTAATTTATCTTTTTATGTTTTCTGCCTCTATGAGTCTCTGTATTACTTGAAATAAATATATTTTATTTTTATTTATTATTATTTAGAAACTAAGACATGCTTATTGGAAATGGTGATTTTATAAGGTTTAACAAAAAGCGGTAACCCTTCATACCTCGGTGTCAGTCTGTCCGTCCGCTGTATCCTAGCTCAAATCATGACGAGTAGCTGTATTATATAGGTATACATATGTATAAGGTAACTTTCGTTAATATAGCCAAATTCATAATGGAGACTCAGGCAGTGCTTCAATGACCCTGTTTGAGAAATGAGAACCTTCTTTTTTTGATAATTGTTCAAGAACAACCTCGACTCAATATAGGAAGTCTAAATTTCATTTTGCGTATTTCACAGAAAGGGTCACCTTTGTGACGTTTTTGGTGTTTTGTGCGCTGTGTTACAACTGAAATAAATAAATTGAATTGAATTGGTAAACTTTGATCCTGACCACTTACTGAGTCTCCAGTATGAATTTCCCTGTAAAAACGTAAATATATTAATTTATAATACCAAATTCATAGGTTTGGTGAGTGATCAGTATCATGGATTGATGCCACTTTAAGTATTTAAATTTTAAGTATTTACAAAGTATTTGACTCAGGGTTGGGCTTGCATTTGTAGGGAATAGGAAAAATATAATTTATGAATATCACAAATTCATCGAACCATGATACTGAGCACTTACCGAGCCTTCAGTATGAATTTGGCTTTATAAATTGATGTCACCATAAAATACGTAGGGAGAAAATATGTGAGGAATATTTTCAAATAAAAAAAATTATAATGTGGCGTCTGAAATCAAGCATCAAGCCGATCAAATATGCCATGACGCAACCCGTACAGTGTACGACGTACAATTTTTTTATTGCCATGTCTGCCATCTGCTGCCGTATCCTCGACCAGAAGCTTGTTGTCTTTACAAGTGGACTTTTTTATAACAAACTTGTTCGGTACTTGGTTGGCTTGTAGTCTAAAAGCGTTTGTCCGTGGTTCGGCACGGCACCCGGCATCATAGCGACCGAAAAATCGGTCTGCGTATTTAGATGAACTCCTGCAAACACGCTACGTCCGGCGTTCTTTTATATTCTTTGCGTTTGATGGATGGTAATTTCGGTTGATCGGATGTGCCGCTAAATCGGAAAATTATGGACGCGTCATTTAACGTCATCAAACACTTACGGAATTGTCCGGTCGCGACAATCCGTCATTTCACCTACATATTGCTGCGAGGACCTGCCGAGTTTACACCATCCATCCATCCATCAGCCTGTTTCGTCCACTTCTGGACATAGGCCTTTCCAGGATTTCGCCACTCTTGGCGGTCCCCTGAAATAAATGCCCATACTCACACACGCTGGGCAGGCGGGTTGCTGAGCGCGGTGCCGAAACCCTTACACCAGTGACACCGCTGCCCGCCACCAGTCTGTTTTATATAAGGCCCGGCAATTGGGGATGGATATACCGCCATCCATCGGTCCCAGGCAATGGTGGGCCGCCTGGTTTTGCCTGAGAGCTGTTCTCTTACTCTCCCCCGAATAACTTCGGGAGGATTTGCGAGTGAGATGGTGGTACTTCCACAGTCGAGCCCGGCATCAGTTCTACCACCTAGTTTACACTGTTGTTAGTAAAATAAGCTTTGCTCGATCCGCCATTAGAACCAAATCCGGACAAGATGGCGAGATGGTTTCCAGCAATGCTTCCGTTATCTCACTCCGGCAGAGCGTACGGCGTCTGATATCGAAGCGGACCGTGGACAAACGTTCTAAATGACAAGCAGCTGAGCTAGCTCGTTGCGTCCATATCTCACTCACTCGCCGCCATATCGCACGGAGCGCTAGCGTCGAGCGCACGTTCACAATCTCGAGTATCTTGAGTCCCGGCCCGCGCGCTGCCGCGATCTTAGTGTTTCATTTCCGAACGAACTTTTTCAGAACGACTTTCTTCTTGTGTGTGGAAGTTTCAGTGTGCAGTGGGGCTGTGAAACTAAGTTGGTGTTCTTGAACGCGTAAACAGTTGAAAGGTGAGTTTTCTTGGGGGTAGTTTTAAAAATACGTTGTTTGAGTTGTCATTTTATTACTTAAACATTGTTTTTCTTTCATATTACATCAAATTATAATTCTTTGGATTGCTGGTAAGGTTTTAGTCGACTTCTTGCTTTTACAGTTTAAATACGAGTAGTCATAAATATGAAGCATTGTAACCCTTGTACAATTGAACCGGGACCCAGTGTCTACCAACAGAGCAGATGCAATTTTCTTGGGAAGTTCGTATCCTCTAAATTCCTAAAAATCCTTGCTTATAAATTTATGCTAGAGCTGCAAGTATTTTTTGTATTTTTTATTTAATTTTTTTGTGACCAACAATGAGTCACGGACCGCACAGGTAAACTTCCTTTGCTATAATTCGAAGTTTCTGGAACTGCTAGCTACCCTTCGAGAGAGGATAATCGTTATGTTATTGTTCCGACTTCCGACGCCTCTCCGTGCTTGGAATTAATTACGTAAAAATATTTTTGTTATTCGAAAACGATGTCTACGCGTCCGATGGTATGCTTTCCTGCTATTTATGAAAACATTCTCCACAATTCATTACAACGTAATTAGGTGATTATAAAATTGCCAATGAAAAACTCGTTAAATAATTACACCGCATTTTGCTGATATACGCATAAAAATGTAGGCTCGTTTACATTAACTGTGTCGCAAATATTGCCTAACTTTATAATTATAGGCAAAACTAACCTTACATGATTTATAAAAATTGTATACCTAAATTATTCTAGTATACTTTTACGGTGTAGTCTTGTTCGGAATGCGTTGAAAACGACTTTTTGTTGGTAAATACTTCCATTCCAACATTTCGCTATGTTGATTATTAAGTGTGCTCGGTATTTTTGTTATTTACACATTTCCTCTGCACTAAAAAATAATACTGTCGATGCACAAGAATGTTGTGTGGCGATGTGGAGCATTTCGTTGACGTCTAAGGAATTAAGAAATTAAATAGAGATTTCTCTGTAACTTGCACGCTGGTCTTCATTCCGTTTTAAATTGTTTTTTATGAAGCAAGTTTGTGCAGATGAAGATACCAGGCAAGAAGACGCGTGTAGTAGTTGATAACTTTGATATCCGCACTGATCAGCCGCCGCGCCGCGAACAAAAACTGCAAGGTCAGCCGACATGTCACCCTGGTACTGCTAGTTACAGATCAAACCATTTCAGTGTCTATTAGTCAATAAAATGTTTTAAAAAGGCAACAAAAACTGTTTATTGGAGCCAATCCAGTTCAGCTGTTCGAATGCATAACAAGAAAGTGATATAGAAATATAAATTACCTGTTATATGCGTTGCATTGTTGAATTCGAATTATGTAATTTTCTCTTAATAGAGAGATTAGCCGCTACTAATTTTATAAAATAATTCAAAATTCTCATAGATAACCAACGAACCTAAATTCGGTGTTTAATTAAACTTTGCCTCGTTAACCCAAGGACTGGAGCTCCGGGCTTGAGCATGAGTCTGGTAACCCAGGGAGGTAACTTGGGTACCCTCCCCAAAGACGACAATTTAGACCCAATAATTTTCCAAGATGTACATTTATTGGTGAATTATTTTAATGGATTTTAAATGATAATTATGTTTTATTCATTTATAAATTTTCATTCACTATGAAATTATCAAAATTATTTTTGGACCGATAAAATTTATCTTTCAAATTTTACGTTCCATCCATCCATCAGCCTGTTTCGTCCACTGCTGGACATAGGCCTTTCCAGGATTTCGCCACTCTTGGCGGTCCTCCTGGAAGAAATGCCCATACTCACACACGCTGGGCAGGCGGGTTGGTGAGCGCGGTGCCGAAACCCTTGCACCAGTGACGCCGCTGCCCGTCACCAGTCTGTTTTATATAAGGCTCGGCAATTGGGGATGGATATACCGCCATCTATCGGTCCCAGGCAGTGGTGGGCCGCCTGGTTTATTTGCCTACGAGCTGTTCTCTTACTCTCCCCCGAATAACTTCGGGAGGATTTGCGAGTAAGATGGTGGTACCTCCACAGTCGAGCCTGGCATTAGCTCTACCACCTAATTTTACGTTAAGTTAGAGCAATATTGCAATTTTTCGTTACTTATTTATTGATAGTTGTAGACACTGGTGCTATCGGCGAAGCAAGTTAATTATAGTTAATTTTGAACAACATACGCAAACCAGAAAAACAAACCTTTATCTAAATTTGTTGTATAAAAAAGTATGTTTTACTTTCTTTTAAATTCTTGATAACCTTTGACTCGCGTGACTGCGTTATCTCTTAAACCAATATATGTATACTTTGTCTCACCGGGGATGCGGTTTTTGCTTGCATCAGGTCACGAACGTATTTGATAACTCCAAGTTTTGACGTACTTACTTATCAGGATCCATTTTTTTTATTTATTTATTTATTTATTTATTTATTTATTTGGACCACCAACATCTAGTACATAAATACATACGTTGTTTAGCGAGTTATAAGTTGTAGGGTATATGTCTAGACAATTATAGGCGGACACAGCATGCAAAATGGATGCAGATTATACATTATTAAATTACAAAATTATCATGATTACATATTAAAACAATTCAATACAAATTTTGCACATGAAATATTTAAACACAATTATTATGCCAGAGATTATGTAAGTAATAAAATATAGTAAAACGGAAAAAAAAATTAAAGATATTAATAGGTTAATTATATATACAATTACAAAAGAAAATCCTAACAAAAAAAAAAAATAACAAAGCGAAAGAAGTTATGATGCTATTCATAGGCTGATTTAAAAATGTTCGACAAAATAGATTTTTTTTTTTAAAAACACATTATTTTATTATCATCATATTTAATATTTTTAAAATAATGAAGTATTTCCTGAAATTATAATTTCTCATAGCGGTAGGATTCTGAGTTTAGAGACCCGAGGTTCTAATTCTGTTTGTACAGTATTCAACAGTGTACTTACATTACAGCATGCACTAAAGAGATTTGGAATTGATGGGCTTAGTATTAGTATACTAACAACTTGAAGAGTGAACTAAAAAGCGAGGATGTGCACCTCAATTGATGGACAAAGTGTGTAATACCACACTCGTTTATAAGTTACATTTTATTTCGCACATATACCTATATGACTCGGTGTAAGTTCGTAAATACCTATAGAATATAAAACAATATCAAATACTCCAGTCTCCAGTGTATTCACCTAGTTATTACAAGTCCTACTAAACAGGTAACTATCGGATGTTCCGCGATTACTGACGCTGTAGTGATGAGGCAGTTATCGATGTCGATGGCGAAACCAGGTCTACAAGCAATTTATGTTCATTCCCGCGTGTCAGCATTCTCATTCGCGGACGGTGAGGCCGGTCCAAGTGATGCACATTACGTGGCAAGAACACACTGCATTTATGTAATTTAAGTTACTGAATTCATGTTTAGTCGCGTGGTGTTTATACAAGGGGAACGGAGCCACAGGCTACGTTAAGTGGACCCCCAATACCAACTCGAAGGTTAGCGTAAGGAGGTCCTCTTCAAGTTATCACTTTCCCGCTTGAGGGCGGAATATTGCACCGCTGATGTTATTGACAAACGTCAACCAGCACCAGTACCTACGAGCGTCACGTTTTAACGACGTAGGTAGTAAAAACGGAGTTTTTGAACAAGTAGTACTCCCAAACTACAAAGGATTTGGTTCTGAAATAAATACATGTTATAAACAAAGCCTTTTCCAAGGTGAGCGCGGTACCGTAAACCTTGCACCAGTGACGCCGCTGCACGTCACTAGTCTGTTTTAAATAAGACCCGGCGATTGGGGATGGATATACCGCCATCCATCGGTCCCAGGCGATGGTGGGCCGCCTGGTGTTGCCTGAGAGCTGTTCTCTTACTCTCCCCCGAATAACTTCATTTTGCCAGTAAGATGGTGGTACCTCCACCGTCGAGCCCGGCATCAGCTCTACCACCTACTTAGTTGGTTATTTAATCTCTAGTATTTCTTGTTTGTGTATTAAAAAGATGACAAGCGTTCTTTTAACTTAGGTATACTTAAGCAGCGGCAGCACTGTCCTTCAGATTGGGTTCGTATCCTGTCCAGTAGACCACGGACTAATGAGTTTTCGGAATTTATTTGCATAGAAATTGTATACATACCACTGTTGGATTGTGCCCGAAGTATGGCGATAAAGCTCATTCCCTAATCGAGTTGGGACGTAAAAATCATCGTTGAAAAGAGGGTTATTGACAATCCACAACCGGAAACACCTCTGACACCTGCTCGGGGATACATGATATGTTTTTATCTTAACACCATCCAGTATACTATATATTTAATAATGTAAGCAATCAAGTAAATATCCTCATACCACTCACAAGGCGGCCGCGTGTTGGATGTTGTATAACATGATGAATAAGCGACAACGGGCCGCTCCCACGTCTACCCCCGCGCAGGCTACTGCGCAGCTCCCATACACCCCACTATACATCCTCATACATACATACATACATCCTCACATTATCAGTGACATGTTTTTGTGAAACGCCGGTCTCTGGCAGTGACAAACAATGTTTTTTGTGGTAATGTGTCTCGGAAATATTTGCGATGATTATAAAATAACTCACACCAAGTTTATTTATACCGGGTGTAAATAGAGTGCGACCATTAAATGAAACCACATATTCTACAGACGGACTGACTGAAACGGACGACGCTCTCTCTAAACTCGCCCGTATGTCGGTGCGTTAGGGTTCACGCATTTTTGTTTGGAACTCAATTATTTCCTAAACTAAGGTTGTCCGCGGGTATGACTCTTGGGAAAAGTGGTTCAGTAGGGTCGGTAGAATATGTGGTTTCATTTAATGGTCGCACTCTATTTACACCCGGTATATTATACTAGCGTACGCCCGCAGCGTTGCTCACGTGGAGCCCGTTTCTCTCAGTCCTCAGAATTTCCTAAAATCCCTTAGGTCTCCGTTATAAAAGAAATTTATAGTCCAACATGCAAGAAACCTATAGTCCAAAACATACAAGAAATCTATGGTCCAAAAATGTTCCTAGGTCTAACACTTAGCCTTACTTACGCCCTTTAGTGTAGGCATTGATAGAGCAGTCAATCGGGGTATTCTTTAATATATTCTCAGGGCATTTTACCAAATCATAGTTTTCACGGTTCCGTAGTCAACAAGAAACCATTACCATTATTACCTTTATAGTTTCACCATGGCCGTCCGTGTGTCTGTCTGTCAGCGGCTTAGCTCAGAGACTCTGTACTAGAAAGCTGTAATTAGACGACAAATGGTGAAATAAAACATTGAAAAATAAAAAGTTTTTTAGGGTACCTCCTCTGCACATAAATTGGCGATGATTTTTTTTTCGCGTCTATCCCATTCTGTGAGGTGTCGTTAGATAGTTCAAAAATAATGTGGGTGCGTGAAAACCATCGTTCGATTTAAGGATCCGTTAGGGAAATTTGTTAAGCTTTAAAGTGCAAATTTTTGTCAGAGTCGTTTCCCACCCCACCCTACCCCTCTCTGCCAACTAAACGGTTGTTTTTGGATATGTAAAAAAACAAAGGCAGTATTATATACATATAAGGAAATTAAAAGGAAAACTATCACAGCTAAGTAGACTTTCTAAGTTAACGAGTCGACCAATTTCATTTTATATTTATGTTTCATACATTTTGAAGGTAATAATAAGTTTAGAGTTTTTATTCGAGTCATTCACGTCTATTAACTTACCTATTAAATGCTACGGAACCCTCAGGCGCGAGTCCTAATCGCACTTGACCGGTTTTCATTATATCCTGCGAGATATTGATAAATAACTCGTATTATCTGAAAGGTATGTCTGTATGATCTAGATTCCTCAAAAGGAGCCTAACTTTCGTAACTGGTTGTTTACTTACTGGTTAAATCATTACCGTCGAGTTTTTGAAACTCAATCAATATTTCGATTTCGGATTAATTAGTCCAAAAAGTTCAATGTGAACGTGGTACTGTGAGTCTTACACTAAGCTGAGGATTCAGGTCCAAAACTGTCCTTGAGTACCTATTTTAAAAGCAGTTATATTTTTTAAAGTAATTTCCAATACTGAAATTGCTCATTATAATAAGTTCTTAGTATAAGAAGTAAAACCGCCTCTGTGATCTAGTGGATCAATTGTGTTCGATCTGTGTCCTTCGGGTGAGTCCTTATCTGTGCCCGAGGTACATCCATAGGGATCACCACCCATCGCGCAGAGACGTAATGGTGTAACGTTTGTGTAAGATGGACTGTGTCTTTCATTTCACAGTTCATTATCGGAAACACCTCTTTATCAAGTGCAACATCATCTCTCTCCACTCTCATGGTCCAGTTTGTGTAGAAGTGATGTCAGTAGACCGGTGCGGCGCTGTCGCTTTTGATGCTAATGTTCCATCGCGTCGATCATTTTGTATTGTATTCCATTTGTTTTTGCTGTAATCCAACGGTTCATTGCCTCGAACATATGTGCTAAATACTTCTTCGCGTGTGTACTTACTGTAATGCATTGTTTTGTTCCCGTTTATTATGATTGCAGTAGGTACAATGCTTTCTTCTGGACAAACAACGGAACTAAAGACTCGATTTACATAAATCCTTGCTGTTCTTAAAAAGTCATAATTGTTATCATTTAGTGCAGTTTCGAAATATGGTAGACGTGTCTCGTCCTCGTTTGTTCAATAGGAATAAACGGGGTGATCTTCGCCAATTATTGTCACAGTTCAGTCATCATCATCAGATGCGACCTTCACTGTAATGTCCACCATCAGTTCACTGTGTGCTGATGGGACAGCTTCCGGACGACCGGTAATATTCGGTAATGACACTGTAATGGTTAATTTTCGGAAACAAGCGTTGTGTAAGAGATTATGCATATAAAGTTGTGTGGGTATGTAGTTTTTCTATGATTAACTGTTCAGTGACCATATTAATAATGCAATTGAAAATTCCTTTTTCGGTTTTAATGTGATTTTCGTTTTATTCCGACAATCGATTTGAAACCAAGTGATCTCAATAGTCTTGTAGCATTTTTCCGGCAAATCTGTTTATCATCCATTATATTTACTGGGCCTACTATGGGTTTTCAATTTCAGTGTGTTGGTATATAACAAGACATCTACCACCTTTAAGCCATTTCAACTGGTTATTAATTCTTTCAAGTTACTTGTATCTAAAATGTGTGATCTGTTAAATAAACATATTTTTATTTATGTATTGATTTTTTCAAGTGAGTCCGTGTTAGAGAGTCTTAAATGTTGACAAAGATCCAAGAAGATATTTATGTTTACTTATAATTATTTCGGGCACGTCCTTCCCGGGCCTGGCT
Organism: Ypsolopha scabrella; assembly: GCA_910592155.1. Lineage (NCBI taxonomy): Eukaryota > Metazoa > Arthropoda > Insecta > Lepidoptera > Ypsolophidae > Ypsolopha > Ypsolopha scabrella. The sequence goes on along the minus strand of OU342972.1, from coordinate 5,951,993 downwards.
AAACGGAAATCATTATTAAAGTGCTCTCCCGCGCATCCTAATGTCAACAATCCAGAAATGCGTTCATTATAGAACCCTAGGCTCGGTAGGAAGGAACACTTACAACGCTGAGTTTTTGAACGGATTTGTCCGTGTTGCTATACTGAAAACGTCATTTGACATATTTACCATAGCTTTATTATTGTTGTTTATTTTGACTTTCCTTGCGAACCCTGCTAAAAGTTGATGTTGAAAAATTCGACACTAGTGAAGCGACACTGCCCTTTTTGAACGGTCGGGGTTGATTTTTGAACAGGTTTGTGTTGCAACCGGTGTAGGAAACCCAATCCAGTGTGAGTTTTTAAACGACTATCTGAGTGTATTTCTCTCCTCTTTAAGTACCGTCTCTCTGCACGCTGCGCCCACCGACGACGACGTCGAACAGCGCTTGATCCGCGAGATTTTGAGTGATCGCTGAGAGATGAGCTTTATTGAGATTTACTCCCTAAGTAGGGTTTTAGTTTGGAATACTCTAAGGTTTGAGTAGTCAACGCTATTCGGTTCATCTCTCGGTCTCTAAATTGTCATGGTATTAAAATAACCATAGTTCTAAGGAAGTATGCTGTCTGTGAGGTCACGTATCAGTAATAAATAATCACTTATTGCTAGTCGCTACAGAACTCTCCGTCAGAGTTGTTCCTGGATCAGATCAGCACGGTCGGAACTCGCGCACGTACAATATGTATCTGATTCTAAATCAATTTTACAAACTTTGATTACATCCGTTATTTACATACAAACATCTATTATTACGTTGGTTTATTATTTTATTGATTAAAGCGTAAAACCTTACATCATATCACTCATATGTAAGGATTTGAAGGAGGATGATAATACTTAAGTATATTGTATATTCCTTTGCTCTTTGACCTCTTTCGCAAGTGTTTAGTCTTCATCTAGTAGAGGGTCATTGTCCTGTCGGTCCAGATGTGTAGACATTATAACAGATTTGGGTCAGCGTAGGTGACGGCTGTCTGTCTGTCACTCTAATACTGCGAATCTACAAATAAATATAACAAAAGGTGGTATTCTAATTTAGGACCAGAACCAGATGGGATTGAACTGAGTCAGATTAATTTGGATACACTACTTGGAAGAATTGTAATGAATTAATTTGCAGATATTGTTGAGAGAACTAGGCACTATTTAGATCGAATCCTAAGCATATTTCGATCTAAGTATTTCAAAAAATATACAGGTTGTTAAATAAATAAATAAAATATTCTCCCCTCCCGATTAATATAAACAACTTTTTATTGTTAGAGCAACCTTGAAATAAAAATCAGCTGTTTCATACATTTTGTTCGGGTAGGTATTTAACTTTTCTATGGAACAGCAGCCCCATAATAAAAGTTGTTCATATTAATAGTTAGAATAAGGTTATCATTGCATAAAGTATGTAGAAAAATCGTGTTTGTCATAAAGCATAAAAGGTTAAAATACAAAATGCAATTTATTTCCAACACATTTAACCCAGATAAAGTGCACAATAAAATTGTAAGCACTAATCTAACATCAACAGACTATCAAACTAAACAAAATAATCTTATAGCCGATTTTAAACCCTGAATATTGGAAACAATGACTATTTTCCGTTGATTCTCAATGACTTTTCACTTAATAGATCAGCATTTAAAAGTAACCCTTTTGAGTAGTTGTGAAGGTCCAAAATTAAAAATATCATTTGAGGTATCAAAAGCCTCTGAGTCAGTAGAACAGTAATGTTGGTCGTAGGCGAGCCCTATCTGAGCTCATTTCAGTACGTTTATGGTCGAGTGGGCGAGGACCACAATGTGGACCTCACGAGGAGACATCAGGAGATGGAACACGGGTATCTGATGGTCGGGGACAAGGCTGCCTCAGGGGTCAATACTCGGACCATTTAGTTATGTCTTCTATTAAACAACTTATATTTTGAATTTTATCAATATTATAAGTTACAAAAAAGTAAAAGCCCGTGTGTTAGTTATTGTACAATACAATGAGAAAGTAAAATGCCCCTGTACAGATGCAGTAGGCATTATGTATATTATATTGTTTACTAATTAATTACAGATCACGAACTTGGTTATCGAAGTAACAAAGGAGTATGGTATTAATTAATTACAATTCAATCAAGATAGATTAATCGATAAATAATATCTAGTCCGTCTTGATCGTTGTCCACTCGTGCATGATATGCAAATCTAATTAAGTATAATTAGACAAGGCAAAAATTACCTTAATCGATTGTAATAAAGGCCAAGCATGAAGAAGGTGAACTCTTATTTCGTAACAGCAATGCACTTAAAAGTGTTGCTGATTGTTGTTTACTTATGGAGGTCATCAAATTGTAGGGCAATACGTGAAGTTAATCGGTCATTGTGTACCTATTAAAAACAAGGAAATGAAAGAGTGAAATTGGAAAAACATTTACTGAACCATAACAAAAAAAAAACAAGTTATGTGTATAATAAAAAAACAAGTAGGTATATCCAAAGTAATATAATGATATACGATTTCGCTTTTCGTACGTTTTTATTTTGACTGTGATCGGGCAGTTTAATATCAACAAGTCAAGTGACACAACATTCATTAATTCACATTTCACCTGATAATTTATACCTATATATAAATAATTAGTGTAACCTCGTCACTGCGACCGTTACACAACTATTAGCGAATCATTCACCAGCTTCGAGCTGAACCATCAATTACACGTCACTGAACCAAAAAACTGTTGTGACCACATCAACATGAACCAAGCAATAATGACCCCCAGTCCCTTTACAATACAGGTCTTTGTAAATGCGGAGATAAGCTTGTCGGACTGTTATGTCTTCTTCAAGTCTTCAGGAGCCCACACGAATCCCACACATATTCGAAACTACCCATTGTCTCCCATTACAATAAAAAATAGCACAAAATTCATTGACAATGCAATTCCAACTTTATAGTCTTAGTAGTAGAAGGTATTTACAATAATGCTGATATTTAGGTTGTAAATATGTGCAGTGGAATAATAGAAACTGGTGTAATTCAACTTGAATGGGTGTGGACCAGTGTGGTGTTGTGCACTTTCGTAACGACTGTCGTGTCAATACTCATAAATGTGTACGATAAAAAGCAAATGGACCACATTAGCCCTGTTTTTTGATAAGCTGGGTTGCGTGCGTTGCATTCGTGGCGCACATAAGGGGGGATATACCGGGTGTAAATAGACTGCTACCATTAAATGAAACCACATGTTCTGCCGACCCTACGAACCACTTTTCCCAAGAATTGAGTTCCAAACAAAAATGCGTGAGCCCTAACGTACGGGCGAGTTTCGAGAGAGCGTAGTCCGTGAAACAGCTGTTCCGGTGCAGCGTTCTATAATAGACCTTCCTCCTACGAGATAAAGTATTTGAGTTACAGTTGAATATCTTTTATTCTAAAGATTTGCGCGGGTTTTTTTTTCACACAAATAAATATTCGCGTAATATTTACATTTTGTATCCGCTACGGATTATCATGAAATACAAAGTGACACTAATTCATACTGAAGACTCGGTAAGTGCTCAGTATCAAGAATTAATGGCTCTTGTTGTGAAATTCTTGAATTATTTTTTGGTGTCTCCTACAAATGTACCTAGTCGGTTCTTAAATACTGTCACTGGCCATTTATTTTAAAAATAGAACACCTAGAAAAAAAATGAAATGGTGTTAGATTTTCAAATATTCTTTGATTAATAATATGCCAAATCACAATTACATTCATTCATTTTTTACGATGCAGTGGACTCGCAAAGAGGACCGAGTAGCAGTAATTGCATTGCATCGTTGCGGCCATCCACCGAAGACGATATTCAACTTGCTTCAAAAATTAAAAATCACGAAGAGGTTCGTGTACCGTACCATCAAGAGGTACAATGAAACCTCTAGTGTCGATGACGAGAAAAGAACTGGCTGACCTCGTTCCGTTAGGACTCCAGGGGTCATCAAAGCAATCGAGGCGCTTATTGCAAAAAATCCCGTCCGCAAGCAGAAACTGATGGCTTTGGAGATGGGATTAACCAGAAGTACTGTAAAAAAAGTACTCAATGAAGACCTGGGACTACGAGCTTACCGAAAAAAGAGTGGACATCTTCTGAACGCGCGTCTGATAGCTATGAGAGCCAAAAATTGCAAAGTTTTGCCAAAGCGGTACGGAAGAAACAGACACCGCGATATCCTGTTTACAGACGAGAAAATTTTTAATATCGAAGAGAAGTACAACAAACAAAATGACAAAATTTATTAAAAAAAAAACTTTTTTTGAATATCATGACTAGTTTTCATTTTATAGCCAATTTTGTTTGTGACAGAATTTAAGCACCGACTAGGTAAGTCCAGCGCCGAGTCATTTTGGATCATTGGAATTTTTAAAAATTATAATTTTATTAGAGCACGATCAAAGTACCAAAATCCACTGTGCACTCCTAAACTTGCAGGATTTCGTGGTTTGGAATAGAAATAATTTATCATTCAGTTTACCAAGGTTCATACATTCAATGCCCTTGTTCCGTTTTAAATCTGAAATTTTCTTGGAGATCATTCAATCCTACTGTTAAACCTAGTAATCTAGTAAGTCGTCTAATTTTTTCACGATTTTCATTTTTTTCTTGTTTTTGTGTATTGAAATTTAATATTTCATTTTATTTTATTTGTATGCCTCACTTACATTTTATTTCTCTTTGTTTATGCAAGACACTTGTACTTGTCCACAAAACTATTATATATTTGATACACCCAACCGGTTCCGCTTATAATCATTTAAAAAAAAGTGTCTTATTTAAACAAATTTGTGTAATAAGTTCCACCAAGTGCCGACAATTACCACCATCAACATACATTTTATCGTTTTTTCATCAATTTTTATTAAGACTGTACCTGAGCCTAGAACATGAAAAAAATATAAATAATTGAAAAAAATATATATTTGATTTATTGATCTTTTACTAAGCGAACATACTATAAAAAATCATCATGTTATATATCTGGAAATGGTTTATGGGAAAGGAAAGGATATAAAATAATAAGAATTAAATATCTTTAAGTTATGGATATATGAATATAATTTGCAATATTCCGCTAAACTTTACTAAACTTTACTCTAGGTGGTAGAGCTAATTCCGGGCTTGACTGTGGAGGTACCACCATCTTACTCGGAAATCCTCCCGAAGTTATTCGGGGGAGAGTAAGAGGACAGCTCTCAGGCAAAACCAGGCGGCCCACCACTGTCTGGGACCGATGGATGGCGGTATATCCATCCCCAATTGCCGGGCTTTATATAAATCAAACTGGTGATGGGCAGCGGCGTCACTGGCGCAAGGGTTTCGGCACCGCGCTCACCAACCCGCCTGCCCAGCGTGTGTGAGTATGGGCATTTCTTCCAGGAGGACCGCCAAGAGTGGTGAAATCCTGGAAAGGCCTATGTCCAGCAGTGGACGAAACAGGCTGATAGATAGAGATAGATAGATATCCATAACTTAGTGATGGACTTCCGCGAGGTAATGCCTATTTCAAGTAATATTTTCTTTACACCAATTGGTAAGTAATTTTCCCCATCTACTTAACATTACTAAATACAAATAATATCGAGTTACTGACCCGTCGGCCATTTATTTAATTAGGCTTTCATATCACTCCATTATGGTGATGAAACGTTTCTGTCGAGTCCATTTCATATTACGTAAGTAATTAGAGGAAATAGAACAATTTCGACATTCAGTCAATTTGACTTATAATAATTAGCAACTTGTTACTCTGGCAGTTTTTGTAGTCGTAGATAAATTGAAGATTGTGATAATGATTATTATTTATTAATTTGAACCAAAATTGGTTTTATGAAATATATAGATATCGTCCATCAAGTATAATTGTAACTGTTCCCTAGATAAGAACTATACGAGAAGTTATTTGCGACAATCCACAATCATAATATTGATTCACGTAACGAATGTTATATATCTATACATAGTATAACTATGCATTATCCTCCTCATAATTAAAAGACAAACATTCATGCAATTTCATAACAGTTGAACGTAGAATGCACAAAATGTGAACGTGAAAAATGTCCAAGGCTCAAAGAGCCCGCCAAGCATCGACCGGTCTGGCCGGAAATGCAACTCCATAGGCAGTCTTCTCGCATACTCGCTGTACCCAGACGGACCGACAGACGAATGGATATTAATACATGCTCCTCTATACTTACATTTATTTTCAGCTTCAATATCTCCGAAGAGAGATGTAAGAGGGCCTATTTTATGGTGCGAGTGTAGGTGTATCGAGATATTTATGGTTATTCTGTAGTCGGACGCTTCCTTTGTAAAAGTAGTGATGCGTTCGAAGGAACCACAGATTTGTATTGTCATTAATCATTTCCTCTCATCACTTCCTTATTTTGAGCATTTATTTTAGATTCGAACTGAGATAACAATGATTTGTTATGTAGAGGAAGCAACGGGCATTGGGGCTATAGTGGAGACCCTGCGGTACACTTGCGACACGCCCGCCCGCATCCTCTCGCTTTGAAATACAATAACCACTCCATCGATAAGCTTATTTGAAGTGTTGACCCTTCGTCAATGAACGTGCTAATAAAGTGGTTGATCGTGGAGATTGAAAATTGCATAATATGAGCTACTCTATCAAATGCATAGTAGATATTCATAAAAGTTACTTATTTATAGTATTCTTTACTTTTCAAAAGTGTAGATTTTAAAAGTGTACTAAAGTTTATTTTGGTTTTAAATGTATGGTTTGGAGTTAAAAACTCATTTATAAATTCCAAAAATACACATCAATTCGTAGAACTGCTCATATAAGTAGCTATGCCACTGATCTTAAACTAAAAGGAATAATATTTTGGTTTCGGAGATGAAAGAACACCACCATTAATTTTTCATGTGCAGTGATGCCGAAAGCAGATTGGTATTTTTTAAATTCAGTTTACCAAAAGTGATAAAGATTAAGTAAAAACGTGATTAAAACAGGAAGACGACGGCTCGCCATACAGACAGGGAGATGTTTACTTTGAAAACTAATCAAGTAGGAAATGACAATAGGAGTATTTGAAACTTTTTGTATTGTAGTTTAGACAGGCAGTCGTGTGGAGATCCTGTGCAGTCGGCCAATTAATTAGTAAATACGCACACAACACATTCCGTAACATTACAGTGAATGCAAGCAAACATGTATCTTATTCTGTGTGGCTTAGGTTGTTCAGAGAAATGTAGATCTATTTATTTAGTGCACACTATACCTCGGCTGTTGATGACACAACTCAGACGGTACTTAAAGCATTCAAAGGAAGCTTTTTAGAGAAAGAGACAAAGGTTCATCTGAAGGTCTGTAGACAAAAACTCTGTAAATTTATATGAGTATCTGTGTAGGAAGCCTCTTTGAATTGTTTTAATTTTCATATTTTTATTGTTTTGATATGATTTTTTACCACAGTTTTTTTCTTTTCACAGGTACTGAACGTTTTTCTTTTCCTGTTTTGCTGCGTATCGAAGGTGTACGTAATGTGAGTATGTACGTACAGTCAGTGTAATTTTAAAAATTTCAGCAACAGCCTCGTGTTTGGTGCAACACTTGAGTACACAGAGTTGGGTGTTAGTCATGTTGAAATCATCTTCGTTTCGTTCGGGCCACTGTTTGAAGAATAACATCGAAGACACGTCATGTTTTTCAATATTTGCAAATTTTCAGCTGAGCAAATAGGCTGTAGTTGATGGAATTCTTTCATTGAGGCTTTTATTGGAAGTTAATTACGACTTAGGTGTCGGAAAATTACCCATGAAAAACCAATTTCATCTTTTAAATTAGTCATCTTGTAAATAATTTAACGAATAACATGTTTTGCAACTATCCAAGGACACGTGTTAGCTTACAGAACGATTCTAACGAACGAACTATGTATTCCAAGGTCTATGTGTTTTAGAATCTCCTTTACAATTTTATTATCTTCTTATTCGTTTCTAAATAATATTTGTTTTGTGTCCACTTGACTGTAAAATCTGTCAGAAAATTTGTACATCAGTGAGTTGCTCCAACCGTTTTTCTCGTGGTAGTTCCAGTAAATCCAGCCGTTGTCAGTACTCAGAATTTACAAGGTACAACAGATCTATTCTTAGCCACCACTGCACCAGCACCCGTAGATCCCGAAGTAGGTATCTCCTCGCCAAGTTCGTCTTTCACCATGTTGTATTCGTCAGAATTGTTGAGAGATCAAACACTCCTCGTGAGATTATCTAAGGCATCTGATGCAGAACATTTGGGATCAGGGCAGATCTGTCTCACGAAAAGGGAAATTTCGCGCTTGTTTTATGGATCTTAGTAAGGTATTCCTAAGTATTTCTACCGGAATTACTTGAAAAAAAGTTAATTAAATAAAAAGCGCTAATACTGGTACAATAGTTCTGTACATATTCAAGAGTAAAAAGGGTTTAATGCGGTGGTCAATGAATGTTTCCTAAAAAGAGTAACTACCAACTTTACCGACAGAGGTTCCGTTTGCTTGCTACAGACAGAAATACAGAGAGATAGAAAAACCAGGGATTCCTTGTTCTTGAATATTAAATAATACTACAAAAAGTTCATTACTTCCGTAGTATACCTACATTTGCTTTGCTCAGGTTAGTAATAGATTATGATCAAGAGAAGAATCTTTATATTAATTGTTTTGGAATAATTCACTTTATACAAGAGTTTTTTTACTTTGCGGGATAGTATTTTGAAGAGACGCCAGTCTGTGGCAGCAGTGACTGCAACATCACACTAATGTTTAAATGTCGCGGTCAAGTCGCCGGGTTAGTTTGTTTACGAAAGGCCCACATCAAAGCGGACGGAAACTTTAGCTTTCAGAATCATGAGCAAAGCAAACTCTGAGTTTAATTACACTTTCTAGTGCCATTTATTAGGAGGTTTATGAGTATGTATACAAGATAAAGATGATCCACATAAATTGCACACTTACTTATCAATAGCAATATCTAAAATCCTTAATTGTATATGTACGTATAAAGAAAATCATGCCATGTTATCAAAAACACTGTTTATTATTATTTTATCGCCTTCATCGCCGATAACATGTGGGAACATACCCACAGTGATATCATCCCCAGACGTGGCACAAACAGTATTACTAGTTAATCCTCATTCTGACTTTAACGATTACTTCAGTCGTTCGTTTCATTTATTTTCATGGGAAAGAATTTGACTTCGAAATTTATTCGTTGTAGGTAGGTACTTACGTATAAAAATGGGTTGTTTTGACTGGCTTATGCTTGGAACATATTTGTTAATTCATAAACTAATCTCTAGTATATTTTTTGTTTGGAAACAAGAAATATTTATATTTAAAAGAGCCCGAAGTTAACTGAGCTAAAATTGCCACGCATCGACTCTATGCGTTTATTATTAATGTTAGGTCTGCTACTAGGTATATTATACATGTGTGGAAATTTTGTATCTCGAAGAAACGTTTGACAAATATGGAGACGCAGGACGAGTCGTTTTGTCGAGGCGATGATCACGTGATAAAGTTTACCTGCGTTTCCATTGGTCAAACGTTTCTTTGAGAGACAAAACTTCTCTATTATTTTCGTCCTTGGTATCTATGCTTGAAAACCCCATACAAAAAAAAACTGATTTGAAGAAAGACAAAGTAAAAAGTACCCGAAATAGAAGAGCATTGTATGGCCACTAGATTGATGGATGTAGAAGCAAAAGAGGTGTGTCAGAATCGTAGGAGATGAAAATCTGTAGTCTCTGGCTAACCCTCAGTCAGTTCAGTCAGTTGGTTGTCGGATTCTCAACCTTAAGACCTAGGTTTCAATCTTGCCGGTCGAGCATAATCAATGTTTTTTTTTAGGTTAACCTACATTCCCTTAAAAGCCTTAATTTGTGTCCGAATTGTGGCAACAAGGTGTTGTTGGAACGTTAAAATCATCCCACACTCGAGTTCTCCTCTGACACCGTCTCGAGGATAATACTCGTATATAAGGTCCTACAATTCAAAGTGAAAAAAATTCAACAGCTGATGTGTAGAGTATCCCTAATAGAACACTTTACAAAAAAAAGAAAATTTTTGCGCGAACTTTTTTTTTCGTCTTTTTATAGAAATTGAGTCAGCTGATTGAACCACTTCGTAGTGAAAAGTGAAAAATTTATCTGAACAAAAAAATTTTTTTTCTTCTTTATTGTGATCAGTTAACGATACATGATCTACCCTAAAATTATTTTCACTTATTATTGTAGGACCTTATATATATCGGGACGATATTCAAAATTAACCGACCAAATTCATACTGGAGACTCGGTTAGTGATCAGAAAAAAGCTTCAATTTCACTTTTGGTAGAGTTCGATAAATAGATTTTTTTGCTTCCTTACTGACTAGACTAGGAATTATGCTTAAACTAGTCCAACCAGTAAGAGAGCAAAAAAATATGTTTTAGAATTTGGCAAAAAGGATTACTGAACCTAGTTCCTGATCACTAACCGAGTCTCTAGTATGAATTTGGTGTTTTGATTTAATTTCCCCCTATACTATATTAGTTTCTGCGTGAATGGACCCTATACGGAAGAACATTGGTTTCCTTGCAGTACATACAGACAGACAGAATGTCTATTGCGATGTTACTGTGTTCGATTGTTCCTGAACTGAGCTCGCAGCAGTTTTATGGCGTCTAGACGACTACTGGTTGGTAGCTAGACTTAGGCTGGCTTTTCTACTAGAGCTGTGCGGGTTAGTGGAGCGGTGAGCTAGGAAAAAAATCACCAATATCAATGCTGCATTTTCCTATTCCACATAGCTCAGAGTGCTCCTATTAGTGGATTCTCACAACTTTCGTCGAAAGACTGTCGGCTATAGTTATAGCTGACAACTGAGACTCGAGCCAGGAGCTTAGGTAGGTAAAGATAAAAAAAAATCTCTACTGGGGTGGAGCGTAAATCCACTTTTTTCGAATTTCATGTTCTAATGGTAGAATTACTTTGAAGCGATCCATAAGTAGCCCAAATAGAATTAAAAAAAAATTGGACTGCATCTTCTGCCCCCGCTTTAATTTCAAGTTTAACAAAATGTAAGGGAGAAAAAATTTTTTTTTTCTGCAATTTAAATATTTATTCATTTATTGGCTTAGTATTAAGTAAGCAATTCAACAAAAGTAGTCATAAAATTCTGTTGTGTTCCAAGGTCGTACGAAATTAAAATCTCTTAAAAGTGCCAATTCTGTGAATTAACACAGATTTTATTAAATTTTAGACATGTTAAGTGACGTATATTTTTATACATATTTTTTATGATATACTTACATAAAACTTTAACCGACGAAAATACAAAAAGTAAAATATAAAAGAAAACTACTAAAAACTTTTATTAGAACATGAAATTCGAAAAAAGTGGATTTACGCACAACCGATTTCTTCCAAACCTTATCTTAGTATACCTATAGACTCTATAGTGGTACAGAAAAGCAGGAAAAATGTAAATCTGGATGTGTGAGGGTCGGAATCGGGATTTGAGCCTCGGGTAGCTTACCGAGCAATGGATGTATCCCTTTGCACGTCTGTACCGCAATATTATTAATTTTGCGATGTCGAAGTGTCTTCGACAAGTGTCGAAGTACAGAAACGTGTTTTTTCAATATTTTTCTCTTAAGTCAGTGGATCTAGATTCTCGATCGTATTGTTAAATGATAAAACTGAAACTGTAAAAGTTCCAAATGCAAGGCAAGAATATTCTCACGAGATAACCGAGTTGGCTCAACTTGACTTCTAGAGGCGAGTGAAGTTTGTTCCACTTGAGCCGCAGCAATACGTGAGAAGTTTTAGAACACACTTGACATTGACTTCTCTGACCTTATCTCTGAAACCGAAAAAGACAGTCAAACAAATGCGAGTAGAGCCGCATTCCGCCATTCAGCCTCCCGCCCTTACAGGGTTCCGTAACATTACGTGAATTGCATACGTAGTTTCCATTTTCTCAGAATCCCGACGGCATACTTGATGTGATCGGAAAATATTTTGGGGTCGTTTGGTATGCTGCATGAAACTACCCGCAAATATTTTTTTTTAATTATCAAAAATTAAAAAATAATAGGTGTGCAAAAGTTTGTTTGTTACATAAAAAAATATGTATGTAAAAGTTTGCTTCGTAATAATTCCACACGGGACTCGAAATAATTGATTTACTAATGGTAATTTATTCGGACAAGTAAACATGACATTACAATTTTAGGCACTAGTTCCCGAACCAAGTTTCCTTGTACGGCGAGCACTAAGCTCCACCCAATAGGGTTACAAAATACAACTTATGCGTTTAAAACTAAAGTAACTTAGACTTGAACTAAAGTAACTTAAAGTAAACTTAAAAGTATCTTAACTTAAAGAAAATTTCGGATTTATTTACTTTAAAAAAATATTGATTTTATTTATTCCTTTGTGTCTAATTTCAAGATCGTTGGTCATCGGGAAGCACCCTAAATAGCATTGGCGTAACTAGAATTTGTACATGAGAGGGGTAGGGGGGGGGGCCTTGGCTCCAATTCATAAAGCCATCAACAAGTATCTGTTCTTGATTAAGTCATCGTAATAAATAGAGATAACCGTCCATACACCGAGATCTCATACAAACCAAAGTACTAAACATTATTTGCCTTAAATTGGATAATAGTATATTTTGATTCTAGTGCGAAATATCAACACTTTCGCACGTGTATCAAACGACGTTTTTTTTAATACATCTGCGAAAAATTACATGAAACAATAAAATAAAAGTAATTTTGTTGCTAATCAAAACAAATATAAGCCGATAGAAGAAAACGCAGTGTCTGGTTGGCGCCAATCTATACTACAAAGATCTAAAATCTTTTTAATAATAAGTTCTAAGAGACACACAATAGAAAATAAATTAACGTCCAAAATAGTTTTGAATTTTTAAAATATCTTTTATAATTTAACATATATTATATATTTAATAATAATATAAAATTTTGAAAATACTAATCATAAACAGTTTTTAGTTAATCCGGTTACTTCCAGAAATTCCAACAAAAGTACAAGTAAAACAAGGTTTAATACCACTTACCAAATGATGTGGCCGGCTTACCCTAGATGGCGTTAGTAGTAAAAACAAAAAATACTACTGTGAAATATGTAATTTTACGCACTCTAAACAGGCACGTCGTAATCTATCATATTTTGAGCAGGTGTATTAAAAAGCGTATTTTTATATCAAAAACACCCGTATTTCTGGGGCAGACTGTACTCTGGGGAGGGCCTTCGTGCCCCCCTGGCCACTACTTAGTTACGCCTATGCTAAGGGCCGTGTCTCTTTATCTTGATTCTTTATAGCAGTACTAACTTTTCGTCCGCGGCTCCGCCCGCATTTAATCAATCTCTGCCCCGTTTTCGGCTTGCGCCTTTTTTATGGTTAAGATATTGAAAATAAAAAATACTAAAAATGAACACCTTATAGCGTATCTATACGAGTATGTTGACCAGGGTCATTACGATGATATGTAATTAAAAAAACCGCATTCGAATCCGTCGAATGGTTCTCGACTTAAAACGGAACTTACATACAGACAGACAAAATTCAAGAAATGTTACTTTTGGCTTCAGTACATACTAATAACACATTTCAATAAAAAAATTGGAAAAATCATTTTATATACAGACAGACACGACATTATTGCTACTTTATAACTAGTATAGATTATTCTGTCCGGTTCAGTTTATTTCCAAACATAAGGTACGGAACCCTTAAAATGCCACAAAACATCAAATAGTTTTTTTTCTATTTAAAATCAAATTGATTAAAATCTCTTAAGAGCTCAAGAAACTAAAACTTGAAAACTTCAAACTTCAAAAAATTTATTTGTTCAACACATACATGTCAAAATTAGATGTTACAAAATTGTTTTGTAAGTTGTTTATTTTCTTTTTGTTAGTTTTCATTTCATTACCATAAAATTAGGTAATTTCAATAAGTAGATTTCTCGATTTCTCTTTTTAAGTTTTCAATCATTTGTAGGTATGCCACTTTAGGCAGAAGCCAGCAAGTCTAAGTTAAGTTTTCAATGTGTTCAATTTGTATACATACAAAATTGAACACATTGAAAACATAAAATAAGTAATTGAGAACTCTACTTATTGAAATTACCTAATTTTAAGGTAATGAAATCACAACTAACAAAAAGAAAATAAACAACTTACAAAACAATTTCATAATCAAACAAACCCTTTGACATCCGTCTCCCCATTAACTACATATTGATTGTCCCAACATGAATAATTGTATCTTGCTGTCTACCCCTCCGCGGCACGGCGCGATGGTGTTGTGAGTGCGACTGCGCGGTCTACACTAACTCCGTCTCTGTCTAGCATGCGTGCGAGCGCTGCTGGGGACGGAGATGCAAGATCAAATTGATTCACTGCTGCGGATGCTGGGGATGCCTTTTGCAAAATAGAACCAAAATATTAAAAAATACGAAATATTTTCTATATAAACTTAAACTTACTTTACGGGTTTCATATTGTTTTATTGTAGAAACTGCTGTGTTTATTTTGCTAAAAACTCAAATAGCATTAAAAAATGACTCTAAATTAAAGAACATAAATATCAAAATATAAACTACAAAAAACAGAAGAAAATAACTTTAATTAATTAAAGAAATATATCTAGGTCTCTGCCTGGGTATGGGTTCTATAATTTCATTTTATACGAACTAAATAAGATTGTTTTAGTATGTTCCTTTACCTAAAATTCGATTCTCTCGAGATGGTCTTTTTTAATTAAGATATCTCATTCAATCTGTAAATTCACATACATATACATAATATTTTATGAAACGATTATCTGGAATTGCACTCTTGGTTTCTGATAAACGCCAGCCCACGGTAAGATAAACGACTGAATCGAGACCAGAAAATTGGCGAAAATAAAGACACCATAACTTCACTAAAACCAGTTTCACGCGTAAAATATGATGTCTGAATAACAATAAGGCGACGGCCAGAATAACCACTATAATTACATCTTCAATTGGTATCGAGAGGACGCCAACATTCGACAATCCGCCAATAAACCTGATCTTGACCTTTCTCCTGGCTACCTCTCGTCGAATCCCGTCCACCATGTGTTGCTCAGTACCGGCGCTGGTTGCCTCCCGTATACACCTCTCCAAAGTACAAAACTTTAGTTTAAAACAGACGGTAGATGTTACCAAAATAGTAACTTAACTGCCTTATTATTATTAGATGAATGGTTGTTCCAAAGTTGTGATGGTGATGTGAAGTGCTGATAGTATAGATTAAGTTGGGAAGTTTCTGTGAAGTTTTTCCTGTAATCGATTTTGTTTCAGCATTTTTCAGGAAAGGTTCTTTTTCTCAACCTCAACCTGAAATCGTAGTATTTCAAGCTTGGAAGTAATTTCTCATTTTATTAGTAAAATAACGTCGTAGTAAAAAAGACATGGTCTTGCTAAGTGTCTTGCCCTTCTTGTTAGAAATACTCATCAAATTAACGGAGTTAGGCTCTGTATATTACATTGCATTTCTACATGTGGCGGATTAGAATTTACTAAATAGGTTTCTATCTTGTGTATCGCATATTCATTACTACATTAATTTATACTTAAATTTATATTACGTACGTGTATTAATTTATTAAATATAAGTAAGCCCAAAACCTAATTTAATTAAATATGTTGTATTTATTTCAAACTCAATTAGTTTGACGTGTAATAACTGTAAAGTTATGTATTTACATTGCAGAAATAAAGTAGATAATAAAAGAGCGTGTATGTCTAGAAGAACTTGTACGAGTAGATTTATGGATGTAGAGGAAGCAATATGGTATGTTAGGATCGTAGCAGATGGAAATCTGTGGTCTATGCCTACCCCTCTGGGAAACAGGCGTGAAAATAATGTAATGTATGTAATTTAAATAAAGTATTCATTCTCATAAAAACATACAAATCGACGTAGTTTAGCAAAAATGTTCCAAACCACACGAAGCTAGTTTTGAGATATTGACTTTTGAGGTTTATTTTGTATTGTGTGTTTCTATGATTTGGGTTGGGATACTATATCTTCGCACATATAACCGATAGCTTAGAATGTTCTTGATATATGAAAATTTGGCACCAGCTGGTCGCTTTGGTATATATAACTCATTTTTGTCTGTCTTGTGGATTGGAATGTTTTTGCTAAACGGATAGGGAAAACTATTTTCAAACTTTCTCTTGGGTTCTAATGCGAATTTTCTTTAAACGTCTTGATAAGCGATGATAAGAGATGTTATCTTTAGCTCGGCGACCAACATACGTCACATACGTTTGATAATATTTTATTACTTGCTCGGACTAAACCACGATCTGTGTGCTCTTTCGCCAAGGTAAAATAACCCTAACCTCAGTAAATATAGGGACTTTTTATCCTACAGTAAGTTCATATTGTTCCATCTCGGCTGTGACGTTCGTGCTCTGATAACACTCTGTTCAGTAACAATATTTACAGGTTATAAAATAAGGCGCCTATCTACACAGCATTTTCATTGCCAGTTTTCTTTACGGACAAAGTTTCCATATTTTGAAACTTAGACTGGATATTTTTAACCAAACTATCGGTTTCGTTCTTTATTTTTAAGATTAGTACAAATATAATTTGAACCATAAAAAATCCTCACTCACGAAACATGTTTAAGACATCTATGAGGTACTAATAATAAAATAGTGAAAATGTCGTGTCTGTACATTTAATGTTTTTGTGAAATTTTAAATTAAGTGTCATTGGTATTGATTGTACTGACTCCAATTTTTTTTTTTTTTTAGTTTTGTCCGTCTGTGAATACATATAATATATATGTATGTATGTTCCGTTTTAACTCGAGAACTACTCAACGGATTTGGATGCGGTTTGTCAACATATAGGCTATCATAAAATAACGCACAAGCCGATAACGAGGCAGAGCTTGAATAAATGCGGACGGAGCCTCAGGCAAAGGCTAGTCAACAAATAAAAATACATTAATTCGTAACGATGGAGGGTGTATAATGAGAAATGTTTGATATAAACATCAAAGAGAATGAAAGTGCTGGGGGTGTTTTCCTATATCTCTGGCGGTTGATGCTGAGTATTTGTTAGATCTTCTACTTGTGTCCTTACCTACTTATTAAATTCCAGCTGAGAGAATTTAGTATGCTCTAAGCATTCGAGGATGTTACTTGCGGAGTAAGGTGAGGGTAGTAACCCTCGCGTGAAACGAAAACAGATTGTGATGGAATTTCACGATCTGGAGCTTTAAAATGATGGACCATGTCAATATGATCAGCGAACAATATGTAACAGGCAAATCCAGTATACATACAAGGTAAACCGTAAATAAAAATAACTGAGCTACAATGCATTAGGAGCAAATGCGGAATTGGATACAGTCCACGTAGTTACTCATCTAAAGAACTTTCATAGCGTAAATAATCCAAATAATTTGGCAAAGTGCGAGATGGACTCGCGCACAAAGGGTTCCGTACCACCACAAAATACGAGTACGAAACCCTAAGGACATACCATCCATCCATCCATCAGCCCGGGTTCGTCCACGGCTGGACATAGGCCTTTCCCAAATTTCGCCAATCATGTCGGTCCTCCGTCCTCCTCATCCAGCCGTCCCCCGCAACATCCTTCAGGTCGTCGGTCCAGCGGGCACGAGGTCGGCCTACACTACGCTTTGCTGTACGTGGTCTCCATTCTAAAGCCTTTCGATACACATATCAACAATATAGATGCTGTGCATCACATTAAGGCGACAAAAAACAAGGCGCTAAAATAATGCCACCTGACATACAATTTAGCACCCACTGAGTCCATCCATCCATCCATCCATCCATCAGCCTGTTTCGTACACTGCTGGACATAGGCCTTTCCAGGATTTCGCCACGCTTGGGCAGGCGGGTTGGTGAGCGCGGTGCCGAAACCCTTGCACCAGTGACGCCGCTGCCCGTCACCAGTCTGTTTTATATAAGGCCCGGCAATTGGGGATGGATATACCGCCATCCATCGGTCCCAGGCAATGGTGGGCCGCCTGGTTTTGCCTGAGAGCTGTTCTCTTACTCTCCCCCGAATAACTTCGGGAGGATTTGCGAGTAAGATGGTGGTACCTCCACAGTCGAGCATCAGCATCAGCTCTACCACCTACCACTGAGTACGAAACCCTAATTTTATATTTGTTTTTTAGTTTAAAGTATGTACAATAATGTGTGCAAATTTGAAACTTGTACGTATTACCATCTGAAGCAAAATCATCTCGACTGATGACGGCCCCATACAGTGGGCCGAAATATATCGAATATAATAAAATAATTGTTATTTTGTTCATACTTATTACTAAAATAAATATAAAGGCTCAAGAAGAGTGAAATATATATTTATTAACATCTGAAGCAAATATCGTTAAAAATGCATTTTTTCGAAGTTTATGTATTAAAATAATTAAATTAAATATAAAAATTATTTAATATTTATTGTTTGTCGTGGTAAAGGTAACACGTAGATATTATGTCAAAAAAAACAACTTTTTATCTGTTACGTCTGAAGCTGTGACAGACGTACGGACAGACAGACAGACAGCGGGGGCTTAGTAATAGGGTTCGTTTGACACCCTTCTGGTACGAAACCCTAAACAATTACGTCTGTAAACGGTCTACCCCTGTCATCTGTGGTCTACCTTGTATAATAAGTTAATTATGAATTAACTACACAAAGTACTATAGAATAGACGCACTACAAGTCGAGTAACGAATTAAGAGCGCTCGGCGAAAGTGGTGGGGCACTAGCGCATGTGTTCACTCGCGCACAAAATTACTATACGTGCGATAGAGAAACAATGACTAGCGCAGTCAAAGTCATCGCTCTTACACCGCTAGCTGCGACACCTAAAAATAAAAATAAATAAAAGATACTTTATTTGTCTTAGTAAACTAACATGCAAATACATTACTTGCAAAAATGGAAAGACAAAAAGGTCTAAGCTCGGTATACAGCTAGCTGACACGCATGAAGACAGCCGCCGATTTTCAGCTTAGCCTTGTATAACTAAAGAAATACATGATAAAATAACACCTATACTACCTATGTGGTTTGTATCGCTTAAACTTAATGGTCTTCCACTGATATTAAGGTTCCGTAGTACCTGAAAGGTAAAAGGAACCTTTATGGTGAGACTCCGTTGTCCGTCCGTCCGTCCGTCCGTATGTCACAGCCTCACAACTTTGGCACCGTTAAAGGTAAAGATTTTAAATTTCCTACAAAAATAGCATTCACTTGCATACACAATATGAAGACAAAAAAAAAATGAAAATTTTTAAATTGTTAAAAATATTTCCAATGCGAAAGTGAGAAAAATAAAAAATAATATCCTAAAAATACATTATGGGTATAAAATTGTAGATATAAAAGAGCTGATTATAAAAATATATACTTTTACTATATTTACTATCACCAATTTCGAGAAATCTTTGAAAAACCACAAAAAATGCATGTCCCCCCCCTTGTCTCCGAAACGGGTGGATGGAAAAAAATTGAAAAAATTATAGTGATTTGGGATTATATAAAGATTACAGGAAAAATATAACGGTTGAGAAATTCACGATAATAAAATGACAAAATGTAATTTTTCATCCTCGAGTTTTATTTCGAGTACGGTGTAAAAATATTTGTGTCTCTCTTTTGTGGTTCAATCAATTCTTTTTTAAGTTAACATAAACAGTTAACTGTCGAATTATGGAACCCTAGGTATGCGAGTCTGACTCGCACTTGACCGGTTTTTTTTCTATTCTAAAGTTAAGAGGGTATGTCACGCTTGCAAAAGTCGCTGTCACTCCATGCGGAACGACCCGCACCGCAGTGCGAGAGGGATGAATTCCGGAAAATATAATGCCGGTTTTAAATTGATATAAAATTAACTAAAATAGGTATCAAATTTTCAAACTGACAAAATTTAGATATTGTTAAAATCTGTCTAATAATATATCATTAAGGTCTGTCTGTCATTCCTATTTGACAAACTATGAAAAAAAGTGTCGAAGAAGACCACATTTCAATAATTATTTCTATCGAGCGAAAGTTCTGCAATCGCGTTTCTGAACTGAAGAAAACTAAAAAAGGTATTATCAAATTAGTGGCTTCTTCTGAAAAGCAGGGTAAACAACTTAAAAAAGTGCCGATTTTAGCGAAATAGCCCCTTATATAGTCGAATCTAAATAATTATACCTACAGAAGTTAGAGCCATTCAGACCTTTCAACAAACCTACGTCACGGTAATGTATCGATTAACTAATCATCATTGAATTGGTTGTTCCATTACCGTGGCCTTTGTTTTAATATCCATCTGAAAGCAAATAATGCGAATACACCATGAATGGAATTAAACACTCGTTGTTATAAGAAACGATCATTTAAATAATACAATAAGAAATGGTCATAAGACGAAGGTCGACACTCGCGCCATCACGTTCGGCGCTCAACTCGATAAACTCGATTATACAACGATTCGATAAATAAAACCAATAATCGATTTCGTTCACAGGCCTGCCCCGACGTTATTTAACTCCGGTCCGATCTGTGTCTTTTGTATATTTTACTCTTTCATAAAAACGTACGCGAGTTGTGTATTGCCTGAAATAAACTGTCCTAAAACATAAAACTTTTATACGAATTTAAAAGTAGTTTCCATACCTTGCCATAAATCTCATAAAATAAAAGTTTTTTTTTCCATTCGCCTGATGACGAGCCCACCGAGAGGTCGAAATATAGAGCATTGCTATGTAATAATATTTGCTTTTATTTAAAAAAGACACAATTTACTATAAAATAAAAGGTAAACTAATAAAAATTGACAATTTGTTCGTTTTGCAACGTAGGAAAGTTTTAGTACGCAATTTTATATTTTTCTTGCTTTTCTTTTCACAATTTTCACTAAATATGAATGTAAATGGTAAAATTATTCCGTTTGATGTTAATTTCCCTCTGCGGTCAGTGTGAACGTTTCAGTCGCAGTCGAGAGCGCATGTCCGCTTTCACGCACACAAACACGCGTACCTTGAGCGAGCGAGGTGCGCGGGCGCAGCGCAGCACGGGACTCTGTGGGGAACAATAAACATGAGACCACAATAAATTACAATTTTCTGCCAAAAAAACCCACAATTGATCAACAAACGTCAAAAATCGTAGGGAAAAACGTGGTCGCCAGCTAACTTCAGGCCGCAATGTTGAACGTCATGACCGTGACCGTAGTTAGATGTCATTTTTAGGGTTCCGTACCCAAAGGGTAACCAACGGGACCCTGGTACTAAGACTTCGCAGTCCGTCCGTCTGTCACCAGGCTGTATCTCTTGAACCGTGATAGTTAGACAGTTGAAGTTTTCACAGACCAGATGATGTATTTCTGTTGCCGCTATAAAAACAAATACTAAAACCGGCCACGTGCGAGTCGGACCTGCGCACTCCCATACAACAGACATGATTTTTTTGCCGTTTTTATAGATAATGCATGAACCGTGATAGTAAGACATTCGAAATTTTCACAGATGATGTATTTCTGTTACCGCTATAATAACAAATACTAAAACCAGGCAAGTACGAGTCGGACCTGCGCACTTCCATACACAACAGACATGATTTTTTTGCCGTTTTTATAGTTAATGGTTGATCGGTTTTTCATATTTCTAAGACTATTTTGGGTAGGTATCGGAAAAAGGAATCCATGGTTATCTGTATCTATGTACTGACCTCCGAAAAAAGCTCGAGCAGAGCAAGTATGCAATTCGATTTACACATTTCTCTTTCTTTCAATTCTTAATGCATTTTAGAAAAAACAGAAATTACGTGATCCTCTAAACAACATCACTAACAAAGAATCATTATTGAACTACATAGTAATTATTATGTACTTGTAAAAATATAAGAAAGTGTATGAAAATTAACTTGAACTGTTCTACCTTTTCCATAATCTCTCCATCTGCAGAGATCACTAACTAAACGGCACAATGCTCTGCTAATACTCACATACGTTATGATAATAAAAACCCTGTTTATTTTCTTACATAAATACAAATCATGACTAGCTGAATCATATACAACTCTAAATTGTGTTTGACAACTGAAAATTGTCCAATTTACGAACAACTTACTAAGTAGTCACTTGACTTGATTTAATGACTCGGCGATATTAGATGAGGTGGGTCTGTATCTCTATATTATTATTATAAGTTGTGATGAGTATCAACGTCTTGTAAAGATACATACATAACACCGACATGTTGAATAAAGCATTAGCAATTCAATGATCGTATGAAAAGAAATGAAAATATTATTCAATTCGAGCGTGAAAATGTAGGAGCGTATGATATGATAATACAGTCTCGTTACGTTTTTTAATAACTGTTATTTATTATTCTTATAGTCGTAATCATCGTTGTGACCAATTCTGATTCTGAATTGAGAGCTTCTTTAAATTTTTGCAGGGTAATTTACCTTATTAATAAGTACATTTTAGTTTTGACGACCTTTAAAAACTGCAAAACTGGTCCATTTTTAAAGTAAAGCAAAATTTTAACAATAAAGCTTCTTTATGTGTTCAATAAAGGGATCCCAGTTACATTGTTATTCTTGATTTACTCTACATTCATTATAATTTATAATATTATAACTTCATTATAATTATATTTGCCAGGTTGTTTTTGCTTGCGGCTGACTGATGTGATGACTCTACACTGTTTTTATGCCATTCTTCAGGACCACTATCCCCATTATCTACAGATAGCGAGGGGTCTATCTTTTAAAAATTTTTGGAAACGGTTTCTGTTTCGTCTGTTGAATGGAAAGCCCGTGGGCAGTAATTTGTCAGTACTCAGTCAGTAAGTGAGTCAGTGAACACGATAACTATCGGAGTTTCTCTGTCGGTCTGTGTCTAACAATTACGTTACAACTAATTATATCAGCTAGGTAGTTTGTTTACATACAGACTCGTTGTATTCAAATTAAACTGCGGTAAAAACGGCATTTTACTGACAGTCAAACCTGTTAATTTCCATGTGCTTACAGCACTTATGGCGTTGATCACTTCCTTGATAATATCACAGACAACAGGACTTGGGGAGTAAAGGATGAAAACTATAATTAGATAATACCATAGTTGTTAGGTACATATCTACACCTTAAGTTTAAATAGGAGAAAACTTGAAATGATAATGATACAGAATAGAAAACTTCAGAATTAAATGTTCGCAAAAATTAACATTAATATTCTTTACCTCAATTGTTGTGTAACACACAAACGAATTGATAGAATAGAAATAAAATTAATTTTGATATCCCTGTCATATTGCAGCAACGCTTGTGGGATTCGTGCCAACACTTGTTTAATGGTTATTTCTTATTGATATGAAATATTCGTATAACACGCGGCGTGCTGAATCGTTTTCAATAACCTTAATCTGATCAGTACTGATCATTCCAACATTTTTGTACAACTTTGCTTCAAGATTAACAACTTTATCACAATGTATTAAATCTGAGTTTTCTTTTTCGACCGGTTTCATAAGTTTGGTCAAGTGTCGAAGTTTCGTCAGTAGCGTCGAAGCCGAGTTTTATTCAATTCTCCACGGTTCTAAGGTGCTCATTGAAAGAAGTTTACGTTTCAATTTCAATAGAGTATTAACTTCGAGTGTTACAAAACGATTCTATAAATTACTCAGCATTGTCATCTACTTACTTACCTGACTGGGCGTGTGAGTGTGTGTGTGTGTGTGGGCGATTAGTTCCACAGATGGATTATGTTATGATAAACCGCAAAGAGATCGGCGATTAGAAAATCCATGTATTGAAGAAATGGCCGCGTACTTGTGAGTTGTATTATTTACCAGAAAATGCAGAATTGTCAGTTAAGAATGTATATTGGGACATTTATTTATGGAGCCAAATTCAAACTGTAGGCTTGGTTAAATATCAGTATGAAAGAACCGATAACACTTTTTGCTAATTTAGCAAAACACAATATTGATCTCCCATAGTATTTGACTCGGGGCTGGGCTTGCGTTTGTAGGTAAAGGGAAAATAATAATTTTCGAATTTCCCAAAAAGGGTCATCGAACCTTGATCCCGACTTTATACCGAGTCTTCAGTAATACTGTATAAATAAATGTCACCTTATATGTATATTTATAGTTTATATATATAGTTTTTGAATTTCAATCTAGATTAATTTGGCGATGGTTGGTTCTAAAATAGTCTTGGTGCTTTTTTGGTTTGACAATGTCCTCCACAGGGGTACAGGTGACTACTCAACCATGGAATATATTCCAGTGGCCTGCAACGCCTCATGTACAGTTGTTTGATGACCACAAACGGTACAGTTGGATGGATGAGCAGCCAGCATGGAGCGCGGTGGTCATTGTCGCGTGGCGGCAGTGAGCGTTCAGCTGTTACCACTTGCATCATAATTCTGCGTAACGACACGAGGTCTGATGCATCATCGAACATATTACTTAGTTCCATAAAAATTGTATTCAGTTTGAAACGTCTTCTAATTTCCTGCGTGCTGTGTAACTTTTTTAATTATCAGATTTATAGGTAGAGCATATTGCAAGGATAGATTTATCTTTGTCTTGGTACTAAA
Source organism: Ypsolopha scabrella (assembly GCA_910592155.1). NCBI lineage: Eukaryota > Metazoa > Arthropoda > Insecta > Lepidoptera > Ypsolophidae > Ypsolopha > Ypsolopha scabrella. Next base: position 5,927,268 of record OU342972.1, on the reverse strand, counting down.
TAGGTCGATGATCTTGAGCCTATAGAAGAAACTTGTGACGATGTAGTAGAAAATTTAACTATTTGTAAATTAGAAGAAAATCGGTATGCAGATTCTGTAGAAGTAATTAAAATATTGATCTTGTAAGCTCACGTTACCTCACGTCGAAAAGTAAATAGAGAGAAAAAGTGAAAATACATTAGCATAAGTCACATTGAGCCCAGCACTGACCCTAGGACCTTCCAACAATAAATCATTATGGTACAGTAGCTACCAGGCTAGCAGAACCACAAACCGATGGCTATTCGCTTTTCGATTTTGAATAATGCAAGAGCACTCGAAGTCACGTTCCATTCAGACTTAATAATGTTTTCTTTGTGTTTGCGAAATGCAAGTGTTTTTACGAGGAGGAGGTGGGCAGCTAGAAAATAAATCATGTTTGGACGTTTGGAACAAACAATTTCACCGGTTAACAAAAAATGCAATTATAGCGATGGATCGTGACAAAGCGTGCAGAGTGGTATACATTTTTCATGATGATTGCCGAAACGTTTTAATCTACCAGTACTAAAATCAACTCAACTCTGCTTAGGTACAACAAATTGCCGGCTGAAGTAACAGCCGCATACATTTTGGATTCATTTAAGACGTTAGCTACCCGAGCGGACGTTCTCCAAAGTAGCCGAACTGATGAAAAATTACTCGTAGTAACGTGTGTTTTTTTTAGAGGTATAGAACTTTGAAATGGAATAAAACAAAGATGATTTTTTTTATTGATATGACTTTTATTTTATTCGAAAGACAATCTTCTGGCATTATAATTTAAATATGACTTCTGGCATATGTCCGCCACGGCTGGCTCGGACGTAGTCCGATTACTGGAGGTCCAATTTTCGATGACTTTTTCCAACATTTGTGGCCGTATATCGGCAATAACTCGCCGAGTGTTGTCCTGCAAGTGGTCAATCGTTTCGGGCTTATCGGCGTAGACTTGCGACTTCACATATCCCCACAGAAAATAGTCAAGTGGCGTTAAATCGCACGATCTTGGAGGCCAATTCACGGGTCCGAAACGTGAAACTATGCGGTTACCAAACGTTTCCTTCAGATTAGACTACGTCCGAGCCAGCCGTGGCGGACATATGCCAGAAGTCATATTTAAATTATAATGCCAGAAGATTGTCTTTCGAATAAAATAAATTTTATATCAATTAAAAAAATAATCTTTGTTTTATTCCATTTCAAAGTTCTATACCTCTAAAAAAAACACCCTTTATATGTAGAATTATATTTTTCAATCGTTGGATCCTCAAAATGATGAGATGAGAGTATTTGGTTGTGACACTGACATGCGACTTGCTCTTTTGTGGTAGCTCTCCACCCACGTGGTGGCTCCTGCACTCAAAACTCTTCACATGTGAAACGTCATGGCAGTGATCATCATCGTAAGTGGAGTAGTTTCACTTTCGTCGAGCTGGAAGCGCGCGCGCAAGCGAAGGGGCGCGGGGGGCACCACCGTCACGGTCAAGGCGATCGATGCCCAGCGTAGCGCGTGCCCAATCTTAGATCGCGGACGAGACTTCCAGTAACCAACTTAATAATTTTAATAAATTATTAATCATCATTAATTTTACAATTTTATTTCATACTAGAAACTTATTTTTCAACATCTTTTGTTTTCAAAAATTTATCCTTAGGATCAACAGCAAGCACAGTATTCTTAATATTGACACTAATTTCTTACGTCATTAAAATTTTCAATTTTTCATTGTTGTTGTAGTTAAAATAATTCCAAAATTCCCCTGAGAATGTAACTTTGTAATCCTATTTCCTCGTGTCGTGTCATGGTATGGAAGCACAGTTAATGCATGCGCGTGGGCAGAAGATCAAACATCGGCGATGACACGCGCTTCTCACGAGACCACACGTTTCACAGGATTTATTATGATGCCTCAAGTGGGCAGTCCACTGATTTAGTGCTTAGGGAAGAGCCGGAAGAAGTTTTAAACTGATGCCTTTTTCACAACACTATGTCGTTTCAATCAGCGCTTTTCATTTCAGTCTTAGTTTTGTTGTAAAAAATACGAATCAGTTCATTAGCGTTAATGAACTTGTCCCAGAAATACGTGTTACAAATGCGGAAATAATAACCGAGATCGATATCGAACAACCGGTAATAGGTGAAGAGAAATGTCGCAGCACCGCAGCTACCGCCAGGCGAGCAGCGGCGGGAGAAAGTGTTCACTCCAGTCCATTTGCATGGATCAGGCCATTAAACCTTAATTATTGGTTTGCTGATCAAAAATCGTGACGCATTGAAGTACCTCCTAACAAAACTATTTTCTCCATAATTGACGGGTTGCCGAAGTGCGTAATGGTTATAGGTTATTACTCACAATGTCGTCAAGTTGAAGAATTCTGGTGTAGTTTGATTGAGCCTATAATTTGCAAGTTTGGATGTACTCACGTAACATAAAACTTCCGCAATCTCTTTTAGAAATTGTTTTGTGCATTTTTATGTAAGAGTTTTAGTTTTAATTGTGCTCTTTCTTCTGTTGCAGTTTATAAACATTAGAAGGAGTCGAGCCATGCTTTAAATAGTGGTAAGTGTACAAATTATATTTTTTTCTAAGTTAATTAAAATAGGCGTAGATGTTTCTACTGAAATTTGTAAAATAAATCGAAATAAATCACTTTAAGATCTCTTCAATATAATCTTCTTAGAGAAGTGTTTTAAATTTTATCTGGTCTATCCTCATCTAGATTATTATGTTTTTATGATATCCTGATGAAGTTTCATCTTCCTGTACTCTGCTGATGGATATTTGCAATGAGCTTGTAACCCGACTTGTTACTCCTTAGTTTGTAGAATCTCGTCGTCATGATGCCATCATTAATGTCGCCCACAATATAAATCCATTTGCCAGCTAATAGTAGTTGCAAACTAGCAATCGCAACTATATCGTATAGTTTTATGACTTCGTTTGCACTTTATTCAACTGGAGGCGTTGAATTTATACATGTGCGGAATGCATGTAAACATGCCTCGTCTAATAAAAGCTCATGTCATGTTGCCACAACTCGATATTGATTTTTTTAATGAATTCCGGTATAAAATTGATGATGGCAATAATGTTCAAGGGAGCGAAGATCGTATCTCTGCCTGCCTCCGCGCTCGAGATGATTGCTCTACCACACACGTTCACATAACGAGCTAAAAATAAAAATAGCCGACAAGTTTCAGCATCCATGAATGGGCCGGCGGCCGTAAAGACGGATAGCTGCAATTAGCGCCAATAATTAAATAAAAGTAAATAAAAGCAAAGGGCGCGCTCGCAATCTGCCAGTTGCCGTATTCGGCTGTAGGTACTGTACTGCGACGTCTAAAGCTGAGCCTTTTTTACTGAGGACCACCGCGAGAGATGGTTTTACATCGTTTCCAGTTTTGTTGAATAAATTGTAGTTTGTAATGCTCGTTTTGTCTTTTTAATATAAGTATATATATATCAATTCCAATATTTTTTGTAAACGTCTGCAATATTTTGGCGAAAATTATTCTAACTTGTCTTTCACGCTTTGACTATGTCTCCCTTGCCACTTTTATTTCTTATTTTACAGGGCTTGTATGAAACGATTACTTTAGCAGGCACTCTCTACTTATCCTTTGTTACTTCTCTCTGAAGGTCTTCTACGGCATCGCTATTTCCTGTGCATTCTTCCACGATGGTTACATGGTAGATATGACATTATGACATTATCGCCTCGTATCGTAACTCAAATGGATGATATTCATAATCGCCACTTTGATCGACTCGATCGATGCAACATCACGCGCCTCCTTCAGATCTGAGGATATTGTTCATCATTCACCAGACACTTCCATATCACATGAAGTCTCGCAATTGTTACACTATTCCATATTGCTGACTCACTCAGCTGTAGAATGACTTTCCCTAACATCGTATATCAATAGGTCGTCATAATGATCCCTACATGGATGATTTCACAATAGTTAATACAGTGCGTCGTAAATCTGAATGATAAAATGACAGCATTTGAAAGCTATTGTTTTATTGTGATAACTTGGTGCACAATACAGTGGCGAGTAGTAAAGTACAGGCTCCTGGTGGTGACAGGTGCGGTTGCCGCGTTGTGGGCAGCATCATGCAGTTCTGGGTCAGTGTCGGACCGACAACGATATTGGAAGGATTATGTAAAACAAATGGTCTGTTTGTGTGTCATATACGAACTAATGTTCCTTGTACCAGTTTGCTTAGGACTGAAGTGCCTACAATCATGTGGGTGTTAGTTGCGTACCTAATGATATAGGTAGACTATTTATTTGTATATTTTACTCTAACACCTAGGAATCATGCGTCAATCGAATGGTATATCAATTATATCACCGTAAACCAATATTCGTGTCCTATCCCAAACCCGCCAGTAGAAAAGGATGTGGTCACCGCAACTGACTTTGTTTATTGTTTGTCCACTAACTTACTACAATGGAATCAGCTCGTGTTACGGCACTTCAGATTCACTGATTCGGTCGTGGACATCACCGACCTTCCACCTTATTACCTTCTACATAAGCTCTATAATCCTTAGTTAGTAATGTTGTAAGCTACTTTCTACGAACGCGCCCCGAATAATTGTTTTAGTGCATGGCGCTTATCCGTTTATCGTTGCTGTCTCGGGCGGTAACAACGGTCTCTGAGACCTTTTTTGGCAGCTTCCTAATGGTACTATGCGCTCCTAGTGATGTTTCATCGTGACATTGTGTAACAGAATCATTCGAGCCTTTTGTTACCTTGATTACTTACCTGTTCCAATAATAGGATCCGGTTAATCCTTGGATGGGAAGAGAGAGCGGTAAAGCGGTAGACATCATTACAAAACCATATGCGTGTATTCAGGGACCTAGAACATGTACTAGGAATGAATGACTGATGTAGGAATAGGCTTGTTGGGTGTTTTTCTAGTAAATATTGCTCAAGCTCATGAATGAGAAGTATCTATCTGACAAGTATTGAAGTAAACATGCACGTCATTAGCAGCCTACACACTAAATTCCTCGCTGGGCTAGTTTGAAGGTTGCTGGTTGAGTGCAGGACATTTTCCGATGTTTGCGTAAATCTCCATTGAATTTTATTGTTTTGATCATAACGCGAACCGGAATGTTATTCTACCAGTATAAGCGATGTTATTGATTGTCTCCAGTAATCCTTTCGTGTAGTATTTGCCAAAGGTGGTCAGAAAGAGACCGCTCGAAGTGATAAGGTAAGGTTGCCTATTTTTTAGTAATATATAATACAGATTATAAGGTTTCATTGTCTCTTTGGAAGGTATAAAATCTAAATACAGTTGCAGGGTGCAGGGTGCAGAGGAAGAACAAGGAATGCCACATTTTTTCAACTTTGTATTTTTTTATTTCAAAACATTGTTTTTCTATTTAAGTCAATCACAAAAAAATGAAATACAATAAGGGATGGCAACCAAAAAAACGTTTTTCGATTGGCCTAAATGTGAAACAACGAAGACGATTTTTCATTGGCGTGGAAGTGAAATAAACAGTGGCGTAGCTATCGTAGGGCCGGGTGGTCAGGGGGCCTTGGTGCACTAATTTTGAAAGCCAATATAAGTTCCAGCTACGTAGAAAGAGGGGTGAGGGCCCGATTGTTTCTCTATGCACAAGGGCCCTTATCCACCACACCTAGCTACGCCACTGGGAATAAACGCAATTTTTATTTTTTCGTATATTATGAAGTAGTAATTAGTGGAAATATATTTCATATTAAGTACGATTTTATTTAAGTATGTAAACTTTCTATTGTTTATAGTATCATTAAAAAGATGTATAGGTAGGTATGCACTTTCAAAGGTTTAAATGCGTTTTTCTCGAAATGTACTCAGATGGACATTCCCTGTTCTTCCCCTGCACCCTTCGTTGATCTTCCAGCAATAAGAAATAACTTGGCTGCTTATTCCATCTCACGCAGATGTAAAGTATTTAGAAGCCATCTATAATAGATCACAATGCTTAAGTACCACCTACAATATGACGTCCTTACTTTAATGAGTTAAAAAAAGCTCGTTAAGCCACAAATTAGCCAATCACAGCGCTGCGTTTCATACTTAAGTATCGCTTATGTACGAGTATGACATAAGTATTGAGGCACCACCAATGTAAGTAACAAACAACCCCAAAATGTAAGATGGGACTGTGCTTAGATAACATCCATATTTCACCGAAGCGCGCTGAGCAGACACTCAGTGGTCAAAAAGCGTGTGACGTAACATTCAGTTCCGCTTTCCGTGCAAGTGTGCTGCGGACCAAATTAAATGACTCGCCGGACTTGTTACTTGTTACTTTCCCAGAACCAGTACCGATGCGCACGCGCCGGGAATGCGTGACAGCTGTCAACACGAGCTGGCTTTTGTATGAGATAGAGATGTCATTAGGTACCCTGGATTGGACGACGGCGTTTTATTTTTTATTATGTGGTTAGGATAGCAACTTGTAGATCTCACTTATGAGGCCGTCAGAAATAGGGTACTTAGCATGGTAGACCATATCGAGCTTTGACGGCACGATATAACACTGTGTCTGTCCCTATTTAGGTAGATCAACAAAGTGAGACAGAGCACTGCATCGAGCGCTATTGAGCTGGATATGGACCTTTATTTTAGAGGCGCAAAATGGCCTATCTTTTCTAGACAAAATAAAATTACGTACGTATGTGTTGTCGTAGGAGGGCTAAAACTGCATTTTCGGAAAAATCTGCGCTTGTATTGTTCTATACTATATTCAGTAAGGACCCTAACAAACTTTCTTTTAAAACTACTGAAGAACGTTGTACATTATTATAGTTATGTTATGATTATGACTTATGTTATGCTGACTAAAGGAACCTACATAAACCTCGGAAGTCGGCACCCAATTAGATCTTTTGGCGAAACCGACAATCATACTCTGCCTTTGTACTGAACCGGCCCCTTTTTCCCATTTATGTTTTTGGTGGGATTTTGAATTACGCGCAAATATAAACCGCCCCTAAAAAATTATTGCATTAACTTTATTTAGTTCGGTTTTATGAGTGGTAATGTTGTTTCCATTTGGATCCTCAAAAACTTTATATCCATTTATGTGATGCCATCTCCCACGAAGATAAGGCAGTTCTTTCTTTAATAAAGATATTATAACCTGATACATAATAACAATATTCCGAATATGGTCAAAGCTTCGGCTAATCTAAAACAACAGCAATATTGACTAAATAACTTGACCAAACTAATAACTCAATTGAATTGCCGTAGTGAGTCATTGTGCGCCGACAACATTCTATTAAAATTTGTCTCACATTAATTTCTATAATAGTCCACGGACCACACAGACTGACAGGCTTGGCTATTAATATGTTTATAAGGCTTGTTAAAGTAGTAAATATTGTATACGAGTATACACTTAAGCTAGGTCAGTATGGGGAACATAATAGTGCGTTTCATGAAATAGTTACTCTGCAGTAATTTTGGCTTCCCTGTCTGTCAACGACACGTATGAAGATGATTGGATAAACAATATGTCTATGGATTGGATGATCTTAAACTCATTGTAGATATCCTGGTATCTTAAAAGTATTATTCTAATAACTGGATTACATTGCTACCAACCTGACGGCAGAGGAACTATTTTCTGAGACGCGTTATACAAGAAATAGAGCAATTAATCAAAGAGTCATCTACGATTTTGGAGAAAAACTTAACCGCATTCGAGTTGTTAGAATAATGTATTGCATTGCATACATAAAACAGTTTTTTTAATTCTTTGTATCTCCAAGGATTCGGCAGGGAGTAATATGCAATAGTTAAGAAAAATCTTTTTAAGATGAATAAACACATAACTATTTAGCTATATCTGTATCTTTACAAACTTGTTAAATTTATAACGATTTGTTACCGTGTCGCAGTCACGGTTTAAAATGTGAATACATACCATATATATATATGTGAATAATATCATATTGGTGAGAGAATCAAATCAAACGATTTGTCATTGATGATTGGGCTGGGAGAATATAGGAGATAGAAAAAACAATAAGTCGCAATCCAGGAGGCCTAACATGGTGCCACTTTAACACCATTTGACAGTAAATTCCATGTATTTACTGTCAAATGGTGTTTAAAATGGTATTTTAGTGGCAAATATGTTAGCTCAACAGGACGACAATTTTGACACATGCGAAAATTTGCAAAGGCGGAGGCGGATACAAAATCGTATAAAGCTTTTGACTGGATTCATACCAAGTTTCACATGTCTCTCAAATCATCATCAAACGGCATTTATCCCGCGACAAACTAAGTCGCATGAAGAATAAAGCGTGTGAAAAATGTCGCCAGAATCAGATCGGTTCCAACTTACAGAGCAGTCTTGTTTTAATGTCTGTATTGTGGGTAGGCTGATACATATAGATATATGGTAGATGTAAACAAGTGATTATTATATACATAGTTCTAGAACAGCGATAATACGAGTACGTAGCTTATTATAAATATTAAGAAAATCTTTTTAATTCGATTGTCATTTGCATGCACCAAGATTTGTTTGGGGTGTGATTATGTGATCAGTATTGCTAGAAGATACTAATATGTAAATTTAAAAGTTTATTTAAAATATAAATATGTGATCCTGATTACATTCCTGCGAAAAAGTTAGCACTTGATTAACTTTAGATTAGGTTTATTTTGGTTTTCCACAAATGCATGATTGCAAAAAGGTCCTTCACTTTTCAAGATCAATTAAAGCTTTAAAAAATTAAAATTAAAAATCTAAAAGCGGACAGAATAGTGTGATACTGGTGCTATGCCAAATTATTTTCGTACAATGCAAGTTAAGAAAACGATCCAGGCTTTTAGTATGTTTAGATATCTAATTGAAATTAATAAAACATGAGCTCACTATACGAGTGGTATGAATGATGTGACGGACGAGAGTCGGCTTTCATAATATTTTCTTTATATCAGTCGGTTCTACCCCAGTTCCCGGGATAATAGCTGCCGACACGCGACCGGTCCTCATTAAATGGTTTAACTATACAGTTCTCCGGTTACGGGCCCTTCTTGGGTAAAGTGATGGAATTAATAAATTGCTTCTGGAATTGAATCAAATTGTTCAAAGGGTTAAAGAAGGAGAAGGGCTCATTGTAAGAGTAGGAATGGAGGGATGAGGTTGGAAACTGATGTTCTTTGCATTTGTTAGTCCCGTGGCAATGAACGTATTCAGGCGCAATACATAAGTATGTAGCATGTAAATATTGTTCCTTTCCAAAAGGACATTAAGTATCAGTTTGGTTGTTTAATTCCTACCTACAAATAAATAATAATCTAAAATATAACTTATTAATTAGAAAGCTATAGATAAAAAACTGGGTCCAGGTCGCTGCCTCTCGGTAGAGTGCCCAGAATGCTGGCTACATTACCTCTGGATGGCCAGATAATTTCTCTGGCCGAGGTAAGCACCAGCCCTCTGATCGCCCGAGACGTCGACCAGGCGCGATGAAAGTTCCTTATAAAGTTTTCGCGCCTCCGGACCCCACGAGCCCAAAGTCTCGGCACAAATATGCACAGTTTGGTTGATATAATTTATGTGTATGCTAGCATCTTTGACTGGACATAGGGGGTAAGAATCGCAAAAACTTTTTGAATCATTTCAACTGATCTCTAGAGCGTTTTTTGAGTGGAAACAATTATAAATCGTATTAGAACGATTCTACTTCGCAGCGCTGATTGCCTTCCGGGTTTTTTACACAATATCTGCAAGTCATTCAGTTTGTGTGTGTTAAAAAACGGCTCACATCTGTTATCACATCTGGTAGCATGCTCCACGTACACTGGCCAGATGATGCACCGAACGAAGTAATTGTTTACACCCGTCCCGTACCTATCTGTGCATGTGGGCATTTTCATAATATCAACAAAACGGGGTACCTACACAGGTTTCGGTGTGTGGTATTACACCAAAACTCATGGTACGCCCACGGGTGTAAAAGATATCTTTATATTCAGGGTTTTTTTCGCAATCTTTGGACAAAATTTTAGTTCTGGGGTACTTTTGTGGAAAAGAAAAGCTTAAGGAAATATATGGGGAAGAAAATTTAATTACTGGGAAATAGGAAAATTTAAGAAATTGGAAAAAATAACTGTTTTTTCACTATGTGGTGCACAGGCCTAGGGGAAGTTTTTGTGGAAGAACATTTCGAAATAAATAAATAAATGTAAATTGGTGGCCTAATTAGTTTTTTTTTTGTTTTTTTTTATTTCAAGTGTGATTTGTGAATGTTTGAATACTTATGGCCTGGTAATATGTTATGGTCTTTCATTATAATTATAAATTTGAATATAACTAATAAAGGAATAGATAAGGAAAAAGATGCTGAAATTGTATAGTTTTGTCTTTTTTTTGGCTCATACGGGGAAATTTCGAAAACTCTATCTGGAGATCTTGGTTTTTATGACACCACATAATCTACTGATCATACTGGACAACTTCTTCAAAACACGGACAACGCGGAAATTAATAAATCTCAACAAATTTTAAAAACATGCCATGAATTTTGTATTGACAGGTCCAATTTATTTTCACACGACTGACCCCAAAAAACGAAGTGTATTGTTTTCAGTGTTCATGTGGGTATTTTTCTTAATTCCACCATAACTTCTTTTTGAACCGATTTAGAAGTGTGTGGTATCGTTAGAATCCTTATAGCATCCTGAGTGGAATAGGCTATAAATATATAAGGTGACATTATTTTATGCAGCCAATCTCATACTGGAGGCTTGGTAAGTGATCAGTAACACGGATCGATACCACTTTTTGTCAATTTCGCAAAATAAAAACTTGACGTCCCATAGGAATTGACTCGGGGCTGACAAGGAACACGAAAAGAATAATTTACGAATTTCACAAAAAGGGTCATCGAACCTTGTTACAGTGCAGGTCTGAGCACATACTGAGTCTTCATTAAGAATTTGGCTGCATAAATTAAAGTCACCTTATACACAAAAAAGTATTAAATAAAAATAAAGTAATAAAAATATTAAAAAACACGACTGCCGGAATGAGATTTAATTCGGATTTCAGTGCAGTCTGGGGACTATTACATTTCCTACGTGTTGTTTTGTATGTCCCCCACTGCACTGGAATCCGAATTAAATCTCATTCCGGTCTCATTCAATTTTTTGTCGGGCGCTACCGTTAATTTTTTTAACATTAAATATATTTTTGTTGCCATAATATTCCTATGGCATCTTTATGTTGTTATGTATGTACCATCATATTTTTATGGTTTAGTTCCCGTAGGTATTGTTTGCGGGTGGAACCCTTTGTGCGCGAGGCCAACTTGCACTTGGACTAATTATTTTATACTAGCTTTTGCCCGCGGCTCCGCCAGCATGTTATTCGGTTAAATGAAATGCTTTTTTTCCGGGATAAAAAGTAGCCTATGTGTTAAGGGTATAAGCTATATCGATTCTAAATTTCATCCAAATCCGTTCAGCCGTTTCAGCGTGAAAGAGTAACAAACATACACACACACACACACACACATAATACAAACTGTAGCATTTACAATATTAGTGTGATATTATCATTTATAAATGTTATATTATGTTTTTGGCATTTGTTGAAACTTGGGCTTTTTGATTGAAATTGTGATGAATCGCGTTGTATTGTAGTCCTCGGTCTACAAATTGTACAGATCTCTCATCATGAGGCTTTTACGAAGACTAGCTAGTAAGGTGCATGTCACGCCGATAGACAACCGTTTAAAGTGCTTTCCCACACAAGGCAGTAATCAAGCAATTTCCTCCCTTCTCGATACAACCATCACACAACAAACGCATCAAAAGCTATTTGTATCCAAGTTCGTTTGAACTAGTGTACGTTAAACATCGGTAGTTTGTAAGTTCGATAACTATCGATATTTTCCAAGAAACTATCGATACTGTCGATGATTGTTTTTTTCTGATGTAGGTAAATTAAAAGCAACACATTCCATTTGAATACTTTAATTTTAAAAATAAAGGAAATTTCATTAAAAACATGACTAAATGTAGATATCGGGACAGACGACCCACTTCACAATGTTTCCTTTTGAATGAGCATTTTGCAAACTTTAATTCCAAACGCGTGATATTTAGTTTAGTATTTATTTGTGTAGGTGAGTGAGTAAACTGAACGAATTTGAAAGACTGAGCCGCTTTCTTTTATTACCTCAGCGTTAACGTCAGGAAAAATGTCTCCTATCGAGGTACTTATCGTTGAGGAAAAAAATACGAAAATCACTTAATCTGCGGAACTTAATTCATAGCACCTATCTTAGTTTTCGGATTTCCCAAGCATAGACAAAAGAGTTTAAATAGAGCGACTAGCGTTGTCCATTACAAATAGTGATGTAGCTAACAATCGATTGTTACAAAAAATATTACTATCGATAGTCATCAACTATCGATGTGTAACGTACACTAGTTTGAACCGCAAACATCTGCACGATGGAAAGTGCCATGTTCTGTCTGTATGTCACTCTCTCTATCTTAAGCTACCTGATGAAGGTATAAGGAGATGGTGCAGGCCATTTGTGGGGTATCAAGGAATGCGTTTAAATGTGACATTGATGTAAAGATGTCTTGTTATAGCTCGGATGACGTGTTGTCCCTTGTTAGCAATTACTGTCGAGAATCTCGGTGGAAAATTCACATCTAAAATGTTGTTTTCCTTAAAAAATGAATAAAAAGTATGCAATAGATGAATTTTCTGTGTATTCGCGAAAAAAATTTACAAGAGACTTATGTCGTCTTATGCATAGAGTTTTGATTGCATTACATTAACGAATTTTAAAGCATGTTTACCGTTGTAAAACGCAATCAAAATATTATGCAATTTTCGCGAATACACATAAAACGTATTTATTGCATACTTTTTATTTAAAAGTAAGGAATCAATGTCGTGATGTGCATTTTGTACTGAGATCCTCTGTTTCCACTTTAACTTTAAAATACGAATTCTTATAGTGTATGTTTCTGTTTATGTATAATATACCACAAGTATGCCACCCAGTTTCTTCACGAATGGTGCGATCAGGCCAGTGAAGGTGTCTACCATACTTCGCATGGAGACGAACAATGCATATCAAACCATTGAACCAGTTTCTGTCACTACGAGACTCGATAATAACTTGAAACGATGAGGTGTTTAAATTGTTCTCGAGGAACTGGAGTTATTCCAATATATCCAAATACTAGATAGTGATATGAATGTGGAAGAGCTAGTAATCAGTAAGCAATTAACACATTCGCGAGCGTTTTGGACAATGATGTCTGACGAGCACGTTTTTAATGTCAACAGTGTTGTTGAAACTACATTCCTCGAGTCTCCTTCTGTCTGGTTTTTGCGACAGATGTTCAGGCTTGTTAGCTTGTGCTGACGAACTGACATGCGATACATACATCAAATGTCCTAGTTCATTGGTTACATTGGTCTACAGGTTTAAGGTCGCTCAACGAGCTATGGAGCGGGCTATGCTTGAAAAAAAATCTGAGGGATAAAATTCGAAACGTGGAGATTCGTCGGAGATGTAAAGTGACTGACATAGTCTGCCGAATCAGTAAGTTGAAGTGGCAGTGGGCAGTCCATATCTGACGGCGACGTGGTGGCTTTTAGGGCCCTAAAGGCGGTAGCATGGAGACCACGTGCAGCAAAGCGTAGTATGGCCGAGCTCGTGCCCGCTGGACCGACGACGATCTGAAGAACCGCCAAGAGAACACGGGCTGATGGATAGATGGATGTATCCAGGCCTGTTAGCTTGTGCTGACGAACTGGCGTGCCATAAGTCCATCGAATTGTCCTAGTTCATTGGATACATTATTCCCAGCTACATTAAATCATAGAATCATATGATAATTTATTTCATTAACAAAAACCACACTTTAACACGTCTAAAAGTTGAGAGAAGTATATCACGTCAGTTTAATGGTACTAGTACCACAGGATGTCTTCATATCCAAACCGTTTCCTGATTTGAGGTTGTGTTCGAATGCTTCCTGTGGTTTGTGTAGAGCGCGAGATTACGAGCGGACCCGAACAATAACTCATTTCATTCCAACATCACTTTTAGTTAGTGTTACCAGATATATTAGCGCGAGTTCCTGACAAAATCCCTGATAATTCAATAAATTTAATGACATTTTCGTTAAGTTAATTTAATGCGGAGGCAGCGCGATTTTCAACAGTTTTGTTACTAACACAAAATATAATATAACTCAATAAATTATAGTTTTAGGGTAGATCATGTTAACTGATCACAACACAATAAAGAAGAATAAATTTTCTTTTTTGGTCAAAATTTTTCCACTTCCCAGTACAAAGTGGTTCAATTATCTGACTCAATTTCTATGCAAAGGTAAAAAAAGGTCTCCCGAAAATTTTCATTTTCGTTGGAAAGCGGTCTATTAGGGATCAATCATCCCTTGAATTCTTTTCACATCGAATTGTACGACTTTATATTTTTAAAATTCCTGATAAATCTTATTTTTTCCTGATTTCGTGACAGAGGGCCGAAATTCCCGACATGTCGGAAATTCCTGTCGTCTGGTAACCCTGTTTTTAGTAGTGTCCGGAGTGTCCCACTTACACCGCTACCGAGAATTAGCGTAAAACTGCTTCCTCCATGAAACTTGCAGCATCCGAGTGGCTAAAGAATTATAGCGAACCTAAATTAGCACTTTTAGTGGAAGAGTTGTCTACAACAGTTCAAGTGTAAATGAATCTCTCTCATTCCAACAACCGACTGCATGAATAGCTTACTCGTATTTTCCTTCATAAATGGGCGGACTTGCTTGTTTGGAATACTCTATTTTTAGGGTTACATACCCAAAGGGTAACCAACGGGACCCTATTACTAACACTCCGCTGTCCGTCTGTCACCAAGGTGTTTCTCATGAACCGTGATAGTTAGACACTTGAAATTTTCACAGATGATGTATTTCTGTTGCCGCTATAACAACAAATACTAAAAAACATAATAAATTAAATATTAAAGGGGGCTCCCATACAACAAACGTGATTTTTTTGCCGTTTTTATAGATAATGGTACGGAACCCTTTGGTTTTTTTGATCGTCTGCAGATCTGCAGTCAATGAGCCCGTCATAGTTGATTGGCAGGGGTAGGGTGCGACGCGCGGGGGAGGAGTGTAGCTTCCGCTGCATGCGCCGGCTCACGCCCTAGCACTCACTCAACTGCCCTATTGTTGCTTCCCTACATTTTACTTGCTGATATTCTTTTTTATTCTGGACCTTATCACGTTTGAGATAAGGTTTGAAGCAGGTAAAAATGCAAGTTTGCGGTAAATGCTTATAATTTCAAGTAAAACTGGTGGAGCTGAACGAATGAACCAGATACGGAAGGGTTTCCGAGACTGTTTAGTCAGCTGATTTATCGAAGCCCGACAACGTGACACAAATAAGGTTTCCAATTCAATAAGCACTGTGCCCCATTGTTGATAACTTGATGTGCAAGTTGCATCTCATCGCGGCCGTTATCTGACTGCCTGACTGACTTCGAATCTGGATCAAACACTACCACGAATCTTAATTTTATTGTCACTATTACTATTAGTCACGAATATCTCCCTACAGCAGATATAAAGTGCTGAATAGCTTGAACAAAACAAGTATTCTACAGCTACCTATAAAAAAATCGTAGCATAATAAGCAAAAATTATCCTAGGGCACTTAGATTGCGTGTTGCTGACATCTACGAGTATTCAGACTAATAATAAAGTGGTAAAAAGACGTGTCTGAAAATTGAATATTTTTTCGAAATTTTAAATGAAATGTCTTAGTTACTGTACTGAGGCCAAAACTAAAATTATTTTGAATGTTTTTCTGTGTCTGTCTATGTTTCGTTTTAACTGGAGAACTACTCAACGGATTTAGATGCAGTTTTTTTTATTATTTAGTGACTCTGGTCAACATAAGAGGCATAATAACATCAAGGGCTATTCATAAAATAACGCCCAAGCCGAAAACGGGGTAGATATTTTAAAAACGCGGGCGGGGGCTAGTATTTTTTTTTTTTTTTCAAATAATTATAGGTTTCACTTCCCAATATTTGGACTTCCTATACGTATTCGACTTCCATAGAAAATTGAAAAAATATTTCGCGTATAATAACATTATGTACCGCGCGTCAGTTAGAATTGTGACGTCATTTCAAGTGCGAACGTATCCTTAGATATGTATGTTTTTGACGATAGGCACTTGGTTTGGCAACTGGTGTTACGATACAGAATCAGCGGGCTGGTTTGCATCACTGGTTTTTAAGATGTTTACGTAGTGAGTGTTGGAAAAGAACGGAAATTGTAAATGAGTTTTGATTATATAATTAATGTATATAATATTTTTTTAATAATTTTATAAACCTCTAATTATTTATTAAATAACAATTTACATCAAAACTAAACTAATTAAAAATTAAAATTACCTAGCAATTTAAATATTATACAAATAAATAAAAGAAAGGGAAATTTTGGACACCTATTTAATGGAGTAAATAAAATATGCTGGCCAGATCGCTACCGTCGTTGGGCAAGGTACCCAAAAGGCTGGTGGCATTGCCTCGTTGGATCGCGAGGCTAATCCGCTGACCAAAATATGTCCCAGCCCTTTGGTTACCTGAAGCGTCGATCAGGCGCGACGAGATCTCCTTAAAGAGTTGTCGCGCTTCTGGTCCCCATGGCCCGAGAGTCTCTACGCCGAAGGGCACAAACATGTAGCCCTCTCCTAAGGCCGCATATTTGCGCCTCTTGGAGCCCTCTGCAGATGCCGCAGCCGCGCCCGCTCTGACTGAGGTCGCTTGGAGATGAGACGCTGCCATCGTGTCGACACATGTAGCGTCCCATACTAGCGACCTACCATGCTTCCATGGTATGATCGTCATTCCGTCGGGCCTTTTGCCGTCTTCACGTATGACGCCATTTGGTTCCAAAATGGCCGGAACACTGGCACTGGCTAAGGCCCTACGGATGACATGGTGCTTGACGGTTTACTTGACGCTCAGCTTAGTGAATACGTTAAATTACATGACTCGCAGTTTGGTTTCCGTGCCAGACTATCAACTGAGAGCGCAATTCTGGGCGTGAAGCATACCGTCAGGTACTACACCGACAGGAGTACTCCGGTATACGCCTGTTTCTTGGATTTATCGAAGGCGTTCGACCTGGTGTCTTACGATGTACTGTGGGGAAAGCTCGAGGAGACTAACCTTCCCTCGGAACTGCTGTCTGTATTTCAGCACTGGTACTCTAACCAGGTCAACTATGTTAAATGGGCAGATGGAGTGTCCGAGGAGTACACAGTGGAGTGCGGAGTGAGACAAGGGGGCTTAAGCTCTCCAAGGCTCTTTAACATATATGTAAACGAGCTCATCGCTGGTCTCAGTAGCATGCGTGTCGGGTGCCACATGAATGATGTGTCAGCAAATAATATCAGTTATGCTGATGACATGGTGCTGCTGGGACCGACGGTGGGTGCACTCCGAAAACTCCTGGCAGTCTGTGAGGCATATGCGGGGTCACACGGCCTAATATATAACGCAAAAAAAAGTCAATTTATGCTTTTTAAGGCAGGTAATAAATGCCCTAGTGTGATTCCGCCTCTGACTCTCAACGGTACGATGCTCGACAGGGTCACAAAGTTTAAATATCTGGGCCATATTATGACAGACGACCTCAAGGATGACGAGGATATAGAGAGGGAGCGTAGGGCGTTGGCGGTGAGAAGTAACATGATTGCCCGGAGGTTTGCTCGATCTACACAAGACGTCAAGATCACGCTCTTCCGAGCTTACTGTCAATCATTTTACTCGAGCATCCTCTGGTGTAAATACTCTCAAAAATCGCTGAGCGCCTTACGCGTCCAGTACAATAACGCTTTCAGAGTGCTGTTGAGGCTGCCCCGTTTCTGCAGTGCGTCGGGAATGTTTGCGGAAGCACGCGTGGACGGATTCCCGGCCATAATGCGCAAGCGGGCTGCGTCGCTTATACGCAGAGTACGGGCCAGTGACAACGGCATTCTGCAGGCGGTGGCGGACAGGTGCGACTGTCCTGTGCTCTGGCACTGCATACAAGTGGCCTGTGGTCAAATTATTATTTAATTTAATTTTAATACTAATTTAATTTACTAATATAGTTTATAAGATCATTGTTACTAACACTTATGGATCAATGTTATCTGAAATAAATGGATATTATTATTAAGAGCAGCATGACGCGGCAAGCGACCAGCACTGTGCTGGCACGAAAGGCCATGATGACCAAGCTGATCGACGGCTTTACCACAACGGCAGCGATGAGGCTCATTTGTCCGTGCACCCAGTCTCAGACAGGTGGCCAAAGTAAATGTTGTTTTGTCGAGAAGAGAATTAATGTATTGTATATGTATATATTATAATGTTAAATATGATATCTTATTTGGCAAAATCAGTCCATCAGCTAGGCCACAAATACTCGTATATACATCTTCGTTCTCGTACATGCATACATAGCGCTCAACTTAGTAACCCTTTCTTTGGCTGCCTTGGTTGGGTAAAGAAGAAAAGTAACGAAGAAATTCAGATGTAACAAAAAAGGAACATTTTTTCGTCCGCTTTTTTGTAACACCATAGTAAATTTTATTAAGTAGCTTAATTTATGATTATGACATATCTTAATTTTCGCAATATTATATGGACTAAAGAAATTGGAAACAAAATATAGACACTAAGACACTGCGACTTTACCACAAACATAGTAGAAGGCAGAAGAGGATGAGACAAGCCAAAAAGCACATAATGTAGTATGGATAGACCAACTAAAATTCATGTCATATTGGATGCATTTTGCAACTTTATTCACAATCAAATGTCATCTACGAACCCCGCAAAACCTGAGAAAAGAAAATTATTTCCTACTTTCATTTAACAGACCGTTGTGAAATCCTCAAGACAACAAGAAAAAGTCATTGCTTTCTAAACAATAAGATTTATATCTTAGTTTCCTCAGAAACCAGGAATAATTTCCTCCAACCGCAATGGAGTTCTTGGTGTGGTCTGCGGTCCTGGTATCGAGGTCTGTGGGACCGGAGCGGCAGGACGGCGCCTGGTCCGACAAACCTCACCACAAGGTACTGCAAGACATAGATCCTCGCTTTCGTTGAGTGAGAGGAATGACTTGTGGTCATACTGCTACTGACCCCGGGTACGTGCGTCTTTCTCACTCACTCGCACGACTCATCCCGTATTGATCTCTCCGTCGACGGGAAACCAAGCTGCGAACGCGATCAAATATATCTAAATAATAAATTACAATTATCATAACTAAAATTCTTCAAAAATAATCAAAGGAAATCATTTGTTGTTATAATATCTTCAATTTGACTAAGTTTCACTTGTGATACGCGCTCTTGAAGTGTAATAAAATAAAGTTACAGTAGTTTGTAAGCGTAAGCAATAAACATTTTCTTGTATTAAAAATTAACACGTGCCAAAGCGTTAATGTTATCCTAGTACTGCCAATCTATCGAGTGTAACCAAACCAGTATGTAGAACATAGACTATACGGTACAAAAACATGTATGTATGTGCGTTTTTGTCGCCAAATAAGGAGTCCCTTTGCCAAGTTGGACATCAATAGATATCGAGACGACAACACATACGGCGATGGTGGGCATTGAACCCGGAACCATTTGCCTTCTAAAAATATTTATTTGTATAGAGTGGTACGTAAATAGTTCTTAAAATAATTCGAGATAAATTATTTCAAATAAGCTGTAACAGGAATAAACACATTTTAGCCATCTATTAAAGTACCTAGGACCTAGATCATGGTTGGTGCCAGCCAGTTAAAAGTTTCTTCTTATATTATCATAATTCTATAAAGTTCGTTTTATTGCGTAAAAACATAACAAAACGCAAAAAACACTTATTTACAAAAAGAAAACACGTAATACCTACTCAATACTCCATTATCATAAAGCACAAGGTCTACACGACAATCATGAAATCAAAGCACTCCGCGCCAGCCGGCAGCCGGCACCGACCTCCTACCCATGCCTATTGCCCTAATACCTACTCCACTCGGTTGTAACGTAACATCACGTAAGCGGCACAAAAATCGATTTCTAAAATTGGGACAATATTTTGCATGACAACGTAAAGCTGCAATCTCGATCACGAACAAAAATATTCACTGAAAGTTGAGAAACTAAGTTCAGATTTCAGTGGTTGAATGCGACAGGAAATACCACGCAAGGGTTGCAAATGAGTAATTCAAGCCACAAAAGTTTCATTTCCTTTCTTTCAATTACTTGTTTCTTTTTGTAGCAAAACTGGGTTCATTTAAGCTTCGGTGTCCAGATTTAGCACGTTTAGGAATCGGTTTCTATGAAGGCAGACGGTGCGTGTACCGCCGACCACCTTCCTAGAAAGGATAGTTTATGCCATAAATCATGTTTGCTAATTCAGTATCATAGCACTTTGCAAATGGACACTAACTAACCCCCAGTTTATTTCGATATTGATTCTCGATAACAATTGATTTACAAAAGACTTAAAGCACGATCGTGCGTGGCTGAAGAAATTCCACCGGTTAAAGCAAACAAGTTAGATTGCAGTGCTGGATGCATTCCATTTCAGTGACGTGCTCATAAAATTAAACCACATGCTCTACTGATCAAATTGAACCACTTCCACAGAAAAACGTGTGCACAAAGCGAATAAAAAAATTTACAAAATTAACAATAACTAACGTCATCTATATATTATTATTATTACTAATAATGTGGTAAAAAAGTCGTGTCTCTATAGTCTGTCAAAAAAGTGTTGAAATGAAAATGAAACTTTAATGAACTTTATTGGACTTCAAACGTTCAAGTAGTATAATTTAGGTAATATATGTATGAAATAACAACGCGGTTAACTCTATTTAACAGATTTAGTACTTATTTGTATGGTTTAACCAGGCGAAAGAAAATTAGTTTCTTCAATATTCATTTCAACAGTTTTTTGACAGACTATACGTAGAATATTTTCGCGAAAAAATGAAAAGGGTTATTGGTACTGTACTGAGGCTGAAACAACAATTTTTAGAATTTTTGTCTGTCTGTCTGTATGTTCCGTTTTAACTCGAGAACCACTTAACGGATTTGGATGCGGTTTTTTTTATTATCATCGTGGTGACCCTGGTCAACACATAGGTTATAAGGGGTGTTCATAAAATAACGCCCAAGCCGGAAACGGGGCAAAGATTGAATAAATGCTTTTATAACTCGGGAACCAATCAACAGATTTGAATGCAGTTTTCTTTATTATCATTGTGATTACCCTGGTCTACACAAAGACTGTAAGGGGCGTTCATAAAACTGCTGAAAGCTGAAAACGGGGCAAAATTTTACTGAACGCGGGCAAAGCTGCGGGCAAAAGCTAGTTATTATCTATGGGAGCTATTTTTTTTAAATATATTTTCAAAAATCATCTGCATGATCAGAAGAGCATATATTATTTAATTTTCTGAGCACGTCGTCATTAATACAGTAATATGCCGCCGCCGGTCGGGGCGGGGAGTGGGGGCGCGGCGCGAGCGCAGAAAATCGTCCACTTTACGAAGTTCACATGCTACTTGAGTTACTGCGCTAACTTGACCACTTTATCTCGTTCATTCATTGAGATAATTGCGACTAGTCAAGCCATTCATGCTGTGCCGTTCATTGTTACTACGTTAAGTTAGCTTAACTCTCTTAATTCTCATTACTGCTAAGACAATAGTAAAACAATAGTTCGCATAATATTATTAAAACTCACGTGAGCTGACATTCAAAATTATCTTTTTGAGTGCCGCGTCGTCGTCGTCCTAAGAACGACACTCGTCTTGAGAATGCCGAAATTGTCTCGGTGAAACAGTTGGCATATATACTTCTGGACACATCTATTGGCCCACCTTGCATTTTCAGTTTCGTTTGGTCCTAGCTAAAAATGTATATTAGGTCGAGCAAAAAGTTTAAAACAATGCGATCGAAAAAGATGGTAAAATGTATCAGGTTTAATAGTTTTTGTTCAATCTAGCAATCATATTTAGGTAGGGGCCATCGAAACCTAAACTCTAAGGTGGGCCAATAGATGTGTCCAGAAGTATAGTTAACAATAATAATACTTGAGTGTTAAAGCCGGTATTTAATAATAATAATTTACAATAGTTCGCAGTCACGATCGTGACTCGGATCGGCTTACAGATTTATATTTGTTGATGATGTTAGTATCTGTAGTTATATTAGAGAGCAGTGGAAATAGGAAAATATGAAAATATAATACTACGTACTACGGGTACGGAACCCCAAAAACATTAAGGTAACAACAAAATGAATCGGCACCCTCTGTGAAAGGTACCATCCATCCATCCATCAGCCTGTTTCGTCCACTGCTGGACATAGGCCTTTCCAGGATTTAGCCACTCTTGGCGGTCCTCCTGGAAGAAATGCCCATACTCACACGCTGGGCAGGCAGGTCGGTGAGCGTGGTACCGTAAACCTTGCACCAGTGACGCCACTGCCCGTCACCAGTCTGTTTTATATAAGGCCAGGCAATTGAGGATGGATATACCGCCATCCATCGGTCCCAGGCAATGGTGGGCCGCCTGGTTTTGCCTGAGAGTTGTTCTCTTACTCTCCCCCGAATAACTTCGGGAGGATTTGCGAGTAAGATGGTGGTACCTCCACAGTCGAGCCTGGCATCAGCTCTACCACCTAATGAAAGGTACACAATTTTTTTATTATTTTAGAGTGCATTACAGACTGGAAAGGTCAACTGTAACAAATTTCAAGTGAGAAAAATACCTCGGGCCAGAATTCGAACCTGCGACCTCTTTCTTTCATGGCAAGTTACTTGATCTTTTCTAGTTTGTAATGCACTCTAAATAATGTGCTTAAAGCAATGGATTTCGCAATAAATATACGTAATATAATACAAATTGAACGAAAGAAAATATTGGCGCGTTTACAAAAAAAAAACGTAAAGCTAACACAGCAGAAAAAGTTTACTTAAGTTTGGAGTAATCTATAGAGAAAAACAACAACACGACAAAAGGATGTAGCTCAGCTTTGTGCCATCCAAAAATTGCTTTGGTTGGCGCTGGTTTTAAGCTACCTCCGTTACAAAATTATTATAATATTTAAAGGAGATTAAAATAACTTAAAACTACACAAAATAAATAAGAAAACCTAAATTAAAAGTTTTTTTTAAATCATTTTCCGCAATAGAGGCCATAGTAATTCGTGTTTTGTGAAAATTTCAACTAGCGTCATAAAACGATTGAAGCTATACCCTCTTGACGGACGGTCGGACGAAAAGCGGAGACTTTGCTCCCCGTTTGGCATCCTTCGGGTACGGAACCCTAAAAAAACAGACAAATAATTAACCCATTAGAGTTATCGTAGAAATAACAAACAAAACTAACAGGATACCCTTTAGTAAACGAACGAGTGCGATAACAGAATAACATTGGTAATGGCTGTCGGTCTAAATCTGTTGTGGAGTGGCGCCATGCCCATTTACTTTAATTGCGAAATTCCCTTTCCAGTTCTTGGAGGAGATAGCCGTCCGTAGTAAAAGGCTCTGCATGGCCGAAAAACAAAAACCTTCTGCTAATACCTCCCTCATGCAAGGAGAGCCGTTAAAAACGTTGCGTAATTTAAAAAAAGGCCTGCTCCTTATGTTGGCATTCCAACACTTACGCTTAATTCAATTTGAACACTACAACAAGATAGCATATGCATTTTTGCATGAGTGTGAATGAGTAAGGAAGAGAGCTCGTATGACTTGTTGAAAATTTAGAACGCGCTTCGCGCAACGAGACGTCATTTTTATGAGCTTGTATTGTCAAATACACATACACACATTGGCTGATTTCCAAAGTAAATACACGATGACGTTTTCGTCTTGTGCTCTCGAAGAGCATACCTTGTTTTCTTATACCATGGGGCTCTGTACAGTAGAGAGGGAACTCGAACTATAGCTATAAATTAATAAACATAATAAAGCAATTCGGTACCAACCTCCTTTAGACCATTTAACACGGGACCTGGCAAAGCGACTCTTAGTACTAAAATTATTCTGCCGTTTTCCACGGGAGGGGAGGTAAACACGCACAGCACACATTTACTCACTCACGCACACTCCTGCGAAAAATGGATATGTCACACTAAATTAAAAGCTGCAACACAGACACAAAACACGCACACAAGCAAACTTACATGAACAAATTGTTGATGTACTTCGGCATGCAGAGGGGGATAAGTGAGCTTGCCTAGTTCCGTGTTATATGGTCTAAGCAACCTCCCTTTTCTCCGAAATTTTCATCATAGAAATGTAAAGTTTTTTGGTTTGGTTCTTCTGCCTTTCTTGCCTTTGCATTTACACCCTGTATAAATATACATTAGGTGACTTTCGTACTGGACCTCATGAGTGTTCAGTACCAAGGTTAAGGTGGTAATGGAGGATCTCGGTGCAAAATGCACATCATAATATTGTTTTCCTTACTTTTGAATAAAAAGTACGGAATAAATGCGTTTTATAGTAATTAGCGCAAACTGCTTGTTAATAGTTAGGTGATCACATGAAAACTATTCAATTTTATGCGTTACATTTTAGCTGCATATCATTACAACTGTAAACACGCTTTTAAGTTTGTTAATGTAATGCAAACAAAATATAACACATAAAAGTACGTACTTTTTTGTGAAGACTTTATTATAAATAAACTATTGCCGCAAGTTGCTTTAAAACACATTTATTGCATACTTTTTATTCAAAAGTAAGGAAAACAATATTATGATGTGCATTTTGTACCGAGAGGTAAAAAGTTATCCCCTTAAATGACTCTCTCTTTGAAATACGAAATTGAAATTTTGACTGCAATACTAATTGAGTCGAAGTTGTTCTTGAACAGGAGACATATTTATATCTTTTTTTCGTATTTCGCAGAAAGGCTCATTGGACCACTTACCGAGCCTCCAGTATGAATTTGGTTGCATAAACGAAAGTCACCTTGTATGTTATTTCTAAAATTGGAGATTTTATTTTCACATAATATGGAATTGATATTTACTGGTAGATTACTGCGCCAAGTATTTGCATATTTTCTCTATGATTTGCATTAACCGCATTAAGGGGATTCGTTTTATTCTCAGTGCAAAATGCACAACTTTTAAATGTTTTTCTTATTCTTGAATCCATCCATCCATCAGCCCGTGTACGTCTACTGCGGGACATATGACTTTCCAAGATTTCGCCACTCTTGGCGGTCCTCCGTCATCCTCATCCAGCCGCCACTCACAACGTCCTTCAGGTCGTCGGTAAAGCGATCAAGAGGTCAGCCTACGCTACGCTTTGCGGTACGTGGTCTCCATTCTTTCGGACCCAGCGGCCATCATATCGGCGACTAATTATTGCCTACCTACTGCCACTTCAACTTACTATTCTTGAATAAAAAGTATTAAATGAATGTCATTTATGGCATTTCGCGACTATAGTTTATTGTCAGGCTTTTCCACTATAAAATTATGTTTTTAATATGCTTGTTAGATATTGAGTCTCATAATATACAGTTTGGACCAAACGAGTGCTATCTGGAGGGAACGTACCTTAAATATTAAGGATAGCAAATTTTAGCAAAGAATTTAATTTTTTTTTTCTTCTAACAATATTAAATTTTGGGATATCTTTTAAAGATACAAAAGTTTAATGGTTCTCCTTTAATTTACGATACTATGTTACTTTGAAGAATTTGCTTCATATGTTTGACCCTTTCGATCGGTATCATAAAAATATAGGATGTTTTTTTTTTCACATTTGTCCGGTTTGATTCCCGGCTTAGGCCGGTGATTTTTTTAAATTCTTTGAATGCAGTTTTCCTTAACTTTAAAAATAAAATAAAGGTTCTTTAAGTAAAATTTGCTATCTTTCATGTTTAAGGTACTTTCCCTCCAGGGGCATTCGTTTGGTTCAGCCTGTATATTACTGGAAAACAACAGGATTCTTCAACAGTGCAATAGTTGCTGAAAAAAAATGTTTTTAATGGTAAAAAAAAATAATTGATCTATTTTAATTGCTCACTCACACTGTAGTATTGGTACGGAACTATAATTGTGCCAGCAAGACTCACTCTTAACCGGTTTTTTTTTTCAATATTATTAAAAATTGATGTATCGAAAGAGTGATGTGCAAAAGAATGTCCCCATCGGTTACGAAGTAACAGTTAACCCCCTCGATTCGTCGGTAGACCACGGATAGGGTTACCATCCGTCCGGATTAGTCCGGACTTCTAGACTCTAGTCTGGACTCTGTCCGGTTCTTTAATTTGTCCGGATTTTTGAGTGTGTGTGTGTGTGTGTGTATGTTTTTTACTTTTTCACGCTGAAACGGCTGAACGGATTTGGATGAAATTTAAAATGGATATAGCTTATACCCTAACTTAACACATAAGCTACTTTTTATCCCGGAAAAAGCATGTCGCTAAACCGAATAATACGCGGACGGAGCCGCGGGCAAAAGCTAGTATCAAATAAGTCTTCAATCTTTATATTTTATCCTTGTGACACCATGCCTACCATACCACTGTAACTAAGTGAGTAATGTTTCCATTTTGTGA
Source organism: Ypsolopha scabrella (assembly GCA_910592155.1). NCBI lineage: Eukaryota > Metazoa > Arthropoda > Insecta > Lepidoptera > Ypsolophidae > Ypsolopha > Ypsolopha scabrella. Next base: position 5,900,562 of record OU342972.1, on the reverse strand, counting down.
CTAAAAAGTCCGGACTTTTATCGAAATGTCAGACTTTTTGTCAGGACTATTCAAATTCCGAAATGGTAACCCTAACCACGGAAGCACCACATGCATTCAGCCGATTATCCAATTATGGCGAGTCGCCGCGCCGCTCGGGAGCTGAGCAGAGAGCGATGCACTACTGTCGCCAGTGTTCACATCGATTAGGACTCTCTTCGGGTCATTGTCTTCAGATGAATCAACTACGTGGATCATGCGATATCTCCCTAGGGTTACCCGCTCACGGGTTTCATATGGACAATTTAGTGCTGAAGAAAATAATGTCAGAATATATAGAAATAGGTCACTTGATTTTCACTTTTTATCCCAAAAGCATGTATTTCTTCCAGTACCTATCAAACAATAGTTTTCTCGGCGCTGCTGCGTTTCAAAATTATAAGTTTCAGAGTGTTATCTGTCACTGAGTATACACTCGTACACTCTCTTTTCACCAACGATTACGTGATAGGGGAAAAATACAGGGATCCAGGTTTACCTCAAAGTGTTTTCCTTCACCGTTCAACACAGACCACTATGCCGTTCAACAAGTAGACAAATATAAATGTGTCGCCGTATGATGGCGTAAAACCCGCTTTTTCGTGAAAAACCGAATTATGGCGTAAAGGCCGACCCATTACGCAATCATAAGAAATTGCTCCGCTTTTTTGCCAAAAAGCAGATGTTTGACAAAAAAGCGAAGCAAAGCGGAGCGTTATGGTTACATGCAATTCGTCGGTTACATGTAAATAAGAGAACCGAACAAAGTGGAGTGGAGCAGGCGACTCCCCATAGTTTAAACAGAAAATTATTTCGTATGATCGCGTAATGGAACTCTGTTTGGCGCCATAATTCGGTTTTCCACGAAAAAACAGTTTTTGCCATCATACGACGGCAGATGCACGATTTCGATTCCGAAAAGCTCATTGGTCGCGGGCTCCAGAGTCCAGCGGTGTCTTACTGAGAGCTAAACAATGCATTCGAAATGTTAATTATAGATATGCAAAACCACCTCTGTGGCAATATGCTATGCTTGTTTCATTCGACCATTTCTTACTTTGGAAATGGAGCCGTTTTATCGAAGATCCAACCCTTAAAAGTGTTATCATTATGCTAACAAGTTCCTTAAACCCGATGTACCGCTCCTCAACCCGCAGTCACGCTTTCTGAGTCCTGGAGACATGCGCCGGCGCACCCCTTCCCTCCCCCCTCACCAAAACAACAACAATAGCCGCCGCCGCCGCACGACCACCGTCTCACGTACCATTGTGGATCTCCTGCTCGATTGTGAACCTTGTTACTACGCAATACGAGCCGATAATGCCCACGTCCCCAACATCACGCGCTCGCAGCATATATGGTCAAACCCGGTGGGACATGCCTGATTCTAATGAATTCGATAGTATCACAGTCGTGCTGTACATTAGACAATGTGGCATAGTGACGGTAAAGTCGCCTAATTGGTCACATGATCATATCAGAACGGCTTCAATCATTATTACACAAAAACCTCTCATTTAGTATCAGTATAAGCAAGTAATCCTTACCCTTTGAACTGACTGCCGAGTATTATATGGTTTTTGTGTCTCTTTTTACAAAAGCTTAGCAAAGAAAACAAACTATTATCAATCACCTTGTCTCATTCTAACTTGACTAAAAAACAATTTATCCGCGACCTTAGCTCGCCATTCTTCAATTATTCTTTATTATTTGTCGTGACGTTGAAGACGGTAACAGTTACAGTACAGCCCTTGTTCCCCAAATTACATATGCTAATGATTTCGTTGTTTTTGTCTACCCTTTTTTACCTTCACGTTTCGGACAACTGGCACAACGGCTTCCATTCAATACTGGGCTCTAAGAAACGGTGATGATGTCATTGAACAAAAAGTTCCTAGCCCTAATGGCTAAACATGTTTTAATCAAAGCTTTGAAAAAAAGCTTTTCAAGAAAGCATGTGAACAAAAACGACAATTTATGGATGACTCTTGAATATATTACTCAAGTATGAATGAATGTTAGGTGTGTTTGATCCTGATCATGTAACGTTCCTTGTTTATTCTTACTTAATGCTTTATTTTTGTTTCAGACACTAGCGGGTGGGCTTCGAGATGGCGTACGCTTACCGCTGCGGGCCGACCGCCGCCATCAACAACAGGACTTCCTGGGGTCCCTGCTCCACCCCCTCTCCCCTCAACCCCAAGACCTTCGACCGGCCCCTCAGCGGGAACTTCGACAGAATCTTTAACGCATTCGAGCGCACCAATGCATTTGAGTACGTGCGGAGCCTCGACGGTACCAGGGAGGCAGACAGAGCAGAGAGACACACGGGGCATGGGGATATTGTTGTGAACAGAAAGATGAGTAGCAGCTTCGAGCGCGCGGACTGCAGCCTCGCGGCGCAGACGCCGAGCTCTGAAGATGAGGAGTTCTACCGGGAGAAGATACTGTACTCGCAGGCGAGACAGCTGTTCCCTCTGCAGGAAGACCTGGCTGATTGGATCAATAAAACTATCGGTGAGTTTATCTTGTTAATAAATCATTGACAGTTGCAGCCATATTTGTGGATCCTGGCTGAGTATTACAGAAATATCAATACTAGCGCCCGACAACTCGTTTTAAATCCAAGCAATAAATCAGTTTTGGTGCCCCAACCAGAAACGCATAGAATCGTGGACGAGGGGATTTGGTAAGACGCTAACTAATGACATGTACCAGAGTAGCATACGACTTGGATTATAGTTATAGATAATGAACATTGATCGCTGTAATTATTTTCGATGCGGTATGCAAAATATGTGGTAAGTCGGTGATCTACAGTGACTATTTATGCTTATACAGCGCAAAACAAACGGTTTGCTAGGAATATTTGGTGAGAGATGTCATTTTTAGGGTTCCGTACCCAAAGGGTAACCAACGGGACCCTATTACTAAGACTCCGCTGTCCGTCCGTCCCTCTGTCACCAGGATGTATCTCATGAACCGTGATAGTTAGGCAGCTAAAATTTTCACAGATGATGTATTTCTGTTGCCGCTATAACAACAAATACTAAAACCGGCCAAGTGCGAGTCGGACTCGTGCACTCCCAAACAATACAACAGACATGATTTTTTTGCCGTTTTTATAGATAATGGTACGGAACCCTTCGTGCACGACCCCAACTCGCACTTGGCCAGTTTTTATTATACCATAACTATTTTAAAGCTGCAATTTTATGGCGTACATGTGGGTAGTTACATAATAATAGCCATGATTTACGCACACACTCGTTATACTACTAGTAAAACTCCTAAAAGAGAAACTATGAGAAGATGGTCATCCAGAGTTATTACACCAGGCGCACATAAATCACAAGGAAGTATAACAAAGTGGAAGATGTAAAGAACAAGATCGCATCATCGCTCCATGTTTGTAAAGTTTGTATCTCATCTCGCGGGCTGTGGGCGGCAGATCTTGATACGCATTCTTTTTGCTAAAACTACTTTTTGTCACTCAACTTTACAATAATTGGACGATCAATTATCCCTCCGTGACATTCGGCAACATCAAAGTGGGTTTATCCAGGTCTACTCGTACACCATACAAGTAACATCTAACGAACAATCGTTTAGTACAATGACCTATACTAATTATGTTAATAGACCTCTTTTTAGATGTTTTTTTTTTGTAAGTCGCTCAGTTACTTTTATTTGACGGATTCCATGATCGCCAAAACTAGAAACGTAATAAATCACAATAAACCGAATTATGACGTAAATAATATATGTATATAAAATAATTTAAATAAATAATACGAAATTATTTTCTACTAGCTTTTGCCCGCGGCTCCGCCCGCGTGTTATTCGGTTTAACGACATGTTTTTTTCCGGGATAAAAAGTAGCCTATGTGTTAAGTTAGGGTATAAGCTACATCCATTCTAAATTTCATCCAAATCCGTCCAGCCGTTTCAGCGTGAAAGAGTAACAAACATACACACACACATACACACAAATTTTCGCATTTATAATAATAGTGTGATTTAAACTTGGAAGATCGCCTCAATCCGTACCGCTTCGCTCAGCTCCCCAAATTTAAACCTAACATGCCCTTCCTCGCTTGTCGTCGCATCTACTTTATGCTTTTTCTTGAAAGACGTTCTGTAATGTTCTGTATGTCGCTTTTTCGTGAAATAACTGCTTTTTCGGGAAAAAGCGAAATAACTTTGTATAACGCCATAATTTGGTTTTTCACGAAAAAGCAGTTTACGCAATTATATATATGGCAACATTTACGTCGTCCAGCGGGGCTATTCTGTAACTCAGTGTCGGTTGCTAGCTATAATTGCTATTCACCAGAAACAGATAAAAATTAACTTCCAAAATAACCTTTAATGGGTACTGAACTATTTACAAATTGTGAAGTCATTTCAAGTGCGAACTTATCCTTAGATAAGCGGATATGTATATTTTCGACGATGGGCACTTGGTTTGGCAACTGAGTTTACGATACAGAATAAGGGGGCTGATTTACAAGTGTGTGACTGACATTTTTTGTAATGACGCCTTCATAAAAATCTCTTGACTCGCAGGTATCAGGAACGTTTTCGTACTTAGTATCGGCAACATTGTTCTAGTCCAATTCAATCAAAGGTTTTTGGAAATTATCCGAATCTCAAAGCTTTGACAATCATGATTACCGTTATCTAGTTGTCATCCATCACGACTTCATGTTTCTAATATATATCACGAAAAGCAAATGATCTACAATAAATAACGCACAGCTATGTGTCGCACGCGCATCTCAGTCCACGATATTTGCATTAACACCGCATCTCATTTTCGATGTAGTTACGTATGTATGATAATTATATTGTGTCAATAAATATACCTATCGAATGGCAGAAATAAGTTACGTATATTAATTACGGAATGAAAAGAAAACATAATTAAATATTTATAGAAAACTAAAATCAAAAGTAAACATAGAATAATAATTATTATTAGAGTGCATTACAAAGCAGAAAAAAAAAATAGAAACAAATGTAAAGACAAGAATTTGAAAAAAATCCTCGGGCCAGGTTTTCTGGTTTGTAATGCACTCTAATAATAATATTTAGAGTATTCCAAAGCGATGGATTTCACAATTAAAACATTATCATAGAATAATTAAATAAAAAAGAAACAAAGCATTAAATTAAATTAATAAACGATGTAGGGGGGCGAAGTAAACATAGCCCTGATGGCTGACTTATAAGCACCCATATTCTGTAGTGGTAGGGAATCCTTCGGCCGACTGTTAGCTTTTAGCGACTAAAAATCAAGCCCTAAAATACCAAAATCGCGATTTCAGCGAATCACCACATAAATACAATACATCAACGTCAAAAGAGAACAATGTTGAGTGTACAACACGCATGCACGTAACGCACGCACGATGAAGCGCATCGCCTTATGGTAACATACATCGACAAAACGTGCTCAGTGCTTTACTGTTTCATTTCAAAAACGACTACAAATTGAAAAAATCATTCTTAGTAGACTTTTCTAAAATCTATTAATTATGTAGTATATCTTTCCTTAACTGTAAGCAAGTCATCAAATCGTCAGATCATTAAAATACCGTATAACTTTTACGTCAGCGTGCGTCTGCTCACCCCGTGTAGTCGTAACGTCGTGAATATTCATCGAGTGCTGCCATAAGACACCTCTCTATGTGCGCCACCGGCGCACTGTGGTTTACATAATTCAGCGATACTATTAGTGTATATACTTTTTACTAGCAAAATCTTGTAAAATTCAGGTGCACCTTTAAACAACAGTGGCATGCCTAGAACTTTTTGCTGGAAAAGCAATGAGAAGGTCAAGTTTGACGATAATGGCATGAAAAAAATTCAAAACTGGACTGAACAATTTTTTTGTATGAAGTTATGAACTCTAGGGAAGGCAGTGCCTACCCTGGCGTCATACAGATAATGATTTTTCAAAGTGACATTTAACATTTTTCATATTTTTTATTGTCAAACTTAGTCTGCTCATGCCATTTCCAATAAAAATATATCCGCAAATAGCTAATGCCTACCAATTTTCATGGTTTTAACCAGAAAAGTAATGGAATTTAGATAAAAACTTTCACCCATTTCTAACCTACGACGAATTTGTTTTTACCCTCCTCCGCCACTTATGGAACAAATTAACAAACAAAAGTTTAATTTAAACACAATTATTTCCACAAATTTATTATTAACTTCTTGACCGGTTTCGCCTTTATGGCATTTTAATCTAAATTATAACTTGTTTACATCAGTACAATTAATCCACCAATCAATGACACTAACAGTTGTTTGATTACTTTGTGATATTTTAACTTCGACGAATCTTGTCAGAATGAAATTTTGGATCCGCTCTTGATTAACCCTATATTCTTTATTGCACATCAAAGAACAAAATAAAGCGACCATTTCAAAACGCAGGTTACAATTGGTGGCCTTATTTATTACTAACAAAAAGTGATGTCTTCCAGACCACTCTAAATTCTCATTATCGCTAAAACAACGCCAAGCGATGTAAAGTGACTAAATTGCATGTAATAAAAACTATAAAATATAAGGAACGCTTCCTATATTTTTTTAAATAAAACACACAAGATTTTGTCTTCGTAGACCCACCAAATGGACCCGCCAGTGGGTCTACGAAAATATCCGAAGAAAATCTCTTTTAAAATCACCCGAAATCTGCCTTAGCAATTTTAAGATCGTGTCTCAAAAAACAATTCTAATTCTACCTGGACAAGAACAATGCTATTAGAAATCCTGACCAGTAGTAATTCCAGAAGCCGATGATAGTGTATCGATGTCGTCCATCACAGTCCATCAAATCTGACCTGGTTGTAGCGGTCTTGTACTACGCGCCACGGTATACCTTGTTGTACGATTATGACCTTTAGGTGTAAGCAGTGAGGACTACTAGGAGTTCAGCGACGTGTCGCAGGCTGTACACCGAGGGGCACGGTTCTCCGACGTCCCGCTACTCGTCCATTGCGGGTTTAATTGCGACGCACACTGACACCCTTTGTGGAAACCGTTACTTCTATTTACGTTTTGGTTTGTTTTGATATTCTTGTGCATGATTTAGGACTCAGGACGCAAACGTGACATTCTACTGTATACTAATAATAAAGTAAAATTGTCATACAACTGTCAGTAGAATAATCTACCTACTATTAAAAAGTCGTGACTGGGATTTCTTTTTCACAAAATTTTCTATTATTTTTAATTATACGTGGGACGCACTATAAGTTTCCGGAATGAATATGAAAAAATACTATTAAAGGTACAAAATTAATTTATTGTTTTTCAAAATAATCTCCCTTGGCGTCTGTGCACTTTTTCATTCGATCAAACCAGTTTTGAAAACTTTTGTGCCACTCCCCTGTGGTGACCTCTGATACGTGTTTTTCATACTCCTCGACAGCCTCTTCTGGTGATGAAAATCGTTGACCGCGTAATTGGTTCTTAATTTTTGGGAACAGAAAAAAGTCACAAGGTGCCAGGTCGGGACTGTATGCAGGATGACTCATGAGTTCTACATTTTTCGTCTTCAAAAAGTCGTTTGTCTGTCTGGCCGTGTGAGAACTAGCATTGTCGTGGTGCAGGATGATACGGCGTTTACGGTTATTTTTACGGAGTTCGTCAATAACTTCCGGCAAACAAATGGTCGTGTACCAGTCACTATTCACGGTACGACGATTCTCTAAAGCAACAGTAGCCACGTGTCCAGTTTTATTAAAAAAAGAAGCAATCATCCGCTTAGATGCACTTTTCACGCGCGCCACTTTGGTTGGTTTCGGCTCATCTTGAAAGACCCATACGCTCGATTGCTGCTTTGTTTTGGGATCGTAGCAATAAATCCATGTTTCGTCACCTGTTACTATGTCCCAAACCAAATTTGACGCACCTTCGTTGAATCTGGTAAGCATGGCACTGCACCAAGTGACGCGGTCCGTTTTTTGAGCCTCGGTCAAGTTGTGTGGGATCCACCGCGAGCACAGCTTTCTCACACCCAAATGTTTGTGTAGGATTGATTGTATTTGACTCATGCCTATTTCTAAGGATGCGCGAATTTCATGGTAGGTCACATGCCTGTCTGTTTCAATCATACGGCGCACAGCATCGATGTTTTTGTTGGTCACAGCGGTGGACGGCCGACCATCGCGAGATTCGTCACTGAGATTGATACGACCACGCTTGAATTCTGCAAACCAGCTATAAACAGTCGTCTTGCATGGTGCTTCATTGCCAAAAGCTGTTTCAAGCCGAGCGATGCTCTGTTGAGCTGTCAAATTACACTTAAAATCGTAGAAAATCATACTACGAAAATTTTCCCGAGTTAAATCCATGTTGATGCAGACACACAATTTTTTAAATGGCGCCACAAGGTAAAAACAAAAGACAGTCAGATGAAACAAACTGCATTCTACAGCCAAAGAGTTCTATTTTCAAATGTTGCAATAAATTTTTAAATATTGTTTATGTAAGTGGCCAGTTCCGGAAACTTTTAGTGTTACCTATGTATTATTTATGATTAATTGAAAATAGGCGTTACCTTGCGGAAGTCCACCACTAAGTAAAGGATATATGAATATAATTTGCAATATTCCGCTAAACACGCGGAATATTGCAAATTATATTCATATATCCTTTACTTATATAATTTATTTTAATCATTCATTCACTCATTCATTCACAATTTTTTAAATTATTTTGTTACTACTTATTTGTTATTATTATTATATTACACTAGCTTTTGCCCGCGGCTCCGCCCGCGTGTAATTCGGTTTAACGACATGCTTTTTTCCGGGATAAAAAGCAGCCTATGTGTTAAGTTCGGGCATAAGCTATATCCATTCTAAATTTCATCAAAATCCGTTCAGCCGTCTCAGCGTGAAAGAGTAACAAACATACACACACACAAACTTTCGCATTTATAATATTACTGTGATTGTCCTGAAGCCAAAACTACCATTTTTGCGCGCAACAGAACTGTTACCAAATCACAGTTTCATGTTGTTTTCAGTTTGTACTGAGCCCACAGATAAAGATTGTGTTTTTTAAGGTTCAGTACCACAAGCGTGCCAAACGGGACCCTATTACTAAGCCTCCACTGTTTGTCTGTCTGTATGTCCGTCTGTCACAGAGGCATACAGCTTGAACCGTAAAAGGTAGCCAGTTGAAATTTTCATAGAATTAATGTCAACGTAAAAATAGTTATTTGTTATGCAAGGCTGGAAAGTTCATTTATGGCGCGAGTACCTTGTATTGAAAGCTGAGCGTAGCGAGGGTTTCAAAGGTACGAACGCTAAATAAAACTTTTCACCTCACTAAAGCGAGGAAAATGTTAGGTGCAAGAAAAACAGTTTTAATAAATATTAAACGAGTAAATACTCCAAAGTGTCCTTGATTTTCTTGTTTCAGATAGTTCAATGAAGTATGATAGTATTATTGTCTCCGAAAACGTCTTCGCGCCTTTGAGTGTCTCCATGCATTGAACAAATCGTACGCTTTTTTATGTATTTTTCGCGCGATTTTTCCGGAAGAAAACTCGACCAACTCGGCATTATGCACCGCTTGCACTAATTCTGCAGGTGTTAAATTTATATCTTCGTCGCTGCTAGCCTAGCTCATATTTTATGATTTCTTTCGATTTTATCAAAAACACACCAAAATAATGTAAGGAAAGTGAATTGAACAAAGAGAAGGAAATTTTAAAGTTTTTGTTTTTAATCAAATTTCCTTGCTGGCCAATGCGATTATTATTTAAATGAGGCTGGCACATGACATGAAATAAGTATTTCCATTTTAGTGGACTGGCTGCAGAGAATATAAACTATTACGAAACCAATGAGGTTCTATATAATATGTAACACTATTATACGAAACCTTTATTGAATAAAAAAATTCGAATATTAAAAACAATTTCCACTCTAGTGGTTAAAGTGCGCTTTTCCACCCTGATTTCGAATAATAAACAGAGCTTTTCCGAGCTTGTGAGGTGAAAATGATTTTTCTATGGGGTCTCCCTTTCCGTTTCATTATTTCTTTTTAGTTACTTGCCTTGAAAATCATAATAATATAATTTAAAAAAATCTTGTAATAAAGTGAAAGAAGCCACTCAGAAGTCACAACAAGTTCACGTTGCATCACATAAAGAGTCCAAGTGAAATATCAGAAGGCCACTACCGTTCTTAATTACACTTTAGGGTCAATTCGCGGTGACGGGTGTTATATTTGTACGCATTCAAATTGGTATAATTCCTAAATAAGAACAAACATGTCTACATTTTTATTATAATTAAATAAATTTCAATGTTCTTTTTATTTAAAACAAAAACATATCAGAAATTTTCCAGGCGTTTAGAATCAATAATAGATTTAAACCCTGTGACGGGTGTTACGAGTACTTGATTCTAAATGCTTGGATAATTTCTAATAAGTTTTTGTTTTAAATAAAAAGAACATTGAAATTTATTTAATTATAATTAAATGCAGACATATTTGTTCTTATTTAGGAATTATACCGATTTGAATTGACAAATGAAACGTCCGTCCCGCCGGATTGACCATTTAGTAAAACTTTACTCTAAAAGCTTGTACGCAACAATATATCAGAATAAGGACATCCACTTCTCGTTCATTCGAGTGAATGAACCGGCGAAAGTGAACAAAAACCGTATTTACCTGCAATATCAGATACTCAACGATGATTTACGTATTATCAATGAACCGATAGCTTTTTCTCAAGAGATAGTAATAAATAACAATTGTACACCTTTTTGCTATGTAATAAGCAGGCGCGGGGGGGCGTGGCCGAACACTCTCGCGAGCAATGATCGGACAACACCGCCACACGGGAACATTGCCCTTTCATTATAAAGAAAGGGATTGAGAATGGCGGCCGTTATACCGGGTGTAAATGGAACCACATTTTTAGGTTAAGACGGAGCCCTATAAATATCGCTCTGTTGTCTGTCTGTCCATCCGTATGTCACAGGTCTCTAGATTGCATATAGAATGAGTTACAGATCTGAAATTTGGATATGTTATGTAAAATGTTGAGTCAAAACCGAATATTGAATTAAAAATTAAATGAAATTAATTTTCAGGGATGAAATGAAAAAGGAGGCATACTTATGCATTTTTTTTTCTTCTTTCGTCATAATAAGGATTGTCATTTTCTAAGACTCGTTATGTAGAGTACAAATATATTTTTAATACGGGATCTATCTCAAAAACTAAACTAGTTAGGAATTTAGATTTTTTTGTATATTACGAGTATGTGCCATAATATACTGTATTTAAACAACAAATTACATTTTTGATTGAAAAACACTTGTACTTGTCCACTGATTTATATTATTTCCCTTACCGGTTTCGCTGTTAAAGCATTATCAAAGGTTTTTTGGTTGTTTACGTATAATATATGAATCGCTTGGCCAACTATATTAACTGTATATTAAATTAAAATAAAATCCACATCACTCTTCGCATCATGTAGATAACTATGTATTTATATTATATTAAAAAATGCTAGTTACCGTATAAAATGGTTACCCACACAGTTATTCAGTTCAAGGTCTCTGGCGCAGGGAGAAGCCTTAATGTCACGCACAAAGTATCGTGTAATGATTAATAAGTGTGTGAAGCGTCGTACATGATGTAGGTTAATGATATTATTGTCATAACGCAAACAAATTTTTAATTTTTCTTACTCTAAAATTTTGTCATTTTTTTCTAGAATTATGGGTACAATTGACACTCGGTATTGTTCAGAGCTCCTCACGTCCAGATTTACTTTTCTGAGTAACCAACAGAACCATATCTTTTGTATTTTGGGAGCACTACTTGTTCAAAAACTTCGTTTTTACTACCCATGTCGTCTTAAGGTGATAATCGTACACGAAGATATCCCACAGCGCAAGGCCGAGTTTACCGTCGGCATCATCGGCATGTCAGCAATGGAGGAAGATTACAAAAAACCGGCCAAGTGCGAGTTGGACTTGCGCAGGAATGGTTCCGTACCATTATATATAAAAACGGCAAAAAAACCATGTCTGTTGTATGGGAGTGCGCAGGTCTGACTCGCACTTGGCCGGTTTTAGTATTTGTTGTTATAGTGGCAACAGAAATACATCATCTGTGAAAATTTCAACTGTCTAACTATCACGTTCCATGAGATACAGCCTGGTAACAGACGAACAGACGGACAGACAGACAGACAGACAGACGGACAGCGGAGTTTTAGTAATTTGGGTGCGGAACCCTAAAAAGCGAAAATAACTGGTCGCGCGTAATTGGTAATGATAATTAGCGGTTTGTCTGACCGTCTGTCCGTTTTAAATATATGTAGATAATAAATAAAGATCATACCTCGAAACGTCTTGTCGTTAACCGATAAGTACAAAGTGCACGCACTACTTAAGTTTCTTTTTCTTCTTTAGTTAATTAATTTATGCTGGGCAAAAATGTCAGACAGGCTACTGAGAAACGAAAATGACGGACAATCTTTTACCAGCAAAATTAATTAATGTATTTATTTAAATATGTACAGAAATCAACAGCGATACATAGCAGATATAAAATAGATAACAAATTACTTAATATTAAGGCCAATAACAGATTTCAATTTTGAATAAATTATACATATATGAGTTCTTAAACAGTAAGATTAACAAAACAAATACACAAAAACAAAATAAAAATCAACAAAATAAAGGGGGGGGGGGTGACCAAATTCGCTCAGTTGTCAATCTGAGAAAAGAGAGAGAATTACAGTGGGTGGCCAAATTATTAGGGACAGTCCTTATTATTTGTAATTTTCGGTTTAAATGTATTTTGTGAGTAAATAACTATATTCTAAATGGTTTTCTGATGTGTTTTTGATTCTGGTATTATTTAATATTTTTTAAATGTGGCAACACTGTGAGTCTGCTACATTGTTTTTGAAAAAGGCGGTATTTTGTCATTTGCCTGCTAAATTGTGAGAATTATTGAGATCGGCTAATAGTTTCTGGAACAATTATTTGCAAGTTTTTTTGATCCAAGACTATCTAAACGTAAGTCTTATGTAATAATTTATTAGTTTTGCTAATTTTAATGCATTTATTTCGATTTGGCTGACATGTAACCGTGATACTACGTATTTTTATTTTTTCATTATAGGGAAGTCTTCAGATATATCCTCAAGAAAATCTAGGAAGATAGAAATCCTATTACTTCATTCCTCATGTTCCCAGAGGAAGATAGCAGCACACACAGGTGTTTCGAAGTCAGCGGTCAGCAGGGTTAAAATAAAAATTGATAATAAACTGCATCTAACAGTAATCCGCATCGGAAAATGTGACAGAAAAAGAATCTCTAGCCCCCATGATGACCATAAAATCAGGGAAATTTGTCTTCAAAATCGTAAAAAGAGCGTGGCACGACTGACTACAATCATAAACGAGGAAGGAATCGCCCTCTCTAAAAGGACAGTCCGGAGACGATTAGCTGAAGAGAACCTGATGGGTAGTCGCCTAGTCAAAAACCACGCCTTGCTGAGGCTATGATAAAAAAGCAACTGCAATAGGCCAGGGAACATCGGAACATGACTGTTGAGGACTGGAGTCAAGTAAATATAGCAATTATAAATTTGTTAGAACCCTGAGTGAAGTTTTTTTGTAAAATGTTAATATTTTACAGGTCTGCTTTTCCGAAGAGTAAACTTTTCAAATTTCTATGAACAAAAGCCCCTTCGCCTGACGTCGCCCAGGAGAGCAACTCCACTCGGACTCGGTTAAACACCCTGTTAGCATAATGGTTTGGTCTGTTATCTCAGCCAAAGGTATGCCCCCTCTATATCGTGCTAGTGACCATGAGGCAAGACCGGTATAAGCTAGTACTCGAAAGTCAGCTTCTGCCTCAACTTCAAGAAACCTGATAATAAGGAGTTTGTGTTTAAGCACTACTCGGCACCTTGCCATAAAGCCAGGAGTGTGACTGCGTTCCTGGCTGATAAAAACGTGTCGGTTTTGCCTTGGCCAGGAAATTTACCAGATATGAACCCCATAGAAAACCTATGGGAGCTCACGAAACGGGAGATTGCCAAAGAAGTCATCACAATCAAACAGCAAATGGTTGAAACCCTTATCAGCATTTGGCATTATGACTTCGATCACAGGCATAAAGAAAAAGTCTGCATAAAGAGCATGCCCCGACGCCTATAAGCCGTAATCGCAGCTAAGGGTGGAATTACCAAATATTGAGTAAGAAGTATCTTAGATTGTGCAGTCATCACTTTTTATTTTATATAAGTACAATTTATTATTTAATATTGTTTTTATTCTCTTAATAAATCACTCTAACAAATAAATATTAACTGATAGACATTAAGACACTTAGTCCCTCAATAAATTCACTCCAACATGAACATTTCAGTAAATTTATATTGTCCCTAATAATTTGGCCACCTATGGTATGTTTAATTAAATTACCCTCACATCACATAATAAGAAAATTACAAAACAAAACTAAGAAAAGCTTACTACAAATGTTACCAAAATTGGATTGGAAAATAGGTAGATATCTATGACTTTAGATAAAGTAGTGCATAAAACTGCACATAACTATATAGGTATTAAACTAACTCGTGTGATTATTACACGGCTCGTTTCTTAAACTCACACTTTACCACTGAACCTCCATATGTATCAGTTTCTTACTACAATTACAAAATATATGGGACTCCATATTGCGTAATTAAAACATCAACAATTATTTTATTAGTACCGACATTGTTTGTCCTGTCCGATATTAAAAAACCGATGTTTAAATAAATGTTTTAACACCGCCAAACGGCGCTGTGACAAACCTAATTTGTTTTAATACCACTTAGACAACCAATTAGCGACTAATATTTCTTCTTTTGCTTTGGACACTGCCATGCAGCCTCGAATGCTCCCACAGAACAGCTTCAATAAGGGTTAGTCCGTAAATTACTGACAATTAGGCTGGACAGCTAAGACCCTTGCCTAAGTTTACAGGCGAAAGAAAATAAAAAGTCTCAAAAAATTACAACGTCACGCAAAGACGTTTTTTTTATGGTCGGTATTATTGTACACTTGTGTCCAACTGGAACTATTACGACACTCGTGCAGCCTATACGCCAACTAGCACTCGAGTCCCAATATACATGGAATGTAATTTATAAAACATATAATAGTTGAAAAAAACTGGAATAGTAATAATAAAAACCTACAATAGCAATTTAGGTGGTAGAGCTATTGCCGGGCTCGACTGTGGAGGTACCACCATCTTACTCGCAAATCCTTCCGAAGTTATTCGGGGGAGAGTAAGAGGACAGCTCTCAGGCAAAAAACCAGTTGGCCCACCATTGCCTGGGACCGACGGATGGCGGTATATCTGTCGCAGTCATCTGGTTGAATCTGCTATTTGATTGAATGACTAGCGCGTCTATTGAATGACGACATTTAATTGAATGACTAAAGGACAACACGTCAAGTCGTTGAATGTAACGTTCAACATCTTGACTGAACGTCATTTAGCGAAGTCGTTGAATGGGATATAGCCGACTTTGTAATGTTTGGTTAGGGTGAACATGAGTTCGCAACTTAAAAGTTAACCCTACGATATTACTGTCGATTGCCGTAAGTTTCATCATTGGCCGCCAAAATTTTAGGTCGTCTATAGTGGGGTCCCATGTAGGGTGACCATAAAGATTAGGTTTGCTTATTAGGTAGGATGCTCATGAGAATTTTGGGAGAGTTAAAAATTACTGATTTATAAACTGCTAAGCTTAAAATAATAAAAGATTGTAGCATGATTTCCAATGCTCTACTTAATCTCATATTTTTGCTTCGTATAAAAAAGTGAAAAACATAGAAAAATTGATCATATTATTTCAGAAGTAATTTATTAAAATATGCGAGTCTCCAGGAATTCAAAAAGTTGTTAAATTAAGTCTTTGTCACCTAGTGAAATGAGGGTATAGATTAAAAAAAAAAACTTAAAATCACAGGATCAGTTTCATTTACAAATAACGCACTATAAAGTAAATTTAATCGAAAAATATATAAACACAGTTCTATCTATGCGAGCTGTTTGACGCCATATTTGTTTTGGTGACTACTAGCGCCACAGTGGAAAAAAATGAACTAAATTTGAATAACCTGACTGATTTTACGTCCGCTCTGTTCATAGGGCTGTGTTACAATCCGCTAACAAGTTGGACGTTGAGTGACGCTTGTTCAATCAACGTTCGGCCTAGACATTCAATTGAATTTCGTCATTCAAGGAACGCACTAGTCATTCAATCGAATAGCAGATTCAACCAGATGACTGCGACATATCCATCCCCAATTGCCGGGCCTTATATAAATCAAACTGGTGACGGGCAGTGGCGTCACTGGTGCAAGGGTTTCGGCAACGCGCTCACCAACCCGCCTGCCCAGCGTGTGTGAGTATGGGCATTTCTTCCAGGAGGACCGCCAAGAGTGGTGAACTCTGGAAAGGCCTATGTCCAGCAGTGGACGAAACAGGCCGATGGATGGATGGATGGACAATAGCAATAAGCAATCGATTTTATTAACCGTAATAAGCAAGGCCATTGAAATAATAAGTTAATACAATAAATAGAGATTTACTGTTGTCTTCTTTTTAATTAATAGTGCACAGAACCCAAATCGATCTCGAATCGTCTATTAATTAACAATGTATATATTCAGCCACTCCACTTTCGTATCTTTGTGACCCCAATTTTTGGATTTATTTTACATAATAATAATATCTGCATTATTTACAATAAATGTCATATTTTTTATATTTCGTGTCGTTCGAGATAGTGACACGACAGGTTAAATTTTGCATTTAAAATTAAATTAAGAGACGAAAATTTAATCAGCATCTATTAATGCGGTAAATAAATGTGCGATATGATGTAGACACCCATGTCCTGCTTTATCCTTGAATTGTTTACTCAAATGTTTATTGGGGTAATGGGATATCAGCCCTCTCTTTGCCTAGCCTGAATCTAGATTCAATGATTAAGCTATTAACAAGTAAAATGGCAAGAAACACGATCGAACCAGAAGTCTATTGTGAATCAGTTGTTATCGACAATTAATAGGTTTACTGGTTGATTTATTTTATTTTATTTATTTATTTAAAGAGCTGGGTCGTTTTCCTCTCATGTAACGTAATGAATCCCTCCCAGTGTGCATGCGCATGAAGGCTTATTGCGTAAAATATAATCGTATAATCGGCTTTAACAGGTAGATGAACAAAGACAAAATCTGCAGAAAGTACGGACTAATAGCAACTTTGTTTCTTCACCACCACGTCCTTATATTTAACTAGCTTTTGCCCGCGACTTCGTTCGCGTGTGTTTCGGATATAAATTCGAATCAGACTTCCCATAGATTTATATAAGGTGAAATTTAATCAACCGACCAAATTCAAACTGGAGACTCCATTACTCATCAGGAACAAGGTTTATTGACCCTCCAGGTAAAATTCGAAAAAATATTTTTTTGCCCCATATTGCCTGCACTATGAATTGTACTTAAACTAGTCCAACCAGTAAGGCAGCAAAAATAATATTTTTTGAAATTGGCCAAAAGGATTACTGAACCTAGTTCTCGATCACTAACCGAGTCTCCAGTATAAATTTGGTCGGTTGATTTAATTTCACCCTATAAATAGCCTTTGCCGTTTGCGTCTATTCAATCTTTGCCCCGTTTTCGGCTTGGGCTTTATCTTATGAACACCCCTTGTAGTCTATGTGTTGACCAGAGTACCTACGATGATAATAAATAAAGCCGCATGCAAATCCGTGGAGTGGTTCTTGAGTAAAAAAATCGTTTATTCAATCTTTGCCCTTTTTCGGCTTAAGCGTCATTTTATGAACACCCCTTGTAGTCTATGTGTTGACCAGGGTAACTACGATGATAATAAAGAAAACCGCATCCAAATCCGTTTAGTGGTTCTCGAGTTAAAACGGAACATACAGACCGACAGACAGACAGACAAGAATTCTAACAATTGTTGTTTTGGCCTCAGTACAGTACCAATAAACCATTTCATTTAAAATTTCGCGAAAATATTCAACGTACAGACACGACTTTTTTACTACTTTATTATTAGTATATACCGGGTGTAAATAGACGGCTACCATTAAATTAAACCACTTTTCCCAAGAGTCATACCCGCGGACACCCTTAGTTTAGGAAATAATTGAGTTCCAAACAAAAATGCGTGAACCCTAACGCACCGACATACGGGCGAGTTTAGAGAGAGCGTCGTCCGTGAAACCTGCAGCTGATTTGTGACTATGTAAAATGATGCAAAATAAAATGCAATGCTCACGATATATGTACTTACTACCTTATGTAGTTCATCTACTTAGTTGCGTATGTATAGAAGTCAGTAATTTCGCAATATGTACATCAGTATTTAACGGAACAATAAACTTTAAGACATTCTGGCAAAACAGCGAAGAAGGATTGCTTTATTTATATCGTCTAATTCATGAGAGTTTCGAAATTAAACACTAAACGGACGCAAATTAAAATTTTATGCAAAAAAAAATTCTATTCACGATAATAAATACAGGACTATTATAAACATGTGACGAATAACATACTTATCCCGCGGTACTCGACATTTTTCTATTTCTTTTCGAAAACATTCCTTAAACTAGCGAGTTTTTGTATTTATGAAATATTTATTTATAACTAGCTTTTTCTTGCGGCTCCGCTCGCGTGTTATTCAGTTTGACGACATGCTTTTTTCCGAGATAAAAAGTGGCTTATGTGTTAAGTTAGGGTATAAGCTATATCCATTCTAAATTTCATCCAAATCCGTTCAGCCGTTCAGCGTGAAAGAGTAACAAACATACACACACACACAAACTTTCGCATTTATAACATTAGCGTGATTAGTGTGATAGTGTGATGGACGCTAAAACAGTGGGATAAATTGTATTATACATTCCTGTTTGACATCGTTTAGTTTTCATAAAAATACATTTTGTAGATTACAAACAGTGGGAGTGCGCGCGTTTATGTCTTTCTCTCAGCATGAACAGACTAAGGCTGAAATTCAGAGTGCAGTTTGAGTCCGAACTCAAGAGGAACTCAATCTTACAAACGTCACTCTAGTATGAGATCACGTCACTTTTTGACGTTTGTAAGATTGAGTTCGGACTTCAAATGCACTCTGAATCTCAGCCTAAGGGAGAGATTCAGAGTGCATTTTGAGTCCGAACTCAATCTTAGAAACGTCAAAAAGCGACGTGATCTCATACTAAAGTGACGTTTGTAAGATTGAGTTCGGACTCAAAATGCACTCTGAATCTCAGCTTAAGACTAAGACTACTTACTGACACCAGACTCAGACCAGACTTAAGACCAGTGTGCCATAAAAAGCAGCGCCATCTTGCGATTTTCGGTACGTCTTATCCCTGGTATTCTAAACAAATATCGGGATGTTACGGCCGGAAATAGCAAGACGGCTCTTCAACCAAAATTGTTATTGTTTTAATTTTTTTATTCTTTTTTTGTTTATGTGGTGAAGTAGGTTAATTAGTCATAAGATTGTATATATTTTTATGTCATTTTTTAGATTTGTCATTTATTCGACTGATGCCGGCCTCAAAGTGGGCCGAAATATATTTCGAAAATACAATATCTTGTTATTATTGTCTCAAAGAGAACAAATGAAAAGCTTTACATAGCCAATAATATATATATTTTAATTCTCAGCATGAACGAGTGATATTGTATAGCCGCGTCTACATACTTGTGTTTTGCTTTTTGTCCTCATTGGCCCTTTTCACAGTATTGGGATCGATAATATTATATGGCATAATGTAGCACATTTAATAAGCGTCTGTCGTTTATCGTCACAACATCAAATATACAAAATGAAAAATATCATCCATCCATCCATCCATCAGCCTGTTTCGTCCACTGCTAGGCCTTTCCAGGATTTCGCCACTCTTTGCGGTCCTCCTGGAAGAAATGCCTATACTCACACACGCTGGGCAGGCGGGTTGGTGAGCGCGGTGCCGAAACCCTTGCACCAGTGATGCCGCTGCCCGTCACCAGTCTGATTTATATAAGGCCCGGCAATTGGGGATGGATATACCGCCATCCATCGTGACCTAAAGATTGACACCGACCCTACTGAACCACTTTTCCCAAGAATCATACCCGCGGACACCCTTAGTTTGGGAAATAATTGAGTTCCAAACAAAAATGCGTGAACCCTAACGCACCGACATACGGGCGAGTTTAGAGAGAGCGTCGTATTCATATTCATATCCATATCGTTTATTTGCAAGATAACGCCAAAAGTGGTATACAAATCATTTTAAAATACATTAAACATCTTACAAATAAATAGATTAGTATTACATCATTACACAACCATGTTAACTTATTATTTAATTGGTATAAATGTCCCTATATCAAAATTACAATGAAAAAAATAAATTCATACAATTATATAATAATACAATATTAATTTTAAAATATGACTGAATGTATGTCACAATAGGCACAATTAGTGAAATATAATTATGTCTACTTTACTGCTCAAAAATATCAATTAATTTATAGTACGGTTTGTCCAATAAGTAAAGCTTTAGTTTTCTTTGGAAACTTTGGAGATGTTCGCTTTCTACAATATTTTCGCTCAGGTTATTGTAGATTTTGATGCCGGAATAAACGAAACTCCTATTAAAGGTATTATAATTTGGAAAAGAAGAAGTTAATTTATTATTGTTCCTTAAAAAATGTCCTTGAATATCACCAACAGTCTTGTGATTTTTATGGTTTTTATAAACAGCTGCATGTGAGATATATGTACAGTGAAACTACCGTCAGTATTTTATGTTTGATGAACAGAGATTTACAGTGTTCGTCATATTTTGCACCATCGATAATTCTAACAGCTTTTTTCTGAAGTTTTAATATACCTTCAATGTCCACGCAATTGCCCCAAACCTCGAGACCGTATCTAATTATACTTTCAAAGTATGCAAAATAGACCATTTTTAATGTGTCACGCTTAGTTATATTAGCTAAGTTTTTCAGAGAATAGCATCCACTTGCAAGTCTTTTTTTTACCATTTCTATATGAGGTTTCCAATTAAGTAAATTATCCATCTTTACACCTAAGAACTTTATAGATTCTAAGTCCGATTAAGAGTCCGTGAAATAGCTTCAGGTTTCACGTCATGATCAAACGACTATCACTCGTAACATCCCCCTTTTTACGGACGATTTTAACGTCCTAAGCAGCCTTATCGCCGTACTTCGGACACTAATATACACTTTCTAAGGCATGCACTTCAATGTTCTCCTTCACCATCAACCCGTCTTAAGAATACAAAAAACCGGCCAAGTGCGTGTCGGGCCACGCGCAATGTATCGTTCCGTAGTAGCCCGGTACATTTTATAAATTGGTCTACTAATACAGATCGCGCCAAACTTCTAGTCCCATACATTTAGGAGAACGGTCCATACATTGTCGTGCTTAGAGAGGACTAAAAGTTTACCTGTACTCGTAAACCTGTAAAGCCTACTTAGCTCTGATAGTTTTTCTTTTAAATGTATTATATATGTACTACTTCTGTGAATTTTTTCACATATCCATAAACAGGTCGGCAGGGGGGACACTTCTACAAGCACTTTAAAACTTAATATTTCGCCAACGGATCCCTAAATCTAAAAATTGTTTTCACACGTCCATAATGTTTTTAAACGACCTATCCAACTATACCCCACACTACGGGATAACGAGAAAAAAAAATTATCCCCAATTTACGTGTATAGAAGATAAAAAAAACGAGATTTTTTTTACCATTTTCTTGGCGTAATTAATATGTATTATACCCATACCAAATTACAGCTTTCTAGTACAAATAGTCTCTGAGCTAAGCCGCGGACAGACGGACATGGCGGGTTTTGTCGGACTACGGAACCTTAAAAACGATGCACTTAAATTCGTAAAACTCGTTGGTGCATTCTGAACCGGTCGGATTCGAACCTGGCTCTCAAGATTGAGATTATTACCGCTGCTCTATCTCCAACGGAATGTGAAAACAGCCAGTTGCAATAGATATTTTCATATTCGCAACGCTGGCTCGAAGGACTAATAAGGAACTGCAGGTTGTATCGTAACTTGAAGTAACCGTACCCAGTGACCATTCACTTATTTGGAGAAACTAATGCGACTCTGTTCTGTACCTCGTGCGTAATGTCAATGAACCTATTTATTACACGGCACATAGTATCAGGGCGACCACTTCTATGTATAAACTAGAATAGCTATCGCTCTAGTGTCTTTTAGACATTCAGTAAAAATATATGCTCACCAAAAATGGGGGGCAAGTTCGGTACACAGGAAGTGCAGGACTGTCGCCTATAAAATAAGTTTGGCCGATAAAAGATCTAAATCTTTCGCGCCATGAATAGTTATTTTTTTGAATACACGTGAAAGCATAATAAAGCGACAAAAGTTATTCTTTCATTAAAATTGATGTCCACTGCTTTTTTTGCTCACTTCTTACATATTAAATTGTGAGGTGTGCAAGCAATGAATAACAATTTTATCGCATTAGTGTTGTACGGTCAGTTGCAAGCACATATGAAACGTGAACAATTTGTTTCAATGAAGAAGGTTGATAAAACAACATATCAAACTAGGCTCAAAGATGAAAATTTAGAAAATTCTTTGCGCCTGTGTGTTACTGTGGTTGATCCTAATATTGATTACCTTGTTTCTCAAGTTCAAGCTCAAGTACTTTTCTGTTTAACAAATAAAATGATAAGTGTTTAAAATAAACCGTTTTTTACAATTTCCGTTTTTTTTACATCTACGGCCCGGCCCGCGAATCCGTAACATCCTAAAGTTTGGCCCGCAACTTTCAAAAGGTTGCCCATACCTGATCTAGAGGGCGCCAAGTTCTATGGAGGTTCACTGCTTCAATGTTCACTTGATTTCAAAGAAAGTAAATTTGGCCAATTAGACAATAAGATGCTAAAAGGCCGGCGGAGCATGCGTAGTTCATACAAACGAAATACCAAAACCATCTGTAAATCATAGATATTCCTAGGGTAGTGTGTTTATTCCGATCGGATTACAGATTGTCTAGGTTCCCAAATATATATTTTGAAAGGACAGTGTTAAGGAAGATATTAAGGAATTTAAATTTCCATGGAAAACTTATTTTACTCATGTTTCATGTGTTCTTATTTTTGTTTAATTTAAAGATTATTTTGGTATTTCATTTGTATGAAATAAGCATGCTCTGCCGTTAATTTGTGATTTACGGAGAGCTTACGAAAAGGCTTATTGTAGCAATTAATCTGATGAACTTAATGGTCTAAAAATACGGTGTATTTTTAAAAACATGGCATATACCAGAGCAATGGACAAGCCCCAATTTCACTTTAAACAATAACGCTGGCCCCACGCCCCGCGGGGTCACCCTGGCGCTGGACCCCGGAGCTGGGGTCAGATCCACGGGGTCGCAGACCCACGCTATCTCTCGTTCGAATTGGGCCGCCTCGTGAAAGTTCACGCCTTGGTCCCAGAGGGGTAATTTAATGATTCACTTAAGCCTTTGTACTTTGAAAGGTTACTTACAAGGAATTCGCAAATACATAAATGACTTACGATTAGTTATGATTGTTAAGCTGTTAAGCATATTTTGTAGCCGAACTACGGCGATAGGGCTTATAATAACACGCTTGGATGTAAAAATTGTACGTGGAACGTGGTTGTACGAGTGTGGACTATGATTTTTATTTTAACACCCCCTCGGAAGTCATACCGTGACGACGTATTTTTCGTGGCTCATTAAAAAAAAAACTCCTTGACATCCACGCACCCTAATCTCATGCATGGCCATCACCGAAGCTACCACCATCACAATACCTACTTATAGCCAACCAATATTCGTGTCTATACAAAATACTCCTGAAGTCTTTGCCATTGGCCTAATTGTGATGATCTGGTAGCACAATAGGCATATCAAACAGCGTTAGCTCAGTTAGTAGGATGCTGAACTCACAATCTTCGAATCTGGA
Source organism: Ypsolopha scabrella (assembly GCA_910592155.1). Taxonomy (NCBI): domain Eukaryota; kingdom Metazoa; phylum Arthropoda; class Insecta; order Lepidoptera; family Ypsolophidae; genus Ypsolopha; species Ypsolopha scabrella. The sequence goes on along the minus strand of OU342972.1, from coordinate 5,876,419 downwards.
TTCAACCCTTCCCTTCGAGAAAAATGTCGCGCATTTACCTGCCCTTCACTACGTCCGGTGTGGGACAGGAGGTTGCGGCATCCTTATAACAGACGCATACAGATTAAATAGTACCGACTTGAATTTCCGAAGGGGTCAGGTACTGTGAAGTGATCGAGCCCTCGAACGGAGGTGGTCATAGTGCCATATCTCTGATCAACTTCTGTTTCCCTGTCCACAGGCATCAGCTACTTGTCCGGAGAGAACTTCCTGGATGTCCTAGACAACGGCGTGGAATTGTGTCTGCTGGCGGCCGTCATACACGACCGGGCCAGGGAGGCGCTCGACCAGGGGCTCATAGTCGGGGTGAGGATCTTGTAAAACCGTATAGCGTGCAACTATAAAAACTCGGTACGATTCAAGTATATACGTATTCTATAGGTAACATTTAAATGCAGCAGGCGCTGGAAGGGTAGAAAAAACCAGGGTGGGGGGTAAAAATCTCACTTATTAATTTTGGTTGTTGAACGATTTCTTCCAGAAACGTAGGCGGGTATTTGAATAAATGCAATAATTTGCCTTTATGAAAAATAAACAAAATAAAAATTATAATAAGCCGTCCGGGAGCTCCACTTCTTAAATGTTATACGAGTATACCTACGGATATGTTTGAAACGTGCCTACAAAAGATCCTTCAAATAGTATTAACTTCCCGTCTGCAATTACTACAAATAAACCGAACCAGGCAAACATATAGCCAAGAAGATATTCCTTGTTTATCCCCTGGTACTTCTAGCCGGTGCCGCAGATCCGCGGCCGCTGCTGGCAGCGCGCGGCGCGGCGCAGCTTCTTTTCCCGGGACAACACGGAGAACTTCATCACCTTCTGTCGGGAGCTGGGCGTGCACGAGAACCTGCTCTTCGAGAGCGATGACCTGGGTGAGTCTGACATTTTGGATAGATAGATTTTCTGACATGTTGAAACGCAGCAGTAACTTAGTCGGGAAGACCGCACTTTCAATCTTGGGACCCCGATCCGAATCCTAATGTACCTAATGAGTTTTTCGGAATTTATGTGCATAATATACAAATTTTGTAAGGTAAGTAAGTATACAACTAGTTCATAGTTTTAGCGACGTCAAAAATGCAGCTTCTATCCTGCTTGTGTTTTCACTCATACCGCGTTTCTGAGTGTACGAGTGAGCAAGTATGATGAAAAGAGACTGTATCGACGCCGTGTGTAAGACCCCCTAAACGGTGAGGGAAAACACTGGTAAATCAGAACCCTAAATAACGTGTATTTGTGCTCAAAATACAGCGATAATAAGGTACGTAAAGTATAGGTATACCTGTTACGTAGTCCGTTGGTAAAAAGATGTTACACGTAGTTCTAGTGAAAGTGTTATCTATGGTCCATTCTCGGATACTCTTCTGAGACTCCCTCTGAGAACTTTCTGTGTAAGTACGGTAGTAAATTTTGGGCAAGGCACGATAAGCCAAAGAGAATATAATATACTACGTAACACGATAAGCAATGAAATGAGTGCTTCCGGATTATGTGTGCTTCGGCGGTTTAGGTTTATAGAGAGGATGAATGAAACAAGAATGATAAATCTATTATTCCTATGAGCGCGCGCAAGTGGAAGGTAAAGCTCGACCGGGCCGCCTTGGTAGGATGTTTGCTGCACTAGAGCAAAATAGAAGAAACCCGAAATGGAAGAGCGTGTGCGAGTAAATTAATAGACGTAGAAGTATGTCAGGATCTTAGCAGATGGAAGTCGGTCGTTTCTGCCGACCCGGAGAGATAGGCGATATAATGATAGATACGATACGGATGTAATAATTTAATAATGCATGTATTTATTTGGGAAATTGTTCCAGTTCTCCACAATCAGCCGCGGCAGGTGATCCTCTGTCTGCTGGAGGTGGCCCGGCTCGCTACCAAGTTCAACGTGGAGCCACCAGGGCTCGTGCAGCTCGAGAAGGAGATAGCGATGGAGGAGCGAGACTCGGGGCTGGACTCCGCCATGTCGGGCGCCGCCTGGCAGTTCCGGGACTCCTCGCCCGCGCCCCTCAGAGACAAGTGAGTAACTCCTTATCTCTTTTTATTCCCTGGTTCATTGTCAGAAGAGTGAGTAGCTCCTTATCACTTTTTATAGAATAGAATAGGTCTTTATTTGCATGGTTCATTATTCATGGTTTATTATTCCCTGGTTCATTGTCAAAAGTTTGTTCTTTGTCGTACTCTAGTCATTAAAATTGTTGATTAACCATTTACTGATTCTCAAGGTCCCAAAATTGTGTTTTAAGATATCTAGATATTGGACTTTAAAGCTTGTTACAAGAGCCCGCGCCAACAAATATGTGCTCCGGCGATAATAGTGGAATGTGAACCGAAATTTCTTAATTCGCTTCTTTTTTGGTTAAATTAAACTCTTAGGGACATTTTAGATACAGGAAAAAAATTTGAAAAATTAACTAAATCAACTGTAAAACACATAACACGATGATATTGGCAGAATTATAAACTCTGCTTTCTTTGTTTGAGAATTTGCCGGGTTATTCCACTAATCCCCATTGACAATCCCCATTGACGGCTCAAGAGCCCATGATGGGGATTTGTGGAAGAAAATTTCACAAATCCCCATTAGTTTAGAAATGAAATATAAATAACATCATAGTACCTGATTAATAATAAAGAGACAAGAAGTCTTTATTTCTTATGGAGGTAAATAAAATCTTAGTTTTACACTTACTATTAAAATCAAAGTTTTTAAATGTCGTATTATTTTATAAAATCACAGTTTTAAAATTATTAATAAAATTACATGGGCTCTATGAGCCGTCAAGGGGACACAGCAGATTAGTGGAAGAAAAGATTGATGGAATTGTCAATAGGGATTAGTGGAATAACCCAATTTGCCAGAAAAAGTATCTATGAATTTTATTTCACAAGTAGTATTTATAATTTATATAAGTTTAACTACTCATCACAACAACCACTTATATAACCTATTGTTTGATGATCGTAATACGGACTAAGAAATGTGTTCTGCTGTGTTTCCAGGTCAACAATAGACCCACCGCCTTCATCTCCAGACATAAATGAAAGTAAGTATCTGCCTTCAAACCTCCACTCTCTTGATCTGATGACATATCTGATACCCTGGTATATTCCAGCACAACTGTCGGTGCCGGACGCCGTGGAGACAGAGAGCACAAAGTCTGAGGGAACTGTGGACAGCACGGATTCTGACGTGCCACTCAAACCTACCAACGATCTCGACAAAAGGGTGAGTTGACTACTCAATCTAGTAATATTGGGCTGGACATAAGCATCTCCAAGAGTACGCCACATTTTTCTTTCATCGGCCATCCTCATCCAGCCACTACCATTGCTTCTCTCTCTAGAAAAATTAGGATTTTTTTTCTTCACACCAGTTATACATCTTTAGTTTGAGTCTCGGACTTTTTAGTTTGCCTGGTACAAGCATCAATTCTTCGCCTTAGCATCGTTAAGTGGCTCACCAAAACATGAAATGCCTCTTCAAAATCCCCTCTCGTCAGCGTTAAGTTTGAACTAACCGTTCCATTTGAACCCATTGCCCCAGTATTCGTCGTCCGTTCTATGAATAACCGTTACCCCAAACTCAGTACCTATTAAAGTATTAGACCTGACCCGAGTCTGGACTGAGTGGATGCTTTCCTCTCCAGGTACAGCTGGTGACGCGTCTGTTGGAGCGCGGCTGCAGCTGCAGCTCCGGGAAGTGCTCCAAGCTGCTGAAGGTCAAAAAGGTCGGCGAAGGAAGGTACAACATCGCCGGGAGGAACGTCTTCATACGGGTCAGTAACTCACGATGGCAGAATTAATGTTATTCCAAAGTCTCATGGTACCCTGGTAATTTTTATTTTCCAGATATGCTGATGGAAGTAAGATAGGTATAGAGACAGGATTAGACTAGTTAAGAAGTCCAATAAAAAATAACCTCCAGGGCCAGTTTTACCACCAATAACGTTAGAATAGAGAATATGCATGTCGTTTAAATAAGTAATTTATTGAGGTTTTTGTATTCTATTTACTCAGTAGCATTTAATGATGACCACGGGAAACTATTTTATTTTATAGTTTTGTAATTATTTCCATTTCAAAAAACAACATTTTGATGAAATGAAACGCAAATGCAAAACGCGTCACCATTGCCTAACTGCCTTTTGTGACAAAGTGAGTACATGTCACTAATATTATTAATGCGAAAGTTTGTGTGTGTGTGTGTGTTTGTTACTCTTTCACGCAGAAACGGCTGGACGGATTTGGATGAAATTTAGAATAAATATAGCTTTTACCCTAACTTAACACATAAGCTAATTTTATCCCGGAGAAAAGCATGTAGTTAAACCGATAAACACGCGGGCGGAGCCGCGGACAAAAGCTAGTTTCATGATAAAATATTAAGTTCAAAATTAATAAATGTAAAATAAAACCCTCAAATATTTTGTAATAGGTGGTTTTAATCAAAAATAATGAAAAAAAAACCGGCCACTCGCCATACACCGCAAGCAAGAGCAGTATCATGTGACGTCACTTGATGCGCGCTAAAATGGCAGCCGTTTGAATTGTAGAAGATTATTATAAAGCTTATTTTGATTTTATAACTATGAAATATGGATAATTTAGTTGTAAATTCTTATTCATAGCCCTAAATTAATCATATATTAACGATTAGTGCATAAAAAAAATTTCATGCTGAAATGAAATGGGGCCTTAAGTTTGTTTGTCGCACCCTGCCACAGCATAAGCTTAAGACGACCTTGAAAAACTTTTAAATCTTCTCAAAACCTTATTCTGAAGTTCTAATAAGACGTTTTGTTTTTCTTCCAGCTGCTGAAAGGTCGCCACATGATGGTGCGCGTGGGCGGCGGCTGGGACACCCTCGAGCACTTCCTGTCTCGTCACGAGCCGTGCCAGGTGCGCCTCGTGACGCAGGGCCGACGCGACGTGCTGCCTGTGCCCCTCCCCGCCCCACACGACCCTGCACCCCTCCGCAAGAGCGTCTCCCCCCTCACCAGCAAGGAGTCTTCCATCGCCGGCACTGTCTCACCAGCTTCCTCCATCAGCGGGAAGCTCTCGCCCATCGAGAAGAGCGGTAGAAATACCAGGGCTTCCAGCAAAGCGAGCTCGGGGAAGAGCTCTCCCGATGGAAGACGAACTTCCACGCCGACGAGACCCGCTTCCGCTAAAACCCTCAGATCCGCTTTAACTCTGCCTTTGAACAAAGACACTGTTGATAGCAAAGCTCCTGTCCGCACGCGAAAGCAATCCGCACCGGCTTCCTTTAGCACACCCAACACTCCTACCTGCAGGACTGTTCGGACGCCCCCTATCGAACATCGAAAGTCACTGACTTCTGCCGCCAGCAACGCGCCAAAAAAGTCACGGTCCATGAGCTTGGCGATGCAGAAAGACGATAAAAAGCAATACAGTGGGACGTCGGTAAACCAAGCGACGAAGAATCGAAGCACGAGCCTAGCCTCCACTCCAACCGACACACCAAGGAAGACTCGAAGTCAGAGCCTCGCGTCAACTCCCGTCAATGAGCCCAAGAAGTCGTTCTGTGGCGCGGACAAGTTGAACTTTGGGAAAAAGACTCGCAGTATGAGTCTGGCTGCGCCCGTTGCCTTTAGGCCCATAAACAAGAGCGTCTCGGTGACAGTACCCGGCGCCATGACTCAAGCCGCCATAGAGGAGAGTATCCGGTTGTCGCTCGCGGCTACCATCGCCGACAACTCCACTAATAAGCCCTTCCTCCACATCAAAGCTAAATACCGGAGTCCTCCGCCCCGGGAGGTGCCTCCCAGATAATTTGATAACTTCATTCCATTAGTTTTAACATTTGACGTTGCTCCAGAAAACTAACTACTGCAGATGTCGCCATTGTTGCGAAGTTCAGTTTTTTATCTTTTTCATACGCCATTCCGTACGTCTTTCGTCTGGCGATTCTTTAAAACGGACGTCGCGATTACGTCTAGTGTTATAGTGTGGGGCTAATCAACATTTAAGTTTAACCTGGGAATTTTAAAGTGCAATTACGTTTTAAGTTCAGTTGAACCGCTAATTTTGAGAAGGGCATAGTATTAACTCGTCCAGATATCGAGTTTTAATAACAATATGGTGTGCGATCTGTACGGGTTAACGAAACAACAGACACAGTGTATAATGGCACAAGAATCTATCTTTCATTGTCAGTATCACAAGACTAGCAAATACCCTTTTTAAAGTTAGCGATTCAGGTATTATCATTTAAGTTAGGTGTTATATTTAAGCATGAGGTAGATCTCTTAACTAAGTAATCTCATTATTCATAACTCATAACTACCGTCATTTTTTCATAGCATATTCACACATTTTCTCATGTAACTCGATTAGTGTAAAAGTGAGACTAGTCATAATGATGTTTTTATGTTATGAAACAAACTAATTTATAATCTGAAGTGCTAAAGAATCTGATTTTTATTTTGTGATAATTTAATTCATTTATTATTTTCATTAATTTAATTTCATCGTTTTCGTATTGTTTTATTTTTCTAAATTTAGTTTTGTAATGTAATTTCAATGCCATTATTTTCAATATATTACTTTAATTGATTTGATTTCCAATAAAAAATATCAATTGAGTTCCGTTTTGTTGTCATTTTATTTTCCTTTTTAATAGTTATAACAATTTTATTAATCACAATAAATATATTATATACTTTATTTCAATAGTATAACTCACAGTTTACCCATCTATCAGCATAGATTGAAGGTAGAATAGTCAAGACCTGGTGGCCTCGGCACTGCAACTTTATCGGTACAAACATAGTTGTCGTCAAAATTAACACATATCTCATATTTTCATACGATATTTTTGCACTAACCGGTAGATAGACGACCAGTAGATAGAGAACAAATAATTTGTAAACTCTTAGATAACGCATCAGCATCACTACCTACAGATTGAAAAACCTTTTAAGTAATACCCTTCATATCAACAGAAATCTTAAAGGCTAGTTTGTAGCTATACTTACATTCAAAATAACTAGTTGTATATATTATATTAATACTTATCCACTAACATCTAAGAGAGCTTAGCTTTAGAAACGAACGTAATCATTAATTACTGCCAAAAACATGGTTAACTGCAATATTGTGCCAATAATTTTAACTTCCACTGTACCGTATATTTGATAATAAACTTTTTCTACACCACAACGAAATGTAGTTTCAATTCACATACATTGTCATGCGACCAGCACTCATACAAATTACTGGGGTCATCAGCAGCTCCATTGTGTAGAAACACGTTACATAAAAATAGTGTATTTTGGTGCCGATTATTTTTCATCAAGCTTATACACATTGAGATGTAGAAAACGTAAGTACACAAATACCGTTTAGAAAATACCCAACTTCATTGAACCTTTTTGCTGCATTAAGTTTATCCGCCATTTTGTTCCTCAGTGTGGTCGCAAGATGGCGGCTCCGGTGACGTCACAGCCGCGTCAGCCAATCACCGTGCCGATGCGCGCGTCCGTCACTCCGAACAAGCGACGGTACACTTACTATAACAAGATGTTCCGACCGATGTGCTACGAATTGCCGCAGCCTTTCTCCGTGTCTTTAGTGTGAACTATACTCGTTTATTATTATGAAGCAGCGTAGCATCAGTCGTCGAAAGGACTCTCATGTTGAGATCCGGATTCGAATTCTTTAGGCGTGCACCAATAAGTTTTTCTAAATTTATTGGACACTTATCACTTGCTGACGGTGAAGAAAAACACTGAGGTCAACCTTCATACCCTAAAAAGCGTGTATTTGAGATCGAAGTACGGCGACATCATGTTGGGACGTAAAAATCGTCGGTGAAGAGAGGGTATAAGAGTGTTTCTGTTCCACTAACAGTCTACGCACGGAAACACCTCTGACACCTCTTCGGGGATATAAATCCTGAAGATTTGTGTAATTTATCATCATAGTCCTATCTAAAAGATAGAACTTTAGATGTTGTCAATTTTTATCTTCTATATCGTGTATTGAGTGCACAATAAACAAGGAATGGGGTAACATTAGACACTCTTTATAATTTCATGATTTTATTGAATACCTCGATTAGGTAAATACAAATTATTTTAAAAAGAAAAATAATGTATAAAAGTTCAATATAGGTACTTAAAAATAAACACGAGGAATGAAAACATTAAATGCAAAGTGGCTAGAAATTACTTTCAAAATATAAAAAGCTCCCAGATTTCGCACTCGGAAAAGAAGAGATGATAAAATTATTTTAATAAAATTGACGAAGCATAGAAATTCAAACGTTTGCGTTTGGTACACATAATTAGCAAATGAACTCAGAAGCTAATTTTCTGGTTGTTTTCAATGAGAAAACGTAACTTTCGATTTCTTTGCAATGTCTACACTTACGCGTTATGTTGCTATGTTAAAACCACAAGATGAATTGTAAATAATCTCTAGGAATCAGTGTTAAAGTTAGATAATAATATAATAAGTGATTATTCGGGGTTAAATAAACTATTTAAACATAACTATATTATGTTTACTTTTCATACAAAACCTAAGCGCTAAATATTAAATATACTTACAATAAGTTGCAGTTAGATGCAAATTATTCAAGTTTAAATACATTTGGTAATACCATCATACAATATGACTTACATATAAATTAATTTGGCCAATATGACTCAATAGTTTCGTATTAATTTACCTATTTTATGCTTTCAACAAACATTAAATGGGTCTATGCAGTTACTTAAAATAAAATGGTTACAATTCATAAGCTATTCGATGATTTTGGAAGTAAATAGACCTGTGTCGATCGATCATGTCTCGCGACCCGGGTCGATCACCGATCTTGATCCATCAGTTATTATAGTCTATGAGTTTTGTTCACGATACATGTTAAAGACTGCGTAAAATATTTATATGAGATATTGTGCAGCGCCCCTAGCGGCTTACGAGAGGAAACAGCATTTCTCATACAAAATATTTTACGCAGTCGGTAACGTGTATCGTGACCAAAACTCATGTTATGCCTAATGGTGGTTGGGTCAAAATGATTCGATCGTTCGATCACGCGAGTCGCTCGATGGAGCCCACGAAGGAAACAAAACTTTTCGTGTCTTGTCCGAGTCGGTAAGTACTCTGATTTTTGTGCATAGATTAATTGAACGAGCGGCAAAGTTCTCACGAGTCTACTTGAACAATCCGGCGTTTGTTTCATGTATGAATGTTTGTTCTCGAGTATCGAGTATCGTTGATCGGAATGCCATGAAATTTGGCGGGCGAGTAAATAAGGCAAAAAGATTTTTAAAGTTCAAACATGAGCCAAATCGGTCAAGCGCGAATCGGGCGAGCGCAAGTTCATAGTTAGCGAACTACTAGTTAAGTTTTGCGAGTGAATGGTGTCGATTCGATGTAATAAGACTAAACGTATTTGACAGGACTAAACTTGACGTAAGCATTCTGTATTTTTCTTCTGTATTGAAGGACAAGACGCTTAAAATAAGGTTGGTCCCGTCAAATAAGTTGACCGAATCGACAATTTACTCTCTTTTACGTACGCCGCGCGGCTGCAGTGGCAGTGGATAAAAAATGATCGTGTTTTTGAGATCGATGATTCAATCACTCGCGAATGGGTTGTGAACGAATCAGTTATTCGACCAATAATGATCAACCCAGGTCTAGTGGTAATATCATTTAGAAACGCTATAAAACGGTCGCGTAATCTACTTTGTGCAATGATAAGTAATTTATACACTCGATTGAACTTCCCATAAATTTAACTGAAAAATCGATATCCAATCAATCCAATATTTTTTTATGATGCCGAAAATGCAAGCTCGCACTAAAGTGAATTAAATATAAATTTAAATCCCTAGGCAGTTCATAGCTATTGATATAAACTTTTGTCGAGAACTAAAATTATTCGGAAACAGATTCGGTGTTTTGTAATTACGTTCCGCACACACCAGAAGCTGCGTTCATGTAGCTCGTAAAAATGTTCTATATCTTGCAATAAACAAGCTAGCCCTATTATTTACGGGGCTTTCTTTTGTTTAGCGACTTTTAATGACGCAATTTTTTTTTCATAATAATATATTTAAATTTTGAAAAGAGATTCGTTTTTGCCTACTATAAACTCATGAAGCATTTGTAGTAACAATTCTTATTCAGAAATGCTTGTAAAACATAAAACACGTGTCTTGTTAATCCAATGTTTAGAACATATCACGTTGGTCTTATAAAGATATTTATTGGGAGAAAATGTTACATCGAAATATGTAATGTAAAATTATTTTTGATTTTTTGATGTTTCAATATTGAGGGGGTGGGGATAAGACACCCATATCCCCCCTGTTTACGGTTACACTACAACCGACATGTGTTCGACCAATTAAATACAATGCGTTTAAAATAATAATAGGACGGGCTTTCGGCTAAATTCACTCGCAAGCCATCTCTCTGGGTATGGTCATGGTATTCAACACGTTCACTACGCTCAGCTATCGTTGGTCAGTACATAGGTGGTTACGTAAACAAACCAAACAATTCGTACTTGACATCGTGACCGAACATTGATGTGTCCACGATGTGTCAAACTGCAACTTTTGTTCTTTTCGTGGAATACTCGAACAGAACATTTTAGGAACATCGGAAAGTACACTTAGTACCACTACCGAAGAAATTATTATTAGCAGCCGTTCCCCCAGTTCCATGTTCGTTATTTTCATTCCTTTTATTTTTCGCGCGCTTTTTTTGACAGATAACGAAAAGCCACAACAAAGTCCACGATCACGGTCATGACTTTCAACACGTTCGCCATTGTGGCCTGGGCTGAGTTCAGTTTGATCACCCGCTCACGCCCGGCGATCATGACATCTCTTTTACACGCGTTGAATTTGTATGTGCTATCCTGCTGTCAATGATGAGCGGGCGATCAAACTGAACGCGGCCCTTAAGTTAGCTGTGCAACCACGTTTTTCCCAACGATTTTGGACGTTTGTTAGCGACTGTGACCTAATCGTGGGTTTTTTCGGTGGAAAATCATTTTTGGTGGTTCCGTAACCGCTTCCCGTGTCTAGTATGGCGCAAAAGGGAGCGACAACAAAATAGCGCAGGGTTGATCATATTCCACAAGTTTATAACAAGCTTATCAATATTCTTATTCTAAACGCATTGTAATGTCGAACTTTCTCCTACGACAGATACGGCTTCTACATGAACGCGGCAATTCCCTATCTTTAAACTCCTCTAATGCTTCTGTGCTCCTGGTACAATAAATCAAACTTAGCCTCTTTCTTATACAAAAACATCCGATTTTAGAAGACCACAAAAGTATTAGTACAACGCCTCTCTGACTCCATCCCTCTCTCTCTGACTCCATCTCTCTCTCTCCCTTACTTCTTCTTACTCTTCCCTAGAGTGAGGGTGTGATGGCTCTGCGTTGTCTGCTGCTTGCGTCGGTTGAACTCGATAGTGTCGTCTTCTATCTTCTTGCGGAGTTCTTCCAGACGCTTCTTCTCTTCCGTATGGTCCTTCTTCAGTTTGTCGAACTTCGCGTGCAGCTGGAAAAGGTATTTTTTATAAAATGTTAGTATCGCCTTTTCTAGCAAAGGGAGATCTATCTATAGTTCCTGCCTACCCCACTGGGAGACAAGCGTGCGAATAAAACAAGACTATAGTGGGCTAAATTTGCAATTTTACTTACAATAGGGCAACCGTATGATCGTGAAATTATCGAGTAAGCGCAATTATTTATCTTATACTTTTTGTCCGCGACTTCGTGCGCGCCGCCCAGCTATTTCTGAATATACGTGACTCAGTCTAAAAATACCATCTAGTTGTTAATTCAATAACCAATTAATACATCCCTTGTCCCTCGACATCGAGTTTGGGAAACAATGTAATGTTCAAGATTTATTGCAATTTGAAATTTTCCCTTCATATTGGCGCATGGGACACTACCTTGGTGCATAGAACTCGTAAGAAGTTAACAACATCACCCAAAAAAACATGTGTACCTATTTTTTGGCGCCATCCAGTGGTACGTGTTGGTAAAATATATATGTATTGCACAGTATTTTGTATTGTTTCTCAAAATTTATAACGTTATAAGCTATTCCAAAGTCATTCAACTAGTCATCAGTGGAAACATCATCGAAATAAGTTTACGTGGATCGCAAGCGTAAGTTGTAAAGACAGACCGACAAAAAAAGAACGGATCTAAAAAGATCACTTTCTTACAATTTTATTCCATAAAAAATGTGGGCACAGTATAGGTAACAACTGCGGTGCGACCGCGACTGTCGTAAACCGAGTTGAACCGAGTTTTTGGGGGGGGGGGGGATCGTTTCGGCCCGTTTGAAAGGAGATAGAATACTATTACTTATGTATTTATACTAGGATGTGTGTGAGAGAGGGTTTGCGCGTGTGTACCTCCTTCTCGGCCTCCTTGAGCTCAGCCTCCTTCTCCTTGACTCGCTGCACGAACATCTGCCGCATCTCGTCCTCCTTGCCCTGCAGCTCTGCGAGGTGAGCGAGACGCTTCGCCTCGAACGTCTGCTGGAACGACACCTGCGACACAAATATATTTGTTAAGAAACCCACCGGTCAAGAGCTACTCACACTGGAACAATTTATGTACCAATACTACGAGTACAATGAGCAGCCAATAGACTAATTGTTACGTCATCGGGTCAGCTTCCTGCCTGTCAGCGCGATATTGACCTTTATGTGTATACACTCACGGGCTTGTTCTCAGCGTCGACGTCGGTGAAGCCCATCTGCTGGAGCCGCCGGCGCCGGTACAGCTCGTAGTGCCGCCCGTGCGTCTTCTCTCGCATGTCCTCCATGTTGGTACGGATCAGCATCTCGCGGAGCTTCACGAAGTCGCAGTGGGATTCGTTTTCCACTGGAACAGAACACCACTTTAAACGATATACGACATTAATATGCAGCATCGAAACAAATAATTATACTAATATTGTAGCAGCTTTCACCACTGTGTTTAAAAATGTCGGTAGTTTTTTCTTCTCATACTTTTTATTAGGGTTCCGTACTCGAAGGGTGCCAAACGGGACCCTATTACTAAGCCTCCGCTGTCTGTCCGTCACAGGGGTCTACAGTCTCAACGGTAGTATGTAGATAGTTTAAATATTTACAAAATACCCGTTATTATGGCCTCTACCACGACACTAAAACATGAAAAGAATGAAATTTAAGGAACCCTCCTTATACTTTAACCCTACATACTCTAAAAGTAAAATAAAAAATAATAAAAAGTAGAGTTCCGTACGCAGACGGTGCCAGATTTAGTGCGCGAGTCCGACTCGCACTTAGCCAAATTACTTATTATATTTGCAGGATAAGATCAACCTCCTTTTCATCTAAAGAAGCCACAAAATACTCCGTCTATTCAATATCTATGTCAAATGTTGATCCAAGACTGAATTAAGAGCGCCGTGAGGAGTGCTGGCGAGTCAACGAAACCAGGCGACCGGCGGCGTCTTTACTTTCCCGTGTACAATAGGAGGCAGTACTGCCTTGAAACACGCACGGGTTTGTTGCGCTAATTCCCTTTCCAAACTCGTGTTCAATTCCAGGCACGTGTCCTTCAATCGCGCACGGGTTTGCAACGCAAACGGTTCTTCTAAACACGTGTTCAAGGCGATGAATGGAACTTAGGCATGAAGTTCGCGCGTAAACTTCACCGCTCGCGTCTCCGTACTTCGCCATAGGGATGTCGACTCTTTCTAAAAAAGATCGATTTTGAGATCGATTTAGAATCGTGGTGAAAAAATCGATCAAAAAAAAATCGGCACAGAAAAGATCGATTCACAAAAATCGATTCAAAATCGGAATGAAAATTCACTCAATTAGCGTTAATTAAATTTTATTTATGCTGGTAATCTAGGTAAAAATTCACAAGCTTAAATTTTTCCTGAGTTAATTGTAAGTAAAATTAGTTGTTTTCTCATAAATAAAACATTAATTAAAATATTTATTAAGGAGAGGTTATCCAGCGAAAACTGTCCTGCTCCAACGCTTTCATTTTTCACATGTTTATTCTGCTCAGCGGAAGCGCGCCGCTTGGAAAACTCGTGGTTTCAAGATGTTTTTATTTATTATTTTGAAATCATATTTTTAATATGACGGCCCTTTCATATTACATTTTTAAGACATTTATTTTAGTATAAGTTTTATTGTCCAAAACTTAACATTGCTCAAATGAAATTATATTTACATCATTGTTCAGGCCTATCTTTGCGATTTAAATGGATCTAGGAAAATGTAAGTAATCGTACACGATTACATCAAATAGCCGAAATATCAAGATCAATGAGTGAAATATAACATTTCTTGCAAAATTTAATCATCGCTTTTTATTGTTTTAAAATGAATATGAAAAGAGACAAAATCGGGATAACCCCCCATAAAGTTTTATTGCCAAAGTAACTTAAAATGCACATACATAACATTATTATTATGTTAATATTATGTAACAATATTTCTGAATCTCAATTACCTACTCTAACTTCCTATCTTCAAATGCAAGGCTCTTCATACAAAATAATGTTGAAATCAAATACTGCCGAAAACATAATTAAATGTAGGTGCTCTTTTTAACTGTATGTGATTTGTTAGGAAAATTATCCGTGAAACAGCAAAAAATCGTGTGCGTGACACAATTTTGTTCTAATAAAAAATAAATTAAATTCAAATTCAAATTGTTTATTTGTAAAATAGATACATAAAGTATACGTTTTACATGTCAAATCTAATCTGTATAAAAATAATATTTTATGATTAACAAAAATGATACGGGAAAAATATAAAAAAACTATATTTAAGTTGGGCTACAAAAGCTAAATGCATAAAATAAAGACTTATTGGAATACGAATATTAATATAACTACACAATGCAATTAATATATAAGTTGATAAATAAACTGAATAGACCCTAAATAAATATAATGCCTAGCCAAATATATACTAACACAAGTAAGAAATTAAAATATTGTATATACATACCTACATAATTCAATGAATAAATAAGTTAATAGATAAATAAACTATAAATAGATATAATGCCTAAATCCGCCCATTCGATTAATCTTGCTAAGAAGAAGGGCAAGAAACTTAGCAAGATCATGTCTTTTTTATCATTTTTTGTTTGATAAACACTTGTACTTGTCCACTTATTTATATTATCAGTTTTTTTTTTCTGAATATGCCTTAATACTATTACAGTTTTTTTTAACTTATATAAAATAATACTAAACAATGTATTAAAAAAGGATAAAAATATAAAAGACAGAAGGAAATTGTGTCATGAGAAAAAAATAAAAAATATGTCTTAGTCTACCTGTCTAATGAGGTAGTAAGTTAAAATACTAAGCAAAACATCATCCACCTGTCTCATATAGTTTATCACTTTTTTGATAGTCAGATTATCAACTAAGTAATAAATGCTAAGTTTAAGTTATACAATGTTCATGTCAATATGTAAAAAGAAATGTCAAAATAATAATAAAAAACAATATAAAAATATTAGTCTACATAAAAACAGACGATTTGAAACATAAATCAGTTAGAAAATAAACGAACAGTAGTATCAATCAATATTCTCATGACACCAAGCGTCACTATCATCCAAATAGTCATTAATTTTATAATATGCTTTTCTCAAGAGTCCCTGCTTAATATATAACTTGAACTTATTTTCTGAAAAACTAAGGACCTCATTTGGAAGTTTATTGTAAAATCTTATACCATGTCCTACAAAAGAGGTGCCTACTTTTGCAAGTCTAATTTTTGGAAAAGCCAGTTTATGTTTCTTCCTAGTGTCTATAGAGTGATTCTCACCGAGCCTAGGGAAATTATCGATATTTTTTCTGATATATTTAATAACTTGGTAAATAAATTCACAAGTAACTGTTAAAATATTAATTTCTTTGAATTTTTCTCTTAATGAATCCCGATGCTTCATATTGTAAATAGCACGGATTGCTCTCTTTTGCAAAACAAAGACTGCGTTTATATCCGCAGCTCTACCCCACAGCAACATACCATATGACATAATGCTGTGAAAATAACTAAAGTACAGCAATCTAGCAGTATCCTCATCAGTAATTTACCTCATCCGTCTAACAGCGTATGCGGCTGAACTTAAGACTAAAGTTAGAACTAAAGACCCGAGTTTTCATGCTCATTTACCATAAAATGCCCCAAAATAAACACGGATTTGTGGCGTTCAATTGCGCGTAGGCTAATTACAAAACCCGTGCGCGATTGAAGGACACGTGCCTGGAATTGAACACGAGTTTGGAAAGGGAATTAGCGCAATAAACCCGTGCGTGTTTCAAGGCAGTACTGCCTCCTATTGTACACGGGAAAGCAAAGACGCCGACCGCCGGTCAGCGGTCACGGCTAACGGCCCAGCCGTTACCTGTCGCGGTTAGCGTTTTAAAGAAACCAATGCCTTATTTCAGTAATTAGCATTTACAAGATATACCAAGTGTCCTAAAAGTCAACGTCATCCCTTAGATGGAAGGCTGATAGCCCAGCGCATCATGACAAACCAGATGACGTTTTTGTTTTTCCTTTATCACGATGCTAAAGGTCCTGCTCTAACGATTTAGTTTTTAGGGTTCCGTACTGAAAGGGTAACCAACGGGACCCAATTACTAAGGCTCCGATGTCCGTCTGTCTGTCTGTCCGTCTGTCACCAGGCTGTATCTCATGAACCATGATAGTTAGACAGTTGAAATTTTCTGTTTCCGATATACCAACAAATACTAAAGCCGGCCAAGTGCGAGTCGGACCTGCGCACTCCCATACAACAGACATGATTTTTTTGCCGTTTTTATAGATATTGGTACGGAACCCTTCGCGCTCGAGTCCGACTCGCACTTGGCCGGAAATTGTCTATTCTGCTCTAATCAACTACCACACAGACAAAAATTCACTTATTTTGAAATTGCGGCTACATTAGGAAATTAACTATAATTTATTTTTATGTAATAAAGATTGTCATTTTTATTTAGTACCTGGGTGTAGTAGTTTCGTTTTGAAACGTTTTGAAATATAGAAGCTCAATTGTTTTTCACGTGAAATTAGTACTTATTTAAAAGCAATAGACGAAACTGAATCCGTTGCTAAAATAAAGTTTAGCATTGTATTGTAGCATTTAGCCCCTTAAAGGTTTTTCATTTTTTTTTATTGTATGAAGGCGAGGCATGGATAAACTTTTAATTTCAAATCGGCGCCTTAGGGGAGTGGAGTGAGGGGGACTTACTCCATACAAATATGCGCTCACGAATTAGCTTATGCCGTGAGGTCGTATGCGGCAAAACAGTATTTTTCATTTAAAATGACTACTATAAGCAATTTAATAAATCCAATCGGCCATATTGAAGTGTATTTGTAGACTAATTTAAATAAAAAACTTAGAGGCTTCATTCGCTCCCGTTTGTCACTAAAATAGAAATCTCTGTTTTAAAAGAGGTTTTCTACATATTTTTTTCTCTAATATGAAAATTAATCAATCAACTATATCTTCGGGCAAAATGATGTCAATGAAATGCTTAATCTAGTACATAAATTGTTAATTACATATGTTTTTTTATTGCTGAGAAAAATGGAGATCCATGTCGCCAAAATTTCGTGGCGTCGCCTTAATTATTTAAGTTTGCGTAACAAAATCCTTACCTAAGAATTTAGAAACTATGATAGATATTTATAAGAATTTAGCTTTGACACTCGAAAAACTAGTCGAACTTCACAAATTTTACGAAAGTGCAAATAACTCGAAAAAAGCTATTTATTTATTTGAATAGATTTTTCACCGAAATTATCAATGATATTCTTTAGTGTATGGATGTTTAAATTCATATAATACGTGGGACGCACTATAAGTTTCCGGAATGAATATGAAAAAATACTATTAAAGGTACAAAATTAATTTATTGTTTTTCAAAATAATCTCCCTTGGCGTCTATGCACTTTTTCATTCGATCAAACCAGTTTTGAAAACTTTTGTGCCACTCCCCTGTGGTGACCTCTGAAACGTGTTTTTCATACTCCTCGACAGCCTCTTCTGGTGATGAAAATCGTTGACCGCGTAATTGGTTCTTAATTTTTGGGAACAGAAAAAAGTCACAAGGTGCCAGGTCGGGACTGGATGCAGGATGACTCATAAGTTCTACATTTTTCGTATTCAAAAAGTCGTTTGTCTGTCTGGCCGTGTGAGAACTAGCATTGTCGTGGTGCAGGATGATACGGCGTTTACGGTTATTTTTACGGAGTTCGTCAATAACTTCCGGCAAACAAATGGTCGTGTACCAGTCACTATTTACGGTACGACGATTCTCTAAAGCAACAGTAGCCACGTGTCCAGTTTTATTAAAAAAAGAAGCAATCATCCGCTTAGATGCACTTTTCACGCGCGCCACTTTGGTTGGTTTCGGCTCATCTTGAAAGACCCATACGCTCGATTGCTGCTTTGTTTTGGGATCGTAGCAATAAATCCATGTTTCGTCGCCTGTTACTATGTCCCACACCAAATTTGACGCACCTTCGTTGAATCTGGTAAGCATGGCACTGCACCAAGTGACGCGGTCCGTTTTTTGAGCCTCGGTCAAGTTGTGTGGGATCCACCGCGAGCACAGCTTTCTCACACACAAATGTTTGTGTAGGATTGATTGTATTTGACTCATGCCTATTTCTAAGGATGCGCGAATTTCATGGTAGGTCACATGCCTGTCTGTTTCAATCATACGGCGCACAGCATCGATGTTTTTGTTGGTCACAGCGGTGGACGGCCGACCATCGCGAGATTCGTCACTGAGATTGATACGACCACGCTTGAATTCTGCAAACCAGCTATAAACAGTCGTCTTGCATGGTGCTTCATTGCCAAAAGCTGTTTCAAGCCGAGCGATGCTCTGTTGAGCTGTCAAATTACACTTAAAATCGTAGAAAATCATACTACGAAAATTTTCCCGAGTTAAATCCATGTTGATGCAGACACACAATTTTTTAAATGGCGCCACAAGGTAAAAACAAAAGACAGTCAGATGAAACAAACTGCATTCTACAGCCAAAGAGTTCTATTTTCAAATGTTGCAATAAATTTTTAAATATTGTTTATGTAAGTGGCCAGTTCCGGAAACTTTTAGTGTTACCTATGTATTGGAACCAGAAATAACGCAAGTAAGACAGTCAGTGTGCAGCCCTAGTCCATGTCCATGCACCGAGCAGGCGTAGGTAATTATTTCACGGACACTGCCTGCCGAGACAAAATACTGCTTACTCTAATTATTACACTGTGCCTATATGTACAAAGATAAAGGGCTCACCTTGCACAGTGCCCCACGGGTACTGCCTCGCGCGCACGTTCTTAGCCCCGATCTTGACGAAGTCCGTACTGCCGACGACCGCGAACGGGATGTGAGAGTTCATCGATCCGTTCACTTCAGCTACCGACTCGTCGTCCGTCGGGAACTGGTATATGGACACGCCATTCGCGCTCAATTCTTGCATTATCTTCGACTGGGGAAATTTAAGGTTACCATATCTATATCGTCACTATATGAATCTTTGTGGGGTGACAAATATGTATCCGAGTATGAAGTGCGAAATGCAAGTCATGGTACACACTCGAACACTCTCAGCATGATGGGAGGTGAGCCCTTGTGCTGTACTGTGTTGCCATACAAAAGCTGGACTCGGCATCATATAAGGCCGGACATTTTGCCCTTAGAAACTTCTTTTTTAATAGCTTAATTTTTCTTTAAGCCAGACGTTATTTGATTAATAAATACCACAAAGGCAGTCTAGTGGCAAAAAATTCATCTTACTTATTTTTTTTTTAATATACGAGATAAATATTAAATAAATGTGCTTCATGGCACTACGCAATAACAGTTTAATGTCAATTAGCAAAGTTGTGTTATTAATGATTCGGCACAACTTTTAAGCTTGTTTACAAAATAATGCAAAAAATCAGTGGTGCATTGGGAATGAGATCCGTCGCAACCACCTTAACCCAAAACAGAACAGAGTACCAGGAGAGCAGGAGAAAGCAGAAGATTACCTTGAACTTGTTGAGTTCAGTCTTGGAGATGGTGTCTGCCTTTGCGATGATGGGAATAATGTTGACCTTTGTGTCCAACTTCTTCATGCACACCAGGTCGATTGACTTGAGGCCGTGACCTGTAGAGGAAAATCACTTTTACTGCCTGTCCACTTTATTACGTATCTCCTTTCTATATAAATATATAAACAAATACCCTCACTTATAGACAGACAGATTTCATGGAATCGAAAGAAACGGCATCAACGCGAGCAGCACTGTGTGTGGGTATATGGTACGTATGTTTTTTTTATACGTACACGCCCACTAGTGTGTCCATGAGCAAATACCAACAATAAAAAATCCAACTCGCGGCTTACGAGGGTATAACATGTGAAATTCAGTCTGTTTACAAGAAACAAACTGCATTGCCAATATTTGTTTGTCAATGTGAGTAAACGCATGAGTGGAGTATTTGTAAACTATTTCTAATCACCAATGCATCACACTTACACTTTTCAAGGTGCGTTGGTTATTTATAATTTAGCCTTTCTTCAGTAGTAAATATTGGCAATTTTGTGGAGACACAGCTTTCTGGGGCGGTTCGGTCGAGCTCTACTTACAAAATAACACAACAGAATACAGCTAAATTTCCACTTTTTTTGCCCGCGCGGATCCCGTTTCTCTGAATCCCGTACGAATTTCCCAAAATCCTTTTTCAACGGATGTCTATACGTCATACAAGAAACCTACAGCCCAAAATATTCCAAGACGTTGATAGATCAGTCATTTGATGTATTGTCTGGCCGAAACGTTAGAAAGATGGATGGATGAAGTACAACAAAATCACTTTATTAAATACTTAATCTACTACATCTCACTAAAACATGGCCCAATGCCCTTGAAAATTCTTTTCACAGCTCATTACTATGCACGACAAGCGTACGCGCCGTCCGTGTAACCTCCTGTGCTATATCCCAATTGCCTAGAGACCGAGCCTACATGTGCGTAACGGTACCTGCACTTTTATTTTGTTTATACTACTCTACGTTCTATGGAGGATTCATGCGGCTTCTGTTGCCCTGGTATTCCAATTTTACAAGATCCTTTTTTCTATGTCATAGCTAGCAAACAAGGTTCTGGCGACCTACTAAACCCAATCAAACCACAGACTTTGACCATTTAGAAATACAACCAGGAGTACGCACTCCTTGGCTTCAAGCTGGTGTTCATGTAGTAGTGGTCTACCACTTCTTAGTAGGTATTTAAATCTGTTCGCTTGTATTGAATGTCGGAGGTCTGTAACAGGCGCCCAGCAGTGGACTGCTACAAATCAATAACCAGAGCGGCAGAAAAGAGAAAGACTCACCAGTGGGACAGATGAAGTAGAGACAGACATGCAGTCGGCTGTCGTGGTATTGCGGTAAGGCGCGCTTGATCTTCAACTCTTCCTGGAGGTACGCCTCGAACTGCGCATCGATGTAATCCACGACTGCCTTGAAGCTATCCTCCTTGTTCACCTGATCTCCGTATCCCACGGTGTCACAAATTGTCAACTGGGGACGAGACGTTACAGTCAGGTACAACATATCAGGGGTTGTCAGAGATGTCTCCTAGTGTAGACTGTCAAAAGAGTAGTCAACACTTGAACACTATCATTTCACCGACGATTTTTACGTCACAACGTTAGTATTGTTGCCGTGCTTTCAGACACAATTACATTAGGGCATGGAGGTTCTCCTCAGTGTTTTCCTGTACCGTTGAGTATACAAATACAATGCACATAAACTCTGATATTCATTCATTTATTTATTCATCGGAATTCGATAGAATATCACAACCGACTCAAAAATACATAATCTAGGGGCAGGGCGACGTTCTGCGTATGGGCAACTGATGGGTTCTGTGATATTCACAAACCTAACTTTATATTTGACGAGGACTATACACATCTAATTTTGGTGGGCAATTAGAAGGTAAATTTCGACCGGACAGCTGTAGAAGGACATATGCCAACCAAATTGGCGACATACTGCAAAAGAACAAAGTCAAAGCTCCCGGTATAGATGAACTCGTATGACTAGATTGATGACGATTAAGCACGACGGATTCTCAGCTTTTTAAAAATTGCACATATTATCGCAAAAAATGCAACTTCGAAACACTCAATCCTTAAGTGTTTATTTACCTTTTGAGAGACAAGGAACCTAAAGGTTTAAAATACAATAAATAATTAAAAGAGGTCATAGATTAATAGCAAATACCTACGTGCACGGACATCTAGCAACAGAAACATCGTGTAAAAAAATAATCATGTATATTAGTTAATTAAAAAGCCCCTGATGATGCTTATATAGTGAAACCGGTTGGGTAGTGTAGTAATAAATATTATCTGTGGAAAAGTACAAGTGTTTTTTCATCACAGCAAATACCTACATACAGAGTTGAGGAACCAAAGCCGGTAATCAAACGGGGGACCTTTTTATGTTGGAAGTTAGATAGCCCTGGGCCTGTTAATTGCCTTGAGTACAAAATTGATAACCATTGCAGCAGTGCAATAGTTTAGTGTTTAGGTTTAACTAAAACAAATGGTTACATTGCAGCCATTCAATTCAATACAAAGAACACAATACATGCCGTTACAATGAACAATGAGACCTTACTGCATAACAATCTCATGTATTTTGTAGAATTTGAAAGTTATGTTAGGTACTGATGGCTTATTTATTATTTACTTACCAGTTTTAGTAAGGGGTCATACATTTTTAAAAAGTGAAATTATTGGTTACTAGCTTTTGCCCGCGGCTCCGCCCGTGTGTTATTCGGTTTAACGACATGCTTTTTCCCGGGATAAAAAGTAGCCTATGTGTTAAGTCAGGGTATAAGCTATATCCATTCTAAATTTCATCCAAATTCATTTAGCCATTTCAGCGTGAAAGAGTAACAAACATACACACACTTTCTTTAATGATTCAAGAAAGAAAACACATTCTTAGTTATAAGTAGACTGATATAGCAAATGAAGCTCGTTGACAAAAGATAAGAAATCATTTATTATGAAATCCTGGAAATGGGTGGTAAATCGGATTAGTTAAAAGGGCAAAATCAGGGGCCTTATTGCCTAACTTCAACATCTAAAGCTTTCAAAGGTATCGGGATTGGCTGGAGATGATGTGTGACGTAATTTCTAGCCAATCATGGTACCTTTAAAAGCGACAGCGATGCATGTTAAAGTTAGACTATAAGACCCCCGATTTTTTCCCTTTTAACTAATCCGACTTCCCGCACATTTCCGGGATTTCATTACTAAAACTGGAAGGATGCATTAAAAAAAAATTGCTAGAATCCAGTACATATGTATGATCAAATTTCAAGTCAATCTGCCTAAATACTTCTGAATTATGCCACAAACTAAAGATTTGTTATAAGGTTTTAATTTTATGATGAATTCCTATAAAAGTGTGATGGTACCTTAAGTCGAACATTGCTCTCATGCAGTTCGTAAGTGTGCGCCTTCAGCTTGACGGTGGGTAGGTTATGAGGACTCGGCACTGACTCAAAGTTGGTGTTGAACAGTGAGTCCATCAAGGTGGATTTGCCCAGACCGGTCTCGCCTGGAACATGGTAATGAAATGTGTCATTGACAGCCAGATCTATAGATAAACCATACCATCCCCCATAGGCAACGAGGAGTTAGAATAGACTCTATCTCCCTCACCTCTGCACTGACCCAACTGTTGTTGTATTTATACAACTATTTGCAAGTATCAATGATATCAATTGTTCAAAATTTGCATTGATTGCAATGTTTTAACTTCTAATTTAGCAAGTTTTTTAATAAAATTTCTGTTGATTTTCTATGATAGTGATAAGAAATTAGTTTCCAATTTCCTTACAAAAATATAAAACAAGTACTGTAACAGAAATTTACACACTAACTATAGAAAAGCTTCAATAAAGCAACTACATAATTGTAGTCTTGATGTGATTTCAAAATGAAATTGTTATTTAAGGCTCTGTTTCGAAATGAGCAAATTAACTTGACAATTTCACCCCACAGCTTTTAAAAATTGACACGAGTGAAACCAAGGGTAAATGAACTGTTACCTAATAGTTGCACGGAAGTGTTTTACAATGTTTCCGAGCAATGCGAAAATCACACTGGCTAGTGTGATTTTCAATGCTGTCTGGATACAGCTAAAGTTCGCCTGACAGTTGTCACTTTGGGGTTTTGCTGGGTTTTGAACAAAATTCAAAACTTTTCTATATTAACTTTTTTTGTGACCACAAAAAGCAATTTCAGTTTCCCTTCCTTAAATTAGATTTGGGACTGACGTTTGTTACCCAGACCTGTTCTAAAATACTTTATTCACAGGAATCACTCGCAGGCATTTCAAAACCAGATTTTTCTTTACTTTTTTCGTATATTTCTTAGTAAACTAGTGAAATTTCGCACTACAATTGCACATTTCGAAATGCTTCCTAGGTAAGCAAGTGCAGCATATCCACCAAAAAATCTTCACTCATATCTCATTACAAATTCTTAAATCCAAATCAAAACAAAGAATGGAGCAACCTTCAATAATGCAATATGTTAAACAAAAAATGCCATGCATACATAAGTAGGCTTAACCAGTTATAAATTAGAAATCATGCATGTGGTGTGGATTTGTGCAGAAAATTGTAGAAATTTATAACAAATAATATATACAGGAATTTTGATTTAGTGGATGGATACTTTTTATTTAACAAATAATTTCTCAACAGCCAATGATTTCACTGTTGCCCTTATAGCTCGACAGTTGATTATTATCTATCCTCTTTCCTAGTTCAAACATAGAAACCATTTGTAATATGCAGGCAATTAATGACAAACCCAAAAACCTACACCCATCCTCATTTCGAAATCGTAACCAAACAGATAAGTAGTGGGTGATTAGGCCCATACCAGCAAACGAGTAAATATGAATCATTGCTTCAAGTCACCACTTACCGATGCAAAGAATGTTGAACACAAATCCATTCTGAACACTCTTGTTCACCAGCTGATCGGGTAGACTGTCGAACCCGACGTGCCCAGACAACTTCAAGGTTCGCATGTTGGTCTCCGTCTTATTTAGGAAAAGAAATCAGGCCGTTAGACCGCGAATTGTGCATTTGTACCTACTTCTACATCCTACTTTCGAAATCAAATCTGCATGCACGGCAATAGCAATTTAGGGGCGCACAATCTGATAAAATGTATTGTTGACATTCCGCAACCGTTTTGATTCGATTGTTTGTGTTTTACATCCGATAAAAATATCATCTTGGCTATTTTTTTTTATGAGAACAACGCCCATTCGTTTTTACATGAGCAAGTGAGAATAATTACTACAGCGATGAATTAAACATTCCGGAGGTATGAATGGTAATTAGACGCAAATTTATATCACTTCAAAGTTATAAAACACAAGAAAATTCTGAAAAATTCACTCACTTTCGGAGGTTCTACGTCCATCGCGGCCATGTTTATCAATAATACTAAAAAAAAAACAAAATTCGAATAATTCGATTGGCCAATTACACAGAAGGTACTTCATCTAGCAATGCTACCAACATCTACCTAACTCAACTGTCGTTAGAATACTATTTTTGTTCTCATTCTTTATACATTAGTAGTAGAACTGTTCAATCAAATGACCCAACATTAAAAATTGAAACTTCAAAAAAGAGTCTTGCTGCTTGCTTGAGTCTCTCTGGCTCGCTCGACTATAAAACGACGGTTGTTATAGACGAGGTTCTCTTGTTAGCTCTTGTATGGGGACCCTTCGGATAGTGACCGAAGCATGAAACTTGGCACAGATGTACTGTTCGGTTTAAAAGCGTTCGGAACGCGCAAGTATGTGTCAGATTCTATTTTATTGAGATGGCAACACGGGTTGTAAAAAAGAGAAATGTCAAAGTTGTTTTTTCCGGTTTACTGTCAATTTTGCTCTCGAGGAGATGCGTGTAAAAATGGATTCAACCAGTGTTGAAGTAATTATTATGTATTTCAAGGAAATAAACAGTGGAAAAGTGGTAAAATAACCCAATTAATGAGCATTAATTGCGAGCCCTATTGTGTGTCCGAACAGTCTCGGGAATCGGTCGCCGGTGGAAAGTGATGTGTTTGG
Source organism: Ypsolopha scabrella (assembly GCA_910592155.1). Taxonomy (NCBI): domain Eukaryota; kingdom Metazoa; phylum Arthropoda; class Insecta; order Lepidoptera; family Ypsolophidae; genus Ypsolopha; species Ypsolopha scabrella. The sequence continues at coordinate 5,850,154 of OU342972.1, read as the reverse complement.
ATTTTCATTAGCACGATTCACGGAAATCGTGGTAGAGGTCTGGGTCGAGCTAGCTCGGGGTTAGATATTGGTGTTTAGGTAAACTCCCAAAAGCTGCTGGATGAGCCAGTAGTTTGTCGAAGACCTGTGACGCGCCAGACCGACGAGAGGAGAACGCTGTCTGCCCAGACACCAAGATTGAGTCTGGTGGTCTGTATCCAGCGCAGAAGTTCAAGAAGTAAGGCTGCATCCGAATGTGAGTCTTTGAACCATTTACCCTTCAGAAAGGAATTTTAGTATATAAGAACCCCCTTTGTATGGGAAGCCCCTTTCTGACAGGTTTTAACCTCCTTATAATATTCAAATGGGTCCAGCACGCGAGGTTTAAACCATATCTGTGGAGAGGGGGGCTTTTCACAGACATGTACCTTAGGTCAAAATGAGCAAATTGAGGCCTGGTCCCGCCGGTCTCGAACTTAAGTACGCTCCTGCCACTCCGTAAACAAAAAATGCTAACGCATCGTTAATTAATACAAGGGCGTATTTGATATCATTTTCGTATAAATTAAGGATGAGGAATTCAAATTTTATTTTATTGTAATGCCGTAATAATATAATGTAATATTTGGACACACAGGATACCGCCAAAACCAATACTTCAGTGTCGACTGATCTTATTATTATAAAGTGTGTCCCTGTAAAACAGCGCTGCGGTGACGTGAACCAACGCACTACCAAAAAACAAAATTTGAACAAATCATCCTTAATTCATACGAAAATGATAGCAAATACGCCCTTGTGTGAAATCACGACGCATTTCCTTTTTTTTGGTTATTATTTTGTGGTAAGTATGTACAGAGTGTCCCAAAATTAGCAAGTCACACTGACACCGGAGGTAGATGGACCCAAGACGCATTGAACAAGTCTAACATGCCCGTAGAAAAGTTTCGTGGGTTTTGAGTTATGACCAGTTTTAGTCATTTTTAAAAAATTACCATTTTTTTGCAATGTTTGTATCAGAGATTTTTTTAAATGCACTTTATTTTACTTTTTTATGTGTACTCCCTCAACAATAGTTACTTATTATGAAACAAACAATACTTAGTCGATAAGTAATGTGAAATAAGGACAGTTGATAGTCAATCTTAATTTTATTCTCACATAAAAATAATAGTTTCGAATTTGAGCAGCCACCGTGAAAAAAAATTACTTGAAACATAATGAACAAATACCTTTAAAAACTTATTATGCCATGCCGATTCCAAAATGGTGTAACACTTGTATTGTATCTTATTGATAATTTATCAAATTTTAGTTGTTTCTCATCAATGCCCTACGCAAGTGGAATTAATAAAAATAAACCAGTAAGTCCTGCAGTTGCCACGATCAACTAGGTAGAGTATTGGTCTAGTAGGGTGTGTTTTTTTACCTGGCTTAGTAATTGGGACTGAAAGAGATAAAAAATAAGAAGCTGTTAACACCGAAATGCTATATGCACAATATTTTCATAAACAACAATAACGAGGATCTCTTTAACCTTTTTTTACATTTTAAAAGGTAACTATTCTTTACGTAATATCTGCTTGAAGAGAAAATAGTTTACCGCCATTTTCAGTTTTACGCTAAAATTTCAAATTTTGTAGTGTAGTTACAATAAAATTAAATTTGTATTCCTCATCCATAATTCATACTAAAATTATATCAAATACGCCCTTGTGTGAAATAACGACGTGTTAGTACCTTTTGTTTACGGAGCGGATTGCTCGCTCACTGCTGGCTGTTCGTAGCAATTATTTTTTTTTGTTATTATAGTATAGTATGTTTTTTTTCATCTTAAAAAGTAACTATTCATCACGTAATATCTGCTTGAAGAGAAAATAGTTTACCGCCATTTTTGGATTTTCGCTTTTTGTGGGGAAGGGCATTACAATAAAATTAAATTTGAAATTCTCATCCTTAATTTATACGAAAATAATATCATATATGCCCTTGTATGAAATAACGACGCGTTAACATTTTTGTAGCAGGAGCGTACTCCGCCCCCTTGCCCCCCCCCCCCCCCCTCCCCTATAGTCCGGGACTGGCAGGGCCAGCCAGGCTTCAATCTGCTCAATTTGACCTAGGCTACACGTGAACCAAGTTTCATGCTTCGGTGACTATCTGAAGGGTCCATGTCAAGAGAACATCGTATATTATCGGAGATATATCCAAAGCAGCAATTTTTCACGCAAAAACATTTGCTTCTAAACGGTTGTTTACCCGAAGTGATTAAAGAAAGGAAGTTACATTTCTTACTTTTTAAGCCTATTTTTGTTTGAAAATACAGTTATGTATCCGTATATATATTTTTTTCTTTTAAGGTAAGATCACAGAAAAATAAATACGAAATATCTTTTTACGCTGTCTCGGTACAGAGATAAAAAAGAAAAATTATGATGTCGGTAATTATAATATTTATAATTATAAATACAATACCTAAAAATCAACATAGGTATATTTATTTGATTCAATAATTGATGAATGACCTTCACACATAACTTCACGTACATAAGAACTGCTTACTATCCCGTGGGGCGAGGAGCACAGGGCTTTCCCAGGATATTATTTACGTTGTACTCTTTAAAACTAAAACAGTATCATTCGATTTTTCATTATTTTCATACAGAGAAACCTGTTAGTAAAAAAATCACACTATAATGTCGATATCCGATAATGTCACTTTTATGGATGAAATTCTAGTATTTATTGAGGTGAGTAACCCAGAACTCTGTAATGTTGTAGCATATGACTGAATACATACTGAAACCACCCACCACACTTGAAATCGAATAATGCAACTGATTTTAGTTTCTAGGCTATTAGCTATAGGAAAATCTTTTTTTTTTGCTCAAGTCGAATGGCGAAAAAATAAATATAGTATATGCTGTGCACTGCACATATTCTCAGAATTTTTCGAAATTATCTATCGAAATTTTTGTTACTAAAAACTGGTTTCTGAATAAACTTTGCAATATGAAGGTGGCGGCTTATCATGTTGTTATTGCTGATTTTAAGAATTTGGTGCTGCCAGAAGTAAATAATTCCGTAATTAAGTGTGATAATAAGTGATCAGAGAATTTTTAAATTGGAGAAGGTTCGTTTAAGAGTTCCGTTCTGTAACAAGGTAGTAAAAAAGTCGTCTGTACATTGAATATTTCAGCGAAATTTTCAAATAAATGGGTTATTGGTATTGAACTGAAGCGAAAACCATTTTTTTTTGAATTTTTGTTTGTCTGTCTTTCTGTCTGTCTGTATGTATGTTGAGAACTACTGAACAGATTTGGATGCAGTTTTTTATTATCATCGTAGGGATTCGGTCAATATAAATAGGCTTTATGGAGAGGGGTGTTCATATTAAGTTGCCCAAACCGAAAACGGGACCGAGATTGAAAAAACGCGGGCGGAGCCACGGACCAAAGACTAGTGTGATATAATTAAAAAATAAAATTGACTTTATACTCCATTTGACGCATATTAAAATATTAGGTTTACGGACACCGTATATTTTTGTTTGTAAGTTGCCAATCCATAACATTTCAAAATACTAACCCGCTAATTTCATTAGCTATTTATAAAGCAGGTAAAAAGCTAAGGGACTTGAATATATCCCTTTTCCAAAGTTTTGAATTTTACATAGTTAAATGATTTTTTTAAACTTTGACTTTTGAACAAAAGCCCTGTAGGCATAATGACTTTCGTACCAATGCCAGTAACTAATTTGGTTGTATTTAAAAAAAAAAAAACGAAATGGCATGACGATATATCAAATGTCATTGACACCTTGACATTGACAGCGAATATTATTTTTATTTATTGCTAGCAAATGTATTCTAGCTGTTCAGCCCATATCCTCAAAATTTGTTTTGTTTTTCAATATATTAGAATTAAAGAATAAAAAAATATATTTAAACGCTTTTCGGAATAAGAATAAAAAGATATCTCCATATATTTTTCATTTTTTTACCTTAACAGAACTGAAAACTTGTGTATTCCAAGGACGTGTGTGTAATAATCAGTATATTGATACGCTCGGGGACAAAAAATATTGGTGTTTTCAAGTCTTCTCAGACCCGAATCTGTCGACCAACCAAAAAGAGTGTGATTTGTTTATCGAGACCCGAATTTGCAAAGTCCTTAAATGTAGGAAGTTCTTAGATATGGGGTGTGTAAACAGGAAAACTCGCGAAACAAGGGGCTGTTCATTTATTATATAAGACAGCTTTAATCACTTTTGACCCCCTGTTCTCCTATGTAAGAAAAAATAAGAATTGGATGAACCCCCTCCTCCCCTTTATGTTATAACTAGTAGTTTATATTTATATTTATTCTTAATGTACACAGAAAACATTTTAAAAAAATACACTTGAAAAGTTATGTACAATGGCGCGCTTATCTCAATAATGGGATTTCTTCCAGCAGACCAAGGCTGAATGAGATATATATGATATAAGTATAAAATAAATTTGTTGTTTTACCTAAAAATATTAAAAGGAAATAAAACATGCCTTACATAAAACTTAACTCAAGGTCAACTAATCAGTTCACATATCACTGGATCAGTCTTTTTGTCGAAATCCTGCTGGCTCCTCTACGTATGTACTCGTAAATCCATTTTCTTATTTTGGTGCAGACCCTAAATCAAAATGCTGCTTTTTGTTTTATTTTGTACTCAATTTAAGTATTTATTGTGTCCATGGGGAATTTTAATTTTATTTCTGGCAACACTGAGATTTTCCAAAATGGCAGAATGCGACTTCGGCGTGTTATCATGTGAGGCGTTGAAATAATGTTTTCTTGATAATAATCGTCGCGAGTGAATTTAAAATTTGTGAATCAGTGAATTGTGACATAATAAACCATGGTGGACCTAAAATCACCACCGTATAGTGACATCAAAAGACCTGAAGAGGTCGTCAGGATGACGACCAACGATAGCCTGAAATTTGCGGTTCTTATCGGGCTTATTGAGGTGGGCCAGGTGACCAACAGGGAGGTTGTGAACACGGTCCTGCATTTGGTAAGTCTCTCCCATGTTCTACCACCTACACTGGATTAAACTGAGTAAACGCTCAAGCGACAAATCTTATTAGATTCGCGTTCGACTGAGTCCGCGATTTCGTGGACGTATTGCACAATTTTCCACGTTTAGGTACATTATTGATATTATTTGCGGGTGTAATCAGTAGGGCGAATGTTTTGGGGTTAGTCGGTGCAGTGTTGTTGGCGCCAGACGCTGCTATTTTCATTGTTTTTATTGATCGCGCTCAGCCGCGATCTCGGTAGCTGCGGCCACAACACAGCGAGCGAGCGGCCGGTGAAGTTTGTTTTGAGACTATTTGTTTATCACCTTTGCTCTAACCGCCTTGTATTGCATTGCATTGTTGTGTCAACGTGTCAATTGTTATTTTGCCAGTAAGAATTCACCCGCATTGGTCATTTCGTATTGGCACAATTCTCAACGCTGCAGTGTTATCATATCACTTGTATTCACAATCGAATAATTTTCCAGGTAGGATCCAGTGGTACAGAAGTGTCATCCTTCCACTCCTCATCCTGTACGAATTCCAGCCCAAATGCCAACACTGAAAAACCTACCACGACATTTATGTTCCCAGCGAGCGATCTAGTACATACATCAATGGTGATTGGTGATTTATTTGGTGCTTTCTTCAATAAAACATTTTTATGTATGCTCAATATAAACATTATCTTAATTTGGCCTAAGCTATTAACAACAAAGTTACGTACCTGCTTATATGCTTATCTGGCTACAAGAGTCCCGGTAGATTACGAAATGCAATCTTATCTCTTGACTACTCTTTTGCCCACGTCTCCGCCCGCGTTAATTAGAATCTTTGTCCCTCAAACTCTTGTTCTACGAATTGTTTTACTAAAAAGGCCACTGCACAGCTCCCTTTTGTCATAGCGCAATAATACGTATCCTTGAACCATCCCCGATAAACGCCTTTCTAATTTGCGTTTCGGTCTTAAAATATTGGTCCCGGGAGAGATGGTTGTCAAGGTTAGGGCGAATCCTTGCGAATCACGCATTTCAACATTATCAATATTTATTGTGACCTATTCTCGTGCAGCAAACCTTAAATTTAGAGTTGAATAAGCTAAAATAATACAAGCTCATTTAACTTTTATCCATCTGCGTTAAAGCCTATTTTGCAATGAAAGGTTTTAGGTTATGGCAGCTCTAAATCTAATGTTTGCTACACGAGAATAGGTGTCATTATTAGCTAAATAACCAAGTAAGATAAAGCTGCATAAAGATCCGTTGAGGGGTCTCAAGTTATAAGCAAAAGTACATATACAGACTACCACGGTCACAGCTCAGCCTCCTTTATTTGCAGCGCAATGACACAAAATACAAACCTTCCTCGAAAAATCAGCTGGCCAACTGTGCAAACCGCATCAAAATCCGTGGTTCACAAGATTTAAGCGACTGGGTATACTGGGTATGGGTTTGGGTATACAGAAAATCATTTTCAGATGTTACATTTCAAATTAACAGTATATGTTAGGTATATAGAGATTACTTTCCTTCTACGTAGTTACGTATTACTTCATTACATAACTATAAATACCTACAAATAGTTGTATTTTAGAGTGAGACTACAAGGCTAACAAAGTAATTAGTACGTGTAGCCTAATGGTTTATTTTACCTCCATACAGAGGAATCACTCGCACAACCTCGTAAGTAATAATTATTAAAATGTATTAGACTATATCATATTTTCTCTTTTCTTCATCTTATCGTTTAATTTTCATAGAAAACCCTAACAAATTAAGGCAAAATGATATTACGATACACGAACTACGACCTTAATAATATGATCATATTTGTTCCTTTTACTAAAAATTACGCAAGTTCTTGAATGTTCGAGTATTTATAGTGATCACAACTAGACATTATTATACAATGAGAGTCGAAGATACGAGCAAACAAAGCATGACTGCTGACCATAATTTGACCGCCTATTTACCTAGTGCTACTGTGCACTCTGAAGATTGCCTTATTTAGCTGAAGGCCTCGCTCCTCGTACTTCTTCAGTCCTAGTAGTTACACTGAGATAACTGGTCATCATAAAATAAAGTGAATTCAGCTGAAATTATGATGATTCGCGTAAAGTAGGGAACATACGGACATCACCATAAAATACGATGAAACTACTGTTGCTGCTGCTAGCGTTATAATATGACGCACTGTCACTATGACTTTGTAGGAAGCAGATAGAAATATGCGCTCCGTCACAGCTTTTATGGTGACAGACTGTCACTGACAGTAAGCATACCGTAGTGTGACGGACCTCTTTTATAGGGAAGGCATGATGTTATACGAAAATGATAATCTTATTTTTTGTGGCCAATTTTACGGTGATCTGTCTTCATAATATGGCGTTACTTACCTTAAAAACCCGATTATTTAATCAAACGTTTTAATTACAGCATAATATTTTCCAATTATCACCAAATTCAAAAACAATTCACTGTATTTTAAATTTATGTAATGCTATTTTATAATGAAGCCAAAAAGACATTTTTCTCAGTGCATGCCACTCCAATTACATGCAATGAAGCGTATCTTCAAATAACGAGGTTCTTATCAATTATACCTAATTTTTATTTACAACTTAGTAGGTACTTATGTTTTTACTTTTATCATATTTTCTTGAACCTGAAACTGTAATGGGTGCTTTTTTTTACAATTGTTGTAGCGTTCAATATTTTATTTTATTTATAAGGCGCGATCGCGCTTCATATCTATTGTTTTACAAATTTATTTATTTTCAAGTATTTTTCTTTGAAAAAAATTTTCATAGGCGAGGCATTGATAAACTTTTAATTTCAAATCGACGCCTTAGGGGAGTGGAGTGAGGGGGACTTACTCCATACAAATAATCGCTCACGAAAGCTTATGCCGTAAGGTCGTATGCGGCAACAGTATTTTTCATTTAAAATGACTACTATAAGTAATTTAATAAATCCAATCGGCCATATTGAAGTGTGTTTGTAGACTAATTTAAATAAAAAACTTAGAGGCTTCATTCGCTCCCGTTTGTCAGTAAAATAGAAATCTCTGTTTTAAAAGAGGTTTTCTACATATATTTTTTCCTCTGCTATGAAAATTAATCAATCAACTAAATCTTCGGGCAAAATGATGTCTATGAAATATAAATTGGTAATTAAATTTTTTTTTATTGCTGAGAAAAATAGAGATCCATGTCGCCAAAATTTCGTGGCGTCGCCTTAACTTACTTACCTGAGAAAATGTATCGCTATCATTGGTAGGTGTTAGAGCTAATGCCGGGCTCGACTGTGGAGGTACCACCATCTTACTCGGAAATCCTCCCGAAGTTATTCGGGGGAGAGTAAGAGGACAGCTCTCAGGCAAAAAAACCAGGCGGCCCACCATGGGCCTTATATAAATCAGACTGGTGACGGGCAGCGGCGTCACTGGTGCAAGGGTTTCGGCACCGCGCTCACCAACCCGCCTGCCCAGCGTGTGTGAGTATGGGCATTTCTTCCAGGAGGACCGCCAAGAGTGGCGAAATCGTGGAAAGGCCTATGTCCAGCAGTGGACGAAACAGGCTGATGGATGTATGGATGGATAAGAGCCCAAAAGCGTTTTGACATATAGACGAAAACTCTTGATTTCTCGTAAACCAGCCGTAACCATTACAGAACTACAAAACTTATCTTCATGTTTCGAACATGAAACGATGGCTAAATATAACACCCTATACCTATGCAGCAACACGCCGATGTCCATAAAAAAGATACTAATTTCTGAATAGAACAAAAGACTAAGATAGAGACGTTAAAAAAATGCAGCGTTTTGGAGCTTTTTTCTATGGGGTTTAGGTTTTTTTTAAGTTTTATTATTTGCCGTGGTAGAGGCTATAGTACCAAAAATTCCGTGAACATTTCAATTGGCTACCTATTATCTCTGTGACAAAGACAGCGGAGGTTGATCCCATTTGGCATCGGACTCAAAAGCGGACTGAGGTTAGGCTTTGTACTGGGCCTTAGAAAGTATCGTGGTGTTATTGAATTAAGTAATTTAAAACCGGCCAAGTGCGAGTCGGACTTGCGCACGAAGGGTTCCGAACCATTATCTATATACTTCATCTGTGAAAAATTCAACCATCAAACTATCACGGTTCATGAGATACAGCCTGTAGGCCTACAATGAGTTTTGCTTACTATACACGTTAAGGTCTGCGTAAAATATTTATATGAGAAATTGTGCAGCGCCCCTAGTGGCTTACTACATTTCTCATACAAAATATTTTATAAATATTTATCCCGTTGGTTACCCTTTGGGTACGGAACCCTAAAAAACGAGCATTTTTATAACGTAAAACTAAATTTTCTACTGGCAGATTTTGTGGCTTCACTTACACACGCCGCGCCGTTCAGGCTTCAAAAGGAAAATAATAAATCTACGAGTATCCCGTCAATGCTAAAAGAAAAAAAAATACATTGTCATATCTTCATTGTTTGAAAATAAAGACAAAACTTCACCTTTGACATTTCTTTTTTATTGTAGGCATTATTCCATTTCAGAAACGCCAAGGTTTCGTAATAATGACGTCATCAACTCGTTAAACAAGTGCCAGCTTAGAACATTCTCAATTAACTCATGTGTAGAAACTAACTCATGTTAAGAACCCGCTTCGTATTTTTCGTCTGTTTGATGTTTGATGCGAAGCATTATTATAATTATTTTTCTAGTCCTTGCCGCGATGTTTTAGTAAAAATCAGGGACATACACCTGTCCATATTGGGCATCTAAATGAAAACCTAAAATTTGTTTGATTCAATTGTTCCTCCTTTGCGCGTTATTTTGATACTTAGATATTATGAATAACGATTCGGAGCGGGCTCGTAAGTAATAAAATAACTCGCAAAAGAGAAACAATTCAATCAAATAAATTTTAGACCTTTATTTAGACGGCCAATATGAAGTGGTGTATGTCTTTAGTTCTTCCAAAAACATCGCGAAAAAGGCCAGAAAAATATTTAACATATCGTTTTTCATCAAAGTTGTCGTCGTCGCGGACCGGGCTCTTAAGGTGGTTATCCCGATATTGTCTGTTTGCAACTCATTTTAAACCGTGAGATTGGAATAATTAAATTTCAAAAAGATATTATGTTATATTTCACTCTTTGTTCTTGATATTTCGGCCGTTCTGTGTAAGATTTAGTACTTGAGTTTTATTGCATCCAATAAAATCGCAAAAGAAGGGCTAAACTACAATTAATAAATACAATTTCATTGGAGTTATATTCGGTCTTAGACAATAAAACTTGTACCAAAATAAACGTCGTAAGAAATGTGATATAGTTAAAACGGCCGTCATATTAAAAATCCATCTAATTAATTCTAAAATAATAAATAAAAACTCTCGCAATCGCGAGTTTTTTTAAACAGCCCGCTCCCACTGAGCAGTATAGAATAGTATAAAATGAAAGCGTTGGAGCAGGACATATTTCAGGATATATTAAATAAATATTCTTATGTGAATAATTTAATGCTTTGCTGATAATCTTCAACATTTTTTCCAGAAAACGAAGAGCATGATAGATCCATCCATGTATTATAATCTTACAGTACTTCTTACAGTACAGTTAATTGCAAAGGGCACTGTGAATTCCTTTACAATAGAATTGAATCGAAGACACCATTAAAATTCGCACATTCAATTAAAATTCTTATTATCCTTAAATTATTCGAGCGAGTTTTAACACACGAAATTTACAAATTTGCATAGATAATAAGAGCGTTCAAGTATTCCAGTGAAAACAGCTTGAAACGTTTCCCTTACTTTTATACTTAAGAGTCCTGTAGTCGGCGGCTTGAAGTCAGTCGCGCACGGGGTCGCCATGCTTGCTATTTCAGTCTACATTCAACTTCGGATTATAGAGCACTGACTGACTGTTATTGGTTGGCCCGAACGTTTATTTCCCGAGCTTGTACGGAACTAGTCGAACACAGTGTGAGAGGCAAGACAAAATTCATTTAATGAAAAAACTCGAGAATGGTTTTGCTTCTTCCTATGATTTCAGGAGAAATATCCCAAAAATCGAAATGAAACAAAAATATTTTTGAATTGTATAAAATATACTTTGCAGTGAACCTAAAATTATTTGATTTGTTGTATCGCTTCTGGGACATTACGGTACATAAACGTTTATAAAAATATGTGTAAAATCCAGGACTTTTATACGCTTGTAACTTTTGTATGTATTTGATTTTGATAAAAATGTTTTAGGTTCAAGTCATGGATATTGTATGGGGTATGTTGAAAAAGAAAAAATAATAACCAAGTACCTATAAATAAGGATATTATCAGCGAACTGCGCTAGTATGGGAGTTGGGGCGAATAGAGTTCGAATAGGGGCGAATTAAGGGGACTACTGCTGGTGAACGAACAGTCGAGATATGGTCCGGTATAAGTCAGACGTCATGTTGGTAAAAAAAATATCTATTAAACTACAGAATATATATAGAATGTGATAGTTTAGTTCTTCATCGAGCTTGCATGTAATAAATAGCGAACTGAAATAGCATTACGCTTGGATCCACAACTGATTTGCTGCGCTCCTGATGTCTGTCCTTATGTCCGATAGTTTGCACGTATTTTCTTCTCAATTTCAAGGGTTTTTGCTAAAATATGCCGAGTCATTTATTTACCTGCTCATTGTGAAACTGACATACATGTTTTTTCGGACCTTTATCTTTCAGTTGTATAGATAGTTACCTAATCGAATACGTTTAACTCTGTAAATCTCATTTCTGAAAATGACGCTTACCTCTAAACGTTACCCATTGAACGTTTACCTCTAAACAGAGGGAGAAAAGCGAATATTTGCTGGCGGCGCAAAGGTCGCAGGCAAATTATGATTAAAATATACTAAGCACATGTTAAAAGAATAGGTTCCTATTGCATTGATCGCTGTTACTCCATGCGGAAAGACCCGCAGTGCGAGAGGGATGAATTCTGGAAAAAAAGTCAAAATGACGACTTTTATTATTAAAAAGAAACTTAACTTTGTATCAAATATCTGTTCGTTTCAGAGTTTATACAGAATTTTAATTCATAAATAATATAATATGATTTTGCCCAAATAATGTTAAAACTCGACATGAAAACTTTTTTTGGAGTTATCTTTGATTTATTATGATTCAATGTTGGAATGACGTCTGAAGATTCTGTTTCGATAAGAGTGTGCATTATATTCTTGACAGAAGTCCAATTTTTTTTTCAAATATCTAATAGGGCTAGATTCTTCAAAGAAGGAAGAATAAATTATGATATTTTGTACAAAATAGTAATTAATTAAATACAGATCTGTGTTTACGCCCGTGCGTGAATGATTCTTGATCTATGTAACCGGTTTTAGCGATTGGCTTTTTAACAGTAGGTATTATGTATTGTGACCGTTCTGTTCCAGCGCATAGTGATCTTGACCGCGACCTTGTGCGCGCATGTGTTTTCCATGTCTGCTGCCCTGTGCTACGAATCGATTGCCTTAACTTTCTTTTATACCGTTTCTTTTTTGCCTTTACCCGATTACGCTAACTCACACCACTATTTATACTTTGACCTATTGGAAATGCTATTTTAACACGTATAGTCAAGACTTGTACATCTTGTTACCGCCAATTATTACGGTGAAACGCTGGTGTAGCAGATGTGACTTTCATATTACAGTTCACAATCGGGAACACCTCTGACAACCCCTCGGAGATTCCATCCATCCATCCATCCATCCATCAGCCTGTTTCGTCCACTGCTGGACATAGGCCTCTCCAGGATTTCGCCACTATAGGCGGTCCTCCTGGAAGAAATGCCCATACTCACACACGCTGGGCAGGCGGTTTGGTGAGCGCGGTGCCGAAACCCTTGCACCAGTGACGCCGCTGCCCGTCACCAGTCTATTTTATATAAAGCTCGGCAATTGGGGATGGATAAACCGCCATCTATCGGTCCCAGGTGATGGTGGGCCGCCTGGTTTTGCCTGTTCTCTTTCTCTCCCCCAAATAACTTTCGGAGATTCATGTCATGTTTTTTTTTACATCCCAACGTAATAGGATGTGAGCGTACTCCGGGTGGGCACAAATACAAAAACTATGCAACATACATTTCGGAAAACTCTTGCGTTGAAAAAACGTGCTTGCCTGACCGGCAGGATCCGAACCCGGGGCTCAAGATTGAGAGCCCGGAGTCCTACCCCTCTAGAACACAGGCGTAGGCATAGACGAATAACAAAAACCGGTTAAGTGCGAGTCGGACTCGCTCACCGAGGGTTCCGTACAAATTTGTAGGTACATAATTATTATAAAAATATTTTATGAAATTTACTTAATAAACTTTTTTATGTTTTCATTACAAATAGTTTTCAGATTTTCCCTATACTTGTGGTATAAGACGGTATTACTTGCCAAATTTCATAGTTCTAGGTCAACGGAAAATACCCTATAGGATTCCGTCGAGAGTGCCGAAATATACGTTTTTTGCGGCATAAACTGATTTTTTCACAGCTCCAAGAGAATGTAAGCCTGAGTATATGATTTTAATTTCAACTCGATACCTTCACGCTTTTCCGTGATAAAGGGTCGACAGACAGACGGACAACAAAGTGAAAGTGAAATTTATAAGGGCTCCGTTTTTTCCTCTTGAGGTACGGAACCCTCAAAAGGGGACGGAGTCTCCGCTAAGCAAGTACTGAACATAGCAATGGCGTCGGTTTACAAGTGTGTAAGTAGACTTAGTATGGAATCAGGCTTACTATGATGTGAATTTGCAAGCGGGTAGGCCTACTATGGGTGTTTCGGTTTTTGGTTAGTGAAACTACAACAATTCAAAGTGAAAAAAATTGAATAGATGATAGAGTATCCCTAATAAACCACATTCCACAGAAAACGAATTTTTTTGCGAGAACCTTTTTTTACCTTTCTACAGAAATTTAGTCAGCTGATTCAACCAGTTTGTACTGGTTGACGAAATTCTTTGAGCAAAAATTTTTTTTTCCTTTTGGAGTGTGATCAGATAACGATACACGATCTACCCTAGAATTATTTTCACTTATTATTCTAAGGCCTTATATATATTTAAAATTTTATGTGAAAATACTAGTTACACGTATATTGCACCATATTTTTTCAACGGGTCTGTGTGATCGCAGGCCTGACAGAAAATCAGCGCGTTGTGGTTTTTTATCGCAATGCCTATGCTGAGTCGGACCTTTTCGCTGCTGCAAAAAACGAATATGTATTTTCTTTGTGTTTGTGATTATGTGTACTTTATTGTCTCTCTCGTTTCTTCTTTTGTATTGGGTTTGCTACTTATGTAAGTACTTGTTGCAGCGAATAAATGGTATCTTATTCTTATTCTGATCTAGGTAAGAAGGCACTCATAATATGTGGGTTATTGTATCATGAATCCACTGGTGATAAAGAAATAGGATGGATTTAAACCATAGAAACTATGCCCCCGATAGCAAACATGACCAAACCCTGAAACAGAAAAACCTTATTGAAAACTAAACTTTCGCCCGCGGCTCTGCACGAGTTTATTCTGTTTCTTCCCCGTTTTCGGCTTGGTTGTCGTTTTTAGGGTTGCGTATCCGAAGGGTGCTAAACGGGACCCTGTTACTAAGCCTCCGGTGTCTGTCTGTCCGTCTGTTACAGAGGTCTACATCTTCAACCGTAATAGGTAGAAAGTTGATATTTTCACACAATACATGTTACTATGACCTCTATCACGACAAATAATAAAATATTAAAAATATATATTGATCGGGGGTCTCAATGTGCATTATTGTTGTCATTGGTTTTGGCTCTTAAAGAATGTAATACATACAAGTTTTAAATTTAGTCAGATTGTAGGACATACTCAAAATTAATACAAAAAAATAATAAAAAGTAGGGTTCCGTACGCAGAGGGCGCCAAATTTTTTGTGCGCTTTTTTGGTATGTATATTGTTTTTTTATCATAATGTTTAGGGTTCTACACCCGTATTTTGGGGTGGTACGGGACCGTTTGTGTGAGTCGGACTCGCACTTGGCCCAATTATTGAACATCCTTTTAGCGTATGTGTTGACCGGGGTCACTACGATGGTAACAAAAATATCCGCATCCAAATCCGTTGACGAACAATCATACAGACAAAAATTCCAAAATATGTAATTTTGGCATCAGTACGATAGTTATAATTTACAATTCAAATTTCGAAAAAATTATCCATGTACAGACACGACTTCTTACTACTTTATTATTTTGTATAGATCGATACCTACATCATGGCGGCAGACGCTATTTCCAGATTTCCCGCGTCACTAGGCAGAATTTTTCAATTTCCTGTGTACGCTTGTGTACTCATGGCACCCTGGTAACGAAATTTCGAATAAAGGCATACGAACTGTTATTTTGATGCGACTTCCAAAATATCCTAACCCGTTGCCCCATAAAAGTTGATAAATAGAAAACCATGATACAGTGTATAAATAAAATACTGTCCGTTGACTGCGGCCGCGTTCAGCTATTCTGGCATTATTTTTCACTCGCAATATCAGTCGTTCGACTTTTGTTCACAGTATGATAAATGCCATGTTATGTAATGTGGAGTCACTAAGCTTCATCAAATAAAATGTGTCGAATATAGGGAATACTCACAATAGTTCTTCAATGAAAATAAACTACACATCCGTAGAAAATCCCTTTTAAAATCAGCGTAACCTGTGACATACTGCACACATACTTGTGAATGTGTGCATCTAGGTCACTTCGCGCCTTCCCGCACGTCACGTTAATAATGTATAAATACAAGAGTTTTATGTGAGTAAAGTTAGAGCTATTACTGACTTCATAATGAGTTCACATTACCCTTAACTCTCCACACCTGTATTAAACAAATAAATCATTTTGAATTTGCAATCTGCCTTAACATAGGCGTCGGAAGGGTGGGGCAGGGGGGGGCGCAGCAGCCCGTACCTCCCTGGAAACGGAATGGGACAGTAAAAAATAGTACCAAAGTACACATACAGCGGACATACGAGAGACAAGACCGATCGGCAGTTTTTGTTTGCACAAAAATAAGTTTATATTTATTTTTCAACTATAAATCCCGTTGATATTTGAAATAGGTCGCCCGTCTTCCGACGCCGCGCCCATGTGTCTTAGCCATTTTTGCACACGTGCCAGAATAGCCGATGTCGGGTGATATAAAGGGATTTTCTATATGGTGATGATCTTTTTGATTGAAAACCGGAAGCGTTCCTTATGTTCAATACCTTCTATTACATGAAATTTAATTACTTAACTTTAAATAAATAAGTACTGTAAATAAAAGTCGAACGAGTGACTTTGCGAGTGAAGAATAATGCCAGAATAGCCGTCATGGTCAGCATAACAGTCGGGTAGACTGGTAATGTGCCGCCAACCGTTCTGAATGTCAATATCACAATAAACTTGGTAGCTTTGTCTGACGCAGCCCGTTGCCGCCAAATGGCGCGGAACATCCAAGATAATAGACGTAACGAACGTCTTGCGTCTATCGGCTTCGGAGCTGTTTGCTCGGAGGTTGGAGGGGTGATCGACTCGCTCTAATAATACCTCTTTAGGGTTGGCTCAGAAACCGAAACGGTTTTAGCAAAGCTTTGGTGTTGACAAACCGGACTATTTGACTATAGAGCGTGTTATAGTTGTTGTGCACGATACAAAGTGATGCATAAAATAATAGAAGCTAGAGAAATTTAATTGGCATTAAACTGTTGTCGTGTAAATACCATAAATTACATTTGTTTAACAATTTTATTCAAACTACAAAAAAAACAATAATAAGTTGTACGTTTGGGACGACACGGTGGCGTAACCATCACCAAAAAGGTTAATGTAAAATGGCTATTACCATGATGAAGAACTTTTCCGAATAAACATGCCCATACAAAATTAACAGTAGATAAGTATATAAAGTTTAAAGTAAACAGAGAGTTTAAGTAGTTACGAACTTTTTGCCATGTAAACTGGTTTGGCGGTCTTCCACCTTCCGTCTCCGAACTAAGATCCGTTTATTCAACGCCTGTGTAAAGACCGTTCTCCGTGGTTGCGAAACGTGGAAAAGAACACACCATATTACGGATAAGTCACAGGTCTTCGTAAATCATGTTGATCCATCGGTTTCATTTCATTTTCAACGGGGATCTATGATGCAGAATTCATCAAAAACCTGCAGCAGAGACCATAAAGTAGGTCGCGTTCTCAGACGTAGTGGAGACTGTCCCAAAGGACGCATTGACATGGTATCCTGAATGCAGAAGACAAAAACTCGACAGACCACGTGAGACCAGGCAGCGCACAGTTAAGAGAGAACAGCCCTCTTATTGTCTAACTTCAACATCTATCACTATAGCTTTCAAAGGTGCCGTGATTCGCTAAAGATTATGTGTGATGTCATTTTTAGCCAATAGCGGTGCGTTTGAGAGCGATTCCGATGTATGTCGAAGTTAGACAATAAGGCCCGTGGACCAGGCGGGGATGACATGGACGGAGGTCGGGATCGTCAAAAATGGTGGCGCTTCACTTCGGCCCTTTGATCCACAGCGGAAACTGGGCATTAGTAAGTATAAAGTTTAAAGTCTGGAAAGGAGATTCTTTTTTGTTTATTTGCGAAATTTTATCAGTAAAGTATTGTACTGTTTTAAAAATTCACCACAATTAAGAGGAGGCTTACATTTTCATGCGAGTAATCTAAGATTTCCGGCACCTAATTAACCATCTTAGGAAACAGAATAGAATCGTTTATTTTTTCGATTTTTGGTCCTAAGCTCGCAATGATAGGGTGATGCAAAAATCTGCCAGATTTGGCGTACAAATATTTAGCCCTCAAATATGATTACAATCAATTACAATCAAAATTACATAATTCATTACAGTATTACACTTATAGATATATCAATATGTGTATTTGCATCAAAATAAAAAAAACCATTTAATAATATTTTCCTGGTATGTAGGTACTGTTGAATACATACCTAATGTAGAATTTTTATTATTTAACTGTAAGACTTTCGTAAATTTTTAATTGATGTTGCCATTTACCACGATTTTTGTATTGAATAAACAAAGCATAATTACAATCAAAATTACATATCAGAATAAACTAATATCTTTTACTGGTAGAATTGTATGATTTCATTGACAATCCGTTATTTAATTAGGCTGTAAAACGTAATTAACATCACAGCGAATTCCAAGAAAATTACGCTCCATAAAACACACCATACAAAAAGCGTAATTTGGGGAAATAGATATTAACTTGAGTACATTGTAAGTGGCTGATATTGCTTTATTTAATCAATTGCTATGACAAAGTTACTTCCTTTTAGCAACGAATACTATGGCAGTATGTATTAATTTTTACTCGTGTAGGTGTAGAATTACAGTCGACTATCAAAATTACGGCAATGTCAAGTTGGAGCAGTACACTTACGTATAGGGTTACCAGACGACAGGAATTTTCCTGACATGTCGGGAATTTTGGCCCTCCGTCAGAAAATCAGGAAAAAATTGGATTTGTTGGAATTTTTTAAAAGAAAATAAATAATTGCTCAGTATTATTATACGTATTAAGTTCCTTTGTTTTTATAACAACAACTGTTAAAAGACGCGCTGCTTCCGCATTAACAAAAAATAAATGCGAAAATGTCAGGAAACACATTGAATTATCAGGGATTTTGTCAGGAACTCGCGTAACTGGATCCCTATTTACGTACGAGTTTACGGTTCAGATATTGTTTTCATTAACGTAACAAGCCAAGATGTTTCCTGTTTAATATGTCTGTAGTAATTTAAAAATATTGTTCTATTGTTAGATGAATTCTTATCGACTGAATTATCTGAATCATTTTATTAGGTATGTAAGGAGCTTATCACTAAACGTGTTTTATTATTTGACTAGCTTTTGCCCGCGGCTCAGCTCGCGTGGAAGTATCTTTTATCTATCGACAGTTTTCGGCTTAGCGGTTATTTTATCTACACCCTTATAGCCTATATGTTGACCAAGGCCACTACGAGAATAATAAAGAAAAGCACATCCAAATCCGTTGAGTGGTTCTCGAGCTAAAACCGAAAATACAGATAAACATTGTAAAATCCTAGTTTTGGCCTCAGTAAATGTACTAATAAAAAAAATCTTCATTTAAAATTTCGCAGACAGACAGACACGACTTTTTTACTACTAACTGATATCGTGGTATCTATCGCATGTTATGTTTTTTATCAGTCTTTCATAATTGATTGTGGTAGGTACCAATGTAACGTGAAAATTTGTAAATTTTGCAGTGTAATTCCACGAAAACTGACCACTTTTGTCGCACCCGTTATTATTTTTTATTAGGCAAAGTATTGATAAATCATTCGTTACCTATTTTAGTATGCATTGGTAACATAAAAAATATGATTTAAATACATTAAATAATGTATTATATCATGTTTTTATTACATATATTGAAAGCATGTAACGCGTGCGACATCTTCCGTAGAATTTCCCAGTACGGACGCTAGCATGACAGGCTACCTATCGGCAGTACTTATTGCCGCGTCGTAGCCGTGAAATCGTTTATAAATGGGAAATAGAACTCCAGCCGTCTGTACAAAGATTGGAGAAGTTTTATGGATTTTTACGGTTATACAAAGCAAGGAAAAACAAGTTATCATAGCAGGTATAGAAATGCAGAACAATATTATCTAAATCTTGATGTGAGGATCTCTGAACAGCACAGAGAATTCTCTGTAGATTTTTCAAGAATACACATTTTGTTTTGTTATCGTGCAATATCGAGGTCCAAATTCAGAACAAATGAGATGCTTCGCATACTGTTTGCTTCGAATTACCTTTTGCTGGCAACTTCGTCCGCGCTAAACTTGTATTGGGTCTTTCAACGGTTTTTGTTTTAATATGCTGAGTCAACTGCTTATCTAATCAATGTAAAATTTGAACACGTGTTTTTTCAGACCTTGTCAGGTCGGTTACCTAATTGGACACATTTCGCTCGATAGATTTTATTTTTGAAAATGATGCCCTTTTTAGTTATTATTTCGTTTTAGATATGTTTAAACGGCTTGAGTTTTATGTCTGAAATTACTGCTGTAACAATAAAAGATGGTTTATTTTCCGATGTCAGGTGAAAAAACTCCTACATCAAATACTTTTTCGTAAAATCTAGAAAAACCTCTAAAATTCACTGATTTTGCGTGCCACCAGCGCGCGAAGCGAGCATTCTAATATAGACTTTCTGACAACATGCTGAAGTTCAAAATCGCTCAGTAAGATTATCGTCTCCCAGGGGGAAGGCCTTAAGGAGCGTCATCGTAAAGAGCCGACACTGGAGTTCACTGGACTGGGCACCGCAGGGCTAGGACGAAGAAAGTGCTACTTTTTAGATAAAAATTTTCATATATTTTTTTAACAATATTTTTCTACCAAAGACCATTCAAAACTTCGCAATTTTAGATCAATCTCCATATAATGCAGAAATAATTAGAATGTCCTCTAATGCCATGTTGGTGACCGCGCTCGTTCCATACCACGGAGCATGCGCGTGCGCAGAGAAATCGACTCACGTCCAGTTTCGCGCCTCCACCTCGATCCAATATGGCGGCGCGTCTTGACGATTATCGTGTTTAACTACCAGCTGATCGGCTCATTATATGCTTAATTAACTGATCAACCGACTATTAAAATCGCAGCAAATATATAGTCGCCGTCAATAGAAATTGTGGATTATGTAAACAAAGCGCCATGTTGTCTTTGTCTATGAATAGGTGAACTATCTAGAGATGGGTAAGTATGTGATTAAAATATGTTAGGTGCTTAATTAATTTTCTTTATTCGATTCATCGCTAAAATATTCTGATGAATCGCTAGTCAATTCGCCCACGTTAATTACAAATGGTTCCGTCACATCGTCGGTGGCCGTATCTATTATCCCATCCAGTCCTTTCATTTTTTCTTCTACTTTTAGGACATGAGCTACACATTTCGCCCACTGTTCTGGCCCGATCCGCGCCAAACCTTGTTCCAACAAAATCTTCACATCGTCCATTTTTAATGTTTTGTTGTTCCTTCCAACGTAACCTTTTACTTGCGCTCATATCAACTCTATCGGGTTAAGCTCGCAATGATACGGTGGAAGGCGCAAAACTCACATTTTTCGATGCCGTCAACTCATCTACATACATTTTTTTTTATTTTTGCTTGTCTACTTTAGCGATGAGATTCGCTTTGATTTCGGTTTCTTGAAATTTGATTTCTTTTTCGAGCAACCAGTTTTGGATAGCCTCCTTCCGCCAACTTATGTTGGGTGCCTTTTCGATTTGACGCGAATGATATGGGGCATTGTCCATTACTATGACGATAAAATGAGTAAGAGAAGCCAAGTCGTTAGTATACCGAAAACACAAAAGATTTTAGAGCAACACTGGAAGATCACGCAGCTCTCGATAGAATGACACACACGTTTATGTCAAAGACTATGATGTAACGCTGTCAAAAAAAAAGGACGGAATAAAATAGCATCACGAATAAAATAGGTCTATATTCAAATAGATTCGTACATCAGTAATTTTCAAAGACAATACAGATTCGATGAGAAAAAAATATGACAGCAATTTCGACGCAGTACAGAATTGACTATTGATTCTATGATTATCCGTAATTAACTGGTGATTATTGAATATTTCATGATGAAATACAGCGAATGGCAGGTGGGACTTGATGTTTCATGATTTGGAATAATGTTCAGTGAGACTCCGTGACAGAACCTTGAGAAAAATTGAGAAAACGGTTTGTTTACATAGTCCACAATTTCTATTGACGGCGACTTTAGCTATCAGTTAGCAAGCCGTCTTGTTATTTAGAACTTGTTTTCATTCGCGTCAACTAAGTTAACGTGTGTAAATATCAAAAATGGCGTCGCATCAACACATTTTCGGCAACAGGTAACCGGCAAAGTTGTTTTTCCTATTTTAAACGGTTTATATGTCATAGTATATAGATCATTTTTTCAGAGAGACATTGACAGAGCTGACTTTTTGTCTTTTGAAGATACCTTGTGATTATGACAAGTTTGTTTTGTGGATTTGGTAATCATGCAATTGAAAAATTAATCATTAAATCCCATTGATATAACAGAAGGTAGATACGGCACGTTCATATAATCACCAACTGAAAAATCGACCTCTTTTTTAAACGAGCGCCACCGAATGACAGAGATAGAGCGACGAGCTTCGATAGTGGCGCGAGCGAGATAAGCTACACAAAACAGGCCCATTGGGCCTATATTTGCAGTTCCGCGTGTAAAAGCGAGGTGCCGCATCTACGTTTTGTTTTATCTACGTTAAATCCAACAATATGAATCAACACATCAGACAGAGTGGTTTCGTGATCGCAGTGCACGCTTTCAAACAACATTATTGTAAATATTATTATTAGATTGCATTACAATAATATTTAGAGCATTCCAAAGCGATGGATTTCGCTATAAAATCATAATATCATTCTTTGTAGTTGCTTCCCGTTGACAGTCTGTACAATTTTGTCTGTCTGTACTGGCTAGAGACTAGCCAATGTTCTAGCCGCTAAACCACCCAAGAGATTGGTGGGTAGTCATACACACCACACTTAAAAATATCTGCTCTTAATATTTTATTTTATTTATATTAAGTAAACAAGTATTTATGTGTAAATAATAATTTATTTATTAAGTCACCTGATTCCATTATCCATCTGGGAAACTCAAGTTTTCACTTCACAACACAACACAAGCAGCACAATGGATCTTCACACTCAACTGGTCAAAAACATGGAGGAGATGGAGCACATGTTTCTTACAAAGATGGGGGAATATAAGCAAGCCCTGCAGGAGAGGATAGCCAGTTCACCTCCACAGGACCTCTCCACACTTGCAAGTGAGCTTGACACCTTAAAGCCATTTATGTGGAACTCGCTCGCTATGCTTAAGTCCCAAATGGAACTACTTTCAGTTGGACTTGGTCGCCATAAAATGGCTTCACATCGAAAGGTGCTGCTCATTCATGGAATTCCTGAAAACAGTAAAGAAACGCTTAAACACAAAGTAAGCTAGTCGGCAGGGTAAACAAGTGAGGTTAACATTTGAGTAGATTTAGATAAACGCAGGGTTCAACGATTTAAATTATGATTTCAATGAATGAAATAATGTATTATCATGATTTTCTTACTAAAAGGTTTGTGGTTTAGATTCATATTGATAGGAAATGGCTAGTCAGGCGTAATATAACTATCAAATCGTGAGTAGCCGTTTCCTATCAATATAAAATCATGATATTATGAAATGAGAAAAAAATTATTTATTTAAATGTGCATTTGTTATTTTTACAAAAAAATTAATAAAATGGCAATAGCAAACTACAAATAAAGTGTTGATACTATCGATTGTTGGCACTTGGTGGAACTTGAAAAACATAATGAACAAAATATCACTTTTACTATTCCACAATTTATTCAATATTAATTTCCTGACCGGTTTCGCCTTTACGGCATTTCCAAAGGAATGATATAAATCTAAATGAAAACGTTTGCACGAGTAGAATGCTGTAAAGGCGAAACCGGTCAGGAAATTAATATTTAATAAATTGTGGAATAGTACAAGTGATTTTTTGTTAATTACACAAATAAAGTAATTCAGAAAATCAAGTTAGAAACTTATCATAAACATTACACTATAAAATGATCTCTTTTCAAACGCAAATTAAATATTCTCAAATATTGTTATTAACTAATTATTAAAAATTATATAAATACAACTTTGGGTTTGGTCCGGCACTTCTAAACTTGTTTGCGGACTATTTACGAGACAGAATGCAATTTGTTAAATATGGTTGCTATACCTCACAGCCGTACTATACCAGATCAGGCGTTAACCAAGGATCTATCTTGGGCCCTTTACTTTTTTTACTGTTTGTAAATGATCTGGTGAAAGTCATAAAGTTTGCTAAATGTCTGCTTTATGCAGATGACTTAAGGGTGTGCCGACCAAAATAAGCTAAGTAGGCAGTCATGATTAGGTAGATTTAATGACTAATATTTCAATAATAAAAATAAGAAAAACATATTTAGTATCACAGAAAATGTATGTACACTTTATCCAAAGCAAAAATTAAAAATAATGTATGTTTCATAAAACAAAACTATTTAAACTAAGCTCAAAATGTAACAAAGGCGTATTGGCGTTTAAGTCATTTTAACAACTTAGCTGTGGAATTTTGTCTGAAACTTAATTTCAAACAATCACCAAAGTATGAACTACAATTTGTCCGACTTACATTTTAGAAATATTGCCTGGCAATTTAAATACGATTTATTGCGTTACATTTTTAGTATGGCCGGGCAGCAATTACCACGATAAACATGACCAAGAGAGTACAGAGCGAGGTGTCTAATCGTCGTACGCTCGGCGCAGCCTTAAAAATATACATGGAAGTCAACTGTGAGAGGGACTGCGAACTTTTGCAACAGGATACGAATGCCATTTTACAATGGTGTGAAGAAAATAACATGCACGTGAACCCAAGTAAATGTCTGGTTGTGTCCTTTGGACGTGAAATGTATAAATTAAATCACTCGTATACACTGAGAGACGAGGTCTCATCTAGAAATTTAATGACGAGATATTTGGGAGTAATATTTGACCAACATCTTACATTTAATCACCATATATTGGCTCTTACAACCGAATCCTTCAGACGCCTTGGTTTCGTGCTTCGTAACATGCGAGATCTCCACGATCCGAGTGTAATGAAACTTTTGTTCAGCAGTCTCGTGAGAAGCAAATTAGAAAGCAGTGCCTGTGTATGGAATCCGCATGAAGCCAAGTACATAACTATGCTTGAAAAGGTCCAGAAAGCTTTCTTAAGGTACTTGTATAAGCGGACTTATGGGTATTACCCTTTGCTTTACCCCACTGTCTTTTTACTTGGGGCATTGGGAATGAATTCATTGGAATCTAGACGTGGGAACGGTGAATTAACCGTCGCAATAAAGGTATTGCGTGGAGTTATAGGTTGTCCCGCGTTACATGACCAGTTGTGCCGATTATATGTCCCTAACAAGTATGTTGCCACTACACGAGCCTCTCGTACACGACGCCTTCTTGCGGTTCCTAATTGTAAGACTGTGTCGTATTCATATTCCCCTCTCTGCCGAATGATCAATGGCTTGAACTTAGTTCTCAACCATTCGTCTGACATCTTTCATGATCCATGCAGCAAGATTTTGAGGGCTTGCTCATTACCCTTTGCTTTACCCCACTGTCTTTTTACTTGGGGCATTGGGAATGAATTCATTGGAATCTAGACGTGGGAACGGTGAATTAACCGTCGCAATAAAGGTATTGCGTGGAGTTATAGGTTGTCCCGCGTTACATGACCAGTTGTGCCGATTATATGTCCCTAACAAGTATGTTGCCACTACACGAGCCTCTCGTACACGACGCCTTCTTGCGGTTCCTAATTGTAAGACTGTGTCGTATTCATATTCCCCTCTCTGCCGAATGATCAATGGCTTGAACTTAGTTCTCAACCATTCGTCTGACATCTTTCATGATCCATGCAGCAAGATTTTGAGGGCTTGCTCATTACCCTTTGCTTTACCCCACTGTCTTTTTACTTGGGGCATTGGGAATGAATTCATTGGAATCTAGACGTGGGAACGGTGAATTAACCGTCGCAATAAAGGTATTGCGTGGAGTTATAGGTTGTCCCGCGTTACATGACCAGTTGTGCCGATTATATGTCCCTAACAAGTATGTTGCCACTACACGAGCCTCTCGTACACGACGCCTTCTTGCGGTTCCTAATTGTAAAACTGTGTCGTATTCATATTCCCCTCTCTGCCGAATGATCAATGGCTTGAACTTAGTTCTCAACCATTCGTCTGACATCTTTCATGATCCATGCAGCAAGATTTTGAGGGCTTGCTCATTACCCTTTGCTTTACCCCACTGTCTTTTTACTTGGGGCATTGGGAATGAATTCATTGGAATCTAGACGTGGGAACGGTGAATTAACCGTCGCAATAAAGGTATTGCGTGGAGTTATAGGTTGTCCCGCGTTACATGACCAGTTGTGCCGATTATATGTCCCTAACAAGTATGTTGCCACTACACGAGCCTCTCGTACACGACGCCTTCTTGCGGTTCCTAATTGTAAGACTGTGTCGTATTCATATTCCCCTCTCTGCCGAATGATCAATGGCTTGAACTTAGTTCTCAACCATTCGTCTGACATCTTTCATGATCCATGCAGCAAGATTTTGAGGGCTTGCTCATTACCCTTTGCTTTACCCCACTGTCTTTTTACTTGGGGCATTGGGAATGAATTCATTGGAATCTAGACGTGGGAACGGTGAATTAACCGTCGCAATAAAGGTATTGCGTGGAGTTATAGGTTGTCCCGCGTTACATGACCAGTTGTGCCGATTATATGTCCCTAACAAGTATGTTGCCACCACACGAGCCTCTCGTACACGACGCCTTCTTGCGGTTCCTAATTGTAAGACTGTGTCGTATTCATATTCCCCTCTCTGCCGAATGATCAATGGCTTGAACTTAGTTCTCAACCATTCGTCTGACATCTTTCATGATCCATGCAGCAAGATTTTGAGGGCTTGCTCTGATTATTGCGAACGTAATAATATTGTAAATGTATCAAGTTGTGTCTAAATATTTATTATTATATTCTAATTTTAATTCGAATATTGTTTATTAATTACTGTAATAGGTATAACCGTTGTAATTAATTAGTTAAATAAATAAATTATATTGGAATTTTTTTAATCCTTAAGTCATAACCTGTATTTGACAGTGTCATTTTTCGTCTGCTGTGTAGAAGATTGTCGCTTTATTAAAAGTTGTTAATTCATAAGTCAAAACTACAATTTACGACTAAAAATAGTGAAAATTTATTATAAAACAAATCACGATAATTTCAAGAAAAAAGAAACTGTCAGAAATGAAAATAAATCATGATTTTTATCAACTCTGATGAAATGAAATTCGTTCATTTCATTTCACTTCGTCCCATCTTCACTGTCATCATACATATTGTAGAGCTTGCAAAAAGTGAGAACAGATAATCTTCAAATCAAAACAAAATATTTATTTTGTAAAATAGATACTTAAAGTATACTTTCTACAAGTAAAAGTTAATCTTATATCTTTAGAATAAAAAAATATAAAAAATTATATGTATGTAATATTTAGGTTGGGCTACAAAAATTTAATTATACACCTACATAAAATAGAGAAATCTAGGAATAAAAACGCTCCAACGCTCGACTATAAGAACCACATCATTCATCTCCCGATCTCCCGGGCAGATCCGTGTAATTCCGGTTATTAATCAACATCAGTGAAGAGGCAGCTAGGCAGGTCTTACCCGGTCTGAGAGACTCCCACGCGTAGAGATACTTACGGGTGTGGCCGATTATCTACGTCACGTCAGTACGTCGTATTCGTTGAGGTAAGATTCCCAGACACCTGTCTTAGACATCCAAATGCTTGAATATTTTAGAATGCCTCACAGATTTAACGAACATATTTTAATATTTTCATTTTATACAACATGAAATTTAAGTCATTTTGTTAACGAAAACTGGTGATAGTACTCGTCCATACGAACAACTTTTACTTTGGAGCCAACCCTGAAATCGTGAAAAATATATCAGCTGTTCCATATAAAAGTTAAATACCTACTCGACCCAAATGTATGAAACAGCTGATTTTTTTTTTCACGATTTCTGGGTTGGCTTCATAGTAAAAGTTGTTGATATAGATGAGTACTATCACCAGTTTTCGTTAACAAAATGACTTAAATTCCTCGTTGCATTATGAACTAGCCTTTGCCCGCGAATCCGCCCGCGTGTTATTCAGTTTAATGACATGCTTTTTTTTCCGGAATAGAAAGTAGCCTATGTGTTATGTTAGGGTATAAGCTATATCCATTCTAAATTTCATCCAAATCCGTTCAGCCGTTTCAGCGTGAAAGAGTAACAAACACAAACTTTCGGATTTATAATATTAGTGTGAATAATTATAAGTAGGACTATTTTTTTTTGTATTTCTGAACACGCAACTTTCTTAAATGGATAATTTTTATTGCTTTTAGATGTATTATTATATTATATATATATCTGTTTATGTATTCATTGTTTACATAAAAAGTATTATTCTTCATATTATTGCTATACAGGGTTAGTTTTTCAAGTGAGCGTGGATGGGTTTCATCAAAATGGATTTGGCCATCCACGCCTACTCCAAAAAGTAATCCTGTATAATATTTCGATAAAAATGTTCTCACCGGAAATATTCTTAAACCAATATAATTGCAAAATCTGTTGCTTGTTTCTTTAGTTGGGCCAGCACCGGGTGAATCCGCAAGCCTAAAATGCCTGTCAAATGCGCCAAATACCTGTTAAATGGTTACCTTAGTTGAGGTAGAAATTAATTAAGAAATTCTGGGCACGATCTCATATTATGAAAAGTTATTTTGATTCATTCGTTTATTTTGTATTCTCTCTGTCACTTTCACGTCGATGTCACACAGAGGCGGCGGCCGCAGGATTTGATCGGGACTTGAGTAGAGTTTTTAAAAAATCTTCGTAATTGAGGGGGGGGGGGTGTGAACCTCCAAAACACCCCTCGCTACGCCAATGCTGTCTCAGCAAGACCGGAGCTACAGCAAACATAATGCATTGTTCGCCTTTATTTAATTTTCTCTCTATCGATACCCATTTTATGACGCTAGGTTTATCTGAACTCCCAGTGCCCCGCATCGGTATTAACTGCTTAAAAGTCAAATATTTAAATCAGAATCCACCCATTCTATTACTTCGACTGAGAAAGTCCGCGCGCGTTACCGCCCTTTTCTAAAGTGGACTTTCAAGGAAAAATTGGCTCCGCAAGAACTTAATTTCCATAATTTAACCCCAACGTTCTAGATACGTTGGAAAGAGAGATAATGAGGTTAACATTACGGGTCTAGAAACGAGTGATCGATATAGTATTTTGTGCAACTGTGACATATTGAGAGCCATTGGGACACGAGTGCTTGTTTACGTTCGGTCGTTTCGTAATGGCTAATTATGTCCAGTTATCGTTTTCGCGTGGCATTATTTATAATCTTTTCAACTAACAAATTCATGAAAAATTTGTGAAAGAAAACTCGTTTTTTTTTCATTTGATCCTGTAAGTTTAAGCTAAGGCAAGGATCTTTGTTCATCCTAATTGTCAGTACTTTACCTATTTTAGGCGTTCTGTGGGAGCGTTCGAGGCTGCATGGCAGAAATACCTTAATTTGCCTAGCCCAAACCAAAGAAATAAATATTTGTCGTTGATTGATTTATTATCTAAGGTGCAAGCCACACAGAAACAGCGCGGCGCGCATCAAGCGCGCGGGCGTCATTCAAATTTCGTATAAAACGCATGCAAATAAAGTCGCAATTTGAGGTGTGGTACGGACGCCCGTTCCACGCCCGATACCGCCTGAAACATACCATTCGGTGTGTTCAAATTGCGATTTTATTTCCATGCGTTTTGTGCGAACTACCAGCGAATGTTTGATTTTGATCTGACAAGATGTGGGCGAGGTGACGGGGTTTGCGCGCCGGCGGTGCACTTTCGGTGGACTGGACAGAAGGAAAGGTAAAGAGGAACATTTTCAGTGCTCCCTGCTACGTGATTGCTTGATTTTACGTAAAAGCGCTGAAGGATTCGGTCTGTCACGGAACAGAAAGAGAGAAATCGAACGAAAGTACATTTGAAATTAAATGTACCAGGCGTAGCTTTACTAGAACTTCCGAGACGTGTCAATCATGAGCTTATCGCCGGCTTGCAGTACGCCGTTATAAATTATGTATTGATAGGGTCGCATAGCATGTTCATGTAGGTATGGCATTTTGTTCTAGCGTAGTTGTGAACTCCTAGTAAACTTGGTGATATAGTAGCGCCTGTGGAGATTCCCTTTGAAGTCATAACCACATTTTCCACTGGAAACCTGCTCGGTTACCGATATGGTACAGAAAAGGTTCGTGCAAGCAAAATTAAAAGTATTGGAATTTGATGTTTTTATGTAAAGGCTTCTTAGGTGTATAGAAACGCAATGAACCGAGAAACACTATCTAGGAATGTAAACAATACTTCATGCTTCAGTACTATAAACCCATCTCATTTAAAATTTCGCGAAAATATGCAATGTATAGGTAGGGCTTTTTTACTACTTTATTATCAGTACGGATGTCTTTCCTTGTATAATTAAGTGTAAAAAGGTCAGAAAGTCCTTTTTTTCATATTTGATTTATTCATCGCGTTCGTTTAATGATTGTGCTCGTTTGACGTCAGAGTATGGCGGCTGGACCATAAATCTTTGTCCCATTTTCCCTTTCCTTGTGAGCCGGCTGTTCTTGCATCTCATTTTGTGTAACGAGTTTCAAACTTTGCATAACCTTTTCTTTATAATTAGCCTTTTGTGATCATTACTTGGCGTTATAAAGGAGCGTTTAAAAATAATTACTCTCTTAGAAACAAAAAGTGAAATACTGTAAACAAAATAGCATTTTTAATGTAAATTTTGTCTGTATACATCATAATATTGTTTTCCTTACTATTGAATAAAAAGTTTAAATAAATGCGTTTTATAGGAATCCGCGCAAACTGCTTCTTAATGGTAAGGTGATCACATGAAAATTATTAAATTTTATGCATTACATTTTAGCTGCATTACATTACAACTGTAAACACGCTTTTAAGTTTGTCCATGTAATGCAAACAAAATGTAATACATTAAAGTACGTAATTTATTTGTGAAGACTTTATTTTTAATAAACTTCTTCCGCAAAAAAAAAACACATTTATTGCATACTTTTTATTCAAAGGTAAGGAAACAATTTGATGTGCATTTTGTACCGAGGTAAAAAGTTACCCCCTTAAAGCATATTTTGGGAAAAGTACGAGAGTAAGTATCATTGCTTGACGCTTGAATAGAGCTGAGCAGTTACCAGTTTGGTAACAGATTTTCGCTCAACGCGGGCAGATTCGCTGGCAAAAGGCTAGTTTAAATATTATCTTTACAGCACTCATAAAGAAGCCATGCAATAAAAGTGTAAATATGTACCGGTCACGCAAAATAGCCCTATTTAATTCCACCAGGGCGTCAGTCAGGGCAGGTGATTTGTCAGTCAACTGTTAAAGCGACCGGCGAGTGATTGTATTGGCACTCTGGCAGGCAGCCTCGGGGTGTGGTCCCGCCACGGTCACTTGGGTTGGCATAAATCGAGCCTTAACTGCCAATCGATAAAGGTCAACGGTCGCCTATTTATACCCTCTAAATCTTTAAACATAGGTATACCTTACCTTTGTAACACTAACCCTAGATAGATGAACTTCGGTGTTGGGACGTTGGCATTTGGATGAGGTACGTTACTAGGGCATTCTGTGCCAGTCCTTCTTTCGTAAGTTCTTTAAAAAGCAGTGATAATATCAAGTCTATAAAGTGACTTGGCAACCGATTTACGAAGTTAGTGTGAACAGTACTAAATTTCTAAAACAAAAATCTATATGAATAGGAAGCAGTTACGTGACTGACTGACAGAAAGATTATGCACAGCCTAAACCACTGAAGATAGTACAGTACTTGCAATCTACAAGCGCACGGCGCCTTTAGTTGTGTGGGGGACCAATCTGTTTACGCGTCAATGTAGGCGTGACAGTGACCGTGCGTACGGTTAGCAAACAAAAATTAATTCATTGAAGTTGTGGATATTTCCAATTTTTTAATTTTAAAGTCGTCTTTATATTTATGAGGATTGGTCAAAATAAATAAAAGTCAACACCTTTAAAGTTATATATATATAATTAATTACAGGTAGAAAATTAAATAAACACAAAAGAAATTAAACCTAAACATATCTTTACACAACATAAAAAGATCTGTCAATTAATATGATTAACATACATAATTTATATCAATCCTTCATCTAATGTTTCTACACTGTCACTATCATCATCCTCACTGTCATTGTCACTTTCATCATCTTCTCCAACATTTATAATAAACTGGAAATCATAATCAAAATACTTCATGTATTCTTTTTCAATTTTTTCAACATGATTGCGTGGTTTAGTCTATATCATTTATGCATTCATCTATTAAACTTTGAACAATGGTCATGTTTTGACCTATGTTTTTTGAAGCAATGCGGTTTTTTATAATACCCCAAATATTTTCTATCGGGTTTAGCTCCGGGTGATACGGAGGAAGTCTTAAGATTTCAAAACCTTTTCTTCTTATAAATTCATCTATTTTAAATGTTATGAATCGGTCCTTGTTATTTTTGATCAAATCATATAGTTCAACTTTTTTTAAATTACTATCAAATGAAATGTCATTCTCTGTCAATCTTACCTCGCTATGAATTACTTTGCGTTTTCCTTCACCCGTGTGATTTGACATGCTGATGGTACTTCATGCAAATTAGCAGCGTGAAAACACTATGCACAAGTGACTCGAACGATGGCTCGCTCGCTACTGACCGCTCCGTCGGGTACACACACTAACGCAATTATGTATTTACGTTTACAACTACAAATAATTATCACGTGCGCTCGTAGATTGTAGAAACTGTAACATGAAATTTTGTACATTTGTTCCTTAAAAGGTCCTAAGTAAGGATTTGTCAAAATTCACTCCATAAGTTGTGAAACGGGGTGATAACTGTTGTGCCGAAAATGCGTTCCAACGGGCTGTTTTGTTTATATCCAAAATCCACGCGGACGAAGTCGCGGGCATTCTCTAGTATGGATGGAATACATGTCGAATTCTCTGTACCTTGCTGTTTTCCTGTTCATTACGTTAAATATTTATTATATGTAATGGAGAGGAAAACAGCCGTAAATCCGTAAGTAGAATATTGTTTAGTTGTTTCTGACGTCATACTTGCTTATTATATGTATATTGATACAATGTGTTTGTTTCACTCGTACTTGTTCTTAGAGTTTATTTAAGCAGCGGTAGCTCAGTCGTTAGGGCGCCGGACTCTCAATCTTGAAATCCGGTTCGAATCCTGCCGGCTTTTATTTGCATAGTGTTTAAATATTATTATTAGAGTGCATAACAAACTAGAAAAGATAATTAAAAACAAATTCAAAACAAGAATTTGGAAAAATTCCTCGGGCCAGCATTCGAACCTGCGACTGCGCCATCGAGGTACTTATCACAGACCGTTGAATTTTTCCACCATACTTGTATAGTATTTGCATAGTTTTTAGGGTTCCGTAGTCCGACAAGGAATCCTTATAGTTTCGCCATGTCCGTCCGTCCGTCGCTAGAAAGCTGTAATTTGGCATGAGTATACATATTAAACACGCTGACAAAACGGTAAAATAAAATCATTTATTTTTCTCATCTATCCCATAGTGTGGGGTATCGTTAGATAGATCGCTCAAAAACATTGTGGGTGTGTCAAAACCATTTTTCAATTTAGGAATCCGTTGGCGAAATATTAAGCTTAAAAGTGCTAATTTTTGTTACAGTCAAAGTGTCCCCCCCCCCTGCTGGCTAAACGGTTGTTTATGGACATGTGAAAAAATTCACCGTAGTACATAGTATATGTAATGAATTTAAAAGGAAAACTATCACAGCTAAGTAGGCCTTACAGGTTTACGAGTAAAGGTCGAATTACAGTTTTAGTGCTGTCGAAAACTTTCAAAAGTAATATAACTTCTGTTGTTGACGCTAAAGAACTATTTCGGAATGAAGAAAATTTGGTTTTGACAACACTGAAACTATAAATTAAAGCCTTCAGAATCGGCTTTATTGTGTACAATGGCGGCACTTATTGCAAATACAAATATTGCCAGGTAACCTTTGGGTGGAAATAAAAAGATATTAACGAAATTAAACATAAAAACCGGCCAAGTGCGTGTTGGGCCATGCGCAATGTAGGGTTCCGTAGTTGCCCAGTACATTTTATAAGTTGGTCTACTAATACAGATCGCGCCTAACGTCTAGTCCCATACATTTAGAAGAACAACCCCTATCTAGGAAAATCATTTCCTTATCAGCAATTCCGAACTCGTCATCCATCTTTTCTGCAGGAGAGGGTAAATGACCCGGTACATTGGCTGGGCTTGGTGCAAATGTTTGACCAACTACTCACCCTTGTATACAGTTGAAAAAAGTTTCAAATCAAATCAAAATCAAAATATTTATTTTGTAAAATAGATACATAAAGTATACTTTCTACAAGTCAAAGTTAACCTTTACAATATATCTTGAGAATATAAAAAAATATATACTAATAAGGGAAATACATACAAAAAATGTTTAGGTTGGGCTACTAAAATGTAATAAATAAATATGTATAAAAATAATATAAATAGAAATAATAAATACACCTGCATAAAATAGGGAAATCTATGAATAAAAATATTATATATAAATGATGCAATGGACAAATAAGTACGGGAAATACATAAGTACAAAAAATATTAAGGCAAGGTATATTTACTAAAATGTAATAAAGTTATACATCTGCATAAAATAGAGAAATATAGGAATAAAAATATTATATAAACATAATGCCTAACCATCCGCACCATTCGATTAGTATTGCTAAGAAGAAGGGCAAGAAACTTAGCAAACATGCCTTAAAAGGTTTGTTTAAAAGGTCAAGCAGACTCAATGAGTAACAGATGTGACGAATTAAACTTACATACAATTTATCAGGTGGTAGAGCTTCGACTTCTTATCGGAAGCCCCGAATAAATAAATAAATGTCCTAGTAAACCCCCGTGCCAGAAAATACTAAAAATGCTAACTTTACATACCTACTAAAAACACTAACTGCACATCAAAAGGGGACACAATCTTCTGCACTAGAGGATTTCTGGGTTGCCATGTAATAATTACCTTCGAGCCGAACCTAACTGGCTTTTTTTGCGCTGATTTATTTGTACAGTAAAATATTCCCCTTATATTATTTTACTATATTGCTATTATTTATTGCCTGTGGTTTCGTGTAGTATTCGTTTTTAGGGTTCCGTAGTCCGACAAGGAACCCTTATAGTACCGCCATGTCCGTCTGTCCGCGGCTGAGCTCAGAGACTATTAGTAATACTATAAAGCTGTAATTTGGCATGAATACACATACACACACGCCGACAAAATGGTAAAATAAAAATTCTTTTTTTTTTAAGAGACACTTTTTTGGGGATGATTTTTTTTTCTCGTCTATCCCATAGTGTGGGGTATCGTTGGATAGGTCGTTCAAAAACATTAACCATTTTTCGATTTAGGGATCCGTTGGCGAAATATTAAGCTTTGAAGCGCAAATTTTTGTTAATTTCAAGTTCCCCCCCCCCCCTCCCCTGCCGGCAAAACGGTTGTTTATTAATATGTAAATAAATTCACAGAAGTAGTATATATAATGAAGTTAAAAGGAAAACTATCACAGTTAACTAGGCTTTACAGGTTTACGAGTACATGTCGCGGCAAACTTTTAGTCCCCTCTAAAATGTATGGGCCGTTCTTCGGGAGAGCAACTTCCGAGCGGACTAAATTTGGCGCGATCTGTATTAGTTGACCAACGTATAAACTGTACCGGGCAACTACGGAACCCTACACTGCGCGTGGCCCGACACGCACTTGGCCGGTTTTCTTACTATCCCTAAAGCAATGCCGAATATCCCGGGATAAACGGTAGCCTATTGTCTGGGTCAGAAACTATCCATCTACAAGAGTTTCATTGCGATACGTTGGTTGGGTGCAGAGTAATAGGCTATCAAAAAATAACTTTCAGAATAATATAATAAAGGAGATTGACCGGTTTGGACCAAATGCTGCCCAGGCATGGGAATACTTTTATTTTTTTTCTTATATGAAGAGACATAAAAATAAAATAAAATAAACATCCACGGGTTTGTCTAATAACTAAAAACTTATCTTATGGCTTTTTGGTGCTTTAACTTTTCCTTTTTCTTAAAGTTTACATTAAATAATTTTATTTTCTTACTTATTCAACCTCCCGAGTCCGGTCCCGACCTCGCTAGTCTCACTCGAAGCAAGTTTTTTTTTGTAAGTTCTACACGAAAATGACAGCTTTATATAGCGCTGCCTCGATTTTCAATTGCAAGATAAGTTGGTCGATCTGTACAACAAAATCACAGCGATAGTTGAGAAAAATCAAAAGTCTCGTTGCTCATATTCAAATTTGGTATGTGTCTGTCTCTTTCGCGCACGGTGGATTTCTATGTAGCTGCTTGCGCACGCGCCATTTGTTTTCGGCAGTTGTGCCCACGTTGTTTTCCTAGTTTGGTTTTTGGAATGGGCTAGGCACCAAGACGTTGTGAGGTGCTCTACTTTATTTTTAGATTCAATAATTATAGACGACGATGAGGATAACGATTGATTAGGTATTTTAATGTTAACATAAAGGATAATTTATTATGTTGTAAACCTATGTAACGAATAAATATTGATTGGTTGAATGACTTTCCCTAACTAAGTGTTGTTATGATAATATAATCATTTGTTTATAATAAACTGTTTTTAACTAAAAAAATATGCTGTTGGTTATGATTTTTCGTCAATGTAAAACATATAGAATAGATTTTTTTTTCTCAATACTCCTCGGATAGATTCTGAAGCGCTTTGGGTTACAGACTAGTATTAGTCTAAGGAACATTATGAACTATGAATAAATGTTGGAAAGCACTTGGTCCAACGTCCATACAAAAATGGTCAATCTCCTTTATGGGATTGGTGAGGATTAACGTGAATCCGTTGAGTTCTCGTTTAGCTAAACCAATAGTTAAACAATACGTAGAAGGCAAGTTCATTGCTCGAATACATTTTACGGATTGAGAATGCCTGAGGCTCAGACTTTTGCGTTTCTTCTACAAAAATCTGTAACACGACGCGACGCGTATGTCTGGAGTTTCCTTCAGGAAACATCACTTTGAATTTTATGGCTCCTACATTAAGGCTCAAAACACAATGAAGTCGTCGCCCGTGCCTCCTGATCGCTTCAGGCAATTTGGAACGCGACGATTTTTCTACGCTATAGTTTGTGACGCCTTTCTTTTTTTCGTGCGGAAATTATTTTTTTGTTGGCGATAAACCTTACGAGCTTTTTTAGATACAAAATGGATTTCTGTGTCACAATATTGAAACACTGAAAAGATAAAACAAAATGTGGATTATGATAAGGGAAGTATTGAAGTAGAGTGGGCGCAGTGAAAATGCGTTTCTGGCATACTTCATGTGTGGTCTGACTTGAATGAATGAAGAAAAAGTGTCGATATATACCTACCTATGTACATCGTTACAGGCTCAAAGATGTAGTGCCTTTCTATGGAGTATAATATAAATAGGAATACTTCGGTGGTTTTAGCATATAGTGAGAATAGTGAAGGTAAGCCTAAACATGGCTACCATCGTAGGATGACGTATTATATACAGGATAAAAAAGAGCTTGTATGGTATGACTCTATGACTTAATGCATGTAGAGGAAGGGAAAGAAGTATGTCAGGATCATAGCAAACGGCCCAACTAACAAATTAATGTTCTATAATGATCCAAGTAAACATTTTACATTTTCAATTGGTCCTAAAAGATCGTTTGGGTAAATGTAAATATTAACGTTAATAAAATGCGGATTTGGCCCCAATTACATGACATTATTGTTATTTAGTAGTTACGTAGAAGTCAGCCAATGACGGTCTAACGTTATATAGATGTTGAATTAAAGTATACGACCGACTCTATGGTCTGATACTGGTTATGTTGAAACCCTTCTGTGACCACTTAAGTCACGTAGCAGTTGTAATGACGTTGTGAAATTACTGAAACGTCGTATTAGTGTCAAAAAACTACTCTAAGACAACACTATTTTCACTCCGTATTAATTTGTGCTTATATGGAATTTTTCTAAAAAAAATAAAAGTTTATTTACATGATTACAAAGTGTGTAGACAGTTTAAATGCAGTAATGAGTATGGAATAGTAATAGTAAAAAAGCGTGTTAATGTTCGGGAAACTTGTTTTATGACGATGTATACAATACGTGTTGTTGTGAAATTTTTCATGCCCTATTTCTTTGTAATTCAATTATTGTAGTCAATTATTCGAAATGTATTTTCATAATAAAGCTCCATCCATTTTGTTTAATTTACTTGCCGATCTCTTTAATACACTTAGATAAGAAAAAGATTGCATAGACGTTTCCTCGAGATTACGACGTGCCACACTGTATT
The DNA here is from genome assembly GCA_910592155.1 of Ypsolopha scabrella. Classification (NCBI taxonomy): domain Eukaryota; kingdom Metazoa; phylum Arthropoda; class Insecta; order Lepidoptera; family Ypsolophidae; genus Ypsolopha; species Ypsolopha scabrella. The sequence goes on along the minus strand of OU342972.1, from coordinate 5,811,772 downwards.
GTTTCTCATTACCTACATAAGATTAAGTAAACATTTATTTATAAGTAGAGAACAAAGACGGCCTTTTATTCTGGATCCATTTTTTTTATAAAATCGCGTTTGTATGTGTATACAACAACATTGAAGACGATTTTATTAAAGCGTGGGCTTGACTTTAAAATAATTTTAAAGTCTTCTTAAAGTTATACAACCGTTGCAATTCAACATTTTAGTCGTATAAAAGTCTTAAGTAGTTCACCAAACCAGTAAAAAAATAATATATATAAAGGTCACGGGCAAGCGATTAACCAGCAGTTTAATTACATAAAAGTTACGTTAAGATTATGCACAAGACCACGGTTTTCATGCAAAAACCTCTTATTCAACTGAAACGTTCATACTCCCAATATTTTGTCCAATAAACTTCTTGGCTGACACCATTATGTAACGTCATATAAATTAGTCACGAAAACGTTTATTTAATCTATATTTTGACATCATATGTGACGTTGTGTAAATTAGTCGTAAAAACGCTTATTCAATATACTTAATAAGACATTACAGTCATGCGACTGAAATGTCGCAAGATAAACATCTATGCAACGTGATAGTTAGCATAACTGTTAAATAACTTGATGTCGTCTAACACTGATATTTCACGACGTTTTGCTTGTTGGGGGACTTTCATACCAAGTCTACCCATTTGGGAGACATGCATGTTTATATGTGCAAAATACGATACACTGACATGAAGTCTAATTTTATTCAGGTCAGACGTGAACTAAATTTAGCCTTTGCCATGTAAATAAGGGCCACTTCGGCAAACAGTAAGCCAAGTGACCTGAAGTTAAGTAACCAGGGCACCATGACTTCGCCTCTGTTGGCAGCTACACTATCGGTGCGGCGAAGTGAAGAACTTATTTCCGTCTAATCTAAAGGATAGTCAGATTTATTCTGCAAATCTGCCAACTGAGATGTTCTCAATGGAAATTAAAAAAAATGTACCAATCAGGCGATAAATGGCGCAACCCAATATCAACATTTTCTTAATAAGGGCAAAAGACAAAACTAAGTTGTTTTTTACACAGTAAAATGTAAAATAAACTGATTCACATTCGGTCACTTAATTTTTGCTTTGTTTTGCGCATGCAAGTAACTTTTGTGATATTCGACCGTTGCTTAAAACTCGGACAAATCTTGCTATACCCAATGCTATCTGTGCTTACAACTTAATTACAAAATAGCCCAATAAAATGTGATGTCCATGAAAAAGGGACGAGAAATATCAACACTTTCGCAAGTGTATCAAACGAAGTTTTTTAATATACCTGCGAAAAATTACATGAAATAATAAACTAAAAGCAATTTTGTTGCAAATCAAAACAGATACAAGTCGACTGAAGAACACGCAGTCTGATTGGCGCCAATCTGTACTACAAAGACCAATGTCTCTTTCTAAAATCTTTTTAATAATAATTACTAGGATAGTTAAAATAGAATATAAATTATGACATCTAAAATCGTTTTGAATTTTTAAAACATCTTTTACAATTTAACATGTACATAATATATTTAATAATAAAATATAAAAGTTTGAAAATACTCATCTTATTATAGAGTATCTGGTAAAACAAAGGTTTACGTGCTTACTAAATGATGTGGCCGGTTTCCCCTAGATGGCGTCGGTAGGTAGTAAAAACAAAATGCACGAGTGCGAAATATGTCATTTCACGCACGCTAAACAGGCACGTAATCTATCATATTTTAAGCAGGTGTATTAAAAAAGATTTTATTTACAGTAAAATATAAACGAATCAATTTAGGGGGTTTGTTCAAACTTCATAAACGTTAGAAGAACACAGGTATATTATTTTATAAATATAGATATCCTAATTATTGCGAAGTCTTTGAACAATACGTTTCATGTTGAAACAATGAACCTCGTATTCACCTCATCACACATGCAGAACATTAAGCGTTGGAGGTTTTGGCAGCTCGTTGACCAATCAGAGCCGCTTAAACCTCGAGCGATCGACGACGTACAGAGTGCGTATTATTTTATCTGTCCGCATATGCTGTAATGCTGGCGCCTCTTCTTCTCTACGCCATTTTCGTCGGTCTCTGGCTGGCATGTCATCCATTATTGCACACCAACAGCCTCGACAATATCGCCATCGGTACAACGTACGAACGCCTTACTGGCCTTGTATTTTACATACGAGTACATGGAAATCCTCGCCAAAGATTACTAAAGATAAACTATTAAAAAGACCACTATTTGTTCCGTGCTTACTTGTTTTGCTTCCGTTTTTACTCGCTCAAAACAGCCTATTTCGCGTATTCTACAATAATGTACACTAGTATTTAGTACTCTGGAGGACAGAAAAAAAAGATTTATGTTTTGACGTTACCAGGAGAGCACGGTGGACAAAAGGGTGACCCACGGGAGCGATTGCGTAATGGTCGAGGGTAAACATTTTACGTCGGCCTTTTTGCGTCGATCCTTTTTAAATTTAATTTCGTGGCGGTAAAACAATGCTTAGAATTTTTCTCACTTGAATGGTCATTATTTGAGTAATATTGCTAATGTAAGAAAAAAAATTGACAGTTTTTTCATGTATCTGTATCTTTAGAAATGTCAAATTAAATTTCGTTTGTAATTGATTACATTGAAGCGCTACTTGCCAATAAAACGCTTCGTTGCATTTTAACATCGTATCTTACTCAACGTTAGCTCAGTAGGTAAGACAATAGGCGTCTCAATCGTTACACCCGGGTTTAAATCGTTAAACACCAATGTGTTTTTCGGAATTCACGTGCATTGTATTTGTTTATTCACGACTTGCTGAACGGTGAAGGTATAAAACACGTGAGGTATGCTCAAAATAGTGTGTATTTGTGCCCGAAATACGGCGATAAACCTTACCCCTTTTAAGGATGTAAAAATGGGGTAAAAAGTTTGTGTACGACTATTGACTGTGCCATAACGTCTGAACTCTGAACAATTTTGACACCCCCTCAGAGATATGTGGTGGTGATGGTGTATTAACTAGATCAAGCCAACCAGTAAAACTATGCCACACTTATGCTACTCTGGTGGAAATTGTACTTTGCTTGTCACACGTCACACGACCCTTCAGTTTAATAGGCTATCTCGGTTCGAGTTGCCTGCCGCGTCCACTAGTTCTCAGCACCGGCGCACTTAACGCCTCTTATAGATGTCAGTGGCGCTAACTGATGGATAGACCTTTATAACGTTAAAAAATACCAGTATACTGTGGTTTGATTAATTTTTTTCACTGATAAATAATTAGGTTACCTATGATGTATAAATATAGAGCTGCTGCCGGACTCGAGTGTGGAGGTACCGACATCTTACCCGCAAACCCCTCGAAGTTATTCGGGGGAGAGTGAGAGGACCAACATTGCTTGGGACCGCCGACCGATTGATGGCGGTATATCTATTCCCAATTGTCGAGCCTTACATAAAACAGACTGGTGACGGGCAGCGGCGTCACTGATGCGAGGGTTTCGGCACCGCGCTGACTAATCCGTAGCGATATCTTGAAAAGGCCTATGTCCGGCAGTGGACGAAACAGGCTGATGGATGTATGTATAAACGAGATAACCTAACGATATTTAACGTTAGTTTCATGCGTATTTGACAACATTAACGTTACAATAATATTTATGACGCTATTTCCAGTTCTATAGATGGATGCGATGAATAGAGCAGATCGGATGCTTTTTTATTTCAACGCAGACTTGATACAATTTCATATATACTAGTAAGACATTTTCTCCCGAAAATTTTTAAAAACATAAAGAAATGTTGTTAAAGCATGCAGCCCCGAGAGAGTGTCAAGGGTATTGTCAAGTGTAAACTGACACTGGAACACTCACCACTGGTACACCCACTTTTTATGTTTTTTAAGTTCCAACCCGTTTTCCTTGACCGTCAACTTGTCGTAATATATAAATACTTTGCACATGAATTCCGAGAAATAATTTTATGTTAAGAACTACAGCTCGGATTCGCCTCGCCCCACTCCGCTTCGCTCGGCTAACCTAACACGCTCCTCCAGATTTCGCTCGTCCTCGCACATACATACCTATATTATAAAATTAATGTGACTGTATTTTAACTGAAAACTACGTGCATGTTACAGAATTAACTAAATGCTGTGAAATATTAAGTGTGTAAGGAATCAAGGAAAAAAACTAAATAGAGACAAGAAGAAATAGTTTATTTTGCATGAATTCTTATCTTTATTTTAGTTGCTCAGAAACTGATTGAAAAACTGTTTGAAACTGTATTTTCGGGTAAAACAAAAATCGTTATCCCTCTATATTGTTATCTGCAAGTAGACAATCACACTTAAAGCGCATTTGAGCTTGTAAAGTTTATAGTAAACGCTTAAACGACACCTGCTCACAGCCATAGACACAGACTTGTGATGGTGCTACAATCAGTTGACGAATATATCTTCGCTAAGCAACTTAAAAACAAACGTCATCGAAAATGGAGACACGGAGAAAGAAACTAATAGATGAAACTTTAACAACACAAATCACGTAAAACTAGCTGTCTTCATCCAAGATAGACATAAATTGACAGCGCTACGTTTCTATCACTGGGTCGAAAATAAGTTTCTGTATGAAATAGGTTTATTTAATACATAATGTTCTCTTAGTTGTACCTACCATGTAAGATCGGCTTTTACCATTGGATTTATTATTTACTAGCTTTTGCCCGCGGCTCCGACCGCGTGTTATTCGGTTTAATGACATGCTTTTTTCCGGGATAAAAAGTAGCCTACGTATGTGTTAAGTTAGGGTATAAGCTATATCCATTCTAAATTTAATCCAGGTCCGTCCACACACACACACACACACACACACACACCAACTTTCGCATTTATAATATTAGTGTGATTTTGTGGATGGACAGCTTTTTATTTTCGGTAATTAGTGACGTTAGAATCCCTCACCGGAGCTTTGTGGCCATAATTCACTAGAATTGTCTCACGAATTTGTGTGTGCACCAATTTATCCCGAGGGTCTGTATTATTAAGCAAGAAATGCTTGAAAAAAAAGTGATATGTTTAATACAATTAAACATGTAACTTTTTTTTCAAGCTTTCCTGCCTATTAATTATGTCTGTTGCGTATCGTACTTAGTTTCTATAATTGCGGCCCTAAAAACGACATTCGCCTTGAAAATTCCAAATTGGAAAACGGTGAAACAGTTGGCATAATTAGTCAACAATACGTGAGTGTTGAAAGTTTACGTCAGTCATTATTGTTATTATTACTATATCAGTTTGGATGGACCACTGTTTTGAACTGAAAAGCAGCCTTTACTGCAACTTTTTTTTGATGCACCGAATTTTTCTGTCTCGTTTTAGGGTCTGTTATCTTCGTCGAAAAGGCCTTATTTATAACATGTTTTTTTTTTGATAACCTTATCTATTGTAGTATGGGAGCTCTAGTGTTTTAAAATCTCATTTTTAACTACCTCTACCTATCTTGCCTTAACAGGGTTGAATGTAGTTCATATTGCAGTATAAGTTATAGTGTACGGAAGAGCAGGCGCGATGTGGAGAGCAGTTAGACGGTAAATAGGCTTACAGGCTCCGCGGGGACTCACCTCGTTATTGCATTGAGAAGGCTTTACTTGTACTTGTGTAGATGTACGATATTTCTGCTTTGTTTTTACAGCTAATGTCGTATTTATTGCTCTATATTTTTTTTACTTTGAAGATCGCCTACATTAGCCATCTTTGGGATGGGTAAGGTGGTAGAGCTGGTGCCGGGCTCGACTGTGGAGGTACCACTATCTTACTCGCAAATCCTCCCGAAGTTATTCGGGGGAGAGTAAGAGAACATCTCTCAGGCACAACCAGGCGGCCCACCATTGCCTGGGACCGATGGATGGCGGTATATGTACCTATCCCAAATTGCCGGGCCTTATAAAAAAGACAGACTGGTGGCGGGCAGCGGCGTCACAAGGGTGTCGGTCTATTTAGTTTTATTTTTATCTTATTGAAAGCTGTACGACAGTCTGTACAGTAAACATGTTGACACTGCCTCACTCATTCTGGAGATAAACACGGCGAGTATATTCAGAGGAATCTGTCCTGTTCCAACGCTTTCATTGAGCCTATCTTTGCGATTTTATTGGATGCAGGAAAATGCAAGTAATCGTGTATTGAGCGGCCTAAATATCAAGGTCAAAGAGTGAAATATGAAATTCTATAATTTTTTTAATTTAATTTTCATAATAGCACAGTAAAATGAATTTGAAAAGAGATAAAATCGGGTTAACCCCTCCTTAAGTTAAACATTTTCCGAAATTACGAAACCATACTGTTTGATTAGTGATTGGCCTTTTAACAAGTAGGGAGGTAAAAATAGAATTTGCAATAAGGTTCATTGTACCGTATTTCTCATTACTTACAAAGTTTTTCCAGTATAAATTTCGCTTAATCAATAAGTTGGATTCTTAAGACTATTCCAGGAAGTAATACCCAACTAATCATCTGTAGATATAAAAAGAACGTCGTCTCCAAAAGATACTGTTAAACTTACTACTTTATTGCTTAAAAGTTTCATTTTGCGACAACTGTTTAAAGGTTTAAGAAAGTTAGTGAAAAGATATTCGAAAAAACTCTTAAATTTATATCAAAGGTAATTTATTGTTCTAAAGCTTACTTTCCAACAACAGTTTAACGCTTATCCATTAAGAGATTCCCTTCAGACAAGGGGAATATTACCGCAGTGAAAACATTCGGGCAAAACGTTACCTTGGGCAACATTGTTCTCGCTCAAAAAGAAATTATAATTTGTTCTCCGTCGGTACTGATAATAGGGTGAAAGCGCCTCATTAGGACTCCTTTCACGGCGACTGGACAGGCGTATTATGGGAACGTTCAGGAAGCTGTGTATCTGCTGCTTGGCTTGGTTTTCTAAAGTGAGGAGGATAACGGGCGGGACACATTTTATTCATTTAATTATTTACTGTCTGTCTTAAATTATATGCCGTCTGTCTGTAAGCCCTAAGGTGCAAGCCACACAGAAACGACGCGGCGCGCATCGAACGCCCGGGCGTCATTCAAATTTCGAACATAACGCATGGAAATAAAATCGCAATTTGAGGTATGGTACGGACGCCCGTTCCACGCCCGACACCGCCTGAAACATACCATTCGGTGTGTTCAATCGTTATTTGTTTCAGCTCAACCTTAAAGACGGTACATAAAAGTTTCTAATTTAGTTAGATTGTTGTACTCGTAGTGTAGTAGCGTAGCGTAGGCAGACCTCGTGCCCGCTGGCCCGACGACTTGAAGGAGGACCGCCATGAGTGGCGAAATTTGGAAAAGGTATATGTCCAGCAGTGGACGAACACGGGCTGATGGATGGATGGTTGTACTCGTACATACTCTTAAAGTAAAAGAACAAATGATGAAAATTTGGGCTCCGGAACTCAGCGGAAGCCGAATTGTTTGGCAGGCGCTACCATTTTAGCGACTTGTTTTGTGTTGCTACGACATGTATATTTTGTTATTTACCATTTTTTAGGGTTCCTTACTCGTATTGAGTTGTGGTACGAAACCCTTTGTGCGCGAGACCCGCGTAAATTAATTCAGAGGTCTACCTCACTCACAGTGTTTTGCTTCACCGTCAGCTATAATATGTTCGATTTATCATGATATGGGTGGCAGTTCAAAGTTGGCAGTTATAGTTATGTGCCCTAACGAAATAGACTCGATTTTTTTAAGTATCGAGAACGTTAACAAGGGCTATCAAATCGATATTTTATTTGATTGCTCTTTGATTATCCAAACTACTTTTTGTTAATTTCTAAATTAATTAAATTAAACGAACCAATAACTCCCGAGCTTGAGAGCTCAAAGATTTTTTTTTTGTTTTTCTTGGCTTTTTACCAAAAACAAACAACAATAACAAAACAAAAATCAACAAAAACTGTAACAAACGTCAAAACAAATAGCACGTAAAGAAACCGCAACGAAAACACAAACCGCATACAAGATGCACTTATACTGACGCGATCCTATATGATGGCCGCACCGATTCATCGATGTATTTTCAATTATGTAGTGTCAGTCCCTATGGGTTAACGTTCCGATCCACGCATCAAGTAGCAAAAAGACATTATTCTTTTCTTTAAAAAAATAGAAACTTTTGCTATAAAGTCTTTATAAAATCGAAAAATGATGATTGAAACGAGTAGTACGTAACTTTTCGCTGCCAGCAACAATGAAGTATTAGATTATTTTAGTGACACTTACCCATAAACAATTATGAAACTTGGTAGGCATTTAAACGTCATAGGTGCCATCTCTCGTTGGCTCTAGTTTAGTAGAAATCAGAAAACGAGTGGGTCAGACCACTCGTTGCAGAATTCACGGAATAAATTTTCAAAAATACTGATTTGAAGTTTTCGTATGCAAATCATGCGGATTCGTATGCGAATTTGGTCTAATGATTCAAAATACGTTCCCAGTGCTTGAATCTAACTATAAAAGAATAGAAATACCAAAACAATCATTTGTAATCAGATATTTGAACGAACTTAAGTAATGATAAATATTCATTAATATATAAGGTGACTTTAATTTATGCAGCCAAATCTTACTGAAGACTTGTCGTGTACTCAGTAACAAGGTTCGATGACCCTTTTTGTGAAATTTGTAAATTATTCTTTTCGTGTTCCTTACAAACGCAAGCCCAGCCCCGAGTCTATTACTATGAGACGTCAAGATTTTATTTTGCGACTAGCAAAAAGTGTTATCGATCCGTGTTACTGCTCACACCAAGCCTCCAATATGAGTCACCTTATATATTATAATTGATATATTAAATGTCAACACATTTGTATGCAAGTGTGATATTTTTGTATGAACCTTTTACAAATATGTAAGTATTTCCTTTAATGTACACGATAGATAGGTGATAGAAATAGTTGGAACTTGTCTATATACTGGATATATAAGGAAACACAAGAGCTCTTTCAACGGTATGTATTGGATTGCTTGACATAGGAACACACAGGAACATCACTATCAAGGCTATGAACACTTAACGAACTTTCGATGTCGTCATATGAATATGATAAAAGCCAAGAATGAACAAATAAAATTAAATTAACCCTTGAGGCGTTGATGTCGACTTGCGGCGGAAATGAAATATCTTAAATATGCCTACAAGATCCGACGACGTCAGCCAGACTACACTAATTAGCTAATCCTGAGAGACATCTCTATTTACTTCCTCTCTGCCTTTTGTTACAGGCAGATGGTACCGTTTAAATCGTATTAAATTTGTTGTGCTCCGAAGTTTTCAGATTACCCTTGTCTATTCAGCTCGGTTATCACACTAATATTATAAATGCGAAAGTTTGTGTGTGTGTATGTTTGTTACTCTTTCACGCTGAAACGGCTGAACGGATTTGGATGAAATTTAGAATGTATATAGCTTATACCCTAACTTAACACATAGGCTACTTTTTATCCCGGAAAAAAGCATGTCGTTAAACTGAATAACACGCGAGCGGAGCCGCGGGCAAAAGCAAGAATACATATATTTGCTTCGGAATTAAAAATATTGTTAAGACTAATCTTCTGAAGATCTGTGTGTGATGTTATTTTTATTACACGACTGACCCCCTAAAAGGAGTGTATTGTTTTCCGAGTTCATGTGGGTATTTTTTTTATAATAAAAAATATTAAAATACAATAGAGAATAGAGATTTAATTCGGATTTCAGTGCAGTCTGGGGACTATTACATTTCCTACGTGTTGTTTTGTATGTCCCCTGACTGCACTGAAATCCGAATGAAATCTCTATTCCGGCAGTCGTGTTTTTTAATATTTTTTATTATTTATTTTTATTCAATCAGTTATTTACGTTTCATTTCTTACCACTACAAATCATCTCTTTATAATAATTATTTGACAATTTCCGCTTGAAAAATAGTCTTCTTTAATTGAAGTAGTTTTAACGTTTGAATGTAATAATTGTTTTATGGTATTTGATCATAAAAAATTCCGTTATTCGTACAGGTACTACGCCAAAGGAGTGGAGCAGGAGCCTGGTCATTTTGTTCTTCATAAAAGGGAACAAAATCCTACTAAAGAACTATAGACCAATCGCACTCCTAAGCCACACCTACAAGCTGTTCTAAAGAGTTATCACGAATCGTCTCGCTCAACGATTCGACAACTTCCAGCCTCCAGAGCAGGCTGGGTTTCGAAAAGGCTACAGCACCGTGGACCACATTCACACGCTAAGGCAGGTTATACAGAAAACCCAAGAATATATCAGCCTTTATGTCTAGCGTTTGTGGACTACGAGAAAGCCTTCGACTCCATCGAAACTTGGTCTGTTCTGCAGTCCTTGCAGCGATGCCAAGTTGACTGGCGTTACGTGGAGATGTTGAAATGTCCGTATGACTCCGCTACGATGTCCGTCCAAGTACAGGGTGTACAAACAAGACCGATACATCTTCAGCGCGGCGTGAGACAGGGAGATGTTATTTCCCCAAAACTGTTTACCGCCGCGCTGGAAGACGTCTTTAAAACACTAGACTGGAATGGACGAGGCATAAACGTAAACGGAGAGTACATTTCACATCTTCGCTTTGCCGATGACATCGTGATAATGGCGGAATCGCTGCAGGAACTGGAGGTAATGATGCGCGGCCTTAGCGATTCTTCGAGACGAGTGGGCCTGCGGATGAATTTGGAAAAGACTAAGGTCTGTCCAACTGTCACGTCATCCAAGGGCCACTAACCGTCGACAATGTCAGCATCGAAGTTGTTCAGAAATATGTTTATCTGGGTCATATAATACAGCTGGATAAAAACAACTTCGACGCCGAGGCTGACAGAAGAATATGCTTGGGTTCGGCAGCATTCGGAAAGTTGCGTCACATATTTACGTCGTCAATACCGCAGTGCTTAAAGGCTAAGATGTTCAACCAGTGCGTCCTTCCTGTGATGACGTATGGCGCTGAGACGTGGTCTCTTACAAAGGGCCTGATCCACCGATTTAAGGTCGCTGAGCGAGCTATGGAGCGGGCTATGCTTGGGGTATCTCTGATGGATAGAATCCGAAACGAGGAGATCCGTCGGAGATCGAAAGTAACCGACATAGCCTGCAGAATCAGTAAGTTGAAGTGGCAGTGGGCAGGCCATATTTGTCGCCGACATGATGGCCGTTGGGGCCGAAAGGCTCTAGAATGGAGACCACGTACAGCAAAGTGTAGTGTAGGCCGACCTCGTGCCCGCTGGACCGACGACCTGAAGGACGTTGCTGGGGACGGCTGGATGAGGAGGACGGAGGACCGACATGAGTGGCGAAATTTGGGAAAGGCCTATGTCCAGCAGTGGACGAACACGGGCAGATGGATGGATGGATGGATTTGTTCATTCCAGAGAATATTATATAATTTCTCGAGGTTTGCGAAACTAAATATATTATGTTTTTTTTACAGGTAAGTTCAAGATTACATCAACTTGTTAACCTTGGCTACGACAAGAAACGTAAGTTACTAAACATACGCTACACAGCATTATGCTACGACGTAGCAAGTTCTACGATCCCATGTCCGTTTTTTCGAATTCCCGCTTTGTAGACCCGCTTGAGAGTGTCTAAGTACACGTTTTTAGCGGCATAAACGACCGTATCTTTTTTATGATAACTTAAAAGTTTGATTTTTTTCACAGCTTTAAGGGACTGTAGACATACCAAAAAAAAACAAATCAGAAAATACAGTAAAATTGAGAACCTCCTCCTTTTTAAATTTTGCAAAAGGTATGTCAGGGTTGATGTAAATGAAAATCTGTAGTCAGATTAAATTGATTTAGTTTTCCTGTATGGGTAAAAATCATGACTTAAACCATACTATTAATATGTTTGGCTGTAATAACTTTTTCAAGCTTAATATTCAAAAAAGTTCCAGAGATTACCCAAAACTTACAAACAAACAAATAATTCCTCTTTATATAATAGTATCTATCTTCCGTCTATCAGCCTGTTTCGTCCACTGCTGTAGAAGCCTTTCCAGTATAATAGTATAGATAAGTTTAATTAATATATTTAACTTAACTTTTATAATAATATGTGTAATTTTTTGATAATATAGGTACAATTTGGTTTAGAAAACATTGACTTGTTTTTTTCCAAACACATGACATATTTCGTTTAATAAACATACCTATAGATATCAAACAATGTAATTTATTATTAACTTTGGTCTTTGATATCGTAGCTTGATGATAAAAACTCCGGGTACACTAAGCGATAAAACGATTAAAACTCCATCGAAATCCGTTCAGTAGTTTTACGTGATGCATCGTCTGTATTTTAATTAAACTATTTAGCCTTTAAAAGACATAAATAAAAACGGCCTTTCCTTTTTTGGATCGTGCATGTACCTATACATACAAATATAATAACTTAAAAAATTTAGTTTTTCATATCGTTAGTAAAATTTAACTAATAAATACTCTTTAAATGTTAATAGATTCAAGACTTTAATAATTTCTTTGAATTTGGTTGAAAGGCGTTAGTTAGTACTGCCTCTCAGTAATCCAGATTAAATCAGAACTTGATTTAGTACCTCGTCTAGACCGTAAACAGTCTACTAATTAATGGCACAATCTGGGGAACTAGTTTGTTTTCTCTTCATCAGCTATATAACTTTGCATGATAATCCTTATGGGGACACCATAAGAACGGCTATGCTGTGCGTGAACGTACAGGTTCCTACCAGGAGTACATGACAGTTGAGCTGATCTCTACAAGAACAGCTTCAGTCGAGTTGCTTGCTTTGGTTTAGCTTTGCTTGCTTCAACATGCTTGTTTAAGGATCTACCTGGATCTTAATTTCTAGTACGTCAAGATCGTACTTTCACTTCAAAAAACCGAGCACTTTAATTACCCTGACTTTTCCAAGTAGTAGGTATCTACGAATAACCTGCAAAATTACGTAATTTTTATGCATTCCTAATCTTCGATGTACGCGTTTTTAGCCCCTCGCCTTAAGATATATACAAATACTAGCTTCTGCCCGCGGCTGCGCCCGCGTGGCCTACAGGAAACAAATGACATTTTTTTTGAGAAACAAACATTATATGCGCTCTCTCCTCCTCAATTGAATATAGATAGGTATAAAAATTGACAATCTCCCAAGCAAAGCAATAAGGACGAAGTTCTCCGTAAAACTAAAATAATCTCTGGTATGAGAGTAGTATGGTTGTAACAGAACTCAAACCGTGTGTGAAAAGATCTAATGAGGAGACAACCAAAACTGGATAATAAATAATTAAATATTGTTTACAACGAAATACTATACCTACCGTAGTATTTATTTGTAAACAATATATTTAGTTTTTTCTTCAAGTGCTAGAATCACCTCCTATTGTATTTAATTGTATTTAATAAAGAAACAAACGCGTTTTTTTGCATGGACTTACTTACTTAATAATGTTTTATTTCCTTATGTCCGATTTTATAAATTTGTTTTATTATGTAATCGTGTTGTGTTGTGGCAGATAAATAAATTGATATTCTATTCTATTCTATAACTTGCAAATATTAGTTCATAGTAATACTCGTATCAGGTACATATTACAGATACACCTCTACCTCAAAAAAATCGTACTTACTTACTGATAAGTAAATTCCCCCGCGCCAGGCGCAGATTGCCCGCTCCCCGGCACACCCTGCGCGCCATACGCCCACCCATCTACTATGCCATGTAGGATTTTCAAAGCCCTATTAATTTTAATTGAAGAGTGTGGTGGGGTGTGAGAAAATTCAACCCCCAATTTCACTCTCCTAGGGGTGGAATTTTGAAAAACCTTTTCTTAGTGGATACCTACTCTTCACAAAGAACATACCAGCGAAATTTCATGTCTCTAGGACCAGCGGCGGTTTAGTCTGTGGCTTGATTATTATTCAGTCAGTCAGGGCTTTGAATTTTATATCTTAGGGGTAGAATTTCTAAAAACCCTTTCTTAGTGGATACCTACACTTCACCAAGAACACACCCTCCAAATTTCATGTCTCTAGGACCAGCGGCAGTTTAGTTTGTGGCTTGATATATCAGTCAGTCAGTCAGGACTTTGAATTTTATATTATATACCTATATATATAGATAAGTATGTATGTATGAATACCGCCTGTCTTCTAGTAACATAGATTCTACAGATTTATATCTGCTACGATCCGGTCACAACTCTTTTGCAGTTTTAACGTTCTATTGAGTATGCGTGTCAGACTTAAATATTTAATTTTTGAAGAACTAATATCAGACCTTCATAAATTACATACAGACCCAAAGAGATAACTATAAAAAACGCACTCGGGTATCATAAACCGCAAGATTTGTAATTCGGTCTAGCAAAGCTCTCTGATTGGTCTAAAGAAAATTGTTTTGATCCCGCCGCGGCCAATCAGCGTAGAGTTTTACTTGTAATTTGGAGTGCGACTGGAGCGGTCAGATATTAGGAAAGTTTTTCTCATAAAGTAACCGAAATTACCTGAAATATTTCGAGTTCGAGTGGCTCACTGGCCCAACCATTATTTATTATTCTAATATATTAAAGAGGTCCTCCTATAGCTTTTCAAACTAATTTTGTCGTTATTTGACTTTCATTCAGAGGTCATCGGTATTTTGGTCAAAGAGTTGATTTGTTTGTGAGACTAAAAATGTAATAGTGTATACCTGCAATCGTATTAGAGCAGTAACGGGAATAATCACATTAAAATTTGTTTAGTAGCTCTTAAGTTCGAGACGAACAGTTCTACTGTATTTTGTGTCCTACAGTCGTAATTTATAGCTGTAAAATAAACGGGAATATCTGCTTTCAAAATTCCTCGGGTCAGGATTCGAACCTGCGACCTCTTGTTATCAAAACAAGACTAAAGGAATTTTTACATCTGTCTGTAATTGATCTATTCTAGTTTGTAATGCACTCAATAAATAATATTTAGTTTGAAAGACCTGTACCACGCCTTTTTCTCCGACTTGTCGCACCTATATGATCAGCTCCCTTTAGTTATAGCGCAATAATACGTAATTACCCTCTCCCTAATAGTAAAAGCCGTTTCAAAAGTTATAAACGAATACGTATACAGCATAAAATCCACTCAGCTCCCTGTAGTTATAGCGTGATGATGCGTAGCCTAAAATATTTCTGAAAACTGCTCCAAAAACTGTTTAGTGGTTCTCGAATTACAAACTACCATACAAAAATAAGTACGTTGTACTTAACATGTAAAGAAAAGTTTTTAAAACAAGATAGTCTTTAGCGATTTTTCTATAAATGAAAAGAGGCTTTTCATGAAAACATTTTTACAAAGTCGCTTCCAAGCTTGAAATCCTTTCCAATCTAATTTCCCTGCATACTTACCGTACGGAGCCCATATCGTCGTTGCACGGGGCCGCTACGTGCTACGACGTAGAGCCTCTACCATTGTAGCTTCAGCTTTATTGCTTCTCATTTTATGTGAAGCCTACTTTTTGATGTTTTATGTCAGCCTGGTCGCCAATTCTGACACACGGGAAAACTTGCGAAGGTGAAGGCGGTTGATATTTAGAAGCTTATACAGAAACGTATGAAGCTTTGAACTACAAAAACTACAAAACCTTTTGACCGGATTCTTAACATGTGTTACGATCACTTTATTGCCTAACTGTCAATCCGCCCGGAAAAAATAATAATTAACGATATTTAAATATTCAAGAAGAAAAAATGGCCAACTTAATTAGATCCTTTGAAAACATGGAGTTTAATACATCGTAGGTGTAGAGTTAGTTTGATCCAGTCTGTGTCGATTCGGTGTAAGACGACTTAACTAATTTGACAGGACTAAACTTAATTTAAGCTTTGTCTTTTTCTTTCTGCATCGAAAACACAAAGACAGGACGCTTAAAATAAGGTTAGTCCTGTCAAAAAACTCGTGTTACACCGAATCGACACAAATAACTGCTCGCGGAATACGTTTGTGTTTTAAACGGTATGTACGAAACCCTCAGGGCACGTGGTCCTACTCGCACTTGACCAGTTTATTTATATTTTATTGTAGTGGTGGCTCTGGTCAACATATAGGCTTTAAGGGGTGTTGATAAAATAACCGCTAAGCCGAAATCTGTCGGTACGGTAATAGTTTTCAAATCTGGGGGCACGGCAGTGCCCCCGCCAAGTCGAGCTAAAAAGCGGCACGGCCGTACCTTCCTTTTCTCGAAACAGTTCAGGCCATTTCAGGCCGACCTCCCTATAACTTTGTTGTGGATAAAACTAGAAGCCTGAATTTTCAGTAACCAAGCAGGCATTGTATAAACACAGTATATTTCATATTTCATTCAATTTGAACCAGTAGTTTAAGAATTATAACTAGTCAAAGTTTCTTAATTTTGTCACTCACTGACTGACTGACTGACTGACTGACTGACTGGATAAATATATAGGATTACAAAGTTACATTTTCAGTTGTAAGTAGAAGGTACCGGAAAGGAAAAAAGTAGTAGTAGTAAAAAAAAGAAATTCGATGCCATCAAAAACAAAACTTGTAAAAATATAAAAGTCTCGCAACTTAGTTCTTCTACCGTAAAAAGTTGTGAGATCCATGTAAATCCAAGTCGGTTAATCTATTCAGACCCTACTTAAGGGACCTTCTGTCTTAAGTTATTACATAATTAGCTAACCTAACAACATCTTATAGTGACCACGTCAGTATATAAAAATCTTGTATGTTTTAAATAAATATAGTTAGATTGACTTGGCAATCGCACTAAATAATCTAATTTAATATAATATGTATTACCTATGAGATGCAATTGTGTTTTCATGCGATGGTCAAGTCAATGTATGTATTTAAAACATATAAATAATACCTTTTGCTATGTGCAGCAAGTGCTACAATCCCATTGTTTTTCCGTTTTGTAAACCTGCTACGACGTGGACAGAACGCAATGTATGTGTGGATCAAGTTATATTTTAAAAACACAATACACAGTGCAATATAGTAAATGTTAATCTCTTTAGTTTATTCTCAAGTCGACTCTATCACATTGGTGTACAGCCCGTGCTACGGTTTCTGTAGCTAGTAGAGGCGTAGCGCTACGCCGTAGATCGTCAACGATATGATCACAGACGCTTGTAGCACGCCTAGCTGCGGCTTCATTGTAACTGAACGCTGCTTGTCTTTTAATTGTTTCTTGTGTTCTATGTGAGCCTGGTATTTGAATTTTAGAAACGTTTAAAAACAGCTAAAAAACATGTTGTACAATTTCGTTTTTTCACCGACAAAAAACCTCGTATAAACTGGGCAAACAATTTGCATATTTTGCGTAGTCGGCGGTAATGTGCTAATAACGTTTACCTCTGTGGGCGAGTGGTAGATTGCTCAATCCACAATCCCCGCGGTGTATATTACCTGCTTCGGAAGGCACGTTAAACTGTCAGTGCGTAGCTAAGTGCAAGGTCCACTGTAGACCTGCGTCCCCGGATTGGCCCACTATCTATATGATCTTGATGGCCAAATGAATTTGGAATGGTGGCGGGGTTAGTGTTAGTCCATTTGTGTCCGAAGTACGGCGAGAGGGCTCACAACCCATCACTTTTCTGACGCAATAATCTTTGGTGTGCATTTGGAAGTTGCATTTCACTTTGCACACTTGTGAACACCTCTGATACCCCCTCGGGGATTCATGGCTTGACGATATGTTTTGTATTTAATTGCCATTCTTTACCTCTCAGTCGTCGACTGAGGATTATTTTTCACTACAGTAAAATTTTGGTATTTTTCTATTCGCTTTAAACCGTTTTATCTGCTCATTCGATTGTTCGTTCTGACTCAACGGAGCATTCATTTTTACATTTTTGTCCTGAAAGGAAAGAAATTGAAGTGTATAAAATATACTGCTACAATATTTATCTCCAAGAAAAAGCCAAAGGAGTTGATGCTCGTGATTGTTGGCACTTGGTGGAACTTTTGATACATTTTTGATTGAAAAACACTTGTACTTGTCCACTTATTTATATTATTTCCCTTACCGGTTTCGCTGTTATAGTATTATCAAAGGTTTTTTTTAAACCTTACCCTTACCGGTTTCGCTGTTATAGTATTATCAAAGGTTTTTTTTTTAAACCTTTGAGAATGCTATAACAGCGAAACCGGTAAGGGAAATAATATAAATAAGTGGACAAGTACAAGTGTTTTTCAATCAAAAATGTATCAAAAGTTCCACCAAGTGCCAACAATCACGAGCATCAACTCCTTTGGCTTTTTCTTGGAGATAAATATTGTAGCAGTATATTTTATACTTGTCCACTTATTTATATTATTTCCCTTAACGGTTTCGCTGTTATAGTATTATCAAAGGTTTTTTTTTTAAACCTTTGAGAATGCTATAACAGCGAAACCGGTAAGGGAAATAATATAAATAAGTGGACAAGTACAAGTGTTTCTCAATCAAAAAAAAAAAAAAAGGAAAGCCAAAGAGTACTATCAACACTACTACACCCACGTTGTACCGACGATTTTTCGTCGTAACGTGCTAAGCGCCGTACTTCGGGCACAAATATACGGTTTTTAGAGCATGATCAGATCTCGGCCATTCTCGGCTAAAATTTAAGTCTCGGTCTCGGCGAATAATACGAGAGAATGTTTGACATGGCCGAGACTACCCACTCAGAATATTGAGAAATTTTATAAGTTGGCGCGGCCTCTCGCTTGATCGACCGCCCGACCGGTGAACGCTGTAACTGTGATTGGCAAAATCGACTGTGGTTGGCTTGAGAGCGAAGGCTTCAAGGAATGCAAATATTATTGAATACTGACATTCGTCTGCCTAAAGGCGTTAAGACCAGCAGCTCATGAGCTCTTGTCAGCACCACCGACAAGCATCGCAAGTAAGCGGCTATTTAGTAAGGTTGGACTGTTGAATGAAGAAAGGCGACATAATTTGATATAATAAGGCGGAAATTTTTCTTTTCTCAAGTTATAATAAAACATTGCTTAGTTTTGATTACATACATTCATACATATAGTTACGCCCGTCTTCCAGAAGATTCCCACCTGTTACGATTTTGACACACCTTTTTCGCTTCTTCTGTACCGGGTACTCATGACTTTGCCCTTATTCAGTATGTCGCCAATTTGGTTGGCGAACGTCCTTTTGATTACTAGTTGTATAAAAAATTATACGGAGCTTAGGGTTTGTTGTATTATTTTCTCGATTTTTTTAGTACTTTGATATGCTGTCTGGGCCGAGCCAAAAAAAAAGTTCGGTCGGGCCTTATACACCATCCACGAAGTACGAGTAGTAGTAGTAATAAAAAACTTAACGTCCTTTTCCTGCCATGCCTTTATATATTTGAAATGTGTAATTTTGTCAAACAGCATCCAAACTTATGCACAAAAAAATGTGACGTGGATGGTTATAGATTGACACAACCAGAAAATCTAGTGATTCCGAGACAACGAAGCGCTCTTTTCTCTAAAAGTTGTTATTCAATGGCTGTAAAATTTTATAATTTGTTGCCAGAATATATGAAGACATTTCCGGAACCATAGTTTAGGAGAAAACTGTTTAGCTGGCTCATTGACAGAGGTTTTTACACTGTCAAAGAATTTAAGAATTATAATAATTAGGATAAAACTTAACTTGAAAAATGTATATAATAATACTATCCTAACTTTAGTCAATTGAAATTGTTATGACATGCATGCCAAGATTATTAATATTGTAAAGACATTGTAATTTAATTGTATATAGGTAACACTAAAAGTTTCCGGAACTGGCCACTTACATAAACAATATTTAAAAATTTATTGCAACATTTTAAAATAGAACTCTTTGGCTGTAGAATGCAGTTTGTTTCATCTGACTGTCTTTTGTTTTTACCTTGTGGCGCCATTTAAAAAATTGTGTGTCTGCATCAACATGGATTTAACTCGGGAAAATTTTCGTAGTATGATTTTCTACGATTTTAAGTGTAATTTGACAGCTCAACAGAGCATCGCTCGGCTTGAAACAGCTTTTGGCAATGAAGCACCATGCAAGACGACTGTTTATAGCTGGTTTGCAGAATTCAAGCGTGGTCGTATCAATCTCAGTGACGAATCTCGCGATGGTCGGCCGTCCACCGCTGTGACCAACAAAAACATCGATGCTGTGCGCCGTATGATTGAAACAGACAGGCATGTGACCTACCATGAAATTCGCGCATCCTTAGAAATAGGCATGAGTCAAATACAATCAATCCTACACAAACATTTGGGTGTGAGAAAGCTGTGCTCGCGGTGGATCCCACACAACTTGACCGAGGCTCAAAAAACGGACCGCGTCACTTGGTGCAGTGCCATGCTTACCAGATTCAACGAAGGTGCGTCAAATTTGGTGTGGGACATAGTAACAGGTGACGAAACATGGATTTATTGCTACGATCCCAAAACAAAGCAGCAATCGAGCGTATGGGTCTTTCAAGATGAGCCGAAACCAACCAAAGTGGCGCGCGTGAAAAGTGCATCTAAGCGGATGATTGCTTCTTTTTTTAATAAAACTGGACACGTGGCTACTGTTGCTTTAGAGAATCGTCGTACCGTGAATAGTGACTGGTACACGACCATTTGTTTGCCGGAAGTTATTGACGAACTCCGTAAAAATAACCGTAAACGCCGTATCATCCTGCACCACGACAATGCTAGTTCTCACACGGCCAGACAGACAAACGACTTTTTGAAGACGAAAAATGTAGAACTCATGAGTCATCCTGCATACAGTCCCGACCTGGCACCTTGTGACTTTTTTCTGTTCCCAAAAATTAAGAACCAATTACGCGGTCAACGATTTTCATCACCAGAAGAGGCTGTCGAGGAGTATGAAAAACACGTTTCAGAGGTCACCACAGGGGAGTGGCACAAAAGTTTTCAAAACTGGTTTGATCGAATGAAAAAGTGCATAGACGCCAAGGGAGATTATTTTGAAAAACAATAAATTAATTTTGTACCTTTAATAGTATTTTTTCATATTCATTCCGGAAACTTATAGTGCGTCCCACGTATTAAAGTATTTTTATACCTTCTGCAGGTGAAACATGCTGAACTGTAATTATATTTAACATCTTTTGTAAACCATGTTTGAAACAAATAAATATTTCTATATTTCTATTTCTAAAGTAAAAATACTTTGGATCATATTCGACTGGCATAATCCAAACCCGAAACCCAAGATTAACAAACCAGCATGCTATGGACTGAGCTGTTGTTGTTGCTGAGTTTGAATCAACATTCTACACAGAATATCATCAGTCTCAACTCTTTGGGCACGGATCCCTAAAAAAGGAAATTGTTGCGGGACACATTTTAGGTTAGTAATGATACTAAAATGTGGTAGTTTTAACTTCGTATTGGGGTCTTAATCGCGGTAACTAACAACATACCTTATGTGCTTGACGTTTCGACGCCTCTGTAGGCTGTCGTGGCCACAAGCTAACTGAATGAAGTTAACACATATCTATTAAGGTATGTTGTTAGTTATCGCGATTAAGACTCCAATACAAAGTTAATAATGTGTGAAAATCGCGAAAGTTCGAAGTTTACTAAAATGTGGTAGTTGAAGAAAACCACTTTCAAGCTTCAAAAACACAACGCTCGTCAGAATGATTCATGCTACGCTGCGTCGTAGCAGTTCGTAGCGCTACGTGATCGCTGTACGAGTGCTACGAGCGGTAGTTGTCCTTTTGTTTCACTTTTATTTTAATCTCCACATTATTGCTGCAATCCTGGTAGGGCTGCTCTTGGCTTTCAGTATTTTTACAGCTTCAGTGTTTACAGCATCAATTACCGAGGAGAATAAATAACATCTTTATTTTAAAACCTAATAAAGGGGTGTGTGTCAAGATTGTAGTAATTGGCGAATCTTTAGTCTCTATCTACGCCTCTGGGGGGCAGGTGTGAGTATATGTATGCACGTAAATAAATATTAATGTAGGATTATGATTTAAACCAATATTTATTGCAAGCATGATAAATTGGGCGAAATTCTAAGTATCTATTTACTATGAGAACTTATTGCACTATTGTAAATAAGATTTGATGCCCAGTTGAAATTGATGCTGTCACTTTCCTTTTCAAACGTAATTTCATAAATATATTCGTGATGGTTGATTGTGACGTCCAACCAGTGGCGTGCCTACAACTTTTTGATGGAAAAGCTATGAGAATGTCAAATATGACTAGTAAATTAAAAATAACTGTACTTTAAAAAAAATACTAGTCAAGAGCGAGTAGGCCTAACAGGGCCCGAGAAAAAAGGTCTTGACAAACAGGCGAACAGACAGACAAAAAAGTAATGGTATAAGGGTCCCGTTTTTTCGTTTTTCGTTTTTTGTTTATCGTTTATCGAATCCCAAAAAATATCTGTATCAAAAGATCTGCTCTATGACCTAGGGCTTATAAAATTGCCAAAGTTTTTTTTTTTTTCAGAGTGTTGTATAATTTTTTTTTATATTATTATTATATTAATATTTTTCCGGTCTGACACTCTCATTGCTTTTACAGCAAATGTTCTAGGCACGCAACTGCGTTCAACTTTTCTTACGATACAGCGATCCTGCAATAGACCCTTAAAGGACGGTAAATAGGATTTTCTTAAAAAATGAATTGCTATTTTTTGTAAAAGTTGTTTGTAAACTGGCATTTGTAAGAAGAGAAATTATTGTCATTCGTGTACCGTCATCAATCACTGAGTTATCGGTCGATAGTACCGGATCAAGCTATAATATACTTTGCCTAACCTAGGCTCAATCCTCCCACAATTTAGGTTGTTAGTTTGCAAATTCTCTTTGGTTTTATGATGCCTTAGATTAGAAGGCTTAGATCGTTTTGTTGCTCCATCTATCCCAAACTACATTCTGAATTTGACTGGGGATTCGTTAGACTTAATCCCATTTGAAAGAACATTCAAAGGGTTAATCCGATGTTAGCAAAATGGTGTCAAAATGTATATCAATCTTCATTACAACGGGCGGACCTAATGAATGAGACTGGCAATGGCATTCATATGTCCAGGTGTTTTCTCAAACAACTGAAATTTCTGTATCAGTGTTACCGGAAGATTGGGAACATTGGGGAATTACAATAACCCTTGGAAGATTGTAAAATAACGGTAGTATTTTGTTAGGTAGCTTTTTTATAAACTGCCGGATTTTACAATCTTTCGCCTGCATCAATTTAACTCTCACTTAATTGGCGCCATTGCCAGTTCCGTTATTCAAGCGCAATTACCCTTTTGGTACGAAGTGTAACTAATGAAGATTATAATTTATCAGTAACGGCATATATTTGAAACTAGCTTTTGCCCGCGGCTCCGCCCGCGTGTAATTCGGTTTAACGACATGCTTTTTCCGGAATAAAAAGTAGCCTATGTGTTAAGTTAGGATATTAGCTATACCCGTTCCAAATTTCATCCAAATCCGTCCAGCCGTTTTAGCGTGAAAGAGTAACAAACACACACACACACACACACAAACTTTCGCAATTATAATATTATAAGTGTGATATTCCACCAAGACAAAGCGTGTCACTATTTACTAGCGCCACAATAACTGACCGTTTATAGTTAATACCATTAGGCACATTTGTGTTCGGTCAGCTTGCTTGGGAAGACACTTCAGGCTGTGGGTCCTATTTGTGCCCGAAGTAAGCGATAGATACCACCCACCACGGTGGGACATAATAATTGACGTACGAATGTGGACTGCGACTTGAATTTCATGTGTTATTATTATTATTTACTTCATTAGTGATTATGCATTTTGTAATACTGTAGGATTAAAGAAAGAAAGAAAGAAAAGAGCTTTATTTCATAAAACCACAGTAGTTATCACAAATAATAATTAATATTAACAAATTAGGCATATTCTATGGTTAAGAAAAGGGAGTCCAGCTCAGCTTAATGCCACAGCCAAAGCCATAGCGCTGGTTTTCTGCTGGATCCTACATAAATAAAACTAATAACTAATCTAAATATAACTAAAATCTAAATTAAATTAAATATAAATTTAATAAAACGTATACTGTAAAATACATACAAATAATGAAAAATAATTAGTAATATGAAATAAATATACATATACAAATAATAGTGTTATACTAAACAAGATGCATAATTTATAAAAATACTATAGGTATATAAGTTTACGCATTAATCTTACTGAACATCAAGGCATCGTTATTTGTTTTTCAATTAGATGGCTCTTGAGTTTAATACGAAAATTAGCTTTCGTCTTTATTCGATTTATGTCTTTATTATTCTATCTGGTTACATACACATATTTATTCTAGCTAGTTACATACACATATTTATGTAATCCACTAGTTTTAATTTCTGTTAAGGTAAAAAAATGAAAAATCTATGGAGATATCTTTTTATACTTATTCCGAGAAGCGTTTTAATTTTTTTTTATTTCTCAATTTAAGAGATATGTTGAAAAAAAAAAGAATTTTAAGGATATGGGCTGAACAGCTAGAATACATTTGCCTAGCAATAAATAAAAATACTAGCTGTCAATGTCAAGTGTCAATGACATTTAATATATTAAGCTCTATTGTCATGCCATTTCATTTTTTTTAAATTACAACCAAAGTCATTGTGCCTACAAGGCATACATACAAGTCCCTTAGCTTTTTACCTACTTTCTAAATAGCTAATAAAATTTGGTGATTCTCTATAACAATTGATTTACAATGGACTTTCGCCACGATCATGCCTCCTGCTACTTTACAGATTAAGGGTTCTGTATGTACAACAGATTCTAATTTGTAGTTGTAGAGCATATATAATGTGAAAAGGGGATAGTTAGATCGTACCAGTAAGCCTCTGAGTATAAATACGTACGAGTATATGAATGGTCGGGCATATTAAGAGGTTAATTACGAATTCGTGTAAATAAAATACTTAATTTCGGTTTGTGAGAAGAAATCTCATAAAGGGATAACCTCTCCGCTGTCCACTAATTTTTATTTGTGGAATTGTGTATTTTATGTGTAAATTGAAGGATTATAATGAGAACAATTTAAAAACCATTATCAACGACATTTTCAATGAAGGATCAGTTTCTTGTAAAAGTTTTACCGCTAACGGAGAAGTCGGGATTTCTCAAACACCGAAGAATTTTCTCAGAAAAATACCTCAACAATGTTGTTCAAGTTCCGAAGCGCATGTAAGTATCGGTAAATTCTGAATGAAATATCGAAGCCTTATTTCGCATCCGCGATATCTTCCTCTGCCTTTCCATTTGCTTTGGGGTTGGGTAATCGACGTCATTTATTTAAGTTATCGTATGCGCTGTGAAGCCACCAAGAATTGTGAGGTAGACCGCTTCAGAAATATGCGGCCCACGGAGGTACATAAGTCTTACATATTCAGATTGAGGGTTTTAGAAATTTCCGAAACTTTCACCAAGTAAAATAAATATATAGGCACATTTATTTAAATTATGTATTGCGTGAATTAAAGCAGTGTCAGAAAAGAAATTGGTAGTTTCTAACCACCCCTTTCGTAGACAGGCGAAAATATATAGGTATTATTATGTTTATTGTGTCGCTAATTCGTAAATTTGTAAAACTACGGAATAGGTATTATATACTTCTCTTTTTCTTCTTTTAACCCGCACTTTCTTCCCAACTGTTTTTATTATGTCACCCCACCAAACTAGATTTCACAAAAACATGAAACTTAGTTCTATGGCTTCGCGAAATCTCTATCTAATTCAATGCATGAGATCGAGTAATGAATGTAACGTCTCTTACGTCTAATTTTCCGGTACGAGTGCAGCCGAACGAAACGGCAAGTAGAATGTTAAAGCACCGTCGGCAATACAATAAACAAACTCAGTCAGATATGGATTATTGCCTATGTTATTGCGTTGCGCCCTCTTGTCGTTTTATTTCATGTCGGATTTTACGATTCCGACGTGTTTATAAGGGCGCTCTGAATAAATGTACTGGCATTTCAGGACCCGTAAAAACATTTTCTTGTGAACTGAAAAGGCCAAAACAACTTTTATGTTCGGGTAGTTTGAGATTTTAGATTGAAAAAGCTTTTTGCTTTTGTTATGCTTGAAATAGAAATACATTGAGGTCCTCTTACAATCAGCGAGATTAGTCACAATCACAGAATGTCAAATTAATCAATCTGTGTTAATGTAATTAATTGGGTATCAGGAGAGCAGGGCGGTGCGGTGGGAGAGCTTGACGGATGACCGTGCGCGCCTACCGTGAAATGGAACTGTCAGATCCCAGAACCACAGGTAATGTAGGACAATAATATAACTACATTTATATTATTTATGACATGGGGTTCTCTCATTGAAGTTGAATTGTTTTTCTCCTGAAAAATCAAGAAAACGGGGCACGAAATGACGATCTTAGATTTCAAAACCAAAATCACCAAATAACATGAAGCCAACTAAATGATCTTCAACTACATTATAGGTATAAACTTAAACAGTGTGTTCAAAACGCCAGTTTATTTTCCACAGAAAATTGATATGAATGAAAATCGGTTATCTAGTCCAATTATATAACTTTACATATTATGGGAAACTTTGTACGAGATTCAACTTTATTAAAAGAGAACAAGATTATTAACATGACGAGTGACGTGATTTGTCATTTCCCTAGCGTTACTATTATATTATTTGTTCAGAGATTTATATTTTTATCCTTTACTTATTAAAGTTAAACACCTTGTTTAGTATAATTATCTTGTACATATAATTTAAAAATACTGATATAATGAAAAAAAAAATTGATAAAAAAGACATGATCTTGCGAAGTTTCTTGCCCTTCTTCTTAGCAAGATTAATCGAATGGGCGGATTTAGTCATTATATCTATTTATAGTTCATTTATTTGTTAATTTATTTATTCATTGCATTATGTAGGTATATACAATATTTTAATTTCTTACTTATGTTAGTATATATTTGGTTTGGCATTATATTTAATTATGGTATATTCAGTTTATTTATCGACTTATTTATTAATTGCATTATGTAGTATAATATTCTTATAATAGACTTATAGTGTTTATTTTATGCATATTTATAACTTTATTAGCACAACTTAAGCCCAGTTTTTTATATATTTCCCGTATTATATTTGTTTCATCATATAATATTGTTTTTATAAAGATAAGATATGACCTGTAAAACGTATACTTTATGTATCTATTTTACAAATAAACATTTTGAATCTTGAGAAGGCAAGGCTTGATAGCTTCTTAGAGCTTATATATAAGTTATTTACATTCTAATGTTTTTTCGTAGTTTTCTTAAACGATCATCATTTACTTCTATTGTTGACTGTACCTGTACGTACACTTAGGCAAGGTGCAAACACGCATATCGTTGATGGAACGAAAATTATTTTCAGCTAACACTGATTAGAATCCAATATTGTGTGGCACAAGGTAGGATTTTTCTGATGAAATGTGCATACAAAATAACATTATTTTCAGCTCTTACATTCTTGGGAATCTAAGGGTAAAACTAACAAATTCCTTGGTTTTCGAACGAAGTTCCTTATCGCACGTAATACTCAAGACAGTTGGCGAATGAAAACCAGGCTGAAAAAAGTGCAAGATTTCGACCGTCACGACACTATTGCTATATCATGTGTGTTGTGTGTTTACAAGCGTATCTCTGTGTAGGTATATTATTGCAGTACAGACGTGCGGCGTGCGCGTCAGTATCGAAAAATAGGTATAAAAAGTTTATAAAATTCATCAAAAAAGTTTGACACACGGGAAACCGCCGCGTAACCATGTTTGCCTCCGAAGAAACTTTACGAATACAGATAAACTAGTCAAGCGAAATCTTGACTATAAAATCGTGAGTAGCCGTTTCAATATCACAATAATGTTAATTGCGAAAGTTTGTGCGTGTGTGTGTGTGTATGTTTGTTACTCTTTCACGCTGAAACGCCTGAACGGATTCGGATGAAATTTAGAATGGATATAGCTTATACCCTAACTTAACACATAGGCTACTTTTTATCCCGGAAAAATGCATGTCCTTAAACCGAATAACACGCGGGCGGAGCCCCAGGCATATTGTTTTAACTTTTATTTTTATTTTGAATAAATATCACTCACATATATTAGAAACTGTTAAAAAAATATTGTTTTATATATAGATATATTTCGACCCACTTGGGATCGTCTTCAGTTAAATATTTATAATAATATAGTATATAAGGTGACTTTCTATAGTATATTTCTTAGTGATCAGGACCAAGGTTCAATGACCCTTTCTGTGAAATACGCAAAATATGATTTAAACTTCTATAATAATTGAGTCGAGGTCGTTCTTGAACAAGTATAGAGGCACAAAATAGTACATTGTTCACCGAGTGGAGAAAGAGGCCGATTACCAATGAGGGTGTAGTTGCGCTGCAAGTTGTGGTGCAGTTCGGCTGCGCCTCGGACCTCAATACACACGAGTTGGGAATCGCACTTTCTCCCGAGTGATACATAGTGCTTTATACTACACCTGCGAGGAAAATAAAAGACAAAATCGTTAATTTAAGTTAATGTTAAAATTAAAACAATTATTGAAACTCAGTGTTATACTTTTCCCATATAATAACTGCTTGGGCAGTTTCTTTTAATTCTGGCGGCGTCACCCATTCTTCTATATCACTACTAGACGACATTTTGAGTCACTTTTAATACAGATACAACCAAAGAAACAGATTGATGACTCGCGTTCGATTAGCAGTTTTTCATTTCTTTTTTTAATTATGTACATAAATAAAATGGCCAGTATTATTTTGCAAATTTAGACATAAAAACTTTTTAACTTTCACTTTTTTCATTTTCTTATGATCATAAATAGTAAGTGGCCAGTATTATTTTGCAAACTAAGACATAAAAACTTTTTGTCTTTTAGCATTATTGTTCAAGCTAGGTTATGTACCAAGAAGTTTATACCCTTTTTAATGTAACATTTATGCTTATCGTACGGATGTTGTCAACAAATAACAAATAACAGCACGTTATCAATAGATTTTCATATACTTTCTCCGCCCGCTCAGCACGTTAACAATGGATTTTCATACATTTTTTCCGCCCGCATATTGGTATGACAGCAATGACGTATATTCTCCATCGTTTTCGAAAAAGTAAGAAGGAACTTTCCAAGCAGGTGTAGTATAAAACATATTTTTTGTATTTCGCAAACAGGGTCATTCAACCTTGGTCCTGACCATTTACCGAGTCTCCAGTATGAATTTGGCTATTTAAACGAAAGTCACCTTAAATAACTCATGACTTTCTATTTCTGATCGGTAAATATATTTTTAAGGCTTCGCATCTGTTCAGCAACGCTACATACACTCTTAAGCGAAAAACTTTTTTTTTTGTTTAATCAAGTCATACCACAGACGTATAATTAACAAAAAAAAAAAAAATTGGCACCAAAAAGCATGAAACATAATTATGTTTTACAGTGGCCCGAATATAGGCAAAGCCTGACCCGTGGGTGCCGGTTTACAGTTTTCAGATGTTTTATGCATATTTTACTTATTCATATGCATGTCTCATCTAGTATATGTCTGTGGTCAATACACAAAACAATATTTGTTGGAAACTGAACGATTTCAGTGGGTTGTAGTTGTCTCTGTTTGCATTATTAAATAATAACTAATGGACATTCGAACTTTATTTTGTATTTTCCTATATTTTTATGTTTATTTGTGCATGTTATTATATTATACGCCTCAACAGGCAAGACATAGAGAAACTTTGTATCATCTTATAAACCTGTCTTCAACAATTAATAAAAAGTTTGAAGTTTGCACCCTGCCTTTACTATTTCACTAGTATATTCTATAGAGAACTAAGTGAATTGGAGCGCTTCTTTATGTGCTATATTGATTTCCGCAATAACGCTAATTGGTCAATAATAACAAAGGA
This sequence comes from Ypsolopha scabrella, assembly GCA_910592155.1. Classification (NCBI taxonomy): domain Eukaryota; kingdom Metazoa; phylum Arthropoda; class Insecta; order Lepidoptera; family Ypsolophidae; genus Ypsolopha; species Ypsolopha scabrella. Next base: position 5,781,775 of record OU342972.1, on the reverse strand, counting down.
CTGCATGCCGGACATGAAATCAATAATGGCCACCATTACGTGTATTAGAATACCGTGAATGGACGCAATGTGCATGGTTAGTTTTTCAAGTGGGCGTAGATGGTCAAACTCAAAACAATAGGAAATAGCTTGTACATAAATATATATATATGCACAATGTAGTGCCAAGGCCGATTTTGATAAAAAATAATAAGATTTTTGAAAAATTTATTTTCCTAGCCATGAATCTAACCAGCTGTTTTATGTTTTCTTTCTTATCTTTATTTCGTTATTTGTAATAAGGAACCTAGCTGTTACATAGGTAACACTAAAAGTTTCCGGAACTGGCCACTTACATAAACAATATTTAAAAATTTATTGCAACATTTGAAAATAGAACTCTTTGGCTGTAGAATGCAGTTTGTTTCATCTGACTGTCTTTTGTTTTTACCTTGTGGCGCCATTTAAAAAATTGTGTGTCTGCATCAACATGGATTTAACTCGGGAAAATTTTCGTAGTATGATTTTCTACGATTTTAAGTGTAATTTGACAGCTCAACAGAGCATCGCTCAGCTTGAAACAGCTTTTGGTCATGAAGCACCATGCAAGACGACTGTTTATAGCTGGTTTGCAGAATTCAAGCGTGGTCGTATCAATCTCAGTGACGAATCTCGCGATGGTCGGCCGTCCACCACTGTGACCAACAAAAACATCGATGCTGTGTGCCGTATGATTGAAACAGACAGGCATGTGACCTACCATGAAATTCGCGCATCCTTAGAAATAGGCATGAGTCAAATACAATCAATCCTACACAAACATTTGGGTGTGAGAAAGCTGTGCTCGCGGTGGATCCCACACAACTTGACCGAGGCTCAAAAAACGGACCGCGTCACTTGGTGCAGTGCCATGCTTACCAGATTCAACGAAGGTGCGTCAAATTTGGTGTGGGACATAGTAACAGGTGACGAAACATGGATTTATTGCTACGATCCCAAAACAAAGCAGCAATCGAGCGTATGGGTCTTTCAAGATGAGCCGAAACCAACCAAAGTGGCGCGCGTGAAAAGTGCATCTAAGCGGATGATTGCTTCTTTTTTTAATAAAACTGGACACGTGGCTACTGTTGCTTTAGAGAATCGTCGTACCGTGAATAGTGACTGGTACACGACCATTTGTTTGCCGGAAGTTATTGACGAACTCCGTAAAAATAACCGTAAACGCCGTATCATCCTGCACCACGACAATGCTAGCTCTCACACGGCCAGACAGACAAAAGACTTTTTGAAGACGAAAAATGTAGAACTCATGAGTCATCCTGCATACAGTCCCGACCTGGCACCTTGTGACTTTTTTCTGTTCCCAAAAATCAAGAACCAATTACGCGGTCAACGATTTTCATCACCAGAAGAGGCTGTCGAGGAGTATGAAAAACACGTTTCAGAGGTCACCACAGGGGAGTGGCACAAAAGTTTTCAAAACTGGTTTGATCGAATGAAAAAGTGCATAGACGCCAAGGGAGATTATTTTGAAAAACAATAAATTAATTTTGTACCTTTAATAGTATTTTTTCATATTCATTCCGGAAACTTATAGTGCGTCCCACGTATATTGGAACAATAATGCATGATAACAGAAATGAGAAGCTTTCAGGGTTCAACAGAATAACAGCGCTGTGGCACTTACCGCAGCACTAAGCTGAGTTGAATCCCTTTTTATTTACCACCTTTTTCTAAATGTTAAAATCCTGTTACTTATATTTATTATGTTACACATTCTTACTCTTTGTTAATTCTAGTTGTGTGTGATTTTTCATGTCTATTTTGTGTATTGTTGGAACTAGAAAAGTCGGTTATCTCCACGAAATTAATACAGTTATTCAAATCATTTAATTTGTCTAATGTGTTCTTTGAACCAACTAGAATTACCCAAAATACAGCAACTTGCCTTGACAACATATTCTGTGATTGTGACTACTCAGACAATAAAGTTATTAACCGCTTGCAGTCTGATCACAGTGGCCAAACTGTAACTTTCATACAAAGTGTGAAACAGTTGCCCAAAAAAGCCTTTTACAGGCCTGTTACAACTCACAGACTAGAATGTTTTCAAGCAAACTTAGAACTTAAATTACCACATTTTAATCTTCTCCAAGATGATCCAAATGCTCTCTTTGCAGACCTGTTTAACATAGTTTCCAAAGAATTTGAAAATACGTTTACATTGCGGAAAGTTTCTAACAGTAATAAAATCACTTTTAGTGACTGGGCAACGCCAGGTATTTACAAAAGCAGAAATCATTTATACGAATTGTACGACATAAAATCCTACAATAATAATACTGAATTTATTGAACATTTGAAAATATACTCGCGTACTTTCAAATTAGTGTGTTTAAAAGCAAAAAGTATATTTCTGAATAAAAAACTTAAAATGGCCGATAACAAAGTAAAAGCAGTATGGAATATCATACTGAAACTGGAAAGAGTAACAAACGGAATAATGAACTAAAATTGAATATTAACAATGAAGTTTTTACAGGAGATAAAGAAGTTGCGAAGGCCTTTGAACAATTCTTTACTGACATTCCTTCCTTGACAACTAAAGGCTTAAATTCAAGCCCAAGACTTGCACAGGATCTTTTGAGTGATCACGTGCCTCAGTGCCATTCTGTATTTGCTTTTAAGCATATTAATTCACAAACTGTCATTAAAGCATTTAAATCTCTTAATTTAAAGTTGTAAGCTGTATTATTGATTTAATAGCTCCATATTTAGCTTTAATCTTTAATAAATGTGTAGATGATGGTGTCTTTCCTGATTTAATGAAGTTGAGTAAATTGATCCCTCTTTTTAAATCAGGCGACAATGAAGACCCACCTGTCTCAGTTTTGCCAGTATTTAGTAAGATTTCCGAAAAAATTGTTTTTAATCAATTATTATCTCATTTTAACTTAAATAAGTTGTTTCACAGTGAACAATATGGATTCACTAAAGGGAGGTCAACCACTGATGCAGGAGTTGCTTTAGTCAAGCCCATATTTGACGCTTGGGAAGCAAAGCAGGATGTATCTTGTTAAATAAGACACTTGTACTTGTCCACAGGATTAAACAAGTACAAGTGTCTTATTTAACAAGATGTATAATAAGTTCCACCAAGTGCTGACAATCACAACCATCAACATTTCAAAGCAGGATGCGTTCGGTGTATTTTGTGACCTCTCAAAAGCTTTTGATTGCGTTAATCTTTTATGTAAATTAGATCACTATGGAGTTAAGGGTAAATCTTTGGCGTTATTTAAGTCATACCTTAGTGACAGGATTCAAAAGGTAGACATTAATGGAGTAAAGTCATCTGGAGCATTAGTCAAAATGAGTGTTCCGCAGGGCTCCATATTGGGGCCCCTATTGTTTTTAATATACATAAATGACCTTCCTTACTTAGTTAGAGACTTATCTGAGATATTTCTATTCGCAGATGACACGTCACTTATTTTTTAAGTGAATCGACATAATGATATTCTTGATGACGCGAATTCAACTCTCTCTCTAATTCTTGATTGGTTCACTGCAAATAATTTAGTTCTTAATGAAAAAAAAACGAAATGTATAAAGTTTACTTTACCAAATGTAATTCAAGTAGATGTCAGTTTATTTTTGCAGGGGTCCAAGTTGGAGTTAGTTAACGAAACTAAGTTTTTGGGTATTACTATAGACTCTCGTCTTCAGTAATTCGTCATAGAAGCTCTCTGTGGTAGACTTAGTTCAGCCGCTTACGCTGTTAGACGCATTAGGCAGATTACTGATGAAGATACTGCTAGATTAGTATATTTCAGTTATATTCACAGCATTATGTCATATGGCATAATGTTGTGGGGTAGAGCCGCGGATATAGAAGCAGTCTTTGTCTTGCAAAAGAGAGCAATTCGGTCTATTTATAACTTGAAGTATCGAGATTCATTGAGAGAAAAGTTTAAAGAAATTAATATATTTACGGTCCCATGTGAATTTATTTATCAAGTTATTAGATATGTCAGAAAAAATATTGATAATTTCCAGAGGCTTGGTGTGGACCACTCTGTTGAAACCAGAAACAAACATAAACTAGCTTTTCCAAAATTCAGACTTGCCAAGGTAGGTACCTCTTTTGTAGGACATGGTATAAGATTTTACAATAAACTTCCAAAGGAGGTCCTTAGTTTGCCTGAAAATAAGTTTAAATTATACATTAAACAGGGACTACTTAAAAAAGCTTATTATAAAATCAATGATTATCTGGACTTATAAATAATAATAATATTTATCAAAATTGTGAGTCATAAATAGCAAATTTTAATACGAAATGTTTGATTCCTCTAAAGGCTAATCTTAAGCCCTTTATAGTTAATTAATATGTAAACTGACTTGCTGTAAAAGGTAATAGACAATGTAAGACGGATTGACTAAGATCAATTTTTTTTTTTCTCTTGGACATAATTCCTATGGTGTTATATTTGCCTTTACTTAAGTAGGTATAAGAAAATTGTATAGATTAAGGTTATGTTACAAGTTTAAAAAATCATGTTTGCTAAGTTTCTTGCCCTTCTTCTTAGCAATACTAATCGAATGGTGCGGATGGTTAGGCATTATGTATATATATATTTTTATTCCTATATTTCTTTACTTTATGCAGGTTTATAACTTTATTACATTGTAGTAGCCCAACCTCAATATTTTTTGGATGTATTTCCCTTATTTATTTATCAACTTGTTGGTTCCTTGCATAATTTATATATAATATTTTTATTCCTAGATTTCTCTACTTTATGTATGTGTATAAATTAATTTTTGTAGCCCAACCTAAATATTTTTTGTATGTATTTCCCTTATTAGTATATTCATATTATTTTTTTATTCTAAAGATATTTATTGTAAAGATTAACTTTGACTTGTAGAAAGTATACTTTATGTATCTATTTTACAAAATAAATATTTTGATTTGATTTGATTTGGTATTTAAAATAAATTGCTTTTCTTTCTTTCTAGTAAAATTCGGTTTCGATTGTAAAACCAGGGTGGCTATTCTGGCATTATTTTTCACTCGCAATATCCGTCGTTCGACTTTTGTTTACAGTATGATAAATACTACGCGATGTTAAGTGGAGGGACCAAGTCTCACTCATCAAATGAAAACTATGAAATATAAAGAATGCTCGCTATATAGGCAGGATTTGAGTCAATTTAGTCAATAAAAATCCCTTTTAAAATCACCCGAAATCTGGCTTGGCAATTTTTCCGCACGTGCTACTATAAATGTGTAAATTTGCAAAGACTGAAGGTGGTTGATTTTTAGAAGCTATATGACAAAACGTATCAGCTAAACTTTTTGGCCGGATTCATAACATGTTATACTTGTCTTTTAAAGCAGTTTTAATAGACTTTTCATCGCGTAGTATTTCTCACACGATTAACAAAGTCGTATGAAAAAAAAAAGAGTGCGAAAACTGTTTTGGCCTAGATTTTAGTAATACTATATGAAATATTCGGTTAATCTGTTTGAAATGATAAGGTAAGGTTAGATAAAATCATGTTAAAACAATACAGAAACTTTGTATAGTTTGGGACAGAAACTAATTTGCAGATAACTTTGTAACGTTGGTCATAGCTTCGCTCAGGTCTTAATGAGTTCAAGTTTAGCACAATGGAACCAAACTTACCCAAGTTCTTGGTCATATTTCAGTTTATTACATTTGAGACAAGATGCAACTATGAATATCGACGGTAAGAACGAAAAGCATTTTTAACAGACACTATGATTAAAGTTGAATTGGCTTGGCACTAACTAGAAATCCATAAAAATAACATTATTTTTCAGGTAATTCGGACCTTTATGGAAAACTAAGACAAAGAAAGTGCTCGCCGTGTCGCATTTAAAACTTCTGTAGCCTATAAGCAAGAAGTTTTAATAACATACATCATTATTATAGCAATAAATCTGAGATCTCGGTAACGAAAGCTTATTTTCCAAGAGTTAGTGGCACCCGCGGTACAGACCATCCATCGCTTTGTCTGGGCTGAGAGCTACTGAAGTTTTTGTAGTACCTGGGCGTCGGAAGGGGGCACCTGCCCCCCCCCCCCTCCCCTGGATACGGAATGGGACAGTAAAAAATAGTATCAAAGTACACATACAGCGGACATACGAGAGAAAAGAACGATCGGCGGTTTTTTTTTGCACAAAAGTACGTTTTTCTATTTTTCAACTATAAACCCCGTTGATATTTGAAAGAGGTCGCCCCCCCTAGACTTTCGTCTTCCGACGCCCATTAGTATGTGCAAATTATAGTTTTGTACATGTTTTTTTGTAGTTTGAAATTTAATTTTACTGATTCCTAAACTATTTTGCAACGATTTCTCTTCGATTCATCATTTAATAAGTGTTCTCAGATAGTCATTGCATTTTTTGAAGCTTCGTGTCTATTCAGCTACCTTACACTTGACGTCAAAAAATATAATTTTTGGGTTAAGAGGATGGGTTCCGAAAAACCATAATTTATTCTTCCTTGTTTGAAGAATCTAGCAATAATAGATATTTGAAAAAAATTTGGACTTCTGTCAAGAATATAATGCACACTCTTATCGAAACCGAATCTTCAGACGTCATTCCAACATTGAGTCATAAAAAATCAAAGGTGACTCCAAAAAAAGTTTTCATGTCGAGTTTTAACATTATTTGAGCAAAATCATATTACATTATTTATTTATTAAAATCTCTATAAACTTTATTAAACTCTTATCCGAACAGATATTTGATTCAAGCTTTAGTTTTTTTTTAAATAATAAAATTCGTCATAATAGTTGCCATTTTGATAATTTTTCAGAATTCGTCCCTCTCGCACTGCGGGTTTTTCTGCATGGAGTAACAGCGATCAATGCAATCGGAACCTATTCTCTTAATCGTGACTGCACCTCGCAAGTTGCAACCTTTTTAAATCAACAGGCTGAACCACGGTTAAACTAATAATCCTTGTATATCCTGTCTAGTTTATATTACCATATATGTATGGTGAAACAGAAGTGAAACCGGTGAATAGACTAGGAAAGCAGACTAGAGTGGTAATATCCGGGGCAATCCTCGCTGCACCGCGGCTGGCAATATTCGCGTAGTGAGATTATAGCTTTAATCATCAACTTTCTTTTAAAATGGCTGCCATTGCTCAGATAAGTAGTTCTTTGTGCAGCTTATGTGCTCAACTTATCCAAAATGTTCATCTACATTAATAAAAAATGTCTGATCTACATTAATAATAATGTAGTAAAAAAGTTGTGTCTTTAAATTGAAGCCCGTGTTCGTCCGTTGGTGGACACGGGCCTTTCCCAAATTTCGCCACTCATGTCGGTCCTCCGTCCTCCTCATCCAGCCGCCACCCACAACATCCTTCAGGTCTTCGGTCCGGCGGGCACGAGGTCGGCCTACACTACGCTTTGCTGTACGTGGTCTCCATTCTAAAGCCTTTCGGCCCCAACGGCCATCATGTCGGCGGCAAATATGGCCTGCCCCCTGCCACTTCTACTTACTGATTCTGCAGGCTATGTCGGTTACTTTCGATCTCCGACGGATCTCCTCATTTCGGATTCTATCCATCAGAGATGAATTTAATTTTAATATTCGTATGAAATTTGAAATGAAATGGGTTATTTGTGGCCAAAACTACAATATTAGAATTTTAGACTCTCTGTTAGTTTGTCTGTCTGTGTTCCGTTTTGACTTAGGAACCACTCACGAAAAATATCTTTCGTATTTCGCAAACAGGGTCATTGAACCTCAGTCCTGACCACTTACCGAGTCTGCAGTATTAATTTGGCAGCATAAACGAAAGTCACCTTACATTAATTGTTTATTTTTGTATGTCTGTAAGTTTATGTAATTATCTAGCTAGTACATATATACCAATTTAGATGATTATTTTGGTATTATATAAGCGGCGGTAGCTCAGACGGTAGAACGCTGGCCTCTCAATCTTGAGACCCAGGTTCGATCCCGAGAATAAGTTTTTCGGTATTTATGTGGTGCATAAGTATTTGTGTTCTTACCTAAAACTTACCACTTAATGAACGGTAAAGCAAAACATCGTGAGGAAACCTGCATGCACTAAAAAGCGTGCAATTGTGCCCGAAGTACGGCGATAGGGCTCACCCCCAATCACGTTGGGACGTAATAATCGGTGAAACGCGGGTGAATCGGGTATGGACTGTAACTTTCATTTTACAGTTCACACTCGGGAACACCTCGGACACCCCTTCGGGGATTCATGTCGTGACGATCTGTATTGTGTATTCTTTGATTATGACATGTACACTGCCTACCTGCGCCTTCTCATTCTTACAAATTATCTTCAACCCAAAGGTTGTCTGGAAGAAATCGCTTTACGTGATCGTAATCGTCCACCGTCCTTTTCTATTTTTAATCTTTCTGTTCACAATAAAGAGTGTTTATTTTTTAAATTTATATACAAACATTGCGGTACATTTTTAGATAGACTTTACTGTATCATTCTATATGAGGATATAGCTACCGACACAATAAACGATTTCATTTGATTTATTTTTCATTATAATCGTAAACGTACCTATGTCAAGAGTTTAATAAAGGAAAAAACTCATAAAAAGAATATTTCATCAGTCAAGTATTCATTTCTGTAAGAGAGTTTCCGTGTAGAAGCAGCACATAATTTATATTTCGCCATAACATTGCGATATTATTGCGGTATAAATTCTAGTAACACCCAATATAGGAAGGAATACGGATAAACGATACTTAACTGCGCCCATTACTTTTATTGTGATATATTCTCTTTTCATAATAATATACTCGTAATATATCTTAAAGGTGGTAGAGCTGATGCCGGGCTCGACTGTGGAGATACCACCGTCTTACTCGCAAACCCGCCCGAAGTTATTCGGGGGAGAGTTAGACGACAGCTCTCAAACAGGCCCACCATGCCTGTGACTGATTAAAAAACAGACTAGTGACGCTGCCGTCACTGGTACGAGGGTTTCTGCACAGCGCTCACCAACCCGCCTACCCATAGCATAGGCATTTCTGCCAGAAGGACCACCAGTGGCGAAATCTTGGAAAAGCCTGTGTCCAGCAGTGGACGAACCAGGCTGACGGATGGATGGATAATATGTTTAACGATAAGTGATATGCTCTGTTCATCTCAAACGTTTAAGTGCAGAATTAAATCAAATCATTATCAAATATAGATATACTTAAATCCAGATATTCTGTACTTTATCCCATCCCATCCCACTAGTCCCACTAATATTATAAATGCGTTTGGATGGATAGATGTTTGTTACTCTTTCACGCCGTAACTACCGAACCGATTGGGCCGAAATTTTCCATGAATGTAGTTTTAGACCTTGAATAGAACATAGGCTACGACGACATAAACGTTAAGTAAATTGTTTTCTTGTTAAGCTTAAGCTTAAAGCTTGGCCCATGGTGCACGATAAACCTTACTGAGTGATTTTGAACTTCAGTATGTAGTCAGAAAGTCTATATTAAAAACGTTCGCTTCGCTCGCTGCCGGCACGCATATCAGTGAATTATCGAGGTTTTTCTGGATTTTACGGAATAGTATTTGGTACAGGTATTTTCTAGCTTTACATTCGAAAATAAACGATGTTTTCTTGTTATAAAATGAAGGTCTGAAAAAACATGTGTGAGTTTAGCTTTGATCAGGTAAGTAGTTGACTCAGATATTTGAGCAAAAATGTAGAGGACCAAACAAACCAAGCATCGTGAATGAGTAGAACTGATAAGATTTAAAAACAATACCGTCATTATTTGTAGAAAAGACTATTAGTGTTTTGATGAATGGTCCTCCAGCTAATTCAAGATTGAATTACTTGTGCTTTTAGTTTGAAATAAAATTATTCTATCCGATTATGTCTCCTTATTTCCCTTAATAAGAGCTACAGTGGGGTGGTTCCAGGTGTGGCTTGTACTAGGGTAGTAGAAGTTCCCAGGAGGTTAACTCTGGCACGTTCGTGTGGCGTCATAGAACCAAATTGTTATTCAGTTGGTTTTAGTTTTGATTTTCTTACTTGTTCTTTCTTTCAAGTTTTTATCAGAAATATATTAGTGTTTTAGGCAATTGTGACATAATGGGAGCCATTACGACCCGAGTTCTTGTTTACGAAACGAAGCGAAGCTTATTTAATTGAAATATATTGTTACGTCAGTATTTGCGATACTGACAAACGTGTTTGTTAAACCATTTTTGATGTTCTAATTAACTTTTTGTACTTGAGTAGGTAACCAGTTTTATTGATAGATAATCACAGATTGTATTTGCTTCATAATGGAATGGGTGTACATATTTGCATCCGTTCCAAAATTTGGGATAGGAATTCAAATTTGCAGGTCAACGTGAAGTGCATGATTGGTCAAGGATCTCCCGGGACTTGCCGCCGGGTTCAAATCCCGTTTCAGAGCTCCTCAAATCCAGATTCAATTTCCTTCTGCGTTTCTATCCCGCAATGATATAAACTTAATTTGTATATCTCTGCGATGGATAAATCGCCAAGTGTTTAAAAATATATACACTCTATTTCAAATAACATTAGAAAAAAGAAGATAACAAAAGCAGGGATTTGAAACTATTTCAACCATGCACATTATTTAATTTACTAGAAAACTATGCATAATTTGGCTGCACACCTTATGCAGAATGTTAATTATTTTACCATTTATGTTCACAAGTATAGAGACAAGGCAAATTATAAGACGTACTTAGACAAAGAGAGCATTTTGAGTCACTCACTTTTGATAAAAATTGAGCATACCCAAGAACCTTCTTAACTGCTTGACATTTTTGGGTACTGGGAACTCTTGAATTGCTTGTACCTTTGTCTGCAATGGCTTCGTTCCCTTGGCGGATATGCTATAGCCTAGAAACGTGACTTCTGGAACTCCAAAAATACATTTGGGTACGTTTATGATGATTCCATACTCTGACATTCTTGAAAAAAGTAAACGTAGATGTTCTAAGTGCGTATTTTCGTCAGGAGAATATATCAAAAAATCGTCGAGGTAAGCGAAACAGAAATCTAGTCCTCTTGTCATCTCATCTACGAATCTCTGGAATGATTGGCCTGCATTGCGTAGACCAAATGTCATAAATGGGAATTCGTAGAGTCCGAATGGTGTGGTAATCGCTGTCTTCGGTATATCTTCATTATTTACGGGAATTTGATTATACGCTTTTACCAAATCTATCTTAGAGAAGATGGTGTTGCCAGCTATATTATGTGTAACGTCGTGAATGTGACGAATTGGGTACCTGTCTGGCACGGTGCGAGCATTCAACATCCGGTAGTCTCCACAAGGACGCCATTCATTGTCCTTCTTGGGCGCTAGGTGAAGAGGGGATGCCCAAGGGCTCTCTGAAGGTCGTGCTGTACCGTTCTGCAACATAACTTGAAATTCGTTTTTCGCGATCTTTAATTTATCCGGAGCCAGGCGTCGTGGATTACAAAACACGGGAGGGCCTGGTGTTGTTTTGATATAATGGAGTGTGTTGTGTTTTACGATACGCTGCATACCTGATGGATGGGTGATATCAGGAAAATCCTTCAAGATTTTGTGAAATTTGGAGTCACCGATCAATATCTTCACTGAAGATATATTGTCCGAGCGACGTGCTGGCGTAGCATGTGTAGTAAGTGTCGTGATATTATCGATAAGGCGTTGGTGTCTGCAGTCGACGATAAGGTTGTAATAAGACAAGAAGTCGACGCCGATTATGGCCTTTGTGACGTCAGCCACGATGAATCGCCAGGTGAAATCACGACGCAATCCGAGGTTGAGTACTAAGTGAGCATATCCGTAGGTGTCTATGGTCGAACCGTTTGCTGCTGAGAGTTGATAATTCGTCTTGGGACGACGTTCTCGAAGAGCAGACCGAGGGAAAACGCAGAGGTCGCTACCAGTATCAACGAGGAACTGCATTTTGGACCTACGGTCTGTGACAAACAAGCGACCAGATGAATTGGGGCAATCTTCAGTCGCCATTATCGACCGCCCTGAAAGTTTTCCGACATGTAGTCGCAAGGTTTGACACATTTCTTAGCCTTGCTTCCAAATTTGGCATGATACCAGCACTCTGGAAACTTTCTGTAGCTAGACTGCGATCTCGTTGATGCCGAATGGTTGCGGCTTTGTTGTCCGCCTCTCGATCTGGATCGAGCTCGTGAATTTGATGTCATTGAATCGACTTTGGTCGTTAGGTTTTGCACTTGCCTGGTTAGTTCGAAAATTTGCTTTGCCATGGCGTCAAACGAGCTTCCAGGTGTTGCAGATGAAACGGCTGCTACTCTGGGATTGTAGGGTACGATGTCATGGATTCTATCTGCCAGCTCAGCGAGTTCAGTGAGGGACGCCTTTGCTTGCGAGGCGACGATCGTCTGAATGCTACTTGGCAGGCGGCTTGTCCATACTGTTTTAATAAAATGGTCGGGCATACCAGGTCCTGCGAGGTGTTGGAGTTGTCTCAGGAACTGTGAAGGCTTTCTGTCTCCTAACTCCTCGTGCTTCATTAGTTGCTCGACTTTCTCCTGATTTGTAGCCGACACGCGCTTGATTAGTTCGTCCTTCAACGTAGCATACTTATTCATTGACGGAGGATTGCCAATCAGGTCATCTATCATATTTGCATAACGGGGCTCAAGCTGTGATGTCACCTGATAGAACTTTGTTTCGTCGGACTTTATGCCAGAAATTATAAATTGTGCCTCTAATTGTGCAAACCATATATGCGGCTTTTCCGGCCAAAAAGGTGGAATACGTACCCCGACTCTGCATACTTCCGATGGTGTACCGTATGAAGTATTTTGTACGTTTCCATGCTCAGTAGTTTCCCGCGTACCGTCGTTATTTTCGGCCATCTTGTCGCTTATTGTTTTGTGTTCTTGACGGGGTCACCAGTGTAGGAATGGTCTATGTGGTGCGATGATAATTGTGGCGTGAAGGATGGGTTCACGGGAGAAAACTCAATCAAACCACCAAGAGGATATTTAAGAAGTCTATTCACGTTCCACAATATTATTGTTCAAGCACGCTAATAAAAGTCTATTCATATACACAAATACGAAGGTGCAACACTTCACAAAGCGTTCCTTACGCGCGGATAGATAACGACGGCGGTAAACAAAGGGATAGCTGTAGGCGTCCCGACGACGTCTACATAGTCGGGCGAAGCGATAGGCGAGACTGCAGTTCTCGCGCGGCGGCGTGCGGTGCAAGGCAGCTGCAGCAAGCGCAGGAGTTCTGCAGCAGGGGAGTGCGCGCGCGCGGCCGGCGGGCGGAGGAGCCGAAGGTTTGTGAAGTATATTTGTTAACCGGTCCGTGCGGCGGCGCCCCTCAGGTCACGTTGCCGGCCGGCTGCATGTCGCATGATGGTGAAGTGGAGGATAACATCACGCTGCCGTCTTCTGCGGATGGGGTAGACCAGTAGGTCTAGTTATGTTTATATATACTTGTATATTGGTTATTAAATATAATTACTTGTTTATTTATGTATATCGTATGATGTATTATGCATATATTACTTTTATATTTATTAGTTTAGTATATATGATATAGATATTTAATTAAATAAAAAAACGTTGTACGTATCACTTTATATTTCTCGGAAAACAGCATGACAATCTCCCGTTACCCACATTCGCAAAACAACAGCAATCATCATAATAGTTAAAACTACCTACCTACATATACTACAATCCCTCCACCACTATTTAAATAAAATACTAAAAATACAATTTATCTTAACCTAGGTTCTTTATAACAAGGATTCTGATTTCTCGTCCTTCGGGGAGGACGACGGCGAATGGCTTCATCAGAATTAGACTCGGAAACAATATCATCTGGACGACAATCTAAAAATGCTTCTTCTTCCACTGGACCAGAATTAGCATTATCCTCGGACGTCGATGCTACATCCAAAACTAACTCATTTGCCTCACTCCTCTCCAACCCTGGATCAGACGCAGGCGATGGTGGTGACGAAATACTCCCAGGAGTACACACATCACTAACAGTTTGAACTGGATACGTGGATGATTCTACTCGTTCACGATCGTCATCATCTAGAGATTGATCAAGACAATCTTCAAAAGTACTAAAATCGCCATCATTGAGATCCGCCAATTCTGATCCCGTGTATCTTAACAATTGATCAACATGTTTCTTAATGCTAATATTTAAGTCTGGTAGAAAAACAATGAACATTCTTGAGCCAATTACTTCTTTAATTACACCGATCTTCCACAGATGTTTCGTGCCATTGTAGAAAAAATGTTTTATCAGTACTTTTTGTCCAACTATAAACTTCACTTTTCTATGGCCTCCGTATTGATTATGCTGTGAGATCTGTTTAGAACAAACAATACGTTTAGCTTCGGACGCTAACGACACTGCTGATGGCTCATTATGTTCAGCACAAACGGGGACCCGCATAAGATCAAACCTACATCGCAAGGGGCGACCTATTAGAAGCTGAGCTGGCGAAAAACCTGTCGTACAGTGCACAGAGTTCCTATACTCAAACAAAAAATTATTTAATTTTTTAACAATTGAAGTCTGAGTTTCGTTTTCTTTTATAATGACTTTTAAAACTTTTTTTATTGTTTTGACGCTGTTTTCTGCTTGGCCGTTTGAAGCTGGATGATAGGGGGCGCTTGTTATGTGTTTGATGCCGTTTGCACTACAGAAACTCTCTAATACGTTTGAACAAAAGTTAGTTGCGTTGTCCGTTACTAATGTTCGAATTAAACCGAAACGACTGAACATTTCCTCTAGTTTTGCTACGATCGAACTACTGTCCGTAGTAGGCAGTAAAAAACATTCCACCCACTTGGAATGCGCATCTACTGCGACCATATATTGTTTACCGTGTAAAGAAAACATATCGATGTGAATTCGCTCCCAGGCTCGCTCGGGATACGGCCACGGCTGTAAGGAGGCACGTGGTGGATCGGAACGCAACGCATTACATAAACTACACGACCCTATTTTTTGTTCTATGTGCTTATCAATATTAGGCCACCACATATGGGACCTGGCTTCAGCTTTAGTTTTTACCACACCAAAATGCGAATTGTGCAATTCTTCTAACAATTGCTCACGAAACTTCGAAGGAATAACGACTTTATGACCTCTCATGATACAGTCATTCTCTAAAGATAGTTCCACCCTACAATTAAAATATGGCTTTAAATCCTCGTTCGTTATTTTACTGGGCCACCCTTTTTTTATTAACTCCATCACTTCCCGTAATACGTTATCACGAGATGTTTCGACCTTTATGTCATTAACAGAAACCGCTTTCAAAAAGGAATCACGTAAATAATTAACGTACAAGGTGTAGTCTGTACCTAGCATATCTGACTCATCGAATCTATCGACTTTGACTGATCGAGATAAAAAATCTGCTACGTTATTCTCGCTTTTAACGTATTCAATCCTATAATTGTACGCTGATAAAAATATAGCATATCGTTGTAAACGGTTCGCTGCTAATTCAGGTACACCCTTTTTTCCCCCAAATATAGTAATTAAGGGTTTGTGATCCGTACGCAAAATAAATGGAACCGTGCGACCATATAAGTAATGATGAAACTTTTTAATTGCGAATATTATGGAAGCCGCTTCCTTTTGTATTTGTGCATAATTACGTTCTGCTTTAGACAAAGAGCGTGATGCATAAGCCACCACTCTCTCTGAACCATCCGGCTGCCGTTGAGCTAGTAAAGCTCCCAACCCTTCAGGCCCAGCGTCTGAAGTCACTATTGTCGGGTACTCTGGATTATAATGAGCTAAAACTCGTTCATCAGCCATTTCTTTTTTTATTCTTTTAAATGAATTTTCCTGTGCCTCTTCCCAAATCCATTTTTCACCCTTTTTTAATAATAAATGTAATGGACTAAGCAAACTAGACGTGTTAGGAACAAAACATCTATAATAATTAACCATCCCTAAAAATGATTTTAATTCGTTAACATTTTTGGGTGGTTTACAATTCAAAATTGCTTCAATTTTATTTTTTGATTTGTGCAGCCCATGTTTATCTATTACAAACCCAAGGTACTCTACAGATTTTTGAAACAGCTTACACTTATCGGGCTTCAATCTCAAACCTGCATCTTCTAATCTACTCAAAACTTGCTCTAATCTTTGAATATGGATTTCTTTTGTTTCCCCCGTTACCAAAACGTCATCTAAAAATATACAGGTACCCTCAATATCTCCTAACAAATTTTCCATGGTTTGTTGAAAAATAAAGGGTGCATTACTTAAACCAAAGACCAAACGATTAAAACGGTATAAACCCTTATGAGTATTGATGCAAGTTAGGTTTTTAGACTCGTCTAATTCTAGCTGATTGTAGGCCCTAGCCAGATCTAGCTTAGAAAACTCCACTCCATTGTGCAGCTTCGCAAACAAATCTTCAATACGAGGAATGGGGTAGTTGTCCAAAAATAAAACTTTATTGAGGGTAACTGAATAATCCCCGCAAATTCTTACCTCGCCATCGCGGCGTAACACTGGAACAATTGGCGTAGCAATGTTTGAATGTTGAACTTTTTCCAAAATACCTAATTCTTCTAAACGTTTTAATTCATTCTCAACTTTAGTCTTCAATGCCAAAGGAACCGGACGAGGCTTAAAAAATCTGAATTCTGCCTCAGATTTCACTTTTAAGTGAACTTTGTACTTATTAAATTTTCCTAATTCATCTGAAAACAATTTTGAATATTTATTTGTCAACATTGAACCTACATCCTCGCTCGTTATATTATTGCAATCCACCCTACATAACTGTAAATTAAACTTGCTTATGAAATCCCTACCTAGCAAGGTGGGTTGTTTGTTTTGTGTTGCAATAACAAATAGCTTTATCGGTTCCGTGCGGTTTTCGTATGTGATTAATAAAGACACGTAACCTAACGGTGAAATTTTGCTTCCGTTATAACAATTTAAAATCACCCTACAAGGTTCTAAATTATATTTGTTTCTAAAACAATTATCGTAGATAGACTCGGGCAAAACTGAAACGGCGCTCCCACTATCAATTTCACATAAAATATCTTCGCCAGCTATCATAACGCTCTGACTCATCGGGTCACCGTTCACGCTTTTGATATTATAAAGATCATAAATACCTTCTACAGTGTCGTCATCGTCCGCCGCCATATAATAATTATTTTGTTTCACTTGAGCTTTACACATACGCTTCAAATGACCTTTTTTATGGCATTTCTGACAATTATAGTTAACGAAACGGCACTGGTCTCGCGAATGACTTTTATAGCCGCACACGTCACAACACTTTACATTCCGTGTAACCGATGATGGTCCCGCTCGCGCACCGCCTACATCAGCTTGCATAGCGAATACCGGTTGAGCGAGCGCGGCCGCGGCCTCGGTGCGTGAAGACTGCACCCCCTGCCGCGCACACCGCATGCTCTTCGCCAGGTCTACCGCCTTATTGAAAGTGAGGCTATTAACATCTTCACCAAAAAGCTTTTCCTTTTCCTTGGTGTTTTCCAACCCAAGAACGAAACGATCCCTTAACGCTGTGTCTAGTTCCGATTTAAACCCACAGTATAACGCCAAGTTACGCACTCGCGCCGCCCATTCAGCTAAATCCTCTCCGACTCGCTGTTCTGCTTTGTAGAAGGCATATCGCTCAGCAAAACTACTTTTCTTGGAAGCAAAATGGGTATCCAGTAGCACCAAAATTGCAGAAAATTCCGTGTTCTCCACGTCATTGGGGAAAGCCAAATCTCTCACGACACGGTATGTGTCCTCCACCAAAGCCGCCAGTAGTAAAGCTCTTCGTTTTACAAAAGACTTGTCGGTTTCTTCGTTAATTCCATTTGCTAGACACGTCTGATTAAACCGACTTTTAAAAATGCTCCACTCCTGCACTCGGTGGTCGAACGTGAGACTGTTTCCAATAATATTGTTTGCCATTTTCAACACAATTATGTTGAACACTACTCGATACGCGTGAATCCCATCCTCGTCGCCAAAAATATCGTGTTTTTAGATATTTAATTAAATAAAAAAACGTTGTACGTATCACTTTATATTTCTCGGAAAACAGCATGACAATCTCCCGTTACCCACATTCGCAAAACAACAGCAATCATCATAATAGTTAAAACTACCTACCTACATATACTACAATTTTATATAGACTTATATAATAAATATAATATATTAGATATATCCGCTACACATTAATGAACTTTTTTGGACTTTAAACGTTCAAGTAGTATAATTTAGGTAATATATTTATGAAATAACAACGCGGTTAACTCGATTTAACAAATTTTGTACTTATTTGTTTGGTGTAACCAGGCGAAAGAAAAATTGTTTCTTCAATTTTCATTTCAACACTTTTTGACAGACTGTATTTTTCTGGTCGAGCTTTAAATACAGAACCTTGAAAAAAAAATAAAGGTGTGACAACCCTAATTCCTAAAATTAAACAACAGATACTTTCCCTTTGAAACGAAATGAAAAATATTTTCAGAGTTGACTTAATGAAAACCCTTCTAGAATATAACCGCGCAGAGCAACAAAATTATTCGTATTTCATAGAGAAAGTCGGGTTTCACAAAATGACGGTACATTTTCGAGATAAAAACTTTCGGTGTGACGGAAAATGGAATGACAAAACCTGAACTGAAGAGCTACGAGTCAGTCTGTATGCAGATGAGCGGCCATGTGGGTGGCAGATATCGCAACTGCATTTCGAACCACGAAATTTCTTTATTCCTTAATTCCTAAACCTGTCAAGCGATTTTCATTCCACTCGGTCCATCGCGTTGACCATTTTTCAGGGCTGATTTTCGCTGAAAATAGAACAGAATAATGTTTATTTGGTACATAATAATAACGTTTTACAGAAAAAAAGAAAAGAAACAAAATATTACTTAAAGTTAGCACAGAATGTACCAAAAAGATCTCCGCTCAGCTTAATGCCATGACAGGGCCACGGCGCTGATGTTCAGCGGATGCCTATTACTTATATACTAACTAAACATAATCATACCTAAATAAAATATTAAATCGTAATCATTGACGTCTTACCAAATGGACCTCGGGTCTAGTATAAAATTTACCAAAAAAGTTTCCTTAGTGAAGTGTCAAAATATTAAGAAACAAAACATTTTAATTTGAATCGTATGTAATTGCTGCATGGCTTAATTTTGATTGAGGTGTGATTGACACCCTTTTTTAATTTTCAATGGTTATGACTCTCTTTTGGTTCGGACACTTTTGAGCACAGACCCGATGTCTACTTAGTAGTGCGTCAATGCTCGTAATAGTCTGTTGTCTACGAGCTGGTTTGTAGGGAAAATGTAAAATATTTTTAATGTAAATTGCTTCGTGCAATTTGCCCCGTCGGAAGATAAAACCTCTAACGATGGACGCCTGAAAAAAAGAGGTGTAGCTGAAATGTATGGTTGTTGGACTAAATTACAACATCTGTACAACTTGATTTCTGTGGAGTAGCGTTTGAAAATAAAGAGCAATGATTGCTTATTGCATTAGTCGGTCTAGCTAGAGTCTAGAAAGAGTTTCACATTTTTATTTTATTTTGACTGCTTCTTTGGTTCTGACGACCACTAATTCGGAGGCCGCGGGGTCAAACCCCGTAGGGGCCATTTTGTGTTCTGTTAATTATATTATTATTATTATTTGTCCTACCCGCATTCCAAGTGATTCACATATTGTACGTAAAAAAACCAGCCAAGGCTAATTCGACAGAGTGAGAATTACACTTCAGGGCCGAGTTCCAAAAAAAAAGGCCGGCAGGAACCAGTAACTTAGAAACTTGAGATTTCATGTAACGCTGCTGAAAATCAGCGTCCTTGCTACAGCTGCGAAATTATGCTGAGCAGAGAACTTTTTGGTATCATATATAGCTATTAGATGCTTAAATTCTTATTAGGTGGTTAAAATGTTAGTCAGATGTTCAGTAACCTAAGGTGCAAGCCACACAGAAGCGGCGCGGCGCACATCGAGCGCGCAGGCGTCATTTAAATTTCGTACAGACGCATGGAAATAAAGTCGCAATTTGAACACAACGAATGGTATGTTTCGGGCGGTGTCGGGCGTGGAACGGGCGTCCGTACCATACCTCAAATTGCGACTTTATTTCCATGCGTTTTGTACGATATTTGAATGACGCCCGCGCGCTCGATGCGCGCCGCGCCCTTTCTGTGTGGCTTTCACCTAACATTAGTTTTGGTCATGATCACGAAACATGATAACGACTGCGTAAAATATTTATATGAGAAATTGTGCAGCGCCCCTAGCGGCTTACTACAGGAAACACAATTTGACATACAAAATATTTTACGCAGTCGGTAACGTGTATCGTGACCAAAACTCATGATAGGCCTACTGTAGCCTTAGCATGGAAACACCACGGTTACGTTATAGTTCTCTAATGCACCTCGGTACTCGCGGAACAGTGAGATTCACGAATATTTAAAAGCTCCCACAGTAGTCGAAGAACTCCGGAATCGCAGGATAGATTATAGAAGGCGATTAACGCTTCACTCCAAAACCACCGGCTGCTGCACTGGTGGAGACATCAGAGAATATCAGACGGCTGAAAAGAAGACATAATATCATGGATGATGTGAGTAATTGAAGAGGGGATGCTTGATTTGTGGATCAGTAGCCTTAAAATTACGGCTACGTTTAGTTTGAACGTAACGCGGTTTTGTATGGAATTCTGATAAGTTCCGCTACTGACCGCTAGGGGCGGTTATCAGATTTCATACAAAACCGCGTTACGTTCAAACTAAACGTAACCGTAAAGTTTTCATGCTAAGGCTGCAGCATGCTTAAACGATAGAAACTCGCAGACTACATCTGATTATTGTCCACAAGACTAATGGCAGACAATAAAAAGAAGAAAAAATAAAATTTAAGTTGTGATACCAAATAAACATTATTAATTTTTTTTTTACTCGATGTGAGTCTTTCCATAACAAAACATATACGTGGGACGCACTATAAGTTTCCGGAATGAATATGAAAAAATACTATTAAAGGTACAAAATTAATTTATTGTTTTTCAAAATAATCTCCCTAGGCGTCTATGCACTTTTTCATTTGATCAAACCAGTTTTGAAAACTTTTGTGCCACTCCCCTGTGGTGACCTCTGAAACGTGTTTTTCATACTCCTCGACAGCCTCTTCTGGTGATGAAAATCGTTGACCGCGTAATTGGTTCTTAATTTTTGGGAACAGAAAAAAGTCACAAGGTGCCAGGTCGGGACTGTATGCAGGATGACTCATGAGTTCTACATTTTTCGTCTTCAAAAAGTCGTTTGTCTGTCTGGCCGTGTGAGAACTAGCATTGTCGTGGTGCAGTATGATACGGCGTTTACGGTTATTTTTACGGAGTTCGTCAATAACTTCCGGCAAACAAATGGTCGTGTACCAGTCACTATTCACGGTACGACGATTCTCTAAAGCAACAGTAGCCACGTGTCCAGTTTTATTAAAAAAAGAAGCAATCATCCGCTTAGATGCACTTTTCACGCGCGCCACTTTGGTTGGTTTCGGCTCATCTTGAAAGACCCATACGCTCGATTGCTGCTTTGTTTTGGGATCGTAGCAATAAATCCATGTTTCGTCACCTGTTACTATGTCCCACACCAAATTTGACGCACCTTCGTTGAATCTGGTAAGCATGGCACTGCACCAAGTGACGCGGTCCGTTTTTTGAGCCTCGGTCAAGTTGTGTGGGATCCACCGCGAGCACAGCTTTCTCACACCCAAATGTTTGTGTAGGATTGATTGTATTTGACTCATGCCTATTTCTAAGGATGCGCGAATTTCATGGTAGGTCACATGCCTGTCTGTTTCAATCATACGGCGCACAGCATCGATGTTTTTGTTGGTCACAGCGGTGGACGGCCGACCATCGCAAGATTCGTCACTGAGATTGATACCACCACGCTTGAATTCTGCAAACCAGCTATAAACAGTCGTCTTGCATGGTGCTTCATTGCCAAAAGCTGTTTCAAGCCGAGCGATGCTCTGTTGAGCTGTCAAATTACACTTAAAATCGTAGAAAATCATACTACGAAAATTTTCCCGAGTTAAATCCATGTTGATGCAGACACACAATTTTTTAAATGGCGCCACAAGGTAAAAACAAAAGACAGTCAGATGAGACAAACTGCATTCTACAGCCAAAGAGTTCTATTTTCAAATGTTGCAATAAATTTTTAAATATTGTTTATGTAAGTGGCCAGTTCCGGAAACTTTTAGTGTTACCTATGTATATGAGAATAATTGATGAGTTATCGAGTCCCATCTCTAACAAGACATGATTTCATTACTTATATTCTAATGAAAGTATGTATTAAATTTTTTGCAAAAGTAAATATAAAATATCCATTCATCCATCCATCAGCCTGTCATCGTCCACTGCTGGACATAGGCCTTTCTAATATTTTGCCACTATTGGCGGTCCTCCGTTCTCATCTAGCCGCCACCCGCAATGTCCTTATAAAATATCAACTACATTTATTTCTTTAAAACGTCGGCGCGTTCCTAAATTAACAAAACGACGTTGTGATGTTAAACAGGAAACTCGCGGCTTCCTAGCAACTAATTACATTAACGCTGGTGACAATTCTTTGTCGTGCTCCATTTTCATAAACGGGAAAAGGTAAAGTGGTTTCGAAACGGGCATACATGCTGGATCGAACGATAGTGCCCATTGACGTACTACCAAATGGACATCGGGTCTGTGCTCAAAAGTGTCTGAACCAAAAGAGAGTCAAAACCATTGAAAATAAAAAAGGGTGTCAATCACACCTCAATCAAAATTAAGCCGTGCAGAATTAAAATGTTTTGTTTCTTAATATTTTGACACTTCACAAAGGACCCTTTTTTGGTAAAAAAAATTGAATAAATGGTAGGTCCATGGTTTGTAATGTCAATGATATTGCCGTATGCGTGAATAGAAACAGTGCCGTATGTGTAATCAGCCTGTCATCGTCCAATATGCATTTCCAATATTTCGCAACTCTTGGCGGTCCTTCTGTCAGAAATGCATATACTATGGGCAGGCGGGATGGTGAGCGCTATCCTCCGTCCTCCCCACCCAGCCGCCACGTCTTTCAGATCGTCAGTACAGCGGGCATGAGGTCGGCCTACGCTACGCTTTGCTGTTCGTGGTCTCCATTCTAACGCCTTTCGGCCCCAACGGCTACCACGTCGGCGACAGATATGGCCTACCCACTGCCATTTCAACTTTCTGATTGATAGGTGGATAGTAGATTCGGCAGGCTATGTCGGTCACTTTCGATCTCCGACGGATCTTCTCGTTTCGGATTTTATCTATCAGAGATAGCTTCTGATAGCTTCCACGGAACAAGAATTACAGATCGGATGATTTCTGACGGTTTCGATTCTAAATATCTTGATTTTTGTGTTGAAAAACGCACCCAACTGAGCGGCTAAACAACATGTCAAAATGTTAGGCTTATTGTCGTCACTACTTAATCATATTTTCGCCAACGCAGCCAGCGTGTTGGCTCGTGAACGGTCTCCGTAGGAGGCGGCGGAGTTAAGTTTGTTTTATTAAAGCAATGTTATTTATTTGAAGTGGTGACTCCTCGTCTACTCGTGCTCCTGACTTGTGCTGTTGTTTACAAGTGTTGGTGTTACTAATGCTTTGTTAATGTGGTTCGCGTCTGCAACAATTCTTAACGTTTGAAGTTATACCTATGGCTAATAACAGGTAAAGCTTACTGTGATATATAAAAAGGGGCTTCCCCGAGTGCCGTAACTGAGCCGCTCCACCGCTCCACCGCTCCACTATCAGGTACTCGGGCTTTCGAACCAAAGAGTTACGTTATTCCGTCCGTTACGGGCCCATAATACCTCAGTTCGCAGTCCTGCTCTAACGCTTCTGCTTTTTAACTGTCCATCCTTCTCTAATCAGATGCCGCGCACGCAAAAACATCAGTTATTTTGAAATCGCGGCTACAATAAAATTAATGCCCAAGTTAAAATTTATGCACTTAATAGTCATGACTGTAAGATAACTCTAACTAACTGGCTTAAGAGGAGAAGCTATGATGAGACTGAGTCTCTTCTTAAATAATATTGTTATAACCTTAACTTACCTACTTATACATCTACTTTGTCTAGAAGTATATTTATATATTTCCAAATATATCCTCAATCTTTGTTATAAGCGGCTGAAAGCATAAGTCAAGCATACACATATATTTACTCTAACACTCACTACACACCACATTCTTCCACACATTCACATACACCAATCACCCTACATTACACACACACACAGCCGACCTTCTATCACAAACTCTCATATACACTCACAAAGTGCTTTACTTCTTATGTTAAAAATACAAGCACAATAAACAATGTTAGTAGTACCTACTTGTTTTATAATTTTATGTTTATAAAAATAATATTATATAGAACTCAGTAAGTGCGATTCTGAAGCAAAACACTTTAAATATCATTCAGTACTGTTCTATCGAAAATTAGAATATACCTGAACAACAAGTAATAAATGTAAAAATTGTAAATTTTTCAACAACTCTTAATGTCAAAAAGCTTGCTTCAGAATTCCTAATTGTAACTTCTCTTCTAACGACAAAATTAACATTACTTTGCAATGATTCATCTCAACTTGTTCATGTAAATATATTGTAATGCTATGGAAGAGCGAGGTCACCTAATACAGGTAATTCCTTACTTAAATGGAGACCCCAAACACTGTAAATAGTTTTGTATGATTAAGTTGTGAAATAAAAGAATTATTAACTGATGGTTTTTTCACTTTTATGGAACAGTCTGCAGCTGCTTTATACTAATATCAGTTATATTATACAAAGTTTTAGATCTAATTTCAAGTATTCATTGAATGCTATCGGTTTATTGTACGGTTTGGAGGTAACTTTGTAATGTTTTTCTATTGAGAAAATTTAATGGAATCAAGTTTTCACAACAGCATGGACATAATTAGTCCTAAACTTTATCATATATTAATTTCAGAGTGATTGTTGCAGTATTTGTTGGTATAAAGCAGGATCATGCGAAGCGACGTGAGGCATTATACACCCTTAACATCCGTTACTAACTTCAGTAGATTTTGCGGACTGGCTAATTAACGCTTCGCCTGCTTTCAACTCTTCTACTTCTTCTTCTGGGAGAGCGCTTTTTATCCTTGTTCTCACCATCGTTTTCACAGATTGTAATAAAACTTGGCTTGTAGGTGGATCATTATACACCTGCGATCTGAAAAATACGACGTCGCAGTATTAAAAGATGTGACGGATTACACTTGCCCAACATGTTTCATTTTCTTTTTGAAGTAATTTTCAAGCGAGCGAGCTCTGTCGTCAGTGGAAGCTGACTCTGCACATTTGCATCCGTCACATCTTTTAATTATGAATTCAACTTACAGTTACAAATCTAAACATCCAGTCTCATTTTGAAAATTATTTAATGTGTATAATGAAGCGTTTTAACAAACAGATTATGTCATCTACGGAACCCGCACGTCGTTTACGTTACAGACTTAACTATCTCCGTCCGCGGCAAATTTCACAGACTAAATGCAGAAAAAAAAACATTCTCTAATTTGTATTTATTTCATTGACAGCCATTTCTCAAGAACGCAAAAGAATTTAAGTTCGAAATCATTATTCGTTTTATTTTTTTCCCAAAAGTCACGTAACGAATAAGCTTGGTTTGTTACCCTTCACAGATTTGCATTCCTTTCGAGGTCATGGGTTCCTGGTACTTCCGAACAAAAGGATAAAACTTAATTCCTCGGCCAGAGTTCCGTAGTAATAGACCATTTGCATGTAAACGGCTTCTCTTACAATTTCATTATCGAACGATCACCGTTTTCAGTCGCTTTACTAAGAAACCCAATTTTGATCTTAAGTTACGATGTTTAATAGCCTAATTTAATAGATCTTATTTGATAAAAAAACTCGTTTTGATATGACCATTATATTTGAATGACGAATTATAAACAGGATAGTGCGCTGAGATCGGGCAGGAAGGAGAAAACCTAAATATAAGAGATATGT
The DNA here is from genome assembly GCA_910592155.1 of Ypsolopha scabrella. Lineage (NCBI taxonomy): Eukaryota > Metazoa > Arthropoda > Insecta > Lepidoptera > Ypsolophidae > Ypsolopha > Ypsolopha scabrella. The sequence goes on along the minus strand of OU342972.1, from coordinate 5,755,627 downwards.
CCCACCAATCTCAGCATGACAACGTGTATAATATAGACTTTTGGATAATTTAGAAGTAGTAAATAGGACAAATTTGGACTGAAATTACCGTTTTAATTTGGATTACAACCTAAATACTAATCATGAATTTTTGATCAATTGGTGAAAACTACACACAGAACTTTTTCACCCGAATTTTACACCCTTTTTCACCTGGAATATGTAAAAGTAAACAAAGGGACTGGCCAGTTCGATTATATTAATACAAGATATGTACCAGATAGCGCGCGAGCTGAATGCAGTCGGGGGCTGAGGTGAAGGGCGGGAGTACCTCCCCTCGCCGTCCGCACACCTCCCTTGCACGCCTGCCAATAACACACAATTTTTCAAAATTCAACCTATTTTAGATAAACATTACGAGCTGATATCTTGAGTTCTGATTCAGCACAAACATTAATATAAGAATGTAAAATTTTCAAGGAATAAAAAATAGTTCGTTTTTGTTGTGCTGTGTCATAGATTCAAATGTCCTCGATCGAAACGAGTTCGGTTTCCAAAACAAATAAGTATTGAATTTATTACCAAACCATGAGTTACAATAGTTATAGTAATTTCGTATAGGTACTCCAGTTTTGAATTTCCCAATTATATAATATACATTGTTTTTTTAATTATTATATATGAGCAATTACCCAGTAGGGCCCGAAATAATATCTTGTTTTTTTTTTCAAGTTTATCATTGCTTACCTATAATAATATTTAATAAAAAAATAAAACTCTTAAAGTTAATATAAATTTATCCAACTACAAGGCCAAAATTTAAAAATAACACGGCCTACAATTTCTCTAATATTTGAATATTATCACTAGATGAGTACCAGGGTTTCAGCGAGTGCGGCAAATATTTTGAATTCATCAATGAACTTTCCCCCCGCATAGGGCCTCCTCCCCTCTCCGCAAACACTTTCTTTGGGTGACTCTTGAAACAATTTCTGTAGCGATAAATGATAATGTTTTTCATAAAACACCACTCGGAAATAACCTTTTTTTTTTTTAAACGATGCAGAATATACGCTTAATAAATATACGGGCGAAAAAATCCATTGTTGACGTGTTGAGCGGGCAGAAAAGTGTATGAAAATCGCTTGTTAACGTGCTGTTTTATTTTTATGAAAAATGTCAGATGCGAAAAGATGGCCACTTGCTTTTTCAGTACATTATTTAGAAAAAATAATATCGCCTTTTGTTTTATCTGTATTTTCAATTTGTATCAATTTGTAAAATTACTCGTACTAGCTACTTCAAATGTCGCCTAAAAGTGATAGTGAAGATTTAATGAATCCGACGGAATTTTAAGAATATGTCATTTATTTTCCTATTATACATCATGTCTATATCATTCCGGTTCCCAACTCGTGAGCATTAAATCGGCTCCTTTCCTCCCTCGGCGAACAATGTACTATTTTTATTGTTAACTGAAATAAAAAAATATACATAGTAACGACTTGAATCCCCGATGGGGTGTCAGAGATGCAAGTCACAGTCCATACTCGTAGACCCATATTTCACCGACGATTATTACGTCCCAGGCAGGGTGATGGTGAGTCTTATCGCCGTACTCCGGGCACAAATGTAGACCTTCCGAAGCACGCAGACCGAACACAAAATGTTGCCGTACTGAATTGAACGCGTGACTTCCGTGTCAGCGGTGTCTCACCGTCACCACTAGACCGCAGAAGCAGTCTAAACAGAGACTGTAATCGATTTAAAAATATCTATAGAACCATAAAATTTCGATAGTTGAATATCGATACAAAATAGCGATTAAAATATCGATAATGTATAAAATAAACGTGCGAGTGCGACGTTACTAGATTTGGCAGGCGAGAGGATCCCGGCGCAGCGACACCGACAAGTGTTTGTTTTTGTTTTGCGTCTTGGCAAGCGGCAGTTGTACGTTCCTTCCTAGCGTATTTTAGTAATTTAACCTATTTATTTGTGGTGTAACACAACCACACCACACCAAACAATATCAAGACGTAAACATGGCAACATGCATACATGACACGACGCAACAAAGCCTTATCGATAATTATTTTTCGTTATTTTTATCGATAATAGAACAATCGATTAATTTTATCAATAAATTTTAATATCGATGTATTTTTTATCGATATTTTAATCCCTGAGTCTAAATCATAACCACAAGACCAGCATTTTTTCAGCAGAATTTAATTATAGGTTTATTTATTTAATTTATAACACTTTTTGCACATACAATAAAATCAATACAAAATATCAAAACAATCAAACATGGTGTACAAAGGCGGCACTTATTGCTAACAGCAATATCTTCCAGGCAACCTTTGCAAGCAAACAGAAAGATAGTTGACAGAATAAAAAGGAAGGAGTAAATGCTAATCAGTGAGGAAAGATCAAGCTAAAAATATATATCTAAATAGACTTATCTAAGACATAAACTTACATATACAATACATGAACATACTAATACATACCTACATACATATAATAAATAAACATACAAATATTATAATACTGCATATTTGAGTTCTACTTTGATGAGTATTCGGCGGAGAAAAATTCCTTCACTTTAATTTTAAATCATCATCATCATCATCATCATCATTTATTAACAAAACAGTGTTTACAATAAGACTTATATACTAACAGTGTGACAAAAACCAGTTTAGGTTTGACCGCACACCGCATTCACACAACATCACTCATAATTTTATATTTTTCAATGTCAATAGGTTTTAGGTATTCAAATTTCTTCTGCCAATATAATATTTTAATCTACGTAATTTGCACGAATTCTGTGTACAATTTACCGGAAAAATCTTCTTAAACGTTCATCAAACGCCTCTTTCGTAAACAAACCTTTATTATATAAAAATCCTAACGTAAATTAATAAAATAGTAACGTAATCGGTTCTGTCGATTTATTACCGATATCTAAGAAACAATAAGTTTTTCGGAATTTATGTGCATCTGTTTACCTACAACTTGCTGAATGGTGAAAGAAAACATTGTAAGGTAGGTAACTGCATGCACTCATTATCTCTGTGCTCCGTGTATCAAACAGCGAGTATCAAGCACGAACTTTGTGTCCCCGAGCGCTGCCTGGCGTCAAGTTAATTAAAGTGGAGTGTTGGTAAGGTGCGGGCAGGGTTTACCATATCCAGTAATGTGAATTCCTGAAAAATTACCTGATAGTTCAGTAAATTTCCTGAAATTGTTTTTTCATGTTTTTTTGCGTAAACTGAGACAGCGCCATATTCAACAGTTTTTTTATGATAATTATGAACACTAAGTAACTCAATAAACATATTAGTATTTTTAAACATTCTCTATCAAATTATTTTTTTTTCCTTATTTCCCGGTAAAGAGTCAACACTCTTGACATTTCAGGAAAATTCCTGACGTCTGGTAAACCTGCGGGCTTATTATGTATCTTTGAATCGGTTGCCAACTATGGTTGCTATTCACCAAAAACAGATGATCAATGAACTTCCAAAATAACCTTCAATAGGTATTGAACTGTTTACGAATTGTTACGTCATTTCAAGTGCGAACGTATCCTTAGACAAGCGGAATTCGATAGTATATGCATATTTTTGATAATAGGCACTCGGTTGGCAACTGATTTTACGATACAGAATCAGGGGGTTGGTCTTCTAACACTGTGTACTCACCAACTGCTTCATCTAGGGTTTACTAAAAAAACGGTGGCTAATATGGCAGCTATTTTGTATTGTTATTTGTTCTCTCTCACTATTATTGGGAAAAAACAGGAGAGACATACAAAAACATGGCTTAAGGTGATATGTGAATTTTTCAACGGTCACTGTTACTCCATGCGGAACGACCCGCAGTGCGAGAGGGACGGATTCCGGAAAAAAATGCAAAATGTCGGTTTTAAATTAATATAAAATTAACTAAAATAGTTATCAAAATTTCACATTCACACAATTTAGATATTGTTAAAATCTATCTGATAAAATATCGTCCAGGTCTATATGTCATTCCTATTTCGCATACTATGAAAAAAAAGTGTAGAAGAAGACATCATTTCAATAATTGTTTCTATCGAGCGAAAGTTCTCCAATCGCGTTTCTGTATTCAAGAAAACTAGAAAACTGTACCCATATTTATATACAAATTTATCAAATTAGTAGCTTCTTCTGAAAATCAGGTAAATAACTTCAAAAAGTGCCGATTTTAGTGAGGTAGCGCCTTAAGTCGAATTTGGATGACGAGTTAATGCTTGCGAATGTCAGCAATTGGTGAAACAATTATGACAGTAAAACACTTGTACAGTTTCCAAAAGGATTCTTATTCACAACTAGTTTCGCCTAATTGGCATTCTCAAGGGTTTTAAATACATCAGTACGTCATGAATCGAGAGGATGTCCGAATATGGAGTACTACTGGTATATCTACGTTTCACCAAGTTTTATATCCCATCGTGATGGGTGGTGACCCTTGTTGCCATATTTACGACACAAATATGGCACCATCATTAGACATGCTTTCCGAAACACGCCGACCGAAAACAAAAGCGGCTTCAAAAGCTAAACTGCGTCTGAAGACGCTTTTAATTTTTCTGTTTGAATATCACAAAATTAATGGGGGATCTCGGTGCAAAATATCAATAAACTATTTCCGCAAGTTGCTTTAAAACACATTTATTGCATAATTTTTATTCAAAAGTAAGGAAAACAATATTATGATGTGCATTTTGTACCGAGGTAAAAAGTTACCCCCTTAACTCAAGTCCCGTAATTGTGAAAGTCGAAAACGTTGAAACTTTTACACACAATAAAGAAATAAATATCTTTAAATGCTATAAAAAACAAGTAAAATGGTTGAACGAAGTTTCAAAAGGGACTATTGCACAGAATAATGTCTCCTATATTACGCTATCCGGCAAACGCAGCGAACGCGCTGATACGAGTATGAACGCTATTTCAATAGTTCCTGTCGATATTTGCATCGACAAACGTCGATCTGCTCCAGTTAGCTTAAAGCCCCTTAATTTAGTTGTAAGTTTAAGAAAATTAAGTGATATGGATATTATATTAAAATTCTATTTTTAAATAAATAAAAAACCGGCCAAGTGCCAAAAAAATCATGTCTGTTGTATTAGTGCGCGACTCCGACTCGCACTTGGCCGGTTTTAGTATTTGTTGTTATAGCGGCAACAGAAATACATCATCTGTGAAAATTTCAACTGTCTAACTATCACGCTTCATGAGATGCAGCCTGGTGACTGACGGACGGACGGACAGCGGAGTCTTAGTAATAGGGTCCTGTTGGTTACCCTTTGGGTACGGAACCCTAAAAATGAAATGAACTGAAAAGATTCAAACCATAAGTTTCCCCGCCGTGTGTCCAAACCCCACGTCAAATCAGTTGAGCCATCAACTCTTGGAGGAGAAAACCAACTGAAGTGGAGCCGCGCACTAATTTCTATGCAGAAAAGTCTGTTATTTTCGGTGGGGGACGAGGCAACGTCGCGATGCACGCACACTACAAAATACTCAAACACTAGCTTAAACTATACGCACACAATCACATTCACACACAGGGACATCTATCGTTTTTATATAACTGTTGGTGGCCTGTCCAGTTGGTTTGTTCGTCCGAGCATCAACTGAAAGGTTTGACATTGTACGGCCCGGTCGGTCCTGGTAAATGTGTTCTATGGCCTATATGGGCTATACATATCAGTCAGTACTAGAGTAACATAGCAACACAATGACTGATGTCAGACTTGGTTCAGGGTCATGTAAAAAGCGAAATCTTTTTGTGTGTGAAATCACAAGTTAAAACCATCACGTTGGAAATAATTGCTCCCAGCTACAAATAACGTGCGACATGCAAAAACTGGTTATTATTAAAGCTTCAAAATTGGATTTTCCGTAGTCGTGAATTTAGAAGTAAATTTCAAACAAAAAAGTAAATTTATTTATGGAAAACTCAATTATTTTAAGCTACATAATTTGCGTATATTGTTTTTGGCTGAGAGAAAATTATTTCCTACGATTTTTGTTTCAAGAGTGAAGAATCTAATCTTAATATTTAGCTATTTTATTAGTTGGGTATAAAGTATTGGTATTACATAAAATTGTTTCGAACTGATGTTAACTATCTTGTAAAGCACTGTAATAATGGAGTTGATGCTCGTGATTGTTGGCACTTGGTGGAACTTTTGATACATTTTTGATTGAAAAACACTTGTACTTGTCCACTTATTTATATTATTTAATTTATTTATTATTTAATAATGCTATAACAGCGAAACCGGTAAGGGAAATAATATAAATAAGTGGACAAGTACAAGTGTTTTTTAATCAAAAATGTATCAAAAGTTCCACCAAGTGCCAACAATCACGAGCATCAACTCCGTAAGTAATATAGCTTGTAGTTTTACGAGAATTATGATATGCCTAGTTAAATCATGATATGCCCAATTCTGTGATGTGCCGTGCCGACAACATATACGAGTACTTACATACTCGTATGTGATTATTGGCTCTTTGTGAAATTCGGAGAATAACATAGTGAATAATAAAAACTAGTACTCGTTTCGGATTTACACCACTATTAAGGCGGCTGCTGCAGGTCTCGTTCCCAAACGTACAACTTATGACTGTTTTTCTTATTTTTGAATAAAAAGTAATAAATAAGCATAATTTATGACACTACGCCACAATAGTTCAATGTCCATTAGGTTTTTCTAGCAAAGTTGTGTTATTTTAGTACTTAGATATTATGAATAACGATTCGGAGCGGGCTCGTAAATACAAAATAACTCGCAAAATAGAAACAATTCAATCAAATAAATTCTAGGCCTTCATTTAGGCAGCCAATATGAAGTGGTGTATGTCCCTAGTTTTTCCAAAACATCGCGATAAAGGACATTTTGCTTTTCATCAAAGTTGTCGTCGTCGCGGACCGAGCTCTTAAGGCGCATAAGCACGCCACCGTTTTAGTACAAAATTTGATAAAACTTTTCTTAGTTTTTTTTCGTTACATTCCAAAGTATAAGACCTCTATCATCTGGTACTGATATTTTAAAATGCACAATTTTGTCAAAATTGTGAATACTGATTTGGTTTTAAAGATATCAAGCTGGACAGATTTACATACAAAGTTGTTTTCTTGCCTAATATTGTACCTATACCGAAATTTTACATTTCAGCCAGATAGTGACTTTATAAATGCCTGTGTAGAGGTCTCAAACTTAATAACAGAAAAACGTGTTATTATTAGCCTTAGTTAGATGAACTTTTATACAATTACGTTAACAATAAACTATGGAGTTAAATAAAGGTGGAACCGATATATTAGTATTCGTTAAGATATTAGTAATATGGTGTATATTAGTGTATCAGTAATCCGACCAATTCTAATATCCTAATATTCCGGTATTAACTTAGCTCGGTGAATACCATATCGGTTGGAGAATATATATTACTCGGCAGTTGCAGTATTGGTTGGGTGAGACATATCGGTCGAATACTATTCTAATCCAATGCGGGCGGGGCGAAAAATAAATAGGTATGAAACGAAAATGTTTTTTTTTTCATTCCAATTCATCAAATTAATCGTATTACGTTTAACCGTCAACGATATCAGTATCAGTCATATTAACATATTAGTTTATATATCATATTAGTTTAAATATTATAATATTACTTGACGAATATATCCATATTCGCTAATACTAATATATATCGGTATTAACCCATCTTTAGAGTTAAATCATCAACCGAAACCGGTTAGGTAAATGAATAAAATTATTGTGAAACGTGTGCAAGTGCTCATTATTCAGCATGTCAGACTTTTATAAATTCAACCATTGAAACAGTCGTAACTTTTTGACTCCCTGCAAAACGGGAGTGAAACTGTCATACTGAGAGAGCTACTCGTATATCTTTAGAAAGCACTTGGTCTGATTACAAAGAGAACGGAAGTCGGTGTTTCGTGATCGTTCCTCGTTTTGTTTCAAACATGGCGCCGTTGCTGAAGTCTGTTTGATTTTACGTTTTACCATCTTAGGGATATTTTTAATAACTACTATAACTAGCTTTTGCTTCCGCGTGGAAATGTCTTTTATTTCAGGGTAAGATAAAAGCTATTGGCGATAGTTTTCAGCTTGGTTGTAGTGTCCCTGGTCAACACATAGGCTATAAGGGATGTTAATAAAATAACGCCCAAGCCGGAAACGTGGAAAAGATTGAATAAACGCGGGTTGAATCGCTGGCAAAGGCTAGTTATTAATATATCCATAAGTTGATGATGGACTTCCGAAAAGTAAAGCCTTTTTTAATCACTTATTTACGTTTTATTTCTTACTCTAACATACTCTTTATAATAATTATTTAACAATTTCCGCTTGAAAAATAGTCTTTGATTGAAATAATTTGATTGCATTAATTTATGGGATTTGTTAATTTGGTGAACGTTATATAATTTCTCGAGGTTTGTTCTACCGAAACTAAATATCGATTTACTTTAATTTTTCAGGTAAGTTCGAGATTACGTCATTAACCTTGGCTACGACAAGAAACGTAAGTTACTAAACACACGCTACACAGCATTATGCTACGGCGTAGCAAGTGCTACGATCCCGATGTCCGTTTTTTCGAATTCCCGCTTTGTAGACCCGCTCCCTCGACACATCGTTACGCCATGAACCCTCGAGGGGGTGTCAGAGGTGTTTCCAAGTATGAGCTGTTAAATGCAAGTCACTCGTACACCCACATTCCACCAACGATTATTATTAATTTAGAGCCACAGATAACTTGTCCTCTAAACTAAAGCACCCCAACCCCTAGAGGATTTGAATCCGTGATCTACGGATTAATAGTCCAACATAGCTAACATGGATGAAAATAATAGAGAAGTTTTGTAAGTTTGTTAAACTGCATTTGGATTTATTTAGAAAAGCTAGTTATTTATATCAAAGAAATACGAGGAACCTCAACAGACTGGTGGTTCACTTTACACAACGAACAATACTGTATCAAAAAAGTTGTTCACATACAGGGTGTAATCATGACGTGCTCATTAAATTAAACCACATGCTCTACTGATCATCCTGAATCACGTCCATAGATAAACTTTTGATAAAACGCAAAATAAAAATTCACTTCCTCATGCAAATTTTTAATACCTACTTGTCATTCATTTTCTAAAGGAACTCCTTATTTTTTTCGCGTTTTATCAAAAGTTTATCTATGGAAGTGGTTCAGGATGATCAGTAGAGTATGTGGTTTAATTTAATGAGCACGTCATGATTACACACTGTATGTGCATAAATATCTACAATGGCATTCCTGAAGACCTCAAGTCACTACCAATAAATAAATTTAAAAGTAAACATTAAGTTGCAGAGACATTGTTTATATTCAATAAAAGAATGTATGGATCTTCCTAGTTATAAACATACGTAAGACATTAGAAACCATACCTTTGTTTATTTAATTGTAAAATTGGAAATAACATAATGCGACAAACATAATTTTGAAATATTTGCATGCTTGCTAATTAAGGCGATCTTAGTTATAAACATACGTAAGACATTAGAAACCATACCTTTGTAATTGTATTTAATTGTAAAATTGTAAATAACATAATGCGACAAACATAATTTTGAAATATTTGCATGCTTGCTAATTAAGGCGTTAATCTTGTACTATACAGGTCGTAAGGAAAAGTACTTCGTTCCCATAAATCACGTGTGCTATAGATATAACAAAGTATGTTAAGCGTGTTTATTTTAATTTTTTCATTTGTTAGATTAAGTTATTATCCCTTTCTCTTACACGCCGTTTTTTTGCAATTGTCTATCAACTATCTCTATTTATCTATTGCGTTCTGAACTAGGATTGAACAATTTAATGAAAGTTTCTAAAAAATATTTTAATTTTTTCATATAAAAAAAGTTTAACTTGCTTAACATTCTTTGTTATACCTATAGCACACGTGGTTTAAAGGAACGAAGTAATTTTCCTAATATCCTGTATAAGGTGCTATCAAAATATCTGCTACGGCTGCAATGGGAGAGTGTATTGTGTATATAGATTACAATAGTAACGATATTTTATTGATCTAACGACATAAAACTTTTCTTACTAAAAAAATGTGCGTATAAGCATAGACAAATATAGTATATGGTATAAGTTAGAATTGATTTACTTGTATGAAATCGTCCCAAACACAAACCATCTGGAAAGAGTTAACGAAACGATACATCGCGCGTAGTTTGTGAAGCACGTTAAGAAGAATAAAGTCAATATTTATTCATTTACTTTATTGTCTCAAATTTATTCGATATTATATGTATTGATTACCATTCCGGGGTACAAAATTTCTTCACAATTGTAATATATACTAGGTGAAATTAAATCAACCGACCAAATTCATACTGGAGACTCAGTTAGTCATCAGCAACAAGGTTTAACGAACCTCCAGATGAAATTCGAAAACAAAATTTTTTTGTCCCGTAGTGCCTGCACTAGGATTTGTACTTTAAACTAGTCCAACCAGTAAGGGAGCAAAAATATTTATTTTCCGAAATTGAAAAAAAAGGATGACTGAACCTAGTTCTTGATCACTAACCGAGTCTCCAGTATGAATTTGGTCGGTTGATTTAATTTCACCTTATATAATATATACAGTACTGTCTCCCATTGCAGCCGTGGCAGATATTTTTAGAGCCTCTTATATTTTAATAAGCTCTTGTACCCTTATCGCAGCAAATTTCTTTCTTTCTCTCGAAGAAACGTTTGACCAATGGAAACACAGGAAAGCTTTATCACGTAATCATCGCCTCAATAAAACGACTCGTTCCTGTGTGTCCATTGGTCAAGCGTTTCTTCGAGAAACAAGATTTCTCTATTTGTGTCATCTATGCTAGCTATACTGGACTAACTGGACTCGAATCACTAGTCCACAGAGGCGGTTCCATTTTCACCAATACCTGTCTTAGTTGGCAGCACTGTCTCAGACTCGTTATGTCACTCTTCAGTTTGTCAAGTGAGGGGGAGGGGAGTGACGCTTCCACTTGTACATAACAACAATGTTGTTTTATTATGAAATACAGGGCGACAAGACCCAGAATTTCCAACGATGTACCTTTTCGTTCAACCAATAGAAAAAACCACTCAAAACTTGCGCCCTGAGGGTTCTGTACCAATCAAATAAGTTAATCGACTGAAATGATTTGAATTAAAATTACAAACTTATCATTACCATGAAAATGGATGAAATAAAACTGCAAAATTAAGTTGGTTGAGTATTCGCGTACGTTACCTGTAAACTGTATTAGAAATCGGCGTTTTCAGTATTTGTTGGTTAAATAGAGTTTATGGCACACGACATGGAGAAAATTCCAAATTACTAACTAGTTTAACTTTTGAGATAGACCCCGCAACAAAAATGGTCTAAAATTGACACCCATTTCTTTGTTTTTGGAGATAAAAAAATGTTTATTCACGAGCCGGGGTAAGAAAAAAAATTGGTTTTGTCTCCTTTTTCATGACTGGGATCCCCCTGAAAATTTATGTTATTGTGCTTTTTATTCAATATTCGGTATTGGATCAACATTTTACATAACATATCCAAATTTCAGATCTGTAACTCATTCTGTCTGCAAGCTAGAGACCCGTGATATACGCACGCCCGACAGCAGAGCGTCATTAATAGTGGTCCGTGTTGCTCTTCGGGTACGGAACCCTAAAAACGCATTTCCCGCCTCAGCGTCTATTCGGTGTCGCTCCAAGCGCGTCATGGTTTTTGTTATTACGTTGGTTTGGTATGTAATTGGTTGTAGTCGCTTTTAATTCGGTAAAGATCGGCTTACGAACCAAGACGATAGAACCTCTGAGTCTTAGACTGTAATTAATTCATAATAATGCTCATTACACCATCAGAAATCCAATTCCCGAATGAATAAAATCCAAACCGCTACTTTAATATAAATCTTAGAGGCAGGCAATAGGGTTCAATTTCAATTATCTCGGCGGTTTCTCGAACTGCTGTTGGGGGCCCTACCTAAGACCATATCCTAATTTCCCTGATGCCCCGGTATGTTACTGTTATCTGGTTCCACCCTTGCGTGACTGTTCCAATTCGGTGGAAGGTCGTGTCTTTGGAGCGATTGAATTATGTTTCTTTCATTTTATGATGTATGTAGCTTTTTCCTGCGGCTCCGCTTGCCGAGATGTCTTTCAATCGATGTTTTTATTATTTGCGCGTAAGGTAAAAGCTATTATGGAGACTTTTCGGCTTGGCGGTTATTTTTTCAATGTTGGCCAGGTTTACTACGACGTTAATAAAGAAAACCGCATTCAAATCCGTTTAGTGGTTCTTGAGTAAAACAGAACTGAGTTGCAATTTTATAAGACAATCGTATTCAAATTGATTGTCATATAGCTATTCGGCTAAGCAAATTAGCCCGTTTTACAATTGAAATCGTACGTTTTTGGCTGTCAAATTAATACGATTGTCTTGTTTTGTTGTTGACAACCAAAATAGTCTGATTTCAATTGTCAAACGGGCTAATTTGCTTAGCCGAATAGCCATATGACAATCGAACTTGAATACGATTGGCTGACACATTTGCACCCAGATAGACTTGTATTAAAATTGTAGTTTTGGCCTCAGTGCCATGTAAACACGCGGCAGCGTGTCCAGGGCCGAGTTTTAAAAGAAAAAGTCTGAGCACTAAACATTTAAATCTTATTTTGAACTTTTTAAATCGCTTTTTTAGTTTCACAGATTATTTATGTACAAATAATCAAATTTTACTTCCTTATAATATTTGGTGTCGATTAGAGTGCACTGCAAGATAGATAGAATAATTTGGGCAAGTGCGAGTCGGACTCGCGCACAAAGGGTTCCGTACCATCCCACAATATGGGTGGCGGAACCCTAAATACAGTATGGTAAATAACAATATACATGCAAAAGCAACACATTAAGGCTACAGAAAACAAATGTCTAAAATAGTGGCGCCTGACAAAACATTAGGCACTACTTTTTATTAGGGTTCCGTAGCACCTAAAAGGTAAAAGGAACCTTTATGGTGAGACTCCGTTGTCCGTCTGTCCGTATGTCACAGCGTCATAACTTTAGCTCCGTTATAGAGAAAGACTTGAAATTTGCCACAAAAATAGCATTCATTTGCCTCATGGTACAAAAAAGTTGTTCAAAATATTTCCAATAGAAAAGTGAGAAAAAAATATCCTAAAAATACAATATGGGTATAAAATTGTGGATATTAAAGAGCTGATTGTAAAAGCATTTACTTTTAATACATTTTATTGTCACCGATTTCGAAAAATCTTTGAAAAACCACAAAAAATGCATGTCCCCCCTTTATATCTGAAACTGGTCGACCGAAAAAAATGACGATTATAGGCCATACTGGAAAACTATAGCGATTAAAAAAAACTTTTAAACAAATGAGAAATGTAAAATAAATATATATATTTTGTATTAAAATATAATTTGATTATAAAAATATATCTTTAAAAAAACACGAAAAAATGCATGTCCCTCCCCCTTATTTCCGAAACTGGTGGACCGAAAAAAATCATGGTTATTTGGGATTACGTAAAAATAACAGGCAAAATATAGCGAGTAAGAAATTACAAAATACCAAAATACCAAAATGAAAAATTAAATTTTTCATCCACAAGTTAAATTTCGAGTACGGTATAAAAATATTTGAGTCTCTCTTTTATGATACAATCGATTATTTTTTTAGTTATCATAATCAGTTAAAATGGGCAAGATTTTAAATACCTTCTTCCTGCCTGCTCCCAAAACTGTCGAATTACGGAACCCTAGGTATGCGAGTCTGAATCGCACTTGACCGGTTTTTTTTTTGTTTTACTTTAGAGTATGTCCTATCTGACTACATTTAAAACTTGTATGTATTACCGTCTTTAAGTAAGAGCCAAAACCAATAACATTTAAATAATGCATTTTTATGGGGAACCTCGTAGTTTTTTATTTTTTTATTTGAATTTGTCGTGAAAGAGGTCATATTAACACGTATTCTGTGAAAATTTCAACTTTCCACGTATTACGATTGAAGTTGTAGATAGACATACAGACAGTGGAGGCTTAGTATCCCGTTTGGCACCCTTCGGGTACGAACCCTAAAAATATATTTATAAAGTACTCCCTGGTTCGAGTACCTAGTCAACCACGAATTCAGAGGTCGCGGGGTCAAATCTGTAGGGGTACATTTGTATTCAGTTATGCGTACTTCGGAAGGTATGGCAGTGGGGCCATATTTGCGCCTGAAGTATGGCTGTAGGTTTTACCAACCATCACGCTGGGAGGTAGTGATTGGCGGTGAAACGTGGGTGTACGAGTATGTATCATATTAAGCCAAAATATTTTTTCTCTTACTTATTTTAAGAAATGTCGCCGGAATTTTATTCAAATTGACGCAGCATTGTTAGCGTATACCAGGGGTACATAAAGCGTAGGTGTTACTTCGACGACGTAGAGTCAATGTTAATATTTATCGATTATGCCTCAACGAAGCGACGACGTGTTTACCACGGCTGAAACACTAGTATTTAAAAAAAAATGGTTTTGGTCTCAGTACTACACCAATAATAACCCATTTCATTTCAAATTTCGCGAAAATATTAAATGTACAAACACGACTTTTTACTTTTTTATTGATTCTTATTATATTCTTATATATAAATTATTATAGATGATATATTATATTAATAATAGATATTATGAGTTCTGTACATGATTCCTATATAATAATTCCTATTCGTCCAACGTGGAGAAAAAGTGGGTGTGTTTCTTTCTATCGAGTGAAAGTTTGTTTATCGTTTTACTATTCAGTAAGAGTCTAGAACAGGGATGGCGAACCTTTATGGATCAACGTGCCATTTTTTCTAAAGAAGTGAGGCCTCCGAATAATTTTGACTAAGTGATTATTGGGAAGATAATAAAACTAAATAATAACAACTCAAAACTCTTCAAAAACTACCATAAAAAGTACCGCTTCAATTGGTAGCGTGCCTGAAATATTTTGTCGCGTGCCATCAATTGGCTGTCCATCCCTGGTCTAGAAAATGGTTTCAAAGTGTCATACGAATTTATCAAACTTCCTGAAAGTAGTTATTTTGTAACGTTGAGAAACTCGATGACGGAATGATGCTCAATTTGGTCACGTCCAACACATTAGCAACAGTGACGTGCAAAAATCAAATGGATCATATCCATCCATCAGACTGTCATCTTCCGCTGCTGGACCTTTCCAATGTTTCGCCACTCTTGGCGGTCCTCCTCATCCCGCCGCCACCCGCAACGTCCTTCAGATCGTCGGTCCAGCGTGCACGAGGTTGACCTACGCTACGCTACTCGTATAATGGATTATAAATGCGAAAGCTTGTGTATGTTTGTTACTCTTTCACGCTGAAACAGCTGGACGGATTTGGATGAAATTTAGAATGGATATAGCTTATACCCCAACTTAACACATAGGCTACTTTTTATCCTGGAAAAAAAGCATGTCGTTAAACCGAATAACACGCGGGCGGAGCCGCGGGTAAAAGCTAGTAATAAATAAAAGCCGCTGCGCTGTTTTTAAAAAAGTAAATAATAATCTAAGAATGCCACAACATAATAGCCAGTTCAACTTTCGAAGTTTTGTCTAAGAAGTAGATTACTTATGAGCCACCCCTCGTAGATGGCGGGAGGAAATTGAGTTCTCTGGATGATCTAACGGTTTTTGCTTTATAATCGCTAAACTTGTAACTTTATCTCTCGCTGACTCGCCCCTGTATTTTGCTCTTGTTGAAAGTTGTCGAAAGCTGAAAATTTAGCCGACGAGGCGCAATCTTTCGGGTAGATTTTGCCCTAGGTTTTTTAACCGGGCCCGTTTTTATCTAGCTTCACTTTTAAACGTATCGTGATTTGCGGTGGTGAAGGGTGAACATTTAAAAAAGGGAAGCCGAACAAAAAAATCGCCTTACTCAGAAAAGCAACCAAGAAAAACATTAAAAAAATCTTCTTAAAGGGAAGCCGATGGAAATCGTGTTATATGGACCCTTCGCCAATGGTGATTGGCTAGAAATGACGTCGCACATAATTTCTAGCCCAATCACTATACCTTTGAAAGTGATAGCGATAGATGTTGAAGTTAGATAATAAAGCCCCGGGATTTGGCCTCACTCGCATTTTGTTTTTGTACACTCAGGAAACCGACTAAATTCCCGTGCTAAACAGTAGCCTATATTTTGGCCTGAATCACGATCTTTTCCGACGCAAAAGTTTCATAGCGACCCATTTATTGGTTTTGGAGTAATAAGTGATCAAATACGTACAGGTTGTTTCTGAACAACAAAACAAAACACATTGAAATACATTTGCTTCACGTAAGAATTCAATAAATTACCAATTATAAGCGATCGATTTCTCGTATAATCTTAAATGACTAATCTTTAAGTCGAACTGAAAACTGTGATGTGAACGATCGATCTGTCAATTATTTATAACGTAGAAGCTAGCGAATGTTCCTACACTTCACCCCACTTATTATTCAAGGCCCAAGTTTCTCTGAAGGAACATAAAATCAAAGTTTTGAAACTCACAGTACCCTCTACTCGTAGTATTAACACAGTTTAAAATTTTTACACCGTGGTATTACACTCTTCGCGTTCTATGCGCTCCTAGACCTTTTTTACTAAGAGCTAACCACCCCATCAAGCAGGGACGTAATAATTGTCAGTAAAACGTGGTGTATAGTGTAAACTTGTATTTTTGATCTATCTATACTAATATAATGAAGTAGTAAAATCACATATTTATAGGTACATAAAGAATAATACGGTGCTGGCAGTAAACCAGCGTTGTAAATTTATCTACAATATTTGCTGAGCCAGGGCCATTTCATTTTTATTGTAAAATTGTACTCAGGTTAGTGATATTCTTTTTTCTTTGTTTCAGTTTTCCATGTTATATTTAAATTGTGTATTTGCTTAACTTGTTTAACACAATGTGCCTGTATTGTGATTTGTATTGTGTTGTCGACTGTATTTATGAACAAACGGCACCCCTTCGGGGTTCATGTAGCGGCGATGTTCATAATTTATGCTCCATACGATGCATGAAAAACTGTTCTCTATGCATTGCAAATTCGACTTTCTGTTGTATGTCTAGTCTGGTCGCTGTTACTTATAACTTAGAGCTACTGAACGAATTTCGATACGGTTTTCCCGATAGTTACTAGGTTTCTTATGAAACGTTTTGAGGTTTCTTAAGAAAGGTTTTGACTATTGTAATAAGGAAAAGCGACTAAGCGCAAAGATCTACAGAGCGCGGGCGGAGCTGTGGGCAATACCTAGTACATACAAAGAACAAAAACTAATAGAATGAAGCATCAAAGTACGTATGAAAAAAAAATTTTTTTTTTCTAGTACCTTGGAGTTGGTATTATTTAAATGTTCTGTCGATACGCGCGGTAGATAGAGCAAGCATAATGAAAAAATGCTGTATCAAAATTTCCTCATTTATTCCGTCGTTCTAACTAATTAAGTAAACCCGACACCTTCAAGGCAAGTAGGTCTCTCTACTGTTCTGTGTCCCTGGTGGAATGTGGTATATAATATAAGCGTCATCGACCCGAACCCAGAACTCTCGTCAAAGCAATAAATTTTATCCAAAGATCCATTACTTTAACCCTTTCGTCTTTCATAAACTCTCGGCCGCGATAAGCGTGTTTTCGACCCTTTACTTAGCTGGCTTATGCAAGGATGCTAACCATCATACATACATATATTCACGCCTCTCTCTTTGAGGGGTAGGCAGAGGCTACAGATTTCCATCTGTTACGATCCTGACACAACTCTTTCGCCTATTCCACATAGTCATACAAGCTCTTCTATACCGGGTACTTTTAATATTGCCCTTCATCATGTCATATTATTGGCCACCCTACCGTGCGGCAGCAACAACCAAGATGAAGTATTTTACTTTAATTTTGATAGGTTTAATTTTATTAACTTTATTGTACAAGGTTCTAGAATTCGAAGTGACAATAATTTAATAGGTGATCGAGTATCGCTATAGACCACATTTCAACCACAATTTTTTTTTCGCGCTACCCTTTTTTCACTTTTCCGTAGAAAGGTCAGCTGATTGAACCAATTTTTACTGGGAAGTAAAAAAATCATATATGTACCAAAATTTTTTTATTTTTAAATGTGAATACTTGAATTATTTTCACTCATTATTGTAGGACCGTATATAATTAATTTTGTTAATATTTAAAGGTTTTATATTCTGGCATTAAGTCTTGAGGCTGAATTTATTTTAGAAAATTATCTTAAAAGTGTGAACCAATTACATACTTCCTGCGGCCGTAGCATGCTCATAACGCGCGCGAGTGTCGTATGTCCCGGCGCGGCGGCGCCATTCGAGCTTTATTTTGACGAGTTATATCGCTTATTTTAACAGATGTGCGCTTGAAAAACGAAGACTCACGTTGTCATGCTACGGGCGCTGGAGATGGAAGTTCAGTTTCTCTGTGTAGCTACTATCGGAAAAGTTCCATAGTTCCTTATCATGGTATGACCAGCAAGCAAGGGTGAAAAATGAGTTTGAACAATTTTCTCCGATAGTTTATCCTTTTGCCCTGTGGCGTTACTCGAGACATATCCTGACTTTATATTTGTCTCTTTCGGGAATTAAAATTATTCGAGTTTAGATGTATTCCAATTTTAATATATGTATTTTACTTATTCTCAAATAAATTGATTGTTTTTTCTTCTTTTCGTTTATTTTTTCTTTCTTTATATTTTTTTGCCTGTTCAGGGTCCATGTTCAAAAAAGAAAGGCTTTTATTTGTTACCGCTACCTTTCTGTGAAACCAAAAAAGCTATAAACTTGAAAAATCACACGACATAAAGAACATACTGTCATGACATGAATCTCCGAGGGGGTGGGTATCACAGCTGTTTCCAAGTGTTAAATGTGAAATGCAAATTACTTCCACACCCGCTTTTCATCGACGATTATTACGTTCCAAACGTAATGGGTCACTGATCAACCCTATCGCTGTACTGCGGGCACAAAAGAACCTACTGCTTAACGTAGATGTAATAGTCAGTTTAAAATTTGTTGAATTCGTAACCTTTGGCCTTCTCAAACATCGGAACCCAACGTGCGGGAGTTGAACTTGTAGTCGCCAAAATTATTATTTATAATAAAAACCCGGAGTCAAAGGCCCTTTGCACGCGAAACTGCGATAAGTTCTGTCTAAATAATGACAACATATCGCGTTTTTGCATCTCGCTCTGTCGTTTCGCGTTTCGTTATCAATTCGCTACATTTTCTTGTTTCGCGGCGTCGGTGTACTAAGGGCGTAATTTGGATAAACAAAAGAAGATTGAGTGTACAGGAAGTTTTACCTCTAAAGAGATGGTAAAGCTAACGATACCTACCAAGTTGCCAGGAAGCTTAAGGAGAAAGTTTCGAACGCAGTTCAATGGGATTTGCGACGTTCGGCCGGATGAAGATCTAACGGATGTATTGATCTCGACTTTCACTTTGTTTACATAAAGTAGGCTGACGTTTCACCTACAACAAATACGAAGCAGGGCTTTCTGTTTTTAGGGGTCCGTATAGTGTCAACTCAGACCTTCAAATGGCAATTTCACATTGCGTAACTTGGTTTATCGGTTTAAAAAAGTATACGTGTAGATAGTAGACTATCGATATAAAAAAATACAAAGTTTCATGTTATGTTTTTAGGGTTCCACTGCATTCACTACTTTGATGTTTACCTTGTTATACACAAGTGTAGCATACAACACTCCATTATGAACTTCCAACCGTAAATACTAATCCCATCAAAAACAAAACTAAAAAAAAACCAAGTCTCGCAACTTAGTTCTTCTACCGTAAAAAGTTGTGAGATCCATGTAAATCCAAGTCGATTAATTTATTCAGTCCCTACTTAAGGGACCATCTATATTCAGTTATTCCATAATTAGCTAACCTAACAACATCTTATAGTGACCATATCAATATTAAAAATCTTTTATGTTTTAAATAAATAGATTGACTCGGCCATCGCATGAAAACACAATGTATCTCACAAGTAATACATATTATGTAAATTAGATTATTTAGTGCGATTGCCAAGTTAATCTATTTATTTAAAATATAAAGATCGATGTATATTTCGATCAACTTGTGGCCGTCGTCAGTCGAATGATTTTTCAAATATATATCGATATTTATATTTTTTGTTTGTTTCTATACACCATAGAAACAAACATACCATATATAACTAGCAATATAAAATAATGTTTTTTTATACAAAACCATGAAAATATCTCAACACTACAATAAAAATAGATTTATTGATATAATATAGGTACATTATATACTCTATTACAAGTAATTGACATTTGAAGTACATTTTAACTTAAATAAAAAAAAATTAACTACATAAAATGTAATACGGGAAAATATTACGAAAAAGTAAGGCTTACTTTAATTTCATTAAATGTTTATTATTGTAGTTGATGCTTGTGATTGTTGGCACTTGGTGGAAATTAATACACATTATGTTTATTTATAACTCATGTACTTATCCACAATATACTTATATTCAATATTATATCCAACCGGTTTCGCTATTCAGCATTCTCAAGGGCTTTACTACAATACTTATCGCTATATATTATATATTAATACTTAATCACTTCGATAATATTGTTATTTTATTGCACGTATTTTTATTTGTAGATTCTGAAAATGTAATTAAATAACTATTGTAGTAAAGCCCTTGAGAATGCTGAATGGCGAAACCGGTTGGCTATAATATTTAATATAAGTATATTGTGGATAAGTACATGAGTTATAAATAAACATAATATTTATTATTGTATATAAAACAAATACAAAATAAAAATTAATAATAAACATACTACACATTAATGCAATAAATACAACAAATGTGTAAAAATTAACTGTGAATAAATACAAATAGGTACGTTAAACAAATAAATATATGCCTAACTTCGTTGATGTCCACAATGCGCTGACTTGACACTTTCTTCTTGTTTGTGCTTCGGATCAATGTCACCAATCTCTCTCCTCACCCCTACTAATAAAGCCTACTATTTTAGTACAACTGATGTCAATGAAAAAGAGACTTTGTCACTTGAAAACAAAGGTTATGCAAAGTGAATCCAGAATATGGGTCAACAAAGTACCGTCATTTGTAAAATGCCAACTCCCAGTGACTCCGTGGAAGCGACAAATAAATTATGAAGCTAAATATAATAATAGAACGACATTTTTGCTTTAATCGCAAGAAATTTCGGCAATTTCTCAATGTTATTTCGGAATAAAGGAGAATTATGATTTATGATAATCTTAATTTAAACTTATTATTGCACCTGGCTTCTCTCATATTAATTAAATCAATTGGAATCTGAAACATAAACAAGCGGCGGTAGCTCAGTTGGTAGAATGTCGGCCTCAGAATCATGAGGTCCAGGTTCGAATCCTGCCGGACGAATATGGATGTTTTGTAATTAACATAAGTGCATAGTTATTATTGTACTTTTTTTACTAATTGTTGATCGGTGAATAAAAACGCTGTGATGGAACTTTCTTCTCATAAAACAGCGTGTTTTTGTGCCCAAAGTACGGCTATAAATTTATCCCTTATCACGGCGGGATGTAAAAATTGTCGATGAACGAAAAATATTACCAGTTCTGAGAGCTAAGTGCCTATCGAATAATTTGACTACCGCGTTTCCAGCGCGTGTTTTATCCTACACACTACACCAAAACGTCAACAAAGAATATTGTTTCGCTACACATTTTTGCTGATAAGCATACAGGAGACACGGCTTATCAACAAAAATGTGTAGCGAAACAATATTCTTTGTTGACGTTTTGGTGTAGTGTGTAGGATAAAACACGCGCTGGAAACGCGGTAGTCAAGTTATTCGATAGGCAACTCGCACTTAGCTCTTTGTAGTGATTCTTATGTGAAAACCACTTTCTTGTTCTGTGGTTAAAGCTGTTGTAATATTATATTCCCAAAAAAGTATAAATATGAAACCAAAATAATCCCAATTAATAGTTTTTTTTTGTTGTCTTACCTATTTTTGACATTTAACATGAACATTTATCACGTTTTGTATTGTTTTGTATATTCATCAGTAGTGAAGGGCCCATAGAATCCGATTCCCACCGGGTTACCTTTCAGAAATACCTTCAACCGCAACCAACCAATCCACCATTATTTATTAATTGTAAAATTTACTTTCAACTATTACTAAAAAAACGCGCCTGCGCGCTACAAAAAGCAAATCTTCCGTGGAAATACTCCAGGTGGTAACGGGGGATCTCGGTGCAAAATGCACATCATAATATTGTTTTCTTTACTTTTGGATAAAAAGTTTGCGATAAATGCGTTTTATAGCAATTCGCGCAAACTGCTTGTTAATAGTTAGGTGAACACATGAAAATTATTCAATTTTATGCGTTACATTAAAATTTTAGCTGCATTACAGTACAACTATAAACACGCTTTTGAGTTTGTTAATGTAATGCAAACAAAATGTAATACATTAAAGTACGTAATTTTTTTGTGAAGACTATATTATTAATCAATTATTTCCGCAAGTTGCTTTAAAACACATTTTTTGTATACTTTTTATTCAAAAGTAAAGAAAACAATATTCTGATGTGCATTTTGTACCGAGGTAAAAAGTTACCCCCTTGAACTAATCACAGCACGCGGCGCTATTTTTATTTTTTCTGTTATGCACATGCAAAATTAACATGTAAATGTAACCTTGCGACGGCCGCCACCCGCAATATTCTTCAAGTCCTCGATCCAGCGGACACGGGGCCGAAGTTTTGTATAGACAGTACCATATTTTTACTGTGCGTTTTATTTTCTTTGGAAAAGTTGTTAAGTATGGTCAGTGGAAATTGTGGTTTAATTTAGAAATCACAGTCCATTTACACCCGGTTTATGGCCAGAGCCTTAGAAACGGTTAAGAGAAAAGTCCTTGATTCCTGCCATGCTTAATACATTGTGGACTAGTTGTAAACTGCAATAACAATTTTTGCGACCACTTTCACTACTTTTGAACTAAATCTCGCATGAAAGGGCTACCGGGAAATGAGCGGGTGAATCGGAACTGTATCATTGGGGATTAAACCCTTCTGCGAAATTGTAGTGTAGAGACGGTCGTAGAGACAACACCCTTCCTATTGCCTACCAGAAACACATAACATAACTAGTAGTTCGCCCAAACTGTGAACTCGCGCTCGCCCGATTCACGCGTGACCGATTTGGCTCATCTTCGAACTTAAAAATTCGTTTTGCCTTATTTACTCGCCTGCCAAATTTCATGAGATTCCGATCAACGATACTCGAGTTATCGTCGAACAAACATTCATACTTACATACAAACACCGGATTGTTCAAGTAGACTCGGAGAACTTCGCTCGCTCGTTCAACAAGTATGTATCTCAGTTTATGCCGCTTGGGGACACTCCATTCGTGCACCTCAAACTATCCCTACCAATGCACGATATTTCCGTTCCTTAAAAATTTAATAACGGAACCCTTCACAGCATCACTTTATTGTCCGTGTCTGTCTCTCCGTCTATCAAGATCCTTTTTCTCGGGCCCCTTTAGAGATATGCTGAAACTAATACCTCATGATGATGTACTCCTTGACGTATCCGTCAACGATTTGGCTTGCAAAGCCAAATTTTCTCTTAAAGGTCCTGTTGCAATTAAGGGACAACTAAGGTGGTGTATTCGTCTCGTACGTATGAGTGACTCCAGGTTGCTTAAATCTGTGTTTTACTCACAGCTGAGAGAGGGAAAGCGCAGACAAGGAGGTCAGTTCCTACGCTACAGAGATGCGCTCAAGCGCCATCTTACCGTTTGTAACATTCCTTCAAAGGTTTGGGAGGAGCTGGCGCAACAGAGACAAGAGTGGCGCAACCGTGACCTGTTTTGAATAAAATCGATAACAATACCTCATACAAAGGTCTTAGCCTCATAGTTATGTTTTAAAATCAGGTTTTCATACAAATTGGCTCGCCATGAAAATCTATAGGGTACTTTCGTTTGACTTGGAAACTTGAAATTGCGTTGTCAATTAGGTTTTATAGCACACGTCTAGAAAAAAAACTGAAAATTACCTATATTTAATTATTCAAGAAGAAATTTAAACCATTTCAATTAGACCCTTTGAACACAACCGTTTATTAGATCGTAAGTATCAAGTGAAGTTGGTTATTAATAACTGCTCATAGAACAAGTTTGTGTTTTAAAGGATAGGTACAGAAACAGAACCCTTAGGGTACGAGTTATACTCGCACTTGTTGTTTTTTTTTACTCTATATTGTTGCTTATTCTGTATAATTTGATATTCCCATGAGTATTTACGCATTCAGCGTGCGTCGTCGCGATGGAAAAGAGGTGCGGGGGAGGTTTATTTTTCTCTTTATTCTCTCTCGTTAGATAACGTTTGTCAGACGCGTGGTCAGAATCACTGATCGTGGCTACGTCATCAACAATACACAAGTAGAGTTTGTTTCATGCTGCCCTAGTATACTGACCCCAGTACCAGGTAAATAAAGCAGTATTTGCTGTCTGGCTTATGAAGCACGTAATACATACTAAAATATTCGAAGAACTATACAATAGGTTTACTGGCATATTCTTAAACCGTCTCGGTTTATTTTGAGAGAAAAGTCTAATCAGGTAATAGTCTCCAACATGCAACGGCGCTTTACGTCGTTGTCAACAGGTCATGAAAATTTGCTTTTCAAACATAGAGCGAAGTAAGCACTTCGCGCTCAATTTTCTCTCGAAGCACACACTAAGCTTTCTTTGATCTATGTTAACCTATTAGCACCATCGATCTACATGTTCCTAACGTATGTATTTACTTCGCCCTCGCTTCTGGTCGAGCACATAACGAATTAATATTTTAATAATGGATCTGACTCACTTTTTTATTTTAACTGTACAAGGAGGCAAAGGTCGAGCTTTTGATGAGATTATGACTCATCATCGGGACTCTTCGAGAGTACAGGCGCGCACGGCGGTCAGTCAAGTACTAAAAATATTTGTGATGTCAAATAATTATAATTTTAAATGTTTGAGTGAATAACAAATCCGTTTGTGTTCGATGTAATTATCTACCGTTCATTGATTTTTCTTTAATAAATGTTGTTCTTAAGGTGGTTGCTCGTTCCCAAACGCACAAATTATTATTTTATTTTTGAATGAAAAAATATAAAATTATTGTTGTTTATGGCACTACGGAACGATATTGTCAATTATGCCTTTCTCGCTTCGCTCTTTGTCGCTCCTGTCGTCGTCACTGTTAAGGTTTTTGTTTGTAACTCAATATGGCTTTAACGCTCAAATTTATATTGTCACTGATTTTGTCCAGTGAAATTATAATTTAACTGACAATTACCCTGCGAAATAATTATCTTCGCTCAGCAATCTTTTAAATAATGAGACCCTTGCTTTAGTTTAATTTTAATTAATGTTAATTTCATTATTCTCCGCTATATTTTTGAATTTGTACCTGTTGACCTAAGAGTTTCAGTATGTTTCATACATTTGTGTGTGACATTTTAAAAAGAGAATACGTTATTTTTAAATTTAAGTTCAAAGCGAGTAAAAATTCACTGTCGTGTCGACTAACTGAAGCTCCGACTGGTAAATAATTTACGTATAAGCGTAACAGGAATCTACGAAGTGATTTCCCCTAACTACTCGTAGCAACTGAACTCAGTACAAAGCAGTATAATACTCTCTGAAATTCCTTTGTAAATAAACAGTGTCCCAAGTGCCCCCTGGATAAACGGTTGTTTATGGATATGTGAAAAAAATCACAGGGGTAATATAATGTATAATGCATTTAAAAGAAAAACTATCACAGCTAAGTATCTGGGCGCACGCCAAGACGAGCCAAACGAAGCGGGGCTGTTACGTGCCTTTTCTCGAAGCGTTTCGTCATATTTTTGAACCGTCATAGCTTCGGTCTGGATAATACTAGAGATACCAAATTCTCAAGATAAGATGTGGTAAGCAGTCTTATTAAACACGATAAGTTTCATTTGTCTAGCTTTTATACTTTGAATTTTATTAATGCCTAAAATACATCGATTTCGCCACACTCGCTCACTCACTCACTGATGATCATCAGAACCTCTAGGGTACTTCCTGAGGCTACGATTTGCACAAACCCAATGAAAATATCTACCTTCCAACCCCCCCACCCATAAAGGGGTCAAGGCGACAAAAAACAAGGCGCTAATGTTCTTGCGCCTGACAAACAATTCGACACCCTCTTGAGTAAGGAACCCTGCGGTATTTTTCCTGTAATCTTTACATAATACATATTCAATCATCACCATGACTTTTTATATATTTTTCGGTCTTCTAGTTTCTAGTTAAGGAACAATTGCATGACAAAATATTATAAGTCTATGTGAGTGTCTGTTTGACGGCTGCGAAACGGCCAAGCCATACTTTTTGACCAAGATGTAGGGATTGTAGAGTTAGGTCTTGTAAAGTTAAGGGCTTAGCTCTACATGAGATCTGATAACTTTTTAACCGTGGAAGCGTTGTGAGCTTCTGAGTCTTGGCAGCCTAGTTTACATTAAATGTTTTTGATGGGATAGGCTTTACAGGTTTACGAGTACAGGTCGCGTTTAACTTTTAGTCCTCTCTAAACACGACAATGTATGGGCCGTTCTTCTAAATGTATGGGACTAGAAGTTTGGCGCGATCTGTATTAGTAGACCAACTTATAAAAGGAAAGTCTTCCTTCACTATTTAGAACTTCAAAATTGTTAAAACAGCATGTAACCAGCTCAGTTCTGTCGCTCCCTAGTCATTATCAGAACAACGTCCAATATTTATTAATTTATTTGAATGTATAATATAATATATAGGTATTAGGATATTTTATTTTTGTGTTTATTTATATTTTACTATGTTTATTTTGTATAAATCCCCCTTCCCCCGTTTTATTTATCTAATAAATATTGTTTGGAGTGCTTTCTCTTAATTATAATTATATTCTTGGCGCTACCCTAAATTATCCTCAACGCCCAAGGTTAACTGGAAGATATTGCTAATTAGCTTTAAGATCACCTCTGTACTGATCTATCTTAATGTGCAATAAAGAATTTTATTATTATCTCTCTAGGGCATCAACTGAAAGTTAAGGCTTGAAAAGACACTGAGAAATCTGTGATCTAAGTTATTTAATTGAAGTGTCCCAGCCTCCATTTGTTTGTTAAGGGCACTTCAGTGAAATTCTCTTCAACTTAAAAAACATTTCTTTTTCGTTGATCCTTCCGTCCCTTCCGAAAAGAATATCCAAACGGAAACGCGAACTTTCTAACTTTTTAACCCAAGTGGGTACGAATCGAACCAAGTGCGGTATCGGAAAAGCAATAATTTTTAATTTCAGCCCCGGTCCCAGGGAAATTTACATTCAAAACTGACTTTACTGTCTGATTTCTGCATAATTTCAGCGTGAAACTATTTTACATCTGCACAAATAATAAAATAGTAATGGTGTCGTGTTGAATATTCTTGTGAAATTTTAAATGAAATGGGTTATTAGAATTGTACTCAAACCAAGACTAACATTTTTAGAATTTTTGTCTGTCTCTCTGTCTGTATCTATGTTTGTTCCGTTTTAACTCGAATATTCAACGGATTTGGATGCGGTTTCTTTTTGTTATCAGTTATCATCATAGTGAGCCTGGTCAACATATAGGCTTTAAGGGATGTTTATAATATTTATAAAAAAACGGGGCACGTCTTCGCGTGACATTATTTATAATCTTTTCAACTAATAATTTCATGAAAAATGAGAAGAAAACGCGGTATTCTTTCTTTATTTGACGTTGTAAGCCTAGGCATGAGCTGTGTTCAAACTAAAAGTCAGTAATTTACTAATTGAAGGTGTTCTGTGGGAGCATCCGAAGATTCATGGCAGAGACATATTTGCCTAGCTAGCCCAAAGCAAAAGAAGAAAAATTAGTCGCTAATTGATTATTAACTAAGCGGTTTTATAATAAATTGGGCCATTCAAAGCGCAGAATCGCGGTGTTATATTATAAATAACATATAATATAACATCAGTTTTAACATCGGACAAACAGTGTAGCTATTTATAAAACTGTTTCGGGTGTTGTCATCATCTTATTGTAGTATGTGTTTAGATAAAATATTGTTTTGTGTGTATATCTCTCAATAATTTTTTCGTGGGACGTGCTTTATTTCACAGAGTCCGACCTTTGTTAGTCCAAATACTGCGGCCGTGACGTCACACGGACCGACGTAGTTTATAGCCCGACGTGGACATTAGATTTATCCTTTTGTCTCTCTAAATAGTTTGTTTATTACGGTTTAAACAATGCTAACGATGTATCTCTGGGGAGCAAATTACAAAACAAGACGCAGTTTAATTTATTTATATTGCAATGCAAAATGTCGGAGCCGAGCCTATTCTATAAAACGCAGGTTTAAGGCCGATACTTTCCTATAAGCAACTGATGTGTTTTGTTACAAATATCGAAGGTAACGACGTTGAAATAAAGTTTATTTAAGTTAAAGTTTATTTGAAAATCAGTGCTGCAAAGCTAAATGTTTTGCAGAAATTAGCTGACAATAATTCCCTTTTCTTGCCACCAAATAATGTTTAATCATATTTTTAATTTAATATTTTAATCTAAGTACCTACCTTTTTGTATCTGTTTTATAATTGTCTAAGATTCGTGTATTATCATCTTGGGTGGTGGCTTGAAATAAATTGCTTTTTCTTTGCTTTTTCTTTTATATCAGCGCGTATTGCAAACTGTCTGTTACGACGATCGCTGCGTCTCCGGATAGTGGAAAATATTACATTTCAAATGGATGCGACGGGACGGTTTTTTCAACAATAGTTTTATAGATCTATAAATTCTCTTTATTATGGTAAAAGAATCATTTAGATTGCTTTAGCCATTTGGAAGGAGTAAGAGAGTTCTTGCAAAAATCATAGGATTTTTTTTTTTACTTGGAACAAGTTTTTGTATATGTTATGCCTATCACCACAGATCATCTGAGCCTGTCACGTATTTTTTTTGTTTTTGGACCACCTTTGAAGCCTTTAAAGACAGGTCCAAAATCTATCATTATTTCTTCTCTAGCTTACAATTACCATTTCCTTTCCGCAATCGTTCATACTACAGTCAATATTTGCCTCACTTGCTTGCTATGTCTCATAATGAACTTGTGCGGGTTGTAATTATAAAGATACTCGACCGGTTTTGCACATGGTCTATTTATTTTATTAAAAGAATTTATTTTATAATGCCTCTAATAGACATCTTCTAAGGTTTTCTTCTTCTCATCTTCAGCATCTCTATCTTTATTTCTTCTCTAGATTACCTTATCCTGCCCGCAATCGTACTACAGGCTATATTTGCGTCTTGCTTGCCTTGCTTGCCATATCTCATTGTGAACTTGGACGGGATGAGAAAGATACTTGCGTAGCAACCCGGCCGGTTTTGCATGGAGCCGATTTCGCTTGAGGTTTTTTTATAAAGCCTATTAGATATCATCTGAGGCCTTTCATAATAAAATAATGTAAAGGAAATTTTAATTTAAATTGAATGTTTATATCATTTAATTCCATAAGTCGCTTCTTTTAGTTTTGGAAGCGTTTTATGTAAACGACCTAAAAGCGGTTTTATAACCGCTTGAAGCTTTTAATATCAACATCAAATAATTAATTCATGTAACCAGAAGCAGCTTAACCTAATTAAATGTATAAATTTACATAAGAGACCAATTTAATAATATAACTTTCTTTATGGAAATATGTAGCCACACAAGAGTATACAAACATTAGGTTTACTTAACACAGTACAATCATACCTATAGCGATCTTTGAAGCCACTTGAAGCTTAGACACTATAAGCGAATACAAAGAAAACGCGGATTGCGAGTTTTTTTACACTGTTAGGTGATCAGAGAAGTGATATGCGGGTAGAGATACAACTTGTTGTTCGTGAAACGAACTTCCCGACGAAGTCAGAAAAGCCCCCCCCCCCCCCCCCGTAACTCCTTTAAGTATTCTGTGCACAGACACTACCTCTCCAAAAACACACAAATATGAACTTCTTTAATTCTTATTATTTTTTGCAGTCATGGTATGTATTTATTTACAATATACTTATTAAAACTTGTATTTATTTATGTATTAACATATATTCTTTTTAGGTATTGTTACCTTTAGTTATTAATTTAGAGTAGTATCTTCATTTCATTTGTAATTTTCAAGTTTTTACTCTTCTTGCACGCCCACCTACCTATTTATCTTGTACCATCTGTGGGTTGACTGGTAGAAAATGCTTTATGCATTAAGTCCGCCTTTTTGTACTTATTTTTTTGTGCAATAAAGTATTTATGATGATGATGATGAGGATGAAACAGTTATATTAATTACTAGCTTTTGCCCGCAGCCCCGCCCGCGTGTTATTCGGTTTAACTGCATGCTTTTTTCCGGGATAAAAAGTAGCCTATGTGTTAAGTTAGGGTATAAGCTATATCCATTCTAAATTTCATCCAAATCCGTTCAGCCGTTTCAGCGTGAAAGAGTAATAAACATACACACACACACAAACTTTCGCATTTATAATATTAGTGTGATATAAAATAGTTATATATAGTTGTGGCACCCGCTTTATCAGTGTCTACTGCTCAGCGTGCCGGTAATTACTGCTGGTGACCCCGGGTGCGTGCGTCTCACTCACTCGCATGACTCGTGTCGCGCGTCTCCGTCGCTCAATAGGGAATCAAGTTGTGAACGCGCTGAAATACGTCTAAATAATTAATTACAATTATCATAACTAAAATTCTTCAAAAATAATCAAGGGGACTAATTTTTTGTGATAATATATTTAATTTGACTAATTTTGAAGTTATTTCTTTAATAAAAAGACATTTTCTTTGCGTACTTAATTTATCAAATCGGATCTTAGTCTTAATTTGGACGTTATTTTAGTATTTATTTAGTTCAAGTTCTTAATGAAAATTCGAAATTCTAATCAGGGTACATCATTCCACATATTCTGTAGTTTATTATGTATCTTTTCATTTTTAGGGTTCCGTAATACCTGACAGGTAAAAGGAACCTTTATGGTGAGACTCCGTTGTCCGTCCGTCCGTCCGTATGTCACAGCCTCATAACTTTAGCATCGTTAAAGGTAAAGATTTGAAATTTGCTACAAAAAAAACCTAAAAATACAATATGGGTATCAAATTGTAGATATTAAAGAGCTGATTATTCATAAAAATAAATACTTTTACTGTCACCGATTTCGATAAATCTTTGAAAAACCACAAAAACGTATGTTCCCCCCTTATTTCCGAATTTTATCCTTATCTCAATTTTATCCTTATCTCAACTAAGCCGTATTCTCCAAAGATCTCAGCGTATTCAAATTTGGTTTCATTAAAATTTGTAGATTATCCGGAAGATTAAACTTTGCTTGTTGATATTTTCGAATTCAAAGTGACTCGCGTAAATCAGGAATGCACAATCATTGAAGATCATGGAGGTATCATAATATTACCTAGAGGCACATAGGGTACTATTTTTTGTCTCTCCTACCGTATTCCCGCGATTTCGTTCGCGCTAATATTTGGATCATTCTTTATTTTATATAAAATTGCCATCATAAACCATCTACGAGGGGTTTCTTTGAAAATGTATACAGTAGCATCCATATTCCTCCCAGGTGCATTTCTAAATATTTCCCAATCAATGTTTATATTGAAATCCCCGCGCACTTTAACCCATTTTTCACTTTACAACATTAATTTGTGCAACTGTGATAAGGGCGGCTTTGCTTCGTTTCATAAACAAGCAGTCTTATCCCTGTCATAGTTGGACACAATACTTTAACTACGACTATCGTTTTAGCTGTTCTATTCACCCTAATCGTCGGTAATGTACGGACTAACGCCTATCGAAAGTGTTTTGCGACGGCATTTGAGGCTGCATGGCAGAGATACTCTTTGCCTAGCCCAAAGCAAAAAAGATATATTACTCGTAGTCTCTGATATAAGTGGCGTAAGAATCAATTCGACCAACCACAGCGCGGAATCGCGGTGTTACCATATAAATGTTACATCGGTTTTTGCGATATGTACTGACAAACCACTAGGCACTTGTAAAACCGTGTTTGATGTTGTAATTAGCTTATTGTAGTAAGGGAGTAATTAGAAAATATTAAAATAAACAAACAAATAGTCTTGATTGTGCACCTTATAAAAATACATTAAAAACATCGCTTAAAGCAATTTGTTCCAGACAACCTTTGAGTGGAATTGTTGTACGGGAAAAACGCGAAGGCGGTGTACAAAAAATACAAACTATACAAAACAAACCTTACACACAGATACTTGAATAAATTTTGTACATAAACTTATATATGTTATATCAAATACATGTATTACTAATACGTAAACTCTTTAATATACATGAAAAATACAGCAGCTGTGTTAGATGCAAAAGAATCAAGTCAAAAAAGGAAATCACAAATATATTATAATAACAACACAAATATATTATAATAACAATATCGTAATACAAAGTAAGGAAATTATCTTTAATACGTCATACATTACGGATTCAAAGTTACAGAAGACTCCGATACAATTAGTACATTACTGCCGCGGTTTATAATGACTACTTTGCTGGTCGCGCTGATGATGGCCGACAGCGCAGCGTAGCGCAGCTCCAGGCCGACACAGCGCGGTCAGCGTGCAGCACTTGATGGACGAGCTGAGATAGAGGCCTTTACAGCGAGGACAGCAAGGGCTGCAATGATGGCCAAGCTAGAAGGCCTAGAGCGTATCTAGGCTAGCTCGAGGCAATCATAGCGTGACCAGCGAAGCAGTCATTGTGGGCCAAGGCTTGGATAGTGCTTTACTCAAAAATGCAAGTACCTAATCTAAATAAAACCAGCAAGTAATTTAAATAAAAAAGATTTTTATTTCATATTTGGCTGTATAGATCCAACTACATTGCTTAAGAAAAAAAAAACGTATTTGGCTGTATAGTTCCAACTACCATTGCTTAAAAAAAAAGTAACAAAAGCGCGGTTCAGCGAAAATTTTGTTTTTATTTAGTGACTTTTTTGCTAAAAATGAACTCTCAAAGCGAAAATTCTTCCGATTCAATGTGTTTAACACCGCCAGACATTAAAGATGAAGCTAAATTAGTGGTTGAAAATTTGATACCCCGAAACTCAAAGGAAAAATATAAGCTTGCATATGAAAAATTTGTGTATTGGAAAATCACTAGGAAATGTAAATCTTTATCCGAAAATGTTTTTCTTGCGTATTTCAATGATCTTTCCAACAAAATGAAGCCTTCGTCTCTCTGGAATACCTATTCAATGTTAAAGTGCATGGTTCTGATAAAGCACAATTTGAACATTAAAAATTACCACAATTTAACGAGTATGCTAAAACGACAGTCAGACGGATATAAATGTAAAAAATCAAAAGTATTGACATCACAAAATGTAGAAAAGTTTATAAATGAAGCCCCCGACTCTGAGTACTTAGCGGTGAAAGTAAGTATTTATTTGTACCTATCTCTATAAATACAAACAGCTGTGTTTTAAATAAAATCTTTTTGCATTTGATTATTTGATTTCTTAAAGCGTTGAAACGTCAAAATAGCGGCCGGCAATGTTTTGCCGGCCTGTTAGAGCGGCCAGCAAAACTTTGCCGGCCGCTCCTTGAAACAGAACGGCAAGGTCGACTTTGCTCAAACAAGGTTGTCAAAATAATGACAACATTACATGCATTTTTGAGTAAATATTTATACATTGATCTACTATTGTACATAGTAAAACACAAGATACTGCAAATTCTATCGACATGTTGATATTATCCAAACGTCGCTTAACCTCTAGTCATTTTTAGCTGCCTGATTTTTATTTTTGGTTGTTATTTTCAGCTGCTTGACATTTAGGATGAACATGTTTAAAAATGTTTGCGTTTATATGAAATTTGGTGTCACCGTCTTTGAATGGCATTGTAGCGCTTGTACTAATATCTCTATGTTTAGAATTTAGAGTGAACATTTATCATCTCTGACGCTGTTTCCACACCGACGCCGCGAAATTCGGTAGCGAAACTGCGATAAATTTGTGGCCGCGTTCTATAGCAAACCCAAAGATCGTGGGTTCAATCCCTGCGGTCCACAATAATTTGTGCTCAGTCTGTGTGCTTCGGAAGGCACCATTTGTGCCCGAACTACGGCGATAGGGCTCACCACCCATCACAAAATAATGTTATAATTTTCGATGAAATGCTTTCACACTTGGGAACACTTCTGACACCCCCTCGGGGATTCACGTCAAGATATAAACACATATCGCATATGTTTTATCTCGCTCTATTTTCGGGTTTCGTCATCAATTCGCTACGTTTCAAAGAGCGTGATTGTCACTTTTTTCTGGGGTTCTGATTCCTCTTCGACCTCTTTACCTTTGTGACCAGCCAGTATTTGTTCACATATTTATTGACTCTTATGTCTTTGATATAGGTTCGTATTTCCATTACACGGCCTTTACTACACTTTAGTTGGTGAAAATGTTGACATTACGTTTGAACGAACGAAATGAATGAATGAAAGGACAATTCTGTGAATGATTTATGTTTATCCTATGTCGTCGTAACTTTGGGCGACGGTTCTCGTTTGTAAATATTTCGTTTTGTTTGCTCCCCTTGTTGAGCTTTTGCATGCTCGGCTTTGCTTTCAATTTTGGTGGTGAAAAGCCACTCTGCAAACATTTCCCCGACAAACCCATTCACTTTTATCCGTGTAATTACTTTTATTTTAGAAACTTAGGTGTTTTTTTACCATAGCTCGGAGGTAGAAAAAATAATGTGTTTCGACCCTTTTAGTGAGTGACGTAGGCCTGATGACAACCTCACTGAAAGGGTTGAAACATAGCTTTATTTTGTTATTTTGCCGTTATAACCGCTTTAGTAGGACGATGTCGTGCCCGCTAGACTGACGATCTAAATGGTGGCTGGATGAGGAGGATGGAGAACCGCCAAGAGTGGCGTAGTATTGGGAAGGCCTATGTCCAGCAGTGGACGGTGACAAGCTGATGTATGGATGGGTGGATTATAAATATTTTATGAAATTTAATTAATATTTTTTTATGATTTAATTACAAATGTACTATAGTTAATGTACTACGAGCAGCTCGAATGTGGAACACACTGCCTAAGATTCTGAGAGATAGTCCGTCAATATCTTCATTTAAACGTAAATTAAAAGAGCACTTCCTCTCGTATGAGTAATATTTAAGTATGTATTTTAAATTATTTAAGTTTAAATTAATATATATTTGTATTTATTCATTTATATCCATTATATTTATATCTATAATTTATATTTTTATTATTTTATTTGTATAGAATAAGTTGTTGTCCTTTTGTATGCTTGCTGCCAACCTATTTCGTGTATTCTTTCACCACAGTACTGGTTGGCTGGAAGAAACCTCTTGAAGAGGTAAGCTCGCCTTTGTGCAAATTTTTAACTTTTTTTGTTATCTTAGTTTAAGTTTATGTGTGTGTACAATAAAGGATATAATAGTTTTCAGATTTTTCCCTATACTTGTGGTATAAGACGGTATTAACTTACTGATATCACAAGCACAGCCCGCTCCATAGCTCGTTGAGCGACCTTAAATCGGTGGATCAAGGCCTTTAAGTAAGAGTCCACGTCTCAGCGCCATACGTCATCACAGGAAGGACGCACTAGTTAAACATCTAAGCCTTTAAGCACTGCGGTATTTTGACGACGTAAATATATGACGCAACTTCCCGAATGCTGCCCACCCTAAGCATATTCTGCCAGCCTCAGCGTCGAAATTGTTTTTACCCAGTTGGATAACTTGACCTAGGTAAACATTTTTTGAACAACTTCGATGTTAACATTATCGACGGTTACTGGCCCTTGGATGACCTGACAGTTGGACATAATCTTAGTCTTCTCAAAATCCAAATTCAGTTGCATGGCCCACACGTCTTGTAGAACCGCTTCCTCCAGAAAACTGCTCGATGGATAGATAGCTTTATCGATTTTTTGCAGTTATGTCTAAAATGTCATACATTAAAACAAAAACCTTGATTTTTTTTCAACATTCATATCCCCGTATGTTTTTTCCGCGGTTAGATTTTTTTGGTGTCACAGTAACAGTTACTACTAACAATAAAGCACTATCGAATGAATTAGGTTTCATTCGTGGACAATAGGTTTCTAAAATTTGGTCCAGTTGGTTGCATCATCCTTTATGTTATGTATGTTTATGTTATAGTTTATTATAGCGTTAGGAAACCCTTATTATTAAGTTTATTTTATTGTTATATTTTCAAAATTCAAATTCAAAATTTTTATTTGTAAAATAGATACATATAGTATACTTTTTACAAGTCAGAAATTAATCTTTATAAAACAATAGAATATAATAAAAAAGTAATAATACTAATACGGAAAATACATTAAAAAAAAATATATATATTTAGGTTGGGATACTTAAATGTAATAAATTATACACCTGCATAAAATATAGCAACATAGGAATTAAAAAAAACCATTTTACTATTCTTGTTTTCTCATCTTATATTTCACCCACATTACCCTATTATTATTATTTATTAGCATCTATTAGCAATAAGTGCACAATAATATTATTAAAATCCTGTTTCGTGTTTAATGTGTAAAGTGTACATTAACTGTTAGACATAAATAAATAGCCCCAGTTTTCCAGTATTAAGGTACGAATGGATGTTCCATTTCGATGTAAATGAGTTACATTAATAATTTATGTACCTTCATTTACTTTAATTGTGATATTTATTTACCTTCGTGTTTATTCATGTCTGTTTCGACTGTTCAAATTCAACAATCAATTCAACAAATTGAAGATATATTTTCATTTTATTTAATTCTCATTTCGCACGACAGTGTCATTAAATAGTAGAACCACTATGGTGGATCTTGTAAAAGAAGACTTTTATTAATACTGTGTTGAGGCCCTTGTAGCCTCCAATAACCTTGAGATATTTTAAATAAAGTCGAAATGAACGTGAAAACTTTGCATTTGATTTTGTAATCGATTGCTCCGAAACTTGGCAACTTTACGGCAACGTTGATGCCACGCGCTCTCAAAATATCAAATTTTTATTTATTAACTGTGCTGTAAATCAACATTTTTAAATTTCCTGCAATGAGTTTTACAAGCTATACTTTTTTGTATTTTAGTGCAAGAACCATACAAATAACATTAGCGGTTCCCAAGAAATAGCCAATTTTATTCTAAAAACAGCTTGACTTTGGGAAATATTTTCAAGGTGTTTCTTATAGGCGAGAATAATTTCCTGCAATGAGATTGTTTCTTGTACTTTAAATAATTACATATATTTTTTTCATATTTTTTAAGTAAGCCTTTCAGAGAAATATCTTCATCAATGAGAGTAATTTTCGGATGACGCTAGGAACACGCGCCTTAAGAGCCAGTCCACAAAATGACACTATCGAAGTTTCGGTAAATACGCTGCGTGACCTCTCATGACCCTCGAGCACGATGCGGCGATGTTGCGAATAGCGCGACCTAGACGTATTGATGTTTGCATCTTTTATAAATATTATGATTTTTCAAAATTTAAAATAAAGTGGGTTGTTTGTTAGTATTTATTACTGTACTATTTTTTTTATTTTTGTCGGCCTGTCTTTAACTTAACTTATGTATTTATTCATTGCATTATGTAGGTATATACTTACAATGTTTTAATTTTTTACTTATGTTAGTATATATTTGGTTAGGCATTATATTTATTTATGGTCAATTCAGTTTATTTATCAACTTATTTATTAATTGCATTACGTAGTAGGTATATACAATATTTTATTTTTTTACTTATGTTAGTATATATTTGGTTAGGCATTATATTTATTTATGGTCTATTCAGTTTATTTATCAACTTATTTATTAATTGCATTATGTATAATAATATTCTTATTCCAATAAGACTTTATTTTATGCATATGTATAATTTATTATACTATATATTTTACGCATAAACATTTTTAATCTTGAATCTTGGTACCGTTTAAACCCGATAACCACTCAATGGATTTGGACGCGGTTCTTTTTTACCCTATTGTGTAGGTGTAGGTATTACCTACAAGGTGAGGATGTGGGAGTGAAGGGCTAGTGAAATTAATGTGTGAGGATAATTTTTGTCAAGGTTTAAAAATAAATTAAAAGTTTCGTAAGATGTACATTTGTGTTTATATACATTGGCACAAAAATATATTGGTACCACAGTCAACAAATGGTTTAATTTTACGCTATACTGGGTGAAATTAAATCAACCGACCAAATTCATACTGGAGACTCGGTTAGTCATCAGAAACAAGGTTTAATGACCCACCAGGTGAAATTCGAAAAAAAAATTTTTTTGCCCCTTAGTGCCTGCACTAGGAATTGTAGTCCAACCAGTAAGGGAGTAAAAAATGTGTTTTTCGAAATTGGCTAAAAGGATTACCGAACCTAGTTATTGATCACTAACCGAGTCTCCAGTATGAATTTGGTCGGTTGATTTAATTTCATTATATATATATATATATATATATTTGCCGTAAGGGCATTGATCTTGTCTTTCTAGGGTCTATGATTTCTTGCAATACGCAATCATGGTAAAACCGAGTCAATTTAGGAAGCATTTTTCCTGCCAAAAAACATCATCTCTGAGTATCCTTACGACTTTCAGCGGAAAATCCGAACCAGTCCATACAGCAAATAAACATACATTTAAACTAACACCAAAATATAAGATTATAAATATTCCGAAATAAATACTATTATTTTTGACAACAAACAAAATTGAAGTACGAAAAAGTGTCGATCAATGATCAAAACTCTGCGATCGTATACGAGTATCGCGTACAGAGAGTCGAGACGCAGTATGGCGGGAAAAAACTGACATAGATCCTACCTGATTGAGCGCTCGCGCCGTGCTGATCGGTGCGCGTTTGTGCATCGTAATTTATTGGTATTTGGAGTAAAGATAATGATGTTTTTGAGTCTAATTAAATAAAAGGAATGTCAACAAAATTACAGAATACAATTGATAAAAGTCATAGGCTATTTTGAAATGCAATTTTGAATGTAAAATAAGCTGTATTCAATACAAAAACTCGTTGTATACTGGCTACATTAATTGGGAAAATTGACGGAATTCTTTTATTTTTTTGGGGATAATGTGATTATTTATACATATTCTGGTAAATGATGTCACAACAAATTTATATGTCTGATATACTGGTATTTTTTTTAGCAAATTTATTGAAATTAATACACAGAATTCGATCCTTAAAGTTGACAATGTGATCAGTTTTTCGTAAACGAGGTGTGGGAGATTGATCACCACAAAAAATACAAAGTAGTATTTGGAATTTGGTAAATTAACACACAAAACGAAAGATTGGTCTATGTTTATCACGTATTAAACAGTATAAAAATCTTTCCTAAGATGATAAATTAGGCGCTTGAAAATTGAGATTACTTCAGGAAAGTGTAAGATGCCTCTTAAATGGGTTTCGTCGTTGTTCGACCTGTGTGACGGAACTCTGGTCCTGCCCGCTCTATCGATATTCCATGGGATTTAGAGTTAAAAATACTAATAATAGTAGATAGTATACTTTATGTATCTATTTTACAAAATAAATATTTTTTATTTCATTTCATTACAAGGTTACAAAATATGCATAATTTAAAGAATACAATAAGTGAAATAACATTGACAATGTCGTTAAAATAAAATAAATAAAATAGACTTAATAAATAGAAGAACCTATAGGTAACTAAATAAATAGCTATCGGTCGTCGTCGCATAGCTTAGTGACCGCGGAACGCAGAACGCTGTCTTTGTGATCGGCTAACATTAAAAATATATTAAATACATTTAAAACATTACAATTTCTTTTTTTTAGGGTTCCGTACCCGAATGTTGCCAAACGGGACCCTATTACACCCGCTGTCTGTCTGTCCGTCTGTCACAGAGGTCTCCAGCTTCAACGGAAATAGGTAGAAAGTTAAAAAAATCCCAGAATACGTGTTACTATGACCTCTATCACGACAAATAATAAAATATTCAAGAAATTTAAATCCAAGGGGTGTCCTCATACAAGAAACCTCGAAAAAGTTGATTTTTTTTAACGTTATTTGTTTCGGCTCTTACTTAAAGATGGTAATACATACAACTTTCAAATTTGGTCAAATTGTTGTACATACCCTAAGGTAAAACAATAAGTGATACAAATTTGAGTTTCTTACTCAAAGAGTGTCGAATTATTTGTCAGGCGCAGACGCTAACATTTAATAATAAGCGTCTTGTTTTTTGTCGCCTTAATGTTGTTATTGGCATCTATTGGTGTTGTTTCTATGTACCATTATATACCCGTATTTTGTGGTGGTACAGAACCCTTTGTGCGCGAGTCTAAACGCACTTAGCCAAATTTTTGAACATGGAAATTATCTTACACTAAATCTTGGTACATAAAAGTTTACTTTTTGTGGAACATTTTTCGTAAAACATGAAGAAATTCTTTGTTTTCAGATAGATACGAGTACGAACATATTTAATAGGTCGTTCGAAAAAGAAATCATTCGAAAATTAAATTAGTTAAGTTAAGTTAATTTATTAGTTAGGTGGTAGAGCTAATGCCGGGCTCGACTGTGGAGGTACCACCATCTTACTCG
The DNA here is from genome assembly GCA_910592155.1 of Ypsolopha scabrella. Taxonomy (NCBI): domain Eukaryota; kingdom Metazoa; phylum Arthropoda; class Insecta; order Lepidoptera; family Ypsolophidae; genus Ypsolopha; species Ypsolopha scabrella. The sequence continues at coordinate 5,714,695 of OU342972.1, read as the reverse complement.
GAAATCCTCCCGAAGTTATTCGGGGGAGAGTAAGAGAACAGCTCTCAGGCAAAACCAGGCGGCCCACCACTGTCTGGGACCGACGGATGGCGGTATATCCATCCCCAATTGCCGGGCCTTATATAAATCAGAGTGGTGACGGGCAGCGGCGTCACTAGTGCAAGGGTTTCGGCACCGCGCTCACCAACCCGCCTGCCCAGCGTGTGTGAGTATGGGCATTTCTTCCAGGATGACCGCCAAGAGTGGTGAACTCCTGGAAAGGCCTATGTCCAGCAGTGGACGAAACAGGCTGATGGATGGATGGATGGTATTTTTTTCATACCAGTAGAATATTACGCATTCACGTTCCTTTTTAGCTACGGCGTAGTACAGTGGAGCCCGCATCAAGCATAAGCTGAACTCTCATTGTACGGGAAGACTATACAATGAGAGGTCAGCTTATACTGAAAGTGTTTAGCTTGATGTGGGCTCCACTGTACTACTGTGTGGTCTCCGCTCGTCTCTCGACCCGGTACGTCATAGTTCGGATGTTGTGCATACGCGATACAAGACGCGGTCCTGTTGGTACTGTACCAATAAATATAAACAATTACTACAAGCGACACTCACTCACTCAATGATCTTCCAAACGATATTAAAAATAATAATTTTACCAAACCTGTGTTTAAGAAAAATGTATCAAATTCCTTATTAGAGCGTTGTGTTTATTAAAATGAAATAAAGTGCTCCCCTATAAATGTTAAATCATATCTTCTTCTTATCGTGTGGGTTGCAAGACCTATCGGCCCGACAAGCCCTGGTGTCAGAGTTTTTAAACCGCCTTACGGCCTCTGACGTGGTTTATGTAACGACCACTCCTACTAGAAAGTGGCCGGGACCAACGGCTTAACGTGCCTTCCGAAGCACGGAATCATCTTACTTTTCGGACAATCAGGTGATTCAAGCCTATAATGCCCTAACCAAACTGAGAACAATCCACAAAGTGACTTTCCACAATGGGTGTTCCCCGCGGGAATTGAACCCACGACCTCCGGGTTGAGAGCCCAGCGCTCTCACCACTAGACCACGGAGGTAAAACGGTTAATAGTATACAGAGTGTAAAATCAAAGGCAAGAATCCTTTAAGGGTGTGTTAGTATGATCGGTAAATACTGGGATCTCTAAATAAAGTACTAGTACCTCACAATGAGACGATTTTCTTTACTCAAAATACACTAATCGCGTGGACACCCTCGCGCCGGAGATCGACCGCGGCGCAATAAAAATTAAGCAGAGCGACGTGCACTCATCGGTAAACAAATTAACAACAATTTTTTTAATGTTTGTTTGACTACTGCATACCCCAGCGGCGGCGGCGCGGTCACGGTTGAGGGGTGCGGGTTGCGGGGTGCAACTAGGTGTGTGGGAAGGCCGGTTAGGTCAGGATAGCCGCTATACGGGATTATTAAACATCGATAAGAATGCGTAGCCATAGCTTAGAAAATTGATGGAATTTTTGGTGAAAATTCAAGATATATTTGTTTTTCTCGTAATGGATTCTTGAGTTTGCATTTACAACCTGTATAATTACTTCTAGTTGTAAAGTTTAATGAGAGCATCAACTGCCAATAAACCCGCCCTGCAGTTTGGCGGTGCTATGAAATGAATTTCCTTGTTGTATTTATAAATTTGAATCCACAGGCAGTTTAAAGTGGTTGCTCCAGAATACGTACCTAAATGCCCAATTTATTATTGTCTATCTTAGTTTTGAATAAAAAGTATTAAATAAATGTGATTTATGGCACTACCCGACAATAGTTAAATGTCCATTAGGCTTTCCTAGCAAAGTTGCAAATTTAACCGTGATATTTACAATCGCTGCGTGCACGCACACACAACTGCAGTCGGATTGGTTCTCATGTACTCCTAGTATAATAAATAGTGGTTAACTCAGGCGTTACTGGTGCAAGGGTTTCGGCACCGCGCTCACCAACCCGCCTGCCCAGCGTGTGTGAGTATCGGCATTTCTTCCAGGAGGACCGCCAAGATTGGCGAAATCCTGAAAGGCCTCCAGCAATGGACGAAACAGGCTGATGGATGGATGGATGGAAGTCCTGATTGTGATCTGATATTTATTTAAATTTATACTATTAAGTAATATTATAAAATAACGTGTAACAATAACCACGGAAATAAACGCCTTGTCTTAGTTAATTAAATTGGTTCGCTTGTGTTAGGTGTCGAGGGTTTGACTGTACCTTCGCACCAATCTGTGGAGATTGCCTTGTTTAATGGCGACCTTACCTCGTCGCCCGTGAGGTCGCTGTAGGCCGAGGTGACGTCATCAATCTCCTCCAATAGGACACGGATAGCGTCGGGTTCACCGAGGGAACTAATAAGGTAACGCACCAATGAGGAAGGGATGAGACTAAGTTACATCTTTGGTACAAAAGTGAGAACGAAAGTAAGTAAGTTGCTACAGGATCATATCGTTTCGAATGTAAAGAACTATAGGTTATTTTGAATTGGGAAGGGCCATAGATTTAGTATATACTACCGTCAGATTGGCAATGCAAAAGAGAAACAGCATATAGACGCGTATGTTGGAGCGAGATAGATAGCCGAGACCATTCACGTATACGCTATGGACCTGGATGGACCTACAGTCAATTATGAACGAAACAAATTCTGCTTATTTTTGCAAAATTTCAGATTTTAAAGTGTAATTGTGTGTTTATGAGACATAATTAATTATGGTAACGTGTGCAAATACTGGATATCACTCATTTAAAAAAAAAACTCACAGAATTGTACATTTCTCATGGGCATACTATTGAGATATTTTGTTGTCTAAATGCAATGTTTTAGAACTAACACAGAAGTTTTGTTCTCTAACGGTGGCAAAAGTTATCGAATTTAATCACGTATTGCTTTGAATACTTAGGGATTAAATTTGGAATGATAAAAAATATGTAAATTTCACCTTCTCTTCGACTGGTATTATATGCATTTCATGTCATCATCATACTTGTGGTCTTTTACTACACAATTCCCTAAAGGACAACATTTACATACATTTTATTCCATGTTCGGCAGAAGTCCATAAAAAGCGATCTCCCCAGATCAAGCTTTTTGGTCTCGCCTTCGTTACTGCATTACCGATCTATTACTAATAGATACTATTTGTATCTATGGGGTGGGCGATGTTTTCAAATGCTCGTTCCACGGCCTGTAAATATTTACTCATGCGTGTATAAGGTGACTTTAATTAATACAGCCAACTCATACTGGGGGCTTGGTAAGGGATCAGTAACACGGATCCATAACACTTTTTGCTAATTTCGCAAAATAAAATCTTGACGTCCCATAGTAATAGACTCGGGGCTGGGCTTGCGTTTGTAAGGAACACGAAAAGAAAAATTTATGAATTTCACAAAAAGGGTCATCGAACCTTGTTACTGAGCACTTACCGAATCTTCAGTAAGAATTTGGCTGGATAAATTAAAGTCACCTTATATAAGGTGTCTTTCGTTTATATAGCTGAATTCATACTGGAGACTCGGTAAGTTTCGGGATCTTATAAAAGGTGACTTTTGTTTATGTAGCCAAATCCATACTGGAGACTCGAGAAGTGGTTAGAACCAAGGTTCAATGACAGTTTCTATGGAATACGCAAAATAAAATTTAGACTTCCTACACAATAAAATAAATAATTCGTATTTCGCAAACAGGGTAATTGAGCATTGGTCCAGACCACTTACCGAGTCACCAGTATAAATTTGGCTATATAAACCAAAAGTCAAGCCAAATTCATACTGGTGTGCCTCGTATAAGGTTATTATTATAAGGTGACTTTAATTTATGCAGCCAAACTCTTACTCAAGACTCGGTAAGTGCTCAGTAATAAGGTTCAATGACCCTTTTTGTGAAATTCGTAAATTATTCTTTTCGTGTTCGCTACAAACGCAAGCCCAGCCCCGAGTCAATTAGTATGGGACGTCAAGATTTTATTTTGCGAAATTAGCAAAAAATGTTATCGATCCGTGTTACTGATCACTTACCAAGGCTCCAGTATGAATTTTATCAGCATAAATTAAAGTCACCTTAAATATATTTCGACCTATGGTTTCAAACACATCGCCACGATATTATAACCACGAGAAGGTTCTAGAGGTGATTCCGAATGTGAACTTTTACCAGAAACCTATTTTACCTTTGATTTTATGTCCCAACGTTATAGGGGACGAGCCTTATCGCCGTACTTCGTGCACAAATATACGGTAAATAGGGCATGCAGTTTTAACTTACAGTGTTTACCTTCACCCTTCCACAAGTGGTACCTAAGTATACAAATATTATGCACGTAAATTCCGAAAAGCTCATTGGCACTTTACCGTCCTTTATCGTTTCTAAGTCTAGATAAAAACGGAAAAAGTGTGCTTTTCGTAAGTAGAAAACAACTCCCAAATTTGCAAAGACAGGCCGGTTACGTCATCGGCGTCGTCAGCAACATTGTCCAACATCGGGTGTTTTCACACTGGACGGTAACGATACCGATACGATACCGACGTATCCTCAACTCAGCTGTGCTATTATAAAACATAGCAAGGGCTTTGGTATAATTTATCCGTAACTATGTTATTAGGTAGGTGGTAGAGCTGATGCCGGGCTCGACTGTGGAGGTACCGCCATCTTACTCGCAAATCCTCCTGAAGTTATTCGGGGGAGAGTAAGAGAACAGCTCTCAGGCAAAACCAGGCGGCCCACCACGGTGACGGGCAGCGGCGTCACTAGTGCAAAGGTTTCGGCACCGCGCTCACCAACCCGCCTGCCCAGCGTGTGTGAGTATGGGCATTTCTTCCAGGAGGACCGCCAACTGGCGAAATCTTGGAAAGGCCTATGTCCAGCAGTGGACGGAACAGGCTGATGGATGGATGGATATTATTAACTAGCGTTTTATCGATCTTTTTAGGGTTCCGTGCCGAATTTCGCTTAACTCTCATAGAAAAAGTTGTTCATGGAGACCAGTTTTACCTATGTTTCGCTGACTATTTTTAATTAACCTTATATACTGTAGAAATACAAATAAAACTAAATTAAAGTTATAATATCAACTAACTCTGTAAGGTACTAAGATAAATAGTTTAAAATAATTCTAGGGTAGATTGTGTATCGTTAACTGATCACATTAAAGAAAAAAAATATGTTTTTTGTCCTAGTACAAAGTAGTTCAAATCAGCAGACTATAGTTCTATGGAAAAATATGGAAAATCTATTTTCAGTGAATTGTGATCTATTAGCGAAACTATCAATTCTTAAACAAGTTCACTTTGATTTGAATTTAAGGACCTTATATTTTCAATGAATTAACATTATATCATTGCGGTATAGAAAAGCAGAAAGTAGATCTGGACGGACGTGAGGAGCTCTGAACCGGGACCTCTCGCTTACCGGGCCATTGCTCTTCCAACTGAGCTACACAGTTCTCAACACAACCTGTTTTAATGAAAGTGTTACAAACGATAATTTGTATTTTACCATCTAGCTTATTATAGTAGCAAGATTTGTACAGTTTTCCGTAAACGTTTCGTTACACTTAACCGTCTATTTGGCGCTGGATTTTCCCGCCTAATTGAATCCCCTAAAGCTAAAACCACATTGCGGTTTCACTGTTTCAGCATTAGATTGAGTCTAAACTGGGACTTATTTAGATTGAGCCTAAATTTTCTACTATTTCGAACTAACATAATTATGTTTCTAGAGAAATCCATCACTTTGGATACTATAAACATTATTTATAGTGCGTTACAAATTGGAAAAAAGCCAACAAATTTCAAGTGAGAAAGGTATTTTGAAATGATTTGGCCAAGTGCGAGTTACGGAACCCTAAAAATACTATGGCACATAACAAAAACATAGATGTAATAGACAACATTAAGGCGACAAAAAACAAGGCGTTAAAATGGTAGCGCCTAACAAACGATTCTACACTCACTACGTACGGAACCCTAATTTTTGTTATTTATTATTTTACTTTAGACCAGTGGTGCCCAACCGGTAGCCCGCGGGCGCCTAGTAGCCCGCGGCCTGTGTTCTAGGCGCCCGCGAACAAAATGGGATAAAAATTCAAACACACACTAAATTGATAAAATTAAACAAACACTAACTAAACTCTGAAAATCTAAATAACGCTGACAGTTAAGGGCAGTTGATAGTTGAGATTGTCGGCACTTGGTGGAATTTATCAAACATTGTTGTGATGAAAAAACACTGGTACTTTTCCAGAGATAATATTTAATACTACACTACCCAACCGGTTTCACTATATAAGCATCATCAGGGGCTTTTTAATTAACTAATATACATAATTATTTATTTAAACAATGTTTCTGTTGCTAGATGTCCGTGCAATAAAAGTGTTAAAGGCACACTCGCGATTTTCATCTCAACTAAAAGTGCTAAACACCAAGCACAAAAGTACGTTAACGAACGAGCATGACAAAACTTTTACGATTTTGGGACGCACAGAAGATTACCAACGAGACTTTCAGATGCTTTCTGAAAATGTGAACTGCCAAGTATCACGTTAAGCTTGTGCTGTTCCGTTCTATCGTTTTTGTAGTATGTCTTAATAAATAAACAGGGATATAAGGAAATAATGTAGTCTCCATTATCAAACTTAGGTTTCTTTAAACTCAGCGGTGCCCGCGAAGTATGCCAAGATTTTCAAAACAGTCCCCGGAGAAATACCAGTTGGGCACCACTGCATGTGTGCAACAACTTGACCACATTTGAAAGTTGTTTGTATCACCGTATTTAAGATGGAGCTTAAACGAAAACGTTAAAAATACAAACTTTTCGAGGCTTATTATAGGGACCCTCCATGGACAACTTCATTTTAATTATTTGCCGTGGAGGTGGAGGTCGTGGCAACACGTATTCTGTGAAAACGTCAAATGGCTTCCTATAACGGTTGAAGCTGTATACCTCTGTGACAAATACACAGCGGACGCTTAGTAATATTGGCCACCCTTCGGGTACGGAACCCCAAAAATATGTCGGGCCAAGATTCGAATCTTTTGGATCGCACGGCAAGTGCGCTACCACTGCGCCACCGAGGTCCTTAAAATGGACCGTGGAATTTTTTTACCATTTCTGACTACTTGATGCACCAGTTTGTAGTGCACATACTGAATTACCTCTATAAAGTACTAGCCTTCCGCCCGCTGCTCCGCCCGCGTTTATTCAGTCTCTTCTCCGTTTTCGGCTTGGTGGTTATTTTATGAACATACCGTATTATTCAGTCCCTACTAAAGGGACCTTCTGTCTTAAGTTATTTCATAATTAGCTAATCTAACAACATCTTATAGTGACCATATCAATATTAAAAATCTTTTATGTTTTAAATATAAATAGATTGACTTGACAATCGCACTAAATAATTTAATATATAATATGTATTACTTGTGAGATACATTGTGTTTTCATGCGATGGCTAAGTCAATCTATTAGGTTGGGGAAAAAGTTTCTTCGCATTTTATATGAAAATCCAAAACATTTTTTAATAAAGTTTATTTACATTTAACTAAAGTATGTAGGTGCCATTTTGTTCGATAACTTTCTGCCATCTTGTAGGTAGGGACATCATCCCATTGCTGTAGAAATTCTGGGGCTTCTGATCAAAAAACTGCGATATGTGGTTTTGGCAGTCCTCTCGTGATGTTAACCTGACACTGCCTAAAGAATTCTGAAGAGACCGAAACAAGTGGAAATCTGAAGGTGCAAGGTCAGGACTATACGGCGGATGCATTAATACGACCCAGCCAAACTCTATTAATTTTTGCTGAGTGGCTAAAGATGTGTGAGGTCTAGCGTTATCATGATGAAAAACCACACCCCTTCTGTTGACTAATTCCGGCCGCTTTCTCTCAACTTCTTGCTTTAATCTCATCAGTTGTTCCCAGTAGAGTTCAGAATCGATGGTCCTGCCTGGCGGTAACAGCTCATAATGAATAATGCCCTTCCAATCCCACCATACACACAGCATTACCTTGTTGCGAGATAACCCGGTTTTCGCCAGAGTCTGTGAAGCCAGACCAGCCTTTGACCACGACCTTTTTCGCACGTTCTTGTCGTACGTGATCCACTTTTCATCACCAGTTATCAGGTTTTTCAAAAATGGTTAGGTTTCATTACGTCGTAATAAGAATCACAAATGAGTACACGGTTCATTAAGTTTCTTTCAGTGAGCTCATGGGGCACCCAAATATCGAGCTTTTTTGTGTATCCAGCTTTTTTCAAATGCGCCAAAACTGTTTTGTTGTCAATCCCCAGTTCTTCAGCTACATCGTAACTACTGATATGCCGATCTTGCTCCACTTTTTCAAAAATGGCATCCATTTTATCCGTAACAGGGCGCCCAGAGCGAGGTGCATCTTTGACATCAAAATTTCCGGATTGAAAACGCTTAAACCAAATTTGTGCTACTCTCACAGACACTGCACTAGGTCCATCATTTTTTTTTCGCGGCTTGCGTTGCATTTTTACCTTTTTTGTAGTAAAATTTTAAAATGTATCGAATTTGTTCATTAGATTCACTTATCTTAACAGTAAGAAAAACAAATGAAAATCACACATTTTACCTAATTTGAATTTGGAATTATGTTTTTTAAAATTTAATCTTTTTAATAATACCAAAACCAGCCAGATACAAATGGTATAGCCAAAGAGATTTTATTATAAGTTCATACATACTATTTGCGAAAAGAGTTTTTCCCCAACCTATTATTTATTTAAATAAAACATAAATGGATTTACATGGATCTCACAACTTTTTACGGTAGAAGAACTAAGTTGCGAGACTTGTTTTTTTTTACAAATTTTGTTGTTGACGGCGTAGATTTAACTACGAGTATCTATTTTCTGGCAACAATTTGGAACTAGCTATTTTCTGCCACCAATCCGGTATCGAGCCGCACTGAGCAAATGTTTTATCAAAACTTAAGATTGGATTCGTTCAAGATCTCGAAACTTCGACTTTTCTCTGACCGGCCGTTTGTTTAAGTTCTCAAAGTTGACTCAAGGTCAACACTCGCTCAAACAGAGAATTGATGCCGTCTTGATAAGTTGATGCGAAAGAAATTAAAGTGAACTTGACTGTGAAATGTTTATCTCTTCTGCCAGCAATATTGGGACAGTGAGAGAAACTGGGTTCGGCGACCCTGTTTACGAAAAGCGAGATTATTTTTGTGCCTGTACACTTGTTTGAGAACAACCTCGACTCAATTAGTATAGGAGGTCTGAGTCTGAATTTTATTTTGCGTATGTCGCGGAATGGGTCATTGAGCCTTCGTCCTGGCCATGTGCCTGGTTTCCGGTGTGGGTTTGGCTGTGTAGAGTCGCCTTATATTATATATGTACATCTATTTAGATATATAGTTTGAAATGTAGTGCAGTTGTAAATTTAGTTAAGTTAGGTTGATGTTTATATTCTTTAATCTGTAATGTCACCAAAAGTTAATTAACTTATGAATTATTAAGTCTATCTCTTTGTGAAAAATGTTATAGGGAGTAGATTTATGTACATGTCAACATTTCTTTAATACTATTGCTTTCTGTAGTTTGCTCCTGTTGTTTTTCCATAAATAAATAAAATAAAAATATTTTTATATTATTGTTTTTTTTAAGATTACTTTTGACTCGTTGAACATGTCTTTTATGTAGCTATTTTCTGAACTGTTCACGAACTGTGACGTCACTTTAAGCACGAACGTATTCTTAGATAATCGGAATTCGATAGTATGTCTATGTTTTTGACGTTTGGCAACCAATTGGCAACCCACTCAACGATACATAATTTAGGGGTAGTACATTTACATCTCTTCATTGTTTTAATTAGAAATTATAAATCTGAATAAGGACTTTTTAAAGCTCCATAAACTGAACGTTTTTGTACACAAAGAGTATGAATAAAGGTTTATTTCCCGCCCACGTGGTCGCTTTTATTAAATTGCGTTCCAAAACACGTAAAGCTCATATTAAAATCAGCAAAAGCACGGTTGGCGGCCGAACGAAGATTTAATTATGAATGAACAAAAAATTTTCAACAAAGCGGTGTCAGGAAGCGTTACGAGAGTTTTATTGGAGTTTTCTTTTCGTCGTGTTAACATTTGTCTTTGGGTTTTCGATGTTACTTTCATTCACGACACTTCTAAATTGTATATAGTTGTTGATGATGACGTCACATCTACGTGGTGCCTTACGTCGTAGCGTTACGTTGTAGCTCCAACGAGCACACACTATTCGCTACAAGTGCTACGTCGCGTTGCAGCGTTATGTTGTAGCTTCTTCGGGCACACAGACCATTCGCTACGAAGTGCTACGTCGCGTCGCAGCGTAATGTCGTAGCTCCAACGAGCACACACTATTCGCTACGAAGTGCTACGTCGCGTCGCAGCGTAATGTCGTAGCTTCAACGAGCACACACTATTCGCTACGAAGTGCTACGTCGCGTTGCACCGTAGTGTCGTACCTTCAACGAGCACACACTATTCGCTACGAAGTGCTACGTCGCGTCGCAGCTTAATGTCGTAGCTTCAACGAGCACACACTATTCGCTACGAAGTGCTACGTCGCGTTGCACCGTAGTGTCGTACCTTCAACGAGCACACACTATTCGCTACGAAGTGCTACGTCGCGTCGCAGTGTTAAGTTGTAGCTTCATCGGGCACACACACCATTCGCTACGCTGCACATTCCCATCTGATCAACCGAGTATCACTTTCGGAAAATAATTTTGAAGGGGATAATTCTTTGTTGGCATCTAGTATGGGGGCACGTTCAGAATTTGCACGTCTTACGGAACAATCTTTTTTCAGCGAAAAATTATTTGATTTCTGATTATAGTTTTTTATCGTTCATTGTTTGTTATTAGTTATTATCATGGTAAGTTAATGCTTATTTGATCGGAAAAACAACAAAAACCTCATCAGTGAAAGCGCCACTATAACTGAAGTATACTTATGGTATTTATGGCCGCGATTGATTTATTCCTCTGTGATTGAGTGAGAGGCGGCATAATCTGAGACATTTTTATTTATTTTAGAAAAGAAAGAAAGAAAAATATCATTTATTGCCAAAACAAGAAAAAAAAATAACATAATTAATGATAAAATAATAGATAAATATATTTAATTATTTATTATCTCTAATATCGATGGATTTATCTTGAAACATTATTATCTCACCCTTCAAGGTCCCTACGGCGTAGCTTTAACGCGTTCACATCAAAGTTGCTCACGGGAAAGTTTATTCATTAATAATATACGCGTCAAATCACTTCAACTAAACAAAATGTTACAAACGTCCTTGTCTGTAATATACAATACTTTAAGCGACTTGGGCGCGCCTCTTAGAAAAGTTCAAGCAATTTTAAAGTGGCTCAAATGTAACGAATTGTTTCAAGTCGACTTGTAACAGCCGTGATAATTCCCAGCTTCATTTTAGTTATTCGCAGCTGTTGATAGGGTTGCCAAGCGTACTTTAAAATAAAGTGTTTCAAGTTATTTTGGGTCTTTTTACTTTATAATTTTGAATGGCAATAAAGTACGTAAAAATTAAAGTAACTCTAAGATTTATGATAAGGCTGTTTTCCACAGAACTGTAGCTGGTGAAAATGTCTATGTGTTATTAAGGGTGGGTTATCCCGATGTTTTCTCTTTTCAAATTAATTTTAAACCAATTAAAAGTGACGATTAAATTTAGCAAAAAATATATGTCATATTTCACTCTTTGATCTTAATATTTCGGCTGTTCGATACACAATTGCTTACATTTTCATCGATCCGATTAAATCGCAAAAATAGGTCTAAACTATGATCTAAATATCATTTCATTTGATGTATATTAAATTTTGGACAATAAAACTTATATTAAAATAAACGTCGTGAAAAATGTGATATAAAACGGCCATCTTATTAAAAACCCATCCCTCTAATTCCAAAATGATAAATAAAAACACCTCAAAACCGCGAGTTTCCTGAGCGGCCCGCTTCCGCTGAGCAGGATGAACCTGTGAAAAATGAAAGCGTTGGAGCAGGACAGATTTTTCTGGATAACCCCGCCTTAATTTCCTTAGCAGATCCGTAAACTAATAACACTGCCCAAAAAATCGGTGCGAAATTTTATGACGTTGCAAAAAGCGCTGAAATACCCGTACAGTTCCACAAATTTGATTAAATTATACTTTTTATAGAATTGTACTTCTTATTTACCCTTCCGGAAATCAGATATAGATACGGTATTTCTTATGAAAAAAGTTGATAACTCTAGCTATTAATCCGGATTCAAAATAATGGTCTTACAAGTATACAACATGACTCGAGTTCATCGCGCAAGATTAATGTGACGGGAAATTAATTTTCAAGAGATTTTTTTTGCTAGTAAGTACGAACTTGTAATACTTGTATTTTATATTACCCCTAACTTAAATTTTTACATCTTATTTTCAGTTGGTTACCTCTGGGGTAGCGAGCCCCTATGTTGCGGTAATAGTGCTCGCTAAGTACTAGAAGTTCAGGACGTAAAGGAAGGAAGTTTTTAATCCTATATTGATCACGATTGACGTCGGGTACAAGTTATAAGCGGTAGTTAGTTCTTCCTCTTCAATTGTTTGTATCGGCTGCCGCTGCGTTTGTAGGGTTATTATAGTTTGTATATATGTATAGTTTGCGGGTTCCCCTGGCACTATTTGTGTTCGGCTTAAAAAATACGTTACGCCGTTAGAGTTTATTGCAAATAGTACCCGGTAATAAAAAAATCTTACCTCCGCAGAACGTCGCTTATGTTATGTTATGTATGACTCTTGATTTCTAGAACGCCTCACCAGGGTGGTAGTGCAGTCGATGCCCCTATAAATCGTACATCTATTTAGAACTGTAAGTACTGTGGTACACCCTCTGTATCGTTTCTAGGGGCATCGATGATACATAGCACATATCCCGGTTTACTGAACTTGTGCTGTGGATATCAATTTAGTGCTAGATATTTGGCTCATTAATGGCACCACAAGGTTTGGTCTTCGGCCATTTCTCAGTAGTGGCTACAGTTGAAAACCTCAGGAGGATCCAAAACTTGGGTTAAAAAGCTTTGTCATACCCTCTCGCTTTCTATCTCGCAAACTTGAGTAAAAGTTCCGTCTATTATTGCCCCATGGGGCTATAAGGGTGTTTTTAGTGTAAGCGGGTTTGTTCACGCACACGGAATTGGGCCCTAAAGATATAGAACTTGATACACTGACCTAAATCTTATAAATCAACACTGCATGCAACCGTATCATTTCTTTTACGTTATCGTATTCTTATCACTGTCGTCTTAAATATTAAAACTTTATTTTATTTTTATCACTTGGGCCAACCTCCGCGTACAGTCGTCCAGCGAACATTAATAAAGCTTTGTACAAACTTGTTCTTCCTTCCCGTGGCCTGCTAGTAAAGTATGCCCTGTTTTTGTACTCTTCGAGGTTGCTGGTCCCCTAGTGAAATATTAGCGAATAGAAACTTTAAAGTGCGTATTTTATAATGTTGATTTGACTGCTTTTGCTAAGAATGTTGTGTTAATAAAATAATGCAGATATGATGAAGTTTGGCTTGATTAGAAAATGGCAGGTGTCAGAATTGGCATCGGTAAATCGTATATCTTTTGTATAAGCGTTGCAAAATTTTACAATTTCTTAAACATTATTTTTATTGAAAGAAAATATAATTATGACAATATTGTTTTTCTAAAATAAGCATAATTAAGACATTAAAACCAGAATTCAACCATACGTGCAAATAAGGACCATTATGCACGTTTTTCGACATGACTGTGCTACGACCCACCTCATCTTGAAAAAATTGTAGGGTAGGGAAAAAAATATTTACTATAATATCGATTTAGAGATTGACCCATATAATTTCTAAGGATGCGATCGCATATTTGCCTGTAACCACTCCCGATACGACTATATACTCATGACGTCATGCCGGAACACGACGAGTCGCTTGGTGACTTGGTTTCGTCACGGCATAGTAAAAACAAACTACTAAGCTATCTTCACAGAGATGTACTCCGCGCGGCTTAAATGTGTGCCAGCCACTGCGAGCCTGCACGTACGAACCACAGCACGCACACAACGACAATATCTCAGGCGGTTTCTGGCGGTGTGACTAGGGTCGGCTGCGCTCCTCAGTCGCGCTTACGTACGCCGCCGCGCTACAAAACAGATAGGTACCTATTTTGTGGCCGAGCGCCGTTCGTTGCATCGCTGCAAAATAAATTGACGACCCTGCAGCAGTAGGCATTTAAGCCTCGCACCTCGCGGGAGTTGTTCTACTATTCTGTTTTTACTATGGTCACGGTGACAAGCCAAAGCCTTCCATCAGTAAATAAAATACGTCGTCTCTGCAGACGGGGCCAAGATCCAATGACCGTATGAACCTCAGAACTAGAGAATCATAGATTGTTGGCATACCTTTTTAAAATCGCTTTCCACATAACAGTACGGAGAAGATACGCTACAAATAAGTGATTAATATATTTTCTTCAGTGATTAATCACACGAATATTTCGTCCAACTTTCTATGATTTCATTTGTGCGACGACGGCTCCTTGGAGATCATACTAATTTGGCCAAGCGCGAATCGGACTCGCGCACAAAATGTTCCGTACCACACCACAATACCACTCAACGGGTGTGGAACCCTAAAAACATTTGTATGGTAAATAACAATATAAAATGCCAAAGCAACATCAAAGCTACAAAAAACGAGTAAAAAATTTGGCACCGTCTGCGTACGGAACCTTACTTTTTATTTTTGTTTGTTTTAGTTTAGAGTATTTTCTACAATCTGACTAAATTTAAAACTTTTATGTTGTGTTACCTTCTTCAAGTTAGAGCCACAACCAATAACGTTAAAATAATCAACTTTTTCGAGGTTTCTTGTACGGGGACCCCGTAAGCTGTAGAACTCTGTGACAGACGGACAAACAGACAATGGAGGCTTACTAATAGGGCCCCGTTTAGCACCCTTCGTGTACGGAAACCTAAAAATTATTTTACTAGAATTAGTTCCCTACTTAACTATTCGTTTCTGAAATAAATTGGCAACATTGCTCTGCTTAGCACAGTTAGGTTGGTGATGGGTCACTGTTTAGTATAATTCCCACGTATAATAAATAGGTAATTGTTACCGACTTTTAGTTGTTAAGGGGGGACGGCTGCCGCTCATGTCTACAGGAGTATCTTTAACCAGGGAATAAGATTTATATAAACTTTTCACCGCCGACAAATTTTACTATACAGCTTGGCAAAAAAGAGTTTGGAAAAAATGAGGGCGCTATACCACATATTTAGTCATACCACACACTACGAGCGAAACTGTATACTACGACCAAAGGTATTTAGTTTCATCTGTCACCGCGTCAAACTCTTTTTTGCCAAGCTGTACCTTCGCTTTCCCGGTTTTGTAAATTGTTCTGTAGACACGCAAAGGCGTACGGTAAAGTGTCAAAAAAAAAATACAAATTTAGTCGCAAGATGCTATATAAATAAATTAGTTATAAAGTAAAATATAATATAGGCACATTACATACACGTAGTCATAATAAAAACAATTTAACTAAAAATAAATTAGTAAATCCATCCATCCATCCATCAGCCTGTTTCGTCCACTGCTGGACAATAGGCCTTTCCAGGATTTTGCCACTCTTGGCGGTCCTCCTGGAAGAAATGACCATACTCACACGCGCTGGGCAGGTGGGTTGGTGAGCGCGGTGCCGAAACCCTTGCACTAGTGACGCCGCTGCCCGTCACCAGTCTGTTTTATATAAGGCCCGGCAAATGGAGATGGATATACCGCCATCCATCGGTCCCAGGCAATGGTGGGCCGCCTGGTTTTGCCTGAGAGCTGTTCTCTTACTCTCCCCCGAATAACTTCGGGAGGATTTGCAAGTAAGATGGTGGTACCTCCACAGTCGAGCCCGGCATCAGCTCAACCACTACCACCTTAAATATGATAAAATAATTATATGTATAGATTAGTTCTCAAGTTATAAGCGAACGAATAGACAGACAGACAGACGTTGTATTTTATATGTATAGAGAAGAAGATGTACGATACGATCCACTATCAGTCCTCATCGAGTCAGGTTGGTGATGGGTGACCGTTTAGTTATGAGGAGACGGCTCTCGTTCATGTCCACAGGAAGTATTTGTATAAACTCTTGACCTCCAATAAATATTAATTTTTCCCACAAATTTTATTTAATTTCAGTAATCCAAACTTTTATTATTTTTTATATTGATTTTGATGCAGTTTTCACTGAAAGATAAAGCATTTCTTCGGGAAGGTTTAGGGCTATGTATCATCACGCTATGACAAAAGGGAGCAGCGCAATGAGAATTTTAGTGAGACATATGGAAGGTTCGCCGCCGTAGCATTGTCCATCGTCGCGGGTTCAAACCCCGACTGGTAAAATTTGTTTTCACTTTTTATTTTTTATTATTTTATTTTATTTTCAGAAAAAATATTTCCTTTTGTAAAAAAAAACATTAAAGCTGAAATTATATTTCTTCACTGCGCAAAGACCAATAACTAAAATATTTTTATTTTCAAGTGCTTAGAAAACGCCATCTCTGGGAAGCTATCCTGGATAACGGCTCAGTAAGCTGGCGTTGAAATTGTTTGTAAGCTGGCGTTGAAATTGTTTTTATTTTAATACACTAGATGGCGCTGCATGGTTCAAAATATCGAATTTGACGCAGTCTGGTTCAAATCAACTCAAGTTAAAGTTTGTCTTCACTATTATATAAAGAAGAAAGGTTTGTTTGTTTGTTTGCATATAATGGGTAATATCTAGAACTACTGAACTGACTTTCAAAATTCTTTAAGCACTCAATAAGATTTTTAGTTAATCGTGTGGTATGTACGCCTTGCGTAGTCGTACGTATGTAGTCTCATCATCAGGGTTTCAATCATCCACTGGTAAATGTTTTTTTTTAGGAGACCTCTCAAGTTTAAGTTTATTTGATCGGTATTGATGAGTATTTTTGTAGAACATGGTGACCAGGATCTAATGACGGGACTGTGGGAGGTGGGTACGGGATCTCCCCAACGGATAACAGCAGACCCATCGAGTTTGGGCTTATTTTGTTGGTATTTATTAACACTTTGGTAAAACATGGTGACCAGGGTCTGCTGATGGGACTGGAAGGTGATTATGGGATCTTCTCAACGGACAACAGCAGACCCTTCGAGTTTAGGCTTATTTTGTTGGTATTTATTAAAACTTTGGTAAAACATGGTGACCAGGGTCTGGTGATGGGACTGGAAGGTGATTATGGGATCTCCTCAACGGATAACAGCAGACCCTTCGAGTTTGGACTTATTCGATTGGTCTTCATTAGCACTTTGGTAAAACATGGTCTGATGATGGGACTGGAAGGTGGGTATGGGTTCTCCTCAACGGACAACAGCAGACCCTTTGTATGAAAGACCCTGTTACCTGTCTGGTCTGCACAGAGAATGACTCAGCTGGGCCCAAAGTGAGATTAGGATAGGATAGGTGTTAAAGTTTTTGTACTTTAGTTAGCACACTGGTTATTGGCTAATTTCTCTGTATAACGTATTGTGATGCTGGGATAGATCACATGTGATCTTACAGCATCACTGGTCCATTTAAATATTTAATGTAAAGTTAATAAATAAAAATAAAAAAAAAAAAAAAATTACGCAATACCAGCGGACAGTAACAAGGTTTTTCAGATGAAAGATTTAGTAATCAAAAATGACACTCACACAAATCCAGTAAAATATTGACGGCGTCAAGATACCTCCAGAAGTCCGAAATCTGGGTCTCCGCTGCTTGTGCCGTTTCGCTGCTCCAGTGCTGGCCGAGCCGGTATTATGGAGGGGAAAGACAAAGGCAGGGAATAGCGGGAAATCAAAGGAATGTAGCCACGGAGATTTGCTACGTGTCACCAAAATTCTGACGCAATCACCAAAGTATCTTCATGGAATTAGCTCGGCTTCTACGAGAACAATTCCCCAATACGGTTTCACTAGAAGACCTTTATTTTTACACACATATGGCCCCAAAGCAGGAATCTATTAAAACCTTTCAGGCACCATTTATATCACAAAAACCCACACGGAAGAGCCCAAAATCGCCACGTCATGTCGATCAAATCATAGACAAGAAGTAATAATAAAAAATAAACAAAGTGACTACTCCACCGCTAGAGCGGTCTCTAAAAATGCAGATTATAAAACTGCGAACAAAGCGCGTTCAGCTTGACTGTGGCGCGAACACCCTTCAAGTTTGGGCTTATTTGATTGGTCTTTATTAGCACTTTGGTAAAATATGGTGACCGTTGCATATTGTCGTTCAAAAAATCATATTCTTTTGTTTTCCTTATTTCCACGAAAATCTCTTCGACGCGGGCGGAGCCGCGGGCATAAGCTAGTATTATAATATAATAATAATTAATTTCTTGATTTCAGCAATAATGTACTATTTGGTTTGAATGATACACAGCTTGTTTTTTCGATTGCTACAATTGATAATATTAATTTGAGACTTACATCTCACTTGTCACAATCAACAAACAAAATAGTAAGTAAAAGATGGACAATAGCCATTGACGTCTCATAAACAACAAGACTCATCTCACTCAAAAAGTGTCCGCGATGCATCTTGTCACGCTATGGCGTGACAAATTGGAATAACGATTGCAAACAACTGACATTGCATCTTATTTTAACGACATAACGTCTTAATTTGGTTGATGATTTTTGCTACTATGCACGTCGCACGTTCGGACACTTTCTGACGAACTTTTCTTAGAGACTGTGTGTCTAGTTGTTGATGAGAGATCAATGACAATAGCACCAAAGTACCTATACAGCTTTAAATTTTTGATGCGAATGTTTGAAAATCTTGACTTTAATTTTTATATCTTTGATATTCAAGTATGTTTCCAATATTTTGCACTCATGATAACAATCTTAGTGTGTTAACATATATATGTGTTATCAAAAGTGCTTAAGAAGCTAAAATAATGGGTATATACTTATGTCTAGAACAGTGGTTCTCAAACTTACTTGTATCGCGACTCACTTAAGACAAGGTGAGATTCACCGGCTTAGTGACTTAGAAAGAGGTGAAAGATAGTAATTGCTAAATTATAATATTTTATAAATTTAAAGTATATGTTTTATTTTTCACTTGTTATTTCAAAGTGAAACGAGTAATTTTTGTGTGAATATTGTGCTTGTTTTCCATTTTTTATATTTTTTTACGACCCACAAAAATCTGCTTGCGGCCTACTAGGAGGTCGCGACCCATACTTTGGGAAAGGCTGGTCTAGAGTATATACAAATAAAAATCCTGTTGGCCACTGGTTCGCTATCGAAAAATGAAAGCTATGATGGCTTAGGAGGTAATAGATACGTGAAATAAATTGGTACTTATGTCCGGTGTGTGAACATGTTTATGCTAAGTGGCTGTATTAAAATCTATAAAAAATATAAGCTCAATTCAAAAGCCCTTAAACAAACATATTATAGTAAGGCGTCTCACTCCAGCCGAACGGTTCGGTTAAGTACGGAACCACAAAGTTAAAGTAAGCTCAGGTGAGTGGGAAGTTTTGCGAGCGGCTTAATTACGAGTCGTTATTTGTGTACCACCGCTTATTTATGGAGTCCTGGTTCAGGTGAAACTTTAGCTTGTACGGTCGCCCGCAAGTCAACTTGCACGGCCGCGCGCATGTCAACCTGCCCGACTACGTCGTGTTGTAGCGTACTAGCCTCTCGCCCGCGGCTCCGCCCGCTTTTTAAATCTCTGCCCTGTTTCTGACTTGGGCGTTATTTTATGAACACCCATTATGAAATGACAAAACTTAGAAATTTGTGTCTCTCTGGTGGTAACATTCAGAAATTCATTATTTCTGTCGGTTTCTCTAATGAAAGGATAATGAATCAAAATATTAACAAGCTTCCCACACACACGTTACAATTTCATTGTTTCAGCTTTACAAATTATGTGTACGGGGGCGGAAGGCTTTGAAACCCTAATAACACCGACTAGGGTAGCATAAGTATACCCTGGTAATAATAATTATTTAGATTTCAGTCTCCAACCCCTTTAGAAAGTAATTTTTTAATAGTTTGTAGTTTCGTTTACGTTTACGATTTGAATAACGAGTGTCAGAGGTGTTTCCGATAATGGACTGTAAAATACAAGTCACAGTCCACACTCGTACACCCACGTTTCAAAGACTATTATTACCTTTACGAAGTGTCTTCCGAATCACGCAAGCAGAAAACAATTTACTTCGGAATAAAAAAAACAAATAAAACCTAGATCCGGCCGCCTTTGAAACCTCATCAATATTTCATTGGCAGGAACCAATAATCGCTGCCAATGTGATGTTTTAGAGATCTGTAGGCCGAAGAATCCAACGGAAACTAAAATAATTGTTATTTTTACAAACTGTTTGAAGTCTTTTATCTACATTATTTATGTGAACTACTCGTATCTATCATTTAAGCGACTTGTTTTTTTGTCGCCTTGATGTTGGTATGGCAAATTAATTACAATAATACTTTTTGGGTTCCGAACCCGTATTGTGTGGTGGTACGGAACCTTTTGTGTGCGAGTCCGACTCACACTTGGCCAAATTATTTTATTTTCAGAACAATAAAGCCTCTTTCTTTCATGCGCTATTTCTCGAATATGAAACCACTGAAAGCGACCAGACGGACATAAGTCACATCAGGGGACCACTCCACAGCCCATAAAAATAAATCTACCCGTATATGGTCGTCGTGAAAAATCCCGTTACCTCCTAGTCCATTAAGAAAGTCCGTTCTGAGTCGTTATTAGTGCAGTTTATTTAAAATCGTGTACTGTATTGTGTGCTGAATACACGATAGAAACTGAGACTCGACCTCCCCGGGGATCAATGTCGCCCATTCAAAAGGCTATCGGATAAATAGGATTGCAGAAAGGTTAGGCGGTTGGTAAACACTCGGCGCTTGGACAAACGGCGAGCGGGACACGCATTTTAGATTTCTTAGGATACGTTATGTCCGCCTGGTGCTTTATTTTGATAGGCTGCCGATCGAGAGGGTTTTAAACTGCAATACAACCACGTTTCACCGATGATTATTGCGTCCTAGCGTAATGGTTGGTGAACTGTGTCGCTGTAATTCGGACACAAATATGGACTCCAAACACGTAGACCAAACACAAAAATGTCCCTGCGGGATTTGAACCCGCTACCTCCGGATTTTCGGTCTAGCCGACTACTATTTAGTCCATAGAGGCGATTCCATTAATTCTTCATCATTACTTGTTGTCATAGATGGCAGCGCTGTCTCGTTATCTCATATTTCAGATTCTATAAGAAAAAGGGGAGCTTCCTGCACTTCCTTATATACTACAATGTCGTTTTGTTAAATTTTGGGTAATCGTTTCAGAAATAATTCCATATAAAAAAAAATTGTCGTGTGCAACTGTTATAGTGAACTTACGCGTCCAGGGCTCAGAACAATAATACATCAATGGTCCAGGGTTTCATACTTTAAACTTTTAACGTGTTTGTAATTCGTACTTGAAACGTGCTTACAATAATATTGACCATAGGCGTAATTAGGTAGGGGCCAAGGGGGCACGGCCTTCCCCAAAGTACCGTCTGCCTCCAACCCCCCCTGTGCCTATGCGTTCCCATTTCTAGGGTTCCGTACTCGAAGGACAACACGGAGCCCTATGAATGTCGCTCTGCTGTCTATCCGTCTGTCCATCCGAGTATATCACGGGTTTCTAGCTTGCAGACGGAATGAGTTACAGACCCGAAACTTGGATATGTTATGTACATCCCAGTAAAAAATCTAGAGTTTGTAGATGTTTATACGCCTGCATATGCTAGCGTAGCGTAACCTAAAATTAAAATTGCTAAGTGACGGTGACGCTCTATTTATTAATCTCAGTGGCCATATTGACATTGAAAAAATAATAAAAAAGTACGTAAATAGCGTATTTCTCAGCTGCAATCTATTGGGAAGGTAATTTTATTGATAAGTATAAGGTAGATTTGAAACAATTTTTTCATGCGCTCCCAAAATTCTTTAGTAATATGATTTTATAATTAAGAGTTTTAATCTGTACCGTGTTATATGCCCTTTATAGGTCTAACAGACTTATAATTTGTCTGTTCAAAAATAATTTGTTCGCCATTGCAGTAGAATTAGGACACATTAAAAAAATATATAAAACCAGCCACTATCTTTATTATTTCACTTGACTTGTTTTAAATAAGATTTAATGCAATGCACTTTTTGGGATCCATTTCACAAACAATTACACATCCAAAATGTTGGAAGTCTTATAAAAGTCTATTTGAAAACGTTTACCGGTCTCGGTGACGTATAGCGGGCGTATATAAGCTCTCTAGAGGACGTATAAAAGACCCAATCGTAACTCTTTACCCGCTTGTTTTGTAAATGATTAGCATCACGATGTATAAACGACCTCTGGTCATATAAAAGTTTTATAACCGACACAACCGTGACCGTGACGAGGCTTATAGATGGCGTTGTGAAGACTAGTTTATAAGTGTCTTATAATATAGACTAAAAGACGTTTTTAAGACATTATTAGATGCCAAGAAACTTATAAAACTAAGCAGACCGATTATTTACCACTATTAAGACAAAGTGTAAGCAACATTATTTGAGATTTGTTTTCGTTACTAAGATCCTTCAACTATAGTTGTGGACAAGAGAGCTTTTATTTCAAACTAGCCTTTGCCCGCGGCTCCGTCCGCGTTTATGTAATCTTTGCCCTGTTTCCGGCTGGGCGTTATTTTAGGTAGCCTCAGTGTTGACCAGGGCCCTGACGATGATAATTAAAAAAACCGCATCCGATTTCGAGTCAAAATGGAACATACATACAAACAAGATTCTAAAAATAATTGTTTCGGTCTCACTACCAATAACCAATTTCATTTAAAATTTCGCGGAAATATTCGATGTAAAATTACAACTTTATTATTAGTGTAGATTTGAAGTTAAAAGCTTTACTATATTTATTATAGCAGTGACAGACAAACGGTTCCATTTTATCATATTTATTTAATATGGAGCTCTATAAATATCTTTGTGTATCTGAGGCCGCATGTGTGACGCAGCGTACAGCCAATTTAGCGTAAAGCGCTGCATACAGCCAAGTTGAGCGTAAAGCGGGGAATGAATGATTAAACTCGGCGCAGGAGGTTGTGATTACTTGAGCGTGGGCGGGTCGGGGGTTTGAGAAACGTGAATAACCCCCATTTTCAACGCATATTTTAGACAATCGCTTCGCGTATCCAGAATCATTTCAAAGTCGTATCGTCACGACATGAATCCCGAGGGGGTGTCAGAGGTATTCCCAGGTGTGTACACACTTGGTATACCTGCTTTTCACCGACGATTTTAAATTACATTATTAGATTCAAGCTTACGTTGAATTGGATAAGGCTTATGTACATACTATTTCTATTATATTATATTCCCTTAAAAGTTGACGATGGTCCGCCATTCTTCCTATTAGCCTCCCTTACATATCTTCATTCCGAGCCAACAAGCTAACACTAGACATAATACCTCTCTTGACTCCTACATTCCTAGTACATCCAGGCTTCAGTCCCGTTGAAAATGCTTTTCAGATTTCTTGTTCGCCTTGCTTTGCGAAAAACAAACTTTAATATTCAAATTTAGAGTCGATTTTACAATTGAAACGTCTGAAGAAAAATTTCTGTAATTCAACTGCAGTTCGCGGATTAACGGGGTTAGCCAATTTTAACTCTAAGCAATTATATTGCAATACTAGCTATTGCCTAGTTGCCCGCGGCTCCGCCCGCGTCGAAGAGATTTTCGTGGAAATAAAGAAAACAAAATAATATGGTTTTTTGAACAACTATATGCAACGGTCACCATGTTTTACCAAAGCGCTTATAAATACCAATTAAATAAGCCCAAATTCGAAGGGTCTGCTGTTGTCCGTTGATGAGATCCCGTCTACCCATATTCCAGTGCCATCGTCAGACCCTGGTCACCATGTCTTATCAAATTGCTAATAAAGACCAATCAAATAAACCCAAACTCGAAGGGTCTGCTGTATGCGTTGAGGAGATCCCGTACCATAACTTCTTTACTACCAGTAGAAAAGTAAATTCCAAAAATCTTCAATAACTTTTTTTTCCGACATCCGATTTTAATGAAATAAAGCCTATATTCTATTCCAAATTAAGCTCTGTATAGCTGTGGAAACTACATGAAAACCCGTTCAGTGGTTTTAGAGATGTGCGTGAACAAATACAGACAGAAAAGAATTCTAAAAATCGTTGATTTGTGTTCTATTACTCATCTTTAGTCACCCCCTTTCTATTTTTTTTTTTTTTTACAACTTTATTTGGTATATTTACATTTTTGTATACATCTTATAACTAGGAACTAATAAGGATACCAAATAGGTCTCCACTCAGCATGTGTCATAAGCATAACATGTGCCATGACGCTGATTTTCAGTGGATGCCTACATATTATCTTAGTTATATAAATTGTTAGTAAAACTTAACATTAAAATTCTAAATTATACAGGAAACACATTTGAAGTTCAGAGTTCAGAGTGCTACATAAAAATAAGAAACAAAAGACAAACAAGAAACAGTAAATTACAAATAACAAATTACAGTAAATTACAAGCAACAACAAATCCCCAACAACAACAATTTTCAAATACAACCGCTACTATTTCAATAATTAATTAAATATTGCTACGATATCGTAAAGAAGAAGAAGAAGGTAAATCTGGATGTTTGGCTGGTGTACCTAGCTGATATGCGAGTAAGTAATATTTAATTTAATTATGAGAGCATTTTCTGGAAATAAAGAAGATAATTTTTATATTGTATCTTAAAAGAATTAACAGAAACAGAACTCTTTAAAGGAGGTGGTATGTTATTCCAGCACTTAGACGCACGATAACGAAAACTCCCTCTGAAAGCAGCAGTTTTGTGAGTTGGACATTTAAGGCGATCAGAGAATCGTGGCCTATCAGAAAATTTTAGTTTATTATACAGGTACTGCGGATTTTTATGCTTAATGACGCCAAACAATAATACAGAAAAGTGGAGGTTACGTCGAGAGTCCATGTTCATTAAACTATTGCTATTAAGGTATGGCGTTATATGTGCTCTACGTGGTATCGGAAAACAAAATCGCACACATGAATTTTGTAAACGCTGTATGAGCTTCTTAGTGCGCACTAACATACAACCATCCATAACACAGTCTGCATAATTTAATTTCGACAAAATGAGAGTTTCGCACAGTTGTATCCGACTTTCAACGCTCAAAAACTGTCGTATAGGATACAAAACACTAAGCCTATAATAGCAATTCCGGACAGTATTTACCACATGTTTTTCAAACTTAAGATTACAGTCCATTAATACACCTAAATTTCTGGCCTCAGTTACTTGCTCAATATCATTATTACATATTTTAACTTCCGGCTTATACATATTTATAGTTTGCACCTGCAACTTTGTGCCCAGCACTATAAATTTAGATTTGCTTGGATTTATGAAGAGACTATTGTTTTTCGACCAAATAGCGATTTGTTCAAGGTCTTTATTGATTTCATTTACAGCGGTTTCGGTTTCTATGGGTTTGAAAGTTTTGTAAATTTGTACATCATCTGCATATATATGATGGCCACTATGTAAAATACAGTCAGGCAAATCTGAAGTAAACAAAATGAAAAGAATTGGGCCCAATATCGATCCTTGTGGGACTCCTTTTGTAACGGAAACAGTGTTAGATTGTTGTAGTTTTCCATCACAATTGATTTCAACTCTTTGTGATCGACCGGTCATATAACTAGAAAACCATTTAAGTGTAGGGCTATCAAATCCATAGTAAACTAGCTTTGCCATTATTAATGTTGAGTTAATGGTGTCAAAGGCGCGTGAATAATCCAATAAAACCAGAATTGCACCCTCGCCAACATCCCTCCCTGCAAGTATATCGTCAAAAACATCCAAAAGAGCTGTGCTAGTACTTCTGGCTTTGCGAAATCCTGATTGCCTTTGAGGTAAAATATTGTTAGCATGTAAGTATTCAGTGAGCTGCATACATACAATTTTTTCTAAGACCTTAGATAAGATTGGTAATTTACTGATCGGACGTAGATCTTTTAACTCGGATGGATTATTGGTTTTAGGAAGGGGTACCACGAGAGCTTCTTTCCAAGAATCAGGAAAGATTCCGGTTTCAATTGATCTGTTTAAGATGGAAGTAATTACACCTAACGTTCGAAGGAGATTATATACAATATAATATACTCTTTACAACTAAGGATCCTTAAATCCATCATTCCACCGAAACTTAAAAACAAACATCAGGACAACTATCACAAACTATTCCATCATTTTAAAATCATACCCGTACATAACCAAGTAAAATATAGCCTTTTAATTGACAATTTCTTTAACCTAAACTATCAAAACATAATCCGGAATCAGAATCAAAAACATACACGAAGTGCATTAATTAAGAAACTGCAAGTTCCTTCATTCCATAACTTATATGGAAAACAACTACTTCAATATCAAGTACCTACATTAATAAACCAACTTCCCCTGAACATACAAAATCAAATCACAAAAACCAACATAAAAATCAAATTAAAACACTTCTTCTCACAATCCATATCTTCGTAAATAAGCATTAAAAATAATCACCTAGTGTGTCTACACAAACAAAAGCTAGCTGTGAATTGTATAGAATGTAAGCACCTTATCTATAAGTACCTACGTAATGAGTGATGTTGTGTGAATGCGGTGTGCGGTCAAACCTAAACTGGTTTTTGTCACACTGTTAGTATATAAGTCTTATTGTAAACACTGTTTTGTTAATAAATGATGATGATGATGATGATGATGATGATGATGATGATGATGATGATGAAGTGTCAATAAAATCATATTTAATGATATACCATCAACGCCTTGTGCATCTGTTTTTATATTTTTTATAATTCGAAAACCAGTTGCTTCATCTACAGGTTTTAAACTAAAAACTTTAGAGCCGAACCTATTAAACCAGTAAAAACATAATCGGTTCATGTCAATATCAATGTTATCAGGGAGGTTTAAGAAATGACTGTTAATCAGATGAGGGTTATTCAGATTATTCGGCAACTCTATATGTTTTTTATTGAAGTCAATTACATTTTTTTAAATGTTTTTCCAGAGTCTATGAGGATCTGTCAAATTATTATTTATGTTTTGTTGAAAATATGCCTTTTTTTCAGTAAACAAGGCTGCGTTAACCAAATGTTTCAACTCTTTGTAGTACTTTTTGTGACATTCTAGTTTTGTTTCACGGTATTTGGCATGTGCCTTGTCCCGGAGATCAATCATTTCCCTAACGGTATGCGTTATCCAAGGGTAGTTTTGCTTTTTTATAAAAGTTGTTTTCATAGGTGCGTGTGTATTAAAAAGAAGTAATATTTGAGTATTAAAAGCATATATCGAGTCATTAACATCATCATATAAAAGATTTTCCCAATGTATTGCATTTATATCCATATCAAAACGCTTTAAATCTATATCCTTTAAAGGTCTGTATGTTATATGCCTTGGACTGAATTTAGGTTTCTTAATGTTTAGTTGAAAAGATACAAACGCATGGCTACTGAGAGTGGGAATATAGTCTACTTTAACATGAGTAATTTTGGCACTACTACACACTAAATCTAGTAATGTCTCTGAATGATCGGTGAAATGTGTGGCCTGTGAAATATGTTGTTTAAGATTTACACACTCAAGAAACTCAAGTAACATTTGAGTATTACCATCACTTGTTTTTAGTAGATCTATGTTGAAGTCACCTAACAAGACAATATGATCCACTTTATGTAAAGAACTAATTGTTTCAGCTAAAGCATCTAAGAAAGTTTCCACGTTTAACCACGGAGGGCGGTATGCTGTACCTATCGCTAACTTGTATCCGTTCATACTGACACGAAGCCACATTTGTTCGATAGAGGGCGCAGCTGGATGTTGAATTAGTCTCGCATGAATTCCACTGTGGAGATAGTACCCAACCCCACCGCCACGGGTTCTCAGCCCAGCCGGGCGGGGTACGTGCCGCAGCCGGTATCCGGGCACTACGGGAGCACGCCCATCTTCACCCGGCCTTAACCACGTTTCGTTTATTGCCATGATATCTACAGAATGACGTTCCATTGCTATCAAAAATTCATCATGACGTGTTCCGAGTGAGCATGGATTGAGTAAGCCCATGGAAAAGTTTTTGGGAATTATAAACTGAATTACAAAGGTACTTGATAGCTGAATAAATTTACAACACGATAAAAAGCGTCTGAGACAAGTCACATGACGCTTACTTAATTTAAATAATGATATCACAAAATACAACTTACGATGAAAAACAGCCACAGCTTTTATTACTAAACTTGCATAATTATAAACAATTATTCTTAGTGAAGCTGTGTGGAAAGTCACTTGGAGGGAGTTTGTCTGACATAACATGGAAGTGAAAAAAATTAACTTACCTTTAAAATTTGTAGTAAAATGAAAACGTTTAACAGCTATAAGTATTAAACAATAAATTATAATTTTAAACAGTATGATTTCTAGATATAATTTGTTAGGAAAGATACTTGATTGCATATTTGTTTGCTTATTGTTACGCACAGTCTTTTTCAGCTGACTCGACTCTAAAAATATTTATCAGATCAGTTTCCGTGCGGATGCGGTGAGTTTTCGATAACTCGGTAAGCTTTGCGAAAACTTGGCCCTCCTTAGTCCAAACAAATTTCCAATTATGCCTAATACGAAGCTCTCGTGCTTTGGCGAATAGTACCCGGTTCAGTTTCGTCAGCCTTTCACTTATATAACATCTTCTAGTGTCACGCTGCGGGAGCCCTATATCCTCAGTAGTAAACCCACGTCTCACGCGCGCATTCCTCAAAAAGTCATCGCGGAGTGCGCGCCGCGACAAGCGCAGGACAATAGGACGTGGACGTGCATGCTGGCTGCCGCCGCCGCTACTCGGAGCCCCTCCAGCACCAACCGCCGCCGACGCCGAGGGTAACACACGTCGAGCTCCAACACGGGAGACGTTGACCACATCCCGCTCCTCAAGTTGAACACCTAGCTTTGCTGCAGCCGTCATGACTATGTGGTTTAGAGATTCATTATCGTGTTCTGGTATGCCTGAAAGCTCGATGTCGTTAATAAGTAATGCCTGTTCACGGTCATTAAGTTCAGCACGCAACTGTGCAACAGTATCCTGTAGCTGTGTTGAGATGGACTCTGGTCTTTCCTTCTTACAGGATAGCAACTCTTGACGTAGGTCTATATTCTCATTTTCTATAGCCTGTAATCTTTTATTGACTGCGTCTATGTCGTTGGTAATCTGCAGTTGTTTCTGAGATAGCATGTTTATCGCAGTTGTAAACTCTGCCTTGAGATGGGTGACAGTTGAGGAGAGCTCATTTTTAAATTCCATTGTTATCGCCCGTCTTTGCGCTTCTAGTTTTGTATCCAATAACATACTGATATCCGTTAAACTAGCTGTAGTATTGCTGTGGCCGGCTTCATGCAGGGCACTATCGTCGAGGCCAATATCACAGGACATATTAGTATCATCCGATCGTTGCTGGTTATGACGAATAGGAGTGTCATCCGATCTGATACGCCGTAACGTGATATTACTACAACGGGGACAATGCCAGTCCCTCTGTAGTTCTAGAAGATGCCCCATATAGTAGGCAGTTGTTACATTTACACAGTTGTGATGATATTTCATTTTGCAACCAGCACATTTGAGTAGTTCGGTATTACCTACCGGTTGTTTACACGCTTCACAAGCCATCTTTGGTTATTGATCCCTCCCGCACTTGTTTCCTTTACCGTAAGGTTCAGAATCGAGCAGCGTGTGAACGCTGGAACCGGTCGCTCGAGGTTGGTAACTCCGATAACGGTTAATCACTATAACTTAGTCGTTTAATTGAGATTGCATTAGAACTGTAACACTTATATTTATTTTAAAAGGTTTGTCACACACTGTTCATCACTTTAAACAAATTTTTGTTGAGATTAGATAACTACGTGGGACGCACTATAAGTTTCCGGAATGAATATGAAAAAATACTATTAAAGGTACAAAATTAATTTATTGTTTTTCAAAATAATCTCCCTTGGCGTCTATGCACTTTTTCATTCGATCAAACCAGTTTTGAAAACTTTTGTGCCACTCCCCTGTGGTGACCTCTGAAACGTGTTTTTCATACTCCTCGACAACCTCTTCTGGTGATGAAAATCGTTGACCGCGTAATTGGTTCTTAATTTTTGGGAACAGAAAAAAGTCACAAGGTGCTAGGTCGGGACTGTATGCAGGATGACTCATGAGTTCTACATTTTTCGTCTTCAAAAAGTCGTTTGTCTGTCTGGCCGTGTGAGAACTAGCATTGATACGGCGTTTACGGTTATTTTTACGGAGTTCGTCAATAACTTCCGGCAAACAAATGGTCGTGTACCAGTCACTATTCACGGTATGACGATTCTCTAAAGCAACAGTAGCCACGTGTCCAGTTTTATTAAAAAAAGAAGCAATCATCCGCTTAGATGCACTTTTCACGCGCGCCACTTTGGTTGGTTTCGGCTCATCTTGAAAGACCCATACGCTCGATTGCTGCTTTGTTTTGGGATCGTAGCAATAAATCCATGTTTCGTCACCTGTTACTATGTCCCACACCAAATTTGACGCACCTTCGTTGAATCTGGTAAGCATGGCACTGCACCAAGTGACGCGGTCCGTTTTTTAAGCCTCTGTCAAGTTGTGTGGGATCCACCGCGAGCACAGCTTTCTCACACCCAAATGTTTGTGTAGGATTGATTGTATTTGACTCATGCCTATTTCTAAGGATGCGCGAATTTCATGGTAGGTCACATGCCTGTCTGTTTCAATCATACGGCGCACAGCATCGATGTTTTTGTTGGTCACAGCGGTGGACGGCCGACCATCGCGAGATTCGTCACTGAGATTGATACGACCACGCTTGAATTCTGCAAACCAGCTATAAACAGTCGTCTTGCATGGTGCTTCATTGCCAAAAGCTGTTTCAAGCCGAGCGATGCTCTGTTGAGCTGTCAAATTACACTTAAAATCGTAGAAAATCATACTACGAAAATTTTCCCGAGTTAAATCCATGTTGATGCAGACACACAATTTTTTAAATGGCGCCACAAGGTAAAAACAAAAGACAGTCAGATGAAACAAACTGCATTCTACAGCCAAAGAGTTCTATTTTCAAATGTTGCAATAAATTTTTAAATATTGTTTATGTAAGTGGCCAGTTCCGGAAACTTTTAGTGTTACCTATGTATTTACACGCTTTATGATTTTTAAGACGGGAGCCGTTTAAATACGCGCTTCACTCGCTTAGCGCGTACGATACTGTCTATTTCTAATACTTTTCTTCAATGTACAGACATAGCCGTTTCTACTGTTTTATTATATGTATTGATGAAAGCATTTGGATCGAATAAAATATTACGTAGGGATTTCTTTGTGAAAAGGAAGTGAAATTTCTTTGTAGGGATGTTAAGTTTGATATCGTTTACGCTAGAATAAAGAAAGATTTCGATTAAATATGTATGAGAAAGAATATGTTACAACAACTGTGCTTGCTATACGTACACAAAGTTACTGGTAATGCGACCTAAGATATAGGTTAAAATTGAAAGTAATAACCTTTTATTGAAACCTACTAATTTATTTCTTAAATAAAGTAACCATATATTCAAAAAATGTTTTAACTTTTTGCAAAACACCTCTGAATTGCAACGTCAAACATTTTATTGAAAAAGAAATACACATTGTATTATAATTAATATCAACAACAAGACCCTTACTGTGAATTACGCAAAATAAAATGTAAACTTCCTATACTAATTGGGTCGAAGTCGTTCTTGAAGAAGTATAGAGGCACAAAAAATATTTGTCGTATTTCGCAAACAGGGTGATCGAACCTTGGTCCTGACCACTTACCGAATCTCCAGTATGAATTTGGCTGCATAAACGAAAGTCACCTTATATATAATGATTCTTCTTTTTGTTTGTCTGATTTCAATTTGATCCGTTTTGTAATAAAATCACATTTGCTATGCAGCCACAGTACGACTTTATTATTTCAGCTACTTTTGTAGTATTATTTCTTATTGTATCGTACTTTGGAGTAGAGGAGCTGATATAAGAGTAAAAGCTTTTTATCGTTTCAAAAGGAGCTATTAGCACAGTATAAAATATTGTAATATATTGCCCGCGTTGTTCAGTCTTTGCCCCTTTTTGGCTTGGGCGTTATTTTATAAATACTATAGCTTATGCGTTGAACAGGGTCAATACGATGATAATGTGAAAAACCGCATCCAAATCCGTTGAGTGGTTCTCGAGTTAAAAGAAGAAAGAAAGAAAGAAAGAAAAGAGCTTTATTTCATAAAACCACAGTAGTTATCACAAATAATAAGTAATATTAACAAATTAGGCATATTCTATGGTTAAGAAAAGGGAGGGAGGGAGTTAAAAGCGTTTATTGCCCTGTTTTCGGCTTGGGCGTTATTTTATTAACACCCCTTAAAGCCGATGTGTTATCCAGGGTCACTACGATTCAACAAAATCTCGTTATGGCCTCAGTACAATACTAATAAGCCCTTTAATGTACAGACAGACACGATATTTTGACTACTTTATTATTAGTATAGATTTATACTGTTGCTTTATCTTGATGTTACAGGATCCTTATTTACTTGAACTTTTTCACGAAATTTTATGTTATAGCCCTAAAATAGACAAAAAGCATAGAAAAGCTTCTGTGATACGGAAGAGGCGAATGAGTTGTATCAGGATCGCAGCAGATGGAGGCAGTCGCGAGTTATGTACGTATGTAATTGGGAACCCCATGCAAGGAAATAGCTCGTCAGCCTGCGAGACAGCGACGTCTCCCACGGAGCTCTGTGATTGGCTGCGAGTAATGACGTCATTACAACGACGAAATGGCTGCCGGTAAACAGTCGGGTGCGTCCAATAATTCCCGCTAATTAACAGAAACCGTTTACCACGTTGTTCAGTTGTTATCGGAGCCAGGGAACGCGATTTAACATTTCCGTTGTTAGTATTATTTTATTTATATTCTACTTTTTTATTTTTTTATACATTTTAAGTAAGCCAATCTTTTTTTATTGTCTTCCTGTATTATATTCAGTTAAATTGTTTTTATTCTGTCATGTAACACGTGTATATAATGTACCTATGTTAGTTGAATAAATAATATTGAATTATATGAAATAATATTTCTATTGATTTTCTTCCAACTACCTAGTAAAGTAATAAAATTGCTTACCTAAATGGCATGTGTGCAAAACGACACTTTATTTCGATGTGTATGAACATTTATAACGTCGCATAACGATATTTAAATTTTATTTTAGCAGTTGATTAAAAAGGTAGAGAAAACAAATTTCAAACATTTGTGTAAGTTGAAATTCTTCCAAAAAAGTCAACTATAGTCTTCGATTAAGGTCCCTGACTATAGTCAGACTACTTTGAACTTTATTTATGTTCGAAGTAGTTGAAAGAAAAGCAGAATATTAGGCTTGCGTGACGTGTTTCATGGAATAAATCCTTTTTCGCCCGATATCATAATCTACTATTGCGTATGAATGCTTTTAAACACACAAAGACCTCCAACGGGTCCTTTGATAAAGTATCCGTTGACATGCCAGTTTTCCTCTGTTGCATTGTAAATATTGTAAATTGTGTAAATGGCGCCCATTAAAGGTTACAATGAAGGATCACGCTGTTCAACACAGCGCCCTAATGGCAGCCATTATTTGAGATGACGCCGACAACCGACGAGATTTTTCTTTGACGCACCATTACGGTCTACCAGGGTACCATTTTACCTCCTCCGACTCTTAATACCTTGGTATTTTATATACATTTTTTGGGTAAAATGAGATTAAACTGCATGCCCAGAACCTCTAATAATAGACCATATATACCACTGTCTGTCCCTCTTTAGGTAGAACAACAGAGACAGAGCACTTTATGAAGCGTTATCGAGCTCGATATGGTCCTACATGCTAAGAGGTGCTGAAATGCGTCTGCCGGAAGAATGGCGATAAGGCTCAGCTGCTATACAGGTTGTAATCGTTAAGTGTGACCAGGCGATTATTCCGCAACTATTACAGATATCAAAAAAAATTTAACTGATATCGAAAGTACGTTAAGTAAAGGATATATGAATATAATTTGCAATATTCCGCTAAACAATTCTTGTCGTGCTATTCAAAATGCAGACTCGTGCACCGCCCGCCCGCCCGCATAAAAACATGCAACAAGCAAGCAATACAAGCAAAGCAATCTTAAATAACAAGCAAGAAAACTTATCGACACGTGTTTCGCCTCTGAACGAGGCATCCTCGGGATGTGTTGCTAGCCCGGCTTCTCCGCAGCAACTGATGTGTTGCTCGCCCAGCCGCTCCGCAGCAACTGATGTTGTTCGCCCGACAGCTCAGCAGCTAGTGACGAGCCGCCGACCAAAACTCGCCTTTTATACACCGGCCTGACTAGTTGTTTGGTGGGGAAAGTACGTTACCTAATCAGTAAAATGACATCAATAACTTTTTGAAAATCAAACGAGAAGTATCCAAAATTTTTTTTACATTTAGTATGAGATTAATAGAAAGGTTTTTGTATCCTTATTTTAAAAGGTAATTAATATACACGTGTATCTACTTGAACATCATTATTATCGTATCATACGTAATCATAAAATGAGATTAAGGTAAAATGAGTACTAGACCACTTAAAATATGGAAACTAAAACCTTTCTACTAATCTCATACTAAATGTGTGGGAGTGTTTAGTGTAAAAATTTTGGATACTTCCCGTTTGACTAAAAAAAAATTATTGATTTCATTTTACTGCTTAGGTAACGTACTTTCGATATCATTTGAATTTTTCTTTATATCTGTAATAGTTACGGAATAATCGCCTGGTCACACTTATTACATCCTGTATAGCACGTAAAGACGTCAAATCGTCTGCAACAGTAAGGATTGTCACTAGAACATTTAATACTCGCAAACACCTCCGACACCCTCTCAAAAATGTAGTTCGTGATAATATGTATCGTATGATATGTGTTTTTCGATTGTAGGGATTTTCATTGGAACCCCAAATGTCGATGCCCATTACGGGGCTCGTTAGAGTTCCGTGGAATTTTGATGATCAAAACGATCGTTAGTTAGCTTTGGGAAATGTCCCAAGTACGAATTTCCCTTTGAGTGCCCTGATTTCTAAAAGGCTCGACGGCTCGCTACGGTAATATCCCGAATTTTATTAGATGGAAGAGGATTTAGTTGAATCGGTGTCGGAATGTTAGTTCTGTTTTCTCCTTCAAAGGAAAATAAAATCGAGCCAAAGTAAAATGCATGGGTCCGTACTTGGTGTACAGACCTTAAATTACAGTTATAAATATCGTTATTATAACGTTACAATTTAAACCATATATGGGCAACCGCCGGCCCGCGGGCCGCATTAAGGTTTTTAAGCGGCTCACGGCTAGGAACAATTTAAAATTAGACTAACATTTTACCGGAATGTCGCGATTTGTTGTTCTTTTTTGCCGATCAGAGTAAAGGAGCAAGTGAATGAAAGGTGAAATAAAAACTAATCAAATCAAATCAAAATATCTATTTTGTAACATAGATACATAAAGTATACTTTCTACAAGTCAAAGTTAATCTTTACAACAAATATCTCTAGAATAAAAAAAAAATTGTAATAATATGTATATACTAATAAGGGAAATACATACAAAAAATATTTAGGTTGGGCTACAAAAATGTAATTATACACCTACATACAATAGAGAAATCTAGGAATAAAAATATTATATATAAATGATGCAACGAACAAACAAGTTGATAAATAAATTGTGGTTTGGCCCGTGACTTCCCAAAGGTTTCCCATGCCTGATTTAAACAAATACATTTAAATAACGTTTCGATATCGCTATAAATATCTCGTTGTACCCCATTTTGATACATCATAACGTTATCATATCACTAACGAAACGAATCTATCAAAATTCTTTCAACGCCGCTTTAGCTGTCAAAGTTGCTGTGTAGGTCGAGCGAACGGGACTCGATTCGAATGAACACGCCGTGCAGGTCGAAATTTTTGCCTGTGATTAGGGTTGCCATCTCTAAAAACCAGAAAGCCGGACTTAGCCGCAAAAAAAGCCGGACTTAGCCGCAAAAAAACCGGACTTTTGAGTCTCAAGGCCGGCCGCACAAAAAAAAATTTTTTAAATAAAAAAATCGAATATCAATCCTTTCATTTACATACCATTTTTATTTATCAGAAACCGCCTTTAATGCTCTTTTTTTGTAAAAGATTTCGTTATATAACTTTTAACTCGTTATATGTCTTAAATTTTATTCCACAATTGAAAAGTAAGAAAATGAAACAGACAACGAAAACCAGACCGGCCGGACGCAGTGAAATTTGGCCGGACAAGAGGTCAAAAAGTCTAACACTAACCGGCTTTATCCGGACGGATGGCAACGCTATCCGTGATAGAAAGATTGTGTCCGGTCCATAGGTTGGGCTTCCTGTTGTACGTGTAATGAATAATGATCCCCAGTTATCCGTGAAGTGGATCCGTATATTATCCACAAAAAAGTGTGTTCATTAATTATAACCTGGGATTAACAAGTGCCCGGTCCGGTACCGCGTTGGTGACGTAGATTCCGCGTGTGGTGTGCCTGAATGCATTTTGTGCCCTTGATGCAACCGTCAGTGTCGGTCAAGGCGGTTTGTTAAACAAACTATCGAACGGAGAAAGAAATAATATTTGAGTTTGTGCCTGCTGAATGTCCACGCGCTGGTGAAGGGATCCCATCCTCCTTGTTCTTATCCCTGAACCGACCAGGCGTCCAGGAACCAAAGAAGGATAAAAAAGGGAACAATTTTCTTTACTGAACAAGTATTTTTATTATTTTGCAGCATGGGAAAGCACGGGTAAATTTGAATGGGGTGAGTTGGGTTGAGACCTGGATAGCTCAGTTGGTGGAGCAATCGCTCGGTAAACAAAAGTTCAGGCTCGAATCCTGGGTCAGAGATCCTCATCTCCACATTTACTTTTCTTCTGCGTTTCTTTACCGCAATGATATAATATTAATGCTAATAATCTTTTTTTACGGATTTACGAGTTTCTAACTCAAATACTATCGTTTTCATTTATAATCACAATTTATAATTGTTTTTAGGAACGAATTTCTAACGAAAATTAAAATTCTTTATTCTGTTTACATTCAATTTTCATTATGATGTAAATTCCTGTTCTGCTTGGAAATCCACTAACCGGGGATTCCATAATTTCCATTTTACAAATTCAACCTTACTAAAAGACATTTGAAAATTAACTCAATTTCTTTGAAGAATGTTTAAGTTCAGTAATAGCAAAACAGAAACCTAATTTATCCATAACAATGAATTTTTTTCGTCGTTCTACCAAAAAAGTAAACGTCTCTGTTTCAAGATTCATGGATCTAAGATAAGTTATTTTTAGCTGTTAAGCGGGGCTGATTGAGGTTTGCTTAAAGATTTTTTAATGAATCGAAGTATGAATATTTAAAAAACGGATTGGACTCACTTTTTTAACTGTGCAAGGAGGCACAGGTCGAGCTTTCGATGAGATTATGACTCGTCATCATCAGGACTCTTCGGGAGTACTTTCGCGCACGGCGGTCAGTCGAGTACTAAACTTCTGATGATGATGAGTCATAATCTCATCGAAAACTCGACCTGTGCCTCCTTGCATAGTTAAAAAACTGAGTCCTATCCGTTTTTTAATATTCATGATGACAACTCACTCTAATTTTAATGAATCGAAGTATATTTTGTTTTTTTGGTTCCGACAATGACTGTTTAATGTCTTGAAAATGTGTTTTTTTATTTAATATTAACCTTTTGATACAATGCTCTATACATTGTTGTAATTAAATCATAAAAAAATATAGTCTTTAACGGAACCCTCGGTGGGCGAGTCCGACTCGCACTTGTCCGGTTTTTTATAGTAGTTTGCTTTGCTAGGGCTGCCAAATTGTTTGAACAGAGTATTCATTTGTGTATTTTTGAGAAGGTAATAATAATAATTTTGATCACTCTCTGGTATACTCGAAGCTTTAGCTTTTCAAATCATTAGTTTGAAATTAAAATACAGAAAAAATCAACAATTGAAAGGTTTTGTCTTATTTATTATTTATCTATTTATTACTTATTATAAAAACTAGCGATTATTTTAATAACAATAGTAAAAAAAAAAAATTAACACTAGCTAGTCTTTTAAAGTTTAGCAGAGAAATGTGTTTTGTTAAACTTAAATTATTATTATTACCTTCTCAAAAATACACAAATTAATACTCTGTTCAAACAATTTGGCAGCCCTAGCAAAGCAAACTACTATAAAAAACCGGACAAGTGCGAGTCGGACTCGCCCACCGAGGGTTCCGTTAAAGACTGTATTTTTTATGATTTAATTACAAATGTATAGTTTTCAGATTTTTCCCTTTACTTGTAGTATAAGACGGTATTACTTGCCAAATTTCGTATTTCTAGGTCAACGGACAACATCCTATGAATTTTGATTCCCTGGAGAGTGTCGAAATATACGGTTTAGGGCATAAACGACCGTATCTTTTTTTACGTTCACTTAAAAGTTTGATTTTTTCACAGCTTCAAGGGACTGTAGTCTTGAGTATATGGTTTTAATTTCAACTCGTTACCTTCACGCGTTCCCGATCTTGACAGACGGATGGACCAGACAGACGGATGGACCAGACAGACGGACAACAAAGTGATCCTATAAGGGCTCCGTTTTTTTCTTTTGCGGTACGGAACACTAAAAAGAAAGGAAATCACGTTTAATTTTTGTTTTAGATATCTTAATTTGTTGTTTCTTTATTCATATCAATAAAATATACGATAATTCATCATCCATCCACCCTGGAGGATGGAGTACCGCCAAGAGTGGCGTAGTCTTGTAAAGGCCTATTTAAAGCTGTGGACAAACACAGGCTGATAGATGGGTGAATACCAAAATTATTAAATATATATTTTTATAATAAATAAACTAGCCTTTGCCCGAGGCTCCGCCCGCGTTTATTCAAATTCAGTTTGCTCCGTTTTCGACAAATCCAAATCCGTTAAGTGGTCCTAGAGTTAATACGGAACATACATAGAGACAGAACAAAATTCTAAAATGATAGTTTTGGCTTCAGTGCTATACTAAATAAACCATTTCATTGAAAATTTTGTTAAGGCGCCTAGGGACGCCACCGTTTTAGTACAAGTTTAATAATCCGTTTCTCTGTTGTTTCTCGTAATAGACCAAACTATATGACCTCCATCATCTGGTGCTGGTATTTTAAAAGGCACCATTTTGCCAAAATTTTGAATATTAATTTTGTTTTAAAGATATTAAGCTGGACAGATTTACATACAAAGTTGTTTTCTTGCCTCAGAGTGTACATATATAAAAATTTAAGATTTCAGCCACATAGCGACTTTGTAAATGCCTGTATTAAACTATTGAGGTCTATACCTTTAGTCTATAATGAAAAACAACAAAGAAACGGGTTATCAAATGTTGTATTAAAACGGTGGCGTGCCTAGGCGCCTTAACAAAATTTTCAATGAAATGGTTTATTTAGTATAGCACTGAAGCCAAAACTATCATTTTAGAATTTTGTTCTGTCTGTCTGTATTCTATATATTTAATGTACAGATACGACTATTTTACAACTTTATTATTTAGTGTAGTCATATTTCGCAGCAGGTTCTATACTTAGCTTGCAAAATTAGAAGCCAATTGTTGGACGATACTTTAGATAAAATGTTATTTTCAAAATAGTGATGACGCTAAAGTTTCTATTAGTTTCATAATGTGGTTATAATTTTTCTTAACAATATTTATGGGCACTTAGATAGTTCCAAAAAAAAACAATTATGTATAATTTAATTACTAACTATTTATGGCTCATGAAGACTGACTGATTGATATGGGTCTAGATACGCGGCGGCGTGTCCAGAGCCGAACTCTATTAACACGTTCCAAGTTATATATATTCAGTAACAAGAACCCTATCAAACTTTCTTTTATTATTACAATTATGACTGTAGGAACCTCCATAAGCCATGGCACCTAATTTGATCTCGATATTTTTTTTGGCAATGCCAATAATCCGCACTGCCTTTGTTCTGAACTCGGCCCCTTTTTCACATTGAACTAATTAACGTCAATTTGTCACTGCCATTTGGATATATCATAAGT
The DNA here is from genome assembly GCA_910592155.1 of Ypsolopha scabrella. Classification (NCBI taxonomy): domain Eukaryota; kingdom Metazoa; phylum Arthropoda; class Insecta; order Lepidoptera; family Ypsolophidae; genus Ypsolopha; species Ypsolopha scabrella. Next base: position 5,674,199 of record OU342972.1, on the reverse strand, counting down.
TAATCTAAATGTTTAAATGACACATTGTGTTTTTTGTTATCTTCCTACAAATAATTCTAGGGTAGATCATGTATCGTTAACTGATCAAATTCCAGAACAAGAAAAATTTTTTTGCTCAAGTATTTTTTTCACTTCCCAGTAAAAAGTGGTTTAATCAGCTGACTAATTTCTATGGAAAGGTAAAAAAAAAGTACGCGCAAAAAATTCATTTCTCTTAGTAATGTGGTCTATTAGGGTTACACTGTCATCTGTTACATTTTTTTCACTTTGAATTGTAGGACCTTCTATACATATATATTTTTACATATTTTATACATATATAGAGAGAGGATGACTGAAAGTAGAGTGACGAAAGAAATGTATGCTACACAAGTGGAGGGTAAAGCTCGACCGAGCCGCCCTAGAAGGACGTATGCCGACCAAATAGGCGACACTGAAGAAGGGCAAAGTAAAAAGTATCCGGAATAGAAGAGCTTGTATGACTATATCGATGGATGTAGACGAAGCAAAAGGAACGACCGTAGCAGATGGAAATCTGTAGTCTCTGCCTACCCCTCTGGGAGACAGGCTTGAGTACATGTGTGTGGGTGTAATCTATTTTTGTGAAAAATTTAAAGATATATCAATCTGAATCGTCACATCAGTATCGCGAGATCTCGCCATGGCTAGAGTCCTGCAGAAGCGCATCTTCCTCTAAACGCATGTAAAACAATCTCTTAGCCAGTTGTTTACTGAAATTGTTTGCTAAAGTATTGTATAGTAAAAACCGTCGATAACTCGTGTCCATCATGAAACTGCGAATAATTTTTTGATTGTTTTTCCAATAACACAAATTGCTTTGTGTATTGTATCCATTTGCCCATGAACAGTGACTGCTATAGCAAAACAGACATATTGAAATGAGATTATTCTATAAATGCCTGGCTAAATTCGCCGGCGGGTTTCTGCTTTTCTTTTTTTATGCCTGACTGGACTACTTATCTACTCTAATAAATTACTGTGTTTAATTTATTAGATTACAGATGACGATATTTAAGTAAGGTGTGAAAGAGTTTGTGGTACCATATTGTAAGATTGTAAAATCCGATTGATTATAATTTCACGGTAGGTTTTTCAGGGTGGTTTATAAACTTACCTAACCGAATGAAATTATAAACTATCGGATTTACAATGTCACGCTGACATGTACAAATTATGTACCTTTCTTCCTACTAGTTCTGTGTCTGAGTGGTGGCCATATCGTAGAATTGACGTAGTATTGAATAGTTACGCCCTGAACTTAGTTGCTGCGCTCATGACAATCGCCCTTCAGTTCATTTATGCCGTTATGAAGTAAACAGGTGTCCTTAAATGAAAGAACAAATTCTACTGCGGAAAATGATTAATATTGTAACATTTACTTACAATTCTTTTAAATCTACTGGTAATTTTGTATTGACACGGAAGGTCGATTTTTTTATTTTATATTTGTTTCAGCAATGAAAAGTCCTACGTGTGCTAGTTCCACAGTGTTTATTTCTCCTGTTAGCGACCGGTTTCAAGACTTCTTGGCAACAAAAATTCAAACACATCAAATAAATGTTTTTTTAATTTGCCTGAAGATGTTTTTAAACGAAACCGGTCGCAAACAGAGGAGAAATAAACACTGTGGAACTAGTATAAGTAAGACTTATACTCGTTGCTTTAATGGAGTTCCATCAAGAACCATCAATCAAATCTATTAATTATTATATTTGTTTCTTTGAGAACGCTGTTCTGTATGATCACTTTCTTTTGTAGTTTAGTTCAAGTTACCTCTCCATTTACACTCGGTATAACTTTGTCTCGGCGTTTTTTTGCATCCAAACTACGGCGTAGTGGGTCTACGAAGCTGTGGGTTGTAGCACTCGCTACGCCGTTAATATCCCAGCAGCGCTACGGTCATTTATTAAAATGAACAAACAACTTGCTGCATTGCACCGAATAATGTGAAAGAAGTGACATCACGTGTGTCGGAATGACGCTTGCCCAACGTCCCGTATATTTGCTGTAATTTCAAATGCCCTCTCTAGTAATTTGATTCATGTTACATAATACGCAAATTACTCAATAAAAATTAGGTCATTTCTATGAACGATATTTTAATTTTTTTTTTCAATCCCTTTCATCTTTAGTATCCTAAGTCAGAAGCTCAAACTGTCTTGCGGGAGGAGTATTTTTCGCAAATGGCACATACTCATAAAGTAGGGATGTAACGAATACATCGAATATTGTTTTATTTACGAATATTCGTATTCGCCGAATACTGTTACGACTATTCGTGTAGAAATGGTATTTTCATTTCATTAACTTGTCGACGGAAACAGAACGCATCGCTTTGACACGTCGTCGTTTCTCTGTGGTGTCCGAGGATATGACTACGAGGTGACCGTATCCTTTCTATATTAGTATAACCCAACTAATTGAAGAAGTTCATAGAAATATTATGCGGTAGTTGGTTGAAGGGGATTACAACACAATCATGATTTATGCTATGCTTTATGCTATAAGCTTTCATTCACTTCCTAAAGTAAAAGTTAATCTCAGTGTACTCGTAAATCACGAAATAAAGAATATCTGATATTCTTTAAAACTATTTCTTTGAGAAAACTAGCCTGTCGTTGATTTTAATTATTAGGATAAGGTAAAGATATTTTTTAATCAACACGATGAACAAAACACTTGTACTTGTTTCACAATACTGTAGTATGTTAATCCCAACCGGTTTCGGTATTAGGTACACCATTATCAAGGGTTTTAATAACTAATTATAACACATTTTAATTGTACATTGGTTCGACGTGCAAACAATGAAATTAATTTTTTATCAAAATTGTTTATTATTCGTATTCAACGAATACAAATTTGATATTCGTATTCGCTAAAGTACTATTCGTTGCATTCCTATCGTAAATAGACAGATTAGTTTTATGAAATAAATAAGAATATATTTTTTTTATGTTTTTCCTGGGCATTAATTTGTTTTTTAGGTTCTTGATCCCTTACAATCCAGAAAAAAGTGTATAACAATAATAATTTGCCTACTTCTCTAAAACTGTAGGAAAATTTACCTTCCAATATTCTGAATCACAATAAAAATGCAACCGTAATCTAAAAACAATAAAACACAACTCTCGTTAACCGCGAGCACAATACAACGACTCGTTTTCTAAATTGAACTCAAATGAAAATGAAATAAAGTGTAAAATGGTCTAACACAGAAAAGCCTCAGATTGCGGCCAAGTCTTTGAGATAAGCTGCTGCTCTAATAGGAACTACTTTGACCTGAACTTCGTTCATAGAAATTTCTACCTTGACTTTTGCTAATTTAAGTCCATTTTACCTTGTTGAGCTTTCCGTGGAAATATTGAGTGGAACGCCTAAAGCCGCGTTTTCACTATACGAGTACTCTCGGACCGAGTGTGCTCACACGAGCTTAATCGTATAGGAGACCACTTGAATTCGGTTTTCACAGTAAAAATATTTTCACAGTCCAAGTAACATTTTTTGTCTTCTCCAACCAAGATGACAACTACTAATATGCTCCTGTGAGGTATGAAAATTGTTGCAGACATGTTAATGGCTGAAGTGCAAAATCATGAAGTGGAAAGAAATTAAAGAAAGAGAAATGAAATGAAGTGTAAAATGGTCTAACACAGAAAAGCCTCAGATTGCGGCCAAGTCTTTGAGATAAGCTGCTGCTCTAATAGGAACTACTTTGACCTGAACTTCGTTCATAGAAATTTCTACCTTGACTTTTGCTAATTTAAGTCCATTTTACCTTGTTGAGCTTTCCGTGGAAATATTGAGTGGAACGCCTAAAGCCGCGTTTTCACTATACGAGTACTCTCGGACCGAGTGTGCTCACACGAGCTTAATCGTATAGGAGACCACTTGAATTCGGTTTTCACAGTAAAAATATTTTCACAGTCCAAGTAACATTTTTTGTCTTCTCCAACCAAGATGACAACTACTAATATGCTCCTGTGAGGTATGAAAATTGTTGCAGACATGTTAATGGCTGAAGTGCAAAATCATGAAGTGGAAAGAAATTAAAGAAAGAGAAATGAAATAAAGTGTAAAATGGTCTAACACAGAAAAGCCTCAGATTGCGGCCAAGTCTTTGAGATAAGCTGCTGCTCTAATAGGAACTACTTTGACCTGAACTTCGTTCATAGAAATTTCTACCTTGACTTTTGCTAATTTAAGTCCATTTTACCTTGTTGAGCTTTCCGTGGAAATATTGAGTGGAACGCCTAAAGCCGCGTTTTCACTATACGAGTACTCTTGGACCGAGTTCGCTCGAATGCCTACTCGGACGCTACTCGTACGGTTTAAGGCGAGGCATTGATAAACTTTTGATTTCAAATCGGCGCCATAGGGGAGTGGAGTGTATGGACTTACTCCATACAAATATGCGCTCACGAACTAGCTTATGCCATAAGGTCGTATGCAGCAAAACAGTATTTTTCATTTAAAATGACAACTATAAGTAATTTAGTAACTCCAATCGGCCATATTGATGTGTATTTTTAGACTAATTTAAATAAAAAACTTAGAGGCTTCATTCGCTCCCGTTTGTCAGTAAAATAGAAATCTCTGTTTTAAAAGAGGTTTTCTAAATATTTTTTCTCTGCTTAGAAAATTAATTAATCAACTAAATCTTCGGGCAAAATTATGCCAAAGAAATCCTGAATAAATTGGTTATAAACATATGTTTTTTTATTGCTGAGAAAAATGGAGATCCATGTCGCCAAATTTTCGTGGCATCGCCTTAAACACGTCATCCGAGCGCATTAGGGGGACTCGGGCTGGGCTCTATTTTTACGAGCTAACTCTGATAATTTTATAAAAGCAAAATGGCGTCAACTAAGAAAGCGGAAGTCAAGAACAAGTGGAGTGAACATGAAACTTAAAACATAAATCATTACGGTGTCTTTATTTTCTTCTTCGACTTCTCAAATAAAATTATATGTAGCAACCAGTTGGTCACGTCTTAAAATCCATTTTCGGGTCCAAATTTTTCTCTTTCTTTAATTTCTTTCCACTTCATGATTTTGCACTTCAGCCATTAACATGTCTGCAACAATTTTCATACCTCACAGGAGCATATTAGTAGTTGTCATCTTGGTTGGAGAAGACAAAAAATGTTACTTGGACTGTGAAAATATTTTTACTGTGAAAACCGAATTCAAGTGGTCTCCTATACGATTAAGCTCGTGTGAGCACACTCGGTCCGAGAGTACTCGTATAGTGAAAACCCAGCTTAAAGGCGCAGAATGTGTTTCGAACCGTATTTTTGTGCGCAGAAAGTTGATTTTTGGTTGCTTAGACCTTGTTTTGCACGATAGTGCGTAGTATGCAGACTGTGTGGAACACAAGAATCTTATAAGAACACTATGAATACGGAAGTTATTTTGTATTTGAGGTATTTCAGGTGTATTTCTACAGCTTTATTACGAAAATTGACAACTTTTGTCTGAGTTGTCTCATCTCATTTGACGAAGGTTCTAAGGTACCAAGTATCATTGTGTTATATATAATTAAAAATTATAATATAACGTTAACGAACCTAAATCACACTAATATTATAAATGCGAAAGTTTGTGTGTGTGTGTGTGTGTGTGTGTGTATGTTACTCTTTTACGCTGAAACGGCTGGACGGATTTGAATGAAATTTAGAATGGATATAGCTTATACCCTATATTAACACATAGGCTACTTTTTATCCCGAAAAAAGGATATCGTTAAACCAAAGAGCCGCGGGCAAAAGCTAGTTTAAAATATAAGTAGAGCAACTCAGAGTTAATTCGGCAGAAGACAAAAAGCTATAAATTACCTAAATATCCCGAATTCAGTCAGTGTACGGAAATGGCGGAAATAAGCGAAGTTAATCTACGATATCTGTCCAGTTGGCGGAATATGGGACACAAAATGAGAGTCGTGTTAAAATGTTGTGCTGAGTATTTCAAAATTAATGAATGTTTTTTTTCTTTCAGGTAAGTTATTTTACGGAGCTTGAGAAAAGTGGCGGTTCTTATTCTTGAGAACTAGCGGGTTATTTATTCAAGTAAGTATTTTGTAGTCATTATAATATTGTGATAGAAATCTTCACTGATATTTTTTTAAATGTAATCTCGTTTCTTACTGTTAAATCTACTTACATTGATAAAACTAACAAGTTAGTCTAATCACTAGACTCGAGTGCATATCCAAAAATTGCTTTGCTATGTTATTTGTTATATTATAATATATATACGTATATGATGGGCACAAACCATAATTCGAATGATACAATTATCAAATTTATGTTGCTTTTTGCAATTCAAATTCGATTAATTAATTTATTTAAGGTTAGTTGGTAAAAAATACTAAATAGTATTCAATATAAAAATGTAATCGTGTGCAATAAAGAATTAATTGAAATCTAAAACTCAAATTGTTAAATCTTGATTATGAACTCAAAAATAGTGCATAATGAGTTTTTTTACTTATTTCTCTAATACGGCAAAAAAATATTATAGTATAGTTTTCATAAGAAGGTAATGAAATAAAATCCGGCCAAGTGCGAGTTGGACTCGCGCACGAAGGGTTCCGTACCATTATCTATAAAAACGGCAAAAAAATCTTGTCTGTTGTATGGGAGTGTGCAGGTCCGACTCGCACTTGGCCGGTCTTAGTATTTGTTGTTATAGCGGCAACAGAAATACATCATCTGTGAAAATTTCAAATGTCTTACTATCACGATTCATGCATTATCTATAAAAACGGCAAAAAAATCATGTCTGTTGTATGGGAGTGTGCAGGTCCGACTCGCACTTGGCCGGTTTTAGTATTTGTTATTATAGCGGCAACAGAAATACATCATCTGTGAAAATTTCAACTGTCTTACTATCACGATTCATGCATTATCTATAAAAACGGCAAAAAAATCATGTCTGTTGTATGGGAGTGCGCAGGTCCGACTCGCACTTGGTTAGTTTTAGTATTTGTTGTTATAGTGGCAACAGAAATACACTATTTGTGAAAATTCATGAGATACAGCCTGGTGACAGACAGACAGACGGACAGCAGTCTTAGTAATAGGGTCCCGTTGGGTACCCTTTGGGTACAGAACCCTAAAAATAAAATAAACACTTTAGTTCAAGAAAACACATGTATATTTTTTGCAAGCGAAGCTGTGAGCATTAGATAGTATTATAATTATTTGTTCTCCAGATTAAGAAACACTGGTCTAGTGGATCCAACCAAGTTTCTGAACTTGAATTATGCATTCCGACATTGGAGTTTGACACTACTGCTAGAAATGCACAATTGAACCAACGCGTGAAGGTAAAGTTGTACCTCGAAACTTTACTGGTAACATTCTGTACTGACATCCGCATTTGACTCGTGTACAGAATTAGAAATCGGTTATCTCTGGCAGGTCTTACTTCCTATAATCAAATAGACATAAGACATTTATATTTTTATAAATTATTATTACGAGTCACGTAAGGATGTCACATAATATCAAAATGTATTAAATAAAATTAAAATATGTCCTAAAATCGGGCAAAAACAGGGTTCGGCATTCAGACTTAAGATGATGGTAAATATTGAAATTTATGAAAAAAAATAATACCATAAGCTACTCTATAGGTGGCAGTAGAGCTGATGCCGGGCTCGACTGTGTTGGTACCACCATCTTACTCGCAAATCCTCCCGAAGTTATTCGGGAGAGAGTAAGAGACAGCTCTCAGGCAAAACCAGGCAGCCCACAATTGCCTGGGACCGATGGATGGCGGTATATCCATCCCCAATTGCAAGGCATTATATAAAACAGACTGGTGACGGGCAGCGGCGTCACTGGTGCAAGGGTTTCGGCACCGCGCTCACCAACCCGCCTGCCCAGCGTGTGTGAGTATGGGCATTTCTTCCAGGAGGACCGCCAAGAGTGGTGAAATCCTGGAAAGGCCTATATCCAGCAGTGGACGAAACAGGCTGGTGGATGGAAGTACTCTATTAGATGAAGTAAGAGACCATTCAAAATACTGTATACATATGCAGTTAATTCAGAAAAATCTGGAATATCAGGAATTTGAAGAAAAACTCTCGAAAACATTAGAGATAGTGTACTATTTGAAAGAAATAAAATCAGCCTTTTAACTCGAAAAAAGTTGTTCACTTTTACGTTAAATATACATTATACGTTTTAATAGACCCTAAGCAACGATGTTTCAAGTTAAGTTGGACCCTCATAACTGCACGTGGAATTAGTTTGTGTATCAAACGGTATGTACCCTTAAGGCACGAGTCAAATTCGCACTTGACTAGTTTATTTTCACGTATAACCAACCCCAGTAAACCAGTCAAGCAGCGTCTTTTTTCCGACTTGATTCACATAATATTGAGATTTAGAAGTCAATTTAATTTTTATTAAAATATAAGCTATCTTGCACAGCAATGGTGTAGCTTTCGGTCAGTGAAAGAAATTTTAGAATCGGTTATGTAGCTCCAGAGATTACATACAAACAAACAAATAATACATTTTACCTTTTTATATTAAGTAGGTACCTATAATAATAACTTATGATTATATTGAATTATCTTCATTCTTCATTGCACTTACTTGCGTGTTATTGTAATCTCTTAGCCTTTCGAACAACGTGTATTCACATTCACAAACACGGCAACGTTAATACTTTGATCTTTTTATTTAATTACATAAGGGTTGGTTCAGTTTTTGCCTAGTGGCGCCATCTCTTAGAAGGTGCTCACAACTTGTCGGGGTCGCGTAGTCGTGTTCTCTACACTCTGGCAGCGTGGCAACAGGGAAGCGAAGTGAGTGGTTAGTGAAAGGTACTTTTCTAAAAGGCTTTGTAGTTCTTGACGTTTCTATCAGATGGCGTTACTGTTACTTTTTTTAAGGCCAAGTGCGAAATGGGCGTACAATACTGTTATGGTTATGAATTTATGAAAATGACTTAATTACAAGTCTCATAAAAACTAGTCCTCTAATACATCTGCATAAATAAATAAAATATACTAGGCAATACTAGATAATATATTAGGCATACTTTTAGGTTAATAAGTGTATGTAGATTTATCTTATTTATAAACATATTGTACTGGAATTAATTTTCAGCGCCAATTTGTACATATTTTCTCCATTTGTGTTTTGGTTGACTGGAAGAAATTTCTTTTAGAAATAAGTCCGCCTTTGCCATGTACTTTCAACATTGTGAATTTTATTTATCCGTGTTTTTTGTGCAATAAAGTGTTTATTATTATTATTATTATATACTTTATTTATTTGTCTTTAAAAATGGGCTAGCATACAAATATACAGATGATAAAAAACAGACAAAAGGGTCTAGCTCGGCATACAGTTAGCTGACACGCCTGCAGACAACCGCCGATTTTCAGCTTATATGATAGATGAAACACACGATTAAAGTAAGTAAAATAACTACTTACAATTAAATTTATCTAAAAAAGCAAAAAAAAATACTTAAATAAAAGGAGAAAAGCTACAAAATCAAAAGTACTCGAAAAACAAATTTTTAGATGGAACACTCACGGTTTGAAAGAGGGCTTTAAGAGTAGCCATTTGCTACATTTAACGCGGAAAGAGCCTTATAACTTGACATAATATAAAAGAATACTTAATTAATTATATTACTTAATTTATCAACGCCTAGACTCTTGACCAAACCTAGGAACTTCAAATTTGGACTAGTTTCCTTGAACGACGTAGAATTCTAACGAATTTTAAGAAATTCCCACAGGATCAAGAGCAACGGTATTCACGAGAGAAACAGGATGGAACAAAAAATAGACACTGCAAAGATTTTCTTTAAAAAAAATGTTTTTTCCGTGTCCATCTCCACTCAAGATGGCGACAAAAAGCCTCTTTTGCGTATATTTATCCTTCAATTTAGTGAAGTGGGTACGTTTAACATTTCTCTCCAAAATTCAGATGCAAATTTTATTTTCGCATCCCGCCATTTTTGCGCATGTAAAGTGTTTCAGCCCTTGTTCCGGCTAAGTAGAATAAATTACACGGCTGTTTACCTCGGCCGCCATTTTGAATGCGTCGCTTTTGGCGGGACCCTAGTACTAAGCTTCTGCTGTCTATCTGTCTGTCCGTCCGTTCGTCAGACAGCTGTCTCATAGGTGGCCAATAACAGAATTCGTGTTACTATGATATGGCCTTTAACACAGCAAATAATAAAAAAAATACACCCATCTTACAAAAAAAACTTTTAAAATGCAATTTTTTGAGGTTATTTGTTTCGGCTCTATCTTAAACACGGTAATACATACAACTTTTACGATGGTCGTGTACAAGGCAAAAAGTGCTCCTCGCTTTTTTGTGATTTAAAAATAGTTTACTCGTCATTTATGAAGTGTTTTATTAAAATAATTGAAATATACTTATGAACTTACACTACACCGACTGAATCGCAGTGAATTACGACTTAAGTTCGCTAAAAACCAGTATTATAGATAGTGAGAGAATTAATTAAAAAGTGAAAAATATAGTGGGTGCTTGTGTAAGATACAAACATCATTATCTACCCACCTCCAGTCACTTATTTCCCTACATCATTCCCCAACAACAGAGCGAAAATTTCGCACTCTGTCACAACACACAAATAGCCTAATGGTTAGTAGCAGTGATCAGGATTAGTGTCAACCAGAAACCCCGAGATCGATTCCCAGACACCGAATATCTTTTTGCAATTTTTTTTTTTTTTCTGCCGAACTTGAAATTTTCTCCGTGGTCCCCCTATCTAACGTCGGTATCTCGAGGAATCAGTTGCGATCAACAAAATAATACTGTTCTCCAAATGAATCCCAAGTCGGCTCTGTGCGCATGCTGCAACTTGGCTATCAACAGCGAAGGAGCAGTTAAGTGCACTGCACAAAACTGCAATAAAACATTCCACAGAAACTGTATTACTCAAGCTGGTACAGTCACTAGAAAATACATATGCCCATCCTGCGCGGCTAAGATTCGCAAGGAAGACGGAACACCTGTAAAATCCGGGACAGCTGAGGCCCCTGGTGGTAAAGAGAGCAAGGTTCCTACGCCCAACCCAACCCATACAGTTAACATAAACAAAAACTTCGAAGAACTTACATTCTCCATATCTAAATTGACGTCGGAGTTTAGGGAGTTTAAGGAAGAGTTAAAGAAGGCCAGAGAAGAAATACAAGGATGTAGAGATGAGATAAAGGAGTTTAACAACCGTGTCGGTAGCCTGGAACAGAGAGTTGATTCACTAGCAGGAATAGAGCTGGAACTTCGTGAGCGTATCGATACACTTGAAGAACAGATCGAATTTCGAGAACAAGAAAGCATAAGCAGGGAAGTAGAAATTTCTGGCATTCCGGAAAAAAACACAGAAAATTTGATCCACATAGCCAGGATCATTGGAACAAAGATTGGAGTTAAAATTGACGAAAGAGATATTGATTCTGTCAGACGTGTTGGAAGGAAAAGAACTGACACCTCAGCCCCAAGAATCACAGTCATTGGTCTTACTCGAAAAATTAAAAAAGACGAAGTAATAAAAGCAGCCAGATCTCGTCGTGGCATTAAAAGCTCAGATTTGGACTTTAAAGAAGATAACCTGATTTTCGTAAACGAGAGACTCACAAAGAGGAGACGGTTCCTTTTCCGCAAGGCAAGAGAGCTGAAAGCAAGTAACAACTTCAAGTGGTGCTGGACGCGCGCGGGAGAGAACCGATAATTCCCAAGTTGAAAGAATACTGAGCGAGACAGACCTCGAACGAGTTTTCAGCAACTCTCGTGCGGAGAAAGTGCCTACTACCGAAGTTTCTTCATAAACGTTACCAATTAACAATTAGAACACTTCCTTGTATTTTTTGCCGCATTAAGTATTTCAGCCTTTAACCTTTAATAAGAAACTTTCGTTTTTCCTGCGTTAATTGTGTTAGTTCTGTTTGTTTTTACGTTTTTTTTTTATTTTATTTATTTTAATTGCATCAAGTGTTCTAGTTTTTTTTTTTTTTCATTTTTATTTTATATTGTCTTTATATTAGCTAAAATAACTAATTAGGATAAAACTAAACTTTCTTTTGTACACGTAAACGTTAACACACCTATTACCGTAACATTAGTTACTTACTACATTCATAAATCCTATCCAAACCCAAATACTTATTGCTATCTACTGTATGAACAAGAATGACATAACGTTTTTGAACAATGAGGTGGACAAGTTGCAACCATTTGTTAACTACGAAGTTCAATTAGTAGAGGAGTGTAAAAAATACATTAAAGAGCACGATGGTCTTAAAATCATAAACTTTAATATACGAAGCATAAAAGAAAATTTTGACGACTTTCTTGGCTTACTTAAACGAATTGATATACCAATAGACATAATAGTTTTGACCGAGTGTTGGCTACACACTAATTCCTATACACCTAGATATATTCAAGGATATAAGCTGTACACATCGACAGTTCACAAGTTCCATAGCGATGGAGTCGCTATATACGTAAAGAATTACTTAGAAGCAACAGTGGAAGAAATCACAATTGAAGATGCAAATGCATTGAATCTAAAAATTAACAATGACACAATTATTTTGTGTATATACCGATCCCCATCGGAGAAGAATATTACCAAATTCATATCTTCCCTTTCCATTGAACTCGACAAGGCAAAAAAAATAAACAACGTTTTTTTAATTGGAGATATAAATATCAATATTGCGGACGATGGTACCGACGAGAGAGCAGCTACGTACGAGGGGCTTCTTGCTCTGCACGGGTTATTTGCTACGTCTCGCATTCCAACCAGACTTAAAGCATGCTTAGACCATGTCATCGCGAAAACAAAAAATCAAACTTGTACACTTTCCTGTAATTGTGCCACTACAGACCATAAACTAGTATTGACCTGCCTACATGGCAAGAGACAAAAACGTATTAAACCATCAACAGAAAAAGTTACAATCGATTATAAATCAATCAACAACCACCTTCACAATTCTGACTGGACCGATATACTTAACGAAACAGACGTCAATGTAGTGACTGATTTACTTGTATTAAAATTGCAAACTATTTTAAAAGAAAGTACAAAAATTCGTAAATGTTCTCACAGACTACTTACATTAGCTCCATGGATTACTGAATCCCTCCTGAAATGTATTATTAAACGAGACAAAATGCATATAGAAGTGAGAAAAAACCCCAACAACTTTGACCTGAAAACAAAATACAACCGGTATCGTAACGTATGCAAACATGCAACCAAGGTAGCTCGAGACATATATTACGGGCAAAAGCTATTAGACAATAAATTCAACCTAAAGCGTACCTGGAACATTATAAAGGAAGCAACTGACACCACAAACCAAAAAAAAACAACAAAACTCCAAACAAGCAATCTAAATAGTTACAATAGTTACTTCGCAAACATCGGTAAAGACTTGAGTGCAACTATACTTGGCAAAATTAATAAAACAGAAGACGAGCTTCTTCAATCGGATACGACTAAAAGTAAAAGTGGCCCTCTTGGAAACTCACTTTTTCTACTGCCCACAGATGAAACTGAGGTGAAACGAATCGTAACTAAACTAAAATCAGGAAGGGCCCCAGGTTGGGACGGCATTAACAACGAGTTTCTGAAAAAAACCATAGTCCACATTGTCATCCCCCTGACTCACATTATTAATCTTAGTATAGGCAGTGGTACCTATCCCACATCCTTTAAAAAAGGTGTTGTTTGTCCAATTTTTAAGAATGGCCCAGAAACAGACATTTCTAACTACCGCCCCATAACCTTGCTACCCTCGATGTCCAAAGTCCTGGAGAAAATAATTAAAGTACGTGTTACAGATTTTCTTGTTAAAAACTCACTAATATCCAATAATCAATATGGATTCCAAACAAAAAAATCTACAGGTCATGCCGTTGACAGTTTAACAGAATTTGTTAATAATCACCTTGATCAGGGTAGACACTGTGTTGGGGTGTTTCTAGATCTCGCTAAAGCGTTCGACACAGTGTCTCTACCAATACTTTTAAAAAAACTAGAAGGAATTGGCATCAGAGGACTGACTCTAAAATGGTTCGAAAGTTATCTGCTGGGCAGGAAACAAGTTGTAAAAATCTCTGTTAATACAAGCACAGAATCAAACATTGAGTTTGGTGTTCCCCAGGGCAGCGTTCTCGGGCCGACCCTGTTTCTCGTGTATATTGATCCCTTAGCACAGCTTGAAACGAACGGTAAAACCATTTGTTTTGCAGATGACACTGTACTCCTGTTTGCGGACGATTCCTGGGAGAGCACTTATTCAAAGGCAAATAAAGGGCTTTCTTTAGTAAAGGAATGGTTAAACCACAACTTGCTTACCTTGAATACTCAGAAGACTAAATATATCAGCTTCATAATAACGCGTCACTCAGAGCCTCCAAAGAATCTTGTCATAAAAGCCCATGAATGTCAATCGACATGTTACCAAATTACCTGTCCCTGTCAAGAACTCCAAAGAGTTAACTACATGCGCTATCTTGGAGTTAACATCGACGAACATTTAAATTGGGCACCTCACATTGCCCAACTTTCAGGTAGAGTGAGAAAGTTAATGTACTTCTTCAAAAAAGCCAGGAATCTGATGGGGAGGAATCTATTAAGAGTATTGTACTTTGCCCTGTGCCAGAGCTTATTAAACTACTGCATAACATCCTGGGGTGGAGCAGCTAAAAGCCATTTCATCGCTTTAGAACGAGCTCAAAGAATGGTATTGAAAGTGATGCTTCAGAAACCGTTTACTTATGACACTACTCAATTATTCCAGGAAACCAAACTCTTGACCGTCAGAAAACTTTTTATCATGGAGATAATCACTAAGCCAAGTAATATCTCAGTTCTAAAACACAATAATGAAAGGTCAAACAGAAGAGCTGGCGAGTGGGAAGTTCCCCTCATGAAGACATCTTTTGGCCAACGACATAAAGTTTTCTTGGCCCCATACATACACAACAAATTAAATAAAACTCTTCGTCTCACAAAACTTAAAGGAACAACCCTGAAAAAGACCCTTTTACAACACCTGCTTACCCTTGACTATAACTCTTGCGAAAACCTCCTCCAAATTATAAAGTAGATAGTTGTTTTGTCTTAAAGTTAATCCCTAAAATTTGGTTTATTCTCGTTTTATTCATTTACTATAACCTTCTTTATTATTATTATTTTTTGAACCACTAACAAACTATGTCCTTGTCTTTTATTACTATATCATATTTTAGTCATATTTATAGTAAACGACTAATAACTTCATTTAACCATGTTAAACACGTCAACTTAGTCCTAAAACTGCATTACACTCACCACTAATATCACTCGATAAATAAGAATACTTTTTTAATGCACTTCAAAATAATCATTTACTCACAAATTACGCCCACCAACACTACACTCACGCAGCCTTGACACACACAACTATTTGCTCCAAGGTTGATGGTGCCCTATGGTACGGACCTAAAAAGTCTAGTATAGGGTACTAATAAGCTTTGTACATCTTGTCTGATTGAATTAACTGTAAATAAGTTATTGTGTAATCTTATAAAGATGTTTTTATGTTTGCATGTATTTCATCAATAAATGTTTTTATGTTTATGTTTATGTTTATGTTGTATTGTCACAAGTTCCAGATTTGGTCAGATTGTAGTAAATTAGGGTTCCGTACTCAATGGGTGCCAAATTGTTTGTCCGACGCTATCATTTTAGCGGTTTGTTTTTTGCCACCTTCATGCTATGGCATCTATATTGTTATTATTTACCATTTTCTACCCGTATATTGTGGTGGTAGGGAACCCTTTGTGCGCGAGTCGGGCTCGCAAAGAATAATGTTGGCAACACCTCCATATTAAGACGACGTAGGTACTAAAAACTGAGTTTTTGAAAAAGTAGTACTCCTAAACTACAATAGATATGGTTCTGAAATAAATACATGTTATAAACAAAGCCTTTTCCAAGACGATGTAACAGCTCAAAACGCGATTGAGAAAAATTGTCTCGATCGAAGAAAATTGCAAACAAGCAGTCTGTCTAATCTAATAAAGTAAAAATTACATAGATTACTGTTTTAAATATATAAACCCATTATCTAAACGATAGCATAGCGCTTTCTTACAAAATGCACTTATGTGAATTAATATAAAATTTTATTTATTGAAAAACAACATTATCCACTCTCTTCTTTATTTAACGCACTGCTCAGCCGCGCGCTTTTTCAGATATGCTTATCTCTTTCGTTTTGCGATCGACCTACTACGCCTTAATAACATATGTCTAAATAAAACTGTCTGACCGCAGAATCTCCTAGTCAGATGGAGTTAGTTATCCTAAGTTGGGTTCCAGTAATTCTGTTAATTACTTAGTGTCAAACGCGAGCGGCGCCTACATACAATATTAATGAAGATCAAGTTACATACTCATTTTCCAAATGGCTTAAAATAACCCCCACTACACAGAACCCAAAATCGTTAGTTCTCTAATGTAGGAGTATAACTGTAGATTTGTTCTGAATCAAACTAATATTATAAATGCGAAAGTTTGTGTGTGTGTGTGTGTGTGTGTGTGTGTGTGTGTATGTTTGTTACTCTTTCACGCTGAAACGGCTGGACAGATTTGAATGAAATTTAGAATGGATATATACTTCAATCATGTTGTATTTTTCGCCGGAAAGTTGTGGGTTAGTTTTGATTTCTTTGATTATATATGTATTTTGGGGTGCTAAATCCGATTTCGGTATTTGCTGACAAAATTTCTTGGCGGAACATTAAAAAAGATGCAAAAAAACGTAAAAAAAAATCATTTTCTGGCGGAGTTTTGCTTATACCTCGGAAACCATCAATTTTTCGTAAAAATCTTCTTTCACAAAATAAAAGATCATTAAATTTCCTATAAATTCCATCCCATAAGTTTATTTCTCCGTCAAACCGTTTGGGCTTGAACGCCAGTTGAAAATTGTCATTTTTCGGCTATCTCCACAAAAACTCACTTTTTCCACTGGCGGTCTACCCACGGAACGTTTTCCCGGCCTCGGCTGCCACTCTGTTACTGCCCTAGTCCACCGTCCATCCCCCGTCCAGCCAGATATCCCGAACAACTCCGCTTAAGTCTCGCGATTCGTATGCCAACATCTTCGACTCGAGTTTGTTGTCGAATTTTGACGTTCGGTACATGATCCTTAAGAGAGATGCCTAGCATGGCACACTTCATAGCCCTCTGTGCTACTTTCATTTTGTGGATTTGAGCTCTGGTTAACCTCCATGTTTTGGCACCATGAGTAAGGATAGGCAAGACACACTTAAATGTCTTGGTCTTGAGACATTGCGGGATTTTAGCTCTAAAGGCATCTTCCCAGTTTTCTAAGGGCAGCCCATGCCAGCTGAATTCATCTTGCGATCTTCTTGAGAAAGTCAAAAATGGCCAACTTTCAATTACCGCTTGAGCCTGAAGAGTTCGTCGGAGATAAAAACTTAAGAGATAAAATTTGTTGGAAATTTTATGAACATTCATTTTGTGAAAGAAGGTTTTTATGAAAATTTTATGATTCCCGAGTTATAAGCAAAAGTCCGCCAGAAAATGGTTTTTTTTACCTTTTTTTGCATTTTTTTTTATGTTCCGTCTGGAAATTTTGTCAGCAAATCTTGAAATCGGATTCAGCACCCCAAAAAACATATAAAATGAAAGAAACCACAACTAACCCACAACTTTCCAGCGAGGCACATTTTAAAGTACAAATTGATTGCATTAATCCGTAATAATAATTAATCAGTGTGCGGACGTCCGTGTACTGTGACTGCGCTTCCGTGCGGCTCGCGATCTCAGTTCAAGGACAATGGCCTCAAACATTGTCAAGTGCAATAACTGCAACATAGTTTTGGATGAAGTGCTTGCGTTTATTCAAAATAAGATAGACGTTATGGATGAAGAAAGTTTGATAAGGATCTGTCTATCAGCTTTTACAAAAAGTGACATTTCGAATGCAAAGGACCTCCTATTTGAATCATTGCCTACTGATATGGTGAAGATTACGAGGCGAAATGACAGCAAATCGCAACGGGAGCTGGATGACATTTTTGTTCTCTTGAAACGCACGGATCCTGAAAAAATTCCCATTTTCGCAGCACGAGATCTTCAGAAACTGCCTCCAGTTACCTTCAATCATATTGATGTAACAAGGCTACTCAAAGAAATAAATATCCTACGAAGTGACATCAACGTGATCAGGGAGGATTATTCCACCTCTAGACAATTGAACGAGTTAAAAAAGGATGTGGCAAACCTTACAATAGCATTGAACGAGTCCAGTGCAAAGAACTGTACGGAAAATATTTCGCACTACCCGACACACGACTTTGGGAATGTAAACACAAGCCGCGGAGCGTACGTACGTGATGATGATGAACCAGTGGGTATGCTTTCTTTAGAGCATACATCATGCATATCCAATCTATCCCCGCTTTCGCAACATTTTCATGACACAATATATGTGGACTCAGAAAAAGTGGCGGCGTGTGACGCGTCGACACCACCAAGCGATGTTGAACTGGAAAAGACTGAGATTCAACACAGCGTTAAAGGGAGCGAGCTTCAAAAACAGACGGTCCAGCAACCTTCGAAAGTTGTAAACAAAGTAACAGCTGATAGCATCGCGAATATCGCGATAATGCGTATTAGTAAATCGAACGGCGACGACTGTGCATCCAAGAGCGTGAATGTGATAGCTGAGAGCCCGGCTTGTGGATGTCGCGCTAATGACTGTGCGTGCAAGACTGCGAATGTAGCATCGCAGAGAAAGGCTCGTCAAAAGAGCGAATGTTACACTAATACATCGCGGGCGGGCAATATTACGAATGTGAGCATATCCTCGCCTCAAAGGACTGCGGCCGATTTAGTTAAAGATAGAGGTGACTGGAAGATGGATGAACCAGGAGAGGAGTGGATTACAGTACAAAGAAGAAGATTACGTAACCGCACCGCTGAAAATGTAGGCAAAGCTCCCCCCGGTGAAAAGTTTAAGGCCGTTGAACATAAAATCGCCTTATCCAATGTTCACAAAAACACTTCTGAGAAGGATATTATAGACTATATCTTTAATAAAACAAAAGAACATGTCACCTTATCAAAAATCAAGATGAAGAAGAAAAAATCACACAATGCTTTTAAGCTAAGCGTATCTAAATACAAATTAGATATGTTCCTTGACAACAATCTTTGGCCGTACGGTATTTCCTTCAGGCGCTTTTTGCCGTACAAGTTTAGAGTAATAGAGAATAAATCAAACTCTAATAATGAATAATACGGTTTCCTCGTTTATATGTTTTAATTGCAAGTCCATTAAGAGATCGGTGGACTGTGTAAGGAATTTATGCCAGAGAGCTGACATCTTAGCACTTCAGGAAACGTGGCTTCTACCACACGACCTGCCATACCTTGGAACTATTCATCAGGATTTTGAATACACGGGCAAATCATCGGTGGATACATCTGAGGGCATCCTGAAAGGGAGGCCTTACGGTGGTGTCGCGATTTTGTGGCGAAAAAGTGTTTTTCAAGATGTTACGGTAATAGATAGCAGTTGTGAGCGTGTCACAGGAATTAAAATAATAAGCTGTGATCGTTCCTTTCTTATTCTGTGTGTCTATATGCCGACGGCCTGTACCGACAATCTTATGGAATTTACAGAAGTTTTAAGTGAAGTGGCGTCTATTGTGGATAGCAGTGATACAGAAGCTGTCTACATTCTAGGCGATTTCAATGCACATCCAGGTGAACCCTTTAGTGGTGAGTTACTAAACATTTGTACCGATCAAGACTGGGTTTGTGCGGACTACGAAAAGCTAGGAATAGACTCTGGGACATATACGTTTATCAGTGATGCTCACGGATGTAAACGATGGCTCGATCATTGTATAGTGACGAGATCTGCATGGCAAACGGTGGTGAATGTTAGTGTGCGACAAGATGTGTATGTATCGGACCATTTCCCTTTGGTTGTAGATTGTAACTTAGAACTAGTTAGGCCTAAGAAACCGATGCTTGGTACTGGCATAAATAGAAAGCCTAAGATTTTGTGGGGAGAGAGAAATCCTAATGAAATTGAATTGTACCACGACCTATGTAATGCCAGGCTTAGAATGGTTGATTTCCCGACGGCATTCGGGACATGCTGTGCTGGATTATGTCATGATGTTGAGCATAGGAGTATTTTGGATGATATGTATTCAAATATTGTGGCAGTGCTAAGTACAGCTGCTGAACAAAGTCTTACGGGCTCCCGTAATGGCAGGAAGAAGCAAAAAACTGTTGTAGGATGGAATAAACATGTCCGCGATGCTCACGGAGAGGCCAGGCTTAGGTTTGAGACGTGGTCGTTGCACGGCAGGCCATCCAGTGGCACCATCTACAACGAAATGCACAAGGCTCGTAAGATATTTAAATCTAAACTTAAGTGGTGCCAAGATCACGCAGAACAGCTTAAGATGAACGTAATTGCATCTTACCACGCCAAAAACAAATTCAGCAAGTTTTGGAAAGCCACGAACAAACTTAATCTTAGGCCTGGTCTGCCTGTGAGTATAAATGGCATCAGTGATCCTGTGGAGGTGGCCAATATGTTCCGAGACCACTTTAGGGTTAGCTCTCCTCTTGGGCCTTCGCGGAAAAGGGTGAACAGTGCTGAGACCCGTGGTGACCGGAAACTGGTTCGGTTCTCTGCGAAGGATGTTGCAGCGGTTATAAAAAACATGCAAAAAGGAAAATCTCCGGGACATGACGGGCTCAGCATTGAGCATTTGAAGTACGCTGGCGTCCATCTGCCTAGAGTATTATCTATGTTTTTCTCACTGTGCATTGTTCACTCGTACCTTCCGCCAGATCTAATGAAAACCGTCGTGGTGCCAATTATCAAGAATAGAACAGGTGATATATCGGACAAAATCAATTACAGACCGATATCTCTCGCTACTACAATAGCTAAGGTGCTTGACGGTTTACTTGACGCTCAGCTTAGTGAATACGTTAAATTACATGACTCGCAGTTTGGTTTCCGTGCCAGACTATCAACTGAGAGCGCAATTCTGGGCGTGAAGCATACCGTCAGGTACTACACCGACAGGAGTACTCCGGTATACGCCTGTTTCTTGGATTTATCGAAGGCGTTCGACCTGGTGTCTTACGATGTACTGTGGGGAAAGCTCGAGGAGACTAACCTTCCCTCGGAACTGCTGTCTGTATTTCAACACTGGTACTCTAACCAGGTCAACTATGTTAAATGGGCAGATGGAGTGTCGGAGGAGTACACAGTGGAGTGCGGAGTGAGACAAGGGGGCTTAAGCTCTCCAAGGCTCTTTAACATATATGTAAACGAGCTCATCGCTGGTCTCAGTAGCATGCGTGTCGGGTGCCACATGAATGATGTGTCAGCAAATAATATCAGTTATGCTGATGACATGGTGCTGCTGGGACCGACGGTGGGTGCACTCCGAAAACTCCTGGCAGTCTGTGAGGCATATGCGGGGTCACACGGCCTAATATATAACGCAAAAAAAAGTCAATTTATGCTTTTTAAGGCAGGTAATAAATGCCCTAGTGTGATTCCGCCTCTGACTCTCAACGGTACGATGCTCGACAGGGTCACAAAGTTTAAATATCTGGGCCATATTATGACAGACGACCTCAAGGATGACGAGGATATAGAGAGGGAGCGTAGGGCGTTGGCGGTGAGAAGTAACATGATTGCCCGGAGGTTTGCTCGATCTACACAAGACGTCAAGATCACGCTCTTCCGAGCTTACTGTCAATCATTTTACTCGAGCAGCCTCTGGTGTAAATACTCTCAAAAATCGATGAGCGCCTTACGCGTCCAGTACAATAACGCTTTCAGAGTGCTGTTGAGGCTGCCCCGTTTCTGCAGTGCGTCGGGAATGTTTGCGGAAGCACGCGTGGACGGATTCCCGGCCATAATGCGCAAGCGGGCTGCGTCGCTTATACGCAGAGTACGGGCCAGTGACAACGGCATTCTGCAGGCGGTGGCGGACAGCTGCGACTGTCCTGTGCTCTGGCACTGCATACAAGTGGCCTGTGGTCAAATTATTATTTAATTTAATTTTAATACTAATTTAATTTACTAATATAGTTTATAAGATCATTGTTACTAACACTTATGGATCAATGTTATCTGAAATAAATGGATATTATTATTATATATTAATAGTTTATACCCTAACTTAACACATAGGCTACTTTTTATCCCGGAGAAAAGCATGTCGTTAAACCGAATAACACGCGGGCGGAGCCGCGGGCAAAAGCTAGTTTGTTATAAATAGATATTCTATTTCACGAAGTTCATTTGGTTGTGGTTGTAGTAGTGCGTGCACACGCACTTTTTAGGGTTCCGTACCCAAAGGGTGCCAAACGGAACCCTATTACAAAGCCTCCGCTGTCTGTCTGTCCGTCTGTCACAGGTGTCTTCAGCTTCAACCGTAGTAGATAGAACTTGACCAAATTAAATTTAAGGGGGCCCATATAAGAAACCTCGAAAAATTTGCATTATTTAGACCAGTGGTGCCCAACTGGTATTGCTCCGAGGGCTGTTTTTAAAAACATGACATGCTTCGCGGGCACAGCTGAGTTTATTAATGGAAACTACATTATTTCCTTATATCCCTGTTTATTTATTATGACATACTAGCTTTTGTCCGCGGCTCCACCCGCGTGTTATTCGGTTTAACGACATGCTTTTTTCCGGGATAAAAAGTAGCCTATGTGTTAAGTTAGGGTATAAGCTATATCCATTCTAAATTTCATCCAAATCCATTCCGCCGTTTTAGCGTGAAAGAGTAACAAACACACACATACACACACACACACACAAACTTTTGCATTTATAATATTAGTGTGACTACAAAAACGATAGAACGGAACAGCACAAGCTTAACGTGATACTTGGCTGTTCACATTTTCAGAAAGCTTCTGAAAGTCTCGTTGGTAATCTGTGCGTCCCAAAATCGTAAAAGTTTTGTCATGCTCGTTCGTTAACGTACTTTTGTGCTTGGTGTTTAGCACTTTTAGTTGAGATGAAAAAAGCGGCAGCACAGCACTTATGCCTTCAACTGTCAGCGTTATTTAGATTTTCAGAGTTTGGTTAAATTTTTGGTTTGAATTTTTATCCCATTTTGTTCGCGGGCGCCTAGAACACAGGCCGCGGGCTACTAGGCGCCCGCGAGCTACCGGTTGGGCACCACTGATTTAGACGTTATTGGTTTTGGCTCTTACTGAAAGACATACTAGTTTTAAATTTAGTTAGATTGTAGCACATACCCTAAAGTAAAACAAAAAATAATAAAAGTAGGGTACCGTAGCAGACGGTGCCAAATTTATTGTCCGGCGCTACCATTTTAGTGACTTGTTTTTTGTAACCTTGATAATGCTTTGGCATATATATTGTTGTTGTTTATAATGTTTTTGGGGTTCCGCACCTGTATTGGGTGCTACGGAACCCTTTGTGCGTGAGTCCAACTCGCATTATCTAAAAGTAGATGTTTTGGAACCAGCATGGAGCTACTTTTGTCTGACAGCGAGCAATATTTTAATCTTGAAAAGTGATTTGGAACGCTACCTAGTGAGTTAAAATTTAAAATTTTATTTACATAATTTTAATAAACAACACACAAAGTCACCTAAAAGAGTATAGACGCAAAATTACAAGAAATAACCAAAGCCTACGAATCGCAAACCGTTTCGAGCTCAGTGCAAAGTGCATAACATAAGTTTGTTTACCTTATTTTAAAATAAAATGTAGCAAATAAAATAGTTTCATCTTATTTTGCGACTGTTGTTGAATAATTATCAGGGTTTTTTATCAAAATTGCGTTATTTTATGCATTACGTTGTAAATGAATGGGTATACAAACATAAAAGCGTGTTTTAAGTTTGTATGCTCATTCATTTACAACGTAATACATAAAATTACAAAATTTTGGTAGAAAAGCCAAATTGACAGTAAAATATGGTCGCGAAATGCGATATATCACATTTATTTATTTAATTCTTATCTCATTGATTTTCAAATTTCAATAAATATCCATCGGCAGCCAGCAGAGAAATTTTGTTTTAATGTTATAATAGTGACTGAAATTGAGATCATTAAAGGGATCGTGCAAAATTAAATTATCGTTTTTCAGACTCTTTTGAAGGGCAATCAAGATAATACTTCGTTTTAATTATAAAATTTATAAACCTTGTACTTTTTGTTTTCTAAGAACTCGACATTTTTACCGATTTATGAGAATATTGTTTTTAGGGTTCCCGTGTCCATAGGATGCCAAATGGGGCCCTCTTACTAAGCTTCCGCTGTCTGTTCATCCGTCTGTCTTTCCGTCTGTCACAGTCAAAGCTTCTGTCGTAATTATATATTTAATAGGTAATAATATGTAATAAGGTACCTAATAGGTAATAACAGGTAGCCAGTTGAAATTTTCATAAAATACTTGTAATTATTACTTACTAGCATAAAAATAATAGGGCAAAAAATAAAAATAATGAGAAGTTTTAACCCAAAGAGGATTCCCATATTTATAAATACTCTAGAAAAAATGCATTTTTAACGTTATTAGTTTCGGCTCTAACATAAAAACGGTAATTCAGATAACTTTAAAATTTGGTCAGATTGTAGTACATTACTACTCTAACTAAATTAATACAAAAAGTAATAGAAATTAGGGTTCCGTACTAAGAGGGTGCCATATTGTTTGTCAGGCGCTACCCTTGTTATCGCCCTGATGTTGCTAATTTGCTATGACGTCTAGTATATCATTGTTATTTAACATATTTTTTTTAGGATTCCGTACACGTATTCTGTGGTGGCACTGAGCCCTTTGTGCGCGTGTCTGACTCGCATCTGGCCGGTTTTTTTATCGCAATCCCACAGGTCAAGCAAACGCTAAAGAAAAATAAAAGGTTTCTCAGAATTTATTAGGAAGTATAAAAATAATTAATGCGTGGTTATCTTTTAGGTTTAGTGGTATATAATAGTATGATCTGTAAAGTATTTGCTTTCAGAGTATATTAGCTTTATTACTAAATCTCGTATAATATTAAACGAACAAAAAAGAAATATAACCTGAAAAAAAATCTTAACTATCTTACTGCCGAAACGTACCTACCTAAAGTTTTACTCGCAACAAAGCGCTTCTAAATTTATGCGGGCCTGGTAGGACACTTAGCGTCGACGCAAGAAATATGCGCCCGAGGCTTGCTGGGCCCCTGGGACCCGTCCTAACCGTGGCGCCATTAAAATTAGTCCCTCTTCGGCCAAATTCAATTTAGTCTTCAGAATAACCCGCCAGCAAACCCGGGCCCCTTTTGTTCTTTTTACACGAGAACTGAAACGCTTGTTAATAATACAAGTAAATAACGTTCCATTAGTATTTGCCTCGAAATTTGTTTGTGTAGGATTTGAATTGTTTGTGGAGCGGCTGATTGATTCTGTTCTGCGGTATTATTACAAGGATTCAGTTCTGTGGAATTATTACGAGGTTCGGTCTAATATAATTTAAACTTGTGGTTCGCCAGCCGTAGCCTTCGTTTTATCTCTGACGTCTGGCTATTGACAGATGAGACTAAGTTTATTTTTAACTACGTGGCAACTCTAGAAATTAAATAGATTTGCTGCGGGAGACTGTACGTAAAGGTCGCACCGACATGACGGCATACCTTGTTAATAAGGTCAGGACAGTCATGTTCTCCTCGTATCATACGACAGACGGCTACCAGCTGTTCACAGTCACGGCGCACCTGTGATTAATTAAACCTCAGCACTCCTTGCAAAATAAGTGTAGGGTACATACCTAAGGGTTATTTCCGAACGTCTTTATGTACATGCAGCGCAAAAAAGCTTTTGCACTTTCCAGAAGCAGCTTGTATGCCTTTCCATAAGGGTTCCATATAAAAGATCCGGCTTCGATCTTGCTTCTAACAAGAGCTGTGCAAAGAAGCTGCATAGCTTCTGAACTGTTAGTGTCCAGCATTACGAAGAACGAAGCCCAGCCTTTCCACACAAACAGCGGCCAGGATCTTGATGTGCTCATAGAACGTAAGACGTGGGTCAAATGAGATGCCAAGATCTTTGATAGAGTTCACACGGGCAACAATTACAGAACTTACACAAATTTGCATGATAGGTCTGGGTAGGTCTCGTGAATGTGGTAGCATGTAGGCATTGACCTCTCATAAACAAATAGACTCACAATCTCGCTCAAAAAGTGTCCGCGATGCATTTTGTCACCGCTATGGGGTGACAAAATCGAATTACGGTTTCATACAACTGACATTGCATCTTATGTTAAAGACATAACGTCTTAATTTGGTTGCAGATTTTTGCACGTCGCACGCTCGCAGTGGCTCGCACACATATAAGCCGCGCGGGCGACATCTCTGTGAAGATAGCTTACTAGTCTGTTTTTACTATGCCAGCGGTCAGAGTCACTGTCTTACTTAGGAGGATGATGATAATGATGATAATGTGGGGCTCCTGCTGGCTGGGCTCAGGTACATGTCGGTTCAGGATATCCAATTTATGAATCCTAGTTGAGTTATACCGGAATGGTTTAAAATTAACAGATATTTTTAAATAACACCACATAATCTACCGAATAACTTTCTTAAAGAAACATACCAGCGCAAAAGAAAAAATATTTTCTCGTTGCCTTATTAACTTTAAATAACTAGTAGTTCGTCAGATTCGCACTTGACCGATTTGGCTCATGTTTGAACTTAAAACATCTTTTTGCCTTATTTACTCGCCTGCCAAATTTCATGACATTCCAATCAACGATACTCGAGTTATCGTCGAACAAACATTCATACATATACAGCGATATAAAGTACCTTATATCACTGTTCATACATACATACAAACGCCGAATTGTTCCAGTAGACTCGGAGAACTTCGCTCGCAAGTTCAAAAACCCGTTGTAAATTCTGTATGGACAAGTCTAATTTTATTTTTCAATTTAGCGGCACTGTTGTTTAGTATGATCGGTGCATTATTTAGTTTAATTTAAAGATATTTGTGCGTTTACACTAGTAATATACACAAATACCTCTTATTGGTAAAATAAAACAAGAACAACTTTTACACTCAACCGGTTTCAAATATGACTTTAAACATTAGACAGTGGTGGGTGTTACTTGTGTAAAAGACTTTAAAATAGTGTGTTTTCTTGAAGATCTAGCTAAGGTTTTTCATGCAGTTGAATATTTCTTCTTTAACAAAGGAAAGTATTGTTAGCAGACCAACTTTGTTGTCTCCTAGGACATCATAAGTCTGAAGTGGTCTCGGCTCACCTCAAGCCTCCTTTCAGGCACCAGGAGCCAACGTGTCAAGTCAAGGATTGTTAGTGCCTCTCTGTGTATTAAGTGTACTGGGACAACATACCCGACAACATAATTATTATACCTGAGAGAGAATTAGGTCAAAAACCGTGATTGAATTATTTATTTTGAATTAGATTGGGGTTAGACATGGGTTACTTACACGAGAATTCGATTCGTGCTGTCAATACATAAAATGTTTTATTTGTACAGCAGTGTATCTCTTACTGTAAAAGCTCGAATGGTAAATCCTAGGATTTTCCGACAAAACCCAAGATATGGTTGCCACGAAAGTGTTAGTAGCAGTATAAACTATTAGTTTTTTCTGAGTATAACTTTAATGTTTCTCAAAACAAACTCCTCAATGAAGTGAATTGTGATAGCGAAACTGTTGAAAATTCCGTCTTAAAGGCTATCAAATAAAATCAAATCAATCAAATCAAAATATTTATTTAGCAAAATAGATACATAAAGTATACTTTCTACAAGTCAAAGTTAATTTTAACAATATATATCTTCTTCTAATACGGGACATAAAATATACACCTGCATAAAATAAAGGAATCTAGGAATAAAATATTATGTATACATAATGCAATGAACAAATAAGTTGATAAATAAATACGGGAAATACATACAAAAAATATGAAGGTTGGGCTACTAAAATGTAATAAAGTTATACACCTGCATAAAATATAGAAATATAGAAATTAAAATATTATATATACATAATGCAATGAACAATGTGTTGAAAAATGAACTAAATAAACCACAAATAAAAATAATGCCTAACCATGCGCACCATTCGATTAGTATTGCTAAGAAGAAGGGCAAGAAACTCAGCAAACATTCCTTTTTTCAAAAAAAAACATATGATACAAAATCATATATAGGTACATACCTACTCAAGTAAAGGCATAAAAAAAATATAAGACTGCAGGAATTATGTCATGATAAAAAATGTATCTTAGTCAATCCGTCTCATATTGTCTATTACCTTTAACAAAGTAAGTTTACATATTAATTAAACAAAGTAAGTTTACTGCTTTACGGCTACTCAGTAACTTTTAACCGCTATTTTGAATCCTAGATCATAACCTATTCATACCCAACGTCTGTATTTTTTTAATATTTAAGAACTAACACGGGGTCGGGGTTATATTTGATACTTAAGAAAAACCTATGTGAACATAGGACGTTTTGGAGCTGATAACACAAAATTTTACTATCATTAATTTTGTATACTACATTGGTAATTTTTCGATTTTACCATGTACCTATAAGATCTACTTGTGGACGGAATTTCAACTTGCGGAGTTAACTGAAAGTGCCCTATAGGTTTTCATGGTGAGCCAATATGTATCAAATTGATAACGTAAAAGTCCGACTCGCACTTTTCCGGTTTTTATTTCATTTTGAGGTACGTAACCATAAAAAAAGAAGATTCAACCCTAAAAGTGACGCTTTGTTTAATTAAATAACTAATTGAGGCGTCATCATAATTTCATCGTTTGTTTCACTGGTTTTATTTTAAAACTAGTTTTTGCCCGCGTTTCCGCCCGCGTGTTATTCGGTTTAACGACATGCTCTTTTCCGGGATAAAAGAAGCCTATGTGTTAAGTTAGGGTATAAGCTATATCCATTCTAAATTTCATCCAAATCCGTCCAGCCGAGTAACAAACATACACACACAAACAAACTTTCGTATCACACTTATATTAGAGTAAGAGAACAGCTCTCAGGCAAAACCAGGCGGCCCACCATTGCCTGGGACCGAGGGATGGCGGTATATCCATCCCCAATTGCCGGGACTTATATTAAACAGACTAGTGACGGGCAGCGGCGTCACTGGTGCAAGGGTTACGGCACCGCGCTCACCAACCCGCCTGCCCAGCGTGTGTGAGCATGGGCATTTCTTCCAGGAGGACCGCCAAGAGTGGCGAAATCCTGGAAAGGCTTATGTCCAGCAGTGGACGAAAGAGGCTGATGGATGGATGGATGGTGTGTATATGTGTATGTTTGTTACTCTTTCACGCTGAAACGGCTGGACGGATTTAGATGAAATTTAAAATGGATATAGCTTATACCCTAACTTAACACATAGGCTACTTTTTATACCGGAAAAAAGCATGTCGTTAAACCGAATAATACGCGGGCGGAGCCGCGGGCAAAAGCTAGTTTATAATATCAGTGTGATATGATGTGATAAACACTTTAATCCCGACCGAATGATTATTAACCGAAACCGGTCGGGATGTTTTCCAAGTTTCGCCAAGTGCCGACAATCGCTAGTATAAATTAATTCCGCTCTTGCAATAAAACAAAAATGTAGTCGTACTGGAGGCGCCGGGTATCGATCCCGGTACCTCTCGCATGCTAAGCGAGCGCTCTACCATCTGAGCTACGCCCCCGGTTGATGCACTTCTCAAAATGTATGTATTGTATAAAAGGAAGCTTATAAACTTCCAACGCATCGCCTTGGGGCACATAACAAATGGTCTAGGAGGCACTGAACAAAAAAAACACATAATTTTGTTATGAAAATGCTGTGCTTCTCCTATATCTAAAATCTAGTTTAAATTACTTACGTCAATGTTTGTCAAGCTACAGCTGTTGCTAGCCTAGAGCGGGTTAGGTAAATCTTAAGTTAGTGATAATTACAAAGGAATGTTAGTTCAAAGTTTTTAGGATTCCGTACCAAAAAGGTAACCAACGGGACCCTTTTACTAAGACTCCGCTGTCCGTCCGTCTGTCTCCAGGCTGTATCTCATGAACTGTGATAGTTAGACAGTTGAAATTTTCACAGATCATGTATTTCTGTGGCCGCTATAACAACAAATACTAAAACTAAAACCGACTGCGCACTCCCATACAACAGACATGATTTTTTTGCCGTTTTTACAGATAATGGTACGGAACTCTTCGTGCGCGAGTCCGACTCGCACTTGGCCGGTATTTTATATTAGTATATAGTTGCTCAAGCTTCAAGTGAAAATGATGAGGCTGATTCTTTTTTATGTTGCTGTGCACTCACCATTATAGGTACAGTCAATGACACGGTAGCGTACGGTCTATAACTTCAAAATTAAACATCTAGGTAAGGCAAGGGTACTATTTTCGTATTCAGTGATGAAGATTCTATAGTGCATAGGGGTCAGATGCATTTCCGAAAATTTTGACTTTTTTCGTATGTGCCGCCTCTAAAGTGATATGAGTATGGGTCAAAGCAGCAGGTAACATGAATTGCTGGGGCCGCAGCATCAGCATCCAAGCTGGGGCCGAATTGCCAGAAACCTACAGCTCACGTTCTCACGGAACGATACCTAGAACGCCTAGAATAAACATACTTCTTGTAGAATTATCTGCTTTGTTGCCATGCAGCGGTCACCCGCCTCTCATAGGCCATGCACCGCTTTGCCACTTTTGCATAATGCTAAGCATGACGCTGGACTGCAGCGCAGCATTCATAGCGGGCACTCACAAGATCCACTAGTGCTATAATTGTAGTTCTTTTTCAAACAGGAGTACTAAAGTGGGATGATACCTAAGTGCGACGTGTATCTAAATATCGGCTGACGTGGTCTCAGCATTGCTTTTACACGAGTTAAATACCTTATCACTAAGTCGCCCGATAACCTAACAGTTTCGCGTTTTGGAGAAACCCAGTCTATTTTGTTTATATCTTCTGTGTTATCAGTATTCGGTCAAGAGTCACATACTAGTTGTTTCACCCTACTAAAACTGCATCCGATCTGCATCATTGTCGTTGTTAAGACACGCTCTTATCGCGCACACAATGCCGTATGTGCTTAATAGGTATGTTTTACCTGTATACTAAAGGTACAAACTTTTGAACTGGTTTTCCCTATGAATGCCCGGCATTTATATTATGGTGTGGCGAGCTAAGACAATGCATCGAGTACAGCAATTAAACGTTGTTATCGATGTCCCAAATTGGTAGCGTAATTTGTATCGTAGGTATGAGATACGATCTATAGTGACTATGTGAACACGTGAGTGACTCCCGGGGCCCCAGTATGGGAGCGCAGGATGAATTGTAAATCATCTATTTTCATAAGGATGAAAGTTTGACTGACGTGGTCCAAAAATATTTTAATATTCACTCGTTTATTTTAGGAATGATCCAATTACCGCGCCGAACGATAACCCGCACGCGAGGTTGTGGGAATTCCAAATTGATATTATCCCTATATTGTTTTCTTTTTTCGGCACGATAAACAACTGGAGTGGTATAAATTGCTATGCGGGCAGTCAGTCGCTAGACACTACACGGTCAACATTACCGAGAGAACATCATACAGACTTACGAGTCCCGTGACATCCATCCAGAACTCAAGATGCAGTCCCAAGACAGAATACTCAGTTTCCCGGTGGACACCTTCACGACGCGCGGGCCTTCTATACCCGACGAGGCCCCTTTCAGCCCCAGCGAAATGCTGCAATTCAACAAAGCATACAAACAGTTTCTTCAGGCGCAACGACAGCTGGACGACCTGACTTTCCTTAACGGGAAGCCATGCCCCGTCCGCTACAACTTTGATCCGACGAGGCCAGAAGAAGATCGTCTGCTGGTGAACTGGGACTGGCTCATGCCCTTATTTTGGGGGCCACCGCCAGGTGAGAGGGATCTCGTGAGGCTGCCCACTATACTGGAGTTTGTTGAAACGAAGATTCGCTTTTCGAAGTGCAAGGCGGTCGCCGGGGACACCTGCTCCTGCGGCAAGAGGCCTAATGTAGTGGTACCACCGGGACGTGAGTGCAGGATCCCACAGCACTTTCATCATTTCTGCACGGCGCACGTCTCTGCGTGGATAACCAAGTACATGGTCCCGGCGATTCTGCTGAAAGAATCCCAAGAAATCTTTAGAGAGGTCATCCAGAAAGTGCATGAAGGTGATCCGCAAATCCTCGAATACTATTCGACGGGTGACCGGACGGACACAGAAATGTTGCTGCACTCGGCTCGCAACATCAGTGATAATAGTGCTAAATAGTGCAGCAATGCTGCTGCAATGTGACGTTCGCTTATTAAAATAAATATTTGTGTTTATAATATGTTAACTTTTTTTTTCTTGTACCCCTATGAGTGTAGGATGATAGAGAGTTGTGCAGGTAAGGTACTGAGATCATTCCCTCTGACGTTGCTTCAAGTTGAAATTTAGTTTCTCTCGTGACCACTCTATGTTAGATACAATCAAGTCAAGCTTGGACTGCACCAGATGTAACGTCTAGGTAACGTGCTACTAGCCGCTGCATAGCACGTCACATCACTAACGCAGATAAGTTGCAAGGCGTGATGATTAGCGTTATGTGCACATGGGATGCAAAGCTCCGTTATCACAAACTATGCTTGGCATATGCTTATCATATGTCTTGAGCAAGGCCTGAGTGTGCATTCGCCTCTGAGTACGTGTATCTGCGACGTTTAGGTATGGAGCCGACCATACAGGAATATGAGACGTCTAAATAAGGTTTTTCTTAACTTTATATCCATGAATAACTGCATGTAAGCCGCAAACAGTATTATGACAAAGACTGGCGGCAATTGGCGTTACATCTATAACTCCTTATGAACCGATAATACGTATGACCACATGGCACGCTATCGTTTAAATATGGAACAAACTATGTGTCACTACTCAAAAGATAGGTAAATATGATCAGACGACGGGACCTTCATCGAAATATTATTACAGGCTGCCGGCCGAACGTAAGTAGCTCCAGCGTATTACGGCAACCCACGTTTAGTTGGCACTGTCTTGAAATATTCGGGAAAACCCGTGCTATATTTATTTTATGATCTGTATCCAACTGGCGGCGTGTATTTCAAAACGAAATCATAACTGATGAGTGACCATAGAAAATTACCGGGACATACACGTGTGCTTCATACACGTATACACCTCACTTATACTTAAGATTTGTCATTGTATAGGTGTTACAGGTTTGGTTAGACTATAATTCTAAATATGTATACTTTTCATGATTCCTGTAATGTTAGGACTATGGTATGACAGATACCTTACCTAAACACTGCACCGTACCTACCTATCGCTGCATAGCATGTCGCGGTGCCTCTCTATCGTGTTACAAAGTGTAGTGACCACGGTTATCTATGCATGGATGTAGATTGTACAACATCTTAGTGGATAGAACTAGTACAATATATTATTATCATTATTAAACTAACTACCTAAATATCTAGTATCATGAAGGAAACTGGTATGTCGTGACATTTGTAAGTCGGCATGCATTTTGAAATGAAATAACTATGTATCGGGAACAAGTTTTTTTTTTTTTTTTCAAAAACAAACACTCACATGCACAATATACTCAATACTGATGTACACAAATACCTAATACTTATTATATAAACAAATGATCATATCTATGATTAGCACTACTTCGGCCGGTTGAGAGTTCCACGCCACGATGCCTGCTCACGCAAAGCTAGTGCATACTGCATCAAGTGCCTGTCCAGTCGCCGCTGCTCTGCCTTCTGACGTTTTCTCTCCTCACGCTCCAAGTCTTGTCTGCGCTTTTCTTCTTCTTCTTCCGCGCGCTCTTGCTCCTTCCGAGATTTTTCCCCGTTGTCTCGATGAACGGCTTCTCCAGAGTTTCCGCTCATGGTGGATGATGATTTTGTGAATGATGACATGGTGATTTTGTTAAGACTGATCGATTGTACACAGCCTTGTGATTATGGCGAGTGTATATGTGCTAATGATTGATTGTATATGTACTTTCCTCCATTTATACTAACCCGAAAACTACCTAACAAGGACTGGTTGTTCCATAATAATCGCGAATTTTTTCCCACTTGAATAAGCTCGTTATAATGAGGGATAATTCAAATACTGTGACATCATGGTGTACCGCAGTAACGACAGAATTGATAAGCAAATTAGGTAGAGAAACGTATTTTGTGGTAAAATGGCGCAATATCGATGATGTCAACGGGTAATACATGCATATATCGGCAATACCCAGTTATTTTCAGCTGAAAAGGAAAAAATTGATAAGGATAATGCATACAGTTTTACATTTTATTACGGGAGTCATATCATACACTGTGTTAACTTCTGTTAGCTAGCACAATCATGCTCCGTATGGAAAAAAGTATAGGTAAGCTTCAGTACGTGCTCGTTACGGTACAAATGCAACCAACGATTGTTTCAACTCTAACTGCAAGCACCCCGGCATGCTGAGTATGCACGCAGTCTTGCTACGTGACCTGCAGTCTTACTCGACTATGTTGTATGTTCTTCGGATGTTCGGCTCCGACAAGCTATTCCACTACAGCGTTGCAGCGTGCACTCATGTCCGCAAAGCAGTTTACCAAGCGAACCCGAGAGACTTGGGTTTTTGTTGAATCGTCCATGCACACCATCGTTAGGTGATGAACACTTAATTACCTCCGCAGGTGTACCTGTACACCTTACCGTAGGTATGCCTTACCGTAGGTATGCCTTACCGTAGGTATGACGTCAAACCTTATCGAACAATGGTGTATTGTTTCATTTTTCCGAACTATTAATATTTCAATAAACCCCACGGACAGGATGAGATCGGTTAATTAAGCCCGATAACATATTTAATTGAATGAGAGGAAATTAATATAAATACCATTTAAGTTCAGCGATAAGAGCGTTATCGCCGTCGCGGGTGGCCGTTCTTATGCTGTAACGATTTACTGATATCGATGTTGCTACCTACAACCAATGCTACAACAAGGTGCACTTACAGGTTAACAGTAAAGAGTTTTTGCGCTCATATTCACAGAGACCTAAGGTTAGGCTTGAGACTAGGTCTCACTTTTACATAGCAAAACCTAGATAGAACTCAACAATCATTTTTTTCCCGAGACCATGCACTGTGCATCAGAGTCGTTGCTCCGCTGTATACATTAGTAGCATCCCCCCTTTCTCCTGGTCCACCATTTTTTATTTTCACCCCGTACGCTCTTGTGTCACTGACTGTATATACTGCATTTAAAATAACAGACCATTAACACGTTGCTTTTAAGTCGCCAGACGATATCAAACTTGAAACTTGACCCGCTCTAGGTAAGCGCTACAGCTGTAGCTAGCCAGACGCTGACGTAAGTAACTAAAACTAAATTTAAATAACAGAAAAGCACTACATTATCAAAACAAAATGACGTGTTTTTTTTGTTCAGTGCCTCCTCGACCAATACTTGTATAATTAATTAATTATTGTACATAAAACCTGTCACCTGCTGTCTGATTTGCAAATGTCAAGTGAGTGTCAACAAAGCAACTTCCATCGGAAAGGTCGACTTGCCGGAGGCTGCCAAACTGGATTTACGTCCAATTTATGGCACAAATTCGGTATGTATATCAACTGGGGGCGTAGCTCAGATGGTAGAGCGCTCGCTTAGCATGCGAGAGGTACCGGGATCGATACCCGGCGCCTCCAATACGAATCTTTTTAGACCACAGAAAGCATAGCTCAGTAACTTTTACCAAATGGCTTATTTTGCCGAGGAAAATACGGTGTTTTCGCCATTTCGTCTGACTAACGGCCGACACCAGGAAAGCAGGAGCGGAGAGCGGTTTGTTTAGTAATGAAGGGAAAGTTTCTTGGAGCGGTTGCACAACTTAAGTGTTTCGCAAAAAAATATTTTGTAGTTAACTCCGCTGCTTTTTGTCCAAGTAGGATTTTGGTCTCAGTCAGTGGGACGTTAGATTCTCAATATTGAAAACTTGGTTTGAACCCTGCCGGTCGAGCTGGTCGGTTTGTATACTTAACACTTGATCATCGGTAATGTAATACACTGATAAAACTGTTCATCATAAAATAAAGTAATTTAAGCTAAAATTATGATGATTCACGTAAAGTGAGCATACGGACATGACAATAAAATACGATGAAACTACTGTTGCTGCTGATAACTATGACATTGTAGGAAGCAGACAGAATTATGCGCTCTGTCACAGCTTTTGTGGTGACAAGAAGCATACTGTAGTGTGACGGACCTCTTTTATGGGGAAGGCATGATGTAATACGAAAATGTTAATCTTATTTTCCGTGACCAACTTTACGATGATCTGTCATCATAATATTGCGGTACTTACCTTAAAAACTCGATTATTTCCTCAAACGTGAATTACAGCATAATATTTTCCAATTATCACCAAATTTAAAAACAATTCACCGTATTTTAAACTTATGTAATGCTATTTTATAATGAAGCCAAAGAGACATTTATAAAAAAGACATGTATTTGTGTCTGAAGTCGGCGATAAGGCTCACGTAAAAACTGTCGGTTGTAAAACATATGTACATTTGACAAACCCTCGGCTATATTTGTCGCGAAGTGTTTTTTTTATAAAAAACACAACAAGACACTATAAAACTTAAATTAATATTTTTGTATTTAAGCTTCGAGAGTTTTCTACGCATTTCAAAGAACGGAAAACGTCTGAACGTAAAATATAAGTTTAATTTTAGCTTCACGGAGTTCAGGAAACTGCGGGAGTTTACAGACTTTCACAGTGTGATTGCCCACTAGAGGGAGCTTCAAATTTACAAAATTCTTGTTTTAGGTATTCAATGCTGTTGTACTGTGTAAATCATTTTGTTTTATTGTGTTTATTTTATGTTAAGTACTCAAATTGCTATTTATTTAGAACCTTAGAGCGTTGTCGTGACAGTCATATTGAATTACTTGGTAAACAAAGGTAAATCAATCTGTCCACTGTAGGCCCGTCTCGAAATACTGAGATCTCGCAAAATTTTGTGAGAGCAATTTAGATATACTAGATCTTGTTAGAGTTAGTTAGTAGAGAAGTCTCATTTTCACTGAGTAACGTAATAAATTCATTTTCGCGTTGTCTTTAACGCAGAACCACATCTTACCATCAAGCTTTATAATTATAACATTTATAACGTAGCCGAATTCAGAAGTGCATTAAAAAGCCAAGTATTAGGTAAAAGTTACATTTTTTTTATTTACATACCTATACGTAAGTTGAAGTGGCAGTGGGCAGGCCATATTTGTCACCGATATGATGGCCGTTGGGGCTTGAAGGCTTTAGAATGGAGATCACATACACCAAAGCGTAGTGTAGGCCAACCTCGTCCCGCTGGACCGACGACCTGAAGGACGTTGTGGGTGGCGGCTGGATGAGGAGGACGGAGGACCGACATGGGTGGCGAAATTTGGGAAAGGCCTATGTCCAGCAGTGGACGAACACGGGCTGATGGATGGATGGATTGATACCTATGCTCACGCCTGTCTCCCAGGTAGGCAGAGACTAAGATTTCCATCTGCTACGATCCTGACACCTCTTTTGTTTCTTCTACATCCATCAATCTAGTCATACAAGCTCTTCTATACCGGGTACTATTTACTTTGCCTTTCCTCAGTATGTCGCCTATTTGGTCGGCATACGTCCTTCTAGGGCGGCTCGGTCGAGCTTTACCTTCCACTTGTGCAGCATAAATTTCTTCCGTCACTCTTCTTTCATTCATCCTCTCTATATGCCCAAAACCCCAAACCGCCGAAGCATTCCTTTTTATATTTTAATTTATTATCGAAAATATTGTTTCTTTTGTTGCATTTACCGTGCAACAGGCCTTGAGAAGTTTCCAAAAATGCAATAAAATATTGTTTCATTCTAAAATAAGGTTTTGTTTGGTTTGCGATAGCAAATACCGAAACCCTCTTGTCTCGCTAATATCGAGATTGAAATTTCCCTCCGAGATTGCATCCCCTATTGAAAGCTCCATGTATTTTAAACGGAACAAAAGCAGCAGAACTAGTATATAGTTGTAAATCCAATACGGACAATATTTTAAACTTTGAGCTCCATACGAACCCTGCATGACCCTAGCATTGCGTTTGTGACGTCACAAGTTGTACCTTGTTTCCTCTGTGACAGCTTTAGCGCATTTCCTCTCCACCCATCACCAAAGAAAACTCCACCTTATGTGGCCACTTTCAGAGTATTAACTCAATTGGCAGGGTAAAACAGGACGCGCCCACCTGCATCATGTTACTTCGCCCATTGGTCTAGCTGAAACATCCCTTATTTGGCGGTAACAAGAATGATAGGTCCTGAAACGCAAAGTTGGTGCCGAGGACGACTCGATCCTTTGAGTCGAGTGTCATTTCTGCTCTAGTTATTTTCTCCCTGTTTGTTATTGTGCCCTGGTTATTGCTATTAATATTGGATATATGGGAAACCAATGTTTATGACAAACGTGGTCTTGTTTATTTATCGTTTGCAGAATTTCAGAATCAAGGTCTTTTCGCCAGACATGTTCTAGCGTTGGAACATAAGCCACGGTATTTTGAACAAATAAAATTCATGTAGAACGAATTCTTTATAATCTTAAAACAAAAAGTTGAACTACATCATGCCTCTTTCATAGTAATTTAGCTTTCAACCGAAACTGGATTAATAGTTTTGGTATGAGTAAAAGATTTATACCCTTTTCTAAGCATTTATTCAAAGAGTTGCCGTTTTTATGTTTGGCTGACGCATCAAACACTGGTCACACACGTGTCGTTCGTTGTACTCGTATTTCTTATATCATCGAGGAAAAATCTGAAAGTCACTAAAATAACAAAAACACTGTTTGGCGCTGCAACAACATTTTATTTAGATTTTTTTTTGCAATATAAAAAAGTATTATTTTAAGTTAGGAAATTGAAGTAGCTTGTCCATATTTTATTTTAGTACTACCCTTTGCCAGCGGCTCCGCCCATCCATCCATCCATCCATCAGCCCGAGTTCGTCCACTGCTGGACATAGGCCTTTCCCAAATTTCGCCACTCATGTCGGTCCTCCGTCCTCCTCATCCAGCCGCCCCCCGCAACGTCCTTCAGGTCGTCGGTCCAGCGGGCACGAGGTCTGTCTACACTACGCTTTGCTGTACGTGGTCTCCATTCTAGAGCCTTTCGGCCCCAACGGCCATCATGTCGGCGACAAATATGGCCTGCCCACTGCCACTTCAACTTACTGATTCTGCAGGCTATGTCGGTTAATTTCGATCTCCGCCCGCGTTTATTCAATCTCTGTCCCGTTTTCGCCTCGGGCGTTATTTTATGAACACTCCTTATAGCCTATATACTATATTATATACTACGATGATAATTAAAAAACCGCATCCAAATCCGTTGAGCGGTTATCGTGTTAAAACGGATCGTACATACATGCAAATAGACAAAAATTCTAAAAATGGTAGTTTTGGGTTCAGTACCATACCAATTATAACATTTCACTAAAAATAAAAAATAATATTCTTGTGTACAGACAGATACGACTTTCCTTTCGTTTTTATAAAAGAACATTTTTTTTGCTTGGTTTCTCTATACGGTCATTTTTTTAATGTTTGAGTATTCATAATAAAATAAATTATGGAAAAAAAATGGACAAGCTTTTTGCTCTCCTTACTCTCGAAAATAGTATTATATTTTGTATAGTCAGATACTTAAATAGTTCCACACTCGAAAGCACCACCACTGACAGCCCTTAGCTTATTTAAGGTGACTTTCGTTTATACAGCCAAATTCATACTGGAGACTAGTGGTCAGGACCTAGGTTCAATGACCCTGTTTGCGAAATACGAAAAATATTTTTCATGTCTCTACCTATATACTTGTTCAAGAACAACCTCGACTCAATTAATATAGGAAGTCAAAATTTTATTTTGCATATTTCACAGAATTGGTAAATCAATCTTGTTCCTGACCACTTACTATGAAATTGGCTATATAAACGAAAGTCACCTTTTATGTCGTGTGACGATATGTTTTTTTTAAATAAATTAAATTCATACGAGTTGAAGCGTTTTTCCATTGACAGAACCCTTTTCTGTGTAGGACGTATATCTAAGAGACTATGTGCCACTGTCTCCAGCTTTGATCTGCTTTATATCCTGGAATGAGCTCAAACAAGCAAGATTGAGCTGTAAAATGTACGGATTAGAGTTGCAACGAATATTCGGTTACTGTTCGGTATTCGGCCTATTTTAAATAATAGGAAAATTGAATTACCATTCGGCTAAATACCGAATATATAAAAACAGGAGTAAATAATAGAAAGCTGAACATACCTTCTAAGTTCGAGAAAGTGCAATTTTTCGCTTATTTATCTAAAAGGTCAAAGGAAATGTTAACATAGCTATAGAAGAAATTTTTCACAGAGATTAATAAAGATAAAAATGTAATGAAAACTGCCTACTTATTATGAAGTTTAGTCGTGACTAAATAATTGCTAGCAAAATCAACCAAGTACATAATGGGTTTTTGAAAGTTAGATGAAGTGAAATGAAAATAAACTAGAAAATTAAATAACCTTGCTTATTTACGTCCGCTAATTGGACCGAATAGTTTGATTCGGCCTTTCTTGTTTACTTGCGCTAATTGGGCCGAATAGATTGATTCGGCCACGCTTCTGGCCAAATATTCGGCGCGTTGTTGCAACACTAGTTAAGTATCATCTCGAGCACTAACTCCACCTTCATACAGAATAATGGTGGGATTACGCTCTGTGAACTTGGGATTACCTTACTTTATTATCGCTTCCCGTTACTGTTATAAAGCATTTACACAAAAAAAAACATATTGTCACGACTTGTGTCTCCGAATTGTTAGGGGTATTTCCGAATACCGCCTGTCACTAGTACACTTGTACACCCCTTTTCGTCGACGATTTTTACCTTCAAACGTGACAGGAGGTGAGTGTTGCCGTCGCACATAAGGCGAGGTTATCCAGCGGAATCTGTCCTGCTCCAACGCTTTCGTTTGACACATGCTCATCCTGCTCAGCGTTAACGAAGTTTCGAGGTGTTTTTATTTATTATTTTGGAATTAAAGGGATGGGTTTATCATATGACGGCCGTTTTATATTACAATTCTTAATTTATTACATATGTTCAAAACTCAACATAGGTCAAATGAAATGATATTTAGATCATAGTTGAGACCTATTTTTGCGATTTAAATGGATCGAGGAAAATGTAAGTAATCGTGTATCGAACGGCCGAAATATCAAGATCAAAGAGTAAAATATAACATATATTGTTAACAAAATTTTATCATCGCTATTTATTGGTTTAAAATTAATTTGAAAGGAGACAAAATCGGGATACCCCCCCCTCAAACTACAAATACACGTTTTCCTCGTGCTTTCCTTTACCGTTCAAATCAAATCAAATCAAAATATTTATTTTTGCAAAATAGATACATTAAGTATACTTTCTACAAGTCAAAGTTAATTTACACAATATAATATATCTTTAGAATATAAAAAAATATATATAATAATACGGGAAATAAAATATACACCTGCATTAATAAATGATAGTCGTAAGTTTTTAAATAAATAAAAAATAAATAAAATAGGGGAATCTAGGAATAAAAATATTATATATACATAATACAATGAAGAAATA
Source organism: Ypsolopha scabrella (assembly GCA_910592155.1). NCBI lineage: Eukaryota > Metazoa > Arthropoda > Insecta > Lepidoptera > Ypsolophidae > Ypsolopha > Ypsolopha scabrella. Next base: position 5,632,317 of record OU342972.1, on the reverse strand, counting down.
ATAAAAACGGGAAATACATACAAAAAATATTAAGGGTGGGCTACTAAAATGTAATAAAGTTATACACTTGCATAAAATATAGAAATATAGGAATAAAAATATTGTATATACATAATGCCTAACCATCCGCACCATTCGATTAGTATTGCTAAGAAGAAGGGCAAGAACTTAATCAAGGCTACGGCAAGGGCCGTTTACTTAATCACTGAGTTTATTAGGGTTCCGTACCCAAAGGGTAACCAACTGGACCCTATTACTAAGACTTCGCAGTCCTTCCGTCTGTCTGTCTGTCACCAGGCTGTATCTCATGAGCCGTGATAGTTAGACCGTTGAATTTTTCACAGATGATGTATTTCTGTTGCCGCTATTACAACAAATGCGAAAAAACAGAATAAAATAAATATTAAAGGGGGCTCCCATCCCATACAACAAACGTGATTTTTTTGCTCGATATTGATAACGGCAACATGTAGACACGCTTGAAATATTCATAGAATATTTCGTTATATATTCTCATTAAAAATATATAATTAAATTAAAGTAAAATTTATATTTAAGGGGGGCTCCCATACAAATTTTTCTGCCATTTTTATTGCTAATGGTACGGAACCCATCGTGCGCGAGTCCGACTCGCACTTGGCCGGTTTTTATTGACAGTTAGGATGAGGGTGATGTTTGCGATTCATCACTAGTGGCGCTAGTGAACTTGGATAATGATATTTGACATATCTTATTCACTCTTTGCCCCGTTTTCGGCTTGCGCGTTATTTTATGAACACATCTTCTTGCCTGTGTGTTGACCAGGGTCACTACGGTAATAATGAAAAAAACGCATCTAAATCCGTTGACTGTATCTCGAGTTATACATACAGACAGACGGAGAGACAGACAGACAAAAATTCTAAAAATTGTGGTTTTGTCCTCAGTATAATACCAACAACCCATTTTATTTAAAATTTCGCGAAAATATCCAATGTACAGACACGACTTTTTTATTATAATATAGATATAGAAGAAACAGAGAGAGAGAGAGACAAAGAATAAAGAGAGAAGATGAAGCTTTACCTAATTGAGTGTTCAAGTCAAGAAGGAAACTTTGTTACGGAAATTACCCATCAAAATGTTATATTCTCCCAACTTTGAAGGCTCGCCGAGATATTACTTTGTGGGTAATCAAATTATGTTTAATTTTGTTGTTTTTAAATGTTGTTTGAAAGATGTTTAACCGTGTCTTAAAATAGGACATAGAAGTTCAGAGCATACATTTCTAATATTCGTACATTGTGTTTGATTTTGCGAATCTCTTGAACAACTCTTTATGTACCTTAACATCATAGTTCAAAAATGTTTGTTCTTGAATATGTGGTACTTATGTTAAAATATGTAGTTTGTTCTAATTAAATGTTCCATCGTGTATTAACTTATTAAATATAAGCAAGCCCAAAACTTAATTTAATATGTTTTATTTTACTGTCTTAAATGTTAAAAAAATACTAACGTGCGATAAGTGTAGGGTGTAAATAGACAGCTACCGTTAAATGAAACCACGTATTCTACCGATCATACTGAACCACTTTTCCCAAAAATCATAACCGCGCAAACCATTCGTTTGAGATATGATTGAGTTCCAAACAAAAATGCGTGAACCTTAACGCACCGACATACGGGCTAGTTCAGAAAAAGCGTCGTCCGTTAAACAGCTTCAGGTTTCATCTATTTACACCCGGTATTATGTACCTACATAGCAATATGAAGTATTCATTGATCTTGAGTTGTGCCGCGGTAGGTTTTATCAATTGTTTTTTTTTATATCCTATTATTTCGTTTGAAGGGCCCTTTACCCAATTAAAGTTTTTCAGGATCTCTCAGCTCTTGCCTCGGAAACTCCTCGAAACAATGAGGAAAGTTGAACGCTTTAAAACGAAATCCGGGTGAGAGAGACCTGGCTTCTGAGAGAATTCAATTCCGGAAATGGTTTTCTGTGGATTAAAGTAATAGCGCAGTGTTATGCTGAATGTACTACAGGTATGTTGCGTCGAAAGCCACTTTTGATATTATTGCAGTCATATACGAATAAAAAACCGGCCAAGTGCGTGTTGGGCCACGCGCAATGCAGGGTTCCGTAGTTGCCCGGTACATTTTATAAGTTGGTCTACTAATACAGACCGCGCCAAACTTCTAGTCCCATACATTAGAGGGGACCAAAAGTTTGGCGCGACCTCTGTACTCGTAAAACTGTAAAGCCTACTTAGCTGTGATAGTTTTCCTTTTAAATTCATTATATATGCTACTTCTGTGAATTTTTTCACATTTCTATAAACAAGTGTTTAGCCAGCAGGGGGGACGCTCCAATCTAACTAAAATTTTCACTTTAAAGCTTAATATATCGCCAACGGGTCCTTATATCGAAAAATGGTTTTCACACACCTACAAGGTTTTTGAACGACCTATCCAACGATAACCCACACTATGGGATAGACGAGAAAAAAAATCATCCCCAGTTTACGTGTATGAGAGGTACCCTTAAAAAAATTTTTTTTTTCAATATTTTATTTAACCATTTTGTCGGCGTGATTAATATTTATATCCATGCCAAATTACAACTTTCTAGTACTAATAGTCTCTGAGCTAAGCCGCGGACAGACGGACATGGCGAAACTATAAGGGTTCCTTGTCGGACTATGGAACCCTAGTAAATAAGGGGACAGGATCGCCCCTAAGCTACAACTGAAGCATAGCAATGGCAGCGGTATACAAGTGTGCGAGTGGATTTACTATGGAATTAGGTTTACTATGATGTGAATGTGTGCGTGGCGGGCTCGTGCGTACACGCGAGTTGGCTTACTATGAGTGCTTCAGGTTTTGGTTGGCGAAGATCCTTCCGACTTTTTGTACTTCTATGTTTGTAATTGTAATCGGGGCAAAAAGTGGGTGTATGTATGTATGTATAGTATATGCAAATAATTTTCTTATTTGATTTATGAAAAAGACTTTGCCTACATAATTTTTATGCTTGTTTGTATGAATGCTTATTAATCTTATCTGAATTCCGTTCAAAACGGAAACCTTTTATTGTTACTAGATCCAGTTATGTGAATTCTTGAAAAAATACCCAATAGTTCAGCAAATTTCCTGTAATTCTTTGTTGAAGTTTTATGCGAATGTAAACCAGTAAATATATTTAAAAAAATCTTTGAAAAATGACTGAGAAATTCAATTTCGACTACTCAACATTCAAAGAAGTAAAGTTAAATTATTAATGAATGCGTTTGAATTTTTATCTCGTGTAAGAAAGAAAATTATATATGTATAATACGGTAACCGTCAGAAATTGAAATATTGTACCAAGTGTATTACTTGTCTGTCATTGTAATACACTAGTCTTTGCCCGCGGCTCCATCCGCTTCTATTCAATCTCTGTCCCATTTTCGGCTTGGGCGTTATTTTATCAACAAAGTGGACCATGGTCACTACGATGATAATAAAGAAACGTTGGTACGTAAAAATCATCGGTAAAAAGAGGGTGTTCAAGTGTTGACTGTTCCAGTGACAGTCCACACTCGGTAACAAATCTGACACCTACTTAGGGCATATAATGTCGTGACAATATGTTATATTACTTTATTTAGTCGCATTTTAAGTATAATATATGTACATCATATCTAAATATAATCCCACTATTAATATTATAAATTCGAAAGTTTGGATGTATGGATGGATGGATGGATGAATGTTTGTTACTCTTTCACGCAGTAACTACTAAACCGATATTGGGCTGAAATTTTACATGAATGTAGTTCTAGACCTGGAATAGGACATAGGCTACTTTTTACCCCATAAATCAGTTCCCAGGGGATGAAAATGAGCTTTCAAATTTCTATAGAAAAGTTTCACGCTATGCTTACGAAACCGATTAGGCTGAAATTTTGCTTATATGTAGTTCTAGACTTTGAATAGGAAGAAAACTTTTTTTTTCCCTTTGTTCCCATGGAAAAACTATAAAAGAGACACACAAAATGGGAAACAGAGGCGCATAACACACACATTTCACCAGCTGTGTTTACTGTAGGTAACAGTCCGAATAATATTGACTGATTTTATAGGAGTACACAAAACACGTTACACGTCTTTAAAACACTAGACTGGAATGGACGAGGCATAAACGTAAACGGAGAGTACATTTCACATCTTCGCTTTGCCGATGACATCGTGATAATGGCGGAATCGCTGCAGGAACTGGAGGTAATGATGCGCGGCCTTGGCGATTCTTCGAGACGAGTGGGCCTGCGGATGAATTTGGATAAGACTAAGGTCATGTCCAACCGTCACGTCATCCAAGGGCCAATAACCGTCGGCAATGTTAGCATCGAAGTTGTTCAAAAATATGTTTATCTGGGTCAAGTCATACAGCTGGATAAAAACAACTTCGACGCCGAGGCTGACAGAAGAATATGCTTGGGTTGGGCAGCATTCGGAAAGTTGCGTCACATAATTACGTCGTCAATACCGCAGTGCTTAAAGGCTAAGGTGTTCAACCAGTGCGTCCTTCCTGTGATGACGTATGGCGAAGAGACGTGGTCTCTTACAAAGGGTCTGATCCACCGGTTTAAGGTCGCTCAGCGAGCTATGGAGCGGGCTATGCTTGGGGTATCTCTGATGGATAGAATCCGAAATGAGGATATCCGTCGGAGATCTAAAGTAACCGACATAGCCCGCAGAATCAGTAAGTTGAAGTGGCAGTGGGCAGGCCATATTTGTCGCCGACATGATGGCCGTTGGGGCCGAAAGGCTTTAGAATGGAGACCACGTACAGCAAAGCGTAGTGTAGGACGACCTCGTGCCCGCTGGACCGACGACCTGAAGGACGTTGCGGGGGGCGGCTGGATGAGGAGGACGGAGGACCGACATGAGTGGCGAAATTTGGGAAAGGCCTATATCCAGCGGTGGATGAACACGGGCTGATGGATGGATGGATGGATGGACACAAAAACTAATTTAACGCGGGTGAAACCGCCGGCAAAATCTAGTAGGAATTATATAAAAGTGGCGCCCATTCTGCCACTCCGCCTTGGAACTCAAATATGATTTATTATTCAACAGAGAGCATAACTAAATGATATAAACTATGCATAACGTTGCTAAGTAATCAACACACGGGCGGGTAGGGGGGAGCATGGGGGGAGGTTCGAGAAAGGAAAACGACGAAATAAAGTGCATGAAATATAACTAATACTCATTAAGTTTGTAAAAACACCCATTAGTTAAGGGGGTTTCTTTTTACCTCATTTTTAGGTGTACCTATATAATGATGGTAACTTAACGGACAAAAATCTCTCCATTTCTTGAACAAAATGCATTTTTTTCAATAATTTCTGTTTATAATCATAAATTTAGACAACTTTTCAGAAAATCCATACATTTCTATCTAATTTATAGAAAAAAAAATGAAAAAATAAACCGTTTCTAAATTCATTTACTTTTTCGCAAAGTGGCCACAAAATTTGAAAACTGCTGATTTATTGCATACTTTTTATTTAAAGGTAAGGAAAACAATATTATGATGTGCATTTTGCCCCCTTAAATTTATTCTCCTATGGTAAAGCATTACAAATTCTATCTTCTGTTTTTATTTCTAAATTGATCCATTCATGTAATATTTTTAACTTTTCGGAGGAAGAGGTTTGAACCTCAAACCCCCCCTGGCTACGCCCATGAATCCATGTCTTAGTTTGGTTTTCGCATTTGAAATCTCCTTTGATTAAAAACGCGTTATGGCAACTTATAAAACATTGTAGATTAATTTACTAGATATTGCGACATTATCTTGATCTTACAGCGCTTTAAGAGTAAAGAGAATGTTTCGAAGACATTAAATTAAGTATCTTGGATAAAACTCGAGTTTTCATAAAAGAAAATTACTTGAAACATTTTAGTCCCTAAGGTCGGACGGAGTCAGCTATGATCGATATCTAATAAGTTCAGGATTATTCTGGATCAGCTTTCAAGTAACCGGGAGATCATGAACTCACTATGATTCAGCTTGTTTCAGTTTCACTACTTTTTAATATTTTGTAAGCTGAAATGAACCTAATCGCAACGAATTAAGAACTTTTAACTTAAGGGTAGCCCAAGGTTCGCGAGTCGGAAAGTTTTTCTAAACGTCTGCCTGCAAAGTAATTAGCCGTTGTAACTTTAAAAGGTTAACTGTAAAGAGTTTAAATCAAGTTTTTAAGTTTCAAATAAAACTTACCCACTCCCCGATCTACTTGCTACTCAGTTTACCCATTATGGTACAGAAAAGGTTTATGCGTTTTGACTAAGACTTAGAATATGTATGTACATTGTTGGTGAACTCTGTTGTTAATTTTGTCTGTATAATGATATAATACTGATATACATTTAACTTATGGATATATGTAGTGATGGACTTCCGCAAGGTAATGCCTATTTCAATCTAGCCAACAAGTTCAATGGCCACTATATTATATAATACTATATAATATCAATAATATTTTACTAGTGGCCATCTTGGTTTAGGTTCTGGCGAAGAAGAAAAAATAAATCTGCCGGTAAATAGAAACCACGATTACATCAGAAACAAATAACAATTTTACTATTTGTTTTATTTTATTATGTAAATAAATATTATAAATCGTCTTTTTGTCTTTTGATTACAATTGTAGTTAAACAAGTAGAAGAAAACGGGGCCGAGGGCATAGTTTTCTCCGGGTAGAGCCGCGGCTAAAATGCTAGTAAGCTTCTTCAGTAACAATTTTAATATTCAGATTAATTTTGAAACTTGTTTTAAATATCATTATCGTTTAATAAAATAAAGTTGTTATGTGTAATAAAATAACTAAGTTCATCTACGAACCCTATTATTTACAGTAGTATCAATTGATACCCAATTGAGTGGGAGTAAAACTGAGGAATAGAATATTTAGAATTCAAGGCGCAATTTTATTAATATTTCGATGTTCGCAGGATTATTAATGTTTGAACAATGACATTTTACACTTGAATGGTTATTTGAATAACGATACTAAATGAAGAAATACAATCTTACAGGTTTTTTAACGGGTTGCAATTTTTCCGTTTTTTTTAAACGCATGTTTTTTTATATAACCTTTTTTACGAAGTGAGGGTTACTCGACCGAAATAAAGAGGATTGTTATTAAATTTGTTGTCCGCTCAGCTTCGAGATGGTGCAGCAGTCGGGTATAGTTGTAAATATTTATTTTTGTCAACGGTCTGCCTATTAATATGGAAATATTATTTAAATTACTTGGTATTTATTAAATAAATAAAAAACCGGCCAAGTGCGAGTCAGACTCGCGCACAAAGGTTTCCGTTACATCACACAATACGGGTACGGAACCCTATAAACATTATGGTAAATAAAAACAATATGTACGTACATGCTATAGCAACAAAAACGTTAGCGCCTCACAAACAGTTCGGCACCCTCTAAGTACGGAACCCAAATTTTTATTACTTGTTGTTTTACTTTAGAGAATGTAGTAGGAACTGAACGAACTTTAACTGAATTTATTTTAGCTGAAACAAAACGTCAATTTTTTTTTGTTATTATAGTTTGCTATGATATAGGCAAAATATACCTGTGAAATAATTACTTGTTCATTTTAATAATGATGATTCACAAGTTTCACCAATTGCCGACAATCGCAAGTGTAAGTAACAATGAAACTTATTTAAGTTGTGTTGAGAACTGGATAGCTCAGTTGGTATAGCAATCGCCCGGTCAGCGAGAGGTCCCGGGTTTGAATCCCGGTGCAGAGTTCCTCACGTGCAGATTAACTTTTCTGATTTTCTATACCGCAATGATATAAAGTTAATTTAATAAAATATGTTATTTCTGTTTACATGTTTCTTTGATGTCAGCCCGTTTCTGTCTGCTAAGAGCCTTACTCACATGTACTAAAATCGAAGCGCCTAATTCAAAAGAAGCCATGTTTTTTAATAAAAGGAAGTCGGCAAAAGCGTTACTTATTTGATTTGAAAGCTAGTAATCGGATTAATTAGTAGGTGGTAGAGCTGATGCCGAGCTCGACTGTGGAGGTACCACCATCTTACTCGCAAATCCTCCCGAAGTTATTCGGGGGAGAGTAAGAGAACAGCTCTCAGGCAAAACCAGGCGGCCCACCATTGCCTGGGACCGATGGATGGCGGTATATCCATCCCTAATTGCCAGGCCTTAAAACAGACTAGTGACGGGCAGCGGCGTCACTGGTGCAAGAGTTTCGGCACCGCGCTCACCAACCCGCCTGCCCAGCGTGTGTATGGGCATTTCTTCCAGGGGGACCGCCAAGAGTGGCGTAATCCTGGAAAGGCCTATGTCCAGCAGTGGACGAAACAGGCTGATGGATGGATAGAATCGGATTAATTAGTATATTTCTCAAATTCGTTCGGAAATAGATACTGACGTTCTTGCAAATAAAATTCCTAGCGTATTTCGTAACAATTTAACACTTTTGCTGCTAAAACACGCATCTGGTGGTATCGCTATAGTCCTGACCGTGCAGAACTTTAACTTTAATCTCTCGCGTTTTGTACACATTTTAATATTTATTTAGACGGGTCTACGTACATCGCGGTAGACCCGTCTAAATAAGTAGTAAAGCGTCTGCAATTACATCCCCAGGCGCTTTGCCTACCAAGAAAACATAAATAAAGTGTGGTCGGCTGACCGACGCCATAGCGCATTTACACCCTAGTAAGCTTGTCACCCATTTTTGTTTTGTTCTCGTTAACCGTGGTAGTTAGCCAGTTGAAATTTTCACAGATGATGTATTTCTGTTGCCGCTATAACAACAAATACTAAAAAACAGAATAAAATAAATATTAAAGGGGGCTCCCATACGACAAACGTGATTTTTTTGCTCGTTTTTGCTCGATATTGATAACGGCAACAGGTAGACGCTTGAAATATTAACAGAATATTGATTTATATTATTCACTTTAAAAATAAATACTTGAATTAAAATAATGGTACGGAACCCTTCGTGCGCGAATCCGACTCGGTTTCGGCCGTTTTTTTTTTATTTTCAACAACCTTGGCGCTTAAAGCGCACAATCGTTCGGTTCTAAAACATACCAACATTCTAGTAAACTTGTTTATGTCGAACTGCACCAGTGTTACTAGATGAGAAAATTGAAAATGCGGTAACGGTGCTACAAAAACGCGGATTTTCAACATAAAAAGCGAAAATATGTTGTTTTTTTTTACATTTACATTGATATCTGTCGTAAATCCGGTGGTGGTAGTTTTTTTTATTTTTTTATATATATAAAACAGCTAACTCCTCCGACATGGGTAAATCGGAGATTTTGATTGATGCGGTTATGACCGTATTTATTCTATATATTTTTTATGCTTTAATTTTATAGAAGTTAGTTATTAGTACAATAATATTATAGGTTTTAATTAAATTAAATAAATAAATATCTACATATAACTACACAGTTAGATACGTTAGTTCTAGTGTCTAAGTATTTTAATCGTCACTATTCTAGTTGAAAATTCAATAAAATGTGCCCTCATAGCGTCGTCTTGCATAATATTTTGAAGATTTTCAGTTGTGATGCTTGAACCCATCTTACATTCTGTATTATATCGGGGTACACTATGGGCTGGACAGTAACAAAGCAAGTGGATCACATCTTCTTCTTCGTCAGAGTCGCATATACAACTAAGAGCATTTATAATACTGCAGTTGAACAAATATTTAGCAAAAGCACCGTGCCCCGTTAAAATTTGTGTCATCATATAATTCGTTCCCATTTTTCTTATGACTTTGTAAGCAGATGATATGTCGGGGAAAAACTTTTTTGTGATTGACGCAGTAGAGGATTGTTCGTATCTTCGCTGCCATTCCTGTATGCTTTCTTCTCTTATCAAACTCTTTGCACATGAGACGGGATACATGTCGTAGTCAGGTGCTGTTCGCTTGTACAAGGCTGCTTGTTTTGCCAGTTCATCATTCATTCCCAGCGTTGCCAACATGTGACCGAATCCAAAATAAACTCACACTTTTACCATTCTGCCTGAGGAGGCTAATTCTATGTCTGATGTTCATTGCGATTGGATGCAAGGTGTCGCTGTTTATGATAAGATCTATTGAAGCTCGTGAGTCGCTTAAAATGTTGATGTTAGTGTCTTGGAGTTTTTCAGTTAATTCAAGAGCTTTTTGTATTGCAAGCATTTCGGCTTGAAAGACGCTGCAATAACTTTCCAGCAACAACTTTGTTGATTTTACTTCTGTTCCGTCCTTCCAAATAGTGACGGCTGCACCAACCTTTCCCTGAATCTTGCTTCCATCAGTAAATACGCGGGGGCCTGTGATTTGATGTGATTTCAAGGTGTTTTCGTTGAGATTTTCCAAGCACTCGTAAGTGAGGATTTCGACCTTGGCGGGATGAGGTTTTTTAGTGTATGGCAGTTCTGTTTCAGGTAATCTGTCCTCGGGTAAGCTGTCAAAGGGCTTTGCTCGTCGAACTGCATACAACTTCACCGCTTCTCGGACACGAATGTCCAGGGGCAGCAGCCCAGACAACATCAGAGAAGACATCAGAGATGTAGATTTATACGCCTTGCGTATTTTAATAGCAATAAGCCTTTGAATAGAGTTCTGTTTGTTCTGGATGTTTATCTTCAACGATTCTTCGCCCCAAGCGCCAGCAGCATACAGAATAATGGGTTCAATCAAAGAGATGTAGATAGTTCGTATAATTCTGGATTCAGCCCCCAAGTTACTTTAGCGGCTCGAGAAATCATGTTATATATATTTGCGGCTTTCTTGCACACTGAAGCAACATGTGACTTGAAATTTAGTTTGTTGTCTATAATCAACCCTAGAATTTTGAATTCATCAGTGTACTCTATTTGTACTCCATTCATTTTTACAACGGGTCTATTATACAATAATTTATTTGTGATGATCATTGCATTTGTTTTGTTTGGAGCAAATTTTAGTTTACTGTCGGCTCTCCAGTCCGCAACTACGTCCAACACCTCAAGTATCTGTAGTTCTAGTTCCATGGCAGAACCTCCTGAGAACATCAAAATGTTATCATCTGCAAAGGCTTGCACGTATACGTTCATCTTCTCTACCTAGTTTCTTAAGCAAAGAGTCAATAAGCAGGTTCCAAAATGTAGGTGGTGGTAGTCTTCGTTTGTCGTTCAAACCGAACGCAGCTTTTTATTCTCGACGCGACGTGTAACTAGTGCCTTAGTGTAAATGCCCCTTATGTGAGAAAAAAGGGGTTGTTGAGCAGATTCGAAAAAAACGGAACCGCGTATGTTAAAAGCGGAAGCCGGATCTATTGTCAAAAAGGCAGTACAAAAAGCAGAAAAGCGGTGCATCTGGCAACACTGAACTGCGCCTGCGCTAAAGAACATGTTAAGTTTAATGGCGATAAGTATGTAAACTAGATTTTTGTTTTTGAAAATAAATACATTTGTTATCCTTTTTATCTTATCTTTATCATTCCACACCCCTACTTTTAGCAATACAGGCTTTTCTAAATTTAAGAGAAGCGTAGACGTGTTAAGGGCCTTCAGTGAGCTACATAAGAAACTCGTTGTGTGACGGTACAAATATCGACGGAAATTACTTTGAAATAAGGTTCATATCAGTGCGCAATGCAATGTGTCTGTTACGACGATCGTCGCGTTGCCGGATAGCGCAAAAAAGTGAACTTAATACTTTTCTTAAAAATTAAATCGCATAGGTACCTAAAGGTTTTCAATGTTAGATTTTTTAATTGCTGGTATGTGTGTATCAGTTATTATGTTATCCCTTTTCAATTAAGAAAGTTTCAGCAATTTACACTGAGAAAAATGTATTTTTGGCTTCATTATAAAATAGCTTTACATAAGTTTAGAATACGGTGAATTGTTTTTAAATTTATTGATAATTGGAAAATATGATGCTGTAGTTAAAACGTTTGAGGAAATAATCGAGTTTTTAAGGTAGGTAACGCAATATTATGATGACTCACCGTAAAATTGGTCACAGGAAATAAAATTGTCATTTCCGTATTACATGATGCCTTCCCCATAAAAGAGGTCCGTCACACCAAGGTATGCTTTCTGTCACCGTAAAAACTGTGACGGAGCCCATAATTCTATCTGTTTACTAAAAGAAAAAAACCAAATTACACTAATTGGCGAATTTTGACTGTGCTGCAGTGTGCGACTCTGATCTCCCATATTCATTATAATAAAATGGATGCATAAAATTGCACCTTGTAAACCGTTTTCTACTTTATTTTTAATACTAGTTGTTCACAACATTATTATTAGGGAAGTTGCACATACGACAACTACTTTATTCTAGTTCTGCTGAGATAAAATGTGTCTTACTGTACATGTCCCTTTAACCTGAATACCCCATACCTGCGTGAAGGCTCCTGGCGTGTTTGTACTCCTGGTAAACTCATTTTTATTCATCTCACGGCCCGTATACATGGCTATAAGATTTGCCAGATTCGTCCCTGTTGAGGGTTCTAGATTAGGAAAGAGGATTCCATAATAATATTAAGATCGACCTGTTATCTAATATTTGCGTGAGTTTTGAATTTTTCAGGAAACCACTTCCTGTATTACAGGCATTAATAATTTATAGTATAGATTTCATCGAGTGGTAGTTTGGTCCGAGCGCAAGCAAGGGAAGTAATATCGTTACGTAAGATAAAAACGCTTTTCTTTCAAAAACTATGAACATAAATAAAGTTACAATTGCAATTTATCGTCCATGTGTTGTGTAAACCATTAGGAAGAATATTTCGTAGGATAAAAATTTCCTACTACAAAAAAAATGTAATTGTGGCCAGAAATTATTATTTTTCGTATAACCTTTGTCCTGCAAAGAAATTTACTGCCGCTTTCAGCACATACATACAGCTCGACCATTAAATAAAACCACATACTCTACTGATCATACTGAACAACCCCCGCAAATCTTCAGAGAAAAAGATATTCAACTGTAACTCAAAGACTTTATCTCGTAGAAGAAAGGTCTATTTTAGAACGCTGCACCGGAACAGCTCACGGACGACGCTCTCACGATACTCGCCCATATGTCGGTGCGTTAGGGTTCACGCATTTTTGTTTGGAACTCAATTATTTCCTAAACTAAGGATGGCCGCGGGTATGATTCTCGGGAATAGTGATTCAGTAGGGTCAGTAGAATATGTGGTTTCATTTAATGGTAGCAGTCTATTTACACCCCATATAATATATAGTATATATCGGTTCAGGTATAATCGGCTCTTAAATACTGTCTCAAATATTAAGCCATGAAATTGAAACATCCCCCAACCTACCAAAAAAAATGCCAATGATTTTGGTTCTTAAAAGAAGTGAGTTTAAGGGTGGCCTGCGCGAGTTCTATCTTCAACTTGCGCTCTATGTAATACCTACATGTTTCCTGCGCCACTGTTTATCATCATGCGCCATATACATATACTTTACAAATCCTTGAAGCATTCCTTTTAACCTTTTTATATTCTAGTCACTATATCTTTATTAAGGACGTAACTATCCCTTTGTTAACTTATTTTCAACACAGGACATCTGTTCCAATGTTTTGTTATTTTAAGTAATAAATATACATCGTCTCGATAGGCAACCCCGAGGGACTGCGCGAGGTAATTCCGAGTATGACTTGTGAAAAGTCACAGTCTACACACGGTACACCCACATTTCACTGATGATTATTAAAGCTTGATGGTGAGCCTTATCACTGTTCTTAGGGCACATATATGTACCCACACGCGTAACGAACACGAAAGTGCTATGGGATTTAAACCCGCGACCTCCGGGTATTAACTATAAGATCACAGAGATGGTCAATGTTTTAAAAGATTACCAGTTATGTTTGAGACGTAATAATTGTCGGTGAAAAGCGGGTGTACCAAGTGTGTACTGCTGACTTGCATTTTACAGTTCACACTCCGGAGCACCTCTGAGCCTTATATAAAACAGACTGGTGACGGGCAGCGGCGTCACTAGTGCGAGAGTTTCGGCACCGCGCTCACCAACCCGCCTGCCCAGCGTGTATGAGTATGGGCATTTCTTTCAGGAGGACCGCCAAGAGTGGCGAAATCCTGGAAAGGCCTATGTCCAGCAGTGGACGAAACAGGCTGATGGATGGATGGATGGATGGAATCTCCGAGGGGTTGTCAGAGGTGTTCCCAATTGTGAACTGTAATATGCACTTATTGGCTCAGTAATTTTTCAGAAAGCATAATAAATTAACCTCTGCAGAGTGTTTTTATTTTAGGTGACCTAGGCCTGCAGTCTCGATAAAAATAGCGATCGCTTTACGACCAATCGTCGTTTAGTGATTAAAATTTAATTTTAACGATTTAGTATGGTCTCTACCTTCAAAACTATCGACTGAAATCGGAAATTGGTCGTAAAGCGATCGCTATCTATGTAAAGACTGCAGGCTCTGCTTTTATGAATTCATATTTTCATTACGAACAAAGTACAAATACTAAAATTGGCTTCGAGGAACGATAAAATTTGAAGCCTCAGTTCTTTAGATATCCTATTGCATTTCATTCAAAAAATTAGATTTTACAACTGTAGTACGTACTCTCAGATTAAAATAGATAGGGTTCTGAAAAAGAAAAGGCTGTAAAGACTGTTTTTTCAGTTCAAATCAGTAGATCGTTCAAACTAATAGAGGGAAAATAACAATAATGACTGTTGTTAATAAATAAATCTAAAACTGAGAATTGCGTTTTTTTTAAATTCTCTTTTGAGAGTTAATATACAATTTTATTCATAAAAACCAGCATTATCCAACCTTGTCTTGATTCACCGCACTCGGACGCGCACTTTTTCACATATGTTTATCTCTTTCTTGCAAATTAAGCCCCTGTGTTAAGCCCCCTGTACAGTGTACCATCACCAAGGCTCCCGCCTATCCAGTTTCAAAACCTTATTGCTTGCTTGTGGCGATCTCAGCTAGCCCCGCCTTTTATTTTATTTACCAATTTGAGTTTATGAGAGACACTTTTTATGGCGTTTTTGCGTCCATCAGAGTCCATCGGTCACTTTAGTCAGACTATTAGTCAGACTATTGTTAGACAAACACTAGCAGGGTGTGACTTAGCGGAAGTTTCCGCGAGCCACTGCACACTAAACTGACCCAAAAAAGTGGTCAGGTGGGAATCTTGCTGATTGTTGGGCACAATGTGAGTAAGTGGAATGAACCTATGTATACTTCTCGCTTACTCGCATAGCAATGTCCCTTACAAAACACAAAATTTTACTTATTCATACAGAAGTAATATTTACAAGTTCTTTGGATCCTCTTTTTAAGCAAACAAAAACCTGTATTAAGAGGGACCACGAGAGGGACGCTCTTCCCTAGTTGTAACATTATTCTTGTGCTGTTTGTAGGTAAATACAACTACAGATTTTAATAAGTAATGAAATAACAGAAACCGTTTGTAGAAGAACTTTCACTCTGGCCAGCGCGCCAACCCTCTGACGACTTAAATTTTTCCATTAGAAAAATACCTTATTAACTTTGTATTGGGGTCTTACTCGCGATAACTAACAACATACCTTAATAGATATGTGCTTGACGTTTCGACGCCTCTGTAGGCCGTCGTGGTCACAAGCTAACTTAGCTGAGGTATGTTGTTAGTTATCGCGAGTAAGACCCCAATACAAAGTTAATAATGTGTGAAAATCGCGAAAGCTTAAAGAAAAATACCTTTTGTGTTAATTAATTATAACATAAAATTTAATTTCTGAAATTTTTATTTTTGTCTTCGCTCTTAAATAACCAAGGCCTTATTTGAAAAGTACTATTTAAGCCGGGATTAACAAAAAAAATCCTCTTATTTCATTATTTTTATTAGAAAATTTTCGTCTTAAGCCTTGTTGATCTCAAAACGCTGATGAAACAACTAAAAACATAGGCCAAGCGCGAGTCGGGCTCACACACAAAGGGTTCCGTAACATCACACAATACGGGTACGGAATCCTGAAAATATTATGATAAATAACAACAATATAGCGATAGCAGCATTAAATGTCACATTAATTTCTCCGAAACCCTCTATAAATAATCTAGAACACAGCTTCCTATCTCCACAGATCCTCTTTTAGCTCTTTAAGCCTGAGGCTCATTCCAAAAATAACAATGTATGTTCATACCCACAGCATTTTCAGATTCATTAATTCTTCTTATTTATTAACTCTGTCGTGGTGAAGTGATAGCTGTTTTGACTTATAAAAAAATCGCTTTTGTTTTACACTTTGGGCTTTGCATAAGCTATAATCTCGAACATCATAACAAATTTCTTTTCAACGTTTCTTCGAACTGCTCTTCTCTCTATTCGGGTACCACTGTTTTTTCTTCTAGACGCTTATTTCTGTTTCATCACACGTTTTTGTTCATCAGAGGAATTACAATATTACAAACAAAATTGGTATTGATCTTTCTTGGGTTAGAAGAATCTTATACTATAAATTAATATTAAAAGGTTGAGTAATAAAAAATTCAGTCTAAATTAAGAAGTTTCTGCAATCGTGACTCCTTGCTCCTGGGAACACGTACCTGAGATTTTGTCTTAAAACGGCACATCTACGAATCAAACGATCCTCCTACGACAAATATTGGCACTTTACTAAATTCGTCTTTGTAGCGGAAAGACAATATGCGAGGGAAGAAAACGTGAATGAGACCTACGAATTGATGACACGTTATAGCATGGAATAACGTTCTTAGTCGTTTCAGTTCTTGTTTGTCAAAGCCAGTTTGAAGAACAGTAAAAATTGTGCCTTTCGCGAACTCCTTGAAACCTTTTATAATCTTTTTTATTTATGATTTGGTGTCATTTTTAGGGTTCCGTAGTCCGACAAGGAACCCTTATAGTTTCGCCATGTCCGTCTGTCCGTCTGTTCGCGGCTTAGCGCAGAGACTATCAGTACTAGAAAGCTGTAATTTGGCATGGATATAAATATTAATCACGCCAACAAAATGGTGAAATAAAATATTGAAAAAAAATTTTTTTAAGGGTACCTCTCGTACACGTAAACTGGGGATGATTTTTTTTCTCATCTATCCCATAGTGTGGGGTATTGTTGGATAGGCCGTTTAAAAACATTGTGGGTGTGTGAAAACCATTTTTCGATTTAGAGATCCGTTGGCGAAATATTAAGCTTTAAAGTGAAAATTTTAGTTAGAGTGGAGCGTCCCCCCCTGCTGGCTAAACGGTTGTTTATAGAAATAAAAATTCACAGAAGTAGTATATATAATGAATTTAAAATGAAATCTATCACAGCTAAGTAGGCTTTACGAGTACAGGTCGCGCCAAACTTTTGGTCCCCTCCAATGTATGGGACTAGAAGTTTGGCGCGGTCTGTATTAATAAACCAACTCATAAAATGTACCAAGTAACTACGGAACCCTACATTGCGCGTGGCCCGACACGCACATGGCCGGTTTTTTATTTATGATTTCGTGTCATTTTTAAAATATGAAGTTTGTCACATTCTTGTACTTCAAATAGTTCTCTTCTCATTATGTTGTTTTTCACATTTTAACAAATCAAAAGGTTGGCCAGGTGATATGTACGTTATTTATTAAACTTAGCACATACATTCCATCATTTCCATCCATTTCAATGCCTGTATATTACAGAAAAACAAAAGTAAAAAATTTCGTGTTCAAAAACAATTCTGTGAGTGACTGATTGGCAGATAACGCACGGCACTGAAGATATAAAGCATGATTTGGAACTTACGTTCCATTTTTAGAATTTAACTTCCATATCCGAAGTGTAAACTTTTATATCGAAATTGCGGACGTTCTCTGTATAATTTTCGAGCCTGTACGTAACTATATATTTCAGGAGTTAATCCATCTTGTGGTTATGACTGATAGACAGACGCACGGTCGGACAAACTGGTCATTTCCTAAGGGTTCCTTTTTTAGGGTGTACCCAAAGAGCAAAACGGAGCCATATTAATATCACTCCGCTGCCTTTCTGTCCGTATATCACTAGACGTGACAGAATGAGTTACAGACCTGTAATTTGATTTTTTGTGCAGAATCTTGGCGCAAAAACCAAAATTCTGTTAGAATTTAACAAATTTATTTTTAGGTTATTCCTCAGAGCTCGTTGAGTACATTATATTCAAAAATAAAGAAATTAGAGGCCGTCAAAAGTTGTATTTTTTTGTTACGGCGTATACATATCAAAAACTAAACTAGTTGGGAATTAAACATTTCTGCATATCATGTACCATATACATACTATATATGATTATAACTGTACAATAAAAGAAGAAGCAATCAGCAGTAATTATATTTTTGTATCATATACCAAAAACTCATTGACTGTGTAGTTTGTAATCTGTCACAAAAAATAAACAAAAAATTGCCATTTTTCTGACTTTGCCCAAAACTAACGAAATACGCGCTTAACCGATTTTTCTTATGGTTCATTTTTATTTTACTGAGGCAAAACTACAATTTTCGTCTATCTGTATTTACCATTTTAACTCAAAAATCGCTCAACGGATACGGATGCGGTTTTTTTTATTATCATAGTAGTGACCTGGTCAACATATATGTAAGCGAGATATTGATGAAATAACCGCAAAGTCGAAAACTGACGATAATTGAAAGACACATACACGCGAGCGAAGTCGCGATCAAAAGCTAGTTTATGAATAAATGGATAGACTACAGATAAAATGAGCAGAAACTTTCCCCTCTCGTTAACAATAGCTTAACGTTCTGAAACCGAGCTCTTTAGCTAATGGTCACTTCATTTTTCACGTGTTTTTCTATTTCTTTCCTTTACTGTGGCATGATGCAGCCACGGCTTAAAGTCTGCTAATAAAGTCTTTTCACGAATAAAATCAAATATTCATCCCGAACAATACGAAAGGAGATGACGACGTAAGTAATCAAAGAGGTCGTTTCTATTGATTTTGATATACATACTCGAAATAACAATCCATTTATTTATTCGTACAATAAAATGTATTCAATGGGCGGGTACTTATTTATTCTCGACGATAACCATGGAGATATCAGTAGTAGCTCGATGGCTTACGTCTCATTAGCTTTCCCAATAAAATAATTGAGAGTTTGCGGGTAGGCGGGCGGGAGGTTACGCCCGGGTCTGCCCCAGTGCTCGGCCGCCCGCCCTAGCGAGCGCACCGCTCTGCCCGCCCTCGCCGTAGTGACGTCACGCGAAAACGTGGTGCACGATACCAGGATCATATAAAATCGTGAGAGTCTCTTCTAAATCCCAAAGCTTCAGCAGTGGTGTTTATTCATTGTGGTTAGTGGTCATGTGCGCCTGGTGATAATTAAGAGGAATCGCTCGGTTGATTGGTAGAAATGTCGATGTATCACGTCTTTTATCCGATACGGAAAGAGCTTTATGCGTTGGAATCTGTTCATAACAATCTGTTACGTCACGTTATGGTCAGATTCTGATTGATTGGTCTAGTCCCCGGCGACGTTGGAACCCGAGATCTCTTCGGAAACCCGAGATGATAATTGTGAAACCTTTTAGGATCATATTTCTTTTATAATCTTGAAACTTAAAAGCTTTTTAAGTTAAACTGTGTTTTTATGATATTGGTTTAATCTGATTCACATTAAATGGTCGTGTATCGATGCAGGGTAAATTTAATTATTATCGCAAAATTTTCCGACGAGGGATTTTTGAATAACATTTTTGTTCAATAATTGCAAAACGGCAGTGCGCTTTAGTACGGATTTTCCAATAATTGCAAAGAAAGAAAACTTCTATTTCAGTGGAATGAACTAATATTTTCAATAAACAAAATACGAATAGATGCATTTTCCAATAGATTACGTTTGTCGAGTTTCGACGGATGACTTACTCTATCAATGTAAAACGAACGATCATTAATCATGCATGAGATAAACTGTCAGGGTCTATTATCCTTTATTCTGTGTTTATGCTACATCGATAAGAGCTTTGTTCTTAAATATACGACCACGATATCCTTCAAAAACATTATTTATCACCTGGCTATCGTTTCTATAAGGTGTAAACTTGGTGTATCTTAATGAAACCTCATAATTTACTGACCATACTGAACTATTTATCAAAATAAATGTAAATGGTGAAAAAAAACCTGGTCAAGTGCGTTCGTGTAGTACTCGGGCCCTGCCATTCCATTTTAAAACAAAAATTTAACTTGAAACTTATGTGAAGAATCTTATTAAGTTGGTCTTTAATTTCTCTCTTGAATAATTAAATATTTTTGATTTTTAGGGTTCCGTAGACCTGAAAGGTAAAAGGAACCTTTATGGTGAGACTCCGTTGTCCGTCCGTATGTCACAGCCTCATAACTTTAGTACCGTTAAAGATAAAGATTTGAAATTCGCCACAAAAAAAGCATTCACTTGCTTACGTAATATGCTGTGAAAAAAATTGTAATTAATTAAAATATATCCAATACAAAAGAGAGAAAAATAAAAAAAATATCCTAAAAATACAACATGGGCATTAAATTTTAGATAAAGAGCTGATTATAAAAATATATACTTTTACTATATTTACTGGCACCGATTTCGAGAAATCTTTATAAAAACCACAAAAAATGCAATGTCCCTCACTTATTTTCGAAACCAATGAACCAAAAAATATGAAAAAAATCATGGTAGTTTGGGATTACATATAATTAAAAATACAGCGGCTGAGAAATTCACGATAACAAAATGAGAAAATTAAATTTTTCATCCACGAGTTTTATTTCGAGTACGGTATAAAAATATTCGAGTCTCTTGTGGTACAATCAATAATTTTTTTAGTTATCATAAACAGTTAAAATGTGTAACATTTTAAATACCTTCTTCCTGACTGTTCCCAAAACTGTCGAATTACGGAACTCTAGGCATGCGAGTCTTTCTCGCACTTGACCGGTTTTTTCCTATAAGACATACTTGTGAACGCAATTTTAATTTTCTAACACCCGATTTCACAGTTGATAATTTCAAGTTACGGAGTGCTTAGCTATAAAGTGCTGACTTTTCGCTTAAGTATTTGCTTAGCGAGATTTCCATTACTCAGAAACTAAGCATTAGAAAACTGGAAGTACCCTGTAAGTTTGCCAATTTTTATGAAATGGATTACCTAAAGATGAATATTTTTTTTAGTTGAGTAGTAGCCTGATTTTTAATAGCACTATGGGGCTGTGGACTTCTGTGCTTAGACCATTTAACACGGGACTATGCAAGCGCACTTATCCCCCTCTGCTGAAGTACATGAAAAAATTGTGCAGCTTTTGATTTAGAGTGACATATCAATTTTTCGCAGGAGTGTGCGTGAATGAGTAAATGTGTGCTGTGCGTGTTTCCTCGTGGAAATCGGCAGCATAATTTCAGTACTAAGAGTCGCGCTTTGCCAGGTCCCGTGGTAAATGGTTTAAGCTTCTGTGAGATATAATAATTACAACTTGATATCTCTAACGGTGCCCGAGAAAAGGGTATTGACAGACGGACAAAGACAGATTGACAACAACGGTTACGTTTTTTCATTATTAGGTACGAAATCTACAAAATTAACCTGTTAATGGACAGTACGAGTTCTCGAAATAAAAACTTGAAAATGTTTTTCCATTTTCGCAGTTGTTTCCTTAGAAAAGTTGCTCAGTATGATACTTATCGATTTACACCCGGTAAGACTTAACCCAGCACTGACCTGTTTTATATTGAAGTTTATAAGACAAAGGGGATATCGTTTTTTATAAAAAAAAAACGTATAATACAATAAGGAAGCGACTTCATTAGCCAACGAAATAAAAAATATGGAAGGTACACCTTAATTTATTTCTTATTGAAAGAAAATCTTGACTCTGAAGATTCTTTATTAAATGTCCGTGTTCCAAATTTGAATATTTCGCCCAGTTAGGAGACACGTGTCAAAGATTTAAGAACCTGTACTTAGGTCTTCAAGAAATCAAGTTTATAAGGTGCCTACGTCGTCTCTGCAGCAGTTCTTCGAAATGAATATTGTATGTCTCTCTCTATCTCTCTCTCTAGTCTGGTTCATAATAGGAGGGTATATTAAAGTGATACCACAAAGTCTTCTGAAAATACTGAAAAAACTTTCCCCAGGCAACAATACAGCGCAAATAAAATAAAAATTTGGCTCCCCGCCCACATCAAAGTTAGATTTTGTTAAACATTAAAAACCGTAAAAACATTGTTTAATTTCTACAGGCTTGTGAAAGTGGTTCAATAAGATAACTAGAGTATTTGATTTCAATTAAAGGTACCTGTTCAATGTCCGTATATTGTATTGATTTATGCAAGTTTCAATTTTTTATTACATCTTTTGTGTCAAATTGGTGGAGTTGGTCTGTCGAGAATATATCGTAGTGTGTCGGGTCTCTCCGCAGACGTATAATATAGTAGCAGACCTAACAATAATAATAAACGAATAGAGTCGACGCGTGTTCAGCTCAGTGAACTACGGGCTCTTTTAAATATAAATATTGCTTGTTTCCAAACAAAATATATACTAGAGATTAGTTTAGGAATTAACCAATATGTTACAAGCATAAGCCAGTCAAAACAACCCATTTTTATACGTTTCTTCGTACCATGAAGCCTAAATGTAGCTTATTTTTTGTATGGAAACTTGCCACGCTATATAATCCTTATGCTTGGTCTGCTACTTAGTAATAATTATTTGTCTATAATGAATGTCAACTGTTACAGGGACAGCCAATACTATATTTTCTTGGCCGCACATATCAGCTTCGAGAATATTCGTGATATTATTTCACGGCTGGGTCATATGAAGAAGGCGTAAAATAACATAACGCACTCGTGAGCGTTAATAATAATAATAATAAAATTCTAACAGCTAAAGATTAAAATGTTGTACACAGGTATGCTTATACTATTTAGTATTTTCTACCAGCTAATCTTTGGTAATGGGGAAGTTGTAGCGTCTAATATTTGCTTCGCTGGCTGGTGTATAAAGTTAATACGAAAATTCGGTGTTCGTGTATGGTAAAAAATTCAATGGTCTAGGGTTATTACCTCAATGGTGCAGTCGCACTTGCCGTGAAAACAGTAGGTAGCACGTTCAAATCCTGGTTTTAGGAAAATGTTCAAGTTATCCAGCTTGAAATTTGCTTCTGATTGATATTTTCTTGTTTGTAATGTACTCTAAATAATATTTAGATATGGATTTCGCTATAAATCATATAATATTTGTGTTTTTTTTTATAATTTACCATTAGGCGTACAAATTTCTTCAGGTAGTAAAATTACATTCAAAAAGAGCAGTTTTTTTTAAGCTTGCACCTCGTGTAAGAACTAATACACAAGACAAGACAAATACTCTTTATTGTGCACCAAATAAAAATAATAAAAAGCAATACAGTATAAAAGAAGGTAACAAATGGCGGCCTTATCACTTATAGCGATTTCTTCCAGACAACCTTTGGGTAGAAAATACTGTAGGAAAAAAAATAACGTGAAAGCCGGTGTACAAAATAACAAATAATAATAAGAAAATTACTAATCTAAAAAATATATATATACCTAGTCGGTGCTTAAATTCTGTCACAAACAAAATTGGCTATAAAATGAAAACAAATCATGATATTCAAAAAAAGTTTTTTTTTTAAAAAAGGTAATTTAATTAGCTTACATTAAACACAAAATTTATTCAAAATGATTGCCACCATTTTTCACACAAGCCTTCAATCTTCGCAGCCAATCATCAATAGCAGCACGGACCATATTCATGTCGATATCGGCCACTGCTTTAATTAATGATGACTTTAGGCTACTCAAATTTTTGTGAGGTTTAGAACAGACCTTCTCCTCCAATTCCTGCCAAATTTTGTAATCCAGTGGATTGAGGTCAGGGCTAGATGAGGGCCAATCTTGATGCCTTATTAGCTCGATATTTTGGCGCTCGAACCACGCCTGAGTTGTTTTGGCCTTATGAGCAGGTGCGGAGTCCTGTTGAAACACAAATAGCCGTCCTCCAAAGAGTGTCTGGGGCAGATCTTTTACTATGCGATCTAAAACCGTGTCTTGGTACACTTTGGCACTGGTTTTGACACCTTTTTCACAAAAATGCACTTCAGTAGGGCCATAGTAGGACACTCCCATCCAAATCATGACTGATGATGGATGATGGCCGTGCTGCACTCTAGGAATGGCATTTCCAGCGGCCGCAGTCATTTTGTTTGTTGTACTTCTCTTCGATATTAAAAATTTTCTCGTCTGTAAACAGGATATCGCGGTGTCTGTTTCTTGCGTACCGCTTTAGCAAAACTTTGCATTTTTTGGCTCTCATAGCTATCAGACGCGCGTTCAGAAGATGTCCACTCTTTTTTCGGTGAGCTCGTAGTCCCAGGTCTTCATTGAGTACTTTTTTTACGGTACTTCTGGTTAGTCGCATCTCCAAAGCCATCAGTTTCTGCTTGCGGACGGGATTTCTTGCAATACGCGCCTTGATTGCTTTGATGACCACTGGAGTCCTAACAGAACGAGGCCTGCCAGTTCTTTTCTCGTCATCGACACTATAGGTTTCATTGTACCTCTTGATGGTACGGTACACGAACCTCTTCGTGATTTTTAATTTTTGAAGCAAGTTGAATATCGTCTTCGGTGGATGGCCGCAACGATGCAATGCAATTACTGCTACTCGGTCCTCTTTGCGAGTCCACTCCATTGGAAAAAATGAATGAATGTAATTGTGATTTGGCAGATTATTAACCAGAAAATATTTGAAAATCGAACACCATTTCATTTTTTTTCTAGGTGTTCTATTTTTAAAATAAATGGCCAGTGACAGTATTTAAGAACCGACTAGGTAATTACATAAATTATAACATTGTACCTATACATACAAATACTTAGAATACTACAAATATTATCCATACTCACACACGCTGGGCAGGCGGGTTGGTGAGCGCGGTGCCGAAACCCCTGCACCGGTGACGCCGCTGCCCGTCACCAGTCTGTTTTAAGGCCTGCAATTAGGGATGGATATACCGCCATCCATCGGTCCCAGGCAATGGTGGGCCGCCTGGTTTTGCCTGAGAGCTGTCCTCTTACTCTGCCCCGAATAACTTCCGGAGGATTTCCGAGTAAGATGGTGGTACCTCCACAGTCGAGCCCGGCATTAGCTCTACCACCTTGACAAATATTATACAATACACTAATAATTTAGACATTTAGACATTTATTTATTTCATAAAAATATTATAACTTAACAGTACTGAACCAAAACGTTACAATGATATATTAAAATCTAAGCACTCGCAGACATACTTTCTTCTAGCATTCTCTTCAATAAATAACCATACAAATCATAAAATATAAATAAATAATATAATACGTAAACCAAAAACAATTAAATGTGAGTAGCAGAGATAGATTGATTTATCAAACATTAATAAAAAAAACATTCAATGTAATAATACACTTGAATGTCCATATCTATTGTAATATAACCGGGTTCAATTACCATCTGAAATTAGTTATTTTTACTAACAATAAATAGTAAAAATCCGGCCAAGTGCGAGTCGGACTTACGCACGAAGGGTTCCGTACCATTATCTATAAAAACGGCAAAAAAAGTTGTATGGGAGTGCGCGGGTCCGACTCGCACTTGGCCGGTTTTAGTATTTGTTGCTATAGCGGCAACAGAAATACATCATCTGTGAAAATTTCAACAGTCTAACTATCACGGTTCATGAGATACAGCCTGGTGACAGAGGAACAGAAAGACGGACGGACAGCGGAGTCTTAGTGATAGGGTTCCGTTGGTTACCCTTTGGGTACGAAACCCTAAAACGTTGTCTTTGTACGAGTACATTGAATATTTTTGAAAAATGTTAAATGAAATAAGTTGTTGTTTTTATTATTAGTATTGTACTGACGCCAAAACCATAATTATAAGAGAGCATTTGGATGTGGTTTTTCTTTATGTTTGGACTAGCTTTTGCCCGTGGTTTCACCCGCGTTGAATTAGTTTTTGTGTACTCCTGTAAAATCAGTCAATATAATTCAGATTTTATAGTTTTTCCATGCGAATAAAGGGAAAAAGTAGTTTTTGTCCTATTCAAAGTCTAGAACTACATTTATGCAAAATTTCAGCATAATCGGTTTCGTAAGCATGGCGTGAAAGGGTGACACATCACTTTTATATGGAAATTTGAAAGCACATTTTCATCCCATGGGATAAAAAGTAGCCTATGTTCTATTCCAGGTCTAGAACTACATTCATGTAAAATTTCAGCCCAATCGGTTCAGTAGTTACGGCGTGAAAGAGTAACAAACATCCATCCATCCATCCATACATCCAAACTTTCGCATTTATACAATTATTGGGATTAGTGGGATGTTCATAAATAATAATGTTTCCTAAAAGAAACCAAGCTACGACTTATTGTTTTTTAAATTGGTACAATAATTTGTGACATTTGACAATTCGAAAGCTGTATAAATATTGCGGCCTCGATCTCTCCACCTATATAGTTTGTGCCACTTTTCTACCCAACATTTCGGTGGCTCCCACATCAGCATCCTAACATGATTGACGAAGTAATTGCTATTGATGCTTGTTGTACCATCAAGGCTCTTACGCTTGTGCCACCAAAGAAAGGCTTTTCTTGAAGGGATTCTACTTCATATTCCAACGCTATAAGGACTTCGTAGCGGGACTTGTGTGGTGGGGGAGCTCTACTCATATTACACTTAGCTCTAGTGATGTAATTTGAGAATAAAAGACTGTAATCGATGTTTGTTTTTTTTAAGTCAAGACAAGATTATTTCTGTCTTGATTTACATTGAACTCTCATAAACAACTAGACTCACAATCTCGCTCAAAAAGTGTCCGCGATGCATCTTGTCACCGCTATGGGGTGACAAAATCGAATGATGATTTCGTACAACTGACATTGCATCTTATGTTAACGACATAACGTCTTCATTTGGTTGTAGTATTTTTGCTGGTAGGTGGTAGAGCTGATTCCGAGCTCGACTGTGGAGGTACCACCATCTTACTCGCAAATCCCCCCGAAGTTATTCGGGGGAGAGTAAGAGAACAGCTCTCAGGCAAAACCAGGCGGCCCACCATTGCCTGGGACCGATGGATGGCGGTATATCCATCCCTAATTGCCGGGCCTTAAAACAGACTGGTGACGGGCAGCGGCGTCACCGGTGCAGGGGTTTAATGGTGAAATCCTGGAATGGCCTATGTCCAGCAGTGGACGAAACAGGCTGATGGATGGATGGATTTTTGCTACTATGCCCGTCGCACGTTCGGACACTTTCTGACGAACTTTTCTTAGAGACTGTGTGTCTAGTTGTTTATTAGAGGTCAATGACGTTATTGTGTCCCAGATTAATGGTGAACCCTATCGCCGTATTTCGAGCACAAATAAAGCGAATCAGCAAAATTATTACAAAAATAAAAGTCGATAAGTCAGAGTATCGAATAAGCGATACCCTACTATATTCTTCTAAGAAGCTGTTAATTAGGGTAGCGACTAGCGTGGTGAACACGCGGCGATGGCTGGTTTGTTATCAACTAACAACAACTATGGAAACTTTAGACCGAAGCATTCAATAATATTGGTAACATTAGACGCGATGATTGCCAAAGTTTTAATCAAAGAATATGTCGAAACTTACGAGGAGTTCCACTCTAGTTTCGGAGAGTTACTTGTATGGTCCCACGCAGTTTTAGATTACACAATGGGAGTTCTATTACAGTATCATAAGGGTTAAAATCGTGTGTAAAAATGGCAGCTTGATATTTGGGTGACTGTACTGTGTAGGTGATTAGGTACTGAGTAGGTTTACAGGGAAACAGTACGGGGTTAGGTATTAGAAATCGGGCGATCTGCCAATTGTACATTAGTATTTTAGTGTAGAACTAACCTTTAGCTTAGAGTGTCATGAATTTTCTAGCGTAGTGTGGAACTAAACTTTTAGCGTTGTGTGACACAAAGGGTTTCCGCCAAATCCCATAGAAAAAAACCCCAGTCCCGGTGCAAAAGAATTGTATCTCAGATTTTAGATAATTATTAGTAGAAACAATATCAAGTGTCACTATTTCCTGATTCGGTGGCTAACATGGTTATTTTGCCCAGAGAAGTTTCATAGGCGCTACATGCAAACATGAGAGTTTTTAGGAAAAACTTCATTACTGTACTAATTGACATTGAATTGGCAAAAAATGAATAAAACACACACATATACCCTTGTACATAATGTTGTTATCGAGTTTATTGTTGTTATGTTGTGTTTCTGTGTTGTTTGAGGGACATGTTTATATCGAATGTAATGTACCTATATAAAAATACAAAAAATAATAAATCCTGCTAGTTTATCTTCTGATTATGTGTTTTATTCATTTTTTGCCAATTCAATGTCAATTAGAACAGTAAAATGAAGTTTTTCCTAAAAAGTGTCATGTTTGCATGTAGCGCCTATGAAACTTCTCTGGGCAAAAAAAACACGTTAGCCACTGAATCAGGAGATAACGACACCTGATATTGTTTCTACTAATAATTATCTAAAATCTGAGATTCAATTGTTTTGCGCCGGGACTGGGGCAATTTTGGCGGATACCCTTTTGTAGCTTGGCTTACACACATACATAATACTCATGCCTGTATCTTACGATAATAACACACTTTTTCGCTTCCCCCATATCCATCGATTCAATCATACAAGCTTTTCTATTCCGGGTACTTTTTACTTTGTCCTTCTTCAGTATGTCGCCACTTTGGTCTGTATACGTCCTTCCAGGGCGGCCTGTAGGCCTACCATGAGTTTTGTTCATGATACATCTTATCGTCTGCGTAAAATATTTATATGGGAAATTGTGCAGCGCCCCTAGCTGCCCCTAATACTTTACGCAGACGGTAACGTATATCGTGACCAAAACTCATGGTAGGCCTACTGGTTGAGCTTTATCTTCCACATGCGCCCCACCATACATTTTTTTCGTGGTTGAAGAAAACATTTGTACTGTTTCACAAAATTATCATAATTCCGACTAGTTTCGCCTTAACGGCATTTTCCAGGATTTAGTAAATGCATATCACATATGATATTTTGATTTTCTTCAACCATGATGATGCTTCACCAAGCGCCGACAATCGCAAGTATTAACATTTCTTTCGTCATTATATTTTCATTTATCCTCTCTACATGTCCAAACCACCGAAGCATTTCTTTTTCTATTCTAGTCACTACATTTATTTTCAGGCGGCAACGATATTTTTACTCTATCATTCAATGGCAAACAACACATACTCCGTGAGGAAGTATTTCGATTCTTTTTACTACTAAAAGATTCGTGGTTTAGATTCATAATGCTATTGAAACGGATACTCGCGATTTTTATATACTCAGATATCGCCTGACTAGTTTCACTGTATTCGCACAGTTTCTTCGGAGGCAAACATGGTTACTCTACCTCGATGCTCATCTTGCCACACCCAACATTTACTACCTTAAACTTAGGAGCCAACACTCCCACTATGAACTGCCAATCGTACCTTTGCAGTCACTCTTGCTGCCCATAAACGAGTGTAGGACTCCGTTCACTTTATTTCACACATTCACTCTTCTTTCAATGTCACCGTCACACTTTCCACATAAATAGAGAACCCAGATAGACAAATTCTTTGACCTGTTCTACTTCCTCGTCTCCAATGTTAACTTAACATCCAGGTTAAGATTGGAGAATAACTTAGCTTAATATTAAAAGAACCTTCTAGCATATATAGCGTAGTTTGGAACTAATAACCTCTTTCATACCCCAGAGACAAAAGTTGATACAGCCTGCTTTTAAAACAAACAGTGACTCGATTTTTAGAACAGAAGAAAAAATATATTTTTAGACAAATACTGTCGAAATCTGTCGCCATTGTCAAGCAAATCGCCATAAAATAGTTTTTTTTTTCAATTGACGACGGCCTCATAGAAGGGGCTGAAATATTATATATTGAAAAATCTGTTTTTATTTTATTTATATTTCATTGCCAATATTTAAAAGTAAATAAAAGGCTAAATATAGCTATTATATCTTTATGTATGCTATAAAATGAACAAACTCTTCTCTCCCCGATGGTACTCGGTTGTAGTTACATAATACACAGTTCACAGGACATGCAAAGTTTAAAGTAGTGCCCCTGGAGTCTGTGAGTCCGGACTTAATTAGGTCCCAGGGCTTAAACCACAAAGGACGACTTGCTCTATTTTTCTTTGAATTGTCCTAACAAAAGAAACTGCTTTGCAATTACGTCTCAAAAGGATGCACTAATGAGCGGGGTATCTTTATTGTATCGTATACTCGTACTCATTTATTTTATTCAAGGCATTCGGTTGCTAGGTTGCTACTCCGAGATGAGATATTTTTAATTTAACATTTTTATTTTAATACTAGCTTATGCCCGCGGCGCCGCCCGCTTGTTATTCGGTGTAACGACATACTTTTTCCGGGATAAAAAGTAGCCTATGTGTTAAGTTAGGGTATAAGCTATATCCATTCTAAATTTCATCAAAATTCGTTTAGCCGTTTCAGCGTGAAAGAGTAACAAACATACACACACACACACAAACTTTCGCATTTATAATATTAGTGTGATGATTCATAATTATAATTTTATAGATAACAAAGAAACTGAAAAATAAAAACAAATAGGTTGCTTGTTATTATAAATTTGGGGAGTCGAGCGAAGCGGAGCGGTGCGAGGCGACCCCTAGTTTTAACAGAAATACCATATGCCTGGGCAGATCATGATATGCCCAATTTTACGATCTGCCGACGACATATATGATGTTTATACTCGTATTTCAGATCTCAAATCGTTCAGTTGACAGAGTCTCAAACCGTGTAGCAACTTGCCGTAGCACTCGTAGAAACTTTGTAGCACGCGTGCAGCTACGTCGTAGCACGTACAATCGTTAAGAAACTTGAGAACTTTTACCCGTTGTCATAAGGGTCGTTATCGAGTAGTATACTAATGAGCAGTCTTTTCACGATGATTCCTTCTACCGAATTTTGTAACTACTTGATACAAGAAAGAAAAGAAAACGGTATTGATACAGCTAGTACTGTACATTGAACGCTTACGAGGCGCTTTTTCGTGTTTCTCGCCATGTTCTAAAGAATAGAGAATTCGCTATTGTCGTCGCTATGCTATATTTAAAGTCTCAGACAATTAAGAAATAACAGCTTTGCATTTATTGCGAAATCTTTAGCTTTGGAAACTCCAAATGTTTGTTATTTTTCAAGGACAATTTTTTTGGTCAATTAGTTTTTCGGCTCCATTTTTCAATAATACTTCACCCTAATGGGTCTGTTAGGAAGAAAGATAAAAAGATTTATAAGAACAACCGTAGTTTTTAATTTAAGAACTCAAAATAATCACACCCGCTTTTTCTTAGAAAATAACAGATACATAATGTAAGAAAAGTAAGGTCATACAAAAATATTGAATTTTGGCTCAATAACAAATTCTGTTTTTTTCACCATGATAAATATACCTATAAATTTAGGAGTTGTAAAGAAATTAAAAAAGAAACTAAAGCTAATGGTAGGTAATTAGTGAAAAATTATTCGAAAGTACTAAAAAGTCATAAAAGATTAATAGATATTTAAGAGGATTATGTCGGTCTTGCAACGGTCACAGTTCAGAAAAGATTCTAGAAAAGAGGAAAAATTCGGTTTTTATTTAATTTTAAATGAACTAAAATAGCTATAAAAATGTATACTGCCAGAATTCAGATATTGGTAAAATCCATGTAATAAAGTATCGCTGAGGTCTATATTATACAACGTGAAATTTAAGTCATTTTGTTAACGAAAACTGGTGATAGTACTCATCCATATCAACAACTTTTACTATGAAGCCAACACTGAAATCATTTTAAAAAAATCAGCTTTTTCATACATTTGGGTCGAGTAGGTATTTAACTTTTCTATGGAACAGCTTATATTTTTTTCACTATTTCAAGGTTGGCTTCATAGTAAAAGTTGTTCATATGAACGAGTACTATCACCAGTTTTCGTTAACAAAATGACTTAAATTTCACGTTGTGTGTCATTCCTATTTGTTGAACTTTGAAAATAAGTGTCGATGAAGACCTCATTTCAATTATTATTTCTATCGTGTGTAATTTACGCAATCGCGTTTCTTTACTACAGGAAACTACAAAAAGGTTCCAAAATTTATATTTTCATTTATTGAACCAATATCTTCTCGATAGCAGGTAAACAATTTCAAAAAGTGACTGTTTTCCGAACTAGCGAATATCACAAAAACTTTGATAGATTCAGCGCACAATGTTTTATACCGATAACAAAAAATCATTCTAGCACGAAAATCCTTGTTGTGTTTTGGTTACGAATTGCGTTTCTGTGCACGTATCAGCAATTTTGGACACATTTCCTTTTTATTTGAGTTTTTAATCGATAAGCGTACAGAAGGTCACAGGGAAATTAAAAAATCCCTCTTTTGTACAATACTGACCGTCTAACAAACACTATTCTTCAACTTCCGTTGGAAGCCTTTTGAAGCACTTTGTAATATCACCCAAAGGTTGCCTAGGACATATTGCTATAAGCAGTAAGTGCCGCCTTTGTACACAATATCTGTTTTTTATTTTAAAATGTGTTGTTAAATATGTACATATGTAAATGTACACAAAGAGTAATAAATAAATAAAATATATATGTATATTATTATTTTATTCTTTACTCTACTAAAAGTATCGATGCATTATGGGTAGGCTTATTGCTGAAACAATTGTAGGTACAATCATAAATACTTGACCTAATTTCACCATTCCCTGTTAGTTATTTCATAAATCAGACATTACCTAATGAGGGATTAAAATTAACAAGGACACTAACATCTCTGTTAATTTTGTATGTCCCATGTCGAAAATGTAACAAGCCATTAGTAAATCAAACATTAAGTGAATAACTTAAAAATCATTCACTCACATTTCAAGGCAACCAAAACAAAAGGTCATTATTTGTTTTGTCATTATTGCGCATACGGGCACTTTTTTCACTAGTCGTATTATAAGTTTTGTGTTTGGTAAGGCGACTGAATTGAAATGCCGTTTATTCTGTTGAATTCAATAGATATCGGTTTACATTTTGTTTTGCTGGTTCAAATGTCAAAAATGTTGAGTCTTCGAGATAGGTCAGTTGCCGGTAGCCATGACAACAATGTAAACAATAGCAAACATGGCCGATCCCGACATCTGTGGGTCTGTGTGACAGTAAGCTAATCGTCTGTTACCAATCTAACGAACCCCTAGAGCAGTCATTAAGTTTAACAACTGGATTGGAAATTATAATAATTATGGAAATTATAGCATGGTGGGACACTCACTAACTTTAACAGTCTGTTAAATGATGTAACAGGGGTGTCAACTAACTAACAGAGTATGGTGAAATCGGGTCTTAAGCTGAGAAAACACGACGCCAGTAGACATCGAGACATACACTCTTAATAAAACTTCATTGATCTTTATAAAAAACGAGCCTACTCTGTTATGCACCAGTTTCATAAGTAAAATACTATTTTATACAGGTTGAAAATGAACTTCCTAATTTTATTGAAATCTACGAATCAGAATCACTACTAGAATGCAAAATCGTAAAAAATAGTACATTTTGATGCAAGTGCGAAAAGGTTGATATTTTAGATCCGGACGAGAAATATCAACACTTTCGCATGTGTATCAAACGACTTTTTTAATACACCTGCGAAAAATTACATGAAATAATAAAATAAAAGCAATTAATCAAAACAAATGAAAGTCGACAAAAGAACGAAGACGCAGTCTGATTGGCGCCAATCTGTACTACAAAGACCAATGTCTCTTTCTAAAAATCTTTTTAATAATAATTTCTAAGATAATTAAAATAGAATATAAATTATGACGTCTAGAATCGTTTTAATTTTTTAAAACATATTTTACTATTTAACATATACAATATATTTAATAATAAAATATAAAAGTTTGAAAATACTCATCTTAAACAGTTTTAGTGTATCCGGTAAAACAAAGACTAAATGCTTACTAAATGATGTGGCAGGTTTCCCCTAGATGGCGTCAGTAGTAAAAACAAAAAGCACGAGTGCGAAATTTGTCATTTTAATCTATCATATTTTGAGCAGGTGTATTAAAAATATGTTTTTTTCTTCATTCTTTCGAATGAATGGCCAACCTACGCAACGGGAGATGTGACTAACAATAGACCAGTACACATTCCCGGCGGTAAATAATGCACTTATGCTATGTACACTTAGGTTTCATAGAACTTTATCTCTGTCACTGGAGTATCAGTGCTTCTTTTGACGGTCGATATCTTTTTTTTAAATTATGAATGATGACAAAAAACGTGTATTTTTTATTTCGAACATAGAATAGTTTCGTTCGATATATATTATATGGAAGTTGATGTCGGCACTTGGTGGAATTTACATACATTGTTGTGATGAAAAACACTTGTACTTTTCCACAAATAATATTTAATATTACACTACCCAACCGATTTCGGTATGTAAGCATCATCAGGGGCTTTTAAATTAAAGTAAATACATATTATTTTTAAACATTGGTTGCTAGATGTCCGTGCAATAAACGATGTAATAACTCAGAGTTATTAAAAATGTATTTACTTTAATTTGAAGCCCCTGATGATGCTTACGTAGCAAAACCGGTTGGGTAGTGTAATATTAAATATTATTTGTAGAAAAGTACAAGTGTTTTACATTATAACAATGTATAGTAGATTATATTTATGCGTCATGGGACACGTTCGTGTTAAGAGTCAGTATGTACAACTCTGTCACTAATGTAGGGAAACAAATACTCTTTTTTTCTAGCGTTTGCCATGACGACGTGATGTACGCCAGACATTTATTTGTCTGCGCGTTTCTAATAAGTAATTTTCCTTCTCTGTCACTCCTCTCGAGATATTTATAGCCGCTCTGCCGTCCCTTTCTCTTTTTTGTCTTAATTCACCAGGGATGCAGGAGAACGAAATGGCTATTCTCGTCAAATGGTAAATGTCTGTAGACTTTTCATGTGGAGTATTCATAATGTTATATGAAGAGATTTTTGAATATGTTTCATCTCCTACTCAGAAACAAGGTCTTGTTTTCTCAAAGATCCCTAGAATTTAAAAATAATTTGTAAATCGATAAAGGCCTGTGGCGATCCCTACTTATAGTTTTGAAACTATTGACAGCACTGTTAGCGCAGTAAATGTAAGTGCTTTTACTAAAAATTCTCCAATAAAACGACATTTGCGTCTATCGCTAATTTCAGAACGAAATAAATTATAACAAGAGCATCAATCGCTTTGTCGTTAACTATCACATTTCATTTTAAACGTTATATATTTTATATATATTTTTAAATATTTTACTGGTGTGGAAAATCTTTTCTCGCAGTCGGGATGAAAAGCAGAGTGTTTAACTCGGGTCAAAACATTTTACACTCAAACTATAATACAAAAACTATAATATATGAAGTGTATTTTTTGATATTTTCAAACCTTTGTTATACCACGATCAAGTTGGATTGAGCAGTGATGTAAACAAAGAAAAGATTCCTTCACACTTGACCACTTTTGACACCTATTTCAGTGACAGCTCAGATGTCCGTCCGTTATTGATTTGAGACCTCAGCATTGCCGAGCTTCAAAAATTTAAAAACGTTACTAAAATTAAAATACATTAATAAAATATTTCCTAACCTTAAAAAACTAAAATAAATGACTGCAATAGGGGCAATGACTGATCTGTAATGTTTAAGCCCTCATGGTGCATACGGTATTCTACGCAAGCTGGCTTACCTTACGATTCGGGATGTCAAAAATTTTGCGAATGCTTAAGCGATATACGAACAAAATTATATTAATCACTCAAATTGATAAAATTGTAATAATGTAATATTTTTTTAGGTGCTTACGGTAAATTTGGTTGGAAAAACACAGAACGTCTTCTTTTCACTTGTCCATTGGATTTTTTTGTAATCTGTGTAAAAGTGAACATCACTCTAGTCAATATGGTCACACAGATTAAAATGTGCAGCCGCCATTAGAAAAAACGAATGATCGATTTCTTGAAAAGTTTTTATCAAAAAGTGAGTTAATAAGCATTTTATTGTGACCAAAAGTGTATTCTACATGAAGATCGAAGTGTCTAGAATCGACGTATGTGAAGTTTTTAATAAGAGGTGTGTACAATATCGATAATTTTCATCCTAAACGGTTTGTTTACCTCATTTTTCTATCCGAATCGACCATAGTATAATAATCTACTATTTTGTTAATGAAATAGAGAGTGGGCTATTTTCCTGCACTGTTACTCTGTTTACTCTGCTTTCATTTATATAGGACTAGCTTTTCGCCCGCGGCTCCACCCATGTTTATTCATTCTCTGCCCCGTTTTTGGCTTGGGTATTATTTTATGAACATCCCTTATTTATGGGCTATTTGTTAACCAGGGTTTCTACGACTATAATAAAAAAAGGGCATGGGTTACGTGTCGCGGTCAAAAACTCATGCAGGTAGCAGAAAATACCACCGTTCAGCTACGCGCCGACTACCCTCTGTGATTAGGATAGTTGCGCGCCGCGGTAAAAACTTCATGCAATGCCGTGTAAATTCGTGCCAAAAATCTTTATTTTTGGTGTCGATTCGTGCTTCGTTAATAAAATATATTCACTAGGTATAAATTCGTCCCCTTTTTGACGGTTAAAATCTTCATTTATTTCACATTGGAGTACTGTCAGTCACAAAAGTCATTTCAAAAATAATAAATAAATAGAAGTAAAATAGATTAAGTTTGGTTACTTACATTGATTTGCCATTACTTTCGAGGCAGCTTTGTCTGAAAAACCTTTTCAAATCTTTACACCTTGGGCAATTTGTATAGATTAAACTAAATATCGACCGACCATTGTTTTACATTTTAACAAATCCATTAGCAAAATTCATCGAAAAAAGATATGCAGCTGTGGGGTTTGTATTGTTTTAAGAAAAACAAAAGTAGCTCAAATTCAGGTAAAAAGACTATTATTATTGTTTAAAGGTTTTTTTCATTATATGTTGATTTTTATATTGCTGAAAAGTATCATGTCAATTGTGAGAAAAGTATGTCCTCGGGTATTATGGTAAATGTTAATTAAAACTATGATTTCGCAGATTTGTTTTGCCTTCAACGACAAGTGATGTTCCATTAGTTGTTTTGTTTTTACATTAGTACTTACCGATTAAAGGATAGACATATTCTAAGAAATAAACAACTATCAGCTTAAAAATCTTAATCCCTAAGTCGCGCGCAAGTGTCTTATTGCCGACCTGGTCGGTAGGGTCTTAAAGGTAGTTCGAAGGGTCTGGAAACTGACCGCGGCGAGCAAGTGACCAACACCCAAAAAAAAAACGCTTCCAAATCCGTCTATAAGAGTTTTCTTCCAGCAAACTGAAAGAAGATCAGAAGTGTGTAATAAAATTATAATGTAATCAAGATATGGAGTTTTTATTGTTTCTGAATGTTGAATAAATGGAAATAAAAAACTATAAATAAGTAAAAAGAAAATCAAGTAAGAAGCTGCTTATAATAAACATATCACTCCCCATTTAACATGAAATAATCTGTACATTTTTGTTCCTGGTGTAAAGAATTGTAGTTTTATTAGAAAGTTGTCAGTCAAAACTACTATTTATGATAAAAATAATACGACGATTTCATATTAAACAAATAAAAAAAACATGATTTCTAGGATATAAAAAAAATATAAATCTATTTATCATAAATTCAAAAAATCATGATTTAGTCGAGCAAAAGGTTTAGAAGTATGTTGTTTTGTTTAAGATGTTTGTACTTAGTCGAGTCATAACTATACAAACATGGCTCATTGTACGGTTGCTTCATTACTACTTTACTTCCATACCAAATTTAAATTTAATTTCAAAATTAACAAACATTTTTCTTATTAGATTGGTTCATCTGTAAAGAATAGGGAATTTCGATTGAGTACAAAAAAATTACAACTTCTAAGCTATTTTACATTTAAACTATTTTTATGTTGACACAATTCCGACTACCAAAAATTTTTTGGAAGACTATAAACGGGACAACCTTTATAATGAGTCTGGTGACATTTCATGTTTATGGGGGGTTATCCCATCTTGTCTCTTTTCAAATTCGTTTTAAACCAATAAATAGCGATGATTAAATTTTGTAGAAAATATTTGTCAAATGTACTATTTGATATTGATATTTTGGCCATTCGATACACGAATACTTCCATTTTGCTCGATCCAATTTGAATCGCAAAGCTAGGTCTAAACTATGATCAAAAATAATTTCATTTGAGCTGTATTAAGTTTTGGACAATAAAACTTATACTAAAATAAACGTCGTGAAAAATGTGAAATAAAACGGCCGTCATATTAAAAACCCATTCCTCTAATTCCAAAATAATAAAAAAAAACACCTCGAAACTGCGAGTTTTCTGAACGGCCCGCTGCCGCTGAGCCGGATAAACATGTGTAAAATGAAAGCGTTGGAGCAGGA
The DNA here is from genome assembly GCA_910592155.1 of Ypsolopha scabrella. Taxonomy (NCBI): domain Eukaryota; kingdom Metazoa; phylum Arthropoda; class Insecta; order Lepidoptera; family Ypsolophidae; genus Ypsolopha; species Ypsolopha scabrella. The sequence continues at coordinate 5,593,673 of OU342972.1, read as the reverse complement.
CAGATTACTCTGGATAACCTCACCTTAATAGTGGTTCTGGAAACGAAAACTGTTGATAGTTCTTTTCGATACAACTTTTACTCAGTATTATATAGAAAAAACATTAGCTGTGCGATACATTTTGCTTGAGTAGTCCACGCTTGTATATAACGCCATATTTTAGTATAGATAAGTACTATTAAACCTGATTCAATTGCCAATAGGTTGGAATTTTGGCACACCGAGCAGGGCTGATGTTATTTTGTACGGTCGGATAAACAATCTGATTTTCGTTAATGTATATTACTGAGCACGAATGTGATTAGCACGAAAACGTCATTTTACTGATGTTTGATACATACGTATACTCTCGCCAGAGGCGTGAGAAGGCAGAGACTACAGAATTCCATCTGCTACGATCCTGACACAGCACTTATGCTTCTTCTACATCTATCTATCTAGTCATACAATTTACATTGGCCTTCTTCAGTATGTCGCAACATCCTTGCAGTGTGACTCGGTCGTGCTATACCTTCCACTTGTGCAGCATCAATTTCTTTCGTCACTCTACTTTCATTCATCCTCTCTATATGCCCAAGCCGTCGAAGCATTCCTTTTTCTATTCTAGTCACTACGTCTTCTTTCAGGTCACAACGATCCCTTTTGTCGATATTTTTCTCTATCATTCAAATTCATTTGTTTCATTTCATTAATTTCTATCATTTCCGTGAGAAACGCATTTCCACTGCATACACTCTACTTCGATGTAGAGTTTTGATGTTATTATCATTTTAGGGGCTGACCACACAGCACGTTTTGCGTGCCAAACAATCAGAACGCACGTTCTCCTTGGCCGCGTGCCGCAGCACATAATAAATACGTTCAGAAGGCCAGCTCTATACAACCAGCGATTCCGGGCGCACGCACGCAGACATGCCTACGTACGACGATTTTTTTTTTGATTGATTTTTTGCTTCTGTTTGTATTTTTTTTTGTGGCCACAGTTTGTGTTTATACCGATCAAAGCTATCACTTGACTACGGAACCAAGAACGCGGCTCTGTGTGGTCGGCCCCTTAAATTAAAGAACCACTTTTCTTTTAGTTGAAATAAGACATTAACTCGTATACTTGTCCACTAAATTATAAAAAACCGGACAAGTACGAGTCGGACTCGCGCACGGAGGGTTCCGAACCATTATCTATAAAAACGGCAAAAAAATCACGTTTGTTGTATGGAAGCCCCCCTTAATATATATTTTATTCTGTTTTTTAGTATTTGTTGTAATAGCGGCAACAGAAATACATCATCTGTGAAAATGTCAACTGTCTAACTATCACGGTTCATGAGATACAGCCTGGTGACAGACGGACGGACAGCAGCGGAGTCTTAGTAATAGGGTCCCGAACCCTAAAAATCACCAGTATTCGTTTTCAAAAACACGGCGGGTACAGATGACAAAACAGATCGCATCGATCGTGACACAACCAATTTGTATCCTTCAAACTGGAATGAAATTAGAATGTTCAATTTAGTAAATTGGTAAAATTCGGAGAACAAAATGGTATTAATTTTTACAAAATATCTTTCGTGTAATTTGATTAAAATAACTCGAATGCTGCTCAACACAAAGATATTGTAAATAAGTTACATTTTTGGCCAATTTTACGGCAGTATTACCTTGAATTTTATAAAACGGATTTTTATTACTTTCGGCCTCTTCACTGTGAAGGTGTACACAATACGAATTATGTAAGAAGCGAAAAAATGTGGATTTATAGTCCGTAAAAATATGTTATCGTATTATCGGAATAGATTGCGTGGGGGATAACACAAGATACTTACGTCTATTTTCATGAATGATATCTTATTTTATTTATGTAGGCGTGACAGTCAGGCGGCTTTCAGATTTTGTAAACCCATGGGTATGGAGAACGATACCTAATAAATAAAACAAATAGCAACGCCTAAACACATACTGGAATTGCCAATTTCAGAGGCTGTTCAAACAAGTTAGTCCAGTGAACTAAGTTTAAACTCCCACTAAAACGTGACCCCCTGGTACATCAGCTCAGCCTGCCACGAGAAACTAGTTACAAGTTAGAGTTCGACCCTTGATTCTGTTGACTTTGATCGACTTTTTCCAACCAAGCGCCGACTTTTTCTTTTTTCCAATGGCTGCTTACACTTTGCTTCGTTGCTCAGTTAAGTAAAGGTTTTATTGGTAAAGGATCCCTGGGAACATGAATCTCTGTTTTATTTAAACAGGACATTTTATTTCGTTTGAGCATAAATTTGTCGACCTCCTTCATTATTGAAGAATAGAATCTTCGTAGCCATATTGCTCCCCTCGTACTAAATCGGCTTATGAAAGTTCTATTAAGGGCCCATAATACCTCAATTCGCAGTCCTTCTCTAACGCTTCTGCTTTTTAACTGTCTACCCTACTCTAATCAGATGCCGCGCACGCAAAAACATCAGTTATTTTGAAATCGCGGCTACACTGATGTTTTTTTCATTTTTATGGAACAGTCTGCAGCAGCTTTACACTAATATCAGTCATATTATGCAAAGTTTCAGATCTAATTTCAAGTATTCATTGAATGGTATCGGTTTATTGTACGGTTTGGAGGTAACTTTGTAATTTTTTTCTGTCGAGAATATTTTATGGAATCAAGTTTTCACAACAGCATGGACATAGCATTTGTCCTCAACTTTACCATATATTAATTTCAGAGTGATTGTTGCAGTATTTGTTAGTATAAAACAGGATCATGCGAAGCGAAGTGAGGTATTATACACCCTTAATATAAAGTTTCATAATTTAAGACCGTCATAATAAATACTAATATATACGCACGTTTCAGCTGCGAAGTTCATATAAAGACTGTTCCAATTTTTAAAGCAATAATATGGATCCGTCTAGTTACTAATTTGACCCCGTCCATCCCTCAGCCTTGTTTGTCCACTGCTATACATAGGCCTTTCCAAGATTTCGACACCGGGAGGTCCTCCTGGAAGAAATGCCCATACTCACACGCTGGGCAGGCGGGTTGGTAAGCGCGGTGCAGAAACCTGTTTGGGAGCTGTCTTCTTACTCTCCCCCGAATAATTTCAGGGGCGGTTTGCGATTAAGATGGCGGTGACTCCACAGTCGAGCTCGGCATCAGCTCTACCACCTGGGAAATTTATATAATATATATTACTAATCATATACCTATAATATTCTTATATATTTATAATTAACTAGGCTTTGCCCATGGCTTCGCTCGCGAGGATGTGTCTTTAAATCTTTGAGTAGTATGGACAGTTTCCGGCTTGGTGGTTATTTTAACATCCCTTGAAGCCATATGTTGACCAGGGTCACCAGGATGATAATAAATAAAAACCACATCTAAATCCGTTCAATGGTTTTTGAGTTCAAACGGAATGTACATACATAGATACAGAGGGACTTTAGTGGGGAAATTAAAGTTAATCAAAAATAGCATTTTCACAAAACACGCCATGTATTCAAAATGTTACGTTATCCAACAAAATATATCAAGATCTATTGAAATAATGTATATTTCCGCATGGCTCAGTACCTAAATATGAAAAATGAACATTTGCCCTGCTGTGTGTGGGCTCCTATAGAGTCTTATATAAAGATTTATTGAATTACTAGCTTTTGCCCGCGGTTCCGCCCGCTTTTTTCGGTTTAACGACATGCTTTTTCCCGGGATGAAATTTTAGAGCCTATGTGTTAAGTTGGGGTATAAACTAGTATATCCATTCTAAATTTCATCCAAATCCGTCCAGCCGTTTCGGCGTGAAAGAATAACAAACATACACACACACACACACTTTCGCATTTATAACATTAGTGTGATAGCTTTTGCCCGCGGCTCGGCCTGCGTGTTATTCGGTTTAACGACATGCTTTTTTCCGGGATAAAAAGTAGCCTATGTGTTAAGTTAGGGTATAAGCTATATCCATTCTAAATTTCATCCAAATCCGTCCAGCCGTCTCGTGAAAGAGTAACAAACACACACACACACACACACACACACACACACACACGCACCCTCACACACACGCGCACTCACACACAAACTTTCGCATTTATAATATTAGTGTGATGTCTTGAATATACATTTTTACATTATAGCTTCCATCTGTGAAGGCCTTTATGAAACGCAAAAGGTTCTCCCACTGATAGACTCAAGTGGGCGTTGTTTTGACGATACCAGAATATACCAGGCAGATCTGTCGATGAATTAATCAAATAAGAGTCTGTTCGTGAAGGACGGATTTGATTTGGGAGGGAATCCGCACCAAAGACTATTCGGTCGGGATATTAATTAAGTAATCATTGTTGTGACATGTGTTGTTCTCCTGGTAGAAGCGGCTCGTGTGTGGGTAGAGATCATTCGCACACACAAACTCACTCTGGTTCCGTAGTTTAGTTTCATGCTTGTTTTAGTTTGGCTTGTATTCATTAGCGAGAACAGATGTTACCCAGAGAGCTAAGTAACCTAAGCACCATCTAAGTGAACCAAGTACAACATGGAGCACAGTGAGCGTGTGGGTCGTAAGTAAAGAGTTCAGAGATGGTTAAAATATTTTTCGGGGTGATATGAGACAAAGGAACCCTTATGGTATCACTAGTGTGTCTGTCCGTGTGTATGTCTATATCTGTCTTTCTGTCACAGTCTGAAATTTGATATATACAGGGACTTTGCATTAAAAAAAAAACTCTTATCAAACCAAAACGTATAATAAAAATAAATAACTCTTGAGCCCAAATAAGTGTACGAGTATGATCTGAAAAGGCGTTAATTTTTGTTTGTGTTTTCTTTAAGAAATACCTAAATCTATGGTACGTGGGACGCACTATAAGTTTCCGGAATGAATATGAAAAAATACTATTAAAGGTACAAAATTAATTTATTGTTTTTCAAAATAATCTCCCTTGGCGTCTATGCACTTTTTCATTCGATCAAACCAGTTTTGAAAACTTTTGTGCCACTCCCCTGTGGTGACCTCTGAAACGTGTTTTTCATACTCCTCGACAGCCTCTTCTGGTGATGAAAATCGTTGACCGCGTAATTGGTTCTTAATTTTTGGGAACAGAAAAAAGTCACAAGGTGCCAGGTCGGGACTGTATGCAGGATGAGTTCTACATTTTTCGTCTTCAAAAAGTCGTTTGTCTGTCTGGCCGTGTGAGAACTAGCATTGTCGTGGTGCAGGATGATACGGCGTTTACGGTTATTTTTACGGAGTTCGTCAATAACTTCCGGCAAACAAATGGTCGTGTACCAGTCACTATTCACGGTACGACGATTCTCTAAAGCAACAGTAGCCACGTGTCCAGTTTTATTAAAAAAAGAAGCAATCATCCGCTTAGATGCACTTTTCACGCACGCCACTTTGGTTGGTTTCGGCTCATCTTGAAAGACCCATACGCTCGATTGCTGCTTTGTTTTGGGATCGTAGCAATAAATCCATGTTTCGTCACCTGTTACTATGTCCCACACCAAATTTGACGCACCTTCGTTGAATCTGGTAAGCATGGCACTGCACCAAGTGACGCGGTCCGTTTTTTGAGCCTCGGTCAAGTTGTGTGGGATCCACCGCGAGCACAGCTTTCTCACACCCAAATGTTTGTGTAGGATTGATTGTATTTGACTCATGCCTATTTCTAAGGATGCGCGAATTTCATGGTAGGTCACATGCCTGTCTGTTTCAATCATACGGCGCACAGCATCGATGTTTTTGTTGGTCACAGCGGTGGACGGCCGACCATCGCGAGATTCGTCACTGAGATTGATACGACCACGCTTGAATTCTGCAAACCAGCTATAAACAGTCGTCTTGCATGGTGCTTCATTGCCAAAAGCTGTTTCAAGCCGAGCGATGCTCTGTTGAGCTGTCAAATTACACTTAAAATCGTAGAAAATCATACTACGAAAATTTTCCCGAGTTAAATCCATGTTGATGCAGACACACAATTTTTTAAATGGCGCCACAAGGTAAAAACAAAAGACAGTCAGATGAAACAAACTGCATTCTACAGCCAAAGAGTTCTATTTTCAAATGTTGCAATAAATTTTTAAATATTGTTTATGTAAGTGGCCAGTTCCGGAAACTTTTATTGTTACCTATGTATAAGGATCGGAGGGTTTTAATCATGAACGTATGTGATGAAAAAATATAAAAACCTTCTATATTATGGAGGGCATCTTAGTATGTAAATATATTGTTATCTAAATATAATACAATATATTACATGTGAATACTGAATACAATGTTTCCTACATTAATTTCATACAAAGAGGCAAAATTTAAGTACGGAACTCTAAGTGCCGGATTCGAAATCGCACCTGCTGTTTTAACACCAGTTAGCCAAAATAACAGCGTGACGTCACATCAACATCGCTTAAGTTCCTCGGGGAAAAGTTATTATGGCTCTAGAACTAAAAAAAAGATAGTGACTGTTTAAATAGAAATTAATGTAAAACAGAAAAAAATACATCGACTTGGTTATAAAATCTCGCCATTAGCCTGTACGGCGACGTAAAGATGACAATATCAAAACATATTTCAAAGTGTCCACATTTTCATAACATTTTATAATTCGTATATATAATAATAAATATTTTAGCTTAATAAAAGCTTTTTCGTTGTTTTTTATTAATATATATATATGTATGTACACTTTTATATATAAGCAAAAAAAGAAATAATAACTTCGAAATATATTTCGATCCACTCGGGGTCGTTAGTCGAATATGGAACAGTAGATAAATATAACTATAGACAAAAAGTAGACATAAAAAAAAAATTACGGACTTAAACCTATTTTCTTAACCTATTTAGCTTATTGCTCTCGTCCGAACTGCTTGTGTAAAAAAGAAAAAATATATACGTCTTTGTGGTTGAGACTGGGTGTTAGGAATGTACATATGTCGGTCGGTCAGTGTTGTTTTTTATTAATTTTATAATTCGGTAACCAATGAAATTTTTATAGAGAAACAGAAGCCTTTTTTTAAGATTTTATTTAACTTTACTTGTGTAAGTTAGTAAGTCTGGGTCAAGTCTTGCAACTGAATTTTAAACATCCATCTATTTTCTCATTGTTGGTTAAAGGCTTTCCCTTGCCGAGAAAACGCCTTATGCCACTCTTTTCAGTTTATTCTTACATCTGCATTGAATTTCTTGTACTTTGTAAGTTGTAGTTAGCTTTGTAAGTTTTAACTTGGAACTTGTTTACTTGGCTCTGCAAATATCAACAAGGAACGAAACCCTTAAGAAACAAGGCTAGAGTACAAGAGGCACATACAAATAGAAGAGTAACACACAAGACACACACTAATGTAGAGACACTAAATACATAGGGGCGTCGATAACCTGCTCGTATTTAACGTATCGAGGTAGAAACGGATCAACAAAGACAAATACTCTTTATTGTGCACCAAATACAAATTAAAAAAAAAACAATATAGCATAAAAAAGGTAACAAACGGCGGCCTTATCGCTTATAGCGATTTCTTCCCTTATAAGTATTGAATACCATCTCCATACAATATTCCATGACGTTTTCCAATAAGTCAATGATAAACTAAGCCTAGACTAAGCCAACAACGCCGAAGATATATTTTGTCTAGACTAGACTAAACCGACAGCACTAAGGATCCATGTCCTACCAACGATGCCGAAGTACTTTCCCAGCCAGACCATTGGGTATTTTGATTTTTAGGGTTTCATACCCGAAGGGTACCAAACGGGACCCTATTACTAAGCCTCCTCTATCTGTCTGTCTGTCTGTCATAGGGGCTTACAGCTGCAGCCGTAAGAGGTAGCCAGTTGAAATTTTCACAGAATACGTATTACTATGGCGGCTAACACGTAAAATGATAAAAATATTTAAAAAATTGGGTCCCCAGAAACCTTGAAAAAATGTTATTTATTTCAAGGTTATTTGTTTCAGCTCTATGTTAAATACGGTAATACAGACAAGTTTAAAATTTGGTCAGACTATTATTAATACTCAAAAGTAAAAGAACAAATAATAAAAACTTGGGTTCCGTATTGAAAGAATGCCGAATTATTTGACCGTCGATATCATTTTAGCGGCTTCGTTTAATAGATGTTGCAATGGCATCTATATTGTTGTTATTTATCATGTTTTAGGGTTCCTCACCCGTTTTTGTGGTGGTACGGATCCTTTGGTGCGCGAGTCTGACTCGCACTTGGCCAAATTATTATAAATCTTTTTTCGTCACTCTTAGAAATATATAAAAAAATACTAGATTTAATTTATGATTCTTGATGGAACTCTTTCATAGCTATAAAAAAACCTTGTAGTACTCGTAGTTCTGCAGTATTCATTTGTTCTCCTTAGCTACGATTTCGTTTACCTAGTGGAACTAGTGTTTTCATTTTTTACTTATATATTGGAGTTCCATCAAGAACCATCAATCAATAAGAGTATCTTTCTTTCAATTTATTTCTTGAAATAAATATTCTACTTTTGAAGTTTTATCCAAGTTTTACTTTTTTGGTTGCCTCCTGACTCTGTTTGAGCAAGCGTTCACAAAGCGAAAATGTGTATTAAGTATTGCGGCTTGAATTTGATAACAGATTTTTTTTGCACGACATCCACACTTTCGTCACCGCCGCCGTGGCAAGTTTGGACTTAGTAAATTACATTACTATATCCACCAATTCCTATGCAATAATCATGATGTCTTTCCTAGTCCTATCTCAGTGTTACGGCAGCTTCTGACACCCTGGTAGCGACTTCGTATTACGTCACGCTCGCTCGTCTCAGCTAATCACCAAATCAAAACATGTTTGTCGACATCAAAGATGTTTGTTTACTCAGTCGGAGTCTCGCCGAATTATAAATCTCCATTTGGAGGACTTTGACATCTTCATCCTTTCAGCTCTTGACAAAATTCACTGCAAAGAAAGTACAGCTTCCGAACTCGTGAATTTTCGCCAACATTTGACCGCAACAAGTACTAGGTGGTTATAATTCAAAGGTTTATCTCGCAGCGCAACGCAGTTACTGCCACGAGCTGATTAACGAACGTGTAAACATGGCTTATCTTCTATTTCTGACTACTTTCGTAGCCCGCGTAGCGCATTTATGTTCGTAGCCCGTGCCGCAGCGAATATACCTATTTCTTCAGTTATTTTTATTGTAACTAAACCAAGATAATTGTTGAAAAAACTGACACTAAGCTAAGTTATTATGCGATAAATCCTATTGATTTTTTGTATCTAATGGAAAAATAAGATACTTCTACGTAAAAACTAGATTTCGGTCTGTTTCATTCATCTTCTAATGGATTCTTTTGGTTCGTAATATTCGTAATCCGCAAAGCTTTATTGTATGAAACATATTTTCTAGATAATGTTTCATTAGATCTTTTCGTTCTAAAATGTATTTATCAAACTCACTTTTGAATAAAGTTCGATTTGTGAGACAGACAATTCTTTCAATCAGTCAATAATTTTTTCTATTCTTAACTACGCCTGATGGAAAGCGTTGATGAAACCCAAGATAGTGATATGAACCGATAGCAAATTTTAGAACCGTTTTACCGATTACTTTGAGAAAAAAACCGGTATCAAATGTTCTTTTAGCTTTCTTATTTCACAAAAATTTTCTTTGAGTAGTTGATAATTAATTATTACTTTTGGGTGATTTTCTCCCGAACTTCTTCTTAATCGATCAGTTTACACCTGATTCACTTTACACTTTTTGAAGAAAAGCGAGTAAAACACATGCATCATATACGTCAGAGTGAAGCTGACTAATTGAAATCTCTCTTCAGTGTTGCCTGATGGCTAAAATATGTAACGGGTTTCCCCGACCGAAGACAATTTAAATGTAGATCGCGGTCCGAAACTAGGGGTAAACGGTTATCGGTTTTGATAAAAACCGTTTTTGTAGGTATTTTTGTAACCGGTGTCATAATATCACTAACCCAGGAAGAAGGGCAGTAGAGTAACCTTCTCCCGGTTCGGATTCTCATGACGTTGAAACTCGGTCAAAGCTAGAGGTACTTTCTTGAATTTTTTCTGTAGAGGCAATTTTATTATTTTAATTTTGTACTATTTTTGTTCTCTTTGTCTGTAATTCAAGCTTATAATATAACTGTATTTTTTTTAGTGCATATGAGTATTTGTCAAGGTTCGTATTACAATTATTGTTTCAATTCAGTCAATGCATAATTCCAAAAATTTCAAGCACAACCGAATATTTGGTCAGTTTTTACAAAATTTAAATGTGTTTACTTTCTATACTACCATATTCAGCCATTTACATTTTTTTTCAAGCGCCAGCAATAGATACGACCACTTCGCGCAGCCAGCCTTTCACAAAAACTAAAGTTTATATTATACATTTTGGTTTTGTTAAGGTTAATCTTTCGTCGTAGGGATAATCATTAAATTTTCATGATATATATTGTGTAATGGGAGTGTTCCATTTTGGCAAATGTCGCCCTTTGAACAAGGTCGCTTCATTAACTGGCATTACTAGGGGATCAGGAATCTGTTTGTGTTGAAATGATTGGTTGCTAACTAATATATTACGAACAGGTATTATAGGTATAGAGCGTAGGTAGATATACATACATAATATATGTACCTATAGATATCATACAACGGCGAAAACTGCTTTTTCGCGATAAGCGCGCTTTTTTGTGAAAAACCTAACTATGGCGTAAACACAGCCCCATTAATTATTAATCAATAATTAAATTATTTTCTGTTAAAACAGGGGTCGCCTTGCTCCGCTTCGCTCAGCTTCCCAAAATTTACATGTAAAACCTAACACGCTCCTCCTCGTTTCGCTCTAGGTCGCACCTAATTTTGACTTTTTGCTGAAAGTTTTTCGTAATTGTTTTAAGGGGCTATTTCGATAAAAATTGCAGTTTTTGAAGTTGTATAAATCAGTATATATATTTCGGAACCTTTGTCTAGTTTTGTTCAGTACAGAAACGCGATTAGCTAATTAAACTAACTAACTTTCGCTCGATAGAAATAATTATTGAAATGGGGCCTTTTTCTACACTTTATTTCATAGTATGACAAACAGGAACGACATACAGACCTGAAAGATATTTTATTACATAGATTTTAACAATATCTAATTTTTTTCAGTTGGAAATTTTGATAGCTATTTTAGTTAATTTTATATAAATTTAAAACCGACATTTTGCCATTTTTTCCCGAATCCGTCCCTCTCGCACTGTGGGGCGTTCCGCATGGAGTGACAGTGACCTTTGCAAGCGCGACATATTCTCTTAATCTCGCTTTTTCGTGAAATATCTGCTTTTTCGTGAAATTGCTGAATAATTTTATATGATCGCGTAATGGGTCGGCCTTTACACCATAAGTATTTTTTTTTTCTAGAAAAGACAGTTTGCGCGATTTTACGGTGACATATACAGAGATGAAAATTAATAATAAATTAAACCTAAATCAAGGAGAGATGGCACAACAGCTGCCTTTTTTAGTGATGGGGCACATTTCAAAATTCGGGTAAACATAAAATACAAGTGCGAGTTGGGTAAATAAAATATCGATTTATTAAACACGTCATACAAATAAATACACAAATCAAATGTACACAACTCACAGTACGATCAAAGAGAGCAGAATCCTTTACTTATTACAATTCAGTCACTATCACCCGCAGTTGGATTGCCTGAAAATAATAATAAGGCACTTTTCTAATTTAAGTAGTCCTTATACCTAGAAGTATAATGAATTTTTATTGGAAAATAATTGCAACATAAAAATCGAAGAATTATAACCGAAACAAGTTTCGTCGCCAGCAATAATAAAGTAATATCTACATTGTTTTATTTACACGTACTCATAAATATATGTAAATAGTTAAACTACTTTGTAGGCATTTCAATATCATAGGTGCTATCTCTCGTTTATTATTTAAATTTTCATTGGTCTTCCCTTAAGATAGAATGTTAGAGACATTTTTGTCCCTTATTCATGACCCTGTCGATTAATGCCAAAAAGTTCACTTTATTATTTTCACATTTTTGCTGGTTCGATTCCCGGCAGAGGAATAAATGGCATTTACTTATAGAATGTGTCCTTCGTATAATTTCCCTCCACCGAACGCTTTCGTTTTCCTTTTATTTCACTGTAATATGTATATTCGCATAACGTCCTTTCTGCTTTATCCAATGGTTAAAAATTAAAATACAGACCCGATTTCACCATAGTCTGTTAGTTAGTTGACACCCCTGTTATATCATTTAACGGACTGTTAAAGTTAGTGAGTGTCCCACCATGCTAAAAAAACTTAATGACTGCTCTAGGGGTTCGTTAGATTGGTAACACACGATTAGCTTGCTGTCACACATTATTTACATTGTTGTCATGGCAACCGGCAACTGTTAAGTTTATGGCTATCTCAAAGACTCAAAATGTTAGACATTTGAACCAGCAAAACTAAATGTAAACCAATTTCTATCGAATTCAACAGAATAAACGGTATTTCAAATCAGTCGCCTTACGAAACATGAAACTTATAATACGCCTAGTGAAACAAGTGCCCAATGCGCAACACTGACAAAACAAATAATGATATTTTGTTTTGGTTGGCTTGGAATGTGAGTGAATGATTTATTATCTCATATATTATTTTATTGTCTCGCGACGGGTTTAGTTCGCACACAGCATGCTCGGTTTGCTCCTACTCACAATGCGTGCACTCTTATAAATAAGTTGGTCGATCAGTATCCTGACCTAGATATATTTAATGTGTCTCTGTCCAAATTTGTATCATATATTCGTAGTTTTTATTAAGCAGTCTTTTTATATTTTTGCATTTATTGTATATAAAACAGACTGGTGACGGGCAGCGGCGTCACTGGTGCAAGGGTTTCGGCACCGCGCTCACCAACCCGCCTGCCCAGCGTGTGTGAATATGGGCATTTCTTCCAGGAGGACCGCCAAGAGTGGCGAAATCCTGGAAAGGCCTATGTCCAGCAGTGGACGAAACAGGCTGATGGATGGATGGATAATGGTTAATGGTACATTGTTTACCGGGGGAAGAAAGGGGCCGGTTACCAACGAGAGTGTAGTTTGAGGCCTGAGGATCTAATACACACGAGTTGGGAATCGCACTTTCTCCTGAGTGATTCATGGTGTTTTATAATTTGTGTATAAATTATATTTTTTTGAAATCGTTGATGTATTGTATAGAATTATGTAACGCATTGGATTAACTGTAATGTTATACATTATAAATAAATAAATACTAAACCTGCGAAGAAAAATAAAAGACAAAAGGCGGCGTCATCAATTCTTCTATATCACTACTAGACGACATTTTGAGTATGTACGTAGCTAGTATAATTTTATTTTTAATTAAGGTAAAACAAAAGAAACCGATTGACCCAAAGGCGATTTTCAAAGGCAAAGGTATCTAAATAGCCTTTTCTTTAATTGATTTCCTTTTTTTATAATGAACATAAATAGCAAGTGGCCAGTATCATTTTACAAACTTGGACACATTGTCTTTTGGCATTATCCAGGTACGTACCAAGAAGTTTATAACCTTTATATTCTAACCTCTATGCTTATCGTACTTTGTTATCAAGAAATAAAAAAAACAGCACGTTAACAATGGATTTTCATATACTTTTTCCGCTCGCATATTGGTATGACAGTATGACGTAACTATATAACTTTTAACAGCTTCTTTCTTTTATGTAGAAGTGAAAGTATATAAGGCCTACAATACAAAGTGAAAAAAATTTAACAGGTGATAGAGTATCCCCAATAGACCAACTTTAAGCGAAAAACAATAATTTTTGGCGCGAACTTTTTTTACCTTTTCATAGAAATTTAGTCAGCTGATTTAACCACTATGTACAGGAAAAAAAAAACTTTCTCAAAAATATTTTCTTTTCTTCTTGATTGTTATCAGTGCACGAGACATGATCTACCCAAGAATTATTTTCACTTATTTTTGTAGGACCTTATATAATAAAATAAAATATATTTACTTGACTCAAGAGATCGGACTTGAAGTATATGTATCTTGAGTTTGCTATTATTATGTATACATACATATTTTATATTATTATATACTATTCAGAAATAAAAGAAAGAATAAACTTATTAAAAAGTAATTCTACTAAAGAAGTAATTATTTCGTATGTATGTTTGTTACATTAATCACACACCCGGCTGGATGGCTAATCCTGTGGGTCCATTCATTTCATTCAAAAATCCATTTTTTCCTATAAGGCGATACACACAAAAAATCCAAAATCTGAAAAAGGGTCCCAAATTTACAGATAATGGAGGCCCTAAAATAATTGACATTTGAAAGGCGGTCGCGCTATCAAAGACGCATCACTAGGGGCGCAGATCTTCATTGGAGGAAAATTGCAATAGCAGTTTGGAAATTTTGTGTGGTTTTTTTAGGGTTCCTGAAAGGTAAAAGGAACCTTTATGGTTAGACTCCGTTGTCTGTCAGCCCGTGCGTCACAGCCTCATAACTTTCCATCCATCAGCCTGTTTCGTCCACTGCTGGACATAGGTCTTTCCAGGATTTCGCCACTCTTGGCGGTCCTCCTGGAAGAAATGCCCATACTCACACACGCTGGGCAGGCGGGTTGGTGAGCGCGGTGCCGAAACCCTTGCACCAGTGACGCCGCTGCCCGTCACTAGTCTGTTTTAAGGCCTGGCAATTAGGGATGGATATACCGCCATCCATCGGTCCCAGGCAATGGTGGGCCGCCTGGTTTTGCCTGAGAGCTGTTCTCTTACTCTCCCCCGAATAACTTCGGGAGGATTTGCGAGTAAGATGGTGGTACCTCCACAGTCGAGCCCGGCATCAGCTCTACCACCTACAAACTTTACTTTACCACCAAAAGATAAAGACTTGAAATTTGTCACAAAAATTGCATTCACTTGCATACATAATACGGTGTAAAAAAATTAAAAAATTTGAAATTGTTTTTGTTATTTGTTTTTTGTGGGCAAGATTTTAAATACCTTCTTCCTGCCTGTTCCCAAAACTGTCGAATCGTAATTCCGTTCCGTAGAACCCTAGGTATGCAAGTCTGACTCGCACTGGACCGTTTTTTTTTTAAATATATAATTATAATAATGTTTCGAACTTAGAAATAGTATTTTTTCTTCTCCCATGCTACAATAAAGTAATAACAACATTAAAATGGTTTGTTTGTTATTATTGCAAAAATAGTATATTTTGATGCAAGTGCGAAAAGGTGCGTCTCGGCAAAAAAGTCATTCGTGACTCTAAATATCAGTATCAAACGACGTTTTTTAATACACCTGCGAAATTTTTTTTGAAATACTAAAATAAAAACAATTTTGTTGCAAATCAAAACAGATACAAGTCGACAGAAGAAAACGCAGTCTGATTGATGCCAATCTGTACTACAAAGGCCTCTTTCTAAAATTATTTTAATAACAACTTCTAAGATAGTTAAAATATAATGTAAATTATGACTTCTAAAATCGTTTTGAAATTTTAAAACATCTTTTACAATTTAACATACATAATGTTTCTAATAATAAAATATAAAAGTTTGAAAATACTCATCTTAAACAGTTTAGTGTATACGGCAAAACAAAGGTTTACATGCTTACTAAAAAAGTTTGAAAATACTCATCTTAAACAGTTTTAGTGTATACGGCAAAACAAAGGTTTACATGCTTACTAAATGATGTGGCCGGTTTCCCCTAGATGGCGTCAGTAGTAAAAACAAAAAGCACGAGTGCAAAACATGTCATTTTACGCTCGCTAAACAGGCACGTAATCTATATTATTATTATAATACCTCCTTTCCGCGCTGTGATTGGTCCAATTTATTATAACGACTAATAAATGTATATCTTCTTCTGTTTTGGGCTAGGCAAAGAGTGCCATGTAGCCTCGAATGCTTGCACAAAACATCTCCTAAAGTAAAGGATATATGAATATAATTTGCGATATTCCGCTAGACAATTCTTGTCGTGCTATTCAAAATGCAGACTCGTGCACCGCCCGCCCGCCCGCATAAAAACATGCAACAAGCAAGCGATACAAGCAAAGCAATCTTAAATAACAAGCAAGAAAACTTATCGACACGTGTTTCGCCTCTGAACGAGGCATCCTCGGGATGTGTTGCTAGCCCGGCTTCTCCGCAGCAACTGATGTGTTGCTCGCCCAGCCGCTCCGCAGCAACTGATGTTGTTCGCCCGACAGCTCAGCAGCTAGTGACGAGCCGCCGACCAAAACTCGCCTTTTATACACCGGCCTGACTAGTTGTTTGGTGGGGAAAATGAGGAGACGAAAACATGCGTAACAGTGGGGTAGTGGTAAAGTTAGTTTGTTCGTTTAGTAAATCAGGGTTATTCTTGTTTTTTAGTATTTCTAATTGTTCTAACACACCCATTCTTAAACCTTTTTTACAAATATGTTTTACTTCAAATGAATGGTTATCAGGCAAACTATGACCGGACTCTAATAGATGTTTTGCAAAGTGTGATTTTTCAGGATGATTATTTCTATGGGCTGAGATATGTTCTTTGTACCTAGTTTCAAAACTGCGACCTGTTTGACCTACATAGACACCGTTACAATCATTGCAAGACAATTTGTAAATACCAGACTGTTGTTTTTTATCTAATTTGTCCTTACCATTGCAAATACGCTTTATCTTATTTTTGGTTCTGAATGCAACGCGAACACCACAACGCCGAAAAATCTTCGCAACCCGTTCAGAAATTGGACCTAGATAAGTTATGCTTGTTTTATATTTCTGAACACTCGTACTTTCAGGCTGTAAAGCAGACAAACTGTTTCTAATAATGATATTCTGTTTTTTGTGGACTAATCTATCAACCATTTTTGCACTATACCCGTTATTCACAGCAATCTGATATATTATGTTGAGTTCTTTTTCAAAGTTGTCAGGACTTAGAGGCACCGTCATCAATCTGTGAACATAACAACGAAATGCTGCAAGCTTATGTTCCCAAGGGTGACAAGATGAAGAAGGTATTACAGTATCGGTGTGTGTTGGCTTGCGGTATATTTGAAATTCATGTTTATTCTGTGCCCGAGTAATCGTTAAATCTAGAAAATTAAGGGAGTTTTCTTGTTCGACTTCTAATTTAAATTTTATTTTGGGGTGAATTTTGTTCAATTTGTCAACAAATACATCGAGCTGTCTACCAGTACCAGTCCAGCAAATAATGATGTCATCAACGTATCTGTAATAATACAAAATATTCGAACTACTGACAATGTGTTTGTTCTCAAAACTATCCATGAAAATATCGGCCATTAATGGACTTAAGGGTGAACCCATCGCTAAACCTTCTTTCTGCATATAGAATCTATCATTGAATTTGAAATAATTTTGACGCATGCAAACTGATGCAAGGCTAATGAGGTCATCAATTTCGTTAGTGTGAAGACGTTGTTTTTCTAGTAAATTTCTAATAACAATCAAACACTCATCGGAAGGAACATTGGTAAACAAGCTATCTACATCTAAAGATATCAACTTCGCATTAGAGGGCAAATGGACATTCTGAATTTTTGATATTAAGTCATCTTTGTTCCTAAGACAATAAATGGGCTTGAAGGCAGTTTTTTCTATCAAAATATGATTTAACCGTTTTGACAAATCATAAGCTGGAGCACCTATATAAGAGACAACCGGACGAACTGGAATATTATCTTTATGAATTTTTGGCAAACCGTACAAAGCTGGAGCTACAGGGTTCATAGGAAGTAATTTTGCTTTATAGTGAGAATTGTCTGGAAAAACAAAGGAGGTGTTGTTGACGGCTAATTTTAACTCTGCTTGAAATTTCTTAGTTGGATCTGAATTAAGAGGAACAAAGGCGTCACCCTGAATAACATCATTTACCTTTATATTATAGTCATCACGATTCATTATTACTACTGTGTTGCCCTTATCGGCCTTGGAAATCACTAAGTTATTTTCGTTGACCCTACTCTGAACAGATTTAAATATTGCTAATTATATTCATATATCCTTTACTTAGTGATGGACTTCCGCAAGGTAACGCCTATTTCAATTAATCATCTCCTAAAGGTTAAAACAAAAAGATTTCCAACATTTATTTTAATTTTTCATGTAATTGTTATTTAAAAAGATGGTCGCAGGCTAGATAAAGTATTGTATCCAACTGTGACATAATTAGCCATTGGTAAACCACTGCAGCCTATTGCAAAACTCAGCTTCGCTTCGTTCAACAAACACTCGTGTTTCAATAACCCCCATTGTGTCACAGTTCAAGTAAATACTATTATTTGATACTTTATTACTTATGTAGATGCATGTAACAGGCATGTAAACAGGTGGTAGAGCTGATGCCGGGCTCGACTGTGGAGGTACCACCATCTTACTCGCAAATCCTCCCGAAGCTATTCGGGGGAGAGTAAGAGGACAGCTCTCAGGCAAAAAAACCAGGCGGCCCACCATTGCCTGGGACCGATGGATGGCGGTATATCCATCCCCAATTGCCGGGCTTTACATAAATCAGACTCTTGACGGGCAGCGGCGTCACTGGTGCAAGGGTTTCGGCACCGCGCTCACCAACCCGCCTGCCCAGCGTGTGTAAGTATGGGCATTTCTTCCAGGAGGACCGCCAAGAGTGGCGAAGTCCTGGAAAGGCCTATGTCCAGCAGTGGACGAAACAGGCTGATGGATGGATGGATATGTAGATGCAATAATTAATACATTATGTGATCGTTTTTGAATACTGAGGTATAATGTGTGTCATAGCGAAATCCTTTTTTTTATTTTGTAATTGTTTTATTTGTTAGAAATTAGATAATTGCGCGTTTTTGCTGAGTGGGGAAATGAGCGTTTGCTGGATAAGGACGACGATTCCTGTGTTATGAGGCCACATTTCTAAACGAATATGAGAAAAAGTTATTTGTTGGTGTTTTCTTAAATCCTAGTAGGTGCCTGGAGCTGTCACAATCTAATAATTTCTGGAGCTGCGCTGCCATACGCAAGGGAATCAATCCTTCACGCACATACAGACATGCAATATCTTTAATGTCCTTCTCTTGGTTCTGTCTTCAGACTGTTTATCCTATTTGATATTTTATTTCAAGGAAATAACGTATTTCATTGTTATTATTTCTTCTGATTTATGTTTTTGGCATCCTTTTCTTTAGATATGCAGGTAAACTATATAATGACTACTTGCGATAAACATTGGATACATACATGCTTAGACTCACGCTTGTCCGCTAGTGTGGTTGGCAAAGAGTACAGATTTACATCTGCTATGATCCTGACACACATCTATCGCCTCTTCCACATCCATAAATCGATCCATGCTATTCTATTCCGAATGATTTTGACCTGGCCTTTCTGCACTATGTCGGCATTTTGACGGTCGTCATATATAGTAGCAGACCTAACATTAATAATAAACGCATAGAGACAACGCGTGGCAATTTTAGCTCAGTGAACTTCGGGCTCTTTTAAATATAAATATTGCTTGTTACCAAACAAAATATATACTAGAGATACAAACAACTATGTTCCAAGCATAAGCCAGCCAAAACAACCTATTTTTATACGTTTCTTCGTACCATGAAGCCTAAATGTAGTTTGTTTTTTGTGTGGAAACTTGCCATGCCACTTAATCCTTATAATAATTATATGTCTGTGGTCGTCATACGTCCTTCTAGAGCGGCCCGGTTGAGTTTTATCTTCCACTTGGGGCATCATATACAATTTTTTATATTACTTTCGTCATTCTTCATTCATTCTATATTATAATTTGCGTAAATAACCGAAGCATTCTTTTTTCCATTCTAGTCCATCCATCAGCCTGTTTCGTCCACTGCTGGACATAGGCCTTTCCAGGATTTCGCCACTCTGGCGGTCCTCCTGGAAGAAATGCCCGTACTCACACACGCTGGGCAGGCGGGTTGGTGAGCGCGGTGCCGAAACCCTTGCACCAGTGACGCCGCTGCCCGTCACCAGTCTGTTTTATATAAGGCTCGGCAATTGGGGATGGATATACCGCCATCCATCGGTCCCAGGCAATGGTGGGCCGCCTGGTTTTGCCTAAGAGCTGTTCTCTTACTCTCCCCCGAATAACTTCGGGAGGATTTGCGAGTTAGATGGTGGTACCTCCACAGTAGAGCCAGGCATCAGCTCTACCACCTATAAGCCAGGATTAGATAAGCCAGCCATTCTAGTCCAGACTTATTTTTTTAGAATTGTATTTCTCCGTATTATACTTAGTTCAATTGCTTAGGGTAATATTTATTTTACACTAGCTTTTGCCCGCGACTCCGCCCGCGTGTTATTCGGTTTAATGACATGCTTTTTTCTGGGATAAAAAGTAGCCTATGTGTTATGTTAGGGTATAAGCTATATCCATACAAAATTTCATCCAAATCCGTTCAGCCGTTTCAGCGTGAAAGAGTAACAAACATACACATACACGCACACACAAACTTTCGCATTTATAATATTTGTGTGATGTGATTTAAACTAGTTTCAGAACGATCCCTTTTATCGATATTTTTCTATTCATATTAAATTTTGGATATAGTAAGCCTTTAAAAAGGTAACTAGACATCATCATGTTAGACAGATCATGTTTGCTAAGTTTCTTGCCCTTCTTCTTAGCAATACTAATCGAGTGGTGCGGATGGTTAGGCATTATGTAGATATAATATTTTTATTTCTATATTTCTTTATTTTATGCAGGTTTATAACTTTATTACATTTTAGTAGCCCAACCTTAATATTTTTTGGATGTATTTCCCGTATTTATTTATCAACTTGTTTGTTCGTTGCATCATTTATATATAATATTTTTATTCCT
This sequence comes from Ypsolopha scabrella, assembly GCA_910592155.1. NCBI lineage: Eukaryota > Metazoa > Arthropoda > Insecta > Lepidoptera > Ypsolophidae > Ypsolopha > Ypsolopha scabrella. The sequence goes on along the minus strand of OU342972.1, from coordinate 5,572,809 downwards.
AGATTTCTCTATTTTATGTAGGTGTATAATTAAATTTTTGTAGCCCAACCTAAATATTTTTTGTATCTATTTCCCTTATTAGCATATACATATTATTTTTTAATATTTTTTATTCTAAAGATATTTATTGTAAAGATTAACTTTGACTTGTAGAAAGTACACTTTATGTATCTATTTTACAAAATAAATATTGTGATTTGATTTGATTTTCATTTTTATTTGGAGATATTTTATCGTGTATTTGTTCTACCTATAAAATATGTGTTTTAATAAACGTACCCGTTGCTTTGACAAAACTTTAGCTTCGCCTGAGCACGAGTAGTCCCGAATTCGTTTTCCAATTTCAAACAAAAGACGCTTCCTTTATTGATTCGCAAAGTTTTAACGTGTGATAAATATTTGTTCTTCCCATCCATAGACAGTACGAAAATCGCCTTTTCGAGGTTCCAATTAAAATTCCCGGGCGTCCCGATCTGTATTTTTTAAAATTACATTTCTTTTGACATACAACGAAATATTCGCTTATTGTTAATACCTAGAATTTATTTTCCTTGTGCCATTTAACGATTTAAAGAGCAAAGTCTTTGTGGTCTTTGTGCGCCATTTTTCAAGTTCCTGCCTTTAATTATGGATGTTGAGCAGAACTGGGTTGAGGCCCCTGAGGCCTTTGCCTTGGCCTCGAGCCCACGGCCTTTCTTATTGATGCTCCTACTAATTTAGACAAGATTATGAATCGACTTGGGAATACATTATTTGGTCTGAAGGAATACACCTTCGAGTTTTTGCTAAGTATCCTCCAAGCTCATGTTTGCCTGGTATCTGTGGGAATAAAAGAAACTCCAGAGCGTACTGGTAACAATTTTTTTGGGGGTTTGTTTATGCTTGCCTAGTATTCATGAGAACAATGTTGGCTTGACCAAACCTCGTTTTGTTTTTCTTACATTTCTTTTCGCTTGTTAGTGATTTAATATAAGAATTTATGAATAAATTTTCCCCTGGATCGGAACGGCGGGTTTCGCTTTTCGAGGACAAACGAGTTTTACTTTGTTTGTATGTAAACATATCGCTTATCTTATTCTTGTTTGAAATATTTTATACTGAATGCCTTGAAACTCTTGAAACGAGTCTTAGAGAAATCTACAGCATTGATATGCAAATTTTGTATCATAATTTATTCGGATTTTCTTTACAAAGCTATTCCTATGTTTCTGTCACCCTAGTGTCTCCAATTCATTTTCGCCGTCTTTTTATTTAACTAGGGAACTAACTTCCTTTATTAATTACGACTTGACGTCGCGTCGGTCTTTAGTGGCAAAGTTTCTCTGTTAGGTTAAACTTTTTTCTTCTTCTAATGAAAGACAAAAGTTTTCTGTGATATATTGCAGAATTATTTATTAACTGCTTTCTATGTAGCTTTATCTCGCTCCCTAAGTATCTAGCAAAAAAAGTAATTCGATCTTTAAACTTATTCAATCGAGTTGGAAGAATCCTTGGTTTACGATCTTTTTTATACTGCTCCCGGAGCGTTAAGGCGGTTTTGTCAAATTTATCAAAGAAGTCATAAACTTCAAAGGCTGAAGCATAAACGTTCAAAATACGTATAACGTACACAACTACGAAGTAACAAAGATGAAACGATTTACATATCATGTGGAGAATTAATTAATTTATCATATACGTACAACACCACCACAAAGCGTTAGTCTGTCAGTATATTCAGTACAATGTTATTTCACTATCACGAGGCCCATCGGACGCATTAGTACCGTAATCTCGACCAAACTGTGAAGATCTATTTCATCTCTACCATTCCTTATAAAGACTATTTCGAGTGGCAATTTTTGAAGATCATGTTATGTTTGAAGCCCCGCTTTGTCTGTTTTTGCCATTATCTAAAGCCTTGTCTATATCTACTAAATGCAGATATATGTGTAATTGTTTGTGTTAGCTAATGATATACAGAATTTGAAACTAAAGCGTTTGATGCTCTTGCTACTAAATGAATATTGTCGTGTAGCCTGTACGCGAGACAAAGTAAAGGCCATTCGGAGGTTAGGGATCATACGACCCCTATTAATTTTGAACTTGCCTCGGGACTCGGGATATCTTATTTTCATCGTGGACCATATTTTTGGTGTTTGATAACTGGAATGCGAATCCAGTCAAATTCGCCAAGGTCAAATAGCATTGGAGCTCGGAATAACTCTGAACTTTTTCCATGTGACAGAAACTTTTAGATATTTTTTTTTGTTTTTTATTCTTAGCGCTTAGGTTTGGACACTATTACGCAATGAGACCTAATTTAATAGAGAAAATTATAAATAATTATTCTGGTAAGCTGGAGATGTTTTTTTTTTTATAATGTGGCAGTACTTTCGCTACACTTTAATCGGAAAAAGGTTTTTGTAGTTTACCTTAACGTAGCGAAATTCTCTCACGTCCCAAAGGAAGGAAAATGTTAATTTGCTCAAATTATGTTAAGCTGTTTCAAAATCTAAACGGTTGAGTTCTCACTGATCGAATAAGTTTAAATACATTTCAGAAGTTTACCATCTAATTCTATTCTGTTGCTTTTTAAATTGCCACGCCAAGTTCACATTACTTCGGTTTAAGAAACGTGGATAGATTCTGATAGTGTGGGGAGGAATTATTCGGGAATTAATCATGACGTCATGGGTTTCCACTGATTGGCAGAGTTATCCCTGATAATCCTCGTGGACAAATAGAGATGAATGTTAATCAAAATGTTTAGTGGTGTAACTGTACATCGTTATCTATGTAAAAAAAAATGTTTTGATCTTGATGTTCTCCTAGTGAGGCCAAAACATTTTTTTGTAAATTATGCCAGAACATACAGACATAAAAACAAAAAAAAAATACAACGCTTGTTTGCTAAAAGCGAAAAATAAAAAGAAGTTGTTAGAGGACAAAATATATAACTTTATGTTTTTTTTTATGTTTATGTTGGCATGTCCTGATATAATTTTGAAATCACTCGACAAATTTTGCCGTTTACTTTGTAGTCAAACCAGGGCATTATATAAGCTATAAAAATTATAAGAAAATAATATTTGAGCCAAAAAATGGTGATACTACTCAGATTCCTATAACTTACGCTATATGCGAGAAAGTTTTCAAAATACGCAACTTTCTTTCTGATAAAGATCAGCTTGGATTAATAAATATTTTTTTTATTTTTTTACCTACCAAAAAGCGCTTTAAATTTTAACGCAAATTAATTCCCAGGCAAAATCTATTTTTCATGAGAGCGGTCGTATAATACAAGAACTGCCAGTCCCTCGTTGTAAAAATAACACGTTTCACCTCACTTATATAATTTCCTTCAAGTATTGAGACATCCGGGGTTACGGTTATGGAAAGAAAATTGCTTACCACGCACGGTGAATGTCTGAATATACTAACAATTTTACCCTTATTTCTGCTGAGGCTATCACAATTTGTACGATCTTTTTATTTATTGTGTTTTTAATTAACACGAAGGCGAAAGTCGGGTAAATAAACGTATAAACATAATTTCCGACCGGATGAATCTCAGTTACAACAAATAATACCAAATTGGCCGCACCATTTATCCTGCCGGCATGTTTTACGTTTGGAACGGAAAATGTTCGTACTTTTTCATTTTTTCCAGAGGACAAAATGGCGGGTTGTCGCGGAGAATTGGGCGTGATTGAGCGATTCAACTCGCACAAATGATAAGAGTTGTCGGTGGCGGACAATGCCAGCAATCAACTCCACGATGAATGTATTGATCAACTCTTGTTTGGTTATTGGTCTCTCTTCCTTCGCGACGTATGAAAATAATTGGACTTCTTCGCCTGAAGTATCCGGGTGATTCGTGTACTTGGTTCGTGTGGTTCCGCAGATTGGCTTAGGATTCCGTTAAACGTTAATTAGAACACATTTCCGCTTTGAACTCACTTGCGTCGTTTATTTTTGTAAAATTAAATCCTTTCGGCTTTTTTGCCGGGCGTGCGGTCGCGGGCACAAAGTCGGGGAATGTTGACCTCAAAAAAAGAAAACTGGCCGTTTTTAGCGAAATAAAAACTCTTTATCTTTTTGGGGGTCACAGCATTAAAGCATGTCGTTTGACGGCACTGGGAGTGTATAGGTAGATAGAGGCTCTTCGCTCTGGAGTTAATATCTGAACTGATTTAATTATGGAAGAGCAAGACCGAAGATGGCTCGTTGTCTGTTTATGCATGCAAAGCAGGCGCCATGTTCCGTGGTGTTACGTTAAATTCAGAGATAAACTTCTACAGTCCTGGTACAATCAATCTACCACATACCTCTTAATACATACCTTTAATTGCTTCGCGTAATCCTCTGTTATATCAACAGTACTGCAAAAGTCACTATGAAATTAAATTAATAGTTGAGGACTAATGCTAATTGATGATTCCATAAAATTTTCTCTATAGAAAAAATTGCAAAGTTGGCGGTAACTTTGCAATTTTTTCTATAGAGAACCATGCAATAAACCCGTAGTAAATATTTTTAAGTTAGATCCACATACGTATAATAGTCATAGTTTTTTTTAAATATAATGACAGGTGTCAATTTAGAATAGAATAGTCGTTTATTTGTTCGATTTTTTGGTACTTAAAATTAGGTGTTACAGGTTGCTTAAATGTCATTCCTCAAAAATCTGCCAGATATGGCGTACAAATATTTTGCCCTCAAAAAAAATACATCATACACACTTATACACTATACATATTATTTTACATGTAATACAGCAAAATAAAAAAATTAAGGTCCTACAATTCAAAGTGTTTTTTTTTTTTATTTATGATAGAGTATCCCTAATAGACGACACTCAACAGAAAACAAAAATTTCTGCGCGAACTTTTTTTTATAAGTTTTCCATAGAAATTTAGTCAGCCGATTCAACCAATTTGCACTGGGAAGTGAAAATATTATTTAAGCAAATTATTTTTTTTCTTTCTGGAATGTTTTCCGTTAACGATACATGATTTACCCTAGAATTATTTTCACTTATCTTAGATCGCAGATCGCAGATCTTACATGTTTAACATTTATAAAATAACCATTATTATTTAAGTACACACTCACCATATTAAAACAAAAACTTTTGAAAGACCAAAGACAAGCCCTTAATCATAGACAAAAATGCCTTAACTAAGTAGTTCTCTGCGGTTAGTTAGTAAGTTAGCTAGTTAGCGGGACTTGAGACTTCGAGTGAGGCACAAGACGCAATGTAACCTCTCTAGCACGCTCTCTACGGCAAGAACCTATCTCAATTAAGGCGTATAGGCTTGCCACCGTTTTTGTACAAAATTTGGGCAAGAAAACAACTGTGTATGTACCTAAATCTATATCTTAAACAAAATCAATATTCAAAGTTTTGGCAAAATGGTGCCTTTTAAAATATCAGTACCAGATGTCATATGCTTTGGTCTATAACGAAAAACAACTGAGAAAAGGATTATCAAATTTTGTACTAAAATTTGACCTAGAGTTATAAAGTATGAGTTTTGATTTGACTGACGTATGATAAACCCGATTTGGCAACTTAATCGAGATTTAAGATTTTATTGACGTCAAGGACGATGTTTCTTTTTAATAAGCAGTCGTTAAAAGTACCAATACTCTTTGAACCATTAAATTTGGATAAAGGCACAAGTACTTTGACGTAAAAACTGGCACCAAAATTGCTTTTGCGATAGTTTTAACAATTATTGTCGGTATAACAAGTTAGGAAGTACAAGAAGACCATAAGCAGTAAGTAGGTGAAGTAACGTACCCGCGGTAACGTTGCGGTGTATGTAAATCAGAGGAATGGCTCATAACCGGCCGCCCGCAGCGCGTTATTGTTTTCAACAGACGCCGTTAAAATGACTAATGAAGACCCCAAATCAATGTTATTTATGTTCGTTAAATAAAATTGATTTTGCTTTGTGAGTAAACACCACCGCTGTAGCTTGAACCTTTTTATTGTGTTTTTAGGTAATTGCTGTGTCAAAGTGGTAAAAAATTGTACTAGTGCAGCATGGAAATATACATAGTAGTAGGAATGGCTGTGTTACTGTATAGTCTATTTACGTTACTATTTAACAGTAAGTGCTGGAACCCAGATGAGTTCCAAAAGTGTGGATGTGATGAGTGCAAAAGCCTTTGTAACAATCGCGCCGTTACCCCTTCAGTGCTGTCTGTCTCATCACGCATCGATGTCATCGAACGACCTTGAATCTCCCGCTCAGTTTAGACACCTGGTTGAAAGACCGTTCTAGTCAACGAAAACCCTGTCTTCCTGCAGTAATTTTAGTGAACCAGTGCCAAAAATATACAAAAAAGTGATTCTCAAAGTGTCAATGATGGGGTTTGAGTGAGTCCATATTGGGGCATGGACCCACTGGCTCGTCTAATGGAGGGCGCCCCCCTTCCCGGCGTGTTGGGCGCCACTCGCGACGTCCGCCCCAGGGGCGCCCTGGTCCACGCCAGTCTGGCCGCCGCGCCCGCCCTGGGTGACAAAAAGGGCAGGCACCTCACCGGCACTTTCTGCCTCACAGGAGACACGATGGAGGGCATCATTCAATGCTTGGTCTTCCTCAAAGCATTTTCGGTGAGTACTAGGAATAAAGAGACAAAACGAAAGTAGGTTAATCGCTGATGGAACGGTAGTAAACAAGACTTTATATTATACACGGTAAAGTTTATTTTCATCGAAACGCTTCCTGTCTCTTCTTTATAAACCGTCTAGGGCTTGGAAGAAAGACGAACAGCTTTGTCAGATATTAATGAAGAGAGAAATTACGGACGGAATTCAGTTCCCCCTCGTTGGATATTGTATTCAATTATCTTTTACAATGTCGTCGGAAGTAAACGTTTTTTCTTTATTTCAGCACACTTATTTTTATAAAAATACAACTCAACCACTTGGACTTGGTCGGTTTTAGTATTTGAAGTTATAGCGGCAACAGAAAAACATCATCTGTAAAAATTTCAACTGTCTAACTATCACGGTTCATGAAATACAGCGTGGTGACAAACGAACAGCGAAGTCTTAGTAATAGGGTCCCGTTGGTCCAGGCGCGGATCCACTATTGTGGGCACGGTGGGCATGCCCACAACCCTAAGGTCATCGCGTAGCAAATTGGACTTCGGAATATAAAAGCGCACTACACTGTTTTTACTAGTGTGCGTAAACGAAATTTAGCTAATAGTTCTATTGCTGATGGCACGTTACTTATTTTTATAGTGAATAGAGATAAACATTATTCTCGACGACCCGAATTCAACTCTATCACTGTTTCTTGATTAGTCCACAACAAATATTTTAGTGCTACATTCGAAAAAGATAAAATGTATAATACTTATCCAAATGTTATTCAAATAGATGTTTATTTACTTTTACAGAGATCCAAGCTAGTGTTAATGAAACTAAGTTTTTAGATATAACTATAGACTCTCGTCTTCAGTGGGGTCCCCACAAAGAAGCCCTCTGGAGTAAACTTCGTTCAGCAGCATTGCCGTCAGTAAATCCTAGGATTTTCCGGTAAAACCTAAGATTTATCAAGTGGTGATGACAAAAGTCCGAACTGTTCTTCGATAATTGTTAATTTCGGACTTTTACCATCAGTCATCTGTTATTCTTAGGTTCTACAACAGATTCATGGTAAATGCTGAAAACGACATGTTCATGGTTTGTTTTCAGTACAACTGCACGCTATTTTAGAAACTACATGAAAATAAATAAGGTTTTACCGGAAAATCCTGCTCGTGCAAAAAATAAAAACAATGTACAAATTACAGATGCCAACATTGCATTAATAAATATATATTTAATTACAAACAGACAAACATTTTAAAGTACCTAACTGTTTTACTAGCGTTCACTCCGCGGTTTCGCCCGTGTGAGCCAGTGATACAAAAACATATATGCTTAATCTTGAAGGAAGTCCCCATACAAGAAGAAAATGATTAAATTTGTAGGAATGCAACGTATCAATCGTGAAATTCGTGAGCGAGTCCGTAGTCCTAGTCGCACTTCGCCGATTTTTGGGTTGCCAGTGGCCGTGCCCACAACCTTTTTCGAGGGCTGGATCCGCGCCTGCGTTGGTCACCCTTTGGGTACGGAACCCTAAAAAGTTCATTTAATTTTCAAGCTTATAATTTAAATTTACCACATCTTAATGATCGAAGTAATCGTTTATGTCACTTTCATTACCAAAAATGTTATACTAATTTGTGAAAGCAATCGTAACTCTAAATGTCAACCTTTTCGCACTTGCATCAAAATAGTACATTTTGATGCAAGTGCGAAAAGGTTGACATTTAGAGTTACGATTGACTTTTTATTGACGCAGTCGAGGCAAAAAACAGTCGGGACGGGAAATATCAACACTTTCGCACGTGCATCAAACGACGTTTTTTAAAACACTTGCGAAAAATTACATGAGTTAATAAAATAAAAGCAAATTTGTTGCAAATCTAAACCGATACAAGTTGACAGGAGAACACGCAGTTTGGTTGGCGCCAATCTGTACTACAAAGACCATGTCTCTTTCTAAAATCTTTATTATAATAATTTCTAAGATAGTTAACAGAGAATATAAATTATGACGTCTAAAGTAATTTTGAATTTTAAAACACATCTTTTACAATTTAACATACATAATATATTTAAGAATAAAATATAAAAGTTTGAAAATACTCATCTTAAACAGTTTTTAGAGTATCCGGTAATACAAAGGTTAACATGCTTACTAAATTATGTGGCCGGTTTCCGATTGCGTCAGTATTTAAAAAAAAAGCGCGAGTGCGAAATATGTCATCTTACGCGCGCTAAACAGGCACGTAATCTATCATAATTTGAGCAGGTGTATTAAAAATACATTTTTTTGCGGTAGCGCCTCAACGTGTGCAACAAAAAGACTGAATTCATCAGAACTTGACAAACAAAAATATTGCATGTTATTTGTAAAGAAATACAAACAATGTTTTCCCGTCGAACATTCTGTTTGAGCAGTTTCCTCGTTTCACGATTTCGTGCGTTTGTTTGCGATCCGCCGTAAACCTATGTTCTCCTGGTGCTATGATAAATTGCAAATCTGATTTGTAACATGACAGCTCCAACGGTGTGTTTCAATAATGGAGAAAAAAGGTTAGAGAAGTTGTCGGAGAAAAGGCAAACAAAAAATTGGATTTGGATAAAAAAAAACATATGTATTTTTAAGTCATACACAAACATTCTTACACGTCGTTTGTATATCTTGAATTTTTTTATGTGTGGAGTAAAGTTTCGATATTTGCACATATTAAAATATACTATGTTCTTATACAAAAAACACGCGAAGAGCGTTCCGTTTAAATGTAAAAACTCAAGAACAGCTATGTTTGTTTAGCGTTTAGCTGAAATTAGACATGTGGGTATAATTAATCCCGGGAAGAATACGGAACATCTTCGATAACGTCCATCCACCCATCCGTCCGGGCGTAGTACGGGTACTTGTGTAGTACAGTTTACAGACTTTTATAAAGTTTCGAAATCTTCACGTACTTTTCGTAGCTTTTCAACCAGTGGATAATAATAATAAATTACAACTAGCGAAAAACTCTCTCTGTTACAGAAATATTGTATGCGGAAATTCGTATTCGTAAATATAATACATAAATTGGATTATATTGACATTGTAATAGGTTGGGGAAAAAGTTTCTTCGCATTTTATAGGAAAATTAAAAAAATATTTTTAATAAAGTTTATTTACATTAAACTAAAGTATGAAGGTGCCATTTTGTTCGATAACTTTCTACCATCTTGTAGGTAGGGACATGATCCCATTGCTATAGAAATTCTGGGGCTTCTGATCAAAAAACCAAAAGATCAAAAATGGCATCCATTTTATCCGTAACAGGGCGCCCAGAGCGAAGTGCATCTTTGACATCAAAATTTCCGGATTGAAAACGCTTAAACCAAATTCGTGCTACTCTCACAGACACTGCACTAGGTCCATAAACATCACAAATTTTTTTCGCGGCTTGCGTTACATTTTTACCTTTTTTGCAGTAAAATTTTAAAATGTATCGAATTTGTTCATTAGATTCACTCATCTTAACAGTAAGAAAAATAAATGAAATCACATATTTTACATAATTTGAATTTGGAATTATCTGTTTTTAAATTTTAACTTTTTAATAATATCAAAACCAGCCAGATGCAAATGGTATAGCCAAAGAGATTTTATTGTAAGTTCATACATACTATTTGCGAAAAGAGTTTTTCCCCAACCTAATAGGTAGATACGTCCCAAAATTCAATTGAATATACGAATTAATGCCACGTATCGTCCCACATTTTATTGCGCGCCGTCTATTCATGTCGTCGTCGTATAGAATCGCGTTCGGCAAACGTCATGATTTATTTCTTTGAGCGAATGACGCCTCCCGGAGCACTGCCTGTATGAATATTTCAGTGCTATATCCGGGCACTCATGATTTCCTGGTACATTTTTAACGAGCCACTTCCCCTTTTGCTTACTTAGCGAGATGGGCTTATTAAATATTTAGTGATTTTTTTTTCTACAGTTTTTCTACTGTCCTGCAGCTGGAACGATTTTTTTCAGCTGTCACTGTCACTTGCTGTCCCCAAACGCCCCGTCTTGCGGGCGAACCTGGTAGCACCTGGGAGTTATGGAGTTTTGAAAAGTTCCCAATGGTGACTTTTAAGGCACTTTACCAGCCAGCCACTTGTATACCAAAATGTGCGGAAAATATCGTATACAGTCAGTGACACAAGAGCGTACGGGGTGAAAATAAAAAATGGTGGACCAGGGGAAAGGGGGGATGCTACTAATGTATACAGCGGAGCAACGACTCTGATGCACAGTGCATGGTCTCGGGAAAAATATGATTGTTGAGTTCTATCTAGGTTTTGCTATGTAAAAGTGAGACCTAGTCTCAAGCCTAACCTTAGGTCTCTGTGAATATGAGCGCAAAAACTCTTTACTGTTAACCTGTAAGTGCACCTTGTTGTAGCATTGGTTGTAGGTAGCAACATCGATATCAGTAAATCGTTACAGCATAAGAACGGCCACCCGCGACGGCGATAACGCTCTTATCGCTGAACTTAAATGGTATTTATATTAATTTCCTCTCATTCAATTAAATATGTTATCGGGCTTAATTAACCGATCTCATCCTGTCCGTGGGGTTTATTGAAATATTAATAGTTCGGAAAAATGAAACAATACACCATTGTTCGATAAGGTTTGACGTCATACCTACGGTAAGGCATACCTACGGTAAGGCATACCTACGGTAAGGTGTACAGGTACACCTGCGGAGGTAATTAAGTGTTCATCACCTAACGATGGTGTGCATGGACGATTCAACAAAAACCCAAGTCTCTCGGGTTCGCTTGGTAAACTGCTTTGCGGACATGAGTGCACGCTGCAACGCTGTAGTGGAATAGCTTGTCGGAGCCGAACATCCGAAGAACATACAACATAGTCAAGTAAGACTGCAGGTCACGTAGCAAGACTGCGTGCATACTCAGCATGCCGGGGTGCTTGCAGTTAGAGTTGAAACAATCGTTGGTTGCATTTGTACCGTAACGAGCACATACTGAAGCTTACCTATACTTTTTTCCATACGGAGCATGATTGTGCTAGCTAACAGAAGTTAACACAGTGTATGATATGACTCCCGTAATAAAATGTAAAACTGTATGCATTATCCTTATCAATTTTTTCCTTTTCAGCTGAAAATAACTGGGTATTGCCGATATATGCATGTATTACCCGTTGACATCATCGATATTGCGCCATTTTACTACAAAATACGTTTCTCTACCTAATTTGCTTATCAATTCTGTCGTTACTGCGGTACACCATGATGTCACGGTATTTGAATTATCCCTCATTATAACGAGCTTATTTAAGTGGGAAAAAATTCGCGATAATTATGGAACAACGAGTCCTTGTTAGGTAGTTTTCGGGTTAGTATAAATGGAGGAAAGTACATATACAATCAATCATTAGCACATATACACTCGCCATAATCACAAGGCTGTGTACAATCGATCAGTCTTAACAAAATCACCATGTCATCATTCACAAAATCATCATCCACCATGAGCGGAAACTCTGGAGAAGCCGTTCATCGAGACAACGGGGAAAAATCTCGGAAGGAGCAAGAGCGGGCGGAAGAAGAAGCAGAAAAGCGCAGACAAGACTTGGAGCGTGAGGAGAGAAAACGTCAGAAGGCAGAGCAGCGGCGCCTGGACAGGCACTTGATGCAGTATGCAGAAGCTTTGCGTCAGCAGGCATCGTGGCGTGGAACTCCCAACCGGCCGAAGTAGTGCTAATCATAGATATGATCATTTGTTTATATAATAAGTATTAGGTATTTGTGTACATCAGTATTGAGTATATTGTGCATGTGAGTGTTTGTTTTTGAAAATAAAAAAAAAAAACTTGTTCCCGATACATAGTTATTTCATTTCAAAATGCATGCCGACTTACAAATGTCACGACATACCAGTTTCCTTCATGATACTAGATATTTAGGTAGTTAGTTTAATAATGATAATAATATATTGTACTAGTTCTATCCACTAAGATGTTGTACAATCTACATCCATGCATAGATAACCGTGGTCACTACACTTTGTAACACGATAGAGGGGCACCGCGACATGCTATGCAGCGATAGGTAGGTACGGTGCAGTGTTTAGGTAAGGTATCTGTCATACCATAGTCCTAACATTACAGGAATCATGAAAAGTATACATATTTAGAATGATGTTTTGTACATCATTATAGTCTAACCAAACCTGTAACACCTATACAATGACAAATCTTAAGTATAAGTGAGGTGTATACGTGTATGAAGCACACGTGTATGTCCCGGTAATTTTCTATGGTCACTCATCAGTTTTGATTTCGTTTTGAAATACACGCCGCCAGTCGGATACAGATCATAAAATGAATATAGCACGGGTTTTCCCGAATATTTCAAGACAGTGCCAACTAAACGTGGGTTGCCGTAATACGCTGGAGCTACTTAAGTTCGGCCGGCAGCCTGTAATAATATTTCGATGAAGGTCCCGTCGTCTTATCATATTTACCTATCTTTTGAGTAGTGACACATAGTTTGTTCCATATTTAAACGATAGCGTGCCATGTGGTCATACGTATTATCGGTCCATAAGGAGTTACAGATGTAACGCCAATTGCCGCCGGTCTTTGTCATAATACTGTTTGCGGCTTACATGCAGTTATTCATAGATATAAAGTTAAGAAAAACCTTATTTAGACGTCTCATATTCCTGTATGGTCAGCTCCATACCTAAACGTCGCAGATACACGTAGTCAGAGGCGAATGCACACTCAGGCCTTGCTCAAGACATATGATAAGCATATGCCAAGCATAGTTTGTGATAACGGAGCTTTGCATCCCATGTGCACATAACGCTAATCATCACGCCTTGCAACTTATCTGCGGTAGTGATGTGACGTGCTATGCAGCGGCTAGTAGCACGTTACCTAGACGTTACATCTGGTGCAGTCCAAGCTTGACTTGATTGTATCTAACATAGAGTGGTCACGAGAGAAACTAAATTTCAACTTGAAGCAACGTCAGAGGGAATGATCTCAGTACCTTACCTGCACAACTCTCCATCATCCTACACTCATAGGGGTACAAGAAAAAAAAAGTAAACATATTATAAACACAAATATTTATTTTAATAAGCGAACGTCACATTGCAGCAGCATTGCTGCACTATTTAGCACTATTATCACTGATGTTGCGAGCCGAGTGCAGCAACATTTCTGTGTCCGTCCGGTCACCCGTCGAATAGTATTCGAGGATTTGCGGATCACCTTCATGCACTTTCTGGATGACCTCTCTAAAGATTTCTTGGGATTCTTTCAGCAGAATCGCCGGGACCATGTACTTGGTTATCCACGCAGAGACGTGCGCCGTGCAGAAATGATGAAAGTGCTGTGGGATCCTGCACTCACGTCCCGGTGGTACCACTACATTAGGCCTCTTGCCGCAGGAGCAGGTGTCCCCGGCGACCGCCTTGCACTTCGAAAAGCGAATCTTCGTTTCAACAAACTCCAGTATAGTGGGCAGCCTCACGAGATCCCTCTCACCTGGCGGTGGCCCCCAAAATAAGGGCATGAGCCAGTCCCAGTTCACCAGCAGACGATCTTCTTCTGGCCTCGTCGGATCAAAGTTGTAGCGGACGGGGCATGGCTTCCCGTTAAGGAAAGTCAGGTCGTCCAGCTGTCGTTGCGCCTGAAGAAACTGTTTGTATGCTTTGTTGAATTGCAGCATTTCGCTGGGGCTGAAAGGGGCCTCGTCGGGTATAGAAGGCCCGCGCGTCGTGAAGGTGTCCACCGGGAAACTGAGTATTCTGTCTTGGGACTGCATCTTGAGTTCTGGATGGATGTCACGGGACTCGTAAGTCTGTATGATGTTCTCTCGGTAATGTTGACCGTGTAGTGTCTAGCGACTGACTGCCCGCATAGCAATTTATACCACTCCAGTTGTTTATCGTGCCGAAAAAAGAAAACAATATAGGGATAATATCAATTTGGAATTCCCACAACCTCGCGTGCGGGTTATCGTTCGGCGCGGTAATTGGATCATTCCTAAAATAAACGAGTGAATATTAAAATATTCTTGGACCACGTCAGTCAAACTTTCATCCTTATGAAAATAGACGATTTACAATTCATCCTGCGCTCCCATACTGGGGCCCCGGGAGTCACTTACGTGTTCACATAGTCACTATAGATCGTATCTCATACCTACGATAAAAATTACGCTACCAATTTGGGACATCGATAACAACGTTTAATTGCTGTACTCGATGCATTGTCTTAGCTCGCAACACCATAATATAAATGCCGGGCATTCACAGGGAAAACCAGTTCGAAAGTTTGTACCTTTAGTATACAGGTAAAACATACCTATTAAGCACATACGGCATTGTGTGCGCGATAAGAGCGTGTCTTAACAACGACAATGATGCAGATCGGATGCAGTTTTAGTAGGGTGAAACAACTAGTATGTGACTCTTGACCGAATACTGATAACACAGAAGATATAAACAAAATAGACTGGGTTTCTCCAAAACGAGAAACTGTTAGGTTATCGGGCGACTTAGTGATAAGGTATTTAACTCGTGTAAAAGCAATGCTGAGACCACGTCAGCCGATATTTAGATACACGTCGCACTTAGGTATCATCCCACTTTAGTACTCCTATTTGAAAAAGAACTACAATTATAGCACTAGTGGATCTTGTGAGTGCCCGCTATGAATGCTGCGCTGCAGTCCAGCGTCATGCTCACATTATGCAAAAGTGGCAAAGCGGTGTATGGCCTATGAGATGCGGGTGACCGCTGCATGGCAACAAAGCAGATAATTCTACAAGAAGTATGTTTATTCTAGGCGTTCTAGGTATCGTTCCGTGAGAACGTGAGCTGTAGGTTTCTGGCAATTCGGCCCCAGCTTGGATGCTGATGCTGCGGCCCCAGCAATTCATGTTACCTGCTGCTTTGACCCATACTCATATCACTTTAGAGGCGGCACATACGAAAAAAGTCAAAATTTTCGGAAATGCATCTGACCCCTATGCACTATAGAATCTTCATCACTGAATACGAAAATAGTACCCTTGCCTTACCTAGATGTTTAATTTTGAAGTTATAGACCGTACGCTACCGTGTCATTGACTGTATTCATGTCTATAGACTTCTCAGATAAATATCAAAAAGCTATTCATCAGACGAAAAACTTGCATAGATTACAATTTTTTCGAAAACTGTTGGACACCGTTCCGGGTAACAGGACAAATACCAACGATATTAAAAAACACATGAATACTGAAATGAAACGATGAAATTTATTTTCAGAAGTAAGAATACAACTGAAACTTTCTTCGGACATCAAAAAGTTAAATCTGAAAAAAGTATTTTCGTCCGAAAAGGATCTTTCCGCTCATATCGACAACCAGACATCCGTCCCACTCTCTAAAAAATCTATTATGGGAGTATGATACCATGAAAACCGGCCGGTCACCACGCAAAGGAATTCTTGCCAGAAAACTGTGAAAAAGAAAATGCGTTTGAGAGATCAGACAAGCTTTTTTGGTAACCGAATGTCACAGATGAAAGAAAAGTTAACGATTATTTTTACTGTTAATACTTCTCTACGACTACAAAAAAAAGTCTCATAAGGAAAACACTACAATACCTGCAGTATATAACATAAAGTCGCGCACGAATTGACGGCAATCGGGGGCTGAGGTGGAGGGCGGGAACACATTTACCCATTGCCATCCGCACACCTCCCTCGCATGCCTGCAGCACAGAATATAATGTGGTGCAGTGTATTTGTGTATACCTATATAGCACATTCCTTAGGAGTCTGGGCGGCTATTCCGGCATTATTGGGCATTCGCAATATCAGTCATTAGATATTTATTTAAAGTTTAATATATGCCATGCGATGGAAATTACAGTGACTAAACCACATCAAAAAGAAGATATATAAGTTAAATTTATAAGTTGACATTAGTATTTTATTTTATTTGACTTGAATTTAATTTAATTTTGACATTTTAAATGAACATTCCACCGTTTATTAATGACCACTAAATATTAATTACTAAATCAAAACGCAACATTCATGTTATACTCATTTACCCTCAACTATTATTACTGTTATATCTACCTACCTTTATAATTATTGTTAATGCTTATACATTTTGACCGTTCATATTTTATGAAACCAGAAGATGTCTACGAAACTAGTCGCTAATTAATAAAAACATAGTGGAACTCGGACACTTTTATTAGTGTTGAAATGAAGTTCCATCAAGGAAGTCACACCTTACAGTATAAATTATATAAGATATGCCTATTATAAGTTTTCAATAAAAAAAAATCAGGACATATCTGTACAAAATCCCTTTTAAAGTCACCCGCATTCTGCCTATGCAATTTTTGCGCACGCGCCCGAATTGACAGCCCGGTCTGCATTCAGCTCACGCTTACTACACTAGAAAATACCCGCGAAGTTTGTTCGCTTGATGGATTTAAAAAAATGAGTGAATTGTAATCCAAATGATTTATTGATCAATCATGGACAATACCATACTACCCCTTTTTAACAAAAATAGAAATATTTTTAGCCTATATCCATTTTAACAAATATAATTTTGTACCTGTGACACCATGAATGCTTTTTCACGAAACGAAGCGGAGTTTAATGGGCTGCATGAGTGTCCCAATGGTTGATTATCTCACATTTTGACACAATACTTTTTCTACGACCATCTTTTAAAATAACGATTTTATGAAAAATTTGAAAAAGAAAGCGTCGCATTATTTTTTATTTGGTCTTTTAAGCTTTTATTGTTTCATACTTCACACCATTGGGCCAATAAATTTTATATTGTAACAAGAAACCTTTAGCCTAAGTTAAAATTAAATTTGGCGTAATGATGACAAGATGACAGGCTGATGGATGGATAGATAGAATTATTTTATTGTAATATGGGAGTAGGTAAAATAATTTGTCTACTCTCATATTATTATAATAAGGTAATTACAACGTAAAAACGGTTTTATGAGTACCTATATTGTTTTTCCGATGTCAACATCCAATCTTGTAATATATTTTATTACACCGCGATTCTTCGCTGTTGTTTGCCCAAGTTATTATGATACCGCTTAGATAACCAATAACTAAATTATTGTCAATTTTTCTGAACAAAGATAATGCCTAAGCATTATAAGACCGCATAAAAAAAAGAATTCCCCGTTTTCATTTCTCATTTTTCATGAAATTTCTAATTGAAATGATTATCCAAAATGTCATGCGAAGATGATATTTTTGTTGGTCGTAGATAAGGTATTGTGTCTAACTGGACAACATTGGGGACACCCTTTAAGCCTTTTACAAAATCCATTCGGTGGTTCCAAAGATTAGCTTCATTATATTAGTGTAGAATCGTTAATGAGTGCAGATGGAGAGATAGATTAGCGTAGACTAGTTTTGCCCGCGACTTCGTCTACGTGGACTTCCTAGCTAATGAAGGTTTGTCATCACAAAATAAATAAACAGAAGTGTTTTCGGGTCGTTATCAACGTCGCCAGTGCTGCCCTATTTAGCTGCTAGTTAAATGTTTAATGGGCGCCCCTTGGCCTCGGAGCGATTAAACGTTTATATCGCGCTCAATCGACCAGGGTTATAGCAGATCGTGGAGGTAATGGTGGAAGAAAAGGCCAGTAAATGTGCTTAGCTGTATAATCATTGAGACGGAGAAAATGGCCGTATCTTTTTAAGCGTCTTGTAGCGAATTTTTCTCTTCGTAATTCTTTGCTCTAAGATTATTTCACGCGTGTTAAATACTGCCGACCGAATATCTTTGTAGCTTTTATTTAGAGTCGATTCTAACAAGATGCTTGGAATATAATTATTTATAAAGCCCAAAATACGATTTTAAGCAAAGTGAAACATATTCAGTGAATAGAACATTATCTTACTCCAAAAAATACGTGGTGTAGATGAATCACACTAATATTATAAATGCGAAAGTTTGTGTGTGCGTGTGTGTATGTTTGTTACCCTTTCACGCTGAAACGGCTGAACGGATTTGGATGAAATTTAGAATGGATATAGCTTATACCCCAATTTAACACATAGGCTACTTCTTATCCCGGAAAAAAATATGTCGTTGAACCGAATAACACGTGGGCGGAACCGCGGGCAAAAGCTAGTCTAATATAAACGGTATATGATATATTAATAAATAATTAAATAACGAATCAATCAAAGAATCCATATATCTAGCAGACTCCCCGATTGTACGATCATGTGGATGTCTTAATGATTTAGTACTGGTGTGTATAGCCCAGTCTCAGTTTTTTTATTCAGTTCCTCTTGAGATAGTGAAATAAATGAATATAATTATAATGAAATATTTGGCCAGCGGAAAGTACTTCTCAGGGCAACTTTATTTTTTTGTTTAAGCGGGTGTGTTGAATAAAGGAAGTATTGCTGCTGTGAACAAAAAATCATTTTTTTGCATCTCTAGATATTTAAGTGGCAGAATGATATCTTTTTGCACAGACGAATATACGAAATAATGGCATGTTTAAAAAACAAATTTATTTTATTTCCTTGTATTTTATTGAAGTCGATTGGTTTGTTTTCATATTATCGTGTGATAATAAGTGTATATAATGTACCTATATTACAAATTAATCTATTTTTATTTAGAAAACAAATATACCTATATACCTTGGGAAAGTAGGGCAGCTTGCCAAATATTTGATTAAACGTTCGTTTGTTCCTTTACCCCTGGGGTGCCAAATCTAAAAATACATACTGATAAACTATTGTGTATGTACTACTAAAACTCGGCGACAACCGTATTCTCGACAATTGAGTGTTCCACTTGGAACGAGTATATGGGCTGAATAAAAGAATCCTTTAAAAGAGAATACCTGCAACCTGTACGTTAAGGAATGCGTGAAATTCTTTTCTACGAAACCTTGCTTCTTCCAAACTCATCAAAACTTCAGCATCGTCTTTGAAGTAGTGAAATGTAAAGCTTGGCAAAAAAGAGGTTTATGATGTGACAGGCGGAACTCAGTATTTTGGTCGTAGTGTAAAGTGTGGCCAAATGTATATAGCGTCCTCATTTTTCCGTAACTCTTTATTGCCAAGCTGTAGCCAGTGGTACAGTTGTGTTTACCCTGAGAGCCCAGGGTTACTTTATGCCTTTCATACGGACTTAATGAAATTTTTTGATTGAACGTATAATTTTCGCTGTAAAATACTTAAAAATAAAATCAGTCTTCGATAAGTATTAAACTAATGGGTAAAACCCGCATACCATACGCACCCCTCCCCTTGCCCGCTACCCTTGTAAAAACTTGCACTGTGCGTGGCATTTTCAGATATATTAGTTCATTTTGTAACTAAAATGTCCGGTCTTTTTTGTAATGTCCGGTGTTTGTCAGTATATTTTTAATTTCTTTACAAATAACTTTCACTGCGAGAGCCGACACCTAAATCGCAAAAAGGTCAACTGTTTGATACATTTTTTTTACTCAGTCATATGCTTCGACGTACATACCTAGACTATTTGCTACGATGCGCATAGCTCAATTATGTGCTGCAGTGTAACTAGACTATTTGCTACGATGCGCGTAGCTCAATTATATGCTACGGTGTAGTTAGAAGATTAATTGCTACGATGCTCGTAGCTCAACTATATGCTACGGTGTAGTTAGAAGAATAATTGCTACGTTGCACGTAGCTCAATTATCTACGGTGTAGCTAGTCTATTAGCTACGATGCACGTAGCTCAATTATATGCTACGTTGTAGCTAGATTATTAGCTACGATACACGTAGCTCAATTATATGCTAGGTGTAGCCAGACTATTTTTTTTTTACGATGCACGTAGCTTAATCATATGCTATGGTGTAATTAAATATATGATACAAGGTAGCATGACAATTCAGCGGTAGCAAAAACCGCGGTCGGTAGATTCTGTCCCTTGTGGAAAATACATTATTATTATATTATTTGCCAAGTTTCATAAAAATTACGAGTAAATCGTTAAGAAATCAAAGGACATTCTACAATGTAGAGAATACTGGTGTAGAAATGCGGTAACGGTACTTCGTAGTCTTAATTTAAATCCTCCGGTTGGGATTTTAATGGCTGCCAAATCGTTGTTTCTGGAGTTCTTATTCCGATTATGAATAAAACATGGCAGCGGAGAGAGACGAGGCGAGGGGATGAAAAAAACTTGGCTAAGTGAGAAGTGGCTTTATGCTGTTGGCTTTTGATCTGTTTTTAGTAACAATTAATGTTAGTTAGGCCGTTTATCGAAGACTTACAGAAGGATTTTCTATAAAATTTAAAGGTTATTTGTTCAAGTCTAAGAACAGATATGCGACAAAACAGTCTGCAATAAGTCACGCAGAAATTTTGGTCTTTATGGGATTGAGATAAAAAGAGATTACTAATGGACGTTTTACGGTATTTTCATTTCAAAATATGCTTGCTTCGATTTAATAAAATTAAATATACAAATATTAAGAGAGACGTTTTAAATATTGGATGGATTCGATTGATGGTTCTTGGTGGAATATCATCTTGAATAAATTATACACAAATTCTTGTACTTTTATTCCACATATATTTATTTTTATTCTAACTTAGGCTACCGGTTTCGTATTACTCATCATCGGTTTCGTATTACACATCATCGGGCCAACAAATTATTAATTATTTAACATGACAGAAAGTTTAAAAATGTTTTCTTTTGTTTTCTTTCTGTCATGTTAAATAATTAATAATTTGTTGGCCCGATGATGTGTAAAAACTGTGTACAAACTGAGGATGTAAAGGATATTATAGACAAGGGTCGCATAGGCTCCTAGAGGGTCACATAACATTTAGGGCTTCAAAGACCCCAAGTAGGGGTTCAATTTTCACTTAATTTAGGTGTAACAAAATAGCCTAGTAACTACCTATAGATTTGATTTCCTTCGCAGGAATTTTTTAATATAATCGACCTTTAGTAACATGCCCCGTTGCGTCCAAAGGAAGCTTTGGGACGCGAAGATAACCCGTTTTCATAAACTAAATTCTAATCAATTTGACCGTTAACCGAAATAAGCTTTGGGTTAGAAACGAAAATAAACGGTAACGACATTCGACCTTGTCAGTTATTATGATATTTGTTAGTGTCTCAACGGTGGCGAAAAAAAGAAAGAAGACAGCTTTAAAATTTACTTTATTAATTTTATTATTACTTTACTAATATTAAATTACAATTTATTATTGTCTTTCAAATAATTGAATTCATCGTAAAGTGTGTTTGGTTTATTCTTTATTAAATTGATTACTATTTAAACTTTAGGTGATGCCGGGCTCGACTGTGGAGGTACCACCATCTTACTCGCAAATCCTCCCGAAGTTATTCGGGGGAGAGTAAGAGGACAGCTCTCAGGCAAAACCAGGCGGCCCACCATTGCCTTGGACCGACGGATGGCGGTATATCCATCCCCAATTGCCGGGCCTTATATTAATCAGACTAGTGATGGGCAGCGGCATCACTGGTACAAGGGTTTCGGCACCGCGCTCACCAACCCGCCTGCCCAGCGCGTGTGAGTATGGGCATTTCTTCCAGGAGGACCGCCAATAGTGGCGAAATCCTGGAAAGGCCTATGTCCAGCAGTGGACGAAACAGGCTGATGGATGGATGGACTATTTAAACAATATTGTTATTTACCAGTAGATTAGAAAAAAACGTTAAATACACATGTCAGTCTGATTATCTGAACGTACAAAATAATGTCAGACCCGTTTGATGTTCCGAAGTTCCAGCCTATTGGCAGTGGAATCTGGCTAAAGTTCGGCATGCTTTGTTTCAAGAATGAAACTTATCCGTTGGTCTTACTGAAGAGACTGTTTGTTTTTGATTCAACAGCTATTGTACTGGTTTGGAAATACTTCACGGAGAAACCGTGTCCATATAATCCAAATCCGTTTGGCACCCTTCAGGTATGGAAGCCTAAAAAAGTATATACTAAGTAGGTAATGTCAAACTTTACGAAACACCAGGCTTCCGAACGAAACACAATTTATCGAGCAGAAGGGTCGTCGCCATATTTATTTTAACTCTTTCCGGTTTCGGGATGTACCATTTCCCTTTGGACGAATTATTAATTCGATTTTGTCGTTTATTTTCATCGTCGACTTATTTTGTGTTGATGCTTTTATTGATCTGGTATCCTGGTACGAAGATATCGGTTCCAAATTTAATTTTATAGAAAAAAGTAAGTTATTAATTGAATTTCGCCTAAAATTTAGCACGACAAGAATTGTTTAGCGGAATATTGCAAATTATATTCATATATCCTTTACTTAAAAGTATAAAAATTATATCCCAAGTACAGCTTCGCAAAAAAGAGTTTGACGCGGTGACAGATGAAACTAAATGTTTTGGTCGTAGTATACAGTTTTGCTCGCAGTGTGTGGTGTGACTAAATATGTGGTATAGCGCCCTCATTTTTTCCAAACTCTTTTTTGCCAAAGTTAAATAAAATTTTGGTTTATACGGACTCTGGCTTAACAACTAAGGAGGTATTCTTTTTTGTTATTTCAGTTTCATGCATGAATATTTGTTTGTAAGCGTGTAACACAGATTAAATGTTATATAGAAGACTAACGTGGTTCTTTCATTTGGGCTGTAGTATTCTAATTATTAGACAGTTAAGTTATTCTGAAGAATAAAAGTAACTTATGTAGAGCTCCACTGAAGTGTTTTCCGAGTAACCGAATTAGTTCGACGTCTACAAAACCCAATATCCATCGACAGGCACTCTTGGTAAACTCGATTTAAATTAAAATTATCCAAAGGCTGTCCTTTATCTTTCTCCATCCAATTTTTGGGAGGCTAAATCCAAATAGTCCACAATAGAAGTGAAAATAATTGGAGGCGTTAGTAGAAATCAAATTACTGCCTCCCGCCGAACTTTGGGCGCTGGTACCGAATACGAAAATAAAGTTCATCCAGTGAAATATGAACCCCGCTTTCGTACCACTTCCATTTTAGGGATTCTTAATTGGGTCAACCGTTCCATAGTAAATCAAATAAATTAAATGTTGAATAACATGACCGTTTTCATTATGATAATAATTGATTCAATTTATTGCCAATAATTGTTTGGGTGACATCGTTTAGAATATATTTATTTGCTGCTTTATAGCGTGCACATAATAATGCAAGTTATGGATTTATTCAAATATATTTCGACCCTTTTCTCTGTATGTATTAAACAAAATTAAAATTAAATAGAAGACTTTATTCAAGTTATGAATTTTGTTTCAATATTCTAGCAATAGGTATTTACAAAACAAAATCGGCCAAGTTCCATTTGGACCAGCGCACAAAGGGTTCCGTACCACCACACAATACGGATACGGAACCCTAAAATCATTGTGATAAAGAACAAAAATATAACAGCAATTTTTATTATTTGTTATTTTACTCTAAAACTTATATATAAGTACTCGTATATTACCATGTTTAAGATAGAGCTTAAAATAATAACGTTGAAAAATGCAATATTTTGATGTTTTTGGGGTTCCGTACCTCAAAATGGAAAAATGGAACCTTTATACGATCACTTTTTTCTTTGTCTGTCACGACCCTGCTAAAAGAACAGGTTTCTACGATTCACGCGAAAAAAAGTTATTGCCCTTTACGTAAATAGTAGATTTCGTACAAATTGGCTCACCATGAAGCCTATAGGGTACTTCTAGTTGACCTAGAAACTAGAAAATTAGATATTTTAGCAGACATCAAAATAATCTGAATATAACAGTTAATTATAAATTTAAGAAAAAAAATCAATTCCAATATAATCAGACCCTTTGGATACATGAAGTTTAATTGATCGTAAGTGTCAAGTTAGTTTGGTTTTTTATGAAATACGTTTGTATATTAAACGGCGTGTACGGAACCCTCAGGGCAGGAGTCCTACACGCACTCGACCAGTTTTTTTTATTAGGGCCAAGTTTTACTTTTTATAGGGCCCGTTATCCCCGACCTTGAGCACCTCATTTTGCGTCGGGTAGAACTGATCTCTATGACGTTTCATTATTGTTGAAAATAGCGCGCTCTGTGCCGTGGCTGTTACGACAACCGAAACATCGCGCGCTCTCAAAAATCGCGTTGTTCTCTTAACAAAAACGTATGCACGGTAAAATGAAAAAAAAAGTAACCGTTGATATACTTAGTTAAGTATCTTTTCTTTAACTATCTGCAATTTTCATTTAATTTCATAAAAATTTCAACGTGTGTCATATCAATGCTGAGAGTATTAACGCTCATTATTCTGATCTCTTAGATACCTTTTCTTCGACAAACATTCATGCTGTTCTTGTCTCTGAAACTTTGCTCAAGCCTACACTTCCATCCACAGCTTACTCTTTACCTGGCTTTGTGTTGGTGCGCAATGACCGTATTGGCAGGGGTTGGGGTGGCGTCGCTATTTATCTCAGAAGTAACATTCCCTTTAAGATTGTTGACAAATCTCCTGCAGCGCCTGATTCTCCTGCTGAACATTTATTCTTAGAGGTAGATTTCGGGATGAAACTGCTTCTTGGAGTGGTGTATTGCCCACCCTCTAAGGACTATTTTTCGTTGCTTGAGGGAGTTTTCGAAAATCTAGTTTCTAACTATTCCCATCACCTGATAATGGGTGATTTTAATACCAACCTTTTAAGTGTCGATTCTCGGTCCCGAAAATTGAATGCTCTTGTTCACTCAGTTAATTTAAAGATCCTTCCTTTATCGGCCACTCACCATAATAATGATACTGACGATACATTGCTGGATCTTATCTTAACATCTGATGACAGCTTTATCGCGGATCACGGTCAATATCTTGCTCCTGCGTTCTCACACCATGATTTAATTTTTTGTTCTTACCGACTACGTAGGCCCAGGGTCAAACCGGTAACACGACTTCAGCGGAATTTTGCAAGGATGGATTCGGATAAACTGCGATCTGATGCGGCGGCTATACCGTGGAGTGATATGCAAGATTTTGATAATGTAGACGATAAGGTTTCTTTTCTCTGCAATAATATTTTGTTATTGTTCAATAAACACGCTCCCCTCCGCCCTGTCACAATGAAACATCGCCCTACACCTTGGATCAATGATCGTATTCGCAAAGCCATGGCATTGAGAGATCGTGTTTTTCGAAAATACAAGAAGGATCGGTCAGATGCAAATTGGTCTGCTTATAAAGTTGCGAGAAATCGTTGTAACCAATTCTGTAAAACCTCCAGACGCCGATATATCGCAGAACAGTTGGAATTATCCTCGCCAGCAGGTATCTGGAAGTTTCTAAAGTCTCTCGGTGTGGGGAAATGTACAAATCATAAAGAGATTTCTTTGGACTTAAATACCCTTAATCAATTTTTTGCCACTGTTCCTCCCCTTTCTTCAACTACCAAAATAGAAACTTTGCGTTTTTTACATAGTTTACCTTCCCCAAATACTGAACTTTTTAATTTCTCACCAGTTTGCAGGGAAGACGTCAAAAAAATAATACTATCCCTAAAATCAAAAGCCGTTGGCTGCGATGACATAGGTCGCATTATGATTACTCATTTGCTGGATGTCCTTCTTCCTCCAATCACTCACATTGTCAATTTCTCCCTTACTTCTGGTATATTTCCCGACATGTGGCGCATGGCGCATGTAATTCCTCTTCCAAAAGTTCATGACCCCCAACTTCCAACTCAGTACCGTCCGATTTCTGTCCTTCCATTTCTGTCCAAAGTCATCGAATCCCTTGTTCATCGTCAGCTCACATATTACCTATCGACGAGTAATCTTTTAAACCCTTATCAGTCTGGCTTTAGAACTGGTCATAGCACAACCACAGCGCTCCTTAAAGTGACTGAGGACATAAGATTAGGAATGGAGAAGGGAATGGTAACTGCGCTGGTTCTAGTAGATTTTAGTAATGCTTTCAACGCTGTCGATCACGACCTCCTACTTGCTTCCCTTGACCGTTTGAATATATCTCTCCCTGCTTTAAACTGGTTCACTTCCTATCTTCGAGGACGCCGGCAGGCCATTCGCTGTGATCAGACCCTGTCCAATTGGTGTGATTTAGATGCTGGTGTTCCTCAAGGTAGCATTCTCTCCCCTCTGTTATTTTCAATATTTATTAATTTAGCTACACCCTACCTTAAGTGTTCTTACCATCTTTATGCTGACGACCTCCAGCTTTATGGGCAGGCTAAGGTTGATGACCTTCACGATTGTATTGACCGTCTTAACGTTAACCTACGTAGCATACAATTCTGGTCAGAGCGGTTCGGTATAGCGGTAAACCCAAACAAGTGTCAGGCTATCATTGTCGGAAGTTCACAACAAATTACAAAAATTGACTTTGACACGCTGCCACAGTTGAAATATAACGATTGTGGTATCAGCTTCTCTTCTACCGTTAATGATTTAGGTTTAGTTATCGATCAGGATTTTAATTGGGATGCTCAAATCGAAAAAGTTTCTCGAAAATTTTATGCCTCTCTCCATTCTCTTTTAAGTCTGAAAAACGTATTACCTATTTCAACGAAAATCTCTATCGCCAATTCCCTTCTCATCCCTATTATTAACTACGCTGATACCTGTTATTTGGATGCCAAAGAAGAGCATCTCAATAAACTGGAACGCTTGCTTAACACCTGCATCCGTTTCATATTTGGCTTGAGGAAATATGACCACGTTTCAGAGTTTCGTGCAAAACTCAACTGGCTTCCTATTCGCGACCGTAGAAACCTAAGAATTGTTTGCCTTCTTTATAGTATAATTACCGATCCAAATACCCCCTCATACCTCAAGTCAATGATACATCTCTTGTCTGACAATCACGATAGAATGCTCAGATCCTCAAATAACCTTCTTCTCTCGATTCCTTTGCATCATTCTGGATTTGTATCCAATTCTTTTAGTGTGGTTGCTGTTCGTCTCTGGAACGAACTTCCCGACGATGTCAGAAAAGCCCCCTCCCGTAACTCCTTTAAGTATTCTGTGCACAGACACTACCTCTCCAAAAACACACAAATATGAACTTCTTTAATTCTTATTATTTTTTGCAGTCATGGTATGTATTTATTTATGTATTTATTTACAATATACTTATTAAAACTTGTATTTATTTATGTATTAACATATATTCTTTTTAGGTATTGTTACCTATAGTTATTAATTTAGAGTAGTATCTTCATTTAATTTGTAATTTACAAGTTTTTACTCTTCTTGCACGCCCACCTACCTATTTATCTTGTACCATCTGTGGGTTGACTGGTAGAAAATGCTTTATGCATTAAGTCCGCCTTTTTGTACTTATTTTTTTGTGCAATAAAGTATTTATGATGATGATGATGATGATTTAATTTGGTCACGTAAATTTCGAATAAAACGAAAAAATGTTGTAAAATCGACTCAGCTTCCGATTTTTTTTCTATCGAGCAAAATGTAACGTATTGTAAATCGAACCGTTAAGAAATATGCAGAAAAGATATATCTAAAACATTTTTCTTTTTCAGACATACAATATTACTATTTCATGGTCTAAAATCAATTTGAAAAGAGACTAATCCGGGATAACCCCCCCTTAACACGCATTCTGTAAAAATTTTAACTGGCCATCTTTTCGGCTGAAGCTGTGAAGACGGACAGATAGCGAAGGCTTAGTATTAAGGTCTCGTTCGGGACCTTTCGAGTACGGAACTCTAAAATAGAACACAGTATAGCATTCTGAGACGATTTGGGGAGGTAGCTTTTAGGTATTGACCTAGGCTAGCAATAAAAACATTGTCCGCTGTTGTCGTTTCTTTTTTCATTGAAATAAATCTTTTTAGTTTAATTTTTTATTGTTTTCCCTTTTTTATCATAAGTTTGTTAGTAGTTCATTAGTTTTTTTTTGTTATTTGGGCGATAATAACTGCCTATTAGTTGTTGGTAAAGGTTATATTTAGTAAAAGAATTTGGCAACGAGTATTCCTGTATGGCAAACAAGATTTAAAAAACAATGTGAAATTATTATAATTCGAGGCCGCTTAAAAATAACACTATCAAATCGGTAAAAAGTTTTTTTTTCTAAACTTCATAAACCATTCCGACTATTTCACATTTGAAATGCATCGCTGTGATTGGCTAATCTGTGGTGACTTAAATGGCTTAACAAGATGTTTTCCAATCAAAATCTAGGTGATTGTCCCCTCGGACTAACAGATACACGATTAAAGGTTCTTCACTCGGTTCTTTTATTTCCTCCCGCGGCCAGAAGTGTCGTTCTTCGACTCGATTGTGTATCGATTCTATGTATCTCGATTCTAAAGTCCCGACGGAGAAGCGTAGCCCAAAGACATTGTATAGAGAACAAGACTGTGCACTACGATACGAAAAACGAGCCGACCGAGATGGGTGTTGGCACTCGTTGGTCCCTTTCTAACACGTTAGAAACTCAGCAACACTGTATAGGTATATTGTATACACTGGCAACTTGCTAGACAAGGATACACGAGTAGCGACAGCTATCCCGCTCGGCTTGTTTTTCGCTTGAAAATGGTATCATAATAATTACAACCTTATTTATAAAGAAATAAAATTTACGTTTGTTGAGCAAAAGTTGGACAGTGCACAGTCTTGTAATCATACAATGTCTTTGGCGTAGCCACAACTTTCGAACTTCGATGAAAGAAAATACTCGTTTACCTTAAAGCCGATAATCTGATATCTTAGCTTTTCCAACTTTTAAAGGAATTGTTAACTACAAGTCTTGCGGGGTTAATAATTTTGTTTACAGCTTTGAGAAACTAAATAAGTACTAGTTGTAGATATGTATGTATAAGATAGTAGAGAAACCGTGTTTAAACAGTTTTGGAGAAATAACATCTCCCTGTCTCACGCCGCGCTGAAGATGTATCGGTCTTGTTTGTACACCCTGTACTTGGACGGACATCGTAGCGGAGTCATACAGACACTTCAACAACTCCACGTAACGCCAGTCAACTTGGCAACGCTGCAAGGACTGCAGAACAGACCAAGTTTCGATGGAGTCGAAGGCTTTCTCGTAGTCCACAAACGCTAGACATAACACGGTGCTGTAGCCTTTTCGAAACCCAGCCTGCTCTGGAGATTGGAAGTCGTCGAACTGTTGGGCGAGACGATTCGTGATAACTCTTGAGAACAGCTTGTAGGTGTGGCTCAGGAGCGCAATTGGTCTATAGTTCTTAAGTAGGATTTTGTCCCCTTTTTTGAAGAACAAAATTACCAGACTCCTGCTCCACTCCTTTGGCGTAGTACCTGTACGAATAACGGCATTAAAGAGGTCCTGTAGCTGTCCGAGTATAGGGTAACCTCCAGCTTTCAGGAGTTCAGGTGTGATGCCGTCCTCGCCCGGCGCCTTGTTGTTTTTCAGCTGTTCAAGAGCTATATTTAGATCACAGCTTAGACCTATTTTTGCGCTTTAATTGGATCGAGCAAAATGTAAATAATCATGTATCGAATGGCCAAAATATCAAGATCAAAGAGTAAAATATGACATATATTTTTTACAAAATTTATTCATCTCTATTTGTCGGTTTAAAATGACTCTGAAAAGGGACAAAATGGGATACCCCCCCCCCTCCCTCTTAACCTGGAAGCGACTTGCTTGGTTGAATAATTTTCCTGCTTTGTGCTGAACCGAGCTCAAAACAAACAAATATTTAGAAGATCCACTAGAGCTTTGTTTATAGCTGAGATTGTGAAATCACGTTATGTATTTGTTTGTTTATATTAAACGGCAAAGTAGTGAACCGTGAAATGCGACATTATAGTTATCAAAAATATCAGTGAATCAGTTTTAAGCCCAAAATAATTTCGATTCTCATTTACGTTTCAATAATTTCGATTCTCATTTGCGTTTCCACTATCTCGATAATTACTAGGAATACAGAGAGAACAAAGGGTAATTCTTCCAACAGCCATCCAATAACCCATCTGAGCTCTCTGAAACTGTAGAGGCCCTTCTGTCGGGATTAAGAGAGCCCTCCGAGGTCAGCACATAAACAGCTCTTGCTTGTATCAATTTGAGGTCCAACCCAATTCCTTGTACAAATAAGCTGCCACTTATGTGGTCTTGGTAGTAAGAGTGCTTGTCTGTAAAGGTTAGAAACGACTAAAGAAAATTAATTGGTTATTTAATGGCCCTATCACAAAAGACTAGCTTGGTCCTATAACTTACTTAACCGTCTTAATTCTTATTATCGCTTAAACAATATATCGCTCGACTGTGGCTTGGGTGGATGTATTTTATAGATTATACGTTCATAAATAGTAGATTTATAATTCGTATATCGACCGGAAAGGGGTTTATTATTAATCTAGCCGTACGCCCGCGTTTTTTCAATATCTGTCTCGTTTTCGGCTTTCGTGTTATTTTATGAAAACCCCTATAACCCGTATGTTGACTTGGGTCACTACGAAGATGATAAAAAAACGCATCCAAATCCGTTGAGTGGTTCTTGAGTTAAAACGGACCATGCGTACATACAGACGGACAAAAATTCTTAAAATGGTATTTTTCGATTCAGTACAATACTATACTAATTAACCAGGTCATTTAAAATTTTATTAATATTTTCATTGTACGGACGACATTTTTACTACTTTATTATAAGTATAGTATACATCTTAGACCATTTAATACGGGACTAGGCAAGCGCACTTATCCCCCTCTGCCGAAGTACATGAACAAAATTGTTCATGTAAGTTTGCTTGTGTGCGCGTTTTGTGTTTGTGTTGCATCTTTTGATTTAGTGTGACATATATATTTTTCGCACGAGTGTGCGTGAATGAGTAAATGTGTGCTGTGCGTGTTTACCTCCCCTCCCGTGGAAAACGGCAGAATAATTTCAGTAGATACTAAGAGTCGCGCTTTGCCAGGTCCCGTGTTATATGGTCTAAGGTATACATAGATATAGATAATTTGATTCCCCAAGGATTTTTTTGAGCCCGAGCGCTAGCGAGGTCATTAACCAAGAACATGTATGCGTGAAATAGTATATTTAGTGTTGGCAGTTTTGGAATGTCAATCAATGAATGAATGTAATCCCATGTTAATTTAAACTTATGTACATAATGTAGAGAATTTTGGAGAATTGGAAGAGTGAGTTTACATCATGAATATTTATTTAAAGTCCTATCCGTTTTTAAATATTCAATTATGTGTTATATTTATTGATATTTTTCATGTGATTATTATATGTATTATGCAGGACTTCAGTCTCGCTGAAGTAGGATCTGAAATAATGCCAGATAATATAATCTATTCACTGCGGGTTGAATTGCGATCAAAAGGCTGGTTAATAATAAATCAAAACAACTGAACAATATTCATGATGGCGGAATATTTAGCTTAAGGGCTCTCTAGTCAGAATTATTTTGGAACAACTCTACTCCTATTAGATGGTACTTGACGATTTTAATACTGAAAGATTAAAAAACGGCTACTAACTTTAGACAGAGTGAAAGAAAAGCGATCGGTGAAGGGAATGTACCATATTGATGATACTACTTAAATAGGGTGTATAAAATGGAGTATAGTTGGTCTGACATTGAGAAAATTTATCATTACATGATGAGAGGTGCAATTGTCTAAGCCAATGGTATTCAAATTGATTGGCATATGGCTATTCGGCTAAGCAAATTAGCCCTTTTGACGATTGAAATCGTACATTTTTGGCTGTCAAATTAATACAACTGTCTTGTTTTCTTGTTGAAAACCAAAAATCTACGATTTCAGTTGCCAAACGGGCTTATTTGCTTAGCCGAATTTGGCTGCATAAATTAAAGTCACTTTAAAGTGACTTTTATTTATACAGCCAAATTCTTACTCTTTAGTCTTCACTCGGTAAGTGCTCAGTAAACAGGTTGTGAAATTCGTAAATTATTCTTTTTGTGTTCCTTACAAACGCAAGCCCAGCCCCAAGTCAATTACCATGGGACGTCAAGATTTTATTTTGCGAAATTATTAAAAAGTGTTACTGATCCGTGTTGCTGATCACTTACTAAGCCTCTAGCCTCCAGTATGAATTTGGCTCTATAAATTGAAGTCACCTTATACATCTCCACTCCGGGGGAGAGACTCCGGTATCTTTAACAGAATTACGATATGTCGAAGTAGTACGGTACATCATAATATGCTCAATTATTCGATATGCCGACAACATAATATTTATAGAGTAAGTGTAGAGTGACGTTGTGTATTCTTAGCTTAAAAATAGATTCGTTTCGAGGCATCACGGCTATTCAAAGCTAGACCCGTCTTAATAAGTACAATCTCGGAACTGTTTACAAACTGACCTTAAGAAGGGCCTCTTAAGTCTGAGAAGGGCTGCGATAACGGATACTTGCGGATTTGAGAGCACCTGCCGTGATAGGGCTTTAATGTGAAGCATTTAGAATTATTTCTGGCCCAAAAACGTTTTCTCTGTTTGTTACCTTTCTTTGTTACCGAAACTTAAATAAACAAAAAAAATGTATACAAGTAAATGTATGACAGTATGGCATCAAACACAGATTACTTAGTAAAAATTATATGTCTGTGGGCATCAAAGGTGCTGTGACTCAAACAGTCAAATCAAATCATCTTTGTTTGTTGAACATAGGTGCAAATGGTGTTATACAGATTTAGTTTCTTCTATGATCTGTCATGCAATGGCGGACACAAATAGTTAAGTATTTTCAGCTACAAAATTTTGGTCATGCAAACAAAACATTTAAGTAAGAAAACACAAAAAAAACACAAAATACATAAACATAAGAAAAATTAGTGGTATCTATATATAATAAGTCTCAAGCTCATCAATAAGTCAACCCTTTCCTCCATATTAAGTTGTATATGGTAACATTAAGAAGTAAAATACAGACCATAAAAAAAAACTGAAATTCCGTAGTGCTATAATAACGTTTCTCAATGCGGTATTTTTTAGAGAAGTTTTGAAAGTGTTAATGTTGTCATTATCACGTATAAAGCTTGGAAGCTTATTGAAAATACGTGGAGCCATTCCAAGTATTCCTCGGCTTAAAAGTGCAGATTGAGATGGAAAAGAGGTCACTTTGTTTTGGTATCGTTTACCTGTAAAGTGAGGAAATAGGTGTTTGTTAGTCATCTGTAACCCACGTTTCTCTGAAGAGTTTTCATCCTAATGTTACAAGTGGCCTATCGCCATGCTTCGCGCAGAAATATACATATTTAGTTCAGTAAGTGATAAGTGTGCAAATACTATACACAAACATTCGACTGGGAGGATTTGTCGCGGCGTCCTAATAATTCAAGAGTGTAAACATATCCATCTGACCGACTCCGTTGCCACTAGGCTTGCATAGGCTTTTCAAGCTCTTTTTAAAAAAACTTGGACTGGTGTGGCCGCCTCTTTTTCAACTGATGCCTTGAATATATATATCTTGAATTATTTGCTTTGTGTTTTATAAATATATATGTAAAATAAATAATGAAAAATAAAAAGCTTCAAAGAGCGAAATATTTTTTATATATTAAAACGCCTCTATCACAGAAGATAATATGAATCAGTACGTAAACTTCAAGGAAACGCCCTGAATCGATACACACCCACAGAGACGCGTGCTTTTACACGCCGTCTCGGGGATTGTCGCGGAACGTTAATGTTGGATGGCAGTCGCGAGCGCTGTAAGGTGTCATTTTTATTCCTAGATTTCTCTATAATATGCAGGTGTATAATTACATTTTAGTAGCCCAACCTAAATATTTTTTGTATGTATTTCCCTTATTAGTATATATATATATATATTTTTATTCTAAAGATATCTATTTTACATAATAAATATTTTGATTTTAAGGTTGCTTTTTTAGCTCTCATCAGATGCCAGCCCTAACGCGCTGATCGGTCGTAGGTAATTATGTCGAGAATACCGTGGAATTCCCTACTGTTTATATATCTACTGTGCTTCTGTGATCTAGTAGTTGGAGAGTCTCGACCGCTAAACCTGGAGGTCGCGGGTTTAAATCCCATAGGGACACATTTGCTTGAGTTCGGTCTCCGCATTTCGAAAGGTACATTATCTGAAGTACGGCGATATGGTCTCCCCACCCATCACGCTGGGACGTAATAATCGTCGACGAAACGTAGGTGCACGAGTGTGAACTGTGACTTGTATTTCACACTTGGAAACACCTCTGAATCCCCTTGTTATCGTGACGACGTGTTAAATAAGTACAGGGAGAAAAAAGCCACGGGTGGTTATGTGTCAGAGATACAACCGTGAATTATTTAAGTGGATACTTCTGTGTGGCCTCTTCACTCAATCAGAGAGGTTAAAATCAATGGTGATCATAATACAGATATCTTAATAATTATTGTGTCAGTGATGGTAGCACATTCGTTTGCGATGTTATTTCAAAATGTTCGTCTGATAAGACAAGCATGAACTTGTAATGAATAAAAACGAATAACAAATAATGATCGAATTAACAACGTTATAATCTATAACCACAAATCAAATTATTCTTCGTTTAAAAAAAGTCGACGTTAAAGTTCTGAACTTGCCTTCTTAGAGATGAGAAGTAGGTATCCACTTCAAAAGACTAAAATCTGAATGAGGTTCGTTTCATAGAATATCACTTTCGTATTAAAATTTCCACGAATTTGTTGTGCCAGTAGGTTTCAAGGAATATCTCGATGGATTAAATGAAATTTTAGCAAATATAACCTCGTTTTACCTTATATTTCGAATGATTAAAATCCTCTTTTGAATCAAACTTTTAGTCTAGAAAATTATTCTCTCTTGTATTTTATATTTAAATAATCCACAACGTACATTAACTATCAAAGAAAACGGAGAGCTTCTTAATTCGATCTAAATAATTCATTCGCAATCCATCATCTCAAATCTTAACACGAAAGTTAGTCGGAAGCCCGCAGATGGATATCGCATGGATCAATGGATATCATTTGATAGTCGCGTCTGATCATTGGTAACAGACGAACGAAAAAAATTATCCAGCGGGCCTATTAGGTAACGTTGTATCGGTTGCCAACTGGTTGCCAAACACTGAAAACAATGACAAAAACTGAAATTTCAAAATTGCCTTTAGTGTGTATTGAACTGATCACGAACTGTGACGTCACTCCCTTGCGTACAACCTGTGACGTACTATGTGCGTAGATAATCGGAATTCGATGTTTGGAAAACGACTTAAGGCCTTACCCCTGGTGCACGAAAATCTTACTGAGCGATTTTGAACTATAGCTCGTATGTTGTCAGAAAGTCTACATTAGAATGCTCACTTCGCGCGCTGGCGGCACGCAAAATCAGTGAATTTTAGAGGTTTTTCTGGATTGTACGAAAAATTATTTTATGTAGGAATTTTTCCACCTGACATCGGAAAATAAACCATGTTGTCTTGTTATAGCAGTAATTTCATACATGAAACTCGAGCCGCTTAGACATAAAACGAGATAATAACTTAAAAAGGCATCATTTTCAAAAATAAAATCTATCGAGCGAAATGTGTCCAATTAGGTAACCGACTTGACAACGGAAAGACAAATGTCTGAAAAAACTCGTGTCCAAGTTTTACATTGATCAGATGAGTAGTTGACTCAGCATATTAAAGCAAAAACCGTTGAAAGACCCAATACAAGCCCTTAAGGGTGCACAAGCAAAATCTCGCACTCCGGTGTTAGGTATTTTCTAGCACGCAGGCAGTCTCGTGGCGTACTCACATAGGTAATGTGATTTGCAGCGGTTATTTTACGACCAAACACAAAAGTGTTTGCACTTAGCATAGCATAGCATTTTCCTAATATTATTTATGCATTTTCCTTTCGCTACGTCAAAGTGAAATAATAACTTCGCAATATATGTGCGCGTTAGACGACCAGCGACACAGGTTCTCCGTACGAAAGCCGGCAGGCAACTGCAGACCCACTGCCAGGGCCACGGAATATAATTAATAGCTCGTTTTAGTGTAAAATCTGAAGAAAAATCTATCTATAATAATATATTTTCTGAGTTTAAAATTCGAACTTAAAGAAAGAAAGAAGAAGAAGAAAAAAGTATTTATTTTGAGTAATCGATATTGACAATACAATTTTATTACACATGTTCTTAAAATATACGATTATCCCAAAAATGGAAATAGACTCAGCGATGTGCCATCTGAAACAATTTTCAGATGACGCTGATTTTCAGCTATTCCCATGCTACTAATAATTTTTATATTTGACATCTTTTTTGTATCCTGCATAATACTTAAACAATTGTACAAGCAGATAGCGCTCATCTATAATCAGCAATTTTTAATAAGTTATCAAGTCGTTACACAAAAAAACACAATTTTCAGACTAATTAACGACCCAAAATAAAATAAAAAGAGTAGGTAATTATTATGTGTCTAACTATTTATAATAAGTTGTTAATATTATACAGATATTCTATCTCACGAAGTCTTTTTGGATATATTTATAATAAGTTGTTAATATTATACAGATATTCTATCTCACGAAGTCTTTTTGGATATAGTAGTGGTGGTGCGTGCACACGCACTTTTTTAACGTATCTGTACACGTTGCTATTACGACCATAGTCAAACCGACTTCGTGAGATAGAATACAAATATATGTAGCAAAAATAAATATGCCTCATTCATAACATAAGCCCAAAACGTAAATAAAAGAACTTAGACGCAAAGCTAGCCGACTCTCCCAGATGTTCAATACGTGTGATCAGCTGGGAATATCTAAAAGTTTTTAATAGCGTTTGCACCGACAATCGGCGAAGTTGGCCGACGATTTACGAAGTTCTCAGTGAGAGGCTTCTGCGGGATTGTTGGCTGAAGTTCTGTCTGCTAGTACGTTCGTCCCCAACCCCCTCCTGTTCGCGACGACGTAGCAAGATCTAGTACAATTTATAGTTGTCCCGCTTCGTAGACTTACTCGTACTATGCCGTAGTACATATAATAGACGTTTACTTAAATGAAGTTACGCGTCCAACGTTTCAGTTTTTTTTGTTTGCCGTGGTAGAGGTCATAGTAACACGGATTCTGTGAAAATTTCAACTTGCTACATATAACGGCGGACAGCTAAGGCTTGTAATAAGGTCTCGTTGGGCACCCTTCAGGTACGGGACCCTAAAGGGTATTGCGCGGCTGTCCCGCGGGGTGACAGACGCTGGCGGGAACGAGGTACTGTAGAGGTTGGCGGGGGGTGGGTAGTGTAGTGGGGAGGGAAGCACGTGCAATTGCGCGTCACACACCAATATTCGCAGCACGATATTGTCAATCTACTTATAGTTTTCTGCGAACGCAACCAACAACCCGTAGAAGCAATAGAATATAGAAGTTTCATTTTTCAACGATTAATATCAGTAATGGTTTAGTTTTATAGTTTTGAGCGGAGGCAAGCAAAAGCCTTCGGCTGTTTTTTAGGAACTACTTGAGAATAATCTTATCAATAGTAGTGTTGCGTTTCAAAGATTAATGTCAGAAATGGTGCATAAACGTTTAGATTTATCTTTTTCTTGTAACGACTGAAGTGTTTGCTTATTTTTTTTGTGATTAACCTGTTTTTGTCATTTTCAGGTAAGTCTTCAGAATATTCAATTAGGCATCGATCTACTTCAAGGTAAAACAAAACCTTTTTAAATTTTCATTCTGGCTATGCAACAATGTTACTATGAGTACACTCGACCACGCGTTGAGGTATCGCTTTTTATATGATAATCACCTTGACGTTATACTGTCTATGACTTGTTGGTGACTGTATTCGACGGGCTCTTTTCCTTTGACGTGAAAGTATGCGGGATTTAATTGAAACATATTAATTTCAGCGAAGCCTTGAATTTGCAGCGTTTGATTACAAATCCTTAAAGCCAGGTACTGGCAATTTTAAGACACTCTTCTCGTTTGGGTATAAGGGTGAAATTGAACTACCTTGGAATTATATTTACCAGGACATCAGAATTGTCTTAGGGATTCTGCAAATATGAAAAGGATTGTAAGATTTCAAACTCGGTTTTAATAACTGCCGCTTTCGGCTGAAGCAATTAAAATCTGAAGGGTTTTAAGGAGTAAGAAGGAGAGCTGTTTTCTGGTACATTACACTGCAATAAAGTGTTGTTTATTGTTGTAATTTATTTAAAACTAGCTTTTGCCTGTGGCTTCGCTCGCATGGGAAGAGTCTTTAAATTTTGGAGTGGTATCGACAGTTTTTGGTTTAATAGTTACATATCACAACCCCTTATATGGTCATTTACAACGTATTGAACAAAATAACACGACTTTGCTAAAAAGCCCAATTTACGGGAAACCATTGTCGCGTAGTGCCATAAACCACATTTATTTAATACTTCTTAGTTAAAAATAAGAAAATAAATCATAAGTTGTGCGTTTGGTAACGAGACCCGGAGCAACCGCCTTAACTTGATAGATCTAACTCGAGAACCACTCACTGGATTTGGATGCGGTTTTCTTTATTATCATTTTGGTGACCCTGGTCATACATATTATAAGGGGTGTTCATAAAATACGCCCAAGCCAAAGACGGGGCAGAGATTGAATGAACGCGAACGGAGCCGCGGGTAAAGGCCAGCAAAAAATAAATAAACATATAATTTTAAATAGATGACGCATAAATGCGGCCTTCCTGTATATAATTTAATATTTAGGTATTCCATCCAGTACTCATGAATAAACTGGTATGAAGGCAGTCTTATATTAAAATTCTTGAATCATCGTACGGTTTCTATATCTACTAGTAGATACATAATGTATATTATTATGTCTGAAATTTGGGAAGACATTTCTGGCCCGTTACGAAGATTTATGGATAAGACGGATTTAGTAATTTCAATAGACATATTTTGGAATCACAATACCGTGGGCAACGTTCCTAATTTGGAAAAAATGAAATAACATTCAGGAATAAAAATAAGTGACAAGCACAAAACATACTAAAATTTTAGTGATTTTTTTTATGTAGCTAGACATGGTCGACATGAATATAAAATCTAAGAATATTTTCAGAAACTACATATAATAAAAAATACTTATAATTCTTCTGCAATGTCAATTTTTTTTCTTATTATGTCACTGTTCCACAGAATACTGTTATCACACTGACCATAGTGGTTATATAGTTTACTAGCCTTTGCCCGCGTCTCCGCCCGCGTTTATTCGATATCTGCCCCGTTTATGGCTTGGGCGTTATTTTATGAACACATATTATGTACGATTGATGCTGTATGTTATGTAGCCTATATTTTCACCAGGGTCCAAATCCAAATCCGTTAAGTGGTTCTCGAGTTAAAACGGAACATACAGACAGACTGATAGACAGACAGGCAGGCAAAAATTCTAAAAATTATAATTTCGGCTTTAGTACAATACCAATGCTAGAAATCTTAATAGAGTTATCAACTATTAATTCCCCATTAAATATCAGGTTTTTCCTCGCACCGAATTGAATTATTTTAAATAAAAATTAAATTAAGTTAAATTACACACGTGAATACAAGGTTGCCAGATGTAAGTCAGAGAGAATCGTACTGCAGAAGGTAAAAAAATCGTACACTCATAAAAAACAACAACATTCAGGAATTTTTGATCGTAATCGTTCTAAATTGGAGGCTAAAACAATAGAATAGAATGGAATAAAGATTTCGTTTTTCAATCGTACTCCAATACAAATTAGCCGATCGTACGTACTGACTATGTTGTGTAAAGCGAATATCGGTTGCCTATTTTCTAAGCCCATGTAAATAAAAACTGTAGTAAAGAAACATTTTGTGGCTATTTATAATGGTTTCTTGACGATTTCTTAACCTTCAGTTGAAAAACAATTCAACCATGTCGTCGTCCTGTGTTTGAATCAGCCTCTTAGTTGGAAGGCTAGGTTGTTAATTTAATGGTGGTATCCATTTGAATGGCTTAAGTATGCTTAGCCCAATAGCTGAACGCAACAATTAACCAAAGGGCTGAACGTTGCTCACGCTTTTGAGTAAGTATTATATGTATGACATATTGCTAGCACGGCTATTATGTGGGTGAAGTGGAATACAATTTTGTTTTAGAATACTTACACAAAGAAAGTGCATGTGTTACGGTGGAGTAGAAAGGCTGTCGTTAAAAGATGGGTTAAAAATCAAAATAAATGAAATAAAAAATATACTTCTCAATAAAAAATCTTCGAAACAATTATTACTAAAACAATGATATTTGTGATGAATATTAATTATTCTTGTTATTTTTCATTACAAAACGTAAACCAACTTAAATATTATATATATTCTCCCCTGACGAAAATCACCAAACATTTTATCATCTGTTGACGCCATATTTATTGAATGACTGCTAGCACCGTAGTGGCAAAAAAACGGGTTTTTTGGTTAGTTGTTTCTCAAGGGCTAGCTTTCGGGCAGCCAACACGTTAAATGTTGAGGTATCTTATTATACAACACAAGCCTAGATATTAAATTGGATGCCGCTATTTAATTTAACCATCATGGGCGGCGAAATATATTTTGCAAAGCTCGTCTCATGTTTTGAGTGATAACTATAAGCCCACCTGGGACACTTTGCTGCAGGGAGGATATAATAACACGTACTGGGATCTCATGAACGTAAGAAGCTGACAAGACAAACAAGCTCACGGCCCGTGCTGACAGGCTGGCAGCACTTTCTTGTTTAGTTGTTTACTAAAGTGAATTGTTATCTCGGAGCAGTTTTGAGGTTATTATGTGGGTTAAACCAAACTCCAAAATAAAATGTTCAACAGAAAACGGAACTACGTTTTTATCAGTAAAGATGGCCGATTAAACATTTAGTTGTGGTCGGATTATTCGTTATTTTTCAAGGTTCCGAAAAAATGGAACGCATATAAGATTACTCTCGTGTCTGTAGGTCCGTCTGTAAGGGCTTGGTTACATTTGGACGGGTTAAGGACAGAAGACAAAATGCAGGTTAACTTATTCTTTGGTCAAGTAGTAAGTACCGTCCAAACAATCGCTGGATAGATTTAGTTCCAAGTTACATTTGCTGTCAAGTTATGGTTGTCAGTTGCCACTATGCCTGTGAAACATGGAAGAAGAAATTCGTAATAAACTTCGTGAAATCATAATGGAAAAAGTATCTGTGCTCGCAGCAGAGTATGAGTATTAAAAATAATTTAATTTGATTTCGATTTCGACCACTTAATTTTAAATATCGACAAAAAATAACCTCAAATCCTCAAAAACATTGCGCGCGTCTTTGCTTTGACAACAAATGAACTGTACTAAACCTAAACTCGTCTGTTTGATGCACGGCAAGACTGCGCGAGTAAAGTCGCCGAGGTGTGCGGGAGTAGGTTCTCCATACTTAACTGTCCAAAAAATAGAAAACGATTCTATTCACGCAGCTTAATTGGTAACTTACTACTGAACTCGTTTTTCGCTGTCCAAACAGGGCCAGTAACTAAACTCGCTAGGTACGCCAGTTAACTCGCTTCTAAACTCATTCAAATGTAAACAAGCCTTTACTGAAGCTTTTCTAGAAAATTATTAAACTATGGTAGGTTTTGGTGATGCACACATATATCGCCAGTCAAAGACAAAAAAAAATAGTTTTGGGTTGAAATAAAGGGGTAAGTCAAGAAAAGGTAAGTAAAGAAAAGAAAAGAAAAGTTTTGAGGAATGTATTGTGAAAGGTTTAAAAAAGAATAATATCCACTTGTCCTAAACTCCTACTAAAACATAGGATAAATTTGTTAGAAATTACCGTTCCTTCCTAATCTCCTAAATTAGGTAACTCCAGAAAAAGTTCAATTTGGTCTATTAACTGCTCGGTAGTATTGGTACGGAACCCTAATTGTGCTAATCCAACTCACTCTTGGCCGGTTTTATTTTTTATAGACGTTTAATAAGTAGCCCGGGGCTTCAGAAAAATATACGTGTAAATACATCAAGACCTCGTAAAGTGAAAGCAGGAAAATTCCTCGAAAAAATAACAAACAAAATTGAATGCGGCATTGCGTTGTCGCGTGGAAATTTTTGTTCGGAATTTTCAACGGATTTCTATGACGTTGAAAATTTTTAGGCTTCTGTGCAGCAAAATGAAAAAATGGAACCTTTATATGATCACTCTGTTATCCGTCGGTCTGTCTCTCTGTCCGTCCGTCCGTACGTCTGTAAAGACACTTTTTCTTGGGCTCCGTTAGAGACATCTAGTTGAAATTAGTACCTTCTACAAAAGTCTACGGCCCCATAGGCATAGTACCTCAATAGAAAAAAACGGAGCCCTTATAGGATCACTTCGTTGTCCGTCTGTCTGTCAAGACCCTTTATCTCGGGAACGCGTGGAGGTATCGGGTTGAAATTAAAACCATATACTCAAGTCTACAGTCCCTTGGAGCTGTGAAAATATCAAACTTAAAAGTTAACGTGAAAAAAAGATACGGCCGTTTATGCCGCAAAAAACGTACATTTCGACACTCTTTGGCAAGTAATACCGTCTTATACTACAAGTATAGGAAAAAATCTGAAAAGTTTACATTTGTAATTAAATCATAAAAAATATAGTCTTTAACGGAGCCCTCGGTGGGCGAGTCCGATTCGCACTTGTCCGGTTTTACTTGTCGTATTTTATCTTCTGTGGGCATAGTGCTGTTGAACAGTCAGGCTTCTAATAAAACGCGGAATTTTTTTTTTGCCCTTTGCTTGATCTATTTATTACAAATTGACTGACTATAAAAACCTTATTGTACTTCCAGTTGACTTTCAAACGTGAAATTTCATTCACAAGTCAGTCTTATAGCAGCACACATCTAGTAGAAAACACTGAAAATTTTGAATATTTAATATTCACGAATAAATTAAGGACCAACTTAGATCATTTGGATACATAGGGTGTCTAGTTAAGTTGGTCATACTGAACTGTTAGTGGAATAAGTTTGTGTTTTAAACGGTATCTACGGAACCCTCAGGGAACGAGTTCTTCTTGCACTTGACCATTTTTTTTGTATTAGCCATTCTCGGCGCTTTGCCATACCGCCATGAAATCCTAAAAATATTGGAAAAATTGGACTGAAAAATTGGTAATAAATACACATTTTACGAAAACTGCTCCGGGGTGCTCGCGTTATTTTGTATATTCCAATTTTAAAATATTTATCTCGTGAGCTATTTGCTTGTTTACTTTAGTTCTTCTGCTGGTAACATAAGAGTTAAAATGCATTAAAAGTTCTAGTCTTTCTGCTGTGAGTTCGGTATAGAAAGATAGTTTGCAATCGCGATTCTTTATTTTGGCTGGTTGCCTGGATACTTAATACGGTGGTTTCAGTAACTCTTATTGCGATTGATATAGAGTTGAAAATTGAGACTTTTAAA
This sequence comes from Ypsolopha scabrella, assembly GCA_910592155.1. NCBI lineage: Eukaryota > Metazoa > Arthropoda > Insecta > Lepidoptera > Ypsolophidae > Ypsolopha > Ypsolopha scabrella. Next base: position 5,528,798 of record OU342972.1, on the reverse strand, counting down.
GTTGGATGCTACGAGAAGTGCCAAAGAAATCAGTTGGATTATTTTAACGGAAGTGAAGGTAATGGGAATTTTATAAAATGTTGGTCTTAAACTTTTAGCGTACTTAAAGTAAGCTTTGGTATTTCCGGCTTAAGGTGGTAAAACCGAATCTCGGTGCAAAATGCACATCATAATATTGTTTTCCTTACTTTTGAATAAAAAGTATGCAAAAATTGCGTTTTAAAGCAATAAGCGGAAATTGATTACTAATAATAGGGTTCTCGCATTCAAATTATGTTATTTTATGCTTTACATTTTGATTACATTCGATTTCAACCATAAATACGCTTTTAAGTTTGTAAATCGAATGCAATCAAAATGTAAATCATACAATTTGAATGTGAAAACTTAATGATTACTAATAAATTTCCGCTAATTGCTTTAAAAAGCAATTTTTGTATACTTTTTATCCTAAAGTAAGGAAAACAATATTATGATATGCATTTTGCACCGAGATTCTGCTTTACCACCTTAATGTATTATGCAATAACATAGTTTTCTTATATAACTTATCTTGCGATTGTCGGCACTAGGTGAACAAAAAAACTTGGTGACAAAAAAAAAGAAATTTTATTTACAGCACGTAGGTTATGTCTTAAAATATTAAAATGAGTTGTTAAGCCCTTGAAAATGAATTAAAATTTCGAAACCGGTTGGGTTAAAAGTACCTATAGTTATAGTAAATTTGTGTAAACAGTGTACAAGTGGTTTTCATCAAGATAGTTTTCTTAAGTTTGACGAGACACATAACGTTTTACTATGGCCTCTATCACTACAAATAATAAGAATAAAAATTAAAAAACTTAAACCCATACAATAAACCTTGTGTTAACCATAGCGCCACCTGAGATGACTTGTTTTGTTTGACAGCTTTTATCGAGGTAATAGTTGGCGCTAAGATCGTAAAGGCGGTCATTTGTTATTACCATATTGTTTTTGGGTTCCTAAATCGTAATATTTCGTGGTACGGAACCCTTTGCCAAATTCTTTATATTTATTAAACTCGCGTTTCAAAACGTACTGACAATAAATAATGTTGATACTATTGATTGTTGGCACTTGGTGGAACTTTTAAAACATAATGAACAGAAAATCACTTGTACCATTCCACAAATTTATTAATTTAATTACTTTATTGTAAAATCATATACCATTTCTTACGAACTTACTTACTTTTGGCGTTTTAGTGTAATATGTCGCCGCTGTCTGGTTAAATCAGCCGCCTGGCTTATATTATTTTTTCGGAAGTCCTGCAGCGCAGAAGAGAGGCGGTAGCTTAGGTTAGACTCGCCATACGCAACCTTCGTGGTTATTTTTTTTATGACCTACCAGAAGTAAAATTTAAACCAAATGGCTAGCCATTTGGAAGCGGCTGAATTAACCAGACGGCGTCGAAATAATACGTAATAATAACACTCAAGTACAGAAAGATATACTCATACAAAAAGAGGCTCAGATCACATACTGTACCTTTAGATAAGTTCCGCTTCTCGCTCTTATTACAATACGGAAAGGGGCGACAATCGGTTGGAAATTTCTTCCCCGGCAGCACTGGAACACACCTGGAATTTCAGTAACGTTTCCGTTTCGAGCACGAATTCCACATATCGCATTTTTCTGAAGTACGCAATGCGCGGCGCGGGTACCGCATAGCTTCACTGTAACATTTTGTTGAAAAGTTTGCGCGAAATCGTGAATTCAGGATCTCCAATAACCTCTGCACATGTTTAATGGAACGGCTTTAATTGTCAGCAAGGATTATTCTTTGGAAAAGTTTTATAACTAACCAACACGAGAAGGGCAGTGACAAATTGGGACGGTTTTATTCGCTTATATCTTTAGAAACGGGGAACGGATTTTGATTAGAATCCAACTATTAGCTAAAAGGTTTCTCGAGAAAGATTTTAAAGTTTAGTGAGTCCAGTCTTAGTCCTGCGGGGCTCAGTGTCGGGATCTGACTGATGAAGCGTCATCAGTGATTACGTAAGATCTAATCGCTCTAAGCGAAGCTTAAGTGAAATAATGTCCGTCTGTCTGTCCGTCTGACACAGGGGTCTACAGCCTCTACCGTAATAGATAGAATGTTAAAATTCTCACAGAAAACGTGTTGCTATTGCCTCTACCACGACAAATCCTATTCCACTATCCCACTAATATTATAAATGCGAAAGTTTGGATCTATGGATGGATGGATGTTTGTTACTCTTTCACGCCGTACCTTTGAACCGATTGGGCTGAAATTTTGCATGAATGTAGTTCTAAGCCTGGAATAATTTTGTATGAATGTAGTTCTAAGCCTGGAATAGGACATAGGCTACTTTTTATCCCATAAATCAATTCTCATGGAAAAGCCATTAAATGGGAACACAGAGGCGCATAACACACACATTTCACCTGCTGTGTTTAGTGTACGTAGCAGCCCAAAAAATATTGACAGATTTTATAGGGGTACACAAAAACTAATTAAACGCGGCCGAAGCCGCGGGCAGAAGCTAGTAATAAAATATTCAGAAAATTTAAATTTAAGGGAGAAACGGGAAACCTCGAAAAAGTTGCATTATTAAAACTTTATTGGTTTTGGCTCATAATTAAAGAATTTTAGAAGAAACTTTAATTTCGGGCATGTTTCTTTGGAGAAGTTATTCAGGTAGAGCAGTAGAGTATGCACGTTTTATTTAAACATACCGGTTTACTTACATCGCGTGTAATAATACCATTGCGCCATTCGTTTGAGTGAAACAAGGCGCAGCAAAAATGAATCCGCCAGCGCGGTCAGAACCGAGGGCAAAAAGCTAGTAAGTAATAAACGTAAAGTTAATGCTAAATATTAACCATGCGGCTTTACGGTTATCGTTAAAATAATGATGTTTCTAATTATGCTCGTGAAGGCTCTATTTATGATGTAAAACTTTATACCTGTAATATTCTGCGGTTTTCGGAGAACACACGCGCACAATTTTCTGCGCAAGCGGTACTTTATTCCATATTTCTTAGGTTTCCGTACTTCATCTTGGAAATATGGAACCCTTAGGATAACTTCGTTTGTTTTTCTGTTTTTCTCTGAAACGGCTTGATCAAGTCGAAATTAATATTGAACTCTAAGGTCTACTGAGGTCAAATTGCTGTGAAAAATTCATTTGTTAATCACAATAAAAATATACCCTTGTAATTATTGCTAAAATAATTTATTTTGTGTAGGAATTCTCACGTTTTTTATTCGTTCTATTCTATCTTCTTGCTGATAAGAAACATAGGTCTCGTCGATGTCAACCTATGGGTCAACTGAGGTCAAGAACTCCCGGAAAATGCGAAATGAAATTCCCATACACTTAGTACAGAATAAAGTTTGAGCTGTTATTATAATATGCAAAACTTGTCAAGTTGCGCCTCAGCCGACCAGGTGTTTTTGAAGCAACTTAAAGTCGGCTATTCTACAAAGTGGATTGGTTCAATTATATTGTGAGGTAGTATTCCTTGCAATTGCCGCCTGGTCTTTTTGCATAAGTGTCCTTAAATCATTAATTAGCAGTTTTATCTGGAGTTAGTTTATCTTATATACATTTAGTAGGTACGTTCTAAAAACGTTCGTATTTTTCGATCGAATTATTCAAGTCTTCTAACTTATTTCGGATAACGGAACCTCAACCCTCGAGACACGAGACGAAGCACGAGAGGAGGTACTAGGCGAGAGTGTAAATTTAGTATCAGGATACGAATCCTACTCGCACTTGGTTATGTTTACACGGAGCCGCATAAATTTGGTTCTATTTTAGTAGCTTGGACATCTCTAAATCGATATGCCCAAAATAGGTCCATCAAGAGAGTAATATCGCGCTTCGATGACGGATGGCGCGCGTCCCCCCGAAGATGACAGGAATGAATAATCACTGCCCGGGACATCAAAAGCATAGCGTGATGAATTGTTGCTCGCCTGACGAGACTACCAGGGATGCAGAAGTACTTAGTATGGATTGGATTTTTGATTACAAATTTCCATCAAGTGCAAAGTTTTCACCTAAAAGCTGATACAAACATAAAACTTTAAAGGTTATTTAAGCACAGTTTTTTTTCTAGCTGGATTATAGGTTATTAGCAAGGTAAGATTTAGGGCCTTCAGAAGGTTACGGACACTTTTTATCCCGAACAATATCCCCGAACCTTTTTTGGATTCCCGTCCATTTGCGAATGTAAGGTCCAGATCACGTTTCTCATCTGTCAAGCGTCGACGTCTAATGAGGATCGGTATCTGAGTGACGGATTGAGGTCTCAAAAGACCTCCAAAAATAGGTTCGCATCACTCTTGGAAGATCTGTTGACGAAAACGGAAAGTTTGCAATGTCGTCGAAACGCTTCCTAACGATGATAAATGCCTGGTCTTTAAAAGTTTGTAGCGAATTTAAATTTGTTCTTGTTGACTGAAGGGATGCACGTGTCTTTTTGGTGAATCCATCACAATTTGGCTAATGTGAACGATTGGTATTCATTTATTCACGTTGTGGATTTAACCTATTTGCTCAACAAAGCAAGCTCAAATTCGTGATTTTAAAACAAATCCCCCAATATTTTCAATAGCCAGCTTATCTCACCTAAACACAGCTGTACATAAATATGAGCTAAGCACCCGATCCCGCTATTTTGCGGCAAATATTCATTATGGCGGGGTGAGGCGAGAGGGTGCAGGGGGATGTTGGAGCGATATTGCAAAAGTTTTCCCTAATTGACATTCGCGACAAGTGGCTAAATGTTGCCACCATTGCTGCTACCCTGGTCCTTTCGCAGGATATTAATGTCGACGACCACGCAAAACAAGTCCTAAAATTTGAACTGAACCCAATTAGGGTTACCTACAAACAAGAAAACCATTAAAGTTTGAATCCCCTCGAATTCACTTTGATAAGCAAATAGGTTGACAAGTTAATTTTGAAATGTTGCTAGTCAATTTAGTTAAGTAATATAAATTAAATAAAAAGCCTTATACTTTTAATTAATTTCTTCGTCCCTCTAGCTAGACGTAAGCAATTAATTAGGCTTATTTCGTTCCCAAGAAACCGTAGGAAACATTTCAGCTTAATTAAATTGTTTGTTGTTAAAAATGTCATTTGTTTATTTTTTTATCCAGATACAAGAATTGGACGCATTATTTAAGTTTATGCAAACAAATAACGAGAAACGAACACAGACGTATAACATAGTAGCAGACAGACCTAAGATTAATAATAAACGCATAGAGTCGACGCGTGGCAATTTTAGCTCAGTGAACTTCGGGCTCTTTTAAATATAAATATTGCTTGTTTCCAAACAAAATAATATACTAGAGATTAGTTTACGTATGAAAAAATATGTTCTAAGCACAAGCCAGCCAAAACAACCCATTTTTATACGTTTCTTCGTACCATGAAGCCTAAATGTAGCTTATTTTTTGAATGTAAACTTGCCACGCTTTTTAATCCTTATGTTTGGTCTGCTACTTAGTAATAATTATGTCTGTGGAAACGAAATGCAAAAATAAAAGAAAATGAATAGTTTACCAGAAGTCATAGAGAGACAGAAGTACATGAAATACTGTATGATTAAAATGTCATTTTAAGTTTTTATTAATAGAAGTGATCCACTTCTAATAAATCCTGCTTTCACGCTTTTTACTGTATGATTAAAATGTCATTTTAAGTTTTTATTAATAGAAGTGATCCACTTCTAATAAATCCTGCTTTCACGCTTTTTACTGTATGATTAAAATGTCATTTTAAGTTTTTATTAATAGAAGTGATCCACTTCTAATAAATCCTGCTTTCACGCTTTTTACTGTATGATTAAAATGTCATTTTAAGTTTTTATTAATAGAAGTGATCCATTTCTAATAAATCCTGCTTTCACGCTTTTTACTGTATGATTAAAATGTCATTTTAAGTTTTTATTAATAGAAGTGATCCACTTCTAATAAATCCTGCTTTCACGCTTTTTCACAAACAAATACGTGTACACAACCTGTTACGTTTTTCTTGCGGCAGTTTTCAAGATAACAAGAGGTCACTGGTTCGAATCCTGGCCCGAGGATTTATTTAAATTCTTGTCTTTATTGTTTTATACGCCCACTTAAAAAACTAGCTCTCTACGGTTACCCTAATATGAAAAGTTTGCTATTATAAAATTTTGAGAATTTTTTACATAAAAAGTAGGTTTTAAAAGAAAACAGCAGGATTCAAAGTTTACATTTTAAGTTTCAAAATTAACAAAATCACAAAATCTATAGGTATTTAATGCAAATATTTGATAACATCATCATCATACCCATTTGAAAATATGGAACCATTGAAATTCTAGTACGTACTAATAGGTGAAGTTTCAATGTCTTGAGCTATTTTAGTACTAACTATTAAAATGTATTTTGAGCTCATACTAGGGAATCAGGAATAATAGACTATCTTCAGAAACTACATTAGGTGTAACGACTTACAAACTAGGGATCGGGGCAAGAGACCTTTTAGGAATAACTTGAATTATAAAGTACTTTACCCCCGAGCGAATTTGGGAAGCGCAAATTACCGGACTGGGCTGGCAAAAGCATTAAATCGGTAACTTTCCCCTTTTTAGGGTTCCGTACCCGAAGGGTGCCAAACTGGACCATACTCGTATTACTAAGCCTGTGCTGTCTGTCTGTCCGTCTGTCACAGGGGTCTACCTATACAGCTTCATAACAGGTAGAAAGATGAAATTTTCATAGAAGACTTGTTACTATGGCATCTATCACGACAGTCCAGCCAGTGGTTCGAGTACTTGACAAATTAATCCAGAAGCCGCGGGTTCAAATCCCGTACAGACACATTTGTGTTCGGTTAGCGTACTTCTGATGACGGAAGGCACGTTTAGCTGTAAGTCCATATTTGTGCCCAAACCACGGCGATAGGGCTCGCCATCCATCACGCTGGCACGTAATAATCGTTGGTGAATCGTGAGCGTACGAGTGTGGACTATAACTTCCATTAACGGTCCATACTCGGAAAACATATCTGACACTTCCTCGGGAATTCGTTTCGTGAAGTTGTATATATACTATCGAATAGAGGTACTGACATTTATAATGGACAGAATTATAACATGATGATTAACTACATAGTACACCTGCTGTATGTACTTGTTCCACAGTAATTATATTTATCCAACCGATTTCGGTTGTACACCATTATCAAGGGTCTATCTATAATAAAATAACTAATACCACTTTAATATATATAATTCAACTGCCGCCATAATATTTTCACGTGACTTTCTTTTTTTTGTGCAATCGTGTCTTACTGGCCAGTGTGATTGTTTTAAAATTAAACCTAATTTAGTTGCTGTATTTACTCTTTAACGTCTTTTTAACATTCTATTTAGCATATTTACCTATGTACGCAAGTCACATTTTTCCATAATAATATATAAATAAAATACAGAATAACAAAATCAAAATGAAATAGGCAGAACAGATATTTTCCATTGTCATTTGGCAAGACGAGTGATTGACTGCTAAGTAGTAGTGACTGTAAGGGACAGTCATTTGATTTTCAAATTTACTTACCTCCCTAGGTAGGTAAATCGAATTTACGTCCCGCATTTCGAGTTATATATGACTTACTTTCTGAGCATTAGTGATGAAAAAGATATAACATATTTTTCTCGAGGTCCCAGAATAAATCTTTAGTCTAGTCTAACACTTTTTCAGTCATGTCTTAGATAGACAAACAGAATCCGGAGCTACATCTTAAGGTTTCCCGTTTCTGACGGAATACAATTTTTTACTGAAATGAAGCCCTCGTATGATGACGCCGAAGAGGCGACCAGACGGAAAACTGAAGTTTTCCACTTTTCTCCGAGTTACCACTTTTTACTTTATTCTGCGTGGAGCGGCGACAGATTTGCAGTTCCTTTTTATGTCGTCTTAAGTCGAAGTAAATGTGGTTGTCGGCATTTTCTGTGGCGCTCGAGGGAATCTTATTTTGAAGTCTTTTAAACATTTTTCCTGTGCATTTATTCTTTTATGATTCTGGGGCATAAGTCATAAACATTGGGCCAGACTGATGAAGAAATCAGGCTCATTACATTTTGAAAATCCTTAAACCTAGACATTTTCAGGCAGATCACATCTGCATTGACGGAATCTTAACAATTTAAACGAGGCTTTTATGATTTTCAATAAAACATTAGAACTACAGAGGCGTGCACCCCTGGTACGTCAGGCAGGGTGGTGATTGGCCTCTCGTTCGATCGGAATTAATTCGCATTGTGCCAAACCGCTTCTGTGACCTGTATCGCCTGCACTCGTCATAACTCCTCGAATCAATCAGTCGGACGTGATTGAGTGTTTCGGACGCTGAGGTTCGCTGATATCCTGGTGTGATGATACGCTTGAGTTTGATTGGCTTGTTAGTTCGGGGTGAAACGGGATGTAAGTTCATTTTTGGAGTAATTTTTATAATCTTGAAAAGCTACCGCTTACTCACTGAAACTTAGTACATTGCTAAAAAGTATTTAACTAATAGTTTATTGTAGCCTCTACAAGCTTCTGAATATATTAATAAATTAAATTGAATGAGATTACATACGAACCCGTCTTGATCAGTTGAGTCAGTGAATTAATTTGAAATAAGGTAAATTTAGTGTAGGTGGTAGAGCTGATGCCGAGCTCGACTGTGGAGGTACCACCATCTTACTCGCAAATCCTCCCGAAGTTATTCGGGGGAGAGTAAGAGAACAGCTCTCAGGCAAAACCAGGCGGCCCACCATTGCCTGAGACCGATGGATGGCGGTATATCCATCCCTAATTACCAACCTTAAAACAGACTAGTGACGGGCAGCGGCGTCACTGGTGCAAGGGTTTCGGCACCGCGCTCACCAACCCGCCTGCCCAGCGTGTGTGAGTATGGGCATTTCTTCCAAGAGTGGCGTAATCCTGGAAAGGCCTATGTCCAGCAGTGGACGAAACAGGCTGATGGATGGAAAAAATGTTAAATTGTCTACCTTAATTTTGAGTACATAAAATGTACAATATGGAGAGGTATCTTTAAATGAAATTACATAATCTTCTGATAATACTTAACAACTTTACCCTCAAACACACGGAATTACGTTTATTGTTCAGTGTGATCAGTAGACTATCTAGTTAAATTAAAAGATTGGTTTATATACTTGCTTTGATAAAAAATCTTACATGGTTTCTGTTTTAAGCCACAACCCTAAAAATACCCATTTCAGCTATTCCATTTAACCTGAAATCGATCAAATAAACCTAATGTACCCTACATGTTTCACTCCTTTTCCTATTTGGGAGATAACGGAAGTAACTTACTTTGTGTCATTTGTAACTATCTTACGAGCACACTACATATGTAAATAATATCGTCGCCTTAGAGTGAAAACCTCGGATGGCCAAATTATACGAAAGTAATTTTATTATTCCATTAGAAAGATAATCTCGTATTCCATAATTTCCATTTGATTTTGATGCATTTCTGTGAGAAGTAGCGCCATCTATTGATATGTTGGAAAATCTCTTATTGATTCGTACCGCTCAGTTTGGTGAGAAAGAGGCAGTTTTTTGTTCCTCCTATACAATTCATCATGACACCCTTACGAGGTTTTCACTCTAAGACGACGATATATGGTTTCTGTGTATGTCGATGAATAACACGGAAAATTGTAATATATTTTTGTGTATAATATGCGTTTTGTAATTATATATTGTTTTTGGAAAACATATTTTTGATAAATTTTCCTCGATATAAATAATTGCTGAAATGAGTTCTTCAAACGCATTTTTCCTCCTCGTTTGACGAACAGGAATCATGTAAAGAACTCGAACAAATTTTTCAATGCAAGTGCTCGTAAAGTTCTGTTTTATATGCGTCTAATCCGTTGTCAAAGTCAACTTTACCGCACTAGTGTTTAATGTTTTCATTTCATTTTTTTCGAGTTTTGTTCCCCTACATAGTGGCAAGGCAAATGGAACTTAGCTCATACAGCCATGTCTGAGGTATGTTTTATTTTTTTAATTTATCGAAAACAATTGCCAGTCTTATCTTGTGTCCCATAGATATACAGTCAATTGCACAAGACCGTACGGCCTATAACTCCAAAGTTAAGCGTCGGGGGCAGCGGGGGGTGGTATTTTTGAACTCAGGAGACACAGTTCTATCATGCAAAGATGTTAACTCCCAAGCCGTTACGCTGGACCATTGGAGTGCAGCATCCGTTGCACAAGTTGCAGCGTGACGCCTATATCTGCACATTATTGTTGATTCAACACTTATTCGAGTCCACTGATAGAATGAGCGCGAGCCCGTCGGGGCTCGTTAGGCGTTCTATGAGACGTCATACAAACTTTGAATCCCCCCCGTTTAGATTTTATATGGAGGATTCAAATAAACGAATAACAGGAGGAAAGCGTTATCGTAAAAATTGTTGAGGTTACGTGTGTAGCCGTTTCATCTCCATGTTTATGTGTATCTGTGAGTGATATAATTGCCGCCGGTGGACACTGATAGTCGAGGCGTGAAACGCTATGATTATTATGGCTGTTCTCCTGAGTGGTCTCTTTTTTCATAGCCTCGACAGAAACGTGGCGAAATTGTATCTGCAGAGCATTGAAGTGCATTAGTTGTTGCATCTTATGCTACAGGAACGCGGCAAGCATTTGTGCATGTCTTATGCGGTGATTGGGAATCAGTAGACTTGAAATGCTGGCTGCTGCTCCGTCTACCATGTACCGTTGAACAGATCTAGCTGACCAAGACCTAGCGTAACCACAACTGATAGCGTGAACTTATCATACTTACTTATGTTCCTAGTCTTTGTTTGAAGTAGCAACGGTGCATGCCATGCAGCGATACCATACGCTAGTATCGATGTGCAATATGTAGTTATTTGCAAGTGCATTTCAGTTGCTCGGCAACACGTGGAGACTGCTGCCATGGAGACTACGTTATCGCATCGAGTGATAACACTCGGTGCATAAGGTTGTCGCGCTGAGTGTTATTACGATGTCCGGTTCATCGAACCGTTTACCAGAAGTTCTGTTGATGTTGGAACTAAAGACCAAGGGTCTGCCAGCACTTTTAACACTGCAACCGTTCTAGGTATTCACCACATCGTCAATGAAACAAAATACTCAATGCTTGCATATTTTATTGACATTGCATAGTCAAAGTTAACACGTGGCGTCTAAGCAGTAGTTTGAAAGCGAAGGATTAAACCCATTTATGGGTATCAACCTGTACCACATATGAATTCTAACTTTGAAATACGCTTCCCGAGTCAATTTACACGTTTAATCTGACGTTCCACTTAAAGGAGTTCTAGGCTCTGGCGGCTCTTCACAGTCAGCACCGTAGCCTCGTAAAATTTCCTTCATCCGTTTGTTCTGCTCCATAGACGCCATCTGATATGCCGTCACTCCATCGCAGCGTCTTGTGTCTAAATTGATTTGTGGCTGCTGACACAGCCACTCTGCGAGTTCGCGGTCTTCGTACCAAACTGTATGGTGGAGCACGGTGGAGCTTGAGAGTTTGTCCGGAGCATTGAGGTCCGCCCCCATTTGAACCAGTAGCTCTATCACTTGAATCGCATGAAGTCCTCGGTGTTGCTTCACTGCTACGTGGATACAAGTGAGACCATGATCGTTCAATTCGTTGATGATAGAATCGTATGGTCCGTCGATGGTTTCCCGGATCCGGTTCAGCAACGGCATCGATCCAGCGTCTGCCAGCTCGTGAAAGATGGTATCTCCCGTGATGGGATTCTTGCCCAGCAGCTTAGTGATTTGAGAGTTGCTCATTGTTCCGAAGAGGTTGAACTAACCACGAAGGGGTCTCTCAATAGAATGGACCACTGTTGTGAGTATCTCAGGCATATCCAAGATCGTATCAGTGAACTCTGGGGGGTATTATTATGTCAAGTCACAATGCTGTTATCAGTAGCTTGGAAAAATATATATTTATGTTGACGGTTAACAAGATTACCTTATCGCTTTTGGTTTGCTGAACAAAAGTATGACGTGGACCCTGGACGACTCTGTTTTTGCAAATATGATTGGTAAGAATTTGTAGTTTATCAGTTGCATTAACTTGGCAGCGGCACATAGTTACCCACAACTGCACCATCAGCACCACCATCAAAGTTATGTTTGTCGACATTTGGTGCCGTGTTTATTCCGGCAAGTCGTCCTACACCCCGTTACTTACTATAATAGATGATGTAAGTGGTTTATGTGACATTTAACCCTATGCAATATACTTAACGGGAGCTCACCTATATCTAGGCGTCGATCTCAACTTTCTACCTTGTTGCAGGGTACATCGCGCTTCATACAACCTTCTTATCCTCTAGCAACTCTCCGAGTGCAGCGTAAGCCATAGACGGCAGATAAGGATACCTTTTATAAACGTTCTAGACAGAAACCTCTCATACTTCACACTTTGTCGCTTTGCCCAGTCAATCTGTCTGGTATACGCCAAAGTGTGACATGTCATACTTAGTACGAGGTATTGCAGTGCAGCTGCAACGGCTCGCAACTCGGTGCTGTCGCAATCTTTCAGCGTTATGTCGCTGCAATCCGTGGTATGTGGTATACCTCCCGCCTTTTGATGAATGGATGGGTGAAGCGATGTGCATATGATTTTACTTTGAGGGAACAGTTATAACGATTCGTAAATAAATAAAAGACACATAATCTGTTTCCAAACTAGAGGATATCTACTTTACACTTCCAGCGCACTATTTCTGTTATTCACAACTGCACTGAGCTCCGTGCTTCCGCAAGATGTCCATCATCCGGTGGTCATTCTTTTCTCGAGCTAGTTCATACGCCGTAAGGTGATCCGTGTCCTCTGCATTCACTTCGATTTGCGATTGTTCGCACAGCCACTTTGCGAGGGTGTGATCCTGATGCTCCACTGCGATGTGGAGTACGGTAATGGCTAATTGGTCGTCCCTTACATCCAGATCTGCTCCCAAATCCCGCAGTAGCTTGATCACTTTAATTGCATGTTGACCTCTGTGGGTGTTTGCTGCAACGTGGATGCTGAACTCACCATCGGAGTTAAACTGTTGCAGGATGGGGTTGCAAGGCTCGTCGAGGTTGTCCCGGAATCGCTTGAGCAGCGTCAGTGATCCGATGTAGGGGAGCTCGTGAAATAGTTGGGAACCCTCCATTCTTGACAAATAATTTCAACAATCTCGGTAGAGAACGCTGTGACGAATGAGACTATTTATAGGGTGGCGATTTATACAAATTTTTATCAATATATGCCATCAATAACTAATGATGCCAGTTACAGATCATGGTAACAATACTATCGCCTAATCAGTTTGTACACTGCGACCTCTTACTAACAATATGTCTCATCAAGATGTCTGGGACACGTCTAATGATACTGTAGCCTAAGGTGTAGATAAGTAGGAAAGTTATAATAAAATTCTAAATAACATTGTGTACCTTTATTGAAAAATAGCTGCACATTAGGCGTTTCCGAAAATTCGTAAACTAATGAAGCTAACACATGCGTAATCCGTCTACTCGCTGTTGTCACTTGTTTCAATGTCACTCTCTTCGGCATTTTCATCGTCAGCTTGTTGCGCTGCTAGCAAGATGTCCACCATCCGCTGGTCTTCCATTGAGCGAGCGTAGTCTAATACCGTCATTGAGTCCCAGTTTCTTGCACGCAAATCGATCCCAGGCTGTTGACACAACCACTCTGCAAGTTCATGATCACCATTATACACACTCAAGAAAAGTGCAGTGCAGAGTGAAAATCCATGTTGTGCATTAAGATCAGCTCCCAATTCAACTAGTACCTTCACGAGATTTATCGCATGCAGCCCCTTGTGCTTCTCCACTGCGACGTGTATACTGGTCTCACCATCGTTGTTCTTCTCTGTCAGGATAGAATAGTATGGTTCATCCATGGTGGCTTGGATGCTGTACAGCAGCTCGAGGGATCCATCTTTCGCAGCTTCATGAAAGATGGTGTTGCCGGTGATGGGGTCTTTAGTGGAAAGTTGTGAAATTTTAGACACCGACATGATTCAGCACTTTTAGGATCGGTCTGATCTACGTCTACTGACAGACTGAGAAAAATGAGCTCCACCGTGAGAAATTTATACGAAATATTGTTGTATTATACATTGTTTTGACACGTATTAACGTATACGATGTATTATACATTGTGCACGTTATCGGCGCTTCGATTTCGTACCGTATACATGCATGATATTATCATTCAATAACACGTGAACAGGAATACTTTTTCAAATTGTTGGGGTTCCGCGTGTAGGCGTTCGATGTGTAAGATATATGTATGCATGTGTGTGTGTGTGTGTGTTAGTTATAATAAAAACCTAAATAACATTGTGTACCTTTATTGCAATATAGCTGCACATTGGACGTTTCCTAAAATTTGTAAACCAATGAAGCTAATACATACATAATCTCTCTACTTGTTTTTGTCATGTGTTCCACTGTTACCCTCTTGCGGAGATAGATGCACATATTCCGCTGCTAACAAGATGTCCAGCATGCGTTGTTCTTCCTCGAAGGAGGAGTAAACGTAGTTTAATGCCGTCGAGTCGTCCCAGTCCTTTGCATCCAAATCGATTCCGGGCTGCTGACACAACCACTCTGCAAGTTCATGATCACCATCAGCCACAGCGAAGTGGAGTGCAGTGCAGAGTGAAGATCCATGCTGTGCATTGAGATCAGCTCCCAAATCAACTAGTACCTTCACGAGATTTATCGCACGTAGCCCCTTGTGCTTCTTCACTGCGACGTGGATACAGGTCTCACCATCGTTGTTCATCTCTCTTAGGATTCTGAAATGCTCCCCCAGATGGCAATATGATTCCCCCATGTTGTCTCGGATGATGTACAGCAGCTCCAGGGATCCAGCTTTCGCAGCTTCATGAAAGATGGTGTTGCCGGTGATGGGGTCTTTAGTGGAAAGTCGGGAAATTCTAGACACCGACATGGTTTAACACTTATTGAACCGATCTGATCCGAGTCCACTAATAGAATGAGCGCGAGACCGCCCCCGCCGGAGCTCGTTAGGCGTTGTATGATGTTATGCAAACTTTGAGTCCATCGTTTAAATCATGAATGGAAAATGTAAATAAACGAATAACAGCCGGGAAACCGTTGTCGTAAAAATTGATTAGGTTACGTGGGTAGACGTTTCATCTATGTCACGATATATATGTTTATGCTGTGAGTAATATAATTGGCGCTGGTTGACACTAAAAGTCGAGGCGTGAAACGCTATTATTATTATGGCTGTTTTCCTGGGTGGTCTTTTTTTTTATAGCCTCAACAGAAACGTGACGAAATTGTATCTGCAGAGCATTGAAGTGCAGTAGTTGTTTCATCTTACGCTACAGGAACGCGGCAAGCATTTGTGCATGTCTTATGCGATGATTGGGAATCAGTAGACTCGAAATGCTGCTGTTTCGTCTACCATGTACCGCATCGGACCGATGTGCAGATCTAGGCGTCACGCTGCAACTTGTGCACGGGATGCTGCACTCCAATGGTCCAGCGTAACGGCTTGGGAGTTAACATCTTTGCATGATAGAACTGTGTCTCCTGAGTTCAAAAATACCACCCCCCGCTGCCCCCGACGCTTAACTTTGGAGTTATAGGCCGTACGGTCCAGTGCAATTGACTGTACTTGACAGAAATGAGCTGGGTACCTAGCATAGTAGACCATATTGAGCTTTGACAGCTTGATATACACTGTCCATCCCTCTTTAGGTAGATCAAAAGAGTAAGACAGAGCACTGTATCAAGCGCCATCGAGCTCGATATGGTTTGCTATGCTAGACTAGTGTTTCAGTTTGATGCGTTCGTAGGCTGATGAAATGAAAACTGTTTTGACGACATTTTGCGTTTGCGATTTTTTTGCCGTTTTTATAGATAATGCATAAACCGTGATAGTTAGACAGTTGAAATTTTCACAGATGATGTATTTCTGTTGCCGCTATAACAACAAATACTAAAACCGGCCAAGTGCGAGTCGGACCTGCGCACTCCCATACAACAGACATGATTTTTTTTTTAATAATGGTACAGAACCCTTCGTGCGCGAGTCCGACTCGCACTTGGCCGGTTTTCTCTTTGGCCCAGAATCCTCCCCTCTCGCACTGCGCGCTTTTTCGCTTGTGGTGAGAATGACAAAATAAAATTCACATATGTAAGGTTTTAGCTATTATATTCACGATCTAGATGCCATGTACAGCAATGTAAAGTTTTAGTTATTATATTCACGATCTAAATGCTAAGATATCTTGTTGTACAGTTATTTTTCTGCTTGAAGAGTCATTAAGAATATTTTGTTAGTGGTGTTATTAGTTTGGTGGGTAGTCATGAATAAAGTCACTTTGGACAGAGATAAATACAGCTCCGCTGTATAGGGACGTCAGTCTTGCTACGATTGTCAGTGTTGAAACTCTGTTAAAATATAACGTGAATATGGAAATCTCACTTTTTTATCGTACCTCCCGAGTGCTAATACATAGCCTCTTAATTTATTATTATTACGTACTTGTTTTTCATCTTCCAAGTGCTTCTGTTCGCTTAGTAACTAACACCCGGCTTACCCTAAATTATTATCGGCTTTTACCCAAGGATCGTATAATCTTTTGAGATTTTGAGCTTGTTTGATATAACTTATCCATAACAAACTTCTGCCCCTAGATTATGTATCGTTGAGTCGGTTGCTAACTGGTTGCCAAACGTCGAAAAGATAGATATACTATCGAATTCCGATTATCTAAAGATACGTTCGTACTTAAAGTGACGTCACAGTTCGTGAACAATTCAATACACACTGAAGGCAATTTTGAAAGTTCAGTTTTATCTATGTTTTTAGTGTTTAGCAACCAGATGGCAACTGATACAAAGTTACATAATAGGCCCGCTGGCTACATTAGAGATTAACATGAGAGTCCATACAGCCAGATTGAAAATGAATGAACGCTAGCATATGCTTGGTTGGATAACGTCGCCCCGACAAGCTAAAACTAAATGATAGATTGGTGGGCTGGTGATATTGTGAAATCAGTAACAGATGACTCATTGTTCAGAAATCATGGTTCAAATTATTACCAACCGCGATGCTCCGACATGCCAAGAAATCGCGAACTGGGCGTGTATTCTGACATGTAAGCAAAAATTGCCAAGGCAGATTGCCGGTGATGATAAAAGGGATTTTGTACGAATGTGTATTGATTTTTTTGATTGAAAACATGTAGTGAGCGTTCCTTATAATAGTTCCAATTTAATGTGGTTTAGGCACTCTAATTGTCAAAGCATGGCATTTATCAAACTTTACACTAATATCGAATGACTGATATTGCGCATGCGAAATAATGCCGGAATAGCCGTCCTAATCTCCAAATCTATGTAATCCTCAGCCGAAAAGTGACCATAATAAGTGCATAGCAATGAAAATATCAAGTAAAAGACATAAAATTATTTTCGATGTGTATCATATTTATGATATTATAGATTTATAGGTGGTAGAGCTGATGCCGGGCTCGACTGTGGAGGTACCACCATCTTACTCGCAAATCCTCCCGAAGTTATTCGGGGGAGAGAGAACAGCTCTCAGGCAAAACCAGGCAGCCCACCATTGCCTGGGACCGATGGATGGCGGTATATCCATCCCCAATTGTCGAGCCTTATATAAAACATGCTTGCTTATGCAATGCTTATAGCTAAAAATAAATATAGATATAAAATTACCATATTAATATAATAATAATGAATCAATACTAAAATATTTTTAAGATTTAGGTGGTAGAGTTGATGCCGGGCTCGACTGTGGAGGTACCACGAAGGTACCAGAAGTTATTCGGGGGAGAGTAAGAGAACAGCTCTTAGGCAAAACCAGGCGGCTCTCCATTGCCTGGGACCGATGGATGGCGGTTTATCCATCCCTAATTGCCAGGCTTTATATAAAACAGACTGGTGACGGGCAGCGGCGTCACTGGTGCAAGGGTTTCGGCACTGCGCTCACCAACCCGCCTGCCCAGCGTGTGTTAGTACGGGCATTCCTTCCAGGAGGACCGCCAAGAGTGGCGAAATCCTGGAAAGGCCTATGTCCAGCAGTGGATGAAACAGGCTGATGGATGGATGGTGTATCATATTTTTGATATTATATCGGCTATATATAAAAAATCTTATGTTCTAATTTTTATTATAAAATTCCGATGTTTTCGAACCTTCATTTAAATGACACAGAATCCTCAGGGCACGAACCCCACTCGCACTTAACCGGTTTTATATTTATTAAAGACTCGGGTTATTTATTGTTAACTTTTATGGACATGGATAAAGGACTTTAGAAGTTCTAGCCGGGAGGGTGGTAGCGCTAATCCGTGTCTAGGTCTCAACATATTATTTGTTGGCATTAAATCTTCGTGTTTTTTATAACTCGGGATAATTACGGATTACGAATAGTGCTAGCGGTACGCCCAAAATGGCTGCGAATGGTGTTAAAGGCATGAAAATAGGAACCATAGATCTTTGGGCCATGTGAAACAATTTGACCCGTAGTACGAAAAAAAGGGAGAGGTGTTATGATGTCATCTTTTTTTATGTATTTTTTTTTCTGGACCTTTCGTCTGGTATCAAATGAAAGGACTTTATTAACTTTGTAATAATGAAAAATAAAATGAAAAAACTAAATGTAAATATTTTCACAATTGCTTTCTCGAGGTTCGATATGAGGATATTGCGTATCATTTGAGGTGTATTTTACAAAAAAATATTCAACCGTTTCGTTTCTGGAGGAGCCCAAACTTGGTGTTTTGAAAATGATTTTGATTTTAATTTAAAACAAGTGAACGAAATCAAATCAAATCAAAATATTTATTTAGCAAAATAGATACGTAAAGTATACTTTCTACAAGTCAAAGTTAATTTTAACAATATATATCTTTAGAATAAAAAATAAAATATACACCTGCATAAAATAGAGGAATCTAGGAATAAAAATATATATTAAATTATATAGTACATTGTGATTGATTGATTTCGAAGTGTTAGAATCCTTATAGCATCCGGAGTGGGGACATTGGATACTATCTGGATATTATTGGATATTGGATACGTGTTGTTTTGTATGTCCTCCGACAGCACTGAAATCCGAATTATATCCCTAATCGGGCAGTGGTGCTTAAAAAAAAAATATATGTTTACCAATACTTTAATTAACCTCAGACAATTTCTGTTACTGGTTCTGTCTTAAAAAACTGGCTGGGAATTTGTGTATTACCCTAGCTATATTTAAACAACAAATACTGAAAAATTCAGTTGATTCATAATGTAGTTTTAGGGTTCTGAACCATAATAATTTACCAAATTTAGCAGTTTAGTTTCATAAATCTTATAGGTAAGTTTGCAACTTGTGTTCAAATTACTTAAATCTATTTATAGGTACACCTCTGATAGTATTTTATACATTTATCTAACCTCATATCGTAAAATCCTCATTATGAACTCAAAACTACTTGCATAATGAAAAAATGTTTTCATGAACGTCCCTAAAACACAAAAAAATTAAATTATGGTACCTATAGGTCTCCAAACAACATAATGCTATAAAATAACTTTTTCTGAAATTACAGTATGTGCACAGACATACAATTAATATGTGATACTAACAAGGAAGGCAAAGGGAACTTAGCCCATACAGTACAGCCATGTCTGAGGTTTAATATCAAATACCAATGAGTCTCCAATACGTACATTTTATATTGCGATCGAACTAAGCAGGTTACATTATTAAACGGTTAACTTTATTTTCGGCTAGGGCAGGTATTCTGGCACGTGCGTAGAAATTGCGAAGGCAGATTGCGGGTGACTTTAAAAGGGATTTTGTACAGATATGTGTTGATTATTTTGATTGAAAACTTATAGTGGGCATTCTTTATATCCTATAGCTTCTATTTGATATAGTTTAGTCACTCTAATATCCATCGCTATATCAAACTTTAAATAAATATCTAATGACTGATATTGCGAATGCGTAATAATGCCGGAATAGCCGCCCAGATATGCGCGTTGGACTCAGTGTGTCACATAGTATTATTGTTCCACGATTGGATTGGGAATCAAAAGTACCGTTTGCATAATAGAACAGATGAATAATTGATTACTGAGGTGAATAAATTATACACAAATTCTTGTACTTTTATTCCACATGTATATTTATATGATTACTGAGGTACTTAAGACCATCAAGTAAAATAAGTATAATTTTTTTGCGTTGTATGTGCTTACTGATGTTTATAAAAGTTTATTGATCAATAATATTGCTTCTACAAAATATTTATTTATTATAATTACAACGGGCAAACCCAATTACAGCAATTATTTAATACTTGTTATTAAATAAAAGTTTAGTTTACATAATTAAACTTGACTTACTTAAATTGAAATGATCGCTGATTTAGTTGTTTGAACTGTTTGCTGAATCTATTTTCAACTGTTTTATAAATGAAATCTCAAAATTTTTTATGACAAATCTGTCACTATTTGGCATTGATGATGAAGTTAACGAAGCCATGAGTTATTGATCGTCAAAACAAATGGCGAGCTGACAATTTTTTTTAAAGAAGGAATGTCATTTTGTTTTAATTCCACGAAATATTATTTTGGTTAAATATTACATTTTCTCCACATTTATAATTTCGCAGTACTGAATTTTTTTTACGTATTTTTGAACATCCTACCTTTGGTAACTCTCATTTCATACATTCGCGTAAAATTGACGTTAGCACCTCATTCCCAATCCAAACGTGGAACAATAATATATCTTTATAATTTGTGCAATGGACAATGGATGTTTACGGGGAAAATTTATTATTTACTGTGGTTTTATGGGTCAAAAGTATTATTTTGCCCTAAAATTACTGACAGCAGTGATGGTGATGATAATTTGACTCCACTTGAAATTCTGAAAAAAACGACGGAATTTACGAAAACTTTTATATGAGTAACAAGCTTTTACAAGAATAATCAAAAATGGCTAACATCAAATTTACATAAAGTATGGAAACAGGTTAGTAGGCATGAGTTTAGATAAAGTAGTGTATGAAACTATAGATAAATAGGTATTAAAACACTCTTGTACTATAAAAAAACTCGCCTACGACTCGTTTTTTAAACGGACACTTTTCAATAACCTTTTTATGTACCAGTTTCATAAATTACTATTATGTACTAGGACTTCGTGACTGGTTTGGAGCAGATACATGTTTATTTGTGACATTTATCTATGGGACAATCGGCTTTGTCTCGGCCGCCGATTTCAATTTAATCCGGAGGCGCTGCGCCTGGTACTGATGAATGAGTCCGTGAATTATCATGAAAGCATTTTATCCTGTCGTTTTATGTTTGCCTAGTGGGATTAAGTATTTTATGTGAATTTGTTAACACTAAAATAAAACCAATTTCGAAAGTGCAACTTTCCCTAATTAAGACTTTTTTACCTACTCGCATGCTACTTACAACCTATACATACATACATAATAGTTAGTACCTAGTTTATGAAACTAGTACATAAAGAGGTTATTAAAAGACGAGTGTGAGTTGAAACAACAAGCCGTAATTTTTTTCATTAGGCAAGTAGTTTTGATTTCATAATGAGGATTTTACGATATGAGGTTAGATAAAGGTAATTACAACATCGAAAACGGTGTTACAAGTACCTGCGTTGTTTGTCAGCAACGCAAAAAGCGATTTTATAATCATAACACCGCGTTTCTGCGCTGTGATTGGCTGAATTTATTATAACGACGCTTAGAATCAGCGACCAATATTTTATCTTTTGCTTGGGGCTAGGCAAAGGGTTCTACCAGGCCCCTCAGAAAGTATTGCGAAAAAAGTTTTTATATATGGGGGACTGGCCAGTTATAATGTTTTTCGAAAATATGATTATTTATAAGTAAAAATAGGTATGTTCTAATTTCAAAATTTCCCTCTACATTTTTTGCGAGCTAATTCAAAGTATTTTGTCTCGTTGAAATATGGATCTGCGCCGGGAACATTTTAGAGCTATGATTTTTTACGATTTCAAGTGTCGCTTGAAACCGGATGAATCGTACGATAGACTTCAAATGGCATTCATGGATGAAACTTCCAAGGCAACCGTGTATCGTTGGTATAACGAATTCAAGCGCGGTTGACCAACTTTGGGGGATGAAGAAAGAAGCGGTCGCCCTTTGACGGCTGTTACCGAAGAAAACGTGCTGGCAGTGAAAAATTTAATCCAAGACAATAGGCGAATTACATATCAGGAGATTCAACACATATTGAAGATTGGATCGGGAAGCGTTCACGAGATTCTACACAGCCATCTTCGCGTGAGGAGGATAGTA
This sequence comes from Ypsolopha scabrella, assembly GCA_910592155.1. Taxonomy (NCBI): domain Eukaryota; kingdom Metazoa; phylum Arthropoda; class Insecta; order Lepidoptera; family Ypsolophidae; genus Ypsolopha; species Ypsolopha scabrella. Next base: position 5,506,352 of record OU342972.1, on the reverse strand, counting down.
TCACGCTGGGTGCCGCACAACCTCACCGATGCTCAGAAGCAGGCCCGGGTGGAATGGTGCCGTGATATGCTAAACAAATTTGAAGCAGGCTCGTCTCGGCGTGTTTACGAAATCGTTAAAGGTGATGAATCCTGGGTTTATCAATACGACCCAGAAACCATGCGCCAGTCGACTGTTTGGGTGTTTCAAAATGAACCAACGCCCACCAAAGTGAAGCGGTCTAGAAGCGGGGGTAAGATTTTGATCGCTAGCTTTTTTAATTTGACTGGCCACTTGGTATCAATTCCCTAACGGGATCAAAAAAGCATAAATGCCGAATGGTATACTACCAAATGTTTGCCAGAAGTTTTCTCTGTTGTTAGCAACAAGCGACCAAACATAGGGCTCTGCGGGCTACTGCTCCACCACGGCAATAACCTGCGCACACCGCACTCAAAACGAGGGACTTCCTGGAAAGCACGTCTGTCAAACTCCTGGGTCACCCTCCTTACAGCCCTGATCTAGCACCGTGTGACTTGTTTTTATTTCCAAAAATAAAAAATCAGCTCAAAGGAATACAATTTTCGTCGCCGGAAGATGGGCTGGCTGCGCTCGAGCAGGCTGTAAACGAGGTGTCTGCGGTGGACTGGAAAAAGTGTTTTGAAAACTGGTTTAGACGTAAGAAACTTGGTGGAGAGTACCTTGAAAATATATATTAAAAAAAATTACCTATACAACCATTTTTTTTAGTTCGCAAAACTTTCTGAGTTTCCCACGTATGCCATGCTTATGCAGCCTCAAATGGTACGCATAACACCTTCAGATGCCAACCCCATAGAGCGCGTTCTGCGTTCTCGCGTTCTGCGTGTTTGCCCCCACAATAGGGGTTGTTATTATTAATTGTCATTTGATAAGATGACCGTATGTATGTATTATCTACATAAAGTATTGTGTCCAACTGTGACTATCGTGCAGCCTATTATGAAACTCCTTCGTTTCGTTTCATAAACAAGCACTCGTGTCCCAAGGGCTCTTCCATACTCTATTTTATTACCTGTGTGGCATACGTAGGCAATAAACATTTTGAATGTTTGGTGGCAAACAATGTTTTATTGCCACTTTCAAATTAACGAAAATTACATAGTTCTTAATTCTTTGCGGGATTTTATTTTTGGGTCTCGTTTTTGGCGATTGGACAGACATTGAGGTGTCGCAATATGGACATAAGAAACCTTAACTAGGCACCTTAGCGTAGCTCCGACCACGTTCATGACATCTAAAACAAATGAAAGGGATTTTTCATAATAACGATGTACGTGTCCATCGAACAAACGGTCAGCATCGATCAGCCTTCAACATCCCCTACTGTATAGTACATCTTTGATTAGCTCTTATCTCTATGATATACGAGCGGTGTTCGATTGTATTCAGAGTGAAGGCTCTGTGTTCGATATTTCATATCCCCCCCATCCCTTCATTCATCTCGGATAACAGAGGGGGGTGTCTGACATGGCAGGGTGGTGATCAGGGTACTAGGGTTTCAGGAGTATCATAATGATGTGTCTGAACTGTCGAACGCTGCATCATTCATCTGCAATATACGTAAACAATGATTAGGTGAAACTTATGTACAGTTGCTTTAAGTTCGGTAACATAGTTACTTATAATTTTAACCCTAACTACAACGTAATAAGAATTGTCAAAACAAAGGTTGATGTGTGGGCGACCGTATATGCTTAAAATAGTGGATTGATTAAATCTACAGGAATTCGAGGTAGTATTCCCGTATACATTGTAGGAAAAGGAAGTCCCCTTCACTGTTTTGAATAACAGCATTCCAAAATATACGCGAGCAGTTTCCTACGGATTCGTGCTGGCTTTGTATAAAATGGAAAGTCGCGTCGGTTTTTCGTGATCAGCGATCAATATCTTAAGAGGCGGCTTACATTTTCATGCGAAAATCTAAAATTTTCAGCGACTAATTTATGATCTTAGAAAAGACTTTAATACCGTTGAATACAATGTTAAACATAAAATAAAAAATATATATTTGGCTTTTTTAAGATTTTCATTTGTTTGAACACTTTAGGATAATAATAACAATAAATGGTATTTTCGAAATATATTTCGGCCCGCTTTGGGGCCGGCATCAGTCGAATAAATGACAAATATAAAAATGAGATAAAAATATATACAACCCTAAGACATGGCGCTGCTTTTTATTAAGGACTTATAAACAACATTGTCAGACTAGGACTATTTACTGACACCAGACTAGACTTAAGACCAGGGTGCCATAAAAAGCAGCGCGATTTTCGGTACGTATCCCTGATATTCCAAATCAATATCGGGATGTTACGGCCGGAAACCGCAAGATGGCTCTTCAACCAAAATTATTTTTGTTTTTTAATAATTTATGTAAAAAGTAGTTAAATTAGGTTAATTAGTCATGAGTTTGTGTATATTTTTATCTCATTTTTAGGGTTCCGTACCCAAGTTGTTGTCCGTCTGTCACCAGGCTGTATCTCATGAACCGTGATAGTTAGACAGTTGAAATTTTCACAGATGATGTATTTCTGTTGCCGCTATAACAATATGTTTATATTTTATTATTTGTCTATGTTTGTGGCGGAAATGGTAGGAATGAACGCCCTAGAGCTGAGACGCAAACTGGCGCTAGTAGTGCACTATTATCTGCTGTTACACAATAGAGTTGATAACCCTCCCACGCTCGCGGGCGGCGCGCTGGCGGCGCCGGACAGGTACGCTATGCTGCGGTCGCATCATCTCTTCGCGACGGGTGTGGTTCGCACACAGCATGCTCGCTACGCGCCCACGTTCCATGCGTGCACTCTTCTTATTGCGATGGCCAACCGTATTAATAAATTAGACATTCTTAAAATAACCCTTCCGGCATTTGTTAAAATTTGTAAATTATTTTTAAGCTTGCAGTTAACTTGTGTGATGGTTATTACTGTTAATAGGTTAAGGTTCTTCTGTCAAATAAACAAATACTAAAACCGGCCAAGTGCGAGTCGGACCCGTGCACTCCCATACAACAGACACGATTTTTTTCCGTTTTTATAGATAATGGTACTACGGAACCCTCCGTGCTTCTTGGCCAGTTTTTATATTTGTCATTTATTTGACTGTTGCCGGCCCCAAAGTGGGCCGAAATATATTTCGAAAATACCATTTATACCATTCCCACTCCAAAAAGTTTATTTTTTTCACTGAAAACAGTGAATAAAAAGACCTTTTAATCACTATTTTGGTATTTGAATTTAGAACACACCAATATATTCGATCTCCATCTCAATGCTTATACAACCTCCTTGCGCAAAAAATACTCGATACAAACTCCTTGCACAAAGAATACTCGACATACAAACTCTTTGTGCAAATAACTCCTCGAGATTTGAATGGTCGATATTTGCGACAAGGAGTTTAGCATTAGAATAAAAACTGTTTTGTGTTCTTTGCTGCCATTGCCATTATGTACAAAAAAAAATAGTAAATTGGCGCCATTTTCAATAGGTACTGTAAGTTGTACGAACACAAAGTTTAGTGTTAAGTACTTTATAATAAATCGATTGAATATGCATTCAAGTGATGAAGAAGACGTGTTAACACCTGAATTTATGAAAGAGAGGGCAGCCGATACAGTAGAAAACTTGCTACTCAACAAATCACGGCTCGTTTACATCAAAGCCTACGATGAGTTTTGTAAATGGAAAAATGAAAATCAAGCTTCGGGCACATTTTCAGAGTCTGTTTTCCTAACTTATTTTAATGAACTGTCGATTAAATGTCTATTTTCGCTTAAATTATTTCTTTTTCTCGTAGTCATGGTATAAAGTATAGTATGCAACTCTTGAATAAAGTACGGATTTATATTGAGGGCCATGAATCACTCGCGTCGCTCAGGGTTCTAACCTACGGTCGTGATTCAGTCGTTAGAATCCTTTACTTGCTCGTGATTCATCTGTGGCCCTCGCGTTAAATCCGTCCTTTATTCACTAAATGCATAATATATAGGTACTATTATTGTTATTATTATCCTAAAGTGTTAAACATAGACCAACTTTCGCATTGATTATTATTAATTTACATTAATACTTTGCATTTGCTATTGGCTTTAGTATTGTGAAAGAATCATTAAATTCGCTTCAAGCATTTGGAAGAAGTAAGAAAATTCTTGCGTAAATCTTACGAAACTTTCAATAACTTTCGGTTTGTTTTTGTCAATAGTAAAGATTTTTTTTTCTCTATTATGTATTTCTTTTTAAGTGTTTGTATCACTCGTATAGGAGTAGTAGCTTCAAAGGCAGGTCTAATATTGCAGTTTGAGCAGACATTCATCTAAAAATGTTTGGTTATTCAGTTGTACCTCTCAGTCCGGGATGTTTCTTTTTACCCTCGACGACGTGTCAATAAACAACGATGTCCTGGTTCCGTACTAAATTTAGGTCAAAATTCTTAGATTAAGCTCATTTTCAAGGTAGTTTGCAATATAATTTTACTGATACTAAAATATTTTACTGTTTCTGTTTGTTTAATCATTTATTTGACTCGGTTTCTCTACCATGTACCGACTGTATTTTATAGGGTTTGTTGTTTGTCTGTCCGTCCGTCTGTCACAAGGGTTTACTATAGCTTCATCCGTAATAGTTGACATTTTCACAAAATACGTGTTACTTTGGCCTGTACGACGGCAAATAATTTTTGTTGATTGTGGTTATCACACTAATTCACATTAATATTATAAATGCGAAAGTTTTTGTGTGTGTGTGTATGTTTGTTACTCTTTCATGCTGAAACGGCTGAACGGATTTGGATGAAATTTAGAATAGATATAGCTTATACCCTAACTTAACACATAGGCTACTTTTTATCCCGAAAAAAAGCATGTCGTTAAACCGAAGGGCAAAACCTAGTTTACCATAACTTTTATGAGTTTCGTGCCCTATACTTGACCAATTTCATTTTGCAGTTTTGTAATAGGTGGTATTATTTTGTAATGATAAGATTTTTGTTCAAATTATTATTAAATAATTACAAATGTAAACTATCTTTAGAATTGTAGAAACGAGTTATTTATAGAATGAACTTATTTAATCAAAATCTACAAGTAATAATATCGTAAACTGACTAACAGATGTTTTCATCACAAAATCCAAAAAATATAATGATTTTCGCGCCGCACCACCGCTCTGCCACACACTCATTTTCTTTCGTCGTCGTGTACGCCTCTGATTGGCTGGCGAACTTGTGGCTGCTTCTATTGGTGCTCGTAATACCACCGCGTGAAGACAGATGGCGTCCGCAATTGCCGCTCAATGTTGGTGAACGCACGATTGCCAACACAAACATTACAAAATAATTGTATTATCGTAACAGATTTTTTGTTGTTTCGATGTTGCTATGGCTTTTAGATATTTATTGTTGTTACTCACTATAACTTTTTATGGGTTCCGTATCCGTTACTTGACCAATTTCATTTTGCAGTTTTGTAATAGGTGGTATTATTTTGTAATGATAAGATTTTTGTTCAAATTATTATTAAATAATTACAAATGTAAACTATCTTTAGAATTGTAGAAACGAGTTATTTATAGAATGAACTTATTTAATCAAAATCTACAAGTAATAATATCGTAAACTGACTAACAGATGTTTTCATCACAAGATCCAAAAAATATAATGATTTTCGCGCCGCCGCGCCGCACCACCGCTCTGCCACCCACTCATTTTCTTTCGTCGTCGTGTACGCCTCTGATTGGCTGGCGAACTTGTGGCTGCTTCTATTGGTGCTCGTAATACCACCGCGTGAAGACAGATGGCGTCCGCAATTGCCGCTCAATGTTGGTGAACGCACGATTGCCAACACAAACATTACAAAATAATTGAATTATCGTAACAGATTTTTTGTTGTTTCGATGTTGCTATGGCTTTTAGATATTTATTGTTGTTATTCACTATAACTTTTTATGGGTTCCGTATCCGTTACTTGACCAATTTCATTTTGCAGTTTTGTTTAATACATTTTGTTATGACAAATTAATACATATTGTAATAATAAATTTTTTATTCAAATCATTTAAATCTAATATATTAACTTATTTGAAAGTAATGAAACCCTCAGTGTACTTGTCCTACCAGCAGAATTTAACTACCTAATTTGCAACTTTACACTTCACGTCAAAAAAATCACAGTTTAGGCAAATCGTGACCGCTAGGCGCCTTACATACTCATAGATTTAAAAAAAATATATACATCCGTACAGTTTTTTTAATGTAAGAGCTTTCAGCACTTGGACAGCTCCAAAATTGTAGTCGTATGATTATTGCACGGCAAATATCTAAATGACTTCCAGGTCGAAGTGATACAATCCAACATACGTAGAAAATACGTAAAAACCTCAGCGCAACTAAATATTTCAAGATATTTTTCTAATATTTTGTTATTAGAAGGTACCTTCTAAACGGATTGAACAGGAAAACGGTTTCTAATCCTATTGAGAGTACATACTCGGATTAGAACCAGAAGCTCTGTGACCTTGATCTCGTTATAGATTGCGCCTCTCCCCTTGTTTTTTAGGAAAATACAACGCTCCTTGATAGGCTCTTTCTGTTATATGTTTTCCTAGTATTATCTTTGCGGAAGTAAATCTTAATTATCTTTCGGAAAGGTTTTTTTTTTACATTAGTCGTATATATAAAAAAAATCACTTCCATTCGTTCTTTTATGAACGCTACAAGCTTAAATTATAATTACAATTTTGAGTTCAGAGTAATATCCCGGTAAATAGCATAACTAAATTTATAATAAATGTGTGTGAACATATTGCAGCCCTTCAAGCAAAAGATCATCCAAAATTATGGAATGTTCACCAAATACTGCTTCCTAAATATCATCAGTCATTCGTAAATATTCCGTAAATCGGTTACTAAAGTCAAAAAAGGTACAACGAAAAGTGAAGTAAAGCGAGGAGGAGCGTGTTAGGTTGCAAGCAGTAATAAATTCGGGAGCCAAGCGAAGCGGAGCAGAGCGAGGCGACCTTGTAGTTCTAAACAGAAACTTAAGTGAGCACACGTTCGTGAACATTCCATATTTTTGGCAAACATACATTTTTTGTTAATCTTTATCTATAATATTAATAATCGGTGAAATACGAGCCTTTTAAAAAGTGCAAACAAGATTAAGATGTTTTATTTCTCCGTCGGAGACAACTAACTTGTCTTTTTAATAGAGCTCGTAATTTTCTTCCATTTCGCAAAAGAAATATCTCTCTATGAAAGATAAACACAGAGATATTCTTTGTAAGGTTGTCTTTATAAAAGTGAGTAAATAATGGACCTCGATTCCAATTAAGGATTTAAATAAAAGTCTGTCCCTTTTGTTAAGCATCCAGCCCAATTGCTGTAAGAATAAAATTAATTCGTATTCGCAAGTTATTATGAAAAATGTTTAAAAGAAAATGTTCTAGGTTTTTGTTAAGAAGATTCATATACCTAGAGGATGGTAATAAAACGAATGCCGTTTTCATTACATGGATTTTCAATAATTACACAACAAAGAAACAGAGGCCTGAAAACCATTCCCGAGTTTTTAAAACAATATTTATTTTACTGCCTCTTTCTATTCGTAAAAATTTCACCAATAAAAATACCTCCCTCATTTCATATGTACATACATATGTACTGTTTCCCATGTAATAAATTTGATATATTATAAACGAATTTCTTCGTCGTTTGCCGATTTTAATACAGCAATTTCTCTTTCTATACACATATATTTAAAAAAAACGGTCAAGTGCGAGTACGACTCGTGCCATGAGGGTTCCGTACATACCCTTTAAAACACAAACTTATTCCCCGTGCAGTTATGAGTGACCAACTTAACTTGACACTTACGATCCATTAAACTCTATGTATCCAGGGTTCTAACTAAGTTAGTAATAATATCTCCGTGAGTAATTAAATATTGGTAATTTTTCGAATTTTCCCTAGAGATGTGCTATAAGAGCTACTTGTGAACGGAGTTTCTAAGTCAGCTGTAAGTGCCCTATAGGTTTTCATGGTGAGCCAATTTGTATGAAATTGATTACGTAAAGGGCAATCGGGCCGCACACTTCGTATTAGTTTCAGCTTCAAATCTCTCTTGGGGCCCGAGAAAAAGGGACAAAAGCACAATTAAGTGATCGTATAAGTAATCCGTTTTTTAATTTTGACAGAAAAGAGGCTGACGTATTTAACAAACACTGAAAATTTATGTCGTTTGATAAAACTTTTTTTCAGCGACGTAAGCTAGGTCAATTTTGAAGTCAATTAATTCCTAAATTATTGCAATGTTGCGTCGTTTTCGGTTTACTGGGGATGCATGCAGAATCAGGAGTTCTCATCCAATATGCATCGCTCGTACACGCGGCGACAATACGCGTCAGAGTAGATAAAGCTGTCACACCTGCCTACCTGACTTGATTTTTTAGATCTGGTTATTCGGTTGTATTCATACATTGCGCTTTGCAACCCTTCTTCAACCTCTTCTCACGTCAACAGTATAATAATGTATAAATAGTAAGTAGATTTGTTGCATGGAGCGGAAAAGTGACTTTCTTCCAATTGCATTGAGCTTGATTTTGGAACCAGAACTTAGCATGGGTTCTAAAACATTAGTTCAATTAAAAATTACATTCGCTAGGAATAAAGAACTGAGTCAAATAAATCAAACATCAATTTATTTTTAAACATTAAGAACACTTACACAAAATAAGGTTTTTTGTATGGCACGCTTTTGTGTAATTCATAGGTCATTATGACATGAAATTTTGATTGTAATATCCTTTATTTAATAATACAAAAAATCATGGTAAACTGGCGACATTAGTCGGGAAAATTTACGGAATTAAATAATAAATATTCTGGTACATTAATTGTAAACTAATTAATATGTCTGATGTTTTGGCAATTTTTTAGCAATGTTATTGACTTATGGTTATATGAATATAATTTGCAATATTTCGCTAAACAATTCTTGTCATGCTATTCAAAATGCAGACTCGTGCACCGCCCGCCCTCCCGCATAAAACATGCAACAAGCAAGCAATAAGAGCATACAAGTAAAGCAATATTAAATAACAAGCAAGAAAACTTATCGACACGTGTTTCGCCTCTGAACGAGGCATCCTCGGGATGTGTTGCTAGCTCGGCTTCTCCTAGCAACTGTTGTGTTGCTCAGCAGCTCAGAGCTGTCGGGCGAACAACATCAGTTGGTAAAATTATGCGCTGGAAATTTTAGATTACTCACATGAAAATGTAAAATGGTTCTTAATATCCGATAGCAACTTCTTCGTTGCGGGTTTGTCACACGGGACGTGACTATCGTTCGCAGTTCGCTCAAGACTCCTTAATAAACGGACTGAAATTCCGAAAACGTTTCGCTTACCGAAACATGAATTGCACATCTAACCGAAAACTAATCTTTTCACAGACATATATCATTTGTCTATTAACAATCAAAAGTTGAAAACTCTCGTTAACTTAGTTAAAGAATTTGTGCATGGGTTTCTTGGGAGCTCCTTTATCAACTGAAGCCCTGGTTACGAGTTCAACGAAGCAGCAAATTAACTACAATTTGGCACCTAGTAATTCGCGCTTCGTTAGCCATCCTTCCGCTATATATACGAGCTGATTTCTGAATTTTTCAGTAAATACTGCTGATAAAATTTAGGCTCAATGCGTCTGCGATAACTTTGAAGATTATATTTTGTACTTGTCTCGCGAAGAGCTTTAGAAAAAAAATCGGAAGAGGTTTTAAGTTCTACGTGTCTCGAAATCGAAACCCTAGTGTTGTGGCCATATTGTAGAATTGATCATTTCATAAAAATTTACGATAGACTTCCAACATAAAGTCAAAAATAAGTGCGACTAAAACTGAAGCGAGGAGAGGCGTGTTAGGTTGCTTGTGATATTAATTCGGGAGCCGAGCGAAGCGGACCGGAGCGAGGCGACCCCTTTAGTTTTTCAGATTTCATAAAATTGCGATCAGAGGTGCAATTGTGTAAGCCAATGGTATTCAAATTCGAATGGCTATTCATTCGGCTAAGCAAATAAGCCCGTTTGACAAATGAAATCGTACGTTTTTGGTTGTCAATAACAAAATAATAAATAAATAAATAATATAAATAATAATAATAATAATAAATAATAAATAAATATCATTTGACTGCCAAAAATTTACGATTTCAACTGTCAAACGGGCTAATATGCTTAACCGAATAGCCATACAATCAATTTTAATATCATTCACTTACACAATTGCACCTCAGATCATTAAATTTATCAATTCTACGACATGGCCATGACATTAATATTATCTTAGCTAATACTAAAAATTATTAAACACCGTTTTGAGAGTCGGTAAGTAAACAAATTTTGAGATCGAAGCTTTTCGTAATCCGTTCAATCAAGAATAAACTAAAAAACTTATTTTAAAATATTTAATGTCTAGAAGAAATAAATAACCATCAAGTTTTTTTTAAATACACAATTGGCTTACGCATGACCATTGCGGCGCCTGATAAAAAACGTCAATAATACAATAGAGCGCGCTCGTCCGGAAAACAAGAGAGTCAAAAGGTCAGGCAAAATTAGATTCAAAGCATTTATTCAGTTTTACGTACAGTTGGAGCATACTTATACCTATACGTCAAAGCAAATAAAATAAATAAATAAAAAGTTAAATATTGAAAGTAATAATGTCTAAACAATAAAATAAGATTAATCATGAATCAAAACAAAATGTAGTCACAATAAATGTCAACAAATAAAAAATAAAATTAAAATTATTACAAAACTAGTTTTGCCCGCGGCTCCGCCCGCGTCGAATGGATTTTCGTGGAAATAAGGAAAACAAAAGAATATGATTTTTTAAACGACAATGTTTCCATGTTTTTACCAAAGTGCTAATAAATACCAATTAAATAAGCCCAAACTCGAAGGGTCTGCTGTTGTCCGTTGATGAGATCCCGTACCCACCTTCCAGTCCCATCAGCGGACCCTGGTCACCATACTTTACCAAAGTGCTAATAAAGACAAATCAAATAAACCCAAACTCGAAGGGTCTGCTGTATTCGTTGAGCAGATGCCTTACCATAACTTCTAATTACTACCAGTAGAAAAGTAAATTCCAAAAATCTTTGAATGACGATAACTCTTTTTCCTAAGATCCGATTTTAATTAAATTAAGCTTATATTCTATTCCAAATTAAGCTCTGTGCAGCTGTGGAAACTACATGAAAACCGTTCAGTAGTTTTAGAGATATGCGTGAACACACAGGCAGACATACAGAAAAGAATTCTAAAAATCGTACTCTTCTTTAGTCACCCCCTTTCAATTTCACAGCGGCTTCTACTGTTTTATTATTATGTATATTAATTGTACACTTTAAGCCAACCACATCTTTGTCCAACGAGCTATAGATAAGTATCTATAGGTCGTTGTCTTTGTCACCAAAATAGGTATCTGCACTATAGTAGGACTTTTTTGCCAATGTTAATTTTATATATATTTTTTAATGTTTCTCATTTAATTTCGAACGAGTTCTGGAACTTTATTATACATTTTAATGCTATTTACGACTATTTAGGCTATTATTTGTATGTGCGGCGGTAGAAATCTAGAGACCCAGGTTCGATCCCCCCTCGGGCATGCACCAATGAGTTTTTCGGAATTTATGTGCAGAGTATTTAATACTTACCACTTGCTGAACGGTGAAGGAAAACATCGTGAGGAAACCTGCATGCCCTAAAAAGCGTGTAATTGTGCCCGAAGTACGGCGATAGGGCTCACCACCCATCACGGGACGTAATAATCGTCGATGAAACGCGGGTGTGCCGGATGTGGACTGTGACTTGCATTTTACACTTCACACTCGGGAACACCTCTGACCAGGGATTCATGTCGTGACGATATGTTGCATTTGTCAAAGACTTCCGCAAAATCTACGGTCGGTAAATCGGTAACAGACAGGTGACTGATACTACTCGTATATAGACAACTGCCTGCAACCATTCTCAAATTCAACATTATTTATTTGTCCAACAAAGTTTCGACTTCACGTGACGTCAAGTTGGAAGACAATGAGTCTTAGTTCGCTGATTAAGGCGAGGCATTGATAAACTTTTAATTTTAAATCGGCGCCTTAGGGGAGTGGAGTGAGGGGGACTTACTCCATACAAATATGCGCTCACGAATTAGCTTATGCCGTAAGGTTGTATGCGGCAAAACAGTATTTTTCATTTAAAATGACAACTATAAGTAATTTAATAAATCCAATCGGCCATATTGAAGTGTATTTGTAGACTAATTTAAATAAAAAACTTGGAAGCTTCATTCGCTCCCGTTTGTCAGTAAAATAGAAATCTCTGTTTTGAAAGAGGTATCCTAAATATTTTTTTCTCTGCTATGAAAATTAATCAATCAACTGAATCTTCGAGCAAAATGATGTCAATGAAATGCTTAATCTAGTATATAAATTGGTAATTACATATGTTTTTTTATTGCTGAGAAAAATGGAGATCCACGTCGCCAAAATTTCGTGGCGTCGCCTTAAATCGATACTATCGCTTATATTCAAATAAAATTCGGTTATCATTTTATAATTCATACCTACGATGTAAATTTAACCTGCCGTCAAAAATATGGCGTGATAACCATTTACGACATCAACTCCAAAAATACTCACTTTTCAAGGTTTTAGAGGATTAAAATGAGCCCAAGCCTCCCTTTAAGGCGCATAGACACGTGACCGTTTTAGTAGAAAATTTGATAATCCTTTTCTCAGATGTTTTTCTTTATAGACCAAAGTATAAGACCTCTATCATCTGGTACGGATAATTTTTTAAAGCACCATTTTGCCAATGTTTTTAAGATATCAAGCTGGACAGATTTACATACAAAGTTGTTTTCTTGCCTTAAATTGTACCCATACCAAAATATTACATTTCCGCCTTTGACTAATGACTTTGTAAATGTTAAATTATTTAAACTATAGACTAGTCTATAACGAAAAACAATAGAGAAACGGGTTATCAAATTTTGTACTAAAAGGGTGCCATGTCTATGCGGCTTGGCCCCAAAACGGAAGGTGGAAGGAGAGCATTAAGCCCTCAAACTCTTAAATAGTTCACAGGAAATGCTGAGGAACTGCATAGGTGTTAAAATTTTGCAGAGAAAATTGTACTTGTGTTTTATTACAGGCTTCTTTGTTGAAAGTCGGAACGCGGCGCTAAGTGCCGCGTGTCCATCCATTTGTACGAGTCGGGGCAAATCGGACCGCTTTCTGCCTTTGTGTTCGAATGAAAGGGTTATTTCGCTCGGACTCTTGATATATTATATTCATACGTAGTTTTCGAATTGTTTTTGTGACAAAACTTACTACTTATGTAAAAATCATGTAAAATTGAATGATTGTGAAATTAGACACTACTACTACCCAGGGAATCCTATTGTGGAGACTAGAGAACGTAAATTATTGTACCTATTACTACCTATCTACTGTTGTATAAGTTTAATATTTGTGTATTTTCTGTTCCGTGAATAAAAATAATTTGTATTTGTACTTAAGTAGGTAATTGGTCACCCCAAAAAGTGCGGGTTGTGTTAAAGATACTACTGTGAATTAATTAAATGGATACTTCTCATGCCACCTCTTTACTTAATCATAGGAGACGGTACAAGTGTCGCAACGGTTTATGAGCGGTGACCTTGACTGCGCAAGTCATTGTTTCTCTATCGCACGTGGTAATTTTGTACGCGAGTGAACACAGCGCTCATAACTCGTTGCGAGACTTGTATCAACGGTGGCCATAGATATTTAATAAAATATCAGTGATACCGGCGCATTTACTTACGAGGCAATATTTTTTTTGTTATTGTAATCAAATAACCTTAAACCTAAACTAATAAAAATGAGCTATTAAAAACATCACTATCCTTGGTTAAAAAGAAATCCTGCAGAACATGAATTCCGTTGATGGATACTAGGCTGCCAGGCGAGATCAGAAACACGCCATCAATCGTAATTGGCTAGAAATGACATCATACATATTTTTTTAGCCAATCACGATACATTTGAATGCGATTGCGATAGATGTTGACGTTAGGTGGTAGAGCTGATGCCGGGCTCGACTGTGGAGGTACCACCATCTTACTCGCAAATCCTCACGAAGTTATTCGGGGGAGAGTAAGAGAACAGCTCTCAGGCAAAACCAGGCGGCCCACCATTGCCTGGGACCAATGGATGGCGGTTTATCCATCCCCAATTGCCGGAGATTATATAAAACAGACTGGTGGCGGGCAGCGGCGTCACTGGTGCAAGGGTTTCGGTACCGCGCTCACCAACCCGCCTGCCCAGCGTGTGTGAGTATGGGCATTTCTTCCAGGAAGACCGCCAAGAGTGGTGAAATCCTGGAAAGGCCTATGTCCAGCAGTGGACGAAACAGGCTGATGGATGGATGGTTAGACAATAAGGGGGCTGATAACTGCTGGTGACCCCGGGTACTTGCGTCTCGCTCACTCGCACAACTCGTCTCGTATTGATCTCTCCATCACTCGACAGGGAATGATGTTGTAAACGCAATAAAAGATACCTAAATAATCAATTAGAATTATCATAACTAAAACTCTTTAAAAACAATTGAAGGAAATCATTTGTTGTTATAATATCTTCAATTTGACAAAGTTTCATTTTGTTTCTTTGCATACTTAATTAATTAAACCAGATATTCGTTTTAAATTAGACTTCGGTTTGGTATTTATTTAATTAAAGATTAATGATGAAAATTCAAAATTCTAATTAAGGCACACCATTCATTAATTTATTTTTATTTTTTTTACTTTTTTAACGTCTCATTAAAACCCGCCGCCAATTTCGAGTTTCAAGGTCATTTGCACGTATTGCCCTCTACCGTAGGAGCTTCTTCTTTTATTTCTTTTTTTAAATCGTATTTATTTTTTAAGCCATACATCTTGTTTTTAATGCATTTCGTTTATTTTCCAGGTATGTTGGCGCTATTAATATTATTGCAGTAATAAGGGAAAGGATTTATCGTAAGTAAAGGATGGTAATTCCGATGCAAATATTTAAATTCCCGGGCGACACCGCCGTAATGGCCGTGCATTCGGATCAATTTGTCGCTCCGGATCCCACGGGACGCGATTGTCTACGTGACAACGTTTTTAAATTTGGAATTTCAATTCGTTCACCTTCAATGCGACGTGCACCTAGCCTTAATATAAAATTTGAAAATACCAACTATAACGTTTGAACCTGTAGACCCCTGTGACAGACGGACAGACAGACAGACGCGGAGGCTTAGTAATAGGTCCCGTTTGGCACTCTTCCGGTATGGAACCCTTAAAAACGACCATTAATGATTGTTTAAAAAAAACCGGCCAAGTGCGAGTCGGACTCGCGCACGAAGGGTTCCGTACAATTATCTATAAAAACGGCAAAAATCACGTTTGTTGTATAGGGGCCCCCCTTAATATTTATTTTATTCTGTGTTTTAGTATTTGTTGTAATAGCGGCAACAGAAATACATCATCTGTGAAAATTTCAACGGTCTAACTATCACGGCTCATGAGATACAGCCTGGTGACAGACGGACAGCGGAGTCTTAGTAATAGGGTCCCGTTGGTTACCCTTTGGGTACGGAACCCTAAAAATACGAATGTGTGGCAGGTGTGTGACAAAAGAAAACTTACATCCTTTATACAATAAAACGTTCGCGAGACTAGCCTGAACACAAAGATTTTTCTAATTCGGTGAACCAGAAAATAAGTAACTAGTGTAATGTTAGACCCTTTTATCTTATTTAGTATACACCAAAGTTTGTTGTTTGTTCTGTTTTCTCTTCCATAATGTACAAGTTTGGATGTTTAGCTAAAAACAACTTTGTACGTGTAATTTATCATTTGCCTAAGGCGAAAACTGTCAGAGAAAACTGTCCTGCTCCAACGCTTTCATTTTACAATTAAAAAAAACTTGAAATTAGCTGAAAATTATCTACCTTACATGTTTCAGAATTATTTCATTGCAGCGAAATTCAAAAAATGTCCTAAAAATCGCATAATATTTAGAATAAAGACATGAAGAAGCACATTCTACATAATATTTTTTTGAAATTTTTAATCAATATTTTAGCGACCCGAAGAAAAGCAGTTTTGGTTTCAAGGGGTCAAGCCCCCCCCCCCCCCCACACACCCACGACACACTTTTACTACACTTTTATGCCTAGAACGATTTGTTTGAGAGAGGTAATAAAACATATGTCCCCCGCCCCGCCCTCAGCGAAATCCTAGATCGACGCCTGCCCTTTTAAAACGCTTCTCTGACCACTCAGCCAACGTAACATTGTGATGGATAGTATTAATAACCTTTTCAGTCGTAAATGTTTACTTATTCATGGAAAAATCGGAGCGAAATATTTTGTATCGAGAGTTCTCAAAATTTCCTCACAGCGTAATCGGCTTTGCCGGGGCGCGCCACGGTACTCTCTCTGCTTGTTTATTCTATAAAAAGCCTTCGAGTATCCTTGGATGCCAAGAGAGGACGCCACCAAGTTTTGAGCACCTCCGCCTTGAAGATTTTATGAGAGCGTTTACCTCGTTGCGCTTGTATTTAACGGTTTTATGCATTCCCTGGTAAAGGATGGCTTGTGTGATATATCGTAACCATTTTTGGACGTAATTTTCCCTAGTTCTCTGGCATGCTTCGAGAATATTTCTGGGACTTTTTTAATTGTGAGTCGACCTGCAACAGGGTTCGGCATTCTAATCGCAGATAATAGTAAATATTAAAATTTCTAAACAAAGTAATTGTTAATAAAATTATAAAGTTGCTTCAAATCAGGAATTTTAATAAAATCTCTCGAATATCATTGCCGTATAAAGAATATCGTGGTTTAATTTGAGAAATAACGACAATAGTAGTTTATGCTACAAGTGCGTAAAGGAGGCAATAGCTAATAACTAGTAACATATAGTTCTTCTACCGTAAAAAGTTGTGAGATCTATGTAAACCCAAGTCGGTTATTTATTCAGTCCCTACTTAAGGGACCTTCTGTCTTAAGTTATTACATAATTAGCTAACCTAACAACATTTATAGTGACCATATCAATATTAAAAATCTTTTATGTTTTAAATAAATAGATTGACTTGGCAATCGCACTAAATAATCTCATTTAATATAATATGTATTACTTGTGAGAAACATTGTGTTTTCATACGATGGCCAAGTCAATCTATTTATTTAAAACAGAAAAGATTTTTAATATTGATATGGTCACTATAAATGTTGTTAGGTTAGCTAATTATGTAATAACTTAAGACAGATGGTCCCTTGAGTAGGGACTGAATAAATTAATCGACTTGGATTTACATGGATCTCACAACTTTTTACGGTAAAAGAACTATGTTGCGAGACTTGTTTTTTTTTTACAAGTTTTGTTTTTGATGGCGTAAATACTAACGCATTTCAAAATAATTAAAGTTTTACGTGCGTGTCATCTGATTAGAGCGAGATAGACGGTTGAAAATTTGGCCAAGTGCGAGTTGAACTCACGCTAGTCGTGATACAATACGGGTACGGAAACCTAAAACTTTATTGTAAATAACAAGAATATTCATGCCGAAGCAACATCAAGGCTACAAAAAACAAATCGCTAAAATGGTAGCGCCTGACAGTAAATTTGACACTTTCTGCGTCGGCACCAAATTTTATTATTTTTTATTTTACTTTAGAGTATGTATTACAATCTGACCTAATTGAAAACTTAATGTATTACCTTCTTTAAATAAGAGCCAAAACAAATAACGTTAAAATAATGCAACTCTTTCGAGGTTTTCGAGGCCCTTGTTTTTTTTAATAATTTATTATTTGTCGTGATTAATGCCATAGTAACACGTATTCTGTGAAAATTTCAACTTTCTATCTATTACGGTTTAATCTGTAGACCCCTGTGACAGACGGACAGACAGACAGTGGAGGCTTAGCAATAGAGTCTAGTCTACCCTTCTTGTACGGAACCCTTAAAACTGTTTTACAAATCTTTTCAACTTGTACTTAATTGCATATTCGAGTGGTGGTTATAAAATAACATTAAAGCGGATATAAGACCCAAATGTTTCTTAAGACATTCCATTCAAACCCAAATTGTAGGAAAAATATAAAGAAATTATGCTAAGAATTGTCAAATACTGGACAAGATTTCGTATATACCGTTCATTTGTAGTACTAAAACTTCAGGACCAAAAAGATATTCAAAACAATTAACTCCAAAATTTTGTTAGGACAATTTCTCTGTCAGCTCACCGGCTTGATCGATTTAATTAATTAAGTTATAGGTTGACTTAATAGCTAGAAACTGTACTGTACATAGGACTTTTTAGTCGAAAATTTAAAGCATCTTTCAAAGTATTTTTCACCCCACTAGCTCAAAAAGCGCGCCTTTTGCTTAAAACCATTGAGCGAAAGCCAATTTAGCTCACTCACTGAGCAAAAGTCAACCAGTGAGCAAAGGGCAATTTTGCCACTTTCTTACATGTTGTATTTTCTCGCTAGTGAAGTAAAAACTTGTACGTGTCATTTGCTCCTTTTGCCTGTCAGGAATCCTTTGCTTCCTCGGGATTCAAACCCAGAACTAGCAAACAACCGAACTTTGCTCTCTTGTTGTAAAAATAACAATTTCTTTTAATTGAAATAGGCGTTACCTTGCGGAAGTCCATCACTAAGTAAAGGATATATGAATATAATTTGCAATATTCAATTCAAACAATATTGCATATTGTTTAGCGGAATATTGCAAATTATATTCATATATCCTTTACAATTTCTTTTATTTTGCGCTAACCGAATCCGGAGACGCGGCGATCGCCGTAACAGCCAGTTTCTAATATTAGTTATTTCAATATCGTTTCCTTTGATAACTAGGTTTCTATTTTCGATTCTATATTTGACTGACGACGACCCCAAATGGGCCGAAAAATATGAATCCCAAAAAAAAATTGAGGTAAATTCGATTTACCTACCTAGGGAGGTAAGTCAATTTGAAAATCAAACGAGTGTCCATTACAGTCACTAACTTTGTAGTCAATCACTCGTCTCGCCAAATGACAATGGAAAATATCTGTTCTGCCTATTTCCTTTTTATTTTGTTATTCTGTATTTTATTTATATATTATTATGAAAAATGTGAGTTGCGTATAAAGGTAAATATGCTAAATAAAATGTTAGAGTGAAGTTTTTATTTTTAAAACAATCATACCGGCCAGTAAGACACGATTGCACAAAAAAAAGAAAAAGTCGCATGAAAATAAAATAGCGCCAGTAAAATTATCATGTTGAAAACGTTGCTGCAAACATAATTTCATAATTGATTAACGACAAATTTCATTGATTGCACGACGAATAAATTTTTATATCCTGCAAAATATGTATGTTATTAGTTATTTTATTATAGTTAGACCCTTGCTATTGGTGTTAAACCGAAACCGGTTTGGATAAATATAATTACTGTGCAACAAGTACATACAGGTGCAGTGTGCAGTTAATCATCGTGTTATAATTTTGTAAGTTCTTTTTATTTCCTCGCATTAGTGATGAAAAGTAGAGTGTTACAGACAGATGTAAGTGATCAATTGCACCCTCGAACTATGTATAAGCACCCTTGCTCGCATAACTTACCTCCCTTGTTATTATTATTATTATCTACTATTTTTATTGATGTTTTAATATTTACGAGTATGAGAAACTCCCTAGAGCTGTAAATCGAATTTATATCTCGCGTTTCCGAACTAAACACTACTTAATTTCAGGAAATTAGTGATGAAAAGTTATACATAACATGATAATAGATTTTTCTCGGACGCAAAATCAAGTCTAATTGAAATAAACTCTGCTCAAACAAAGGAGGGACCGACAAAATTCGCAAAAAATGCGACTTTGACACGAAAACGTTCATTTCGCTACCAGGGCCTCAGATTTACTAGAAAGCAATTTTCTCCCCCTCCACTCCGTCATAACGTCCCATAGTTGCTGAATCGAATATTACCGAATCGGTAATACCGATTCGGACTACGTCGTCGGTGATCGCTGACATACATTTCCACGAGGATATTCCTTTATGAGAGACTGATTACGCTCTGCCGTATAATAAAAATGTGGATCTACATAGAAGATGAAAGATTCCGACAGAAATGTAAGTTATCTCGGTAAATTGTGACACGAGATGATTTATATCGAGTGCCAAGTCGACGCTTAGCTGACAAATGAGCTTTCGGGTTCTTTGGAAGATATTTCTAGTTACAACAGTCGGTTTATGGACTTAAATGGAGTCTTGGGATGATTCTACTCTGTGTGACTCTACTCTCAACGTATTCCCATAATATATACTAAGCATTTTTTTTTTCTTATTCTATGGGTTAATTACTTTTGCTTTTGTTTAATAGAAAGCTAGGTCATCATCATACTATAGTTGTCTTTCGTTTGATTTTATGCGTTAGTTTCAAATTTTTCGAGGAATTGGAAAGGCTTCACTTTGCCTAATAGGATTTATCCTCTTTGTTTGGAACTACATTCAAAAAGCGGACGACTAACCGAGCTATTTAAGCTGTCTTAAAAATAAAATAATAATTATTATAAATAAAACATTAACGTAACTATCTGAGCCATTTATTAATAAGGTTATTTATGATGGCTTAAAAAAGTTGTTAGTGTTAATGACAACCGAGACATATTGAGGAAACTACAAAGGAATTACCTAATTTAGTTTTAAATTGAATAAAATTGATCTAATAACATAAAAGTAACATACAAATAGAAAGCATTTAAAAATAAAATGAAATTGACTTCCTGACGTAAACGGTGTCGGCTAAATGGAGGGATTTTGTTAAAACGTTAACCCCTTGCGGTGCGAATTTATCAAAATCCTTTCATAAGGGAGTAACATTTTACCTCGGTACAAAATGCACATCATAATATTGTTTTCCTTACTTTTTAATACAAAGTTTGCAGTAAATGCGTTTTATAGCAATTCGCGCAAATTCCTTGTTA
Organism: Ypsolopha scabrella; assembly: GCA_910592155.1. Taxonomy (NCBI): domain Eukaryota; kingdom Metazoa; phylum Arthropoda; class Insecta; order Lepidoptera; family Ypsolophidae; genus Ypsolopha; species Ypsolopha scabrella. The sequence goes on along the minus strand of OU342972.1, from coordinate 5,485,253 downwards.
ATAGTTAGGTGATCACACACATGAAAATTATTCAATTTTATGCGTTACATTTTAGCTGCATTACATTACAACTGTAAACACGCTTTTGAGTTTGTTAAAACAAATTACAATTGTACAAACAAAATGTAATACATTAAAATACGTAATTTTTTAGTGAAGACTTTATTATGAATAAACTATTTCCGCATGTTGCTTTAAAACACATTTATTGCATACTTTTTATTCAAAAGTAAGGAAAACAATATTATGATGTGCATTTTGTACCGATGTAAAAAGTTACCCCCTTAAGAGTGTGGCATAGGCTACGAAAAAATGTTATTACCCGTCCAACACAAAAAGCCAATGTCAAATACTTTATTAGCTTTTGATAGAAGCGATTATTGGTTAGCTAATTGACCTATTTGTCTAGGACGCGTAAAACAGCAGATTGGAGGGTTTTTAGCTAATACAGAAATATTTTGTAGTAAAAACAATACTGGGTTTAGGTAGAAAATCTTTATATTTCTATTACCTACTTTATGAAAAAAAAAAAGTTGATCTCTTAGCCGCGTTCTTGAAACGAACGTTTGAAAACCAAAAAGAAGAAACATTTTTTTTTGACAAAAGTGTAAATCTTAGTACATTGTTTATACGTAGATCACCTAGATAAAAGATCAATAAATCAAATATATTTTTTTCAATATGAAGATAGTCCTAATTTCTTCAAAAGAACTCTCGAATATCTGGCTTTGTTCATGTTCTAGGCTCAGGTACAGCCTTAATGTGCGTTTTCACAGACTCTCCAAATATAAAGTTATCAAGTTTCTACGGTCAGCGGTTTTGGCTGTACATTGTCTGCCACCCAGAACAAAGCCTTTTGTCTACATATATTGATTGATGATTTATATACTGACATATATAAAACCGAAGTGTTTCTAATTTTTTAACGCGGGCGAAGCCGCGTGCACGTCTAGTTAAGTAATATTGTGAATGAATCAAGTCGTATAATTAAACAAATGAAAAAATGTACCGAAATGTTACTTTTATACCTTATGGAGGAAGTAAGGCATGGATTTAAAATACATAAATAATGTTTTTATACGTTACTTGAATTGTTCATTTGGAAAAAAATCGGTCACGTGCGAGTAGGACTCGCGCCCTGAGGGTTCCGAACAATTTAAATAGGTTAATAGACTTAAATGATTTAAATGAAAATTACAAACTTATCATTACCTAGAAACTGTATGAAAAAGTTGTAAATTGAAGTTTTAATTACATTTAGGCTTGACGCTAACAAAAATTAGCACTTTAAAGTTTAATATTTCGCCAACGGATCCCTAAATCGAAAAATGGTTTTCACACACCCATCATGTTTTTGAACGACCTATCTAACGATACCCCACACTATGGGATAGACGCGAAAAAATATTTCATCCCCAATTTAAAAGAGACAACGTTAAAAAAAAATCGAGATTTTTTTACCGTTTTGTCGGCGTGATTAATATGTATACCCAAATCAAATTGCAGCTTTCTAGTACTAATAGTCTCTGAGCTAAGCCGCGGACAGACGGACGGGCAGACAGACATGACGAAACTATAAGGGTTCCTTGTCGAACTATGCAACCCTAAAAAGTAGCGTTTTCAGTATTTGTTGTTTAAATACAGTATAAAGCACATAATCAACCTATAAATACTTATATTCTTAACTAGTTTAGTTTTTGAGAAACAAAATGGGTAAAAAACTGACAACTTTGATGGATCACCATTTTATATATTTGAAAAAAATAATAATTATAGACATCTTGCATGCAGAAACAAGATTTTTTTTTTACTTTTCCTATATCATGATATGGGATATATGAAAACCCCCCTCTGAAAACTAACTAAATTTAAAAAAAAAATATTCGGTTTTGGGACAACATTATACACATATCCAAATTGGAGATCTGTAACTTATTCCGTCTCCAAGCTCTCCAAGACTCGTGCATACGGAAGGATAGCCAGCAGAGCCGTCTTGCCCATTGGGCACGGAACCCTAGAAACGGACATGGGTGGGTAGTCCTGTGTGAAATAATTGCCACATATAGTAAATGTTGGATATGGCAAGATAAGCACTTGTTGATAAGTTAAAAGAAATGTGTCAGGATCGTAGCAGATTAAAATGTATGCATGAATGATGAACGATGAAATAACATACACATGTGCTGAAAATGGCCGTTCAGAGAACTTCGTGAGCGAGTAAAAATGAACGCATTCTCTAAACTTTCCAGACAGCGGCCATATGTATCACGCATTATAAGCCCATTACCAGTATGACAAAGGCCTAAAAGAGTAAATAACTGTTGGCCCGGGGCGGGCAACATTTATCATAATCCTCAATATGTGCTTAGCGCGTTCTGGGTACCTGGTACGGAGACACAGGTGTCGCAGATTTTCACCAAATATATTTGGAACCTTTTTCTGTGAGCACATTAACTGTACTTACCGAGCAATTTATGTGGTACCTTCGCAGCTTTTATGTACCGAAGAGACGATCTGGAAGTGCTTAGTGCTTTCGCATTAAGGATGCTGTGATAATAACTGTCTTAAGTCAAGGGTGAGTTCCACTCGCAAACCAAATATCTAGTTGATACTGGTGAATGTCGACACTTGGTGGAACTTTTAATACATTTTGAGTAAAATACTCGTGTTCCACTGTTTAAAGTGTACGATATACACGTAATGTTAAGATGCCAATTCTTCAAAAATTAGAAAGCTATTATATTTATGATGGCATGCTTTGTAAGAAATTAGGGTAGGATAGGAGGTATAAAATTAACCAACAATACGAAAATACTAATCACGAAATGATATAAAGCAGTGTTAACTAGTCTGTAGTCCTAAGGTTCTGCGAGTATATCCGTGGGGTCCGCGTCTGGACAGGACGGCTATTCTCGCAAAAATTTTCACACGCTTTACTTTTCATTCGCCTCTGTTTATCGCGTCATAGAAGCCATGTTGTGATATTTCTACTCCTAAAATGACAAGTAAAGCATGCTATGAATACGTACAACAGGTTTACATTTTAAAAGTTAGATACGTTTCTTCATAAAGAGCTTGTAAGAATCACCCGCTTTCGGCCTTCGCAAATTGTCGCATGTGCGAGAATCGCCGTCCAGGATGGCTATTCCGGTATTATTTCACATTCGCAATATCAAGTCATTACATATTTGTTTAAAGTTTGATAAATGCCATGCGATAGAAATTAGAGTGACTAAACCACATCAAATAAAAAATATAGGATATAAGGAATGCTCAACTTTAACTTAAAAAAAAAAATCAATACATATTCCTACAATATCCCTGTTAAAATCACCCGAAATCTGCCTTAGCAATTTTTCCGCACGTGCCAATAGTCGTCCAGATCCCTTTATCACAGGTTAATGCTATTACTGTTATGACAACGACACAGGAAAACCTATTAATATAAATATTTTGATTCAGCTTTGAAACGGAATTTCAATTAATCCTTTTTATTGAGTTTTAGGGTGTATTAAAGAAAGATTATAAACAAATAGAAGAAGTACTGAAGCATTTACTGCGCACACCTTTGTGAAAAGGTATCCTCTACTCTTGTTTATAATAAAAACAGATTACAGGTGGAACTTAATTTTAAAAATACAACTTTGTAGTAACACATCAACCTGACTCTCCCCGAATATAATTGAATTTAAAAAGTTTTTACTTAAAAAGGAATACAATCAGATTGAAAATCGTGAGATAAGGCGTTTATTACTTTATTTACCAAGATTTATTACTGTTTTTTAAATACGGATGTCCCTGATGGTCATGCTTTATTTCCTATAGGGGTTCGTAACTGGAAAAGGTTTGGAAACGCTGGTGTAAAGCAGATAAAACGCGAGTTATATCTGTAGGTGATGCGAAAATGGTCGTTTTCGTTGGTTTTTATACAGGTGTAGTATCTTTGAATAAAACCTGTTTTATTTCCTTACCTACATTCCCGCTAACCAAAGATGTCGGAGGAAAATAGACAGAGTATGTGTGTAAGCTCGCTATAAGAAAACGATTTATTTTGTTAACTTGTAAAACCTCTTTGAAAAAAACCGCATGTGCGAGAATTGGTATCCTGTGTAGATAGTGGAGTTATTCACAAATTGCTTTATCATGTCATCATAACGATGTAAAGGTATATAAGGTGACTTTCGTTTATATAGCCAAATTTATACTGGAGGCTCGGTAAGTGGTTAGTACCCAGGACCAAAGTTCAATGACCCTTTCTGTGAATACTCGAAATAAAATTTTGCCATGTAATCTTCCTCTTTGACAATTTTTATAGAAATTAAAAGCTAAAAATTTACACTCCATAAATCGTTTATGGAACTACTACTCGCGCACCAAGCGAGCATATAGAGCCGGAGGCAGCTAATGAAAACAATTGAGAAACTTTTTTAATTAACGCGTCTCACGTTCCGAACTTGCGCTCGGATGGGCCTCGTCCGTTCAGATATGATTTATATCTTTTGTTCCGCAAGTCCTTTGTGCTCTGCTGGCCTGGTCCTCGAATATTATTTATCAAGTTAGCTGCACTGGTGAGTGGCGACCCATGTAAGAAGAGGGTGCGAAAGAGTCTGTGAATGACAGTGAAAAGATAAAAGATTTGGGACACATTTGGAACACCTGGCGTTGAAGTTACACCAACCTAAATAAAAGGGCCGACGTCGATTTGCTCGCAAATTGATGCCCAAGGTAAAATATTCTAATACATATAGAAATGTAATGAAAAGATATATAATCTACACTCGTATCGTAAAATCCAGATGATTTACTCAAAAATAGAGCAAATATTTTTTATATTCTTTTTAACCTCTAAAAAATAAAGCAATGGGGGGCCATCAAAGTTGTACATTTTAGACCATTTTATTACGAGGTCTATCTCAAAAACCAAACTAGTAAGGAATTTTAAATTTTCTGTATATTATTTGTCATACTCTATTTAAACAAATACTGAAAACACAAATTTTTATCGGTTTAAAGTGACGTACCCGAATTTGTCGAGTCAACTATATTTGCGGTTTTGTTTCATACATGTTGTAGGTACTAATAACCTGATAAATTTGTAATTTGTATTAAAATCATTTGAGTCTATTAACTTACTTAAATGGTACGGAACCCTCAGGGCGCGAGTCCTGCTCGCACTTGACTGTTTTTTTAAATACGTTGTGTGAGTAAATAAAGTAAATATAATTAAAGAAACATACAAACAACAAAATGAAATACTTCAAATGAACTTTAGGCAGACGTTCAGTTTGTCAAATTGGCAAACTGCGTGCAGAGAAAAAGAATGCCCGAAATAGTTTGCAACAAATTGTTGTTAGTCTTTAATCTCGGCCTCTCTCAGGGGCGAAATTTAAATTTTACTGTCGCTCTACAACAGTGGTTCTTAACCTTTTTGTGATGAGGGACCATTTGACGAAATTTTTGTCTTGCCCCGGACCATCAACTCTTTGGAAGTAATTTACAGTAAAAGTAAATTAATAAAGGATTATATATATTATATATATAGCTATAAATTTAAATAAAACACGCATACCATCGTTCAAAGCCAACAGTAATCGATTTTTTACGAAAAGTTACATTTCTACATAAATAATTAAAGTATGTATATTATTTGTGACTGCATACTCTTTACTAACTTCTGAATCCTTGGTTCAGTACTACTCAAAGCCAGTGCTATCAATTTCTCGAATCTTTGGCAAAAAACTACTCAAAGCCAATGCTATCAATTTCTCGAATCTTTGGAAAAAAAATGCGTTTTTGTTCCATATTTTCGTATGTTTTCGCGGACCACTTCGGGTGCTTCCAGGGACCACGAGTGGTCCGCGGACCACTGGTTAAGAACCACTGCTCTAAAAGAAAGAACTAAGTTGTAATACCTATTCGTGCTCGTATTGCAGGGGAATGTGGCGGCACCCTTGTGTGTCTTTCGAAGCAAGTTTTAGTTTATTCACCCTCAGAATGCTTTAGTGCCCTGGTACCCTATATGAATATCAAGAAGTTGAGTTTCTCAGGTCCACTTGTACCAAGCAACTTAACTCAGGTCGACTTACTTTTTATGTAACGTCCTTGCCATATCAAAGTCGGCGCCCATATTTAATTATTTACCAATGTGTGTGTACTTGACCATGTGTATCATCGGGGAAACTGTGCTAACCTACTTTTCGCCCTTATTGTAATTTTTCATTTTTCTTTATTGAAGAAACAAACACATAATTTATAAAGTTTGTCGAACTTTGCCCAATAGTAACTAGGTAGGGCAAATCCAGGATAGATGCCCAACATTAAAATTTTCATGTGTATTTCTTTTAATAAGAAGCATAGTAATTCATTATTTATATAGATAGTTTCTATGGTTCTTTGTGTATGTTCATTTGGTATTCTTTATAGGAAAACATTATTAATTAAGCTATAATTGTTTTTTTATACCCTATTCTTTTGAGATAGACGCCTCGAATGTTGTATTGAGACTCCATTGATAAAATAGGTAAAAGGATTTTTAAAATTTATATTTTTTAGGTTAAATTATTATTTAACATCAAGAGAGCATTTTTCGTTATATTTCATTAACTCCCATCACATCATTTCTTCAATTCTTACATAGCAACAACAATATCTCCTTTAGTCCAGGTAACTGTTCGCTGTTGAACGACAGATTTTCATAAAATTTACTTGTCATCACGATCTTGCAAATAACTTAGATGCTAGTAAAAAATATATGTATATTAGAAACAAAACTACGTGTGATACAAACATAACAAAATATATACTTTTTTATAAAGGATAGATATGCCTTTTTCAATAACAAAAAAATCTTTAATACATAAACACTCAAAATCATCAAAAATGTACTAACAATACAAGAATGAACAAATAATCACACAAAAACAAAACACTTACTATTTAATAGGTTGGGGAATCGCAAATAGTATGTATGAACTTATAATAAAATCTCTTTGGCTATACCATTTGTATCTGGCTGGTTTTGGTATAATTAAAAAGTTTAAATTTAAAAAAAGGTAATTCCGAATTCAACTTAGGTAAAACGTGTGATTTCCATTTGTTTTTCTTACTGTTAAGATGAGTGAATCTAATGAAGAAATTCGATACATTTTAAAATTTTACTACAAAAAAGGTAAAAATGCAACGCAAGCCGCGAAAAAAATTTGTGATGTTTATGGACCTAGTGCACTGTCTGTGAGAGTAGCACAAATTTGGTTTAAGCGTTTTCAATCCGGAAATTTTGATGTCAAAGATGCACCTCGCTCTGGGCGCCCTGTTACGGATAAAATGGATGCCATTTTTGAAAAAGTGGAGCAAGATCGACATAAAGGTAGTTATGATGTAGCTGAAGAACTGGGAATTGACCACAAAACAGTTTTGGCGCATTTGAAAAAAGCTGGGTACACAAAACAGCTCGATATTTGGGTGCCTCATGAGCCCACTGAAAGAAACTTAATGAACCGTGTACTCATTTGTGATTCTTTATTACTACGTAATGAAACCGAACCATTTTTGAAAACCTGATAACTGGCGATGAAAAGTGGATCACGTACGACAAGAACGTGCGAAAAAGGTCGTGTTCAAAGGCTGGTCAGGCTTCACAGACTCTGGCGAAACCCGGGTTATCTCGCAAAACAAGGTAATGCTGTGTGTATGGTGGGATTGGAAGGGCATTATTTATTATGAGCTGTTACCGCCAGGCAGGACCATCGATTCTGAACTCTACTGCGAACAACTGATGAGATTAAAGCAAGGAGTTGAGAGAAAGCGGCCGGAATTAGCCAACAGAAGGGGTGTGGTTTTTAATCATGATAACGCTAGACCTCACACATCTTTAGCCACTCAGCAAAAATTAAGAGAGTTTGGCTGGGACGTATTAATGCATCCGCCGTATAGTCCTGACCTTGCACCTTCAGATTTCCACTTGTTTCGGTCTCTTCAGAATTCTTTAGGCAGTGTCAGGTTAACATCACGAGAGGACTGCCAAAACCACTTGTAGCGGTTTTTTGATCAGAAGCCCCAGAATTTCTATAGCAATGTGATCATGTCCCTACCTACAAGATAGCAGAAAGTTATCGAACAAAATGGCACCTACATACTTTAGTTAAATGTAAATAAACTTTATTAAAAAATGTTTTGAATTTTCATATAAAATGCGAAGAAACTTTTTCCCCAACCTATATCAAAAGATATAGAAGATACTTGGTACACTACTGAATTATTTGGGTGAAACTCAAATTGGCACGAAACGTTTTATTTTTTTACGGAAGTTACGTGCATGACTCTGGGACGTCGCCGATGCACGTGAGGTTGAAAAGGGGTGCGCTTTCAAATGTATGTGTCATGGGTTTGTCCACTTTTCGGGAAGTGTGAGATTTGACATTGGGGCAACTATCCCACTGCGGCATCTATACTAGAATTACCCTACGTAATCTTCTGTTCATTATATTTTTCAAGTTCCACCAAACGCCCACAACCAGCAGTGTAAATTTTATGATATAAATATGTATTTCTGAAAACATAATCCCTTTGGAGATCTTAATATGCAGTTTTTTTATTTGCTGCAATTAAATTTTTTTTTTATTTTTTTGTCTTGGGTAATATGGTATGATTTCAGTCGTGAGACGACAAGGTATGTAGCAAAATATGACTTAAAATAGGTTTTGCTCGGTTTTTAAATCACCATACCTTTTTGTAAATTACTCTGTCAACGGGGAATTTTCCATGACATTAATAATATTTCTTTAAATTGAACTAGATGGCGCTGATCAACATTGGGAATTAGAAGTTGGCAACACTGATGCGTCGCTTTACGTGACATTTATTATTTATTACAATATTTGGATCTTTTGTTGTAACACAAACCCCTCGCAATAAATAAAATGCAATGCAATGATTACTTAAAAAGTCAGATTGATTTTTTTTTCTTTGACATATTCTTGCGACCAATGATTAGATAGGTAATCATAGAGCTTGTACTTCAACTGAGTGGGTAATCCATTAAAAAAAACCGAAGGCTTATAAGCGCCATCTATTGCGACATTTGGAACTAAGTTTTTTTTCTCGATTTCCGCGTGTTGGAAAATCGCTCATTGAGGCTTTACAAGTATTGCGTGTTTGATTCCAACCATTTCTCACTAAAACAGTAAATGGAAACAGAGTTGCTATAATTTGACTAGATCTAGCAACATTTCTATATTTGCTAGCTACTACACATTTTAGCAGCTTTGTCTATGTACTGATTTATTTAGTTAACTACCATTACATCTTGCCCCTAAACTACTTGTTCCTACAACGACAAATGTATACGGCAAAAGAACCTCTGAATTTATGCTGCCTAAATTAATTAACAGTCTACCAAACACCCTCAGAGATTCGATTAACGCACGAAACGTTAAACATAAATTAAAGAGGTATTTTTTAACTGTTATCTAAACAACAATTCTTTATTATAATTGCTATTATTTATCAATCTGTTACGTTTTAGATTGAAGTGTCATTGTTTTATTAGGTTAGAAAGTACATTCTTGTAAACTTCTAACAATAAATCTGTTATTATTTATTTTTCATATGTAAAAGTGATTTTATCAAAACAAGAATGATATCATTATAATATATCCTCCTGTATAGCAGCTAACAGTGTAAATCCTTATATTCCATCTAACAATTCAAACTGATTGTAATACGCTGTTAGTAAGCTCAAATAGTCCTTAAGAATGTATCCAATTAATATCTACACACGTAATTTTATTTGTTATTCTGCATTCTTAACAGGCACGATGTGCGACTGTGTTCTTTAATGTGTGTAGTTCTACCCTCAGACATAATCTGTTTTTTATAAAATAACTACCTACTTCTACTATGTTACTCGAAAAGCTAGGAGAATAGTTGAATAATGTTTTCAGACGAGACTTGGAACTGGGTGTACATAAAAACCCCAAAAGGTTTCTGATACACCTTCGTGTAAAATTGCATGTCATGTTTTGTTTGATTAAAAATAAATAAATAAATAAATAACTAGTTTAGTACGAAATTCATATAGGTCGTTGAAAAAATAATAAAATCGGCTTCATCGCAATCAACGGTTTATTCAAGAGGACATTCGTGATTATATAAAAAGGTTAATTTAACTTGAACATTACACTAATAGACTTTGCATTTTGATGGCTTATTTGTATGCCCTGTTTTATAGTTTTAATTATAATTCATTATATATTTATTATTATTTCTTAAAAATTTAGGTTTTCTAATTAATTTTGTGTAGTTTCGAAGGTCAAATTCAAATTGTTTATTTGTAAAATAGATACATAAAGTATACGTTTTACATGTCAAATCTAATCTGTATAAAAATAATATTTTATGATTAACAAATATGATACGGGAAATATATAAGGTAATGTCATAACTTTAATATCTTTATATTATAATATGCCTTTTAATTAAATTATATTAAAAGTCGACTTTATATATATTTTTAATATACTTTGTTCACCTATTTTAGCCACTTAAATTTTCCGAATCTAGCAAATTTTCAATATGGTTTATCGTTTAGCCTGAAATAAGTGTGGCAACACTGAATGGAGAGGCTATTAGTTTGGTTTCCATTTCATCTTTTCTTACTGATTGTACAAAGTCTGTTTTTTCACATAAATGTTGTCGGTGAATTTTCAGTAGATATTGTTCAGTATTTTGTTCGATCACTGGTATTTATTTTTAATTCTGCCTAAAACACCCGGTGTGTTTTAGGCAGGCATGTCTTCACTTGATCTAGTGATCATACTAAACAATTTTTAATTTTGTCATAGGCCTCACCACCCATCACGCTGGGACGTAATAATCTTCAGTGAAACGTGAAGTACGAGTGTTGACTGTGATTTGCATAATCTTTTTTCAATTTGCCGTTCCGTGTTTTTGTTTTTTAGTGTCCCATTAGCACGCAAGATTGTAGCTCTATGATCTGAAAAACCGGAAATTTTTATTGAACCTTGTCACTGATCTCTTACCGAATCTGCAGTATGAATTTGTTTTAATCAATCAAAGCCACCTTATTTACGTCACTACTTTGGTATAAATTGACCTCACCGCGCGGTTCCTTGGTTTATTTTATTATAAGTGCCTTTCAAAGCAGTTCTCTTAAGGCCAAGATGGGCTTTGAAAATAATGTATGAAGGTAATCCGATGATCCCGAAGGTTTACCTCTCCATCGTGTGATCGTATCATCGTGAGGAATCGCCCACTGGGAGCGTTTTATCGCCTATCCAGACAATACAGATGGGACTTTCATACCTGCCTGCGAGAGAAAGTGTCTTTTGAAAGCGCGTTATAGTTTATAGCGCTGCTCTTAGAGGCTTTGATTGCCTGGTACTCTTGGGGGTTGAACAGGTTTATAACCCTCGTTTTTTTTGGGGGCCGGTAAAAAACCCACTTATTCGGTACAACGTGCTACGTCAAACCGTTGGCGTACTGCCCCCTGATTCTGTATCGTAAACTCAGTTGCTAAAGCAAGTGCCTGTTGTCTAAAACATACATATCCACTTACTAAGGAAAAGTTCGCACTTGAAATACTTTACAATTCTTTAATACCCATTAAAGGTTATTTTGGAAGTTCATTTTTATCTGTTTCTGGTGAATAGCAACTATAGCTAGCAACCGACACTGAGTTACATAATAGCCCCGCTGTATCATTCAGTCATTGATTTTCGATAGTATCGTTTTCAAAAAAAAGTACCTATAGACTCGATAGTCGATATATGGCGTAGACCCAAAATCAAAAGTCTAAGTATTTCTTAATCCGGTCAACACTAACTTTTAAGCTTAGGTATATGACTTTCGTCTTTTTCGTATATGATTATGCATGCATAGCCATAAACAAGAAAAAAGGCTTCTGGCACTTGTTATTAGCGCAAACCCATCTATGTTTAACGTAGTTGTTTCTGGTTTCTTTCCCAAAAGCACAACTTATGATCGTTTTTCTTTATTTGTATAAAAAAGTATTAAATAAATGTGGTTTATGGCACTATGCGACAATGTCAATTAGTTTTAAATACGCTTTAAATTTGTTGTGCAGGATCATTTACAAAGTGATGCATAAAATAACACAACTTTGATGGAAAACCCTAATTGAGATTAAGGCGCAATAGGTCTATGGCATAAAGAAAGAGATAAACATATCTGAAAAAGTGCGCATCCGAGTAGTGTGGCGAATCAAGAAAAGGTTGGATAATATCGTTTTTTAATGAATATAATTTAATACAAATTCACACGTTAAAAAAACGCGTTTCTATGTTTTAGGTAAAATGTTTAGAACAGTAATTTTTGTTATTTTGCAATTTTTTTGATGCAACAAATTTTTGGTTATCACGTTTCAGGCTATGATATGGTTTTGGAAAAGGCCTCCTTCAAAACATGTTTTTTTTTTCAGAACCCTGTTCATTGTAGTATGGGAGCACTACTGTTTTAAAATCTATTTTTTTACTTTTTATGTCGCCTTAAACTATTGTCGCGTTGTACCATAAACTACACTTATTTAATACCTTTTTCGCAAAGTAAAAAATAACGTGCGTTTGTGAACGAAAACCGGAGCAAGCTGATAGGAGCAATGAAAATATCTCATTACAGAACAAGAGATATATGGAGCGCGAATACGTCTTATCAAATTAGACAGGTTATCTGGTAAAACTACGCTGTAGCTTTTATCACACACAATGGGCTTACGCTTGGCCATTACCGTGTCTGATTGAAAGCGCCTAAGACGTTGGATGAAATGCGCTCGCCCAGTAATCGGGAGATTGAAAGCCGGCAACGCTTGGCTTTAAGAGAATACGTTCCAATTGCATTGATCGCTGTTACTGCATGTGGAAAAACCTGCAGTGCGAGAGGGACGAATTCTGGAAAATTATCAAAATGACGACTTTTATCACGAATTTTATTATTAAAAAAAAAAAACTAAAGTTTGTGTCAAATATCTGTTCAAATAAGAGTTTAATAAAGTTTATACAGATTTTAATTCATAAAGAATAAAATATGATTTTGCTCAAATAATGTTAAAACTTGACATGAAAACTTTTTTGGAGTCATCTTTGATGTTGGAATGACGTCTGAAGATTCAGTTTCGATTCGAGTATGCATTATATTCTTGACAGAAGTCCAAATTTTTTTTGAGCTTGACGCCGTCGCTTGCAGTGCAGAGCGAATTCGTCGTTGCCCGTGTCCCTCGGTTACGAGTCGCTTGGCGGATGGTTTGGTCATGAGAGTGGTGAGTGGTGACATGCCCCTAGATTATGTATCTTTGAGTCGGTTGCCAACTGGTTATAACATCGAAAACATACGAGTAGATATACTATCGAATTCCGATAGTCTAAGGATACGTTCGTACTTAAAGTGACGTCACAGTTCGTAAACTGTTCAATACACACTGAAGGCAATTTTGAAAGTACAGTTTTTATCTATGTTTTTAGTGTTTGGCAACCGATACAAAGTTACGTAATACCCGCTGAAGTGGGGTTTTGGTCTAACTACCAAGGGTGCGCCGGGTGTATTTTGAGTAACCAGTGGTTGTAAACTGTAACTAAGATTATGTACGGCGTTTAGGGAGTCATGGGTCACTTGCAAGCCGCGGTCGAAAACTCATGCAGGTAGCAGAAAATACTGTCGGTCAGTTGCGTGCCGATTACCCTCTGTGATTAAGACAGTTGCGCGCAATGGCTAGCCTTTTGGTTTAAATTCTACTTCTGGGTGGTCATAAAAAATAACCACGAAGGTTACGTATGGCGGTCAGGCGTGACTCGCCATACCTAACCTTCTAACCTAAGCTACCGCCTTTCTTCTGCGCTGCAGAACGTCTGAAGATTTTCCTCTTCCTTATTTAAATCAGACGGCTAATTTAACCAGACGGCGGTGACGTATATTCATTATTCTAAGGTTCTTAGTATATTCCGTGCTGCTGGAACAAGATGCCTATATTTTTGGCGGGAAAAAAGAAGAAACAGGGTAAGAGTAGGGTCATAAACATTTATCGGCATAAAAATCCTAATCTCTAATGTGCGCGCAAGTGTCCTATTGCTGACCAGCCCCCTGATTCTGTATCGTAAACTCAGTTGCCAAACCAAGTGCCTATCGTCTAAAACATACATATCCGCTTATCTAAGGATAAGTTCTCACTTGAAATGACTTCATAATTCGTAAATAGTTCAATACCCATTAAAGGTTATTTTGCAAGTTCATTTTTTATCTGTTTTTGGTGAATAGCAAGTATAGCTAGCGACCGACACTGAGTTACATAATAGCCCCGCAGCGTCGCTAGAGTCTTAAAAGTAATTAGAAGGGTTTGGGAACTGACCGCGGCGCGCAAGTGACCAACACCCATTTGGGGCCGCTCATTTTATGCACTCAAAAAGCAAAAGTATCTAATATTGAGCAGGGCCGCCAAGAGTGGCGAAATATTGGAAAGGCCTATGTCCGGCAGTGGACGATGACAGGCTGATGGATGGATGGATTTGGACGCAGTCTCTTCGAATATAAAGTTATATAATTTCCGGGTGGTTATAAATAAATCCGCTTTATAATAAAAGAGAGATAAATAATAAAGATAAATTGCGCACGCGGCTGTCACTCAAGGAGACACGAACAAATCCTGCGAAGATGTGTCGTCGGGAAATAGACGTAGCCAGGTAAAAAATGGAAACCATTTGTTATTTCGTTTCGGGTTATACCTGTCGGCTGTATAAGTTTAACAAAGGTTTATTTTAGTGAAGTTTGTGACAAAATATGGAAGATGGCAGAGACTACAGATTTCCATCTTCTACGATCCTGACACACCTCTCTTGCTTCTTAGCCAAGTCAACACTCCATTATGAACCGCCAAATTGTATTAAGCGAATGGAGACCACGTACAGCAAAACGTAGCGTAGGCCGACCCTGTGCTCGCTGGACCGACGACCTGATGGACGTTGCGGGTGGCTGGATGAGGAGGACGGAAGACCGCCGAGAGTGGCATAATATTGAAAAGGCCTACCTGTGTCCAGCAGTGGACGATGACAGGCTGAGATGGATGGATACGCGTATGTCACCTTGAAATTGTAAAACCCGATTAAAATTTCACTAATGGGATTATAATGTAACGGTAGGTGTTTTAAGACAAATTCAAATTCAAAAAGTTTATTTGTAAAATAGATACATATAGTATACTTTTTACAAGTCAGAAATTAATCTTTATAAAACAATAGAATATAATAAAAAAAGTAATAATAATAATGCGGGAAATACATAAAAAATATATATACAATATATGTATATATATTTAGGTTGGGATACTTAAATGTAATAAATTATACACCTGCATAAAATATAGAAATATAGGAATTAAAAAAATATATAAGACTGTTTATAAACTACCCTAAAATACCTAGTGAAATTATTAACTATCGGATCTTACAATATCACGCAGATATAATCTGGCTAAGTTTCTTGCTGTTCTTCTTAGTAAGACTAATCGAAGTAGCAGAGTTAGGCACGTATTATTATTTATTATGTAATAAAAGAAATGAGCTCCAGATTAAATTTTGTTGGCTGCAATTTTCAGTATATTTATTTATTTTAGTTGTTGTATTAAATTTGACGTGTTATAATTGTATACTTATGTATGTTTGTACCTATATTGCATAAATAATTGCAATAAATAAGCAGATATCCAAGCCCATAACGTACTTTGACAGATATCCAAGTCTCTAGGATAAACAGCAAACATCTCCCTTATTGTTACTGCAGCTATGCATGTATTTGGTTTTTTCTAGATTAAACCTTTAGTTTTTTTCTGGTAATTAAAAATGAAACAAAATGCAGAAATTAAAACGTAGTGGAACATGGTGTTTCCTGTTCACGGGACAAAACAAAAATTTCCTGAAAACCATCTTACATAAACACAAATTAATTTTTCATATAAAATATAAATTTACCTAAGCGGACCAAGTAACTTTTTGTTAGAGTTTAACCCTTCTGCAATCGATCTCACGCATACCAGGCGCCCATAAGTCATGAAGCGGTCCCGAGTAAGGCGATTTATCCCGAGCTAATTGAAAGCCCTTTCGACTCAGGAAGGGAAAGGAAACAGGTTCAACTTAATACTATTGGATAGTAGTTGTTTCCACTAACTCTTGTCCCAGTTTGGGATAAATTCTTTGTGGTTTTCAAACAGTGTAGTCATAAAATTGGATTTCATGGAAACACGTGAATTTTAAGTGGTTTTGAAAACGAAAACTGATGATAGTGTTTGTCCATACAAACATCTTTTGCAATAAAGGTAACATAAAGGTAAACATGAAAAACTTATTTTTCTACTCATACATTTTGGCCGACAAAGAAATATTCAAAATTATTCTTATAGCTCGCTGACGCTCTGCCTCTTAACTAAAGCTTTAGTCTAGTGATCCTGAAGCGTCCTAACGTTCCCTAAAGTTTCTGTCTAGCGATCCTGAAGCTTCGGTCTAGCGATCCTAAAGCTTCGGTTTGGCGATCTTGACACATAACAACGCGTCGCAACGTTTTGCCTTGCCTTATGCTCGAGGATGTAACGTATTCCTTCCGGCCTCATATTAAGTTAAACTACCCTTTTATTCGAATGAGACAATTATTGACAATGTATGGTTGGTTAGCTTGTGAATGCCGTAAATCTACCTATAGAATCTAGACTGAGCTGAGTTAACCATAAGACGGTTATAAAAATAGTGATTTTATTGGGGTCGCGCACGTTTTGAAGAGGTTGCCGAAACGCGCAAGGGCAGGTGGGAAAGCGTCACATGATGATAAATGTACGTTCCCTTTGTTCGTGGAACGTGCTTAGATTTCTGCACCCCGTTTAGTAGCTATAGTATGAAACCGGTTTTATTATTTCAATAATCGTAATTTTTTTATTGTTACCTATATTTATTTATATTGGTACCTATCTTACCTATACCTACATGTATTTCAAAATAAATCAATAATAGTTAACTTTTAAAGAAAGGAATCACGGATAATAACTAGTTCGTATGATTTAATAATACAAAATAATTCAAATACGTAATTTATTGATGACCTAAAATCCCTTATAGTCATTCAATTTAAATGGGGGTAAAAAGTTTTGAGGGGGTGAAACCTTAAAGGAGTGTAAAAAGTAAAAATCGTTTGGGGTGGGGAGTACTTACACCATAAAAAGTAAGTGTGTAAGGATTGTAGCAGTTATACTCGTAAATATGAAGTCTCTGCCTGCCTCTATGTGGAAACAGGCGTGTATAGTATTTGTATATCACAGTTATACGAGAATACCCTTGTAACACATTGTATACTTGTCATCAATGAATAAATATCCTTTGAACTTTGAATTCCTCATTCTCACAGCACAAATTATAATCAAGTTATAATTGCGGTTAATAAAATCATTATTATTTAACCCTTTATATCGCACCCGCCGCCCGCCTCATTGCTATGTTATGTCGGTGACATGTTGGGAAATGTAAGTTAAATCAGCCCTTTGTTTTGTAAATGAACTTGCCAGTGTTGTTATTAAACTAGAGCCAACGAGAGATGGCACCTATGACGTTTAAATGCCTACCAAGTTTCATAATTGTTTATGGGTAAGTGTCACTAAAATAATCCACTAAAACAATATAATACTTCATTGTTGCTGGCATCGAAAAGTGACGTACTACTCGTTTCGATCATCATTTTTCGATTTTATAAAGACTTTATAGCAAAAGTTTCAATTTTTTTCAAAACTCAAGGGATCATGACGAATGTTAGTGGCTGAATTGTAATCAATAAATAACGGGTTCTATTCTCCTTAATCGTACGGCTCCGTCTGTTTACAAACTATGTCTTTTTATGATTAAAAAATTGTAAACCAGTTTCCATTTGTATTATTAGGATGCATGTTGTATGACGTGTCAAATAAATCGATATTTTATTTACTCAAGTAGCTAGTCGCACTTGATTTTTATTTTTGCAGAAATTCAAATGCACCCCATCACTAAACGCAGCTGTCATAGGTGCCATCTCTCGTTGGCTTTTCTATAGTTGTCTACCGAATGCTTCGGGTTTTTGGAAGGAAAATATCAGAGTTGTTATAAGTTATTGATACTTTTTTGTACTGAACGTTGACATTGCATATTCTGACATTAAAACAATCGTCAAAATTGTAATATTTTTTTAACGTAATATTGATAAACATTTAATAGAAGGCGTTACTTTATAGAAGTCTATCTACATCAAAACATGGATTTATCCATATTAGGTAATACCCAGTCATAACCATTGAGCAGACGAATAACAAAGTGATCCTAGTGATTATTTATTTTAAAAAAACTGGCATCATATCACGCTTTCAGTTTTAGCTTCGGTCAAAGAAAGAAAAAGCTGAACGGCTAAACACTAACCTTTTCCGTTGGACATTTCATAGACCCAGTTTTGCTAATCATTGTTGGTACTGTGTGACGAGCGCAACCCTACTCTGTGTACACGGGATAACAAAGACGAGTCCGCTTTCGTTGCAATATGATAGCCTGGTATTTATGATATTGATTTGTCCCAAATTGCGCCATCTCAATCACCACCATTTCCTTCATTGAATAAACACTGTTTAGGGGGAGCCTGTGCAATCTTACTCTCAGGAGTTTTAGACTATGTCAGGTACGAAAAAAGGACGAAATTATTAAGGCCAAATTGTGCTGTCAGTATTACAACGCATCATGTAATGTGCGATAACGCTCTTTTGGTGCGTGGATAATGTTTCTTTTGACCACGTTTTGTTCACTATACAAGTTTTGAAATTCAATGGGGCAGAACGCAGAACAAATATTTTCCATTGCCATTTAGCTAGACGAGTGACTGACTAGTCAATGTAGTCTCCCTGTGGCTTTAAATCGAATTTACATCTCGCATTTCGAATTAAATACGACCTTCTTTAAGACCATTAGTAATGTATTCAGCAGCGCCTTAAAATTTTACTGAAACTCGTTAACTGTCTCCACTGAAAAAAAGTTTTCAAACTTTTATAAGAAGACTCTTTCAGTTGCTTTCATATTGTGCCGGTAACTTGAGGACTCAGGAACTACGCTGAGACTAGAAAGTTATTCAGTTACAAGCTTACAGCGGGCATTGTTGGCGTTCCGGTGTTTCAGATTAAATTTGGAGGCAGGAGCGAGTTCGTAACTCTAACAATAGGCAGGATATAAACTTCAGACTTTCTAGTTAAAACTACGTCCTTTTGAAGGCGTTTCTTTGTAATTTGATAGCTTTTTAAAACTGAAATAAAACTTTCAGGGTTAGGGCTTAGGATTATCCATTTGAGCATGGCCAAACTTTATGTTACGAAGTTTGGGCTTGAAGTTATGCGTGAAAAAAGAGAATTTATGATATACAAAATATTTTTTTGTTTTATGTGTGTTTTTTGTATTTGTATTCGATTTTCAAACAAAGAAAGCTTTTGCTTTGATGGTTTTGTTCGCTGCGGTGTATAAAGTTATTCATTTAACCGTTCCATGTATCGATTCGGATGCAGTTTGTATATAAGAGGTACTATTAATCAGGTCACGATTCGTGAAATTACTAGAGCTTCGGCCGTGGCTTGTCACCATTCTTATGACGTAACAATGCCGCCAAGCGACATGACGTCATGAGGAGCCGTTCCTGGGTTGTGGTTACAGACAGTTACATAGTATCAGTCATTATTTCGTTACCAACTGCCGTAGATTTGCGAAAGACCCTGCAAAGATTCGCCCGCTCAAACTCTTCCAGATTCTTCGCTCTTCATCTTAGGTTTTATCGACGCTTACTTACATCAAAGATGCGAGTACGAACTTGCAATCGACTGGATATTGATTCGATTAACAAAAATGTGACTTATTTTATTATTTCTTTATAAGAAGAGTTTTCATTTGCAATTTATCGACTTTATCTGTCAAATTTACTGAATCGATGCTTATGTGTGTACTTGTACTACAGAAGCGTAAGTTTCAAAAATATTAAACCTATTTTCACAATAACAAATAAAATATCCGAAATCCACAGCCAGTCAGTAATGCACGAATGACCAGGCTTGAAGGATTTAGAGGAACGCATTTATCGAACGAACTTGGAGAAAAGGGGATGTCTTTAACGAAATAAATCGAAGATCGGCCGCACCGACACCGATCGTGAGATTAGATTACTATATTACATGCATCCTCTATACCTATACATTCATTCAATCATGATGATAGTTTGGGCCTGTTTCAAAACGAATGATTTTCGAATGATTTTATAATTATATTTTTGAATGGCTGTACGGATATAGGCAAAATCATTCGAACAAACATTCGTCCATGGTAGATAGTTGCCCAGTACATCTTAAAAGTGGGTCTACTTATACAGATCGTGCCAAAAATCTAGTCCGCTCGGAAGTTGCTCTCCCGATGAACGGCCCATACATTATGGTGTTTAGAGGGGACTAAAAGTTTGTGCGATCTGTACTCGTAAACCTGTAAAGCGTACTTAGCTGTGATAGTTTTCCTTATAACTTCATTATATATACTACTTCTGTGAATTTTTCCACATATTCATAAACAACCATTTAACCGGCAGGGGGACACTTGACTCTAACAAAAAATAACACTTAATATTTCGCCAACGGATCCCTAAATCAAAAAATGGTTTTCACATGCCCATAATGTTTTTGACCGACCTATCCAACGATATAGCACTATGGGATGGACAAGAAAAATGTGTATCTATCCGACTGTGTATCTAAATCGCATGATGTGGTTTGTCGGCATCTTGAATCCGTACGTGGTCAGTGTTCCGTGATGTCGCGTCCGACTCGCGGGCATTGGCTCGCGAAATGGACTCCTTGAACTGGCCCCGAATGGACCTCGCCTTAGTCCGGCCCTGAACCCGATAGTTTCTCTAGTGTCGCCTCGCGGATGATGAAAAGTGTCATGATACTTAATTTTATATGCAGTCATTCCACTTGGCATTGTTGTAGTAAGTCCCCACACTTTTGCCCTGTTTCACGTCGGATTCCATTAGAAACAACGGTGGCCAAGCATATGGGAATTGATATTGAGAATAGTTACAGCCATTTTGTTTCCAATGAAAAAGAAATGTGGTGCTTCGGACCGAAAAAATAAGGGAGACAGACACTACCACTATGCCAAGTGAAATTGCTGCATAGGTACATTATTTTGACCTTTGTGGGACTACCTACACAACACTATCGCCATAAAGTTGCTGCGTTCTATCAAGTCCTGGTACTATTTTGACGATGTCTTTGATTTTTCAAGTCTAATTGGTTTCCTGGTAGTCCCCGTCTTCCATTTCCCTTCTGCCGGATGCAAACGAAGAGCCCGTGCAAATAAGGAAAAGATTAATAATTTTCACAATATCCGTGTGACAAATAAGGAATATGTCGTGCGTGACTGACTTTATTTTCACTGTCTAAACGACTTTTAATGTGAAATTTTGGATTCTTTGCTTTTAATGACTTCACAATCACAATGTATACCTTTTAGTATTGTCTATGTACTGTCAAAGAAAAAAAATAAGTAATTTCTTCGATTACAGTTCGTTCGCATCCGTGCACAGCCGTGGTTCGCACCAATAATTTTGAAACAAACTAACAATTCAATTTACAATACACCAGCACGCCATTTTGATAACCGTGTAGAAATAATAATAAACTACGTGCCAATTACGAATGAAAAAATGAATCTATTAGATACACAGCTACTGTACGGTTAAGCTTGCAAATTATTTGAGCAAACGAACAATAATTTTACCTATAGTGCGCCTACATCGTTCTAAACATGGGTAGAGCCACGTTTGTACGATACACGATACCGTGTCTCGTCCATTTGACGTTTCATTTCCTCGATTATTATTATTATTATAGGAGTAGGGTTGCCATATGGTCAGGATTAGTCGGGATTCTACCGACTTTTCATATGGTACCTATCCAAAATCTCGACATAATACAAAACCTGCCGTCAAACCACTTATCGAAAACTTTTGTGCACAATTTGTAAGTAAAACGAAGGGGGAAGAATAAGATTGATTGAACGTAAGGGAATTGACAAATTATGTCAAGCAAGGTTAAGAAAATGATAAACAGTTAATAATTCATCTTTATCACCGAAGTTTATTCACCACTTCGTCATTAGGAGATATGATTTCATTATTTATCAAACGTCAGTTTTCTTTTAAATTCTGTCCGAAACAAATTAAAAATAATACTGAGGTAATAAAAAAACTTACAAATACATGCTCATTATTTTTTGTCTTATAGGTTATTTACATATATGTACCTGTTGTAACTACTTTTAAAGCCGATCTAAAAGGAAATACAGTAAATCTGGTGTCAACATAGCAATCTGAAATTATCACGACTAGTAGTTTATTCTTGTATATTCTTGTATTTATTATTGTATTATATATATTTATATCATATTATATAATCGTATTTATGTAGTAATTATTGTTATTTGTTTAAAATATATTTATGTATTTTTTAGTATTTACCCACAAATCTACTTATCTATTTTATTTATTAGTACATTCATGTTTTTTTTTCTCTTTTCTCTCACTTATTTTTTTTAATGTCTTAAAGCCTTTCTGCACGCCTGCCTCTGTTCATTTCTTGTACTTTCTGTCGGGTTGACTGGGAGAAAATGCTTTTAGCTTTAAGTCCGCCTGTTGTACATGTAACTTTTGTTTTGTGCAATAAAGTATTTAGAAAGAAAGAAAGAAAGAAGGAAAATAACATATTTTCGGGAATAAAAAGCAAAGGTTGGTTTTCGGTCTGACAACTCTGTATAAGAGGCAAGTGCGCCTTTAAGAGATAAAGCGACTATAACATGCCGGCGGCCGATCCGAAACCATCTTCCTTCGACCGAGTTTCCAAAGAAATTGCTTTTTCTATCCCTTTCTTGTATCCCCAGGGTAAGTGAGATGGAAAGTAAATAAGGGCTTAGAAAGGAGTTAAAATGAATCTAGGGAGTCGGTGTAATGTAATTCGGTACACTGGGGGCTCAATTAGATGAGATTCAGATTGTCCTTATTATTTTGCAAGCTTTGTTTTTCATTAACTCAGATGAAAGGGAGAAACGAGATTTCGGTAAAGCAGATTTTGTGATTTTGGCTGAGACTCACGTTTACTAAATGAATAACGTTTATATAATGTGTTTTCGTTTCTCCTTCTAAGAAAATAGCTAGTTATTTATTCAACAACGCTGTTTGAAAGTGCTATTTTACTGAGGGTAATTTTAAAATCAACCTAAGGTTCAACGAAATCCTCCCATAGAATTATATTTAGGATAGGACGTGAGGCTTAAAAATTCGAGGTGGCCGTTTCCTTTTTTTCAAGTCCTGATAGATAATTATATGTCTCATCTTGCATTGTTTCACAGTTGTAATTTTTTTACACAAGAAAAAACAAATCCTACCACATGATCCTGCTATTTTAGGCGTGTTAACATTTATGTTTTGGTAGGAATTTAATATATCAGAATTTTAATTTTTCTCCCTTTCGCTGAAATCGAAAAAAACAAAGTATTAAAATTCTAATAAAATCAAAAGTCTTGGTTATCTGGCTGTATTTTGAGACTTGACAAGCGTCTGATCCTGTTTTTGCCTCCATATTAGAGATCTATAGCCAGTTTTCTATTGATGGTTACGATTCAATCAAGTCAATACGCAAAAAACCTTTGAACAAAAATGCCTTCGACGAACAAATCGAAGAGCATTTGTTCCAACATACCAGGCGAACATATCCGCAATAAAAGCAAACGCTTTCAGTCCTTTACAATTTGTCTGTGTTGTCCCGCGTCCGCAAAGGACCGCTCGCCGCAAAACATCGAAAAGTCTCATTTAAATAGAAGCCAGTATTTATCAGAGTCAGGGCCAGCTGGAAATGGGTAGCAACAGTTCATTTACAAAACAAAGGGAAGGTTTTAACTTAGATTTACCAACGTGTCGCCTCTGTTGAACAGTAAACAATGGAACTGAGACGCTATCTGATTATTTACGAGGCTTGTGCAATTTGATTATGGCTACTGCGGCCACCAGCAATGATGTGAGTGAGTATCTACTAGTTAAACATGTGATCCTGGTGTTCATTCCTAACCAAACATAAAAAATCGGTCAAATGCGAAATCGAAAACCTTCAAACACGTGCGGAATTTCAAGTTTGTAAGTTAACTAGAAAAGTTTTCATGGTAAGCCAATTTGTATAAAGTTGATTACGTCAATGGCAATAACTTTTATTCGGGTTGAGTTAGAATTAGAAGCCTGATTGCTTAGATGCACCATCATCAGCTATTCGCAATATCAGTCATTAGATATTTGTTCAAAGTTTGATAAACGCCACGCGATGGAAATTAGAGTGACTAAACTACATCAAATAGAAGCTATAGGATATAAAGAATGCTTACTATAAGTTTTCAATAACATATATATACTAAATTCCTTTTAATATCACCCGCAACCGGCTTTTGCAATTTTTGCGCACGTGCCAGAATTGAGGCCCAGGACGGCGATTCTCGCAAAAAAATTCGCACGCTTTGCTTTTCATACGCCTCTGTTTGTCGCGTCATAAATGCAGTGTGATGATAATTCTATTAACTCTAACTCCCTAAAATACACGTAAAGCATGTTATGAATACGTACAACAGGTTTATATTTTTAAAGTTTGATACGTTTCTTCATAAACAGCTTGTAAAAATCACCCACTTTCGGCTTTCGCAAATTGTCTCATGTGTGAGAATCGCCGTCCAGGTCGTAAAGTAGACTTCTGTAGAAGGTATCAGTTTTACCTAGATATCTCTCAAGCCCGAGGCCCGAGAAAAAGGATCTTGATAAACGGAGGGACAACAAAGTGATTCTCTAAGGTGCCGTTTTTTCTTTCTTTTAAACCCTAAAAACGTACTACTTTCGAAATTAACGTAAATTATTTAGTCAAACGAAATCCGGCAACCATCATTTTATAGCACGTTATCTTGAAAATTAAACATAGCTGCGATAAATATTACTGATTGATCATCTTATCTAAACTTATCTAACTTCACACATTTTCACCAGACCCTTTTAAACAACAAGAGAATTTATATTTATTTACAATCGAGCAAGGGCCCATTCATCGGCCCAAGGATCCAAAAATGCAAAATAAAATGTTGACTTACAAAAGTAATTGACTTAGGGCTGGGCTTGGTTGCTAGGGAACACCAAAAAAATATTAATTTAATATTAAAATCTTGTCTTCAAATCTTGATACTAAGCACATACCGTGTCTTAAGTACGAATTTGGCTGCATAAATTTTAATGTCACTTTGTATTTTATGGCACGGGATAATCCGTAACAGATACAAAATGTATTATATTACGCGAATATTTCTTTTTCCGCGTTACTAAGGGCTAAGGGGGAGTCCAGACCTCCCCCTGTGTACGCCCTTGCAATCGAGCATCTTTTTAAAGTAAAAAAAAATATATATATAATATGTTCTTATAACCCGTGCGGTTAAAGAAACAATCTATAAATGGCGACTGGTACTTAGAGTAGCGTCAGCAAAAGAAGTCAAGCGGCAGCCAAACAATATTTCATTTATTAATTTTGAATATATTTTAGGAATTAAATGGAGTGCTGCTAGCAACTGTTTATTTTATTAAATAAACTTTTAAATAGTTAACATTATCCCGAGAACATTTATTTATTTTACTTTATTCTGTACTTGTTTTTCTGTATACAATAAAGAATTTAAAACATATCTCGGCGTTTTGCCTATAGGCAAAGACAGTGTGAATGCTAATCCAAAGTAATTTTTTTTTTGAGGTCGAGACAGCGTGAATTGTAATATGTAAATTGAAAATCCTAGTACTTGTAAAAACAAAAATCCCTATTTGAGTACCTATTCACCCCAATGTTGCTTTCCAGTAAAATATGTTTTCTATTTTTACTGATTGACAAATATTTCTCTAAGACTTAAATTCCATGGAACAATTGAGAAAAAATTGTCTCACTTGTTCCATTGCCAACTGTAGTTCTATTCCAATGGAAGTAGTGAGAAAAAAAAGTCTGAGAATGATCCATTATTATTGAAAGTCTGAATCAATAAAAGATAATTATTTTATTTAGGAAAGAAGCCTGTCCATTTGCTCATTTTCCAGTCTCAAGTCCAAGTCAGTGTCAAATCTAAAGTTATGGTCGTTTTGTGGCCAGCCGCGAAGGAGTCCGTAACATCCCGGCGCCCAGTATTGCAAGTCAATACTCTAGTTCAGAACGGACGTCCAGTTTACAGAGCTTCGCCACTGACCGTCGGTATTGTCCCAGTCTTGTCTTAACGTCAGCTACGCGCACTCCACCGTCAGGTCCTTCATATACTTTGGTCACTATGCCCCGAAGCCAAAGGCCACGAGGTGCCTGGTCATCGACGATTATGACAATGTCGTCAACTTTTAAGGGCTGGACAGCGCCGAACCACTTAGTTCGTTTAGTGAGCGTTGGTAAATATTCTTTTAGCCATCGCTTCCACGTAAGGTCAGCTAAACGTTGTGATTCTCTCCAGTTTCGTCGGAGCATATCTCCGTCGCTAAATGACCCAATAGGATTTATGTTCGTCAGTGATTTAGATGCTCGTAGAAAGTTGTTAGGTGTCAGGGGCAAATCATCTTTGTGATCTAGGGGAACATAGGTCAGGGGTCTATTGTTTATGAAATATTCGGTCTCTGCAAGCAAGGTGGCTAATGTCTGGTCAGAAAGGTACTTCTCCTTAAGTGGCGCTACTCTCACTCGTGTCATAACCATACATTCCCACTTATCATTGGTCATGCGAAGTCGTAGGAACGCTATACTCGCAAAAACTCTTGAACTCGCGTCACAGAATACATGTAGCCGAGCTGGCACACTGTTGTCGCAGTTATCATTCATTAGCCAGTTAGGTACTCTGATGGCTTTTATCTGGTTCAGTTCCTTGAGCCACGTTTGCCACTTTTTAAAATGACAAGTCTCGATCTCATCATGCCATCCAATTTTTGACTTCCAAATATCTTGTAGTAGCATGCGTGCCTTCACTGTTACGTAAAGCAGAAAGCCGAGGGGGTCAAATACTGACGTAACTATCTTGAGGACGTCTCGTTTAGTCGGTCTCTTACCTCCAATTACAACTGTATCGTCAGCTGTATGAAGCTTTAGCAAGAAAGTGAAGCTGTCAACTTCAGGGTCCCAATTAATACCAAATACACGTTCTGTCAGCTCATCTTTGACGTTGGATAGCATTTTTACTCCACCCGGTGCGAGCTTGTCTTCTGGTAAGTGTGCTAAAAGTTCTTTAGAGTTTGACATGAAGTTTCTCATATTAAAACTACCTTGTGCATGGATACTTACTACCTCGTTGACAACCTGGATAGCTTCATCGAGAGAATCGATCGAATGAATGTAGTCGTCGACATAATGATGATCAATAATAGCTGTGACTGCTTGTGGATTTGTTGACTCAAACCTACGTGCATTCAGATTTTTTACGTACTGTGCTGATGACGGAGAACAGACAGCACCAAATGTCATGACGTTCATAACGTACTCATCTTTATCCCAGAGAAGTCGTTGAGCCTGTCTGTCTTCTTCTCTGATAAGAACACGATGAAACATCTCTTGGATGTCTCCCATCACAGCCACTTTTCCGGTACGAAACCCTAATAGAATCCCTGGAAGAGAAGTCAAAAAGTCCGGACCGCTTAGCAAAAAATCATTTAAAGACTTACCCATGGATTTCGCTGCGCAGTCTAGAACTAGCCTCAATTTATTTGGTTTATTAGGATTAAACACTGCAAAATGTGGCAAGTACCAAGTTTTGTTGGTCTTGGTTGACTTGTCTCCGTCTCTGAGCTTTGATATGTAGCCCTTCTGCAAATTCTCCTTGACCTTTTCTTTGTAGCTGGCAGCGAACTCAGGCATCTTGTCCATTTTCCGGATGATACCCTCAAGCCGTTTACGTGCTACACCGTAACTGTCAGGCAGTGAAGGTTCGTTATCCTTCCAAAGAAGTCCAGTTTCATACCTGTCACCTATCAGTTTAGTAGTCTTCTCCATAATAGCTAAGGCTCTCATATCCTCACGAGAACGAGAAGTGTCGGTACAGGGTTTAGTACCAAAACCGTCAGTAGAAAATGATTGTTTTACCATGTCATTAAGCTCGTCACATACACATTTTATGTGAAAGATATCAGCGTCATTTGGTGTCATTGGTGAAAGTTTACCATGAATAATGATACCTAGTTGAGTTTCAGATACTATAGGTCCGTCTCTAGGTCCTATTAAAGCCCGTCTGGTCACTATAAGCTCAATGTTGTCAGACCCAATGAGTAGCAATGGTCGTTGATTGTAGCTCGTCATGTCATTGTCTTTTACAAAGTCCGATAGATAAGGAAAATTATTTACAAGTTTAGAAATATTTACAGTATGCATAGGAAGAGATAAATTATTTACAGACCTAACATTTTTTAAATTAAAACCCTCATTGTTATTTTGTCCTCGAATGGAGAATGATACGATCTTCGAGTTCGTTTCGTTTGTCGTCATGCCGGTGGCGCCACGTAGTTGCAGAGTGGTGCTCGGGCCGGTGATACCGGCGCGCTGCAGGAGAGACTCATCAACGAGAGATAAGGCAGCGCCTTCATCAAGCAGGGCTAGTGTCTCGACGTCTCCTTGAGGTCCAGAAATCACGACGGGAGCAACTTTAAGAAGTATCGTCGCGGTCGAATTTTCGCAGTGATGAACCGGAGCTGGTATGCATACGCCACTCGATGTCTGATCTCCCGTTGTCTGGTCAGAACCGTGGAGCGGAGCGGCGTGTAGCAGGGGATGATGGATTCTATCACATTGTGACTCTGTACATTTTTGCTTTCTTCTACATCCTTTTAGTTGATGTTTCGAGGAAAGGCATGAGAAGCATAGCTTGTTCGCGGTTATAAGCTTCCAACGATCGTCAATAGAAAGCCGTTTGAAGTCAGCGCAGTCCTTCAAGTCATGATGACTATTACATATGATGCATGCTCTTTTCTTCGTAGCTATAGTCGTGGTCATGGCTAGTATCGGCTTCCGTTCGAACTTGGAATGATGTTTTCGTTCATTGTCTGTAGATGGTAATGGTGCGACATGTGTGGCGGCTCGTGCGACCATCATCAACCAATCAGATAAACTGTCTAGTGTTACGATTTTGATCCCTCTACTTTCAAGGTGAAAACTCCATTGATATTTTAAATTTGATGGTAGTTTACCGATTATCTCTCGAATTAAGGTTGGATTTGTAAGATGTCCAACCTCATTTGTCATTGTCATAGTCGCTACAACGTTTTGCACTATGGTTGCGAAGTCTATTAGGTGGTTGATGTCATCGTGACGTATGTTACGAGTGTCACGGATTTTTGTCAACATAACCTCGATCAAGTAATCAGGTCGACCGAACCTCAATTTTAATGTTCCTATGATTTTGTTTAGGTTTGTCGCACTCACCAAAAGAGCGAATACGGAGTCTCGAGCACGTCCTTTGAGGCACTTCGATAATCTAGCGATGTTCTCGTCGTCACTGTACTGGCATAATCTAGTCGTAGATACGAATTGGCTGTAAAACATGGGCCACTCCTCCGGGTCCCCAGAAAAAGGTGGAAGGTCTTTGACTGATTGTTGTCTTGCCAGAAACTGGCTGATATCGTCTTGTCGAATAGATGAACTCGTATTGTTAATCGGCGCGGCCGAGGTGCCGCAGCACGGTCGAGCTGTAGCAGCTGTCGTAGTCTCCGCGGCATTAGCGGCAGGGGTGATCTTATTCTGATTCTGGTTTTCATATCTGTCATGTCTGTTACGGCTCACGAGTGATGTTGATGAGGTTCGGGATGAGACACGAGATGAGGCTCGGCTGCGCCGCTCGTCAGCTTTGATGGCGGCTGTCTGTATCTCAAGCTTTTTATTTATCAGGTCTTGTTTAATTTGTGCCATTTGTTCGGCAGCTTCTATCTGCAGGTCAACTAGTCGTCGACGTCGTATTGTTGATGCAGTTGAAGCTGCAGATAATGTTATCAGGTCGGATGGTGACGGTGATAGGTCTCGGTCTCTGTCGGAGACGCGCTCAGGTTCGAGGGTGGTGTCGGGATTCTCCCTCGAAGGGTCGGCGAGTGGTTGGTCATCGTCATTATTGAACTTCTTCTGTATCTCCATATTTTAGTTGTTTTTAGTCTCGAAGGACCACTTTATTGAAAGTCTGAATCAATAAAAGATAATTATTTTATTTAGAAAAGAAGCCTGTCCATTTGCTAATTTTCCAGTCTCAAGTCCAAGTCAGTGTCAAATCTAAAGTTATGGTCGTTTTGTGGCCAGCCGCGAAGGAGTCCGTAACAATTATTTTTTTTGTACTTAGTACCATGCTGTGCGAGTATAGACAGAGCGACGATGTGAGCGAGATAGCATGAGATCGGTCGCCATTTATAGATGGTTTCTTTATCCGCACGGGTTATAATATCTATTACAAGCTGCAACAACGCACGTACAGTGCAGTTAGGCCTGGCCTACCATGAGTACGATTCTTTCTGATTAATACTTGACAGCCCTGTATAGTAGGCCTACTATGAGTTTTGGTCACAATACACGTTACCGACTGCGTAAAATATTTTGTATGAGAAATTGTGATTCCACTCGTAAGCCGCTAGGGGCGCTGCACAATTTCACATATTAGTACATTATTTATCGTATAATATTTTATAGCAAAAGTGCGGAAAATGCCGACTTTACGCAAGCGCAGCGTGTGTAAAGTGGTCATTTTATTCACGGTGTGCTATAAAAATATTTTACGCAATTTTGGAAATTCGTACACCCATTGAAAATCAAGCAAATTCAGGAAATGTTGATCGTACATGTCGTAAATTACGGGCTAAAATAAAACGACCGTACTCAAATAGAAATTTTGAAAAATCCGATCGTACATACTCGTAAATAATCGTATAACCTATGGGCGATTTCAACTGTTTAGTGATTTCATTTATTTTCTATTGTGATTTAATTTATTTTCTATTGTGATTTAATTTTTTCTAGTGTGATTAAATTTATTTTCTATTGTGATTTAATTACATTTTTAATTGTGTTCTAATTTATTTTAAACTAATGTTTGGCTTAGACTGAAAATCGGCTGCTATTAACCTGCATGCTTAATAGCTACATGCGGAGTTTTTGACCATTTTGTTTTCCAGACTTATTTCATTTCAAATTGTATGTATAACAAATAAAATGCTATTCTATTATATTTAAATCATACTACGCATGTTCTGGCATTAATATCGCAGCGATATTCAAATGATTCTCATAATTTCGTGTCACGGAGCAATAATATTAATTTAGAACGTTTTGCTCCCGCTCCGGGCGGGGGACGTGATTATTTTACAGGACCTTTACCGATAAAGGTGAAACGGCTAATGCTCATTGCCTTTAATAAGTAGACATTAAGTTTTACGGCTTAGTCAAAAAAAATCACTTACTAATTGGCGTGTAGCAATAAAGTAAATCTAGATGTCAGTATGTCTGAATCGGGAAACTAACACAGGTCCTCTTGCTTGTCGTGTGATCACTTTACCAACTGAACTATTCAGGTGTCAATAAAACTTGCGAGAGCTAAAACGGTGTTGCTCCAAAAATTTAGAAATTTTGTTCTATTCTATCATAAAACGTAGGTGAAGTATTAATTTGGGATCTAGAATAAAATTTAAATGTTAATAATAATAAAAAAAAAGTTTATTTATTTACTTTAATTATTATTATACAGTAATAAATCTAATATGGTATACAAAGGCGACACCTATTGCTTAAAGTGTCGCCTTAACATTTTTAACACTTCTTATAGCCAGGATCATTAAGGTTATAATAAAGATACTGCATCCAAACCTGTTGAGTGGTTCTCAAGTTAAAACGCAACATACATAAGTATTAACCCGTTAAATGTCAAGTACACAGACGGGTGTGTACAGAGTTTAAATTTGAATTTAAATTGGAAAGAATTTCGCGCCAAAGGGAATCCTTGTTCCCGGACATAGGAAACAATACATACAGACAGAAAAAAATATTCAAATAATATTCAATGTACAGGCACGACTTTTTTGCTACTTTATTTTATTAGGTATAGATACAAAAGAAGCGAAAAGCGCGGTTGGTAAGCAAAAAGCTAAGCTGTAGCTAAGGTTGTCCCTAAGACAGAATTCCCGAGTGTCTGGCGCTACGCTAAGTAACTCATACTAAATGAGTTACTAGGATCCCATAAAATGTAGAGAATTTTCGCTTAAGTCTAAGATTTCAGAACTTAAAACAAATTTAAAGCTGCGCGAGAAAATGTAGAATAATTCGCAGAAAATGTCAGCAAAACTCATTAAAAACTCACCGTCGAACGCCGGTGTCTAATCCGGATAATCCGAGATGATAAAGCTTAAGTAATGTATTTAAATTACTATTGATCTTCCTATTATAATGGTTATCTTTTATTAAAATGGTTTTTTGAAGGCAATGGGCAATGAACTTAATAAATTTGATTATTTTCAAAACCTTATCTAAGTTAGGAAACTATAAATATAATTTATATAGGTAATTTATACTTGCGATTGTCGGCCGGCACTTTGTGAAAATGGCGAAACCATTGTGTACATCCATTCATAAGGTTTTAGATCTGTGTTATTATCATAGATATCTTAACAGTATTATTCTTAGTGTACATTGTTTTTGGCTCGATTCCCTAAATCCATTGAGAATGCTGTATTAACCGAAACCGATCGGGACTAGTCGGGAGTATTATTGTGAAATAAACCTGCGAAACAAGTACAAGTGTATTTGACAATGAAACTATAACTATAAATACTTGAATTTTTACTGTTCTTTTCCAACTTTCAATTGGTTAATCTCAGTTATCACCCGGTAATAACCCACTTTTGGTGGGTCAAAATCGTAGATGACTGGGGTAATAACTAGTGGGTTGGTCGTTACCCTCTCTACTTGTAATTTGTATTAAACTGAAAGACAAATAAAATATTTACAAAAATAGTTGTCTGGGGTTA
The DNA here is from genome assembly GCA_910592155.1 of Ypsolopha scabrella. Classification (NCBI taxonomy): domain Eukaryota; kingdom Metazoa; phylum Arthropoda; class Insecta; order Lepidoptera; family Ypsolophidae; genus Ypsolopha; species Ypsolopha scabrella. Next base: position 5,452,139 of record OU342972.1, on the reverse strand, counting down.
TTAAATTGCTATTATACAACGCTACACGTAGTTCGGCACGTAGCATAGTCGTAGCACGAGTCGTAGTCTGTTCGTAGCAATTAATACGATGCTACGACGATTTCTGCGCCATCTTGCTGCATTACATAGTACCACTAGCGACGATTCTTGCTTTTTTCGTAACACTTATTAGTAATCTTCACAATATTAGGATTTGAGTTTTTAGGGTTCCGTACCTTATTGTGGGAAAACTGAACCCTTATAGGATCACTTTGTTGTCAGTTTGTCTGATATAAATCAGATAATATGATCAAATAATTTCCGAATAATGCGAGCATCGTTATTTTCAATTCTATGTGGACTTAAATAACATACTTAATTTATTTTCCATATACAACTTATGCCACCCGAGTAGAGATACTACCGATTTCTAACACGTGACACGTGAGGACTTTGTTGATCAGCATGCCAATTTCAATTATATTTACTATGTAATGATACATTTTGTAGTTTTTATTGAAATTATTAAAATCAAGTTTACTAAAATAACGGTATGTAACCGTCAAGGCTCGAGGCCTCATTGCACATGACCGGTTTTCAATGTTTTTGATATCGGGTATGGCAACAATATCATGTAAATCGTATGGCGCGCATCAGTCAAAGCCAAACAAAGCGTATTCTGTAAACCGATCACAAAACATGACGACCACGTATCCTAATATATAAACCCCTTGCTGGGTGCAGTGCAGTCTTAATGTCCTGTAATAGGAGCTATTGATGAACAATTCAGATTCAAACACGTAGTAGGGTCGTTTTGACTCGGTTGTGGATAATTCTGTAAACTTGCAAAGTGGATTACTTAAGTAATTACCTGGCCTGTTTACCGAATGGCTGGTTGCATAGTAAGTTAGGACACGAGTGAAAGTAATAATTATACATATTTTTTATTTATTATCAGGTAACTTCTTTAGTTGCTTCCTTTAAAGGACTTATTCTGTGTCCTTAAATGACCATTTTAAAATGAAGACAAATGTTATGAAAAGTACTATATACAATTAGCGTATATTTAGGCGATAAATTGAAGCTGCAACTAAACTCAGATCTAATCTAAAATTCGTGTGAAATTGCAACCTTTCTTGATTTGAAAAAAAAAAAACGGAATGTTATTATACCATTTACAAAAAGAGAAAAAATCTGCATCCAGACATTTCACAGGCGAAATATTTACTCGTCTGTAAAAGCGACGATCTTCACACATTTCACAAATGTGATAAAAAATCATAACCGCACTTTATGGTTCAGCAACCCGACCTCAACCGCAGCTAACCTCGTTAGGGACAGGATAGCATGTGTCGGGAGAGATATACCTTCAACTCCATTTCAAAAATACCTGCTTGAAATTTATGAAATCCGCGTACCGCTGCGGTGGGGAAGGTAAACTAAATCAATTTGGGTAGCGAGAGGTCCCAAATTCGATTCCCCGCCGGCCCGATGGCGTGGCTCCTGCGTTATACACCTATCGACACCGATACAAATTCGATAAGATGAGAGAGATGTATTATTTTTTTCAGTTTTCTTTCGTCGTCTCCAGGAATTGAATAACTTTGATTGCTTTTGAGACATCCTGTGCATTATAATTTTGTACGAGACCTGAAACGAAATATCTAAGAGTATCTTATATGGTTAGAAGTTTTTATATATCTGGGTTTGCGTCGGTACGTGTTAGGAATTAGTTACTATTTTAAACATAATTCATCTCTTCGGAACCAGAAATATTAGTCTTTGTTGAAATTGTACGCATTAAACAGTGTTATATGTAAACAATCCTTTTGTAATTTTCACTTTATCTCGAAAACTCTTGAGAATAAAGTAAACTGGTTGGGTATACTGGTAGTAAGTTATATTTATTCTATTTTTGTGGACAAGTATAACGTTTAATTCCCACAAAGATGTTTCATACATAAGAACAAGTACTGACAATCGTGACCATCGACATTTTTGAAATATCGGGACTACTTACGTAGGACTAACGATATGGGTACATACAAGTTAAAGACAAACAATTTTACTCTCGTCAAACATCCAGATTAATTTTAACAAATGTATTGTTTGAAGTAAAAGACCCGTACTCTCTCTCAATCGGCATTGTTCTTTGATGTGCCTTATTTATTTAAACTGGATTTTCTAAGCAACAATAGAATCTCAGCTATCGTTTTCTGGTTGACTTATTAGGTATTCAGGAATGGCAAGGAGACGTACATTTATCTTCATCTCCAACACTGAAATCGCAAGAAACGACCCTTTTTCGACACGAGTCATTTAATTTGAATAGGTTGATCCTGTGATAAAGAGTTAGAGCAAAATGCTAGATCGTGTACAAGATTTTACTGCTTCCTTTGTGCTCTTTTCATGTTTTACGCGCTTGGTATTTCTGGTACTTAATTTCTTAAAATGTAAGTGACGTGAATTTTTTGCACCCCCCCTTTATTAAAACGTACCCTGAATAATTCGAATATATTTTCACATAAATAATAATAATCTGAACGACACATGCATGAGTTTCACAGCTGCCAGTCTCATCTCGGCTCAGCGAACAGAAGATAATCCGAGATGGAGGGACTCGCACTGTTTCACGATCCCATGGAGAAAATTACGATATTACATGTGAACATTTGTTGGGGCGCTTCGCTCGTTGTGTCTAAATGTGAATCACGAATCTCTCAAAGAATTGACTGATAGAAATGGGATCGCACAATTTTCTAAATTATCCAATCCCGGAGATCATTGGATAACGAAAATGGTATTCGGTCCGTTGAAGTTAATCTAAGGATCTGAAATGTTATTGCTGAAAGTGGCATAAGCCCTCGTAAGATGAGATTTTTCCATAAATTTTCCATTTAAAATAAATGAGTTTCGGATTATCCGAAACTAAATAAACCCGACTGGTCTCAACTGCAATTTGGAAACGAAATGCAAACAAAAAGGCTTCACTTTTTCTGTTGGAACGCTACTTTTTAATTTAGCTGTCGTCTGCGAGCGAGGCAAAGGAAACTGCCACGTTCTGCCATCTGCGTTACATTTTTTGCATTCTGTAAGGAGAGGCGATGGCGTCTAATTCGGTTAGAATGTAAATCTTTGGTTTCCCGAGAATGGACCTTAATATGCAAGTGAAATAACGTCGGCCCTAGCTCTCCTCCGGACTGGTTCAACGTTGTTCGACACGGATTTTGAAAGAGAACATTATGCAAAAGTGTGTCGTCTGTGAATGAAGTTGCGTTTACAAGACGGAACGTTGCGTCGTTCAATGAGTGGAGAAGTAATTTGTAAAATAAGTTTAAAAATAGTAATTTATTAAAATGGTACATAAAAAGGTTATTAAAAACAACGAGTGTTTTAATACCTAGCTATGTATAGTTTCATACACTACTTTATCTGAACTCATACCTGACAATCTGTTTTCATAATTTTGATAAAATTTGTCGTTAGCCATTTTTGATAATTATCAAACCATAAACCAAATAAATCATAACCTCATTACGAACTCAAAACCACTGGCATAATAAAAAATATATTTCATGAATGTCTCTAAAAAAATTAAAAAATCAAATTATAGTATAGGTCTCCGAACAACATAATGCTATAAAAAAACTTTTTCTGAGATGTACATGTGATACTAACTAGGAAGGCAAAGGGAACTTAGCCCAAACAACCATGTCTGAGGTTTAATATCAAATACCAATGAGGTTATCATTATAATATTCTATAACACGTACTAAATAATATTTCGGCGTGACAAAGGAGGTCACAATTACATTTAATTTTCGGCCTGCATTGTCTATGGCTGCCGGCGGCGCGCGCAACGCGTACACATAATGCGTGGTCAACTGTTGGATTTTGGCGCCATAGCTTACGTGGAAATTATTATTTACTGTGGTTTTATGGGTCAAACCAAATGTATTATTTTGTCCTAAAATTACTAACAGCAGTGATGGTGATGATAATCCACCTGGCATTCTGGAAATAACAACGGAAATTACGAACACTTTTAGAACGAGCTTTTACAAGAAAAATCAAAAATGGCTAACGACAAATTTTATCAAGATTATTATGAAAACAGGTTGTTAGGCATGAGTTTAGATAAAAAAGTGTATGAAACTATATATAAATAGGTATTAAAACACTCGTGTTTTTAACAACCTTTTTGTGTACCAGTTTCATAAACTACTATTTGAATGCAAGTGCTCGTGAAGATCCATTTTATATGCTTCAAAACTGTTGGCAAAGTAATTTTTACAGCTTTATTTTTAGAGTTCCATGCCCGAAGAGTGCCAAACGAGACCCTATTACTAAGCCTCTGCTGTCCGTCTGTCACAGGGATCTACAGCCTCAACCGTAAGAGGTAGACAGTTAGGATTTCCTCATAATACGTAGTACTACGGCCCCTACCACGACAAATAATAAAATGAAGAAATAAATAAAGGGGGATGTCTATACAAGAAACCTCGAAAAAGTTGCATTATGTAGACGTTATTTATGGCTCTTAAAGAGGGTAAAACATATATATATGTTTCAATATCAGTTTGTCATTCTTGAATTTGTGGACATTGTGGATTCAATTTAAATCTAATTAAGACATTTTCTTTCGCACACACTTATTTATTGATGCAGCAAATTATAAGGTGAAAGAAATATTTATTACTCTGTTAAAGTAAAATAAATATGCAATATATGTACCAGGATATGATGGGCGCAAGGGATGCATGTTCGCAAATTTGCAAAGGGCTGAACCCCCGTTGCGAGGGTCGGGTCTCGCTGAGCTCGGGGCGGTGCGCCCCACCGACGACAGCGAACGTGTTTCGTAATGATTGTGTGATTGAATTGCCGTATCTTCGCTGCTTCACCGCCCCTGGTATCTATCGAGTTAGTTTAGTCGTTGCTCTTAATGACACCCCTTTTTATTTTTCTTTCTATTTCCCCCAAGGCTGAGCTTTTCAGCCTAGTCGTAAACCTTTTATGGATAAAGAAAATCTGCCGCATACAGTTTTCCAGACTGTAAATGGAGTTCTTTACTCATTTTAAATTCTCGGTTTACTCATGTCCATATTTATATTATTGATTGATTTTTTTTTATTGAAAAACACTTGTACTTTGTCCACTTATTTATATTAACAATCACGAGCATCAACTCCATATTTATCATTAATTAATAATAGCTTAATTTGCCTTTCTTTCTTTGTTTTGATATTTTAACACTCGTCTTCGTTTATATGTCGTGGCCATAACTTAGAACTGAGGTGCATTTGTCATGACTATTCGGCTAAGCAAATTTGCCCGTTTGACAATTGAAATCGTACGTTTTTGATTGTCAACAACAAAACAAGACATTCATTTAACAGCCAAAAATTTACGATTTCAATTGTCAAACGGGCTAATTTGCTTAGCCGAATAGCCATATAACAATCAATTTGAATACGATTGTCTTACACAAATTGCACCTCTGATCACTTCATGATCTGATCGTTGATATCGTAAAGTATGAAATGAGAATTTTACGATAGACTTCCAACAAAAAGTTAAGACGACGTACATAGGTACTAAAAACTGAGTTTTTGAATAAGTGGAACTCCCAAACTACAATAGATATGGTTTTGAAATAAATACATTTTATAAAAAAAGCCTTTTTTCCAAGACGATGTAACAGCCCAAAACGCGATTGAGAAATTTTTTGGCTCGTTCGAAGAAAATTGCAAAGCGAAGGCTACTTTTTCATAAAGTAAAAATAACAATGATTACTGTTTTAAACATATAAACCCATTATCTCAAGTTTTAGATTCTAAACGATAGCAAAGCGTTTTTTTACTAAACGCACTTATGTAAATTTATATAAAATTTTATATCCACAAGATTATCCACTCTCATCTTGATTTACCACACTGCTCAGACGCGCTCTTTTTCAGATATGCTTATCTCTTTCGTTATTCGATGGACCTACTACGCCTTAAAAATAGGTGCGACTGTTGTCTTTGCCTAGCCCTTAGTAAAAGAAGAGATATTAGTTGCCGATTGGTTATTTAAGCGGTGTAACAATAAACTGGGCCAATCACAGCGTAGAAACGCGGCGTTAGAATACATATTGTTACATCGGTTTTTAATGTTTTGTACCCAAAGGCCAAACCGAAGTCCTGTCTTTCCGTCCGTATGTCACGGGTTTCTGGCTCGTAGATGGATGAGTTATATATCTGAAATTCAGATATTTTGTTTTATTAATTATTTTGTTTTTGAAAACCGAATATTGAACTAAAAATTTTATCAAATTATTTTCAGGGAGGATTGTGTTACACGAGAAAGGACCCGAAAATATTTTATTTTCTTGGGTTGTGGGGTGTCATTACTTAGAACTCATTGAAATAACAACGGGGTGCCGTTAAGTTTTCAGTTTCAGACCATTTTTGTTACGGGGTCTATCTCAAAAACTAACTACTAAGAAATTTGTAATTTTCTGAAAACGCCGATTTATGTTGTAGTTTTAGGGTTAGGTATACTGAATAGGATACTCGACTAATTTAATTTTGCAGTCTTGTTTAATGAATTTTGTAAATTCTCTAGAGTCTATCAACTTATTTGAATGGTACAGTACATACTCGTACAGTATCCTAACGGCGCAAGTACTATTCGAACTTGATCGGTTTCTGCGATATTGACAAACAACGTAGGTAGTCGTAAAACCTCACTCAGTTCGTTTCGTAAACAAGCACTCGTGTCCCAATGGCTCTCATTATGACACAGTTGTACAAAACACAATTATTCCCTCATAGCGGCGGCGTCATGCATTATTGACAAAAGTGACATAATTAGAGCGTGCAATTTTAAAGCTAAGTATGACGTGTCATACATATTCTGTTCCGAGCAAAAAAAAAATGTTAACTTTTACCGTGCGCTCTTATTGTCATGCAACGACTAAATTCATGCAGCTTGTTTTTATTATTCAAACAAATGCCACTAGGGTTTTGTTCAGAGGACACGCTCGGTTATAACAATGGAAAAAGACAAAGTGAATTTAAAACTTCACATCCATCCATTCTATTTTATTTTGAAGTAATTTTTCATATCCCCGAAGAGTTGTCTTAATTTTCACAACTATCGGACGCGTTAGGAACCAGAGCACCATTCATGAAAGAAGTCCTTCCGCCCCAGATTACTTCCCTTTGAGAGATTACCGTATTGGGTCGGGATTTTTTATTATTGGACGTTTCTGCGTCCCGGGTACCCGACGGGGTGATTCCGTCCTGATTACTGAGATTAATAAACGTCAGAATGGAACAACGCCTCCGTTTTAGGGTTTTTAAATTAATAAGTCTCTTTTACGAGTTGGCATAGTACTGATTTCATGGCTCCTAAATTTTTTGTTGCCAAAAGCTTTTTTTATTGGTGAAAAGATACAAAAAGGGGATTGCTCTCAAAGGTTTATGTCCCTTTTTGACCTCAAAGCTGCTATTGCACACTGGGAGCCATGTTATTCGCAGAGCTTTTAGATTGTGTTGATAATAAATTTGTGCTTTTTATCGTGGCTTATATTTTTATTAGAGAAAAATTGGGGTTCTTTGTAGAAATTTTGTGTACAGTGAACAATATTTGAATTTCTTTTGTCGATCAGTGAAACGTGCGTGAAATATTTCATCGTGCAAAACGGGACATTTTTTAATTTAAATATGTTTATTTTTCAAGTTTTTGTTTTTAAAGATCAGATAGTGGTTTTAAAGTAAAACACACGCCTGTCACTTAGATTAGTAAGCAGTTTCTTACTGCTACTATCCTGGCACACTTCTCATCAAATAATAGTTGATCTTTAAAAAACGAAGTTCCATGTTGAATCCGAAATAACTATAGGTAAATTGCTTAAAAAATAAGATAACAAGCTAAAACCTCAAATCAAGTGCGAGTAGGACTCGCGCCCTAAGCTGTACCATAGTATACCTAGGTAAATAAGTAATAGTATTCTATCTCCATACAAACGGGCCGAAACAAACCCCTCCCCCACCCCAAAACTCGGTACAACTCGGTTTATTTACGACAGTCGCGGTCGCACCGCAGTTACGTACGCACGTTGTCGCTGTGCCGCTCCCGCGCATTTTTACAGAGTATGTTGTGCATTGTATGGTTGCTTAAATACTACTTTTATAATAATAATATAGCATTATCAAATACGTATACAATCAGTTGGCAGCTCTTGGGCGTGTTTAGGCGCCGAGCGGCCGTAGGTATTGATTTCAAGGACACCGCCTAGTTAAACTTCTGTTGTTACCTATACTGTGGCTGTACTATTCAAATAACAGATCGTCGAACTCACGAAGGCAGCTGTCGAAACCCTTATTGCAACGTCTTAAGACTTAAAACGGCTTGATTTGTGCGTCATCGTGCAATAAACAATCTACAATAGACTTTTAGCGCGAACTATAGGTTGTATAAAAAAATACACGTAAAGGCACAGCTTTCACTTTTGTTACATTGAACAACGCACTGCACAGGTTAGGTGTTTTAATACGCAATATTCCATTACTATTATTGATTCAAACACCCAAAATGCGATATGTTTTCCATTTAAAACAAAACTGCAAGTAATTAAATGGTATTTGTTTTTAATCATATATTCGGTCAGCAAGAAAAATCAGCTAAAAGGTTATTTTGACAGCACAATATGTTTTTGTCGGCCGTAAAAAAAAACCACCAGCAATACCTGGTCAGCAACTAAATCAAGGATTATCAGAAAATAAGTAGATATTCGGTCAGCTTGATAATGTATATGTTTGCATAAAAAGTCCCAATACAAAATTATTATTTGGTCAGCAGGATTATACAATTGATTAGCATAAAAATGATGTTTATATATAAGCTATAATCTCTAAGAATCTGCATTTTAAAATTATGGTCAGCTACGAATAAAAAATTAGCGCGATTTTATTGAAACAGCGGCAATGATAGGTTAAAGTAAGCGGAGTTTCGCAAAACGAGCGGCAAATTGCGTGTGAGCATTGTCATTCGATGAATTGTTGCATTGAGAATAACGTTTTTAACAGTAATTCAAAAGTAATTGTAAAACTTTTGATGTTTGACGATTTTTTTATTTTATTTTTATTATTTTTTGACCTCTTTGACTGATATCGTTATTAAAAACTAACTTTTGCCCGCTCTGCCCCGTTTTCGGGGTGGACGCTACTTTATGGACACAACTATAGCCTATTCGTTGATCAGGTTCACTACAATAATTAGTAGATTCAGATTCAGCTTCAGATTGTTTATTGCATATCACAGTGTAAAATACAAGTGGAAAAGTAATACGGTTTCATGTGATACCCTGTTAGGGCGTAGCAACATTTTAAAACTTAATTTCTAGATTTATTAAATTCATTATCATATTTAACAGTCAAATTCATAGTCACAGTTTAAAAAACAACCGCATCCAAATCCGTTGAGTGGTTCCCGAGTTAAGATAGAACATACATATATACAGACAGAAAGACAAAAATTCTAAAATTGGTAGTTTTTTTTAGTTGGGAAGTTTTGGCTTTAGTACAATACTAATAACCACTTTCAATTTAAATGTACTAAATATACAGACACGACTTTTTTACTACTTTATTATTAGTAGAGATTAGCTATTAAAGCATTTTGATATTTTTTTCTTATGGTATGTTCGGGTTATCATGATATGGGTGGCAGTTCAAAGTTGACAGCCATAGTTATGTGCCCTTACGAAATAGAATTGATTTTTTTGTAGTATCGAGAAACTTAATCGATTTTTTTATTTGATTGATTTTTTATTATCCAAACTACTTTTTGTTAATTACTAAATTATTAAATTAAACGAACCAATAACTCCCATGTTTGAGAGTACAAAGTTTTTTTTTGTTTTTCGGCATTTCACCTAAAACAAACAACAATAACAAAATAAAAAACTGTAACAAACGTCAAAACAAATAGCACGTAAACCAACCGCAACGAAAACACAAACCGCATAGAAGATGAACTCATACTGACGCGATCCTATAAGATGTCCGCGTCGATTCATCGATGTATTTTCGATTATGTAGTGTCAGTACCTATGGGTTAGCGTTCCGATCCACGCATCAAGTAGCAAAAAGACATTATTCTTTTCTGAATCTTTTTTTGTTAAATTTAACGAATACACTGTGATTATTGTTTCGATGTATAGATAAATAATTTATTATGATTTTGTAATAATGATATACATTCTTTCTTAAACCTAATATTTTATTTTGTACCTGGGTGTCTGTAGTATGGTGTGAGTAGTAAAGGTGAAACGGAAAATTACGAACTGTCACCCATATCATGCTATCTCGAACATGCTATAGTTTATTTTATATTTTATTAAATTTTCAAATAGTAGGTCGAGTGGTCAGTCAGTCTATTAATTAATGTAATAAAATTATTTTACAATAACTCAATGCAGCAAAAAAAAAACAAACTTCTGTTGCTGTAGAAATAAAATGAATTAGTAAATCAAAATAAGTTCAATTTAATTTAATCCGAATCACCATTTGCTTCTCTATTACTAATATTGCTTCGGATATATTAAATTTTAAGGCTGCCCTGCCTAATATCAAATTACTTGCTGATCAAATTAGTTATTTTTGGCGACCACTATAGAAGCAGCTCAATTTATTTTGTTTGCTGACAAAATACATTTTGGAGCTGACCAAAACCTCTTTAATTAGCTGGGAATTGATTTAATGGGAAGGCAAAGGTAACTAGTCCATACAGCCATGTCTGATATTTCAGTGTATATGTAAGGTCCTGTCTATTTTGTAGCCCGCACTAAAATGATAATACTTTTTGGGCGAACACCTAAAAAAGTTTGAAAAAACCGGTCAAGTGCGAGTCAGACTCGCATACCTAGGGTTCCGTAATTAAACAGTTTTGGGAACAGTCAGGAAGAAGGTATTTAAAATCTTGCCCATAACTGTTTATGATAACTAAAAAAAGAAATGGTTGTACCACAAAAGAGAGACTCAAATATTTTTATACTGTACTCGAAATAAAACTCGTGGATGAAAAATTTAATTTTGTCATTTTTTCATCGTTAATTTCTCACCTGCTATATTTTTCCTGTAATCTTTACGTAATCCTGAATTACCATGGATTTTTTCATATTTTTCGGTTCATTACTTTCGGAAATAAGGGGGAGGGACATGCATTTTTTTGTGGTTTTTCAAAGATTTCTCGAAATCGGTGCCAGTAAATATAGTAAAAGTATATATTTTTACCATCAGATCTTTCATATCTACAATTTTGAAATTTTTTTTGTACGGTATTATGTAGGCGAGTGAATGCTATTTTGTGGAAAATTTCAAGTCTTTATTTTCAACGGTGCTAAAGTTATGAGGCTGTGACATACGGACGGACGGACAACGGAGGCTCACCATAAAGGTTCCTTTTGTACCTTACTACGGAACCCTAAAAACACGTACAGAGCGCAGCATGCATTTTTGTTCTATTGAACAACGCACTGCCCTGGTTACGGCCATTTAATACACAATATTATATCACTCTGAGATAATAATGATGCCCTGAGCTCTTCGCACATAGATATCATAATAATAGGTCAAATAGAGGTCAGTGTTTGCGCAGAATTTTCAGACGTTTTTTAATCTTTGAGCAAAGGTCTTTTAAACCTTTTTCCTAGAATTGTCTTCAATATCCAAAACCATTTCTTTGTCCTCTTATAAAATTGTCTTTTTTTTTTTAAAGAACATCTGTAACATAACTGTTCAGCCAATACCATCCTAAATTCTTTCCGAAGTGCTCCCGAAAGGCCCAAGGAGGTTTTTTTCGCTCTATCGACCCGTTGTGGAATTAATTTGCTCTCCATTCGAGGACCATTCCAATTTTCAGGCGGCTCCAGGGCTGATGGGCCCTGATTTGATTAAAAGTTTTGGATGTGACTTGTCGTCGGGATCGGAGGTACTTCCATCGTTCCGATTACGGTTTGGTTTTTTGTTTCGAACACTTTTAGAGTCAAATACAGAAACTCCTGTCACTAACTAGAGTTGCTATTAGAAAAGCGTATGCTTACTGGTCGTGGCATATCCCAAGATGCGCTTGGGCTGTTAATCTGACGAGATCCTAGTATCCTCAAAACAGTAGAGTCTATTGAATAGACAAAAGATAGCTCGCAAGATCGTGACTTAAATCCATGTTACGGATTAAGAACCCGCTTCGTATTTTTCGTTTGTTTGATGCGAAGCATTATATTAATATTTTTTCTTGTAATTGCCGCGATGTTTTTGTAAAAATCAGGGATATACACCAGTCGATATTGGGCATCTAAATGAAGACCTAAAATTTATCTGATTTAAGAGGATAGGTTCCGAAAAACCATAATTTATTCTTCCTTGTTTCAAGAATCTAGCAATATTTGAAAAAAATTTGGACTTCTGTCAAGTAATGTACACTCTTATCGAAACAGAATCTTCAGAAGTCATTCCAACATTGAGTCATAAAAAATCAAAGATGACTCCAAAAAAAGGTTTCATGTTGAGTTTTAACATTATTTGAGCAAAATCATATTATATTATTTATTTATTAAAATCTGTATAAACTTTATTATACTGTTATCCGAACAGATATTTGATACAAACTTTAGTTTTTTTTTAAATAATTAAATTCGTGATAAAAGTCGTCATTTTGATAATTTTCCAGAATTAGTCCCTATCGCACTGCAGGTTTTTCGGCATGGAGTAACAGCGATCAATGCAATCGGAACCTATTCTCTTAATTGTTTCTACTTTGCGCGTTATTTTGATACGTAGATTTTATTAATAAAGATTCGGAGCGGACTCGTAAGTAATAAAATGACTCACAAAAGAGAAACAATTCAATCAAATGAATTCTAGGCCTTTATTTAGAGGTATTTATGAGAAATTTAATATTTATAAGTTTAGATATCCATAATATTCATTATGTTAGATTTTTGTTGGGCGGAAAAATTTTAAACAATAATTTTATTGATCTTTATATTGTCTTTATTACGGTGAAAGAATCTTTCAAATCGCTTCAGGCATTCGGAAGGGGTAAAAGAGAATTATTGCGTAAATCATACGAAACTTTAAAAGTAACGACAAAAACAACTTAAGAGGCTATATGAATTTTATTTTTGTCACTCTCACTCCAAGCGAAAAAACGCGCAGTGCGAGAGGGGCAGATTCAGCGTAAAAGAGAAAAAAGTATGTTTTTAATTTTGTCAAAAAAAAACTTACTTGTAGCTAGCAAATTTTCCAAAATCAAATATCTAGATATTGTTATTAATAACTATTGAGTTTGAAAAAACACGTACAAAACACTAATAAAATATATTTTTTTGAACAACTTCGATGCTGACATTGTCGACGGCTAGTGGCCCTTGGATGACGTGACAGTTGGACATGACCTTAGTCTTATCCAAATTCATCCGCAGGCCCACTCGTCTCGAAGAATCGCCAAGGCCGCGCATCATTTCCTCTAGTTCCTGCAGCGATTCCGCCATTATGACGATGTCATCGGCAAAGCGAAGATGTGAAATGTACTCTCCGTTTACGTTTATGCCTCGTCCATTCCAGTCTAGTGTTTTAAAGACGTCCTCCAGCGCGGCGGTAAACAGTTTTGGAGAAATAAGATCTCCCTGTCTCACGCCGCGCTGAAGACCTATCGGTCTTGTTTGTACACCCTGTACTTGGACGGACATCGTAGCGGATTCATACAGACAATTCAACAACTCCACGTAACGCCAGTCAACTTGGCAATGCTGCAAGGACTGCAGAACAGACCAAGTTTCGATGGAGTCGAAGGCTTTCTCGTAGTCCACAAACGCTAGACATAAGGGCTGATTATACTCTTGAGTTTTCTGTAAAACCTGCCTTAGCGTGTGAATGTGGTCCAGGGTGCTGTAGCCTTTTCGAAACCCAGCCTGCTCTGGAGGTTGGAAGTCGTCGAATCGTTGGGCGAGACGATTCGTGATAACTCTAGAGAACAGCTTGTAGGTGTGGCTCGGGAGTGCAATTGGTCTATAGTTTTTTAGTAGGATTTTGTCCCCTTTTTTGAAGAACAAAATGACCAGACTCCTACTCCACTCCTTTGGCGTAGTACCTGTACGAATAACGGCATTAAAGAGGTCCTGTAGCTGTCCGAGTATAGGGTAACCTCCAGCTTTCAGGAGCTCAGTTGTGATGCCGTCCTCACCCGGCGCCTTGTTGTTTTTCAGCTGTTAAGAGATATCGAGTTGAAATTAAAACCATATTCTCAGGTCTACAGTCCCTTGAAGCTGTGAAAAAATCAAACTTCCAAGTTAACGTAAAAACCGACCAAGTGCGTGTCGGGCCACGCGTATTGTAGGGTTCCGTATAGTTGCCCAGTAAATTTTATAAGTTGGTCTACTGATACAGATCGCGCCAAACTTCTAGTGCCATACATTAAGAAGAACGGCCAATACATTGTCGTGTTTAAAGGGAACAATAGTTTGGCGCGTTCTGTACTCTGTACAGCTGTGATAGTTTTCCTTTTAAATTGGTTATATATACAACTTTTGTGAATTTTTTCACACATCCATAAACAACCGTTTTGCCGGCAGCCAACAAAGCACTTTTAAGCTTAATATTTTGCCAACGGATCCCTGAATCGAAAAAAGGTTTTCACACATCCACAATGTTTTTGAATGACCTATCTTACGATACTATACTATACAAGATGGGATGGATGAGAAAAAAAATTCATCCCCAATTTGCGAGAATGGGAGGTAGGTACCCTTAAAAACATTTCTTTTTTTATGATTTTATTTAACCGTTTTGTCGACGTGATTAATATGTATACTCATGCCAAACTACAGCTTTCTAGTACTAATAGTCTCTGAGCTAAGCCGCGAACAGACGGACGGACAGACAGACGGACATGGCGAAACTATAAGGGTTCCTTGTCAGACTACGGAACCCTAAAAAGCCTTGAAAATCGACATAATTAACGGTGCTCATAGAATTCGTATGGATTACAAAGTTACCGGTTTTCCTCGTCTCTTCAATAAATAGGCTACATAACAGATCTATCAGACACGATAGCAGAACTTATTTATATTATTTTCTCGTATTGTGTTCGAATCTATTGGATACAATAGATGTGCCGGAACTTCGGGGTTGAAGGCAATTTCCGGAAAGTGTCGCCAGATGTCGCTACCGTTGTCGGCCGCTATTTGTACTGAACCAAGAGAGAAAAATCTAGCGCTTCGTACTGCTTCTCTGGGCCAGATATCGCCAAATCTGAAATTTAAAAGACTGAGTCATCTGTGACTGAGTTATACATGTCTCTCTGTATTTATATCGGGATGTATTCGGTAATAGAAAAATCCCGGGTTCGATTCTCCGCCGAAGCCGCTTCCCTTCTAAAGAAATGGAACAAGAAATGGATTTATTTATGCAAGACTATTATAATAAAATAAAGTATCTAGTAAGTAAGTCGTATATGTACACTATTTTTTTTAATGAAATTCTTTATTAATTGTACTGAAGCCAAAACTACAATTTTAAGAATTTTTGTTTCTGTCTTTATGTATGTTACTAACTCGATAACCACTCAACGGATTTGGATGCGTTTTTTTATTATCATCATAGTGACCTTGGTCAACATATTATAGGCTATAAGGGTGTTGATAAAACAACGCCTAATCCAAAAACAGGGCAGAGATTGAGTAAACGCGGACGAAGCCGCGGGCGAAAGGCTAGAACTAAATATTAGTGTATAATACTTACTAGGGGACAAGCGCCCCGCAACGTTGCCCCGACCACGGTATAGGTAACAACAGTAGTTTAACTAGGCGGTGTCTTTGAAATCATTAACTACGGCCGCTCGGCGGCGCCTAAACACGCCCTACGGGTGCCAACCGACTGTATACGTATTTGATAATGCTGTTATATTATTATTAAAGTTATTGTATTTAAGCAGCCTTACAATGCACAACATACTCTGTAATTTCGTGCCATAATTTACGAAAATGCGCGGAAGCGTCACAGTGACAACTTGCGCACGTAACAGAGCGGTGCGACCGCGGCTGTCGTAAACCGAGTTGAGGTGAGTTTTGGGGGGGGTTCGTTTCGGCCCGTTTGTATAAGATAGAATACTATTACTTATTTATACTATGCCCCGACTTACGTGGATCCCCTTTCTTTCGATCTCGTGGGAATTTCATAAAATAAGAGTATGTTTATGTCATACAAGGAATGTACAACCCAAATTTCATGTTGATAGATCAATTCTTCGAGATGGCACACACAACACAACATTACACACAGACAATAAGGACTATAAAATTCCTAAAACTTTGGAATTATCATATAGAATCTAAATTGTGCTAACATAAACGATTGTCAATACGACCGCGAAAACTTTCTCCTCTAATTTATGTTTCCCTAGTTCCGTGAATTTATGATTTAGAACCCGCGCGCGCTGTTAACTTAACCACAAGATCAAATTAATACCGAAAAGCTGATGCTCTACGTATTTTAACTTGAAACTCCTTTTTATGCTAATTTAATTTTGTCCTAATCTTACTAATAACAACATACCTTAACAGATACGTGCTTGACGTTTCGACGCCTCCGTTGGCCGTCGTGGTCACCAGCTAACTGGTGAGTGAGGGTAACAGCAAAATGTCATTAGTGAGCCGGCGGAGTTCGGCGGACAATATTTTTTTCTACCCGCAATCATTCAAATCATTTATTTGTTCAACATAGGTCTTATAAGATATTTCCAGATTGAGATGTCCAGCTATGTTGCGCCTTAGTGGGACTTTGCCTTTTCATAATAAGTTGTAATATCGTTACACGTTTTATTCCTGACGATGCCACATTGAAATAATTCAAGTAATATGATTCATCATGTAATTTAAATAAAGTGCCTGAAGTCTGGACTGGTTTGTGTCAAACAAAGAAATACACACAAATGTTGTACTACCTTCAAAAACAATTTTCATGATATTGTGGCACCGTGGCGTTTTCATATAAAAAAAGAGTACGTACAGAAAATAAAGGTACATAAAAAAATATAAAATTAAATTAGATCTTTTTATTTTTTCTATCGATAAAATAATTGGGCTTAGATTTACCCAAATTCATGTGTGCACTTTAACGAGACTCACACTGTATAAGTATCACAAAAAAAATATTTCTTCATAAAGTTTTTTTTTTTAATAACACGTAAACTGCCTTTTCGCGAAAAATCAGAAATATGGCGTAAAGACCGACCCATTTTAGTGTGTAACTTTTACCAAAAAATTATTTCGTATGATCGCGTAATGGGACCGTGTTCAGTCCATAATACAGTTTTCAGTAAAAAAAACTTTTCTTTCAGATTTCAAGGTCATTGGCGTGTATTCACCTCTTAAGGGCCCGTATAAGGCTAGATGCACAACTTCTAATGAGCTAATCTGATTTTTAAAATTTAAACATTCGATTGTTAAAAAATACGAAGTTACCTCTAAATTTCATGTTTTTCGAGTGTTTAACGAGGGCCTTCCTTAAATCATGCAGCCTGGAAATTTGTATCAAAAATAAGTTAACAAATGACATCGTCAGCTCGTCATAGAATATTTCAAAAATTTAATCTATAAGCAGATTCAAAACGCAAATGTTTCTGTGCGTGCTATTTTCAACTAAAAGGAAACGTCGTAGAGTATCGTATTATATTCAGACTTAAGAGTAGATTGCCACCGTTTTAGTACAAACTTTGATAACCCGTTTCTCTGTTGTTTTTCATTATATACCGACTAATGTTTGAGACCTCTATAGTTTAATACAGGCAAAGTCACTATATAGTTGAAATGTAAATTTTTGGTAAAGGTACAATTTAAGGCAAGAAAACAAATTTGTATGTAAATTTGTCCAGTTTGATATCTTTAAAACAAATACAATATTCGAAATTTTAGTAAAATGGTGCCTTTGAAATATCAGTACCAGATGATAGAAGTCTTATACTTTGGTCTATAACGAAAAACAACAGAAAAGGATTATGAAATTTTGTATTAAGTGGCGTGTCTACGCACCGTAATTACCGGATGTTATCAAAACGCCTCAACCGACTCTTTTCTCTTCAAAGTGAACAATTTACCGAAATCATTATATTTATCTGCGGCGGCGGCCAAAACGAGCCGATTATTCAGAACGACTCGTACCTGCTGGATCTCGGAAAATTCGGAGATCGCAGATAAATAGGGATAGAAAATCTCGCAATTTCGGAGAAGGATTGCACCATTTAGGCCCTTGAACCGGGAACTTTTCTCATTTTCCTGAAGAAACTTTGACTTCTGGAAGAGTTTTTGAACGTGTCTTCGTTAATGCTTCAGAGTTTGATGCCAGTTTACTTGCATTTTTTTTTCGATAAAATTGTTCGTTTTATTAAACTTGCGTTTACCAATTCTATTGTGAGAGTAGTATGAGCGAAAAGTGGATCACCGGAACTAGTCTGATCTGAGATACAACCATTGATTAACCCAAATACGCCTGGTGTTAGTTGGAGTTAGAGCAAATGTCCTCGGCCGTGGCTTGTCACCAACCTCATCACAGAACTATGCCGCTGAGCGACCCGTCACGTTCCGGCATGACGTCACGATAAGCCGTTACTGGGTCGGATATGTTTATTATTAGGACAATATTTAAACATTGCTTGCAACTGAATAAATAATGAAGTTTTACTGGCGAAGAATTTTAAGATAACATAAAATCTCTTAATTTTGCACCAGCAAATATAAATAAATCTAGTAGTGATTAACTGTTCAGAATAAAAATTTATTTACAAAGTTAAAAATTTCGCCCTCTTGGCTATCTTTTAAAACTAAATAACAAACTGTACGCCACGCCGCGTACAGAATATTCTCCGATGCTGCGGGTTAAATCTCTACGCTCAGTCGACTGGGCCAGTCCGGTGTTGAGTTGTCGCGAAAAGTCTGTTAAAATGTGGTCCAAGATGTAATTTAAAACTAAATAACAAACTGTACGCCACGCCGCGTACAGAATATTCTCCGATGCTGCGGGTTAAATCTGTACGCTCAGTCGACTGGGCCAGTCCGGTGTTGAGTTGTCGCGAAAAGTCTGTTATAATGTGGTCCAAGATGTAATTTAAAACTAAATAACAAACTGTACGCCACGCCGCGTACAGAATATTCTCCGATGCTGCGGGTTAAATCTCTATGCTCAGTCGACTGGGCCAGCCCGGTGTTGAGTTGTCGCGAAAAGTCTGTTAAAATGTGGTCCAAGATGTAATTTAAAACTAAATAACAAACTGTACGCCACGCCGCGTACAGAATATTCTCCGATGCTGCGGGTAAAATCTCTACGCTCAGTCGACTGGGCCGGTCCGGTGTTGAGTTGTCGCGAAAAGTCTGTTAAAATGTGGTCCAAGATGTAATTTAAAACTAAATAACAAACTGTACGCCACGCCGCGTACAGAATATTCTCCGATGCTGCGGGTTAAATCTCTACGCTCAGTCGACTGGGCCAGTCCGGTGTTGAGTTGTCGCGAAAAGTCTGTTAAAATGTGGTCCAAGATGTAATTTAAAACTAAATAACAAACTGTACGCCACGCCGCGTACAGAATATTCTCCGACGCTGCGGGTTAAATCTCTACGCTCAGTCGACTGGGCCGGTCCGGTGTTGAGTTGTCGTGAAAAGTCTGTTAAAATGTGGTCCAAGATGTAATTTAAAACTAAATAACAAACTGTACGCCACGCCGCGTACAGAATATTCTCCGACGCTGCGGGTTAAATCTCTACGCTCAGTCGACTGGGCCGGTCCGGTGTTGAGTTGTCGTGAAAAGTCTGTTAAAATGTGGTCCAAGATGTAATTTAAAAATCGAAGAAAAACTATAATATTAATAAGATTCGTTAAATTTTTAAATTGAATTGCTTATTTATGACTTAAATTATAAGCAATCCTCGCGTTATCGAAAATACTATGTGTATGTGGCATAGGGATTTAATAAAATGCGGTTTTAAATAAAACCCGAAGTTTATAAACTAAAATACGGAACCCTAAAACCTATTTTAATTCAGCAACGGTTTTCAATAAATCCTTGGGACTGCCTAATTTAAAAATCGAACAGGTACACATTGCAAATTGAAATAAAGTAAAAACCTCGAGTTACCAGAAAACATAAACAAACAAAGAAAGTCTGTCCGAACGAAATTGTCTGAATACATTACGGATGGACACATCGCAACGCTTACGCTTACGAGCGAGCATTTTAAAATGGATGCACAAAATGGCGGCAAAGCGTTCTGTAAAATGGCGTCGTTTCCACATTTGCGCCGACCACTCTGCTCCCTACCGGACCGCAAACTGTATAAAATTAAACGGTAACGTGAATTTTGTGCAATAAATTTTAGGAGGGCAAATGTATGTTTTAACTCGGCATTTAAAGTTACCAGTCTTATGGTTCCGTACCCAAGGGTATAACGAAGCCCTATTAATGTCATTCATCTCTTTCTGCCCGTCTGTTTGTCATGGGTCATTCGCGCGCAGGCGGAATGTGTTTACAGATCAGTGGACATTTTATGTAGATTGATGCCCCAAAACCGAATATTGAATTAGAAATTAAATTAAGAACGGAACCGAAAAAATATTCCTTTTTATACCCTGACATGTAGGGTCTACAACTCATTGAGTAGAGTATTTTTTATACAAGTATTTTTTATTCCTTATATTCAAAATTGAAGGAATGCAGAGCCGCTGAAAATTACACTTTTTGCAACCACATCACAAATATTGTTATTTTTTTAAATCTTCAAAATGATAAAAATGGGTTGTCTTGAAAGTTGTCAGTCTTAAGCAATTTTTTGCCTTAAATTTCTGATTAAAGACTCCTTTATGTTTATTTATTCATTTGTTCTAACCGTTAAACAGCTTCTTAATGAGCTATAGGCCCATAATAATGCCAAATCAGCAGCTCATTGTATAGTAAATGTTAAGGGCCCATAATACCTCAATTCGCAGTCCAGCTCTAACGCTTCTGCTTTTTAACTGTCTATCCTACTCTAATCAGATGCCGCGCACGCAAAAACATCAAGTTATTTTGAAATCGCGGCTACACTGATGGTTTTTTCATTTTAATGGAACAGTCTGCAGCTGCTTTATACTAATATCAGTTATATAATGCAAAGTTTCAGATCTAATTTCAAGTATTCATTGAATGCTATCGGTTTATTGTTCGGTTTGGGGGTAATTTTATTCTATCGGGAATTTAATGGAATCAAGTTTTCACAACAGCATGGACATAGCATTAGTCCTCAACTTTATCATATATCAATTTCAGAGTTATTGTTGCAGTATTTGTTGGTATAAAACAGGATCATGCGAAGCGAAGTGAGGTATCATACACCCTTAAGACACGATTGTTGCGTCCCTAGATAGCGCAAAATAGGAGAAAATATTAATTACATTTCACAAGAAAAATCTCAAGTTCAGTTTATAGTAAAATTAGTTTACTAATCCGCTCAGGAGCAGTAGGAAAATCAAGCCGAAAAACACCATTCGGTTGAATTTTTTTGTATAAAACCCTTGGGGATACGAAAAGTACAAGAGTATATGTATATGTCGCAGGGAAACGAGTATATCCGGGATATATATGATGATATATATTATTCCTACCGAGAGATTTATTTAAAACTTGAGTAGTAACTAAAAAACAAAATTAATAACTATTCATGTATTAGGCTTGTAGATTATAAAATATATTGGACACTTATTTTTTATTTTGTCAATCAAACAAAAAATGACAGAGATAAAACGCGTCAAAGTTTGGGAGTGGGAGAAAATGACGTCACTTCTAAGTAAAATTGTACATTCTAGTCAAAATATTTTGACTAAGATATATCTTCACCATTTATTGATTAATTAAAAAAAAAATACGTGTCCAATATTTTCTGATAATCTAACTGACGAACTAATTATTTTTTTTGTCATCATAACTATTCTATTCGCAAAATATTTTGACTAGAATGCAATGAATCTATCTTTATTTTACAATTTATCGCATGTCCGAGTATGTATGTGTACATAAAATAAATATATGGGTGACTTTGAAAACATTGGCATCCTTTTAAACGAAAAGTCTTAGATGATAGTTAATTAAATTGTAAACATAGTTTATCCCTTAAAGACCCGTCTAGTACAAACGTGCGTATGTAGCAGGGTAGACAACCCCGAAAAAAGGCTCCCTAACCAAAACCAAAATACCCCTAAAATGCCCAAAATTCATTGTAAAACCCCCAAAAAAGAAAAATTATCTAAAGCTTTAAAATTATCTAAAAGTCTTTATTTAAACAATATTCATTTGTTAGAAAAAAATGAGTTTCATCTGAAGCACCTTTAAAGTCATACATTTGACTCTAAATAAACTTGTTTTTTTTTCGATGGTATAATTGCCGCAATACCCGCCATTTGCGGAGAGAATCGGACCCTCAAAATACGACTCTAAGTTCGGATCCCTATCCTCCAGATAGCTGCACCGTATGCAACTGCAGGAGATGAGTGACTCAGGGCTGAAACGGTCTATCCGTCATGTATCCAAACAGGAAATAAAATGGATCATTAACATATGTATACAGCAAACTACTTCAATAACTATTTAAATTCTGACAAGAGTTTTACAGATAGCTTTAAATAAAGTGCCTACTTCATGTAGTCTTATATTCCATGCATGCATTCAAAGACGTTTATGTATAGACAAGGCGTACCGCACTGAAAAATTGCTCGGTGAAATCCTATGCGAGCGAGCGAGACAACAGCTCTAGCGCAAGTGACAGCGAGCGAAACAAAAGTTCCATTGCGTGAGCATAATTTTGATACCAGACTGCGTGTCTTCTACATTGAAGTCTTTGCATGCATCACAATTAATGTTAATAAAACCATTATGCCACAAATATATATTATGAATAAAATGGGTAAAAGTGTATGTGTGGGTAAATGATTTAGTGAATTGTCGAGTATAAATGATTATTTGGTGCGTGCGGAGAGTATTTATGAGCGGTGTGACGAATGATGACGTGTTTGTTGATGTATTTTTGGGAGTTAATAATAAGTATTGTTTGTTCGTTGTAAAGTAGACCTTTATTACCCGAGTTCGCACTTCATCCCAGTTATCTCTATAAAATAGCAAGACGGTGTCATTACTGAAGGTAAACCATGTCTTTTACGGACTTTAAGTCTGTGGGGCACAAAATGCTACCTTGGGGCACACCAAAACTTATATCAGCATCATTTCCTTCAAATTACCCATTCATATCGGACTAGTAACTTTTGAACTACCGTAGCGGGCAATCGCGAACTCTTATGCGTTCCAATTTTCTAACGAGTATAGTATACGGATAGAGATGGTAAACTCTAACTTAACAATATTAGATAAACAACTAATGCATCATTATAAATGCATAGTAAACATATCACACATATCAACTTTTTTACCCATACTACTTTTTGGATCATTCCATCCATCCATCCATCAGCTGCACTGATTAATAACTATATACTTACTGTTGTATGAGCGTATTTACCCCGAAAAACAACTATGTTGTTTGGGGTGCACTGTATATATTGTAAAAATTGTTCTTTGGAAATAAAAGTTTTTATTATTATTATATTATATTATATCAGCCTGTTTCGTCCACTGCTGGACATAGGCCTTTCCAGGATTTCGCCAATCTTGGCGGTCCTCCTGGAAGAAATGCCCATACTCACACACGCTGGGCAGGCGGGTTGGTGAGCGCGGTGCCGAAACCCTTGCACCAGTGACGCCGCTGCCCGTCACCAGTCTATTTTTTATGAGGCCCGGCAATTTGGGATGGATATACCGCCATTCATCGGTCCCAAGCAATGGTGGGCCGCCTGGTTTTGCCTGAGAGCTATTTTCTCTTACTCTTCCCGAATAACTTCGGGAGGATTTGCGAGTAAGATGGTGGTACCTCCACAGTCGAGCCCGGCATCAGCTCTACCACCTATGTTGTAGGTGTATGAAAATAATAATAATTATTATTATGAAACATTATTTGATTCGAAAGACACTCAATGATCCCTTTGTGTACATAAAATATTCTTATTCTTGTATTTAACAAAAAAGCTACGCATTGAAGTTGCTTATTAATAAGAACTAGCAGTTTGGGTAAAAAAGTTGATTAGCCATATCACTATACATAACTAATAAATAATATAATACAGTCTTTGAAAATTTAAATCATTAATCTTTTATGATTGTCAAGCTCTACGTAGGTTTTATTGATAACTAGCCTTTGCCCGCGACTCCGACCACGTTTATGCAATCTTTGCCCCGTTTTCAGCTTGGGCGTTATTTTGTGAACACCCCTTAAAGCCTACACGTTGACCAAGGTAACTACAAGGATAGTAAAAAAATCGCATCCAAATCCGTTCAGTGGTTCTCGAGTTAAAATGGAACAGACAGACAGAGAGGTAAAAATGAAAAAAAAAAACGTGTTGGCTTCAGTATACCAATACCCATTTCATTTAAAATTTCACGAAAATATTTAATTATTCAATACACATAAACGAGTTTTTACTACTCTACAATTAGTATAGAATAAATCAAACTACTAAGATAGAAATCAGTTTTCATTGCAATCCAATCCTGTCTCTTGTTCCAGTCTGTCAGACTAAGTCCGACAGATTTTGAAAAAAAATAATAATAAAGGTTTCGCTACACCACTGATATCTATAAGTATATGCATAAGGAGATTTGATGATAAAAAAATTTAAACAAAAAAAATACATAGTCAAGCTATACTTTGACCCCTCGGTGGGATCGTCATCAGGCGAATCACACTAATATTATAATTGCGAAAGTTTGTGTGTGTATGTGTATGTTTGTTACTCTTTCACGCTGAACGGATTTGGATGAAATTTAGAATGGATATAGCTTAAACCCTAACTTTACACATATACTACTTTTATCCCGGAAAAAAGCATGTCGTTAAACCGAATAACACGCGGGCGGAGCCGCGGGCAAAAGCTAGTATTAAATACAATATCAAAACCATCAACTGGTAATAACAAAAAATAAAATATATTCATACATACACATATGTTTAAAAAAAAGACCTAGGTATCTGTTAAATAATTATGTTAAATAAGTATATGAAAAAATATGTATTCCAACATGGAACTTTATAGTAAAATGTATTTCTGTTGGTTATCTGAATGTGAATGATGTTGAAACATTGCCACATTTCACGTCGTCCTCGTTTTAATAATAGTAATTAATACTCTGTTAGATGGAGATCATACTATAACCCAAGTGGGTGAGTGAAGTCACTCACAGCGCTGTTTACTTAAGGGGGGGCTATCCTGACTTTGTCACTTTTCAAAATAATTTTAAACCAATAAAAAGCGACGATTAAATTTTGAAAAAATATATGGCATATTTCACTCTTTGATCTTAATTTTCGGCCGTTTGATACACGATTGCTTACACTTTCCTTGATCCGATTAAATCGCAAACATAGGTCTAAGCTACGATCTAAATATCATTTCATTTGAGCTATATTAAGTTTTGGGCTATAAAACTTATATTAAAATAAACGTCGTGAAAAATGTGATATAAAACGGTCATGATATTAAAAAACCACCCCTTTAATTCCAAAATAATGAATAAAAACTCCTCAAAACCGCGAGTTTTCTGAGAAGCCCGCTTCTGCTGAGCAGGATAAACATATCAAAAATGAAAGCGTTGGAGCAGGACAGATTCCTCTGGATAACGTCGCCTTAACAATTACCAAAGTGGACCAATTATGCAAATATGGACGTTATTTTCCATCCTTACAAAAATGTTAAATGAACGAAAAACTTGTGTAAATCTGTCTGTCTCTCTGTCTGTCCGTCCGTCTGTCACAAGGGTCTACAGCTTCAGCCGTAATAAGTAAAGTTGAAGTTTTTACAGAATACGTGCTACTATGGCCTCTACCACGATAAATTTTAAGAATAGCATATTTTAACTTTATTTGTTTCAGTTCTATCTTAAAAACGGTAATACATTTTATAAGTTTCTTTGGTCACATTGTTGTGCATACTCTAAAGTAAAACAATAAATAATAAAATTAGGGTTCCGTACTCGGAGGGTGCTGAATTGTTTTAGTGCCTTGTTTTTTGTCGCTTTAATGTTTCTATAGTATGTATATTGTTGATATAGTATGTTTCACGGTTCCATACCAACAATAGGCGCCCCAAAATTTCAACGTTGTTTTTACACGTTTTCAGATGAGAAACACCGCTTTTATCCGCTTTTGTTGTTTACAATTTTCACACCACAGCAACGCAGTGGCGAGTGTGAAGGAATGAGAATGCAAAGCGATGTTCTAAACATAATTTCATTTAATCCACGTCGCGTCCAGCAACGCCTTTGTCCAGCCAGACCAAGCTCGCTTCAAACTGAATATATTACGAGATAGATTAACTTATTTTCATACATGATGAAATGCGACGTGAAACTCGAAGCAGAACTGGAACATCACAAAACTCTTGCAAATAAACGAGATTTAGGCCGTTGTCTGTGACTGGGAGAACATAAATTCTAATCATATTAGTTCACGAATTGGGTCTTGTGGGAACGGTAACCGCCTGCCAGACACCTCCTTAGGGTTATGTGAGCTTAGCAGCTATTTATTTACTTGCTAGAGTTTTCAACTTCACTTATTTGTTGAGATGAACAAACTTGAGAATTTAGTGGTGAAGAATTTTCTTTCAGCATGTGATGCTAGTGTAATATTTCACTTTATTTTATCAAGTATTCTCTCTTGAACAATACTTTCTCCCGGGAAATGTTTTCCTATTCCCAGTCTCGTGTACGGGTAAATGAAAACTTCACAATGTTGTTTCAAAGAAAATAATAATAGTAGATTAGCGGAAAGGGATTTATTTAGTTTGAAGCCCGAGCGCGAGGATTGTAATCTGGTTTTCTTTCACTTCACCATGTATAAACAAAGTTAAGTCTTGTTGCTTGTATAACTTGTGAGTAATGTGTAAAGTTACATAATTTAACTGTTGATTTACCGTGCATATGCTTTACCAGCCAGTATTGTTTTGTATTCTTTAGAAAATGTCTACACAAATGAATGACACCTTTTTGCAACTCTTTGGTCAAAATCTCAGAACAATAATTCTATGGTCAAAATGCAGTGTGACCAGGCTCTTTAGGCGCGTTGTTTGGCTTTAACTCGAAGTTGATAGGTTGAAGCGGGAAATAATCGATTTTCTTACAACTCTATTTCCCATGAGAAGAAAAAGTCATGTAGTTGAAAGGAGAATATTTTTTCAACCGTGACTAAAGACTTTTCGTGAATAAACTCTTTCAGTTCGGGTGTTTCCAAACTGATGAGCCGGCTATTGTGTACTTTGATCCGATAATAAAATAAATTCCATTGCCCGTTTGGATCAGTAGACTGTGTTGTTATTGGATTCAGTGAGAACTGAAAGCGCCATGTTTCGTAACAGTTTCTTGATGTGAAATATGAACTAAAGTAATCGCTTAAGATGAAACTACATATCCATGAAATTGTACTGTCAAAATCAAAAATAATGGTACTTTTAGATTTTTGACAATAATTGGTTGAATCGTTCCCGCATTCTAACTTGAATGTTGGAATATTAAACTAGTACATAGTACTGCGATTGCTGAATCAAGCGACACGCACCTCACAAGGAACAACCGGCCAAGTGCAAGTCGGACTCGCGCACGAAGGGTTACGTACCATTATCTATCTATAAAAACGGCGAAAAAATCACGTTTGTTGTATGGGAGCCCCCTTTAATATTTATTATATTCTGTTTTTTAGTATTTGTTGTTATAGCGGCAACAGAAATACATTATCTGTGAAAATTTCAACTGTCTAACTGTCACGGTTCATGAGATACAGATACAGCCTGGTGACAGACGGACAAACAGACGGACAGCGGAGTCTTAGTAATAGGGTCCCGTTGGTTACCCTTTGGGTACGAAACCCTAAATACAATGGTACTTTTGGATGTTTGACAATAATTGGGGGTGCTAACTTTCTGGACAAGAACGGAAATCTTAAAACCATTTCGAGAAATATGTTTTCTGTACAGTTGCTACTTATCAGATTAATAAATAAATCTATACTTTTAAAGATATTTTAACAAAACACAATGAACTTCATTTGACTTATCTATGACGTCATGACATGACATTTGACATGCAGTGCATTCCGTGTCGCGACATAATCGATTATATCGCGTCTATCATCATTCCGAGTCACTGTGAGCCCGATAATTAATCAACCGCCAGAATTCATATTGGAGACTTGGTTAGTGATCAGGAACAATGTTTAATGAACCTCAAGGTAAAACTGAAAACAAAAAATTGCTCTCGTACCTACCTACTGCCTATTCAGTCAGTATGGAAACAATTTTTTTTATGATTTCGAAAATAACGATCATTGAATTTTGTTCCTGATCACTAACCGAGTCTCCAGTATGAATAAGGGTGATTGATTAAATTTCACCTTGTTTATCATAGACGAAATCCTTAACGACGCCATGTTGTGATATGCCTATGCTTCAGAGCGTTTGCACTATGAGCGATCTATGAAAAGTGCTAGCTGGCCGGTGGCAATTTCAAAAATAGGTTTTTCGAAGAATAAGAGCATTAGTTAAATCATGATTATAAGATTGTAGTTAGAAGAAATTACTTCTTGGACCTAGTAAAGTAGTATATCCTTTGTATTCACGTAACTTAAATGAATTTCTACAAATTCTGTCATCATTCCTAAATGGATTATAAGTATAAACAGTGATGGACGCCATTTTTCATTCGGAACGACTTGATGGGCGTGAGAAGTTTGATGGTAGTGTTAGCACTATTAGCGCCATGCGGAACGCCTCTAGTGACGTCACGTTCACTTTTTGCGGGTAAAATTTAAGTTTTTGTTTTTAAATAGATGCAATGAATAAAACCCAAAAATAATGAAATTAGTTTCATAAAATAGTCTACATTTTCAAACTAAATGATTAAAAAAATATATATCAGAAACATGCATGGCTAATTGGTTGAGTCCTTCCCGCATTCTAACTTGAATGTTGGAATATTAAACTAGTCTACTGCGATTGTTAAATCAAGCGACACGCACGTCACAAGATTCCTGTCAGACTACCGACACGAAAAAAAAGTTTTTTTTAAATATCAAAATGAAGTAAACATATATTTTTATAGGTAAGTACTAGTTTCATTTCCAAGTGACGACTGTCACTATAACAGTCAATAATTGTACACCCTCTTTTCACCGACGATTTTTACGTCCCAACGTGATAGGGGTGAGCCTTCTCGCTATTCTGAGGGCACAAATACATGCTTTTTAGGGCATGCAGGTTAACTTTACAGTGTGTTCCTTTACCATCAACAAATGCAATCAAAAATCTCATTGGTGCTTGCTTGTTGACCGACAGGTTTCGAACTCGTGTCTCAAGACTGAGATCCCAGTGTTCTACCGATAGTGCTACCGGTGCTTCATGTACAAAACTAGCTTTTGCCCGCGGCTTCGGTCGCGCGGATGTCTTTATAACCGATGTATGTTCTATTTGCGCGTAAGATAAATGTAGGTCGAACCTTTCAGTAGTATAGACAGTTTTCGGCTTGGCGGTTATTTTGCCAACACTACTAGCCTATATGTTTACCATTACTATGATGATATTATAGAAAACCGCACCCAATTAGAGTCGAGTTTTAACTCGAGAACCACTCGACAGATATGGATGCGGTTTTTTATTATCATCGTAGTGACTCTGATCAACATAAATATAAGGTGACTTTAATTTATCCAGCCAAATTCTTACTGAAGACTCAGTAAGTGCTCAAAAACAAGGTTCGATGATCATTTTTGTGAAATTCGTAATTTACTGTTTTCGTGTTCCTTACAAACGCAAGCCCAGCCCCGAGTCAATTACTATAGGACGTCAAGATTTTATTTTGCGAAATCAGCAAAAACTGTTATCGATCCGTGTTACTGATCACTTACCAAGACTCTAGTATGAGTTTGGCTGTCTAAATTAAAGTCACCTTATATAGACTTTATGGGATGTTCACAAAATAAATAAGGAAAACGGGGCAGACCTTAAATACACACGGGCGGAGCCGCGGGCAGAAGTCTTTAAATGATTTAATATATCCATCCATCCATCCATAAGCCTGTTTCGTCCACTGCTGGACATAGGTCTTTCCAGGATTTCGCCACTCTTGGCGGTCCTCCTGGAAGAAATGCCCATACTCACACACGCTGGGCAGGCGGGTTGGTGAGCGCGGTGCCGACACCCTTGCACCAGTGACGTCGCTACCCGTCACCAGTCTGTTTTATATAATACGCCGCCATCCATCGGTCCCAGACAGTGGTGGGCCGCCTGGTTTTGCCTGAGAGCTGTTCTCTTACTCTCCCCCGAATAACTTTGGGAGGATTTGCGAGTAAGATAGTGGTACCTCCACAGTCGAGCCCGGCATCAGCTCTACCACCTGTAATAAATATAAAATAATGTAATTTGATATAACCAACGCAGAAGTACCCGACGTCCTGGTAAAAAGAGGACTTCGCTCGCCGGTCGACAGCGGAGCGACATAAGGGCTTATCTGGATGTCCCGGCTTCGATACCCTTCCTCCATTACAGGATTACCAGATAATGCCTTTTATTTGGGAATTATTTCAGTCAACCCGCCGACGCCGCTTGTGCTAATGTGAAATTACATAGTAATCACCGAAATGTGTTCGGAATCGGAATGAAGCTATTCTCAGCGATGGGAAACCTTTTGTGGAATTGTATGGTTAGTGCTGGGTTGCCAGACGTACGAGAAGGCTGTTACATTGAATTTCAACTCTGCACGAGGTAAACCCGGGGCCTTCTTGTCTAACTTCGACATCCATCGCAACCGCATTCAAACGCGTCGTAATTAGCTAGAAATTACATCACACATCATTTTTAGCCAAACATGGCGTTTTTAAAGGCTATAGTGATGTGTATTGAAGTTAGACATATTTTTATTCATATATTTCTCTATTTCATGCAAGTGTATAACTTTATTACATTTTAGTAGCACAACCTTAATATTTTTTGTATGTATTTCCCGTTTTTGTTTATTAACTTATTTCTTCATTGCATTATGTATATATAATGTTTTTATTCCTAGATTCCTCTATTTTATGCAAGTGTATATTTTATTTCCCGTATTATTATATATTTTTTTATATTCTAAAGATATATTATATTGTTAAAATTAACTTTGACTTGTAGAAAGTATCTATGTATTATATATCTATTTTATATATATATTATGTATCTATTTTGCAAAAATAAATATTTTATTTTTTTTTTCATTTTTTTTATTTTTATAAATGAAACTTGCCACTTGCATTCTCTGTACATTATAAAAAAAAAACAAGTTATCGATCGGTCTTCCTTATTAACAACATTCTTTGTACCTAAAGAATAGACAATTTCAGGCAGCCATTGTTGTTTACATTATTGGAGTAAGCTGGTGGAGTCGAATTTATGTAATATATAACTGAAAGCCGCCTTCGAACGCATCAAACTGAAAAAGAAAAAGAATGCCCGCCTAAAGTTCATTTGGAGTATTTATTATTTGTTTGTTTCTTTAATTACGTTTCATTTATTTACTCACACTATGCATTGAAAAACGTGGTATGATACACGTGCGTAAGGACAATAACTTACTCGTAACGTTAACGCACTTGTAGCTTAAACTACTATTATTATTTATTTTTATATGTATTTTCTATAGCATACTATTTGCTGAAAGTGAAGGAAAACACTGAATTAAAGAATTCACACTTTCCAACAAAAGATATTCAAATGAAAAACAGAGTTTCGGTTACATAATTTTGTACAAAGGCGGACTTGAAGCGATTTCTTCCAGCCAAACTTTGGGTGCTAAAAAAATTATAATAACACAAAAATTAAATGGGGATAGACGATAATGTAATAAAATATTCATTAAATAAAGTCAAAAATACATAAAGTAACATTGTTAATTAAACTTGTATGCTCTAAACGACGTGTATGTTGTATGGCTGAAGTATGGCGGTAAGGCTTACCTAACGCAAAGTGACGAGTTGATTCTGGGTTCAGACAGACCAGGTATATGCCAAGGTTCGCATTTTGTGGGGGATGTCGAATATATGTCTTAATTGCGATGTAGGAAGCGTCTCGGAGTTTATACCTACCCATCTGAAATCGTATATATGAACACCCGCATTACCGTCTAGAATACATTAGATCCAAGGTCAGACATTTTCCGGGAAGCTTTCCGAAAAAAGGCGCTTTGAAAAGGTCAGTTGTTCGAAAAAAATAAAAAATACCTTTGATTCTGTGCGACCTTTGCTATCAGAGGGTGAATCAGGGTCCAATTGTTAAGAAAAACCTCGTCTTAGAAATTAGGAAGCGTTCAGAAATTTTAAAATTCAATTATACATACCACAAATACACTATTGGAGAGGCTTCGATCTTTGTACTTTAGAAATAGAAAATATTTATTTGCCACAGCATACATATACAATAATCACGAAATATTTAGACAAATAGGTGTGTGAAAAAATGGGACAAACTCAGCATTTACTAAAAGTTGCATGCAATTGTACATCGTTGGTCTCAGTTTGGCCCATCTCTTAGTTAAAATTATCAACAGATTATTAATATAACGCTTTTTTTGTATAAATTACAATTTGTAGCATGTGACCACATAGAGTTTGGCCGGGGAATCGTGGCACAACTGTTACTAACACGGGTAAGGGGATTGTTAACTTTTTCCATATCCGTGTAGGGTAAAGTCGAGGCACGATTCCCTGGCCAAACTCTAGACTCATTCCGCGAAGGACAAGAGGCGTCCTGCCGTCTCGTTTTCGCTTGGAATAAGTTGCAGAATTTGATCCCCAATTTAGGGCTTAGCAGAATGTGTCGCAGATCTGAAAAGATAGCAGATTTTAGCAGAATCTTAGAAATACTTGGTAAAAAATTAGCAGGATTAGACATTGACAAATGACCTGTGCTTAATTTGAGTAGTGGCGTTGGAAATATTTAAAGATTTCTACCATTCTTAAATAATGACCGATTTTTCTTACTTCACTGGCAACCCTCAAGTACATTTTAAGGAAATTCCCTGTAAATGTATATTTTCTTTCGAGTTGTGTGTGTGTGTGTGTGTGTGTGTGTGTGTCAGTTGAGTCGTGCGCGTGAAGTGTGAATTAAAAACGAAAAGAAAATATGACCAGAATTATCGTTCTGAGTGGGAGAAGGATCAAATATCTTAGTTATCAGGAGCCAAGGACGACAGCAATGCTGCTTTTTGTAAAAAATATGCTTTTTAGATGGCTCAGAGCTTGACAACTCTCTACAAAAACATCGAACAAAGAGTGCCAACGGGATAGCCCGCGCTCGCGCCGCTTGCGTCCCGATTCTCGATTCCCTTTTTATAAGCTGTATGTGTTTGTTACAAGCCCTATTACATAATTCCAAATGAATCTCGGACATTTTATTGCCGCCCCATAAGACGCCGCGGCCATCTTGGTTAGTGCATCCCCGTCTTGCTCGCACTTGCGGGAAAAAACATAAATGCAAGTGCTCGTATATAAAGACTTATTTTATATGCTTCAAAACTGTTGTCAAAGTCAACTTTACCACTCTAGTGTTTTATTTATATTTTATTTATTTATTAGGTTGTCAAGTTAGCAACTTGCGTGCAAAGAAAAAGAATGCTCGGAATTGATTTTAAATACACTAAAGATACAGTGAAACTTTGCCAAGAAAAGTATATCAAGGATTCTTTAATTAAATTTAAAATGGAAGAATGTAAAGCAACAAATACGCCTATAGAACCAGGCCTATCACTTAAAGCTAACAAATGTCCGAAAGATAAATATCCCCCGTACCCTAAAACATCGCCTACCACGCGATAAATTTTATTAATGCGGCATGTATGGTTTATACATACTGGAAAAAATTTAAGGGCCTTGGAGGGGAATTACCCTAATCCTTTAGTTAGCTCATTTTACTGAAAGGAAACATTCCTTTATATTTTATAAGAAACAAAACTGCATTCAAAGATCTTCTAACATTTGCTTGTCTCACCCGGGAAACTAACTAAACATTTAAAAAATAAACCCTCGCTATTTTATTATACGAAAGTCTGAGCACCTTATATTTTGCGACCGTCCTGATTTTTTTGTATATATCTGATTTTGCTCGTTGCATTTTGTCTAAAATCTGTTGGACATGATAAAATAAGTTGCTCGGATGTCGAAAAAATGTGTATCTCCGTATTTTCCGACGGTTTAAATCCAACGATAACTGAGAAAGTGGCCAATTTCTGGCGTCCCCTGTCTAAAGTAATTCAATTTCATAAAATTATGCCAGAAATTATTCATCAAAGGACTGTTTTCATCTTCGTTCAGTTTATTGAGATCCGGTGGCTCGGGAGACTTTTCAACTTTTTCATTACTTAATGAACTGTCTTTTTCATTTGAAAGTAATTATCGTCCAGCACCGAAGTACCTTAAACTTTGAAAATATTGTATTAAGTGAATCTCTAAAATATAATTGTTTTAATAGGTATTCGGATGAATTGAAATTAATTAGCAATGGCTGATTTTTGTGTTTGGAAAATATTACCACGATGTCTTTGCGCTGTGATAAAATAGAATTGGGCAGTGAACGTGCTAGTGAAACAAGTCTGTAAAAAACCGGCCAAGTATGAGTTAGACTCCCTCACAAAGGGAAGGTATTACCACACAATACGGGTACAGAACCCTAAAAACATGGTAAATAAAAAAAATATAGTTGTCTTGAGTTAAAAACTAACCCTGTTTATATATTTTTTAGTATACTTGCTCAAAATATGAAAGATTACGTGCCCGTTCAGCGTGCGAAAAATGACATACATATTTCGCACTCGTTAGTATTTTTTTTTTTTTGCTATTGACGCTGTCTAGGGGAATAATAATTGTTATTACCTTGTTTTACTTGTCATTTTCTTGATATTTCTAAAAGTAACTGGATATACTAAAAACTATTTAGGAAGAATATTTTAAAACTTTTATATTATTATTAAATATAATAATGTTAAATTTTAAAAGATGTTTTAAAAATTCAAAATAATTTTAGACGTCATCTGTTGTATCTATCTAAAGGATAGAACTGAAAGATCTGAAACAAAATTACATTTTTATTCCCGCCGCATTTGAAACGACCGGCCTATGGGGCTCTGAGGCTAGGGCATTTCTAAAGGCACTCAGAAGAAAAATAAAAGACAGATGGCAAGACCACCGCTCCATGTCGTACTTGGCGCAAAGGATTTCCCTAGCCATCCAACGCGGGAACGCGGCTAGCGTAATGGGGACCTTTGCGCCGTGTACGATGAGGGGCGGACTTTTTGATAGTTTGGTTTTATTTCTAAGCTAATTTTATTTTTATAGCATAGGTTCTTCTTTTTCTTTTAGGATTTTTAGTTTATTGTCTGTTGTTAAATTGTAAATATTATGTAGTAATATATAAATATATTATATAAATCTATCTTAGAACTTATTATTAAAAAGATTTTAGAAAGGGACATTCGTCTTTGTGGTATAGATCGGCGCCAACCATACACTGCGTTATTTTATTGTTTTATGTAATTTTTTGCAGTGTATTAAAAACGTCGTTTGATATACGTGCGTAAGTGTTGATATTTAACACTAGAATCAAAATGTACTATTTTCATCCAGTGCCATTTTTATTCGACTGATGACGGACTCTCAATAAGGCCGAAATATATCGAAAAAATGTGTAAATTTTTTATTATATCTATATCTCTTTAAAATATTACTTAATGGTGAATAAATAGGTCTTCGGTGATTTCATATTTTGAAAATATTACGGAAATTTGCATGCGGTGCTTACGCAATCCGCTGTCCACGGAGGCGTAGCGTAGCTTCATAGACGCGTCATTGTCATTTTACGCTCGGTGTACGCTTATAATGCAAGTGTATATTGACGATTACGCGTTTATAAGCTATGCCTCCATGGACAGTGTGCGTTATGTTGGTGGAATCCGTAATTATTATGTACGGCCACGGATGATACGGCGAACACAAAGGGTTAAAAAATCAGGCAAATCGTTACTTCGTAACCAGGGGCGCATAAGGAGCTTAGAGCTCGTCGCCCATTTGAAGTACAACTTTATTAAAAATTCTTTCTCTCCATAAAAGGTCGATAGGCAAATATTTGTTTGAAGCTTTTCCCCTTCGTCGATACTGTTCTTGTAACGAGCTGCTCTACAGAGTTTTATCGTGTCTAGTCGCGTTCCCATTTTGTTCTTTATTCCGTTGTATTAAAGTACAAATAGCGTCGGTGTAGGTGAATATGTAAATTTGTTGGTTTAGAAATATGACGGTAAATATACAGCACTATATTCTTCATATAATAAGTTCTGCATATTGCCCATACTCTTACTGAGAGGTTTCGATAAATACTCGTACCTATGTGATATTTTCTAACAAGATAATTCCTACAAAATATAACACTAAAGTTAGTAGGTTGGTTCTGCTTTCTTAGGATTCCGTACCCGAAGGGTGCCACACGGAACTTATTTCCAAGCCCTGTCTTTCTGTCCGTCCGCCTGTCACAGCCGTAATGGGTTGCCAAGCCAGTTAAAATTTTCACAGAATACGTAATAATGTAGCCATCCATCAAGGCAAATAATAAAAAAAATTACACCCAAGCGTATAAACCTCGAAAATATTAATAGCATTTTTTCAACGCTATTTCTTTGAGCTCAATGTTAAAAACGGTAGGTAATACGTACAAGTTTCAAAGGTCAGGTTGTGGTACATACTCAAAAGTAAATAAAAAACCGGCCTAGTGCGAGTCGGACTCGCGCACGAAGGGTTCCGTACCATTATCTATAAAAACGGCAAAACAATCACGTTTATTGTATGGGAGCCCCACATAAATATTAGTTTTATTTTTATTAAATTATTTATTTTTAAAGTGAATAATATAACCAAATATTCCGTGAATATTTCAAGCGTCTACCTGTTTCCGTTTTCAATATCGAGCAAAAACGGGAAAAAAATCACGTTTGTTGTATAGGAGCCCCCTTTAATATTTATTTTATTCTGTTCTTTAGTATTTGTTGTTATAGCGGCAACAGAAATACATCATGTCTGAAAATTTCAACTGTCTAACTATCACGGTTCATGGGATACAGCGGAGTCTTAGTAACAGGGTCCCGTTGGTTAGTTACCCTATGGGTACAAAACCCTAAAAATAAAAAAGAATTGGATTACGTATTCAGAGGGTGCCATATTATTTGTCGGCGTTACCATTTTATATTTTTATATATTTAAGGTTACAAACAGTCATCATCAGGTCCATGTCTAGTCGTAAAGGCTACTAAGAGATAAAAAACAATGTATGCCAATAATCTTATGTCTCTGTAGTATTAGGGGCATAAGGTCATGGGATGGGATCTTGGCCCCGTCTATGGAGACGCGTATGTATACCTATTTGCTGGTGGTAGGCTTTGGCCTAGGCTTGACCACCTTCATGACGAAACAATACCGTCAAACGTCTTGTCGTGTTCCGGCATGACGTCACGAGAAGCCGTACCGGGAGCGTGGTTTCAGGTATTTGCATAGTATTAGTCATCTGTCCGTTACTGACTTACGTAGATTTTTGCGGAAGTCTCTGGAAATACTGGTTGAAGCCTCGCCTGCTTACACCCTTCCAGTTTCTGGACGAGCGCGCTTCATCCTAGTTATTTTCGATGCGAATTCCTTTTAAAACATTTATCGTCTTGAAGGTTTTTTTGAAATTTTTATGTTCCTATCTATCTATGTTGACATTATGTAGTCTACGACGTAAGTGATGTTTTCAAAAAATGTTTGATGGAACCCCGAGGGTTCGAGTTCAACTCGCACTTTACGAAAGCCTTACACTTTACGAAAGATTTACATTTACATCCCATATCTTATTAATTCCACTGAAAATTTAATCTTTTGGACCTTCAAGAAATTTCAAATGTTTTTTTTAGAACAAAGTTTAGTCCTTGAGCAACAATGTACCCGGGCAGCATAGCAGGAAAGGATACGCCGCTGGCGCCGCAGCGTCGCGTCGCGAAGTCGCTGACGTCACCTCCGGATTTTACTTTGAAGGGATAGTTTAGAGAGTAGCTGGAACTTGGAGTGTATGTGGTTTGACATTGAATGATAGAGTGAAAAGTATCGATGTGAAGGATTGCTACCTAAGAAGTTGTAGTGACTAGAAAAAGGAATGCATCGGTGATTTGGGCATATTGAGAGGATCATTGAAAGCAGTAATGTGTTTGGCAAGTCCACAAGTAAAACGTAAAGATAAACTCAACCGGTCTGCCGTAGACTTGTCCGAGGTACTCTAAAATACTCAACATTTGCTGTCGCTATAGGCTTAAAGTAGGGTTAATAACAAAGTAAACAAAAAATAATATTGAAATGGTAGTAGAAAAAGAACTAAAAATCAATGCATATATCGTGTGTCGTTTAAAAGAGTACTCTCTAGGGAATATAAAAATATCCTTAGTCTGACAAGGAACCCGTATAGTTTCGCCATGTCCGTCTGTCCGTCTGTCCGCAGCTTAGCTCAGAGACTATTAGTACTAAAAAGCTGTAACTTGATATGGGTATATATATAAATTAGCCCGACAAAAGGACATACGAGTAAATTGGGCATGAATTTTTTTTCTTCTCTATCCCATGGTGTGGGGTATCGTTGGATAGGTCGTTTACCATTTTTCAGTTTAGGGATCCGTTGGCGAAATATTAAGCTTTAAAGTGCTAATTTTTGTTAGAGTCAAGTGTCCCCCCCTGCCGGCTAAACGGTTGTTTATGGTTATGTGAAAAAATTCACAGAAGTAGTATTATATAATAAATTTAAAATGAAAACTATCACAGCTATGTAGGCTTTGCAGGTTTACGAGTACAGGACGCGCCATACTTTTAGCCCCTCTAAACACGACAATGTATGGACCGTTCTCCTAAATGTATGGGACTGTAAGTTTGGCGCGATCTGTATTAGTAGACCAATGTATAAAATGTACTGGAAAACTACGGAACCCTACACTGCGCGTGGCCCGACACGCACTTGGCCGGTTTTATAATTTTTGACGCAGTGCTCTAAATGATAAAGCTCGAAATTTGCAAAGATTAACCGTACCTCCGATCTTTTAGACTTCTTTTGCCAAAATTTAAGTTTAAATAGGAGTAGTAGATATTGACTCATTTACTACCGAAAACTACAGTTTTTTTCGACGGTGTAAGCAGTTGTTTAATAGAAAAATATGTTTTAAAACAAAGAAATTCAATTCAAAGCCGCCATTGGTCGGATTTATTAATATTTTTTCGTATTCGTTTTTTTTTAATTAACATTTTCTTTTGTTTACAGGTAAGTCTCGAATCTCCACAAGTCTTCGTGTCTCACCTTCAGATCACCTAACACTGTGAAGGACATCATACCAAGAGTCAAGTAACAACACAAAGTTATTAAAACTTTAATAAACGAATATTAAATAATGCATGTCAAGAGGGTGTAGAATGAGAATTTCTGAAACGAGATTGGTTGGCACGTCGTAAAGCAATTTAACTTTATAATACAGCACAGTGTGTTCTGAGGTAGAAAATTATATTTCCGAATACTTCCCCCGACACAATACGCGAAGAAAATTACCCCCAATCGGGATCACTCGCCCGATCGGGATTTTAACGGCTAAATCACGAAATCACGAAGCGAAATGGTGGGAGGTAACTTATGGAATCCTGGTAAAGGATATTAGATTTAGCGTTTTAATTAAGGAGCTCCCACCGATCAGTTAAAAGAAAAATAATAAAAATATCCATCTCAAAAAAAACCTCAAATTTAATTTAAATTATTTCCTATTATTAAATTTACACTGTAATAAATTATTTTATACTCTGTTTGCATGAATGCGAACCGGAATATAATTTGCTCAAAATCGTTGGTAGTCAAATGCTGCCTTTATTCCCACAAAAGTAAACTTTATTATGGACTTGGGAAACAAACAAGGCCGGCAAAAGTATTTCCGGCTTGTC
Organism: Ypsolopha scabrella; assembly: GCA_910592155.1. Classification (NCBI taxonomy): domain Eukaryota; kingdom Metazoa; phylum Arthropoda; class Insecta; order Lepidoptera; family Ypsolophidae; genus Ypsolopha; species Ypsolopha scabrella. The sequence goes on along the minus strand of OU342972.1, from coordinate 5,411,998 downwards.
AGTGTTATTTAATTTTTCTATTTAACTTGCGTTCCAAAACTTATTTATTTTTATTTTTTTATTTAATAACTTTACATTAAATATTTAAATAGACCAGTGCTGCTGTAAGATCATATGTGATCTATCCCAGCATCACAATACGTTATACAGAGAAATTAGCCAATAACCAGTGTGCTAACTAAAGTACAAAAACTTTAACACCTATTTAATTTACTCAAATAAACCAACATAAGCAACAAATTATACAATAACCATAACATTGTGCTAACTAAGGTACAAAATCTTTACATTTATTTAATTTACTCAAATAAACCAACTTATGCAATAAATTAGTATACAAAGAATTTATTAGCCAATAACTAGTGTGCTAAGGTACTAAAAACTTAAGCACTTGTCACTCAAATAAACCAACTTAAGCAATAAATTATACAAAGAATTTAGCCAATATCCAGTGTGCTAACTAAGGTGCAAAAACTTTAACACTTATTTAATTTACCTAAATAAACCACCTTACGCAATAAAGATCAAGAGCATTAAAATAGGTATAACCACGAATCAGTGCTACTAGGTACTCAGCGTTTGAAAGACGAAATCACGCAGGCTTTTCTCTCTCTGTGTAACAGAAGGTTTTTCTGTCTTTGTGTAACCAAAGTAGCCAATATTGGCCTTCCTTCCGTGGCTACAAAATAATTATTGTGGCGCATAGCGAGCACACACAGAGAAAAATAAATAAATGAATAAAATGCAATCAGTCAATTATGCTACATTATACTAACCACAGAAACCGTGATGGTATCGCTCACTTTTACTTTTTCATAACCACTATACATTATTTGATTTTAGTTTTTTAGATTACAACTTTTCAATAAAGTATTCTTTTAAAACCTCTTTTATATTTTTGTCCTGAATTTTACTTTTGATGGTAATTGGTAGATTGTTTATAAGGCGTGGTATTAGGTACTGTGATGTTCTTTTTCCGTAATAATTATTATAAGCACTTGTGACCAATTTTTTACTTACCGACCGAAAAGGTTTTTAGGGTTCCGCGCCCAAAGGGCATAACGGAGCCCTATTAATGTCGCTCTACTGTCTGATCGTCCGTATCTTACGGGTCCCTAGCTTGCAGACGGAATTAGTAACAGATCTGAAGTTTGGATATGTGTAAAACTTTAACCTAAAACCGAATATTGAATTGTAAATTAAATTTTACAGGGGGAATTTTCATACATGAAAAAGGAGACGAAACGATTTTTTTTTGCTCCGGTATCCATCCATCATCATATGTTCATCCACTGCTGGACATAATAAGCCTTTTTCAAATTTTGCTACTCTTGGCGGTCCTCCGTCCTCCTCATCCAGCTGCCACCCGCAACATTCTTCAGATCGTCGGTTCAACGGGCACGAGGTCGGCCTACGCTATGCTTTGCTGTACCAAACTTTGCTAAACTAGTTTGGAATTTTCTGTATATTATGTGCCATATTATATTTGTATAACAGATACTGAAAACGTCAATTTTCAATATAGGTTTGGGGCTGTTTATTTATTACGTAAGACAATTTTAACCACTCTCCTCTTTGTTCGGGCCTCCTCCCTCCCCAAATCGTCTTACGTAATAAATGAACAACCCCTTTAGGGTTACGTACTCAAATACTCGACCAACTTAATTTTGCAGTTTTGTTTCGTACATATTGTAGGTACATTATAATTTTGTGATTTTTATTAAAATTATTTAAGTCTGTTAACTTAATCAAATAAAACGGAACTCTCTTGGATCTAACCTCGAAATGTTGTCAGTAGATAAAAATCCTTTAATACATAGTAAATTACAATAATATAGATGCCATAGCAAGCAACATTAAGACGACACAAAACAAGGCGCTAAATTATAATATTATCATTGCCTAAAATGGTAAGGGCTGACAAACAATTCGACACTCTCTGGGCCGCGTTCAGTTTGATCGCCCGCTCATCACTGACAGCAGGATAGCAGATATAAATTCAACGCGTGCAAAAGAGATGTCATGATCGCCGGGCGTCGGGCGATCAAACTGAACTCAGCCCTGAATAACATATCGTTATCAATACTCAACTAACCCCTTCTGTTCGTGTTTTGTCATTTATTTTACTTTAGGCTCTACCTTCTAAAAGTATATAAAATTGTGGCGAAAATCCGGCATTTTACTTATTGTGTTTGCATTTTCTTATATTATAACGCGACTTTAGTGTAAATAATCATTAAACAAAATTACAACCTGAAAATGAATATAGTTATAAAAACATCCGGCATAGCATAGTTTCTGGAAATGAAGACTTAAGACACAACCTCGTATGTAAAATTGACAAATTTACATTACTATCTCTCTGTCTTAAATATAAAGCTTTTTAATTCTTCATTTTAAAACAAAAATAATAAGATATTGTTTTTCGAAATATATTTCGGCCCACTTTGGGGCCGGCATCAGTCAAATAAATGACAAATCTACAAAATGACATAAAAATATATACAATCTTATGACTAATTAACCTATTTCCTTACATAAACAAAAAAAAATGAAAACCTAAACAATTTTGGTTGAAGAGCCATCTTGCTATTTCCGGCCGCAAAATCCCGATATTTGTTTAGAATACCAGGGATAAGACGTACCGAAAATCGCAAGATGGCGCTGCTTTTTATGGCACCCTGGTCTTAAGTCTGGTCTGAGTCTGGTGTCAGTAAGTAGTCTTAGTCTGTCAGTGTTGTTTTGCATTTTTTCATTTGCCGAACAGTGTCGGTATTCTACGTAGGTGAAACTCGAAATGAATTACACATCCGCATTAACCAACACAGGCACACATCAACCATCCACAATAACAATCTCCCCATCCCCATCCATGTCCGCTCCCATAACCAAAGTTTTAATAACTGCTTCACCGTCACAGTCATAAAATCATTTAACCCACCATTGACAGACATAAAATTGAGAACATGGGAATGCTCCTAATATGGTCACTTGGTGCGCACTACGGACCAGGACTCAATAAACAACACTGACAGACTAAGACTACTTACTGACACCAGACTCAGACCAGACTTAAGACCAGGGTGCCATAAAAAGCAGTGCCATCTTGCGATTTTCGGTACGTCTTATCCCTGGTATTCTAAACAAATATCGGGATTTTGCGGCCGGAAATAGCAAGATGGCTCTTCAACCAAAATTGTGTAGGTTTTCATTTTTTTTTTGTTTATGTAAGGAAATAGGTTAATTAGTCATAAGATTGTATATATTTTTATGCCATTTTGTAGATTTGTCATTTATTCGACTGATGCCGGCCCCAAAGTGGGCCGAAATATATTTCGAAAAACAATATCTTATTATTTTTGTTTTAAAATGAAGAAATAAAAAGCTTTATATAGCCAACAATATATATATTTTAATTTAAAGTGTCTTAAATATAGGTATTTAAAGCGACGCATTGGAAATTTTGGCGACATGGATCTCCCTTTTTCTCAGCAATAAAAAAACATATAATGTAATTACCAATTTACATACTAGATTAAGCATTTCATTGACATTAGCAGCTGTTTATATTATTTATAAATCTCTTTTCTAGCCTTATCTCTAAACAGTATAAAACAAAGTCTTGTCTGTGTATTCGCTTACAACTTCTGAATTTTACTAGCATTCAGAACATTTACGGGGAATGTTTTTGTGTATATGGGCCATATCGTCGAAATGACCGTATTGTGTTTGATTGACCGTATCATGTATTCTACGGGATCACCTCGCTCCGCTTCGCTCGGTTCCCGAATTTATGATCACAAGCAACCTAACACGCTCCTCCTCGCTTCGCTCGTCCTCGCACTTATTTGTGATGTTTTGTTGTCGAGTTTCGTAAACTTCTCATTTTCATACTTCATGATACGGCCAATTCTACGGTATGGCCACGACATTTACATTTACTCGTATTATATGCAAAAAGAGAAACATAGAAGTTTCCTAATAAATTCGTTAAATAACAGGTTGTGGAGCGCTGTAATTAATATATGTGTAGTGTTCTTTGATTGTATGTATTTATTATTAAGATTTTATCCTTGTACGGCGCAACTATTTTTTTATTAAAAAAAATGAAATTATTATTATACATAAATAAATAAATTTAAAAATAAAAATCCAGCGATGAAAAATTACAACGTCCATCTACATTCACATGAGAAACTACTCTTCACAACAATCAGCGCCGTCTACTTTTTATTAGGAACACTATAATAATAATTATAATAATTTGTTATAATAATGTTGACGTGAATTCGATGACCGTCTTCCCCGTCGTCGTCCCGGCGGGCATCCCAGAAAAATTGCAACATAAAGATCATTTACTTATTCATGTTTTTGAAAGCTTTATACCTACTCTTAAAGATTAAAAGTTACAAAAATTATGGGTATATCGTTGTGAAGATGTATTCGGCGACAAGTACGAAGTGCTCAAGAGATCTGCTCACTTATTTGTTTTTTTTTATTCTTCATTGCTATTAGCACCAAGGTCCTCTTTTCCTGAAAAAAAAAATTCCACTGTACAATGAGATTAGTTTAATACAAAATTTTGCGTTCTTCATGTGACGACGTGTGCCGCTGAGACGTGGTCTCTTTCACGGGGCTTGATCCACCGATTAAAGTAAGCGGGCTATGATTGAGATCTCTGATGGATAGATTCCGAAACGAGGGGATCCGTCGGACATCGAAAGTGACAATTTTTTTTGCTCCCTTACTGGTTGGACTATTACGATTTGTAGCCCAGGCAGTAAGGAATAAAAAAAACGTTTTTTTTAATTTCACCAAAAGTGTAATTAAAAAAAACGTTTTTTTTAATTTCACCAAAAGTGTAATTGAAGCTTGTTTCTGATCACTAACCGAGTCTCCAGTATGAATTGGTCAGTTGATTTAATTTCACCTAGTATAGAACTTGGCAAGATTTCTTTCATAGTCAATTATTTGCATATGGCGTAACCTAAAAACGTTTGAACTGTAGCTGTGAAATCCAGCACTACAAAGGTAGGTACTGAACTCGGCCCCTTTTCACATTTATGTTTTTGATAGGATATCATTGAATTTTGTTAAGTTGTATTTTAATACTTATACATATTTTGATAGCCTTTTGCGATAAGTGAACGATACATGATCTACCCCAAAATTATTTTAACTTATTATTGTGGGACTTTATATAATAATTTTAAACTTTTTAGTGAATGCGGTTACTATTTTTTGTTAAAAGTTTATTTTTAATACATCGATAACCTTTTTGGTGAAATGACGCGACGCGACATCATACCGAAATGTGTTCGAAAATTCCGCAAATATATTAAGCACGAAATTATTTCAAAAGTTAATACGTCATAATAAGCGAAGCAACCAGGCAAACATGTAATAAAAAAGAATGTGAAGCCACGGGAGGCCTTTGCTCAGAAAAGGGCAGCTGAGAGTTATAATTCACATAGAATTAATAATTTATATTGTACTGATTGATGCTTGAAATATATTACGTATATACATAAATATAAAATAATTAAATATGAATAAAGATATGTTATACTCCTCTGAGCTTTATTTTATTTGTGATACTTGAAAATAATTATAAAAAACAACAGGAAATATTTTTGTTCGATATATTTCGGCTCACGCTATGGCGCCGTCGTATAATTAAAAGCATGATAATTAAAAATCTATTTCGTAAGGTTTCAGCAATAAAGTCCATTTTTATATATTTATTTAAGGCGTAGTAGGTCGATCGCACAACGAAAGAAATAAGCATACTATCTGAAAAAGCGCGCGTCTGAGCAGTGCGGTAAATCAAGAAGAGAGTGGGTAATGCTGTTTTTCAATTAAAAAAATTTAATATAAATTCACACAAGTGCGTTTAAAAGAAATCGCTGTACTGTCGTTTAGATAATAGGTTTATTTGTTTTAAACAGTAATAATTGTTATTTTTACTTTATTGGTTTCGACATACTGCTTGTTTGAAATGAAACAATAGCCTTCACCTTTCAATTTTTCTCCATTGAGCCAATTTTTCGCAATCGCGTTTTGGGCTGTTACATCGCCTTAGAAACGGCTTTGTTTATAACATGATTTTATCTCAAAACCATATCTATTGTAGTACTACTTGTTCAAAAACTCCGTTTTTACTACCTACGTCGTCTTAAAAAGCGATTATAGCACAAAGTGCAGTGTTAGTTATACAATTAACATTTTGATCTCAGTGCAGTGTTTTCGAAAAATGATTTTAACTGTGATGTTTGAAGTATGTTCAAACCCATGATTAAAAAAAAACTAAACAAACAGGACATACAGTTTTATTGTACGTTCGTACAAGATCTGAGGGTGAAGGTGGATGAGGTCAGCTTTGACGTAGAACCTTTTTTCACCAACGTACCTGTGTCAGAAAACATCTAAGTCATAAAATAAAGCTTAAGATAAAGACACCTAGACAGATATTATGACATTGCTTCAGCACTGTTGGCCATCTAGCTATTGCTATGGGCGGTCCTGTTACTTCCGTCGTGGCCAGCGTTTGGATGGAACACATGGAAGTAATGGTCATTTACTCAGTACCACATCCTATTGATAAGAACTTGATTACGATGTGTCGATTATTTTCTCACTATACTGGAGGCACCACATCGGAATTTGAACAATATCTTAAGCACCTGTAGACGGCAGAAATGAGTATTTCTCTTCTGGATGTGAAGGTAAAAGTTATAACTAATGGTAATTTTTGCCACACAGTGCACAGAAAACCAACACGCAGTTGCATGCATGCATCATCCCATAAAATTATACCATATACTCTGTTGATCATACTGAACCACTTCCATAGAAAAACTTTTAAAACAAAGTAAATTAAAATTCCACTTTTCATGTAAATTTTTAACATATTCTCTCATTTTCTGCAGGAAAATGTTATTTTTTCTCTTTAAATGTATCCTAAAAGTCTGTCTCAAAGATCATGGTACCTAGCATAGTAGACCATATCGAACTTTGACAGCTCAATATAAACTGTCTGTCCCTCTCTAAGCAGATCAACAGTGATACAGAGCACTGTATCAAGCGCTATACAGCTCGATATAGTTTGCTATGCTAAGACTAGCATCTACAGATCATCTGGTTTAATTTTCTTATCCGTCATTAGTCCTCCATGTTTACCTTGGGCAAGTTTGTGGAGATTGATCACAGGCAATTCAATAAGAACCGTCAGAACAAAAGAGATCACCAGGGTCCCAACAAATGCACAAAGGAAGTTTTGAAACTGAAACAAGCAAAAAAAAACATGGTATTAACAATACGCAGTTACAGTTTCTAAATAAAATACTCTTTTCAACTGTAAATCACCTCAAAGCTACTAATGATTTCATAATTGTAGTTTTTATAATATCTTTCAATCATGCTTACCACTAAAAAATCAGTCGTCTTTAAAGTACCATGAACGTAGTTCTTGCTATTTTCATGGACCATGCGCACTATCGACATGTGAAAGACATACATAGAGTAAGATAGGCGAGACAGCAGCTTCCATTGCTTCAGTGATAAGAACCAGTTAATTAATCCTGAAATTAAATTTAAAATGTAGTTGACAGTTGTACAGGGTAAAGTGCTAGTTTACTGTTGTTTAAGCGTACAGTACTAGTTCACAGTTGTTTAGAGTGCTAGTTGACAGTGTACAGTGTAAAGTGCTAGTTTACTGTTGTTTAAGCGTACAGTACTAGTTCACAGTTGTTTGGAGTGCTAGTTGACAGTTGTACAGTGTAAAGTGCTAGTTTACTGTTGTTTAAGCGTACAGTACTAGTTCACAGTTGTTTAGAGTGCTAGTTGACAGTGTACAGTGCTGGTGAACAGATGAACAGTAGTTGCACAGTGCTAGTTTACAATTTAGTTGTAATCTGTAATCTTTCTGTCTACTTTCTCTTAGAATTTTGTTATGTTAAATAGCAAAGTTGTCATTTATGGAGATAAAGAAATGAAAAGACAATCGTACCAAAATGCTTGTGAAACAACTATTATGTCCTGTATGTACCGGGATATTGAGAAATACAAATTCTTTGACTTTTTATTGTGATGCCTTTTAATTATTCTTTCCATAATCTTCATTGGCAATTACTATTCAATGATTACACACACTACTAAACTTTTATTCTTCTTTTTCTGCCACTTGTAGATAAAAGACTACGGTATACGGACGTTCAGCATAGGAATCTGTTCTTGTTTTGTGCTATGTGGTCTTTTATAGACTTTCTGTTCATTTTTAAAAGATTGCGACATAAATCAATCAATACGACGTACAAGGATTCATAAATATTTTCGATTGCCATCTAGTAACGATTCCAAATAGTTCTTCAACCTAACTAATATATATTACTTAAGTCTAAGTCATACCTCCATGACCATGGTGACAGGCGACTATAAGCCAGCCTAAAGCTACACTCCAGATACTACTCCAGAAAGAGTTCAGGACGTTGTGTAGCAACTGGTTTTTATTATGGTTCTCTACTTTTGTCCATATTATAAACGCAGCAAAAATAACAAAAAAAATTAGCAACGTGAGACACCACGTGAACCATATCCACAACTGAAACAATGAGTATTAGAATTTCTATTATGTTGTCTCAAAACCATTTGCAGTCGATATTTCTATTAGATATCATACCTTATTAATATTTAAAAATAATCTATGGTTTCTCGAAGAGTGCAAGAGATAGCCTATCATCATGCCAATGAAATATGAAGAAGCTCGCGTAAAGGTGTTGCAGTATTGTGTGATCATGTAATCCATGTTCTCGTCAGGAGACCTTAAAGAAAAAGAAATACTTGAAATATTTTTCACAATGTAGAGTATTACCTACTAGATGTAGAGTCTACTTTAACGGAGTCCGTTTATTGTATAACAGTAAGCTTGACTATACCTATATAAGGTGACTTTTATTTATACAGCCAAACTCATACTGGAGGCTTGGTAAGTGATCAGTAATACGGATCGATAACACTTTTTGCTAATTTCGCAAAACAAAATCTTGACGTCCCATAGTAATTGACTCGGGGCTGGACTTGCGTTTGTAAGGAACACGAAAAAAATAATTTACGAATTTCACAAAAAGGGTTATCGGACCCTGTTACTGAGCACTAACCGAGTCTTCAGTAAGAATTTGGCTGCATAAATTAAAGTCACCTTATATATTGAGTTATACCGCAGAATGTAATGCAGACATCGGGATTTAGATTAGATATAGAATATGATTTAACGTAAAAAGAGGATACAAGAAATTTATAAAAACACAGAGCTTAAAATCTAATACGAGTATGTACATGTAGCAGTGGCGAAGGGTCCTTATAACACGATTCCCATCGGCTTGTTTATAAAATGACATCCATACTACATTTCTTTATTCCGTGCTCTTCGCTTTGTCAAACATTTCCATGAATCTCAAGACGACAAAATATACTTGGCTCCCAGGGAGTTGCAAAGTACAAAAAATTTTATGTTTTCCTTGGTTGCTTTTCTGAGTAAGGCGATTTTTTTGCCCGGCTTCCCTTTTTAGAAATGTTGACCCTGCGACACTGACATGTAGTATAAATAACAATTATTCGCTGTTATCCTAAATAGGTTTTTAATCCTGTAGAAAGGAATAACAGCCCCGTTTCCTTGTAAAACAGAAAAAACGGGTTATGGGCTTAAGGTGGTAACGGAGGATCTCGGTGCAAAATGCACATCATAATATTGTTTTCCTTACTTTTGAATAAAAAGTTTGCAATAAACGCGTTTTATAGCAATTCGCGCAAACTGCTTGTTAATAGTTAGGTGATCACATGAAAACTATTCAATTTTAGGCGTTACATTTTAGCTGCATTACATTACAACTGTAAACACGCTTTTAGGTTTGTCAATGTAATGCAAACAAAATGTAATATATTAAAGTAAAAGAAAGAAAATTATATTTATTGCCATAACACAAAAAGCTAAAAATTTTACACAAATTAATAAAAAAAAAAAACACGGTACACAATAACATAAAAGTACCTATTTAAACTTATACCTATACATGACAAAAAAGACATCATTATAGTGTTAGATTAAAATGACAAAAAATAAAATAAATAGTTAAAATGAAATCTGATGAATAAAGTTATATTATACTAGCTTTTGCCCGCGGCTCCGCCCGCGTCGAAGAGATTTTCATGAAAATAAGGAAAACCAAAGAATATGATTTTGTGAACGACTATATGCAACGGACACCATGTTTAACCAAGGCGCTAATAAAGACCAATCAAATAAGTCCAAACTCGAAGGGTCTGCTTTTGTCCGTTGAGGAGATCCCGTACCCACCTTCCAGTCCCATCAGCAGACCTTGGTCACCATGTTTTACCAAAGTGCTAATAAATACCAATCAATAAGCCCAAACTCGAAGGGTCTGCTGTTGTCCGTTGAGGAGATCCCGTACCCATCTTCCAGTCCAATCATCAGACCCTGGTTACTATGTTTTAGCGAAGTGCCAAGAAGTTTGTCAGGATCGTTGTAGATGGAAATCTGTAGTCAGATTAAACTGATACAGTTTTCTCGTGTGGGAAAAACTCAATACATAAACCTGTCTTTAATCACTTTTTAAGGTAAATATTAGCAAAAGGTGTGTCAGGATCGTTGTAGATGGAAATCTGTAGTCAGATTAAACTGATTAGTTTTGCCATATGGGAGGAAATTATTACTTAAACCACAGTATTTGATGTATCTATGCTTAAACCTGGCTGTAGTCAATTTTTCAAGCTTAATATTAGCTAAAATGCTCAGTCAAGAAATATAATTTCAGATTTAATAAATTTTTTTAAAAAGGAAATATTTTTTCTGAAAATAAAATTAAAGAATAAAAAATAAAAAGTGGAAACAAATTTTACCAGTCGGGGTTTGAACCCGCGGCGATCGAACACCCTACGGCGGCGAACCTTCCATATGTCTCACTAAAATTTAAAAATTAAATTTAAATTAAAAAACTTTTGTCTTCCCGAAGAAATGCTTTATCTTTCAGTGAAAACTGCATCAAAATCCATTGAGTGGTTCTCAAGTTATAAGCGAACGAACAGACAGACAGACAGACGTTGTATTTTATATGTATAGAGAAGAAGAGAAGAAGAAGAGATTTGAAAGGATTGATGAAACGGTGAATAATTTGGTTATGGAACCCCTGATAGTACTCGTAACATGAACATTCAGTGTGTTATCACGTCCACATATAGATTCATATATTCACGCCTGTATCCCAGAGGGGTAGGTAGAGACCACAATTCCTGACACACTTCTTTCCCCTCTTTCACATCCATCAATCTAGCCATGCAAGCTCTTCTATTCTGAGAACTGCGACTTTGCCTTTCTTCAGTATGTCTTCAATTTGGTTGGCATACGTCCTACTCTGTGGCCCGGCCAAGCTTTAGCTTTCAATTGCAAAACATATATTTCTTTCGTCAGTCTTCTTTCATTACTTCTCTCTGTGTGCCCAAACCTAATAATATAATAACGTAGCTAAGCTGACACATTTGGTACTTACCCTACAAAGTTAAATGGGAATTTGTAAAGGAAGCTGAAGACGGTAGAGCAAGTGAGTGACAGGGTAACAGCAATAGAGAGAGCAACCCAGGCAGTTTTCTTCTTTCCGAACGTCCACATTAGCACCAGAGTTGATACGAGGAACAGTTGCATGTCCACTGATAAGTACCAGGTGTGATTCGAACACTATAAATCATATCAGACTCTTAATAATTTATTTAACAGTTATTTAATAAGTTGTTAGTTACCTACTTAAAGGATTATAGGATTCATAGGTAATTCAAAGACAAATTCTTTCTGTTACGAAAAATGAAAATAAAAATGAATTACAGTTTGGGAGGGCACAGTGTACATCAAATCAATTTATCTACCTGTTGACTCAAACAAACAAAAAAATAAAAAAATAAATATGGGATGAGCCTCTTTGCGAACAGATCCAGAAGCATCTACTGGACACCGCTTCTGATCTCGCAGACCGTGCTCGTCTTCTCGCTACCGGTGAGCGTGAATCTGGCCTCTGGCTGCACGCTATTCCCTCTGCCAACATTGGTACTTTATTGGACAAGACAACTTTTAGTCTTGCCATCTGTCTGCGACTCGGTACTAAGACTAACGAGAGTCATCGCTGTCGCTGTGGTGCGAGCGTTGACCGGCTGGGTCATCACGGTCTTTAATGTCAGCGTAGCGCTGGCCGTTCGTCCCGCCACGCCAACCTTAATGACGTCATTCGGAGGGCCCTTGCAACTGTCAACGTGCCGGCAATTTTAGAGCCAAACGGCATCGCACGTGACGATGGCAAGAGGCCCGATGGGATGACACTCATTCCGTGGCAGAATGGTCGCTCTCTGGTGTGGGATGCAACGTGTGTCAATACCCTCGCTGCGTCTCACGTCCAGTGGACTGCTACCACGGCGGGTGCTGCGGCGGCAACGGCTGAGCGCAACAAGCGGCGCAAATATGCAGTTCTAGGTGAGGGCTACATGTTTGTGCCGTTTGACGTCGAGACATTTGGGCCGTGGGGGCCTGATGCTCGACAACTGTTTAAATAACTAGCATCGCGTCTGGTGGATGCCTTAGGGGATCCAAGGGCTGGAGCCTACCTCGGGCAACGCATCAGCCTTGCCATCCAACGAGGCAATGCTGCCAGTGTCTTGGGTACCCTTCCCGGCGACAGCGATGACTTGAATAAAGTATTTTATTTAGTCTGACCTTTATCGGGGTTTTGCTTTGGTTTTATGGTTGTTGTGTGTATTATCTGTGTATTGTGTGTTATTCTTTATTATTATTTGTTAATCTTTATTTCTAATTGGTGTATTGTATATTATTTTTATTATTAAATCCTCCAGAAGCAGAATAAATTAATTAAAAAATATATATACCTATATTAAATCTTATTAAAAATATATGATTTGTAGGAGTAATTAAATAGTGAAGTAAAACAATAAAGAGAAAATTTAAATTAATATATAAAAATAAAAAAGTAAATCTCTGATAAGCATTGAGTCTAATTAACAGTTGTAATGAGCGTTTCTATGAGCGTTAAGACACTGAAATATATTATTTTCTTCACGACGTTTGATGAACTTTTTCATTCAGTAGGTGGGTGGCCCAGGGGCTGAAAATCGCCCCATAATATACGTTATAGGACTCACAAATTTCTTTTATACTACTATGTTAGGACAGTTTCCTACTTATGTTGCACTACAGTCAATCTATATGTTTTAACCTACACGTATTTTAATAGTACAATACAACAAACATAGTAAAACGTTACTATAATTTCCTGCAAAGTTCGATGAAAGCGACGCCTGGCCCAAACCTCCCAAAAAAAAGTTTCTGGATCCAGCACTGTTTCATTTGCTCAAACCAGTTCTTGCAGCCTTTGAATTCAAAACCGAAGTTGGGATGGACATAATGGCCGAATCCAACTTTTTGTGGTGACTGGAAACGTTGACAAGAAGGCTAGTTCTCGTTTTTGGGGAAGGTGAAATAAAAACACAATAGGGCTTAAGTCAGGGCTGATCCAGAGTTATCATGTTTTGGTCTGCTCTAAAAACTATATTATTTGTCAAGCCAAGTGTGCCTGTTTGCATTTTGAAAGTAGTAGATCGCTTCAATGTAACTTAGGTATATTACCGCCTAGGGTTGTTTTGCTAAAGCTGAGTGATTACTTCTGACAAACAGACTTTCGTATTCTGAATTAACCATCATACGATCTTTGATCATAGCAACATGGTACGGTTGTCTTCGAAGTACTTTCCTCGGTTTTTTCTTGGGCGTTGAAGACGGTCACACCTGCTTGTAACCAAGGTAATTAGCGTAAATTCAATACTCGTCACCATCACTGATGTCGTTCTCCTGTATAGTTGAAGAGTGCTGCTATGCCAGGTAAAGCAAACGTAGGATCTACGGTATGTTGCATAGCCATTGACCTCTCATAAAAGAACAAGACACACAGTCCCTAAGAAAAGTTCATCAGAAAGTGTCCGAACGTGCGACGTGCATAGTAGTAAAAATCTTCAACCAAATTAAGACGTTATGTCGTTAACTTAAGATGCAACGGCGGTTGTACGAAATCGTCATTCGATTTTGTCACTCCATAGCGGTGACAAAATTCATCGCGGACATTTTTTGAGCGAGATTGTGAGTCTACTTGTTAATGAAAGTTCAATGTGCATAGCAGTCTTTGAGAATCAGCTGTCGGTCTCAAAGTGTATATTTTCTTGGATGGCGGCAATATCATTAATGTTACGTAGTACCGGCGCACGAGACGAAAATACTCGTACCTGTGAGATGCCAGTGTCATTTGCATGCAAGCACCTAAATTATTTCGAGAGAAATCGAACACACAGTGACGTGCGCCCGCGCTCAGGTCAGGTTCGTGACTGATTGACATTCGTCCTTGGAAGGGGTCATTCAACCGTGGAAAGAGACAGATGTATGAAGAGAGATAGACAGATATAAAACTGGAGATTTCGACACGTGTTCAATCCAGAAAGGTTGCCTTTTCTAGACGGTTCACGTAGCAACTAAGAGGTGCGTGACACAGATATAAAAGGCGGAGCGATTGGCGGGCAGTTCGGTTCTGCGTTAACTACGAGACGAATAGGAAAGCGAAAAAGTGAAAATGTACAAGTGCGATTCTAGTGAGAAGTATAGTGTGAGTATTATTCGGTAACGATTCTAGTGAGTGATTGTAAAATAATAGTCCGGTCAAATTAGTCCAGTGAGTCCAATTAGTAATTCCAGTTGGATTTAGTTGCCGTGTAGTATAAAATTGTGTTTTAAGAGTGTTCGTGATTTCAAATAAAGACAGTCAGTGGTTTTGGTGCGAATTGGTATAAAATTAATTTATCCCGAAGCCAGATCGTAACATTAATGTCATAAACGGAGACAACAGAACATCCTTGCTGGAATGGCAGTTACACGGATTTAAGGCATATAATTGAGCACGTTACAAAAAACGGGAGTCAGTTCTTTGAATTTGAAGCACTGAAGTTGTAATTAACACAACTCAAATGCTTCAACGAACTGACTTTTCTTTTTTGTGAAAGTTGCACAAAGTAATAGCTTGTAATTTTCCCATATTAGATATCTCATTCACATTGGACAGGGACTTGGTGACATTAGGACCAATCCTACAAAAGCAGTTTTTGACTTTTCAACTCACTATGTTGACTATAGTGTATGGCCATACTGTTAAAAATTGCAGATAATATGCAAACGATAAGAGTTAAAAGGTAGGCCTCGTTCCAAAAATATTAGAAATATGCTGCTGCCACTGAGAAAGTGACCACGAAGCGAAGATGACAACACGCCCCTTAAAAATTAAATTTGTGAAACAGTTACCTTGTACTCGACAAAGATTTTTTTTACCTTCTTCGATAATAGAATCCATCCATCCATCAGCCTGTGTTCGTTCAGACATAAGCTTTTCCCAAATTTCGCCATAATGGCATAGAATTATTTAAAATATTTTAAAAAGAAACAAAGATTTTACCAGAAGTACACCATCTCTGCTACACTGGTATATAATGTTCTGAATGAAAAAAAGGATGATCCACCATGATGCCTGACAGCCTTCTACCATCGCATCGCATCCACTGACGTGGCTCATTATCGAAGCTTGCGCCAGAACTTCAAAACACAGTATCGGATACAGACGAACCAAACGATTCAAGTAGGACACATGTAGTTTTGTTAAAAATGACCCTGAAATTTAATAATGTATAATGAACATAAAATCACTTGTACAGCCCACGGCACGAAAGTCTAGCAGTGAACGAAAATAGCTGCGCATGGGAACAATTGGGGAGACAATCAGCGCTTACGCAAGAGTACGTACACACGCCCCGCGCGCCGCTTCTTCCGCCACGACACCATCTTTTTGACTTCTGCGCATTAACGGTCATCGCTGGACTTTCAAGCCGCAGCAGGCTGTACAATCCCACAAATTTACTTATCACCTGACATGTTTTTCTCTCTATTTTTAAAGAATTTAAGTTCTTTAACATTGTTATTGTTATATCAATGCAATCAATCCATCCATCCATCAGCCTGTTTCGTCCACTGCTGGACATAGGCCTTTCCAGGATTATGCCACTCTTGGCGGTCCTCCTGGAAGAAATGCCCATACTCACAAACGCTGGGCAGGCGGGTTGGTGAGCGCGGTGCCGAAACCCTTGCACCAGTGACGCCGCTGCCCGTCACCAGTCTGATTTACATAAGGCCCGGCAATTGGGGATGGATATACCGCCATCCATCGGTCCCAGGCAATGGTGGGCCGCCTGGTTTTTTTGCCTGAGAGCTGTCCTCTTACTCTCCCCAGAATAACTTCGGGAGGATTTGCGAGTAAGATGGTGGTACCTCCACAGTCGAGCCCGGCATTAGCTCTACCACCTAGAAATGCAATCAATAACTCTAATATATTTTTATCGTAATCGGTAATCGTAAGTTTAGTTGATGAGTAATTTTGTGGGGTAGTACAACAATGAACAACATTTACATTTGATTTATTATCAATTTACTTATTATTTGTTATGGTTAATAATCATATTTTTGACATTATTAATAATCTTGGAGTGGTTTTAATATTTTTTCAATTTTAAGTGAAATGAATTATTAGTATTGTATAAAAGCCAAAAAAATTTTTTTTTTGATTTTTGTTTCTGTCCTTATGTATATGTCGAATCGAGATGTGGAGCCACCAGTTAATAAAACCACAGTTTACAATGAGAACACTTGTTTTATTCTTGAAAGAATTATAGGTTACAACTCTTTTCTTTTTCCACCAAAATACATCTATCGTCAAAATGGCCGATCCTTACCCTCCACCCTAAATAAAAAGTACTTGAGTCATTATACAACTATGCTCATGCACGAGTCAATCAACTACTTTTTATTTGAATGATAACTAACAAAATGCTTACACAGTGAACAACGATTATTTTGGAACGAATTTCGAATCGAATGATTTCGAAGCTACCATACCTCTGTATTCTTCATATTTATGTTCCATTTTAATTGAAGAACCAACGGGTTTCAATGCGGTTTTCTAAACTACCATCGTAGTGACCGACCCTGGTCAACATACAGGCTGTAAGGGGTGTTGACAAAATAACAGCCAAGCCGAAAACTGTCGATACTACTCAAAGATTCGACCTACATTTTATCTTACGCGCAAATCAAACAAACATTGACTCAAATACGCTTTCATGCGAGCGAAGCCGCGGGCATAGGCTAGTTTGTTTATAAAGTGCAAAATCCCATGATTTGTTGTAATTTTACTCACGTTTTGTAAATTTCCTTGAAGATGAATATACGTTAAAAATTCCACCGAGCACGAAGAATGTATCCACACCGTATCTTGCGAATGGAGAAAAAAATTGTTGGAAATCTAACTGACTCTATAATAAAATAAAATAAATTAATAATGAATTCCTTAATAAAGTTAACACTCTGTATTATAGACAGTCATTATATTGTTGTGAATATAAAATTGATAATTGGGCTGAATAGGGATAAAAAAAAGGTGTTTAGATAAATACCAATGCATATATCATTGTTTCTGTACTAGTGTAGCAATGGAGCCATATAATTAGGGCCATAGCTATAGCTCTGATGCCGTCAACACAGTCCACTGTGTCTTTAGAAGAGCTAATCCGTAACAGTTGACGTGCGTTCTTGTGGACGGAGAACGAACGGTATAGTGAATCTACTGTTGATGACCCTGTAAATTTAATGATAGTTTACACGCTTTATACACACCGACAAAATGGAGCTGCGGTGTCGTGCCGAAAGACGGCGTCGGATACTTCAAATTATCTTTTATATTCTATTCTGAGGATTCACATGATTAACGTGTATATATTTTGTATGTTGGTTATCCCTCACTTTATTTATTGTTATTTATTGAAACTATTTTTTATCAATTCTGACTAATGTATAGTGTACCATCAGCAAGATTATCATCATCAGTATATATGACTCATTTACACTCATTTTCATTATTCATATTAATTTTCATTCACATTGGTGAACCAAATACCAATGGCTTAACGTAATTAAATATTTTTTTGCTATACACTTTTTCTATTGTAATTTGTTAACACCTAGATACCTGTTTTCATATCCACTTTGATGTCGTATGCCGTGCCCGCTATCGCAAATATGATGATAAAGGAAAACACGATGCTGAAAAAAAAAGTTCTACTAAACTTACATAATTCGGACATAGAAAATTACACAAACCTATGTAAGGTTATTAAAATAAGAGTGAGTTGACATCATGAATATAAAAAAATGGATTCGATTTACTTTTTACCTGTACACAGGTAGTATACGAAATTTAAGTCATTTTGTTAACGAAAACTTGCCAACCCTGAAATCCCGAAAAAAATATCAGCTGTTCCATAGAAAAGTTAAATACCTACTCGACCCAAATGTATGAAATAGCTGTTTTTTTTTCACGATTTCAGGTTTGGCCTCATAGTAAAAGTTGTTCATATGGACGACTATCACCAGTATTCAGTTTTAGTTAACAAAATGACTTAAATTTCACGTTGTCTAAGTTTTTTGAGACAATAGGATTATCACACTCGACTCTTTAGTCTTCTTCGACAAACGACAAAAGGGACTAACGTATGCGAGTGAGCAGGATGTATATTGTATGTCTCGCTTACTCGTATGCGTTTGTCCTTTTCGTCGTTTGACAAAGACGAGACGAGTGAGCCTCTAACAGTTATGTTTCTAGACTTGCTGTTAGGGTTGTGCGTCATGCGTGAATGCGTGACGATATTAATATTATCAAAAGACAAAGTAAGTTTATTAATCAAGATTACATACATAAAACAATATTAACGTCGGGGCCCCGTGTTATTTACGAGAACTGAAGTACAGGTACCCCGCACTTCCTCTTGGAATTGCATTTAACAGTTTCTCGATACTAAAAACTAGGTATATTATTAATTTAGAAAAAAAAAAGAATAACAATTGATTTTTAAAGAGACTATAGTATTAGACTGGAAACAAGTTAATTTTGTATAGGTAAATTTTGAATACAATAATTTTAAATAATTATACAAAATAATACAAATTTGTTAGTAATGAATTTTAAAAAATAGACTATAAGGGTTTAATAAGGTGTGTGAGTGTGTGTGTTTGAGATGTGTGTGTTTGCTAAGTGTGTGTGTATCCCTAGCCCTACGACCAAGGTCTTCTTGGTGAAATGTTCTAATTGAAAAATCGCATTGAAATCCACTTAAAAGTTGAGAAGTTACAAGCGAATACATAACGTGAATCACGACTTCGTTTTATACGTGGGACGCACTATAAGTTTCCGGAATGAATATGAAAAAATACTATTAAAGGTACAAAATTAATTTATTGTTTTTCAAAATAATCTCCCTTGGCGTCTATGCACTTTTTCATTCGATCAAACCAGTTTTGAAAACTTTTGTGCCACTCCCCTGTGGTGAACTCTGAAACGTGTTTTTCATACTCCTCGACAGCCTCTTCTGGTGATGAAAATCGTTGACCGCGTAATTGGTTCTTAATTTTTGGGAACAGAAAAAAGTCACAAGGTGCCAGGTCGGGACTGTATGCAGGATGACTCATGAGTTCTACATTTTTCGTCTTCAAAAAGTCGTTTGTCTGTCTGGCCATGTGAGAACTAGCATTGTCGTGGTGCAGGATGATACGGCGTTTACGGTTATTTTTACGGAGTTCGTCAATAACTTCCGGCAAACAAATGGTCGTGTACCAGTCACTATTCACGGTACGACGATTCTCTAAAGCAACAGTAGCCACGTGTCCAGTTTTATTAAAAAAAGAAGCAATCATCCGCTTAGATGCACTTTTCACGCGCGCCACTTTGGTTGGTTTCGGCTCATCTTGAAAGACCCATACGCTCGATTGCTGTTTTGTTTTGGGATCGTAGCAATAAATCCATGTTTCGTCACCAGTTACTATGTCCCACACCAAATTTGACGCACCTTCGTTGAATCTGGTAAGCATGGCACTGCACCAAGTGACGCGGTCCGTTTTTTGAGCCTCGGTCAAGTTGTGTGGGATCCACCGCGAGCACAGCTTTCTCACACCCAAATGTTTGTGTAGGATTGATTGTATTTGACTCATGCCTATTTCTAAGGATGCGCGAATTTCATGGTAGGTCACATGCCTGTCTGTTTCAATCATACGGCGCACAGCATCGATGTTTTTGTTGGTCACAGCGGTGGACGGCCGACCATCGCGAGATTCGTCACTGAGATTGATACGACCACGCTTGAATTCTGCAAACCAGCTATAAACAGTCGTCTTGCATGGTGCTTCATTGCCAAAAGCTGTTTCAAGCCGAACGATGCTCTGTTGAGCTGTCAAATTACACTTAAAATCGTAGAAAATCATACTACGAAAATTTTCCTGAGTTAAATCCATGTTGATGCAGACACACAATTTTTTAAATGGCGCCACAAGGTAAAAACAAAAGACAGTCAGATGAAACAAACTGCATTCTACAGCCAAAGAGTTCTATTTTCAAATGTTGCAATAAATTTTTAAATATTGTTTATGTAAGTGGCCAGTTCCGGAAACTTTTAGTGTTACCTATGTACTATTTCGTGACAGAGAAGAGATAAAAAAGAGGAGAGATATGACTGTTTTTGATGTTTTTTGTCATTGCTAAAGGATTTCTATTAATTGTCAGAATTAAAACTCACGTAAAATATAAATCAGCCGTTGAAAACGCTCTGTCATTTGGAAGTCTATAATTTCTCATTTGGCTTCCAACTGTCAGATGTCTGTTTCCTGTTTCCAACACAATATCTATCGCTTCAGCTGTCGAACAAGGTCTCGGCAAACAAACTCCTAATGTTACCGATGTTGTATTTTTATCCTGTAACCTATAATAAAAAATACATAATAGTAGTCTATGAAACTGGTACATAAAGAAGTTATTAAAATACAAGTGTGAGTTTTTAATATTATCACACGAGTTATGTGCAGTTTCTTTATCTGAACTCATGCAACACTAACCTTCTTATTTTTAAATCTATAAAATCTTGGTAAAGTAGTGGGCTTCTTGATTTTGCTGTTATAAAATTGAACAACTCAATAACTGATGTCAGACATTTTCCCGAAAAAAAAAAATTATTTCTACTAAATTATAGTGTGTTGCTGGCGGGCGATTTACTGTATGAAGTGTATGAGATAAGTGGGACGCCAAACAGAAACGTCCGACCAAACTCTAGGGTGGCGGCGTGGCGTTTTCTGACCGTACCATCTCACCACGATTGCGCCACGCATACTGGCTGGCGAGGCCTTGAATTTGCGTAGTGGGCGATGGGAAATGCAACTTTATACACGTTTTTCAGAAATACAGAACTGAAAAAAATACACATTGTTTTCGAAGATATGAGAAATCTTTTAACTATCTTTAATCTTTCGTATAATGTTAAAGAATCCTTAAGAGACCTCTGAAAATCGTATTTATCACGTTTTACGCCTGTAATGTGTAATACAAACTTGATACGAATATTTTGTGTATCCTTGTCCATCTTTTGACTACAAGATTTTTTTAAATAAATCCTAAGATTTTCTTTTTTATTAAAATTCAGTCAGATTATCGCTTACGTTAAATTTGTATACTATATCTAACTCGCTCACTCCAGCTCCTCTGTAGATAAGTTCGTCTTGCACTCTCACAGCATGTTTTTCCAAAGTACCACTCCTGATGATGATTAGGTATCATTTACGAATGATAGCCTGCCCTCGCAAACAGTAAACTGTAAGCCTTTAGTGAATGGTCTCTTTTGGAAGACTTATCCATGACCATAGGCACAACAGTGTGTATAGCGCTGAGAGGAACTAATAATATTTTTTATTATGTAGTAATTTCCGTATTCATGTATTTAATTTAAAAAAAAAATGTATTTGGCTTCGTATTTAATTATTCAATAAATCAATTTTGATTTTATTTTATTTTTTACTTGGTATTGGGGATTACAGGTCAAGGACGATTGAGATCTATAATTATTCTAATTTTACGGAGGTGTATACAAGTAAACCGGGTGTAAATAAACAGCTAATCAACTGATCACACTGAACAACTTCTCCAAAGAAACATACATTAGTTTGGGAAATATTTCAATTTCAAAGATACGGGAACGGTTTGAGGGAGCAGCGTCGTCGTCTGTAAGACAGTTGTTCACGCGCACCGTTCTATAATAGACCGTCTTCCTTCGAGATAAGATACCTTCTTCCCTGAATATTTGAGCGGCTATGCTTCTTGGGAAAAGTTGTTCAATATGACGACTTGAGTATGTTACTACATTTAACGATTGTTGTCCATTTACACCCGATATATGGGTATTTAACCGATCTTTTCTTTGTAATATTTTGGTTTCTGAGGTAGTCTCGATGGAATCTAATAATATAAGGTCCTACAATAATAAGTGAAAACAATTCTAGAGTAGATCATAAATATTGATCACTGATCATATTCCAGACGAAGAAAAAAATTTTGATTAAATAATTTTTCCACTTCCCTGTACAAAGTGGTTCAATCAGTTGACTAAATTTCTATGGAAAGGTAAAAAAAAGTACACGAAATTCTTTTTTTCTTCTATTGAATGTGGCCTATTAGGGATACTCTATCATCTGTTGAATTTTTTTCACTTTGAATTGTAGCACCTTAATGATATATGTATTTGCTACCAATGTAGCAAATACATGCGCTATCGCAATATTTACATTTAACTAAACTATACACAACTCACTGAGGCTTTGGTGGAAAATTTCCTTCACATTTAATTCCATAGAATAGTCTGTATGGTTTCCTTCTTTCGTAATCTTCTATTATTTTTTCCCGAACCACAAAGTCTGCTGACTGGTCAGTTTGTGTGGGTACCTCAACCGTTACTTCTGCATATTTCCCCTGGATGGCGGTGCCATTTATGTCCACGTCGATGGATAAACAGTTGGAAGGATCGCCAGGAAATTTGAGATTTTCTTTCTTTTTCAAGTTACGGGGTATATAGGCGCTAGCATCGGTGACTGAAATAAAATAGAGTAATTCAATGAAGATATTAATTACCCTATCTCATCCCACAACCCATTCGTGGGGTACACATGCTATTGTTTTTCCGTTGTTGTATAATTTGATTGGATTGCAAAAGGTGAATATCGGGCCACTATCTGAACATGTTCCAAAAAATTTGGATAAATAGATGATATAAAAACCGAAAGGCTTTAGAATGGAGACCACGTACAGCAAAGCGTAGTGTAGGCCGACCTCGTGCCCGCTGGACCGACGACCTGAAGGACTTTGTGGGTGGCGGCTGGATGAGGAGGACGAGGAACCGACATGAGTGGCGAAATTTGGGAAAGGCCTATGTCCAGCAGTGGACGAACACGGGCTGATGGATGGATGGATAGAGATGATATAGATTTAATTTGTTATCTCCTTGCGATGGATAAATCGCTAAGTGCTTAAAATATATAAATTAATTCATATCATTGTATAAATAAATAGGTTCATTCCGATATTTTAAATTATTAAATGTACATCCAAAGTCATACACAAAAAGTTTAACACATTAACATGCATCTTTATATGGAAGAGAAGACTTCCTGCCGTCAATTCTGTCCCTTATAAAATAATATGCATTTGAGCCTCACTAAATTAATTTATTATACGTGACAATTTATGGCGTACAGTATTCTCTGCCATTAACTCTTTAAATAACAAATACTGAAAATGCCAATTTTTTACGTAGGTTTTGGGTTACCTACTCGAATACACGACCGACTTAACTTTGCAGTTTTGGTTCATACATTTTGTAGGTATAATTTTTTTTTTTTATACTTATACGTTTGCAACTTTTATTCAAAACATTTAAGGATTTTCTACTCATTTAATGCTTATGCTCCGAAATGCTCAGGGCGCAAGTTCTAATCGCACTTGACTGTTTTTTTAGTTTGCCCCATACCATTACTTCCCAGAATTTAATTCTTATAAGGGACACTATCGAGTGGTGTAACATGCAGTGTTTTTTTTTTATAAATCAACTAGATCGTTTCCCGGCTAGGGAAATAATTTTTTCTTAAATCTAATGATGTAGTTTTCATTAAAATGGACCCTGAAACTCCTTTGAGCATTTTACACATTGACGTCTCATAAACAACTAGACTAACAATCTCGCTCAAAAAGTGTCCGCGATGCATTTTGTCGCCGCTATGGAGTGACAAATTCGAATGACGACTTCGTACAACTGACATTGCATCTTATGGTAACGACATAACGTCTTAATTTGGTTGAAGATTTTTGGTATTTTGCACGTCGCACGTTCGGACGCTTTCTGACGAACTTTTCTTAGAGACTGTGTGTCTTGTTGTTTATGAGAGGTCAATGGTCAGTGAAGAATGGAGAAAGTATTCCTTATGAGATTGTATTAAAATTAATTACTTACATCGCTGCAATACTTGAGAGCTCGAAAGTAATATTTTGATTCGTTTCTTACAATTATCTGTAAGTACGTTTCGATACAAGTCTAAGTCAATCCTACGTTCGTACTGTAGAGTGGGAACCACTTGAAATAGTACCACGAAACAAACAAGTATGGCCCTTACGATATACATAATTAAGGCGACCGCTCACACGAGCGATACCCCAGTAAATGTTAGATAAAACGTTTGTTGGCAATGAACGATGTTTAGAACTGGATTGATATATGTATGTATGTATGTAGGTGTTTATTATTCTACACTTTTATAGTGCTTGACAGGCACGTATCCAGACTTTTGTTCCGGAGGGGGACATTCATTGGAAAAACAATATGAGTTGTGAAAGAAACCTCTGTAATCAGTTAATCACTGATTAATTCTGATTATTTCCTGGTTTGAATCTTATCTTCACGGTCGCCAACAGTGTATAAGGGTTAGTAATACCTGTTCTAGCTGGTGCCCTCTAACAGCTGGCGTTCCTCAAGGTGGCGTCTTATCTTCTTTGTTATTTTCAATTTTTATTAACATTCTCTCCAAAAAAAAATCTTCTCTCTACCACTTCTACGCTGATGATTTGCAAATGTATACTGGCACGCCTGTAGAATCTTTAAATGAAGCCATTTGCGCAATGAACAGGGATCTACTAGTAATATCCAAGTGGGCGAAGGCTTTTGGACTCCTTGTTAATCCTAGTAAATCTCAGGCTATAATAATCGGAAGTTCAAGAATGCTTGCTAAAGTCAATATTAGTGTCACAAACAACATAATATTTGATAATACTGTCATTCCATTCACTGACACAGTTAAGAATTTGGGTATTTTATTTGATAAAACTCTGTCGTGGGCACCTCATATCGAATCTCTCAGTAGGAAGATGTTTGGAACATTTCACTCACTCAGACGCTTGCAAAACTTCCTGCCCATACAAATCAAAATTATGTTAGCACAATCTTTCCTTCTTCCAATTCTTGATTATGCTGACTCTTGCTTCCTAGACCTCACTGAAGAGCTTGTTAACAAGCTTGAGCGCCTTCAGAACTTGTGCATACGTTTCATCTTCGGCCTTCGTAAATATGACCATGTCTCTCAATTTCGCACACAGCTAAAATGGCTCCCTATTCGTTTTCGTAGAAATATTCATGTCCTTTCTCTTTTCTTCACTGTTCTTAACAGTGCTTCTGCACCCTTTTATCTACGGGAACATTTTAGTTTCTTTTCTCATGGAGGCCGGTTGCAACGTCCTGTCAACCAAAAAAATTTATCTGTACCCACACATAGAATTGGTTTTTACTCCGACTCCTTTTCTGTGCATGCTGCTCGACTATGAAATTGTCTACCTGAATCCGTCAAAAACTGTCGTACTTAAACACATTTAAAATCAAACTAAAAGATCACTACTATAATGAACTACACCCCTGACTCATCCAATGTCTATTCATGTTATACCTTATCCAAAATTATCATCAATGACCTTCTACACATGTGTATAGAATCTCATTGATTATCATTGATTTATTATGTCTGCGTATATTTATGTATTTATATAAGTAAGTTTATTCTATATAATTTCTTTTGTGTATGTTTATGTATCAGTTTATTATAGCGGTAGGAATCACTTATGGTATCTACTCACGTATTTTACTTTATTATCATTCTCTCTTTTTTCGCTCCCTTTTTATGTTTTATTCCTTATCTACTATTTCACCCAAAGGTTTCCTGGAAGATATTGCTGTTAGCAATAAGTGCCGCCTTTGTACTCTATGAAATATTTTTAATATCCTTCTTCATGTTTTCGTGTAAATGTACATAAAGTGTAATAAATAAAAAATAAAAAATTAATCACTGTAGGTACTATAATAGTATTAAGTATCAAAAGTACCGTATATTTTTTTATTAAAACGTACTTTACAGTGGTTATGAATAAGCATTCTCGGTCCCGTGTAGGTCACGCCAAATTTCGGGGGGGATAAATCCCACCTATCCCCCCCCCCTGAATACGTGCTTGGTGCTTGATAACTAGAAGTACTCATAAAGAGACGGTTTGTCTAGTTAACTGTTGAAACTCATTTATTAACACGCCATAATAACACGAACTTAAAATAAACATCCGCCAAACCTTACGGTTTGTAGGCAGAATAGCCCCTCTTGTTTAACATGCATCTACACGATAAATATACAGCACTAGTAATATACTTGGTAATTATGTAGTTACCTCCCTTCGTTATCTATGAAAACACAAAAAACAAAGAAAATCAGTTATTTTTATAAGGTATCTAGGGTAATAAAGATAGATAATACATTTTCATTTTGTTTTTTAAGACAGGTTTAGTATATGTTCTATGTCGCAGATCTGTTGGGTGTGCATTAAATAATTTAAGAATCAAACATAGATTGGTTCTGTCACCATAATAGTTATTACCTTTACAGACCTGTAGTTTCTTTGCAGCTATATTTCTAGTAAAAACTTCGTGATTTACCAACTTCATATGCTTAGCCATTTTATAATTTTCAAGTGTAATTACATATTTAACTTTTTCAGAAACAGGTAAAATTTTACATATATTTAATAATTTATCATAATTTTGTCTACATCCAATTTTAGTTTTCTTGTCCACTAAATGTATTTTAAAAATCTAATTTGCTGTGATTTAATTTCATTTAAATAGGTTTTGAATGTGCGACCATAACTACTTAGGCCATAGGTAATTATTGATTCTACTAAAGCATGGTAAATACAAAATAAAGTTGTATAATGTGCCATAGAGGAAATCTTAGGTGGTTGGACGTCTTGATAGGTTTAATTTCAATTAAACTTTGCATCCATCCATAAATAAGATGTATGTATGTCTGTATGATCCTGAATTTTACATTTAGGAAACTTAAAATAAATGTTTTTTTAATACACCTGCTCAAAATATGATAGATTTCATGCCTGTTTAGGGTGCGTAAAATAACATTTCGCACTCGTGCTTTTTGTTTTTACTACTGACGCCATCTAGGGGAAACCGGCCACATCATTTAGTAAGCATGTAAACCTTTAGTTTACCGGATACTCTAAAAACTGTTTAAGATGAGTATTTTCAAACTTTTATATTTTATTATTAAATATATTATGTATGTAAAATTTTAAAAGATGTTTTAAAAATTCAAAACGATTTTAGAAGTCATTATTATATTTTCTATTTTAATTTAGAAAGAAACATTGGTCTTTTTAGAACAGACTGGCGCCAATCAGAATGCGTGTTCTTCAGTCGACTTGTATCTGTTTTGATTTGCAACAAAATTGCTTTTAGTTTATTATTTCATGTAATTTTTCGGAGGTGTATTAAAAACGTTGTTTGATACACGTGCGGAAGTGGTGATATTTATGTAATATTCTTTTATAATTTACCGTGTTTGTGTGGCCATAAAAATGAAAAAATAATAGCTAAAACAATTTTTACAAACAATACTTTTTCTTAACCAATTTTTTACCTAACTAACTTTGGAAGCCGATATCATCGTAAAATGGCCAATTAACAAGCATTTTTTTTTTCATTTCTTGGTAAGCTGATTAACCTCTGAAGTTTTTAAAATTAGTTTGAACCTATGAAACATCCATTCTGTAATTTTAAAAGAATTATGAAAATTTAGCTATGTCCAACTCGATCCAAAAAATTTCACTTTGGACTTTTTTTGGTAGCTCGTATGAATTTTTTGTAGCTAATTATTTTACTTCAGCAAGAGTGACTCAAGACAGTTATGTTACAAAAAAATATGTACAAAATTGTTACCACAAAAAAGTTATGATTTTTTAAGCCGCTGCGGTGGAAAATTCGCAAATAGAAAAATCATAACTTCTAAACTACCAAAAATCGCGGAACATATATGGTGTGTGGAATCTATAAAAAAATATTTGACGTCACTATTTGGATCACCCTGTATGGTACGTTACATACTAAAATAAAGAATTTTTTTTCTGGTAGTTTTTGAGATAGACCCCGTAAAAAAACGAAGGCCTCCCCCATTTCATTATGTTTAAAAATAAAAAAACAAACTGTACTCTACTCGATGAGCTCTAGACAATGACATTTTCCGGGGTACATTTCATACACCCCTAAAAGTAATTTAATTTGTAATTCAATATTCGGTTTTGGGTTAACATTCTACACAAAATAAATATCCTTTTAGGTTTGTAATGCGGGTATTTCTAGGGCCCGATTGACAGGGCCCTGATTAGGGCGCCGCCGCTTATTACACAAGCCTATTTATCGGGCAGTGTTGCCAATTCGACGTCTCTTTGCTTAGATTTACGTACTTTGGGCGTTTCCCGTGAACCTATGAACTTTAATCCCTAACCTACGAACCTCCTATCGAATATAAAATTTGTAAAATATTATGTCTTACTGAACTGAATAGGCTAATTAACTTTTCCTTCGATAAAAAGTATAAAACTGTGCCGTTTCCTACTATAATAAAGCACACAACGGCCTGTCATTCTAAATCCCATATCACACTTATATAAATATAATATTATAAATGCGAAAGTTTGTGTGTGCGGCTGGACGGATTTGGATGAAGTTTAGAATGGATATACCTTACACCCTAACTTAACACATAGGCTACTTTTTACCCCGGAAAAAGCATGTCGTTAAACCGAATAACACGCGGGCTGAGCCGCGGGCAAAAGCTAGTTACTCATATAGTTGTTGTGATTGTGTGATCGTACATTTCGCTGACACGAAACGTTTCGTTTGTCTAATTCGGTTAAGTCGAACACCTAAAATTCAGTTATAAATAAAGTATATAGGTACTTAAATAAAGCCAGGCAATAGATATATTGTATATGCATCAAAACATTCGTTTTGTTCAGTTATTATACACTCTAAATCTCGACTTTCAATCAGTACGTAGATCTACGAACTTTCATGTGCAACTTTTACTAAATCCACGTAATTTACAATTCTGACCTACTTTTCAAAATCCTAGTTTACAGCACTGCTATCAGGCCGTAGAAGTGAGATCGGGACGCGCCGATAGGGACCCTAACGCCCTAACTGCTATTACACTATACTGTTTTAGTGTTAGGGACCCGCATACCTCACTTCGCTTCGCATGATCCTGTTTTATACCAACAAATACTGCAACAATCACTCTGAAATTAATATATGATAAAGACGAGGACTAATGCTATGTCCATGCTGTTGTGAAAACTTGATTCCTTTAAATTTTCTCCTTAGAAAAAAATTACAAATTTACCTCCAAACCGTACAAAAAACCGATGGCTTTCAATGAATACTTGAAATTAGATCTGAAACTTTGGATAATATAACTGATATTAGTATAAAGCAGCTGCAGACTGTTCCATAAAAATGAAAAAACTATCAGTGTAGCCGCGATTTCAAAATAACTGATGTTTTTGCGTGCGCGGCATCTCATTAGAGTAGGATAGACAGTTAAAAAGCAGAAGCGTTAGAGCAGGACTGCGAATTGAGGTATTACGGGCCCTAAACATACAATACAAATGACATTAATTGCTAAACTAGCAATACTTAAGCATAAATTGCCATTTACTATAGTAAGACTACTGTTAGGTATATGTCATTATCTGATTCTGTAATAAGCTACGGCTTAAGCAGTTACGGTCGAACGTTTAAAACCTATTTAGATAAAAAAAATACATTACAACGTAGCATAGTGAAAAACATTGTACCTTTAAACATAAGAAACCAGTTTAAGGATGATAATACTAGCCTATTTAAATATTGTAAAGTTATTGATGTATTTAAAAAATTCAGACTCGCCATTGTTTGTGAAGAGAGCGATAACATCAGTAATTCAAAAGAAAGAGAGCGATGTCAACATTTACGTACTTTGTCTTACCTACCTTATTATGTTTTACCGAGATATAAAAATGTATACGGCATGTGAACATGGGAATTCATGCTACCAAAATTTTTAAATGAAATTTCAATTAATATTGTCAATCAAATTAAAGGGAAATTAAAAGTAAGATTAGTCATTAAGAAATATTATTTAGGCTTAAATTAACAGTGATCTCATAGACCACAGATAATCCTTCGGGATTCCGTGGCTTATTATTATGTTAAAATTTAATTCTTTATTGTAAAGAAAAAGTGTTACAAAGAAAAATTAAAAGAGTCGGGGCAATTGGGAAGGATATACCGCAAAGTGTTTCTCTTACTTTCCCACGAATAACTTCGGCGGGGTTTGCGAAGCGCGCTCTACACTCGCGACGCGAATGACCGCGAAAGTGTCAATTTTCTTTGAGAGCGCGAACGAAATTGCGAAACTTCGTGAGTGTGTGGACGGACACGATTTCACGTGGAATTCACGGGCCGTGATCCGTGGCGTGAATTCACAGCGAGAATCGCGAGCGAGTGTAGAGCACGCATAAAATGGTGGCACCACCACAGTCGAACCCAGCATCAGCTATACCACGTTTGGGTACGGAACCATAAGTATATTTAGTATAAAGTCACGATATCGTTACAATTTAATTACATTCCTTTTGACATTTACTGAAAATTCGTGAAAAAGACAAACTCGTGTATCGTAAAATGTTTTTACATGTGATACTAACTAGGAAGGCAAAGGGAACTTAGCCCAAACAGCCATGTCTCATTTAATATCAAATACCAATGAGGTAATCATATTATATTCTTTAACACGTACTAAATAATATTGCGGTGTGACAAAGGTCACAATTTTGGTGCCATAGCTTACGTGGAAATTATTATTTAGTGTGGTTTTATGGGTCAAACCAAAATTATTATTTTGCTCTAAAATTACTAACAGCAGTGATGGTGATGATAATTTGACTCCACCTGATATTCTGAAAATAACGACGGAAATTACGAACACTTATAGAAATGGCTAACGACAAATTTTATCAAGATTATTATGAAAACACGTTGTTAGGCATGAGTTTAGATTACTTTAGATAAAGTAGTGTATGAAACTATACATAACTAGGTATTAAAACACTCGTGTTTTTTAACCTTTTTATCAACCAGTTTTATAAACTACTATTTCTAAACTCTTATCGTAAAATCCTGATTATGAATTCAACTGGAAGGAAAAATATTTTATTTATGAACTTCAATAATATGATAATAATGAATATATAAAGTGACTTTCGCTTATATATCCAAATTCATACTGGAGACTCGGTAAGTAGTCAGGACTTACGTTCAATGACCCTTTCTGTGAAATACGCAAAGTAAAATTTAGACTTCCTATACTAATCGAGTCAAGATTGTTCTTAAACTAGTACAGAGGCGTATAGATTTTTTTTCGTATTTCGCAGACAGTGTCATTGAACCTTGGTCTTGACCACTTAGCGAGTATTCGGTGTGAATTTGGCTACGTAAACGAAAGTCACCTTACGTTTCGAGTGGAACCTCTAGATGGCCAAGCGTTAAGGAGATATTTTTCTGCTGCGGATCGGTAATCATTTTATGACGTCACGCGCCGGAACACGACGAGTCGCTTGGCGGTGCGGTTTCGTCATCATGTCATGAGGTTGGTGACAAGCCATGGCCGTTGAAATATCATGATATTTAAGATCATTATCTGAAGAGTCTCAGGAGTTATAAATAATAGAACATGTTAGTTCGAAGTCTCTCTATTGAATACCAAAATATATATATCAAATAATAAGTATAAAATTAACAACTTAAGACATTATTTGATTACATTACACCGTAGTTTAACTATCAGCTGATGTGAAAGGAATTGAAAATGAAATAATATTTATTGATTTAAAATGACATGATGACACCACTAATTGGAACTTTGGCCATTAAGGTAGGCAGAAACCTGCCTGAAATTTAACGACCAGCACTCTCCACATAAATTGACACATTTTCTGACTTAATTGTGTAGGTACCGGCTAATGTTAAAAAATACAACAAATATACTGTTACATAGAAGACATGAAATTGACTTTGTTTGTCAGTAAGGTTATATTGCAGTAAGCAGTTGTATCTTAGTTTACGTCTGCCTGATCCAGGAACATATCTCACAAAATTTTCTTTAACTAAATGTTATTTTATTAAGGATTTTATAAGGCACAATAATTGTTACTGCGATTAATTATGTCCCAAACCCAATATTACTTGAACAGATAGTCTGGCTCGCTACTAGCGATTAGCGCTTGGATTGGATCCGTTCCAAAAACAATTTAGTTGAAAGTCTACAAACGGATTATCCCATTCAAGAAAATGCTCATCGCTTTTCAGATATTTTTTGCATCGTTACCAATAATCTTTTTCTTTTATTTTGCAGGTAAGACTGGTGGATCGTCTGATACTGTAAGATTTAAGATTTGCTGTATGTATTAGGAAAACATAGATTTTGGATAGTTTGTATGAATCAGCTTGGTGGAATATTAACGTACATAATTGTATTTAATGTTTTTTCCTTATTGTTTTCGCCTGAAGATGTCGATCAATCAATGAAACCGGTAGCGTGATCATTGTTAATAAGTAAATATTAGTGGAACAACGTACAAGTATTTCAATATTTTTCTATTATTTATGGAATATACCTACATGCACAAAACATCATACATGTTAAGGCTAAGACTACTATCATTGGCAGTGGAAAAGAGAAAGAGCGAGCATATAAAATACGAGATAGATTATGCGAGAACTGTATGAACCACGCTTAGATTCCTTTACTCTAATAGTCTGGGAGGTACCGTTGCAAATACAAAAGTCATAGTAAGCCGGCTGATATGACATCGATCGTAGATCTCACATGACTGATATGTAAATCGACTGTCAGCTGCTCAAGTAGCGGTGGGTGTGAGAGGTTGCGAAAGTGGTAAAAAAAAGTAATAGTACGCCGGCTGTAACTTTTCTCACAGATAGTTGACATCATACTGCGCTGAAAAAAAATAGTCAGCTGTATCGTGGAGGGGGATGTTGCGTCAGCTATTCG
Organism: Ypsolopha scabrella; assembly: GCA_910592155.1. Classification (NCBI taxonomy): domain Eukaryota; kingdom Metazoa; phylum Arthropoda; class Insecta; order Lepidoptera; family Ypsolophidae; genus Ypsolopha; species Ypsolopha scabrella. Next base: position 5,378,493 of record OU342972.1, on the reverse strand, counting down.
CATGAACTTGTCTTCTTCTTCTTATCGTGTGGGCTGCAAGACCAATCGGCCCAACCAGCCTTAGTGTCAGAGTTTTTAAACCACCTTACGAACTCTGACGTGGTTTATGTAACGACCACTGTACTAGAAAGTGGCCGGGACCAACGGCTTAACGTGCCTTCCGAAGCACGGAATCATCTTACTTATCGGACAATCAGGTGATTCAAGCCTGCAATGTCTAACCAAACTGAGAACAATTCACAAAGTGACATTCCACTATGTGTGTTCCCCGCGGGAATTGAACCCACGACCGCCGGGTTGAGTGAAAGCCCAAGGCTCTCACCACTAGACCAGGGAGGTGGTTAACTTGTAAAAAACCATGTAAAATAAAGTGTACGCCGCATGAAATTTTACTAGGTGATTCTTTAAATAATTGAAAGTACGAAAAAACAATCAGCTGCGCGGGTAGCGGTGTAAAATACAAAAAAGTTCATGCGAGCAGCTGACGCATAATCCCCCTTCCACGATGCAGCTGACGATTTTTTTTAACTTACTATGACGTCAACTATCTGTGAGAAAAGTTTCGGCCAGCGTACTATTAATTTTTTTTTACCACTTTCTCTACCTCCCATACCCCCACACCCACCGCGGGTGCGTCAGCTGACGCTTGATTCTCTTATTAGTAATTCCAGATCTATTGAAAAAGATGGCAATCTATCGGCGTAAAATCACTGCCTAAAATGCAACGCTACCGCCAGGGCTATACGGAACCACGCGTACGTATACATCGTGAACGAAACGAATCCCATTTATATTCGTAAAATCTCAAGTTTGTAAAGTTAAATTTATTAAACGTGATTAATTATGGTTACGTGCCCGGATTTTACTCATTATACTTAGAAAGAAAATTTACAGAATTGAACATTTCACATGTAAGCGTGAATAAAGCTATTATATAAATCTTTAATATACTGGTGGTAAAATATTCAATTTGAAATTATAAAAAATACGTGAATTCCTGCTATTTACTTACAACGTTCACTTTGCATGGCGCAGCACACACATGCACATTAAATACACGCACATTGGTGTACTTTGATATTGGTGTTTCCTTAGTTACAATCTATACGGTAGTGCATAACTAAATCTATGATTGTCAGCATAATCTGCGGTCAGTGTTTAGTGTAGCTCACCACAAAACCGCAACATTAACACCTCTGCCTGTCTGTTCAACACTGTGTTCCTGGGTATTCTGTCAGCCTGGTATTGGAGCGTAACATCTGGAACTATGTCACGCACGCACGCTCGAGTGGATTCTGATCGATGTGCGTATGTGGATTTGCTGCCACGTTGACGCGGGATTCATCACGACATCTCTAGTCCGTTTCATGCATAGCTTAACAACGGGATTCATCACGACATCTCTAGTCCGTTATTGTAACATGGAATCCTGGTAGTGTCGTGTGATAAATTACACGATTGGCTGATTTTGCGAAATGGTAGTTTCAAACTGCACATGAGATTGTTGCCCTTTGTAATAGTAGGTAGATTATGCACTAAGGGAATAAAGCAGTGTCTTACGTCGCGGGCGGCATATTGAACCCTGAGCGTAACGAGAGACTCTACAGTTAACTCCCGAGCGTAGCGAGGGAGTTGTATAGAGTCCTGACTGGGTGAAGCGAGGGCTCAAGCTGACCAAGAAGAAGACAGGCTTTATTTCAGAGGAGCATACCTCAACTTTTCAATAAAAAAAATGTTGAAAAAATGGTCATATGCTTTTCGTATATATGTTTGGATTTTTCCGGTAGTAGATTATTAATAATCTCTAAAGCATCTGTCTTGATAAACTCTGGAGTTGAATCAGAATCACTATCGCTAGACATTTTTTTATCAACATGAATATTGCAATAAAATTCACTGACAATCACAGCACCAATTTTTGTTTCACATTCTTTGTAAACGCACCTTTTTCTTTTTTTTTGAGTTCTGCTTATGGTGGCCAGCTCGATTTTCGAACAAACCTCTTTACAATGCCGTATGGGCATTTTTTTTACTTAGAGTTTTCCACGAGTTTACACACGAATTTGACGTTCCAAATTCAAATCACTTTATTTGCTAGGGATTTTCATACAACTTTATATCCCTTAAGTTAAGAGATAATGCTTTAATTTACGTTGAGGTTGAATGATAAATATGTAATTGGACATTGTTGAGCAGGTGGTGTGAAAATCCTATTTATGCACTTCATTGCATTGTGTGTGTCAATAAAATCAGTAGACCTTGGGAATAAACATGGCCGAATGTTCTCTGTTCGAGTCTCACTTACACACTGTCTCCGCACATGATAATACAGATAACAGTCAATATCAATCGCTCGAATCCCATACTGTGATGTGATGTTGGCTATTTATATATTTTGTTGGTCTACCTATATACTCACGGTACAGCCAGAGCGGGTAACCACTTTGAATTCCAATCTTGATACGGGTTATATTATACCAAATTGTGTAAGGCAAGACGTGGGGTGTATGAGACCGAACTACATAAATTTTCGAACTAGTAGTTCGGTACCCATCTCTCCGGGTTGATGCAATGCATTAAAATAAACTTTTAAAAAATATGAATACGGGTTGTGTTTTCCGAGACTGTACTTAAGTAGTCGTCCAAGCTAAACAAGGATTCCACCAGTTCCCAAGCGGGGAAAACAGGTCAAGTATTTAAAAATAGTTTTTTTTTTAATTTGGGGTTACACTTGTGAGGCTGCAGGCCTAGTCCAGAATACATTTTTCGGTTTCCGCCCATATCCGCAAAGAAAAAATCTCGGTCAACTACCTCATTTCGGACGAAATTTTCTTTCGGCCATATCTTTGGAACGGGTTAAATAAAATAAAATTAGTGGTCATATCTTGGAAACGGTTGGTGCTAGAGCTCCCGGGTTTTCATTTAAGTTTGACAAGGGTTACATAGCCGATAAGAAATACATTTGACAAGTTTTAACAGGTCCCAAAAAGTGCCCCGATTATCAGGAAACTCGTTGGTTTTGATAGTTTGAAATAGCTTTATCTCCGGAATGGCTAGTGCTATAGTCTGCGTATTTGGACTCTTATGAAAGGTATTAAGGTACATTCCAACTGATGACATTTTTGACATTTGACAGCTGTCAAAGTTTGTCACTTGCGAAAAATCGTCCTATTCTCTTGAATTTCAGTTTCTACACATTTTTAAGGTCGATGATTATAAAAATAGCCTTTTTATTCTTCAAGCAGCATGATTTAAATACTTGCGGGCTGTTTAGCAGCCTTAGAATCACGCGAAATCTAGCTAAGCTACAAAACAGCCACTTACTAACTGATTGGTATGGTATTTAAGTTGGAAGGAGTGTTCTGACATGATCCATGGATGACTTTTAATTATTTTTCTGAGTGGTAAAACATTCAGACATTTTGACAGGTTTTTTTAAGGTTCTCCTGGAGCTTGTTTGTCTGGGCAACATTGTATGGGAATATTTTTTTCGTACTAGCGAAGCCGAGCACAGTCATTTTGTTAGGTTTTGGTAATTTCGGCCTAAACTGTCTTTTAGCTTGCGAGGCCGTAGGCAATACCCCAAGTTCATCAACTTTCAGTCTACGATTTTTGTACAAAAATAGCCTCTTTCTAAGCGAGAGACACGAACATAAACTGTTCGTTCGTTACGCAATTAGCTCCGAAGCTCAAAACCACACTAAGCTAAGCAATGTCATTTATTGTAAATGCAAGACACTAAGCTGTGCGGTTTCAGCCCAACCAAGGCTGTAAACACTTGACAGTTCAGGATGTGGTTCCGACTGATCATAAAAATTAATCTGAGCCAAGATATATGTTGGAAATACAAATTTAGCCTGAAAGTGTGAACATTATGGCCTTGTGAAAATATTGACATATATAATATTATTTGTGTTATTATAATATAAGTTATAATATCCGTTCCTTAGGGAATACCTATGTGTGGTTTGACTTTGAATGACACGAAAAATATTGACATACGGGATCGTTGTGGCCTGAAAGAAGATGATGTGATTAGAATGGAAAAGGAATGCTTTGGTGGTTTGGGCATGTAGAGAAGATGAATGAAAGTAGAGTGAAGAAAGAATGTATGTTGCCCATGTGGTAGGTAAAGCTCGACCGGGCCGCTCTGGAAGGACGTATGCCGCCTCTTGGGCCTCTTAGGCGACATACTGAAGAAGGGCAAAATAAAAAGTACCCGGAATAAAAGAGCATGTATGACTAGATTGATGGATGTAAAAGCAAAAGAGTTGTGTCAGGATCGTGGCAGATAGGAATCTGTAGTCTCTGCCTACCCCTCTGGGAGACAGGCGTGTGTAAATATATGTATGTAAGAATATTACTTCTCCAAAAAAAAAAATAGGGAAATCAAAAATTGTTTTATCATGTTCCTAGCTTAACTTTTTCTTCTCAAATAAAATGCAACGCTCGTCTGTCTTTCTATCCGTCAGTATGGATGTTTGCTTAAAAAAACATTGAAAAACAACATTTGAATGTGATTTTCTCTGCTAGGAGATTCCTTCAGTAAAGTTTTAGAAGAAGTATGATTGCGCTATAATCAAATAGAGCTAAGCGGGAGCAGTGATAATTAATTTTGCTTACGAACAGCGAAAAATGCTTAACGGAATTAGATTTTTGGGTGAAATCGCCAAAATTTGTTCACGACAAAGGAGGAAACGTTGCAAAATACGAATAATTATGAAACGTCGTAAGGACCTATTAAGACTCGATCACATCGCAATAAATATTTTTTTCACACAATACTTGTACACACATATCAACAATAAAATTCAGGAAAAAAATATAAAAGTGGTTCTAAAAATATTTTAATGCAAAGTTGTAATCTTAAAATGATTCAAATTAAAAGCCATCAAAAACTAAACTTGTAAAAAAAAAACTAGTCTCGCAACTTAATTCTTCTACCGTAAAAAGTTGTGAGATCCATGTAAATCCAAGTCGATTAATTTATTCAGTCCCTACTTAAGGGACCATCTGTCCCATAATTAGCTAACCTAACAACATCCTATAGTGACCATATCAATATTAAAAATCTTTTATGTTTTAAAGAAAAAGATTGACTCGGTCATCGTATGAAAACACAATGTTTCTCACAAGTAATACATATTATATTAAATTAGATTATTTAGTGCGATTGCCAAGTCAATCTATTTATTAAAAACATAAAAAGAAATCTTAATATTGATATGGTCACTATAAGATGTTGTTAGGTCTCACAACTTTTTACGATAAAAGAACTAAGTTGCGAGACATAGTTCTTTTTACAAGTTTTGTTTTTGATGGCATAGTCCTACTTTAAGTTATTTATGCAGTCGGTGTTTTTTTTTTGTTTATTCATATTTTACAAAAACATTACTTATAAATAATTTTCGCCAAACCACAGAGCAGTTTGATGGCGACACGCTCTTACAAATTTAATATCCTTAGTTAACAAGTAGGTACCTTATTCTACAATCATTTTACTAATCATACAGTAATACAGTTGTTTGAAATTAAGTGATTACATGTTTATTTACTTAGCTCAGCTAGGAATCTGCTTTTTAATTTAAGTTTAATAGTGCTCATGTTAAATTTGCTTTCATCTAGTCGGACAGGGTAGTTGTTACATAACTTGGGAGTTATGTACTCCCTAGTTCTTTCCCCGTAATAATTTTTGTATCTAGAGCACTGGACCGAAATTGCAAAATATTTTAGTTTTTCCTTGGTTTATACACTAATCACTAATTGTATTCCAAATTTGAAGCTTATATGTCTGCTAGAAGTGCCTTAGAGTTTTGATGATCGGTCAGTCAGTCAGTCAGTCAGTCAGTCAGTCAGTGAGTGAGTGAGTGAGTGACAAAATTGAGAAACGTTATAATTCTTAAACTACTGGTTCAAATTGAATGGAATTTTAAATATACCGTGTTTATACAATGCCTGCTTAGTTACCGAAAATTCAGGCTCCTAGCTTTATCCACAACGAAGTTATAGAGGGTCGAAAATGGCCTGAACTGCTTCGAGAAAAAGATGGCAGCCTAATAATGATAAAAATTGAGTAGAAATATGTTAAAGAAATTTTTTTTATTTAATTTTATATAATTTTGATTTTAAATAATTAAATATAAATGAAGAATAAGAAATTCGGATATAAAAAATAATATGATAAATCTTATTATAATAAAAATTAGAGTTCTGTCGAATGCTGAGTTGTAGCTATTATTTCACTATTGTTTTTTTTATTAGTTTTAGTTCTTCTAAGTATGTTTTTGTACTATTAGCACACTGGCTTTGCCAACATTTCTCTAAAATTTTATTGGGTTGCTGAGATAGATCACCTGTGATCTAACAGCAGCAAACTGTTAATGTAAAAATCCAGACCGAAGCTATGAGGGTTCAAAAATACGACGAAACGCTTCGAGAAAAGGTACGTAGTACCCCGCCCGCTTTTGGCTCGTCTTGACGGGAGGCACTGCCGTGCCCCCAGATAAATTATGAATATTACATTTCTAAACAAATTAATAAAAATAAAATATTTACGGGCAGTTGTTGTAAAATCTATCTGGTATTCGTATTAGTCGAATAGTACAATTGGTATTCGTTACTATTTGTAAAAGTAGCATTCGTTGCATCACTGATAAATCATAGGATCTTATGCTGAGCTAAACCACCAAGCAACTAACTTAAAGCATTTTAATTAGATTTGATCTTAACTGTGCTTGAGAAAGTTAACTGTTTTATTTGTTGTTATGGATACGATATTACCATATACTGTATATTGGAGTATGTACGCCTAGTCCATTAGTTCCATTTCTGTAGTCTCAAGGCTCGTGTTACTTGCATGCTCTCCCAGTAAGTTGTATCCAATAAGCAACACCTCCAGGGAATAGCCGCTTTCCCGGTCAATATCGATTTGCGATCACCTCCTTACAGTGTCTGGCTTCCTAAATAGAGTTTGTGAAGTATCAAAATGCATTCCGAAGATTTCTTGAATAAATGATGAATAAAACTTTTATTGATAATAAAAATAGTATATTATCAATATAATATGCTACAAGTGCGTAAAGGAGGCAATAGCTTATACGAGGAACGATTTGAAACACGAGCGATAAGCGAGTGTTTTAAACGTTACGAGTAAGTTATTGCCCTTACGCACGTGTATCACACTACGTTTTTCAATGCATAGTGTGAGTAAATAAATAAAGCATAATTAAAGAAACAAACAAACAATAAATACCCCAAATAAACTTAAGGCGGGCATTCTTTTTCTTCGCAAGCAAGTTGCCAACTTGACGGAAATAAGCTGCTTTCAATTTGAAGCGTTCGAAGCATAAATTCGACTATACCAGCTTATTTCAATAATGTAAACAACATGGCTGCCTGAAATTGACTATTATTTATATACAAAGAATGTTTTTAACAAGGAAGACTGATCGATAACATTGTATTTTTTTAAAATAATGTTCAGAGAATGCAAGTGGCGAGTATCATTTTGCGATGGCTCTACAACTTTTTGTCTTTTGGCATTATAATCAAAAAGTTCTTATTCAAATTACGATTTAATGAGGTTACCTACCAAGAAGTTCATTTTAACCAAATTCCAGTATCCTTCTACCTACCTACCTACCTATATATTATCAAAAGAAATTTAAAAATATTTTAATCAGGCGCGAATTGGTTGTTGAAACTTAACAACCAATTCGTGCCTGATTTTTATTCTTTAATATCTTTTGATAATATCAGAATTTTCAATTTGTAAAGTTACAAAAGAAATGTCGTCTAAATAGTTTTCATTTAATTTCGTCAAATTGAACGCAGCCTACGAACGCATCAAACCAGCTCATTTCTGTCAAGTCTATCTATAGTACAAAATATAAGACTGACGACTGTTTTCGATAAATTGAAAAAATAAAACATACCCCAGACATGGCCGTATGAGCCAATTGCCTTCTTACTAAGTTCCATTTGCCTTCCCACTATGTAGGGGAACATAACAAAAAAATAAATATAAATATAAAAAAAATTAAAAAATAAAACCCTCGTGCGGTAAAGTTGACTTTGACAACTGATTAGACGCATATAAAACATAACTTTACGAGCACTTGCATTGAAAATGATTTAGTTTCTCGGTAGAATATCTGTACAGTAAAGTAAAAGCTGGTATGATTTATTTATTCTACATTTATTTGATCGGTTGTCCGATTATCTTTACATGCCGAAACTGGCTGCAAAGCCCACGGGACTCAGTCAGAGGCAAAGTTGAGATGTAGAGTGACCTTCGTAACGGCTTGAAATCTTTTATTCCCAGAAACAAATCTATGACGTAAATATTTAAAATATGCAAGGCCAATTAAAAACTACCAATTAGAAACAGCTGTGTAATTGGATAGATAACATTATTTTTGCAAGTTTAAAGAGGTTTCTACGCCTTTTGACAAAACTGTATCTTGTTCGTATTAGAAAATAAAAGACCACGGACCAATTAGAAACAGCTATAATGCCGACAATAATAAATAATTGATTATTTTTAAATACCTATATATATAGGTAACACTAAAAGTTTCCGGAACTGGCCACTTACATAAACAATATTTAAAAATTTATTGCAACATTTGAAAATAGAACTCTTTGGCTGTAGAATGCAGTTTGTTTCATCTGACTGTCTTTTGTTTTTACCTTGTGGCGCCATTTAAAAAATTGTGTGTCTGCATCAACATGGATTTAACTCGGGAAAATTTTCGTAGTATGATTTTCTACAATTTTAAGTGTAATTTGACAGCTCAACAGAGCATCGCTCGGCTTGAAACAGCTTTTGGCAATGAAGCACCATGCAAGACGACTGTTTATAGCTGGTTTGCAGAATTCAAGCGTGGTCGTATCAATCTCAGTGACGAATCTCGCGATGGTCGGCCGTCCACCGCTGTGACCAACAAAAACATCGATGCTGTGCGCCGTATGATTGAAACAGACAGGCATGTGACCTACCATGAAATTCGCGCATCCTTAGAAATAGGCATGAGTCAAATACAATCAATCCTACACAAACATTTGGGTGTGAGAAAGCTGTGCTCGCGGTGGATCCCACACAACTTGACCGAGGCTCAAAAAACGGACCGCGTCACTTGGTGCAGTGCCATGCTTACCAGATTCAACGAAGGTGCGTCAAATTTGGTGTGGGACATAGTAACAGGTGACGAAACATGGATTTATTGCTACGATCCCAAAACAAAGCAGCAATCGAGCGTATGGGTCTTTCAAGATGAGCCGAAACCAACCAAAGTGGCGCGCGTGAAAAGTGCATCTAAGCGGATGATTGCTTCTTTTTTTAATAAAACTGGACACGTGGCTACTGTTGCTTTAGAGAATCGTCGTACCGTGAATAGTGACTGGTACACGACCATTTGTTTGCCGGAAGTTATTGACGAACTCCGTAAAAATAACCGTAAACGCCGTATCATCCTGCACCACGACAATGCTAGTTCTCACACGGCCAGACAGACAAACGACTTTTTGAAGACGAAAAATGTAGAACTCATGAGTCATCCTGCATACAGTCCCGACCTGGCACCTTGTGACTTTTTTCTGTTCCCAAAAATTAAGAACCAATTACGCGGTCAACGATTTTCATCACCAGAAGAGGCTGTCGAGGAGTATGAAAAACACGTTTCAGAGGTCACCACAGGGGAGTGGCACAAAAGTTTTCAAAACTGGTTTGATCGAATGAAAAAGTGCATAGACGCCAAGGGAGATTATTTTGAAAAACAATAAATTAATTTTGTACCTTTAATAGTATTTTTTCATATTCATTCCGGAAACTTATAGTGCGTCCCACGTATATGTAGATGTCGTCTAAAGGATGAAACGAATCGTGAAATTACAAAATTGTTAAATATTCTCATTTCCAGGGGCACACTTTCTAATTAAATATGTGTGTATAAAAATTCTATACTAAAAAAGTATTCCTTTACAACCGCACAAAATAAAAATGCTAAAACTGGAAATAGTCCAGTGCAAAACAGGCCCCGAATGAAATGTCTGCTATTTTCTATCGGCTTTTGTCGTAGCTTTGTTAAAAAGTTGATTGAATTTTTTTCTGTGTCCTTTGTAGGTTTGATTTTGACATAGAAACGTAACAAAGTTGCTGTGTTCGCGATCTTTTTGTACGGGTCGTAGTTCGTGTCTTTTGTGATTTCGAATCTTATTTCTTGTTGGAAACCTGACAATTTGTTGTACTGTCGCAAAATTTCTTTACTTACATAGAATATTTCATCTGGAATTTACGAAATCCAAAACTTCTAGAGATCTGTTTTTAAATGAAATAGAATTTTAATTAAACCACAGTAACCCCTCTGAAGTTCCACCTGTGACAGGAGCACATAGTTGCTAAGAAGTTCACAAAGCGACCGCGACGAGACGATAATGCGAAATGCACTCGCTCTCACCTCAGCAAGTTAATGGCACTTCCGCAACAGACGGATGTCGCTAGTGCTCCAGATTGCTTGAAGCCACCCCACATGCATCCCTGGGGTCTTGGTAACTAAATAGACTTTGATTGAAGGAAGCTCTAGAACACCTTAACAACCTCTGAGAATGTCACTACAATTGAGAATTTAGGTCAAATTAAATGGGGATATACTAGGGGGGATCAAAAAGTAGTGAAAACGACATATGTATATACTCCTTGGTAAGAAAAAAAAATACTGGCAGGCATAGCTCAGATATTTGTAATATTAATAAAGAAAAAAATCTTCGATTCTCTTTTGTTTTTTTTCTGAATGTATGTAGTCATTAGTTTGCTTCGTGTCGGAACGTGTTCTCGAAAATGGAGAAAAACGAAGTGAGAGCTGTTATTAAATATAAAAATACCTCTGTTTAATAATTTTACGACGCAAGAGATTCACTGCGATTTGGAGGCAACATTAGGAGTCTGCTCCGCCGTATTCCACTGTCGCAAGGTGGGTTTCTCAATTTCGAGTAGGGATGACGATTTTAAATCGATTTAATCAAAGATGGATTAATCGGGGCCCAGAAAATCGATTTTAGATCGATTTTTTCGAAGCGATTCGATCTTTGAATCAATTCAAATAACCGCAGAATCGTGGACATGATTTTTTTGCGGTTTCACGGAAAATTTTGCTAATAAAACACATATAATTAAAAAGAGTACCTACATTAAATATTTATGAAGAGCCTTACATTTGAAGAAAGTTGTAGTTGGAGTGGGTAATTGAGACGGAAATATTGTTACATAATAATAATTGAATAAAAATTGTATTTTGTATTTGTATCATGTATGTGCATTTTAAGTTACTTTGGCAATTAGACTAACAAATGTTTTAATTAATGTTTTATTCATGAGAAAACTACTAACTTTGATAACAATAAACTCAGGAAAAATTAACGCTTATGAATTTTTACCTTGATTACCAACATAAATATAAATTAATTAACGCTAATTTGTTGAGTTTCTGTTTCGATTTGGAATCGATTTTTGTGAATCGATCTTTTTGGATCGATATTTTCACTACGATTCGAAATCGATCTCAAAATCGATCCTTTTTAGAAAGAATTGACATCCATAATTTCGAGTAGGGGGAACGAGCACGGAAGACGAACATCGTTGCGGCCGTCCATTGACGTCAGTCACCCAAGAAAATGTTGTGAAAGTCGAGAAAATTGTATTGAGCGATCGAAGAGTTACCATCCGTTACTTAGTTCAAGAAAAGGGCATTTCATATCCATCCATCCATCAGCCTGTTTCGTCCACTGCCGGACATAAGCCTTTCCAGGATTTCGCCACTCTTGGCGATTCTCCTGGAAGAAATGCCCATACTCACACACGCTGGGCAGGCGGGTTGGTGAGCGCGGTGCCGAACCCCTTGCACCAGTGACGCCGCTGCCCGTCACCAGTCTATTATATATAAGGCCCGGCATTTGGGGATGGATATACCGCCATCCATCGGTCCCAGACAATGGTGGGCCGCCTGGTTTTTGCCTGAGAGCTGTTCTCTTACTCTCCCCCGAATAACTTCGGGAGGATTTGCGAGTAAGATGGTGGTACCTCCACAGTCCAGCCCTGCATCAGTTCTACCACCTATAACATTTCATATGGAAGTATTTAATCCATATTGAAACTATCTTTGAATATGAGAAAAGTCTCCGCAAGATGGGTGCCGAGAATGTTAACCGACAGTCAGAAACAAAATCGACTTGACATTCAAGAAGATTCTGAAAACTTTTTGTCTCGTTTCGTAACAATGGACGAAACAAGTGTCCATCATTCTGATGCCGAGACAAAACAGCAATCTTCGCAATAGAAACGGCCATCATCACTGACCCCGAAGAAGTTTCGTGCCGTGGCATCGGCTGGCAAGGTGATGGCCTCAATATTTTGGGACTCAGAAGGGATATTGTTGATTGATTACCGGGAGCGTGGAACCACTATTACTGGCCAATATTATGCAGCTTTAATTCCCAATTTGAGGAATGCCATCAAAGAGAAAAGGAGAGGGAAACTTCGAAGGGGCGTGCTGTTTCATGACGACAACGCACCCGCGCACAGCTCGGCGGTTGCGATGGCTGCTATTCAGCAAGCTGGCTTCGAATTGGTTGACCACCCCCATTATTCACCAGATCTGGCGCCTAGCAATTTTCATTTGTTCCCCAAACTGAAAGAATTCTTGAGGGGAAACAGGTACGAAGACGATAACGAGTTGATGGATGCCGTGGGAAGCTTTTTGCAGGACCAAGATAAAACTTTTTTTTTGAAACGGATAAAAGCCTTAGAGAAGCGCTAGACTCGGTGTGTAGAGAGACTCGGAGACTATGTATAAAAATAAATTATTAAGGTATCAATGCTCATTTTATTATATCTCATTCTTACTACTTTTTCATCCCTCCTCGTACAAAACTAATAAATAGCAGATGGCAACACTTAAATAATTTAACAAATTTCACAAACAAATGAACTTGATCTTTTTCTATAAGCTAGTTAATTATATAGATACGTGGACAGTCGTAAGAACAAAGGAGTACGGTAATTTTTTTAAAGAAATGGTCCAGAATACCATAACAGCACCTAATTGTCGATTTTTTTGAAAGGAATAGACTTTTTTAGGTAATTTAAAAGTATATTTTTTTCTCCTTGAAATACAAAAGATATACATGAAAATATTCAGGAACTGAGTAAATAGCTTTGATGACGTAATAGTCATGTCATTTAAGCATTACAGGAAATAGGCCATTGCCCACAAGAAAAAAAAAGTGATGTCAAAACCGACGTCTGTTTATTTTTATTTTCAGTAATCCCATCTTTAGGTTTTATCCCTAATTTTTTTATTCTTTCTTTTCGTCAAAGAACTCTCCCTACCCTATTGAGCCTAAACGGTATGACTATTTCAAAAAATAATTTCGTTGTAAAAATACCACCTGAAAGTTAATGAACAGTAGTATCTTTATGAAGTTAACATTGTCGGCACTTGGTGAAACATCATCATGGTTGAAGAAAACACTTGTACTGTTTCACAAAATTACATAATATTTATTTACGACTAGTTTCTTATGATCTTATCATCTTCATGATTAAGCCTATATTTTCAGAAAAAATATGCAAACGGGCCTGTTACAATTTATGGTTGGTTCGAATTATCCCTTTTAAAGGCTCATAGAAAAAAAGGATGATATTATGAAAAGCAAGATTCTTATTTGAGCTCCGTCCGAAATTTCTCTTTTCCTGAGATGTTTTTTTCTAATAGAGTTTTCAAATTTTCAATGCACTTTGATAAACGATGAAGTTTTCTACAAAATAATATTCTCGTACAGAGAAAATTTCAGTTTCTCTTGCATAGGGTGGGTATACCTCAAAATGCCATCGCAAATATTCTTGTCAACATGTTTACGGAGCTATTCTAAGAATGTCTAGATTATATTTAGATGGTATGACGCAATAAAATATCTATTGGTAATATTCGTGGCGCATTGTTGGCTCCTTCGCCATTGACTGACGGCCCTGGAATCTAGAATTTCACTCGTGACTTGAACTCCTTGGATCTGTCAGAGACGTATACAGGCGACGAGGGTCCAGGGGGCCGGGACCTCACCTTAAGTACATCTGTATTAAACTGCTTGAGCAAAAGCTTCTGAGGGTGCATGAAAGGAGTCTCCCCTAGGGCGTAAACTGGAACACAACCACTGATTACTCCAAATACGCCTGGTGCACCCTGGATTATAAGACTAAGATCGAACTAACGTCCGTACCTTGTCACCTTCATCGTGACGAAACCATGCCGCCTAGCGACTAGTCGTGTACGAGAAAACTGGTCATCATAAAATAAAGTTAATTCAGCTGAAATTATGATGATTCACGTAAAGTAGGGGGCATACGGACATCACAACAAAATACGATGAAACTACTGTTGCTGCTGCTATAATACGTTATAATATGACGCACTGTCACCATGACTTTGTAGGAAGCAGACAGAATTATGCGCTCCGTCACCGCTTTTATGGTGACAGTAAGCATACCGTAGTGTGACGGACCTCTTTTATAGGGAAGGCATGATGTTATAAGGAAATGATAATTTTATTTTCTGTGACCAATTTTAAGGTGATCTGTCATCATAATATTGCGTCACTTACCTTAAAAGCTCGATTATTTCCTCAAACGTTTTAATTACAGCATAATATTTTCCAATTATCACCAAATTTAAAAACAATTCACCGTATTTTAAATATTTGTGATGCTATTTTATAATGAAGCCAAAAAGAGATTTTTCTCAGTGAAGGATGACGTCAGAAGCTGTACCGAGAAAACTGTTACAGGCAGTTGAGTAATATCAGTTTTTCTTCCGTTACCGACTTCCGTAGATTTTGTGGAACTCCCTACGCCTGCTTTTACTCTCCTACTTATAGGCGATCGTAAGCTCAACGTTTATCAAAAAATATCAAATAACACCAATCAGATATTTTAGCCATATGCGACAATCTTATTAAAGAGTAAATTTGAACGGTAATTTTGGCAATATTTTGGGCGGTCCCCCCTAAATTCAAACCTTGGATACGTGCCTGCCCTGGATAGCTGAATGCAGGAAACTCGGAATGGAATGGACTTGGAAGGTTTCCAGGGGACGCTAATATTATCTAGACTTGGAAATGCCGTTAAATGCATATCTTATCTCCTTTACGGTTGCTGATAAAATAATATACCGCCATATTGCCGCGGTACGGCTCAAGATTTCAAGTGACTAGAAATGTTTTTCTTAATTGCTTTGAAACTTGAGAACTTTCTCAAAGTGCTCTTAAGTTTCTGGACAAATACTTCAAGTTGATGTCTTTCCCCCAATTTCTGATTTGAGAAAATCTCATCAAAGCGCAGTCGGTAGTAGTAGGTCCATCGCATAACGAAAGAGATAAATAAACATGTATGAATAATTTGGTTAAGTGCAAGTCGTACTCGCGCGCAAAGGGGCCGTACCACCACACAAAACGGGTAAGGAACCCTAAAATCATGATAAATAACAACAATATAGCATAGCAACATTAAGGCGTCAGTAAAAACGCGCCAAAAAGATAGCGCCTGTCAAATAATTCGGCATCCTTTGAGTACGGAACCCTACTTTTTATATTTTTTCATTTTACTTTAGAGTATACCTTAAAGTACATCGTCACGACATGAATCCCCGAGGGGGTGCTAAACCAAAATTAACTTTTAAATTTTTTTTATTATTTATCGTGAGAGTATCGATAAAATATCGTCGCACCTATATTTTATGCCACGAGACGTAGTCAATTGACTTTTATATACGGCTAAATACAAAATATTCCATTAATAGTTCAATTTGTAAACTTAGGTACAGAACAAAGGGCGTGTTAATAATACCTTAAATAACCAATGTGACCACTTAAAATAAACCACAGACCCACATCAATGCAGACAGACCATTGTGAATAGAAAACGGCCATAATATGACTACTATGACTATTCCTACCAGGGTAACAGCGAACAAAAGGCTTTCTATGTGGGGTTCGAACAGGCAGCGGCGCATTAGTCGAGAGGCGTTGCACTCGCTACAAATTCAAATCCTCCGCCAAATTCACAAACTCGGGGCTTGAGTGAAGGCACCTTATCGATTGTTTCGGCTTTTCAAGACACATTTTGAATGATGTATTTCCTTCAATATTGAATGAATAGTATTACTCTGGTAAAAATAGAAAGGATAGATAAAAGAAAAGCCACGAAAGAAATATATAAAGCGTTGAAGGTAGAGCGTAGGACTTATTTTTTCATGGAGTCTTCATTGTGTTCCACTGCTGAACAAAAGACCTCGCCTTTATAAGTCAACACTTCTCGGTCCTTCACTATACTTCAGGCCATCCAAGTAACAATTTATTGAAATCATTTAGTCCACTTATCCTGTTGCATTCAATGGCCAGCGTATATTTAAGCTTTGCGGTCTTATACCAACCTTAGCAACCAACTGAAATTAATTTGAAGAGGAATTATGGCGTCCAAATTGGTGACGTAAATTACTAAACCAAAGTGTGACACGACACGATTGATGAAGTGGTAAGAGCTACCGCTGAATCTCCTTTGGAACACATAGGAATTCAGGAGTACTCAGGATATTTGTGCTGCGGCGGTAAATACTGCGATGTACTGCGTCGTCGGCAGGTATAGTTAAATTCGATGAGCTTGAAGCGGAGCGAAGTGTAACAGAACAGATAATCCTGTTACAGTTTAAATAATGGACTTTGATTGTAACTGATGATCACTGATGATCAGAAACGAGGCATGATAAATAAATAATATAATTTATGCTTGCGATTGTCGGCGCAGACGCGTGGCTTGTTGACTAAATATAACTTTGCGTATTCATCTCAAGTTTGAACTAAAAAAAACTGGTCAAGTGCGAGCATGACTCGTGCCCTGAGGGTTCCCTGCATACCGTTTAAAACACAAACTTATTCTACCAGCAGTTATAAATGGCCAATTTAACCTAACACTTGCGTTCTATTAAATGCTATGTATCCAAAGAGTCTAATTAATTCGGTCCACATTTCTTCTTTAATAAAGTGATTTTCGGATTTTTCGCTAAACGTATACTATAAGACCTAATTTTGAACGGAATTTCAGGTTTCTTAATCAACCGGAGTAGCCTATAGGTTTTCATGGCGGGCCGATTTGAATGCTTTTGATTACAGGGCAATAACTTGTTTTTGCGTTGATTTAGAAGCCTGATGTTCTAATAGCAATATGAGGCCATAGATTTTTGTAAGATGTATTCAACTTGATATCTCTAACGGGGCCCGAGAAAAAGGGTTTTGACAGACATACAGACAGACGGATAACAGAGTGATGTTATATGGGATCAGTTTTTTCATTTTGAGGTACGGAATCCTAAAATAATATTTTTTTTGTGCACATTTTGTATTGAGGTGCATCAAAGGAGCCTCCTTGTATGGTGTAAACTGAGATGCGACCACGAATTACTCCTATACATCAACAAACACCAACAAACACCTACGCCTAGGTACCTAAAATAAAAGTACTACCAGTTGGTGCTTCTAGGTGTCGTATTTTAAACAAACATTAGCAGTGTGATACGCCCCCTGTACATATACGTTATCTAGGGGCCCGACAGTACTTTATTCTATTCGTAGATATACGTATTTATTTAGGGTTTTCATTAAAAAAAATGTGATTCTAAAGGTGTTTCACTTCTTACGTAAAAAGTAAACAATTCTCTATAGCAAAAAAAAATCGAATAAAGCAGTTCTATAACGAGAATACGTTTCAAATAATTCTTTTTAAGAAAAGACGATCTACGCATCCTATAATTTTTCATAGTCCCTATTTGTACTGTAAGGATTTAAATTAGGACAAAATAGAGATTAGTTTAAAAAAAAACAGCTTCTTTCGCAATTTCCAGCCTTCACCAACGGAGGCTGCCCTATTTTCTCCTATGGCATTGTGTTGTCCTAGTATAGAAAAGGCTGCCATCTGTCAACCGCACAGACGGAAAACCGGAAACGTAGCGCGGGCTTATTGATGGCCGGAAGTCGCGTCTGTCCGGGACCGGAACCGGATGAGGCGCCATTGTGCCGGAGGCTGCGGTGTGCTTCTGTCAGACAATTCAGTGTGACTAGACTACAGCGCTACAAACTTATCTACCTAAGAGCCAAACTAAAATCGTCCTTAAAGTCATGAAATGACAAGTCCTCGTTACCGGGTTAATAAGTTTGCTGCGCTGTGGCCTTAACGCATGCTACGTGGGACGCACTATAAGTTTCCGGAATGAATATGAAAAAATACTATTAAAGGTACAAAATTAATTTATTGTTTTTCAAAATAATCTCCCTTGGCGTCTATGCACTTTTTCATTCGATCAAACCAGTTTTGAAAACTTTTGTGCCACTCCCTTGTGGTGACCTCTGAAACGTGTTTTTCATACTCCTCGACAGCCTCTTCTGGTGATGAAAATCGTTGACCGCGTAATTGGTTCTTAATTTTTGGGAACAGAAAAAAGTCACAAGGTGCCAGGTCGGGACTGTATGCAGGATGACTCATGAGTTCTACATTTTTCGTCTTCAAAAAGTCGTTTGTCTGTCTGGCCGTGTGAGAACTAGCATTGTCGTGGTGCAGGATGATACGGCGTTTACGGTTATTTTTACGGAGTTCGTCAATAACTTCCGGCAAACAAATGGTCGTGTACCAGTCACTATTCACGGTACGACGATTCTCTAAAGCAACAGTAGCCACGTGTCCAGTTTTATTAAAAAAAGAAGCAATCATCCGCATAGATGCACTTTTCACGCGCGCCACTTTGGTTGGTTTCGGCTCATCTTGAAAGACCCATACGCTCGATTGCTGCTTTGTTTTGGGATCGTAGCAATAAATCCATGTTTCGTCACCTGTTACTATGTCCCACACCAAATTTGACGCACCTTCGTTGAATCTGGTAAGCATGGCACTGCACCAAGTGACGCGGTCCGTTTTTTGAGCCTCGGTCAAGTTGTGTGGGATCCACCGCGAGCACAGCTTTCTCACACCCAAATGTTTGTGTAGGATTGATTGTATTTGACTCATGCCTATTTCTAAGGATGCGCGAATTTCATGGTAGGTCACATGCCTGTCTGTTTCAATCATACGGCGCACAGCATCGATGTTTTTGTTGGTCACAGCGGTGGACGGCCGACCATCGCGAGATTCGTCACTGAGATTGATACGACCACGCTTGAATTCTGCAAACCAGCTATAAACAGTCGTCTTGCATGGTGCTTCATTGCCAAAAGCTGTTTCAAGCCGAGCGATGCTCTGTTGAGCTGTCAAATTACACTTAAAATCGTAGAAAATCATACTACGAAAATTTTCCCGAGTTAAATCCATGTTGATGCAGACACACAATTTTTTAAATGGCGCCACAAGGTAAAAACAAAAGACAGTCAGATGAAACAAACTGCATTCTACAGCCAAAGAGTTATATTTTCAAATGTTGCAATAAATTTTTAAATATTGTTTATGTAAGTGGCCAGTTCCGGAAACTTTTAGTGTTACCTATGTATTAATCGGGACTGTCGCTAAACCGATTGTTTTTTTTCAATGATTTGCTGAGTTTATTTGAGTTAGAAGAAAATCTTTTTTACAAAGCATGTCTGCAAAAGCTATTCAAATACAAAGGCAAGTTACGGGCAAAATAAAAATAAAACGCTCTTTCACCCTACAAAAGTCAACGTTGTCGCAAAAAGAATATTTTATTTAACATCACTGCTTGTAACAGTGTTCGATCCTTGAGCAGCACCTTAAAAGATTTGAGGATTCAACGAATACTAGAATATTGTGTTACATAAAGCGGACTTAAACAAAATAATAATTAAAAATAAGAAGCTTTTATGAGCCATGGACTAAAACGAATAAATAAGTTAAGATAAGGTTAAGTAACGCCTATTTTAATCAAGTTTAAATCGCTTGAACTGATTGTTTTCAAAAAACTTATCATCCGAATTGAAAATAAAAAAACATGCTAATGCATTAATATCTGTTCATTGAATTTTAAAATTAATTGGTACCTACATTAATGAACATTTAATGTGACAAGATTTTTTAAACAAATAATTTAGCTTAAAATGTTAAATCAGTTTCAGCTATCTAATTTATCTCACTTATTTCGTGCTTTTTAGTGAATAACGTTACTTTTCCCGTCAAAAGCTTTCATTTGAAAACCATGTCAAAGGGGTGGTTAGTTAAAAAAATTTGAATAACGTCACGTCACGTATTCTGATTGTAAAACTATTTCATTTGATACTTATGTTTTTGTTGCGTCCGTCATATTGTATTTAAGAAGGACGTCACTTGGCTTATCGTATACTTTTTATATCCATGTCAAAAGGGTTTGTATGTTACTAATAAATCGCTAGCTTTTCGCGACCGCCGTATTGAATTTAGTATTAAGGGCCGTCCATTAATTACGTGATTAGGTGATTTGGTGATTTTTGGACCCCCTCTCCCCCCTTAGTGAGATATCGTAAGATTTGGCTCGACCCTCTCCCCCTTCCCTCTTATCTCACGTGAGATGTTCAAAATGCGTATTTCAGTGTAAATACGTTAATCTATTCTCAGTGAAGCAGTGGCGTTGGATTTATTTTTAAAAAAGCACAATTTTATTTTATTATTTATATTTCATTACTAAGATCGTAGTCTAGAATCACAGTGAAAAAATTGAGCAATGAAATACTTAAATGAGAACTACTGAAACCCAGTTTTCTCGCAATTTTACACTGTTTTTTACGGAAAAAAATTACATGATAAGATGATAGACCCCCCCTCTCCCCCCGTGAGATTAGGTGAGAATCGGCTTGACCCCCTAAACGCCTCACGTAATTAATGGATGCCCCCTTACGTCACTTAACTTATCATGCATTTTCACTAAAACCAAACGTGTGCCGCAAAAATTTTGCGTAGGTTATGGGAAACTGGTTTAAAATGCAGATGCAATATTTAACCCAGACATGCTTATTAATTAATTGGTGAAGTTAAATAGAAGCATGTAATAGAAATAATCCAAAGTATTTTTTGGTTTTGACGCAGCAAGTCAACAATACTGTTGATCTGTTGGGAGGGACATTCAAATCTCAGACATCTGAAGACTCCTATGTAATATTTAAAATTAACAGATATTTAAGGTGACTTTATTATATAGCCAAATTCATACGGGAAACTCTGAAAGTGGTCAGGACCATGGTTTAATGACCCTGTTTGCGAAATATGAAAAATATTTTTTTCTGCTTCTATACTTGTTCAAGAACAACCTCGGCTCAATTAGTATAGGAAGACTACATTTTATTTTGCGTATTTCACAGAAAGGGTAATTAAACCTTGGTCCTGACTACTTACAGAGTCTCAGAGTTTTCATTGTTTGACCAATAATACCTATATATCCTACCAGATATTATTAAATACCCTTGATAAAAGTGTAATATCGAAACCGGTTGGGATTAATATTATACAATTATTGTGAAACGAGTACAAGTGTTGTTATTCATCATGATGTTATCGAAGTTTTACCAAGTGCCGACAATCGCAAGTATCACACTAATATTATAAATGCGAAAGTTTGTGTTTGTGTGTGTGTGTGTGAGGGTGTGTGTGTGTTTGTTACTCTTTCACGCTGAAACGGCTGGACGGATATGGATGAAATTTCGAATGGATATAGCTTATACCCTAACTTAACACATAGGCTATTTTTATCCCTGAAAAAAGCATGTCGTTAAACCAAATAACACGCGGGCCGAACCTTATACCTTATATTTGCGCCAATCACTTCCATAAAAATACTATCTTAGATTTCGCTCTTTGTTTAGTCCATGATCCAGAAAAGTGTGTTTTTTATTCAATCAAAAAACTCACCTTAATTTTTTTTATTACATAGACTTAGTGATGTCTCATTATAAAAAGCATTCACATTCATACAAAAAAAAACAACAAACGTCAAAATTGGACTCTAGAAGTGATCAATTGTTACATGCTCTGCTCTTATAATGCACTAAATGTCGTGAGTGGCACGTTCAAACCTGGTTGAATCTGTAGCCACTGTTTTTATGAACTTTATATTGTTGGCAATTTGTCCTTTACAACTTTACCGGGCAAAACAAGGGGACGCCTAGAAACTTCACCTCGAGTTGGGTGCCGCTGCAAGAACACACACCTTTTAACAGAACTGTAACTCGTGCTATAAAATAAAACAACCAATATCGCTGTACCGTGCCTGCCCGCCTGGTATGTTTGACTTGCCGCCACCGGGCGTCCGGGCATCTGTTTCGACCAACCGGGCGGCCGCATCAATAAATTGTCATCCACCTGAGGGAATGTAAACCATAGCAGTTAACTCCTAAAGCTAGTAATTAACAAAGAATTGTAAAGACAAGTAAAGTAAAACTGCACCTTTTTATTTGTATGACATATGTATATAAAAATATGTTTTGTTATTGACTCCCGTCAATTATCAGCAAAAAGGAAGAAAAATTTATTGAGATTTAAATTATTTTAACAAAAGCCAAAAAAAATACTTGTCAAACTTTCACAAAGCCTAACGAGGCGTGCGCAATTCTAAATCGCACGATATAAATTGAGTTTCCATATCACATCATGTTCGCCATACTTGTATAATCCTGTCTTATACTTCTTTTCAGCATATTGTTATCCACTGTTGGACGTATGCCTCTTAAATTGCTCTTCAGTCCGATCTGTTCGCGGCGGTTTTTGCTGGTGGTTTGCTGACACTTCTTACTGCGTGGTCTCTCCAATGTAGAACTCTATGACTCCATCTATCGTCTTCTACGGCATAGTACGTGTCCCGCCCATTGCCACTCGTTTCCCGTCACCTGACGGGCCGTCAGTTTATAAAATCCAGTCAGTATATTTATATCAAATATTATAACTTTCGTTTATCTAGCCAAATTGATACTGGAGACTATCTAAGTGATCAGGACCATGGTTCAATGACCCTGCTTGCGATATCTATAGCTATACTTGTTCAGGAGTCAGAAGCAACCTCGACTCATTTAGTATAGGATGTCTAAATTTTATTTTGCGTTATGCATAGAAAGGGTCAATGAATCTCGGTTCTAACCACTTACCGAGTCTCCAGTATGAATTTGGCTATATAAACGAAATTCCCCTTATACACCGGGTGTAAATAGACTGCTACCATTAAATAAAACCACATATTCTACTGATCCTACTGAACCACTTTTCCCGAGAATCATATCCGCGGACTCCCTTAGTTTAGGAAATAATTGAGTTCAAATCAGCTTCAGGTTTCACGGACGACGCTCTCTCTAAACTCGCCCGTATGTCGGTGCGTCAGGGTTCACGCATGTTTGTTTGGAACTCAATTATTTCCTAAACTAAGGGTGTCCGCGGGTATGATTCTCGGGAAAAGTGGTTCAGTAGGGTCGGTAGAATATGTGGATTCATTTAATGGTAGCAATAAATATAAATTTATTTACACCCGGTATACGAATTTAACCAGTAGTTTTTTAACCCCACTATAGATCAAGCTCGACTCCAGCAGAAGAAACAAGTTTATAACGTGCAGGGGTGTATAGAGGCCGTTGTATTCGACGAAGCCATTACGGCAGTGTTTGCGTTGCCACCGGGCATCTATTCCAGCTTGCCGGCTGCGCATCAATATTGCAGAGCGCCGCCCGGCTGCGGAATTCCTAATGCCGGCATCCCACTGCTCGCGAAGCCAATACCCGTTTAAAGATCTCTTTATCCTATGTTGCGTCGACGCTTTCCAGCGTAAGCTCAAGCTAAACTTGATTAAGTCCTAAGGGGGTTCTATGTTTTATTGTAGACTAGCCTTTACTTTATTGAATCTTTGCCCGTTTTTGCCTTGGACGTTATTTTATGAACACCCCTTATAGCCTACATGTTGACCAGGGTCACTATGATGGTAATTAAAAAACCGCATCCAAATCCGTTAAGTCGTTCTCGAGTTAAAACGAAATATACATACAGACAGCCGCCCAAAATTCTAAAAATTTTAGTTTGGCCTCAGTTCAATACTACGCCCAAATATGTCACAAAAATATTCAAAGTGCAGACATTGATTTTTCAATGTATGTAACTCAGCTTGGCCAACATTACTTCTCATCATTAGATATATTCATTTACTATATACAGGTTGTTAAGATGATAACTTTTTTCCTTAAAACGGGTTGTTCTACCCATCAATATAAACAAATTTTACTATGGGACTAACCCTGAAGTCGCGAAATCAAAATCAGCTGTTCCATTGAAAAGTTAAATACCTATTCGAACTAAATATATAAAACGGCTGACTTTTTTTCGCAATTTCAGTGTCATAGTAAAAGTTGTTCATATTGATGGTCAGAATACCCCGTTTTAAGGAAAAAGCTTATCATCTTAACACCCTGTATAAAATATGTAGGTAGGTACTACTGTACAATAATAAGCATCGCTGCCCTCATTTCTGTCTCGTTTATAATTTATATTATTCGTGCCATTTACACCAGGAATGGATCCGTAAATGTGCATTCTCGTCTCGACCATCTCGAGACAGTTTTGTAAATACGCTGTCCCGGGGAACTACTTTATCTTCTATTGCTCTTACATTTATTTTAGAATTTCGTGCAAAAAGTAGCAGCAATTTTTGGAGCTTTTTAATTCTCATTTGTCGTTTTCCATTAGGATTCTGCATAAGGATACCTTTATACACGATCAGAATATATTTCCACTAATTAACGTTTTATGTTATAGCCAAGTCGCTTATCTTTGTTCCATTTTAACCGACTTTAAGAAAATGGAACGCTCCAGAAATTTCTTTCCCTAAAACACAATGGCGTATTTTTAGGGTTCCGTAGCCGAAGAGTGTCAAATGGAAGCCTATCATTAAGCCTCCGCTGTCTGTCTGTCCGTCTGTCAGAGGGGTCTACAGCTACACCCGTAATATGTATGAAATTGAAATTTTCACAGAATACGTCTTAATATAGCCTCTATCACGACAAATAATAAAAATTTAAAAAGTTTTATCCAAAGCCCTATACAAAAAACCTCGTCTTAACCATAGTGCCGTCTGAAATGATTTGTTTGACAGCTTTTACAGAGCTTCATTGATCAGATGATAGATGGCGCTAAGAGTAGTGTACCCGTAATATTATGGTGGTATGGAACCCTTTGGGGTCGTTCACAAATTACGTAACGGAATTTGGGGGGAGGGGGGGGGGGCATGGCTAGGCGTTACGGTCCTGTTACGTGGGGGGGAGGGTATAGGGTTTGCGTTACGTAGCGATTTTTATTACCTTACCGCTTTCGTAGCTAGATTATTATTAGAATGCATAAAAAAATGGAACAGAAATCCGTTCATAGATAATGTTTTAACGAAGTGATTATTTTAGATTTTGTTTATTTGCAATGTAACATTACACTGTTTTGTTTTTTTATTAAAAACTGAATTATTATTCCTAAATATAAGCCCAATGCACCCGTTATGCCTCCTCTACACGTAGACAGATGCATCAGCGGATGGATCAGCAGATGTATCCGCAGATGGATACGTGAGCCGTCCACACGTCTGTGGGTCAATCAGTCAGTCTGTGTTCATACTCGAAAGACGCAAGACGCATCAAAAATGGATGTTTAGAGAATAGCGGCCGGTACTATTTATTTATATAGCTCATTTAGGTAAAACAAATGTACAGAAAAAAAGTTACTGATATTCTGAGAATAGTCTAAAGTGTTATAAATGGTAGTAGTTTTGTAACTTCTTATGTAACTACTAGATATATATTATATATGTATTTCTTTGTGTTTCATGCATGTCCAATTGTATTTTTTCGTTTTTTTTTTAGTTTCCTTCTTGTTATTATTATCTTGCATTTTGTGTTTTATTCGTTTGTCGTCTTGTCGTTTATGTTCTATTAGCCTGTGAAAACTTTTTTGGTATGTTTGGTATTTTAATGTGTTCTTATCCTGTATGTTTTATGTTATATACTGTATGTTTTCCTTATTAAATCTAAATAAATAAATAAAAAAAGAAAATGGGGGATGCCATAATATATTATTATGATATATGCCATGCTTAATAAATATGTATTGTATATTTAGCATGATGTTTAGTTAAATAACGAGCAAAAACACGCGTGCGCTCTCGTTCACAATCCGCATAATACTGATGCGTCGGCAGTCGGCAGACGTGTGGACGGTCGCCTTGCGTCCGCGCTGAAATCCTTTGATCCGTGCCCCAAAAACCGACAGCAAACGGATTGACGACGGACGCATCTGCAGACGTTAAATACCTACCACAGACGAGCGAATACCCCCGTCTACACGTCAGCGGACGCATCCGCAGATGGCATCCGCCGATGCATCCGTCTACGTGTAGAGGAAGCTTTACGTAACGGATGGAGGGGGGGACCCAGCCAAGCGTTACGTTAGTGTTACGTAGGGGGAGGGGGGGGTTGAAATTTTCAGGATTTTACTTTACGTAATTTATGAACGACCTCTTTGTGATTTGGCCGAGTCCGACTCGCACTTGACCAAATTTTTACTGAATTCGATGCAGACTTCTACAGTCTCGAGAACATGATGAGTCTTAGAAAAGAAACAAATCGGCCTAGCCAAAGTGTTATTTATCATTTTATATTTGTTTTTTATAATATTGTTATATATAAACAAATTAGTTACAAGATATATTTCGGGTCCTACTGGGCCCGGCATCAGTTGATACAAGCTCTTAAAGTTAAATATACATTTATTTTATAATTTTTTATAGCGTGGAGTCGGTTTATTTTTTTATATATTTTTAACTATAGAACTTTGAAAAAGGAAACTTGGAATTTGACCAGCAACCGCTACGTGGAATACACGACGAACGTTAAATTCAATTCCAATTCCTTGAACGTCATTTCATGAATTTTACTTTATTTTTAGATCTCTCGACGAAATACTGAACTTGCAGTCGTAAAAGGATGACTTTATTTTGTTCCAGTTTTATTTGACATTTGATGAAGATTATTCACGAGTATATTCCATCCCACTATAATATTATAAATGCGAAAGTTTGGATGTATGGATGGATGGATGGATGTTTGTGACTCTTTCAAGCCGTAACTACTGAACTGATTGGGCTGAAATTTTACATGAATGTAGTTCTAGACCTGGAATAGGACATAGGCTACTTTTTCCCTTTGTTCTCATGGAAAAGCTATAAAAGAGACACAAAATGGGAAACAGAGGCGCATAACACACACATTTCACCAGCTTTGTTTACTGTAGGTAACTGTCCGAATAATATTGACTGATTTTATAGGAGTACACAAAAACTAATTCAACGCGGGTGAAACCGCGGGCAAAAGCTAGTCTATAATAAAGTAGTAAAAAAGTCGTGTTTTTTCAAAGTGTCTCTGGTCTAAGGCCAACCAGGGATTCAGATCACATTCATTCAATAATAGCCTTGTCCGCAGTTTCAAAAGCGCGAAATTGTTAACAAGGTCTAACATTTTACAAGAGTGAAATAATTTTCAAAATCGATGAAGTAGTTAATATTTAATATATCTCATCCTCAAACACCATAAAATATCAACCCTCACCTCATCATGAAATAAATAAAGCTTAAATGCATACCTATGAAACATACTTCTGTCATATCATGTTATCTTAGTACACGAGGTGGTGTTTGGTAAGGAATTTTGTTCCCACGAGCGTAAAAGAATGCCCCCTGTGACTTTTTTCTATAACGGTTATAGATTATAACGATTTTTCATGTGAATTAACGGCCTTCCGTGGGAAAAAAAGGCTCTTGCGTTTAAATTTCTCCTGTAGTAGTATGCTTCCTTAGTACAGTAACAGTATTTACTATGGAATTCTATTCCCACGAGCTGAATTTGCTACGAACCGAACTTTTTGTTTCTTTAACGGTTAAATAACGAATTTTCACGTGAGAAATTTACTTCCTTTCGTAGATAAAAATTTAATAGTGTGGCAGATTCTTCTCTTGTAATGTTATGATGTCTTGATAATGTTAGATCGGTATTCTTTTCCGAAGGTCTTAAAAAAATCCCCTAAAAAAAACCTTTGAATTCTGAACTCGAAAGTAGTGAATAATGATAATTTTTTATACGATCATTTCTTATACAAAAAAAGTATATATATATTTATATAAGGTGACTTTTATTTATACAACCAACCTCATACTGTTGGCTTGGTAAGTGATCAGATCTTCATCCTGTACGCTTGAAAATTTCAGCACCGCGGCAATTACTGCTTAGTCATCTTTAAATTTCTGGCCTCTGATACAATCCAGATTCCTCCAAATAAAAATAAATCACGAAGAGCAAGGTCCGGTACTCGTAAATATGGAGGGCGTCCCATTATTTCAAGCTTGTATCTTGATTAGCAGCCATCGCAATTTTGGACTTGTGCGTTGTCTTGGTGAAACAACATACAATTTCAGAGAGTTTTGTCGTTTCTCGCATTAGCATCACGCAGTTTTTTTATTTGTTTTGCGTATTAATAATGCCCTGTACTGTGTACTACCTGTTGACTGCCCCCAAAAAAAGAGTAGTAAAATTTTTCGAGCAAAGATGTTTCATTTCTGCCCCAACTTTGTTAGTTTCCATTGTTACCAACAGGCTCCTACAAAGTGCAAACAAATGACGTTTTTTTTAAAAAACAAAGAAGTTTTTTTGTACTTGACAGTGGATATGTTACCGGCCAAACCCGAGTTTAGGGCAAACTAGTTTTTCCTTGGCCAAACTATTGTAGTTCATAAATATAGTTCGTATATGGTAAGATCGTATTTTTGTTAAAACTTAAGACGTCCCCTCGCTCGGCTCCTTAAGAGTATGGCATACCCAAGAAAAAAATGTTATTACCCGTCCAACACAAAAAGGCCAATGTCAAATACTTTATTAGCTTTTGACAGAGGCGATTATTGGTTAGCTAATTGACATATTTGTATTGGACGCGTAATACTAATAATTACGCGCGAAACAGCAGATCGGAGGGTTTTTAGCTAATACTGAAATATTTTGTGGGGAAAATGATACTGGATTTATGTAGAAAACCTTTATATTTCTACTAGCTTTTGACCGCGGCTCCGCCCGCGTGTTATTCGGTTTAATGACATGCTTTTTTCCGGGATAAAAAGTAACCTATGTGTTAAGTTGGGGTATAAGCTATATCCATTCTAAAGTTCATCCAAATCCGTCCAGCCGTTTCAGCGTGAAAGAGTAACCAAAATACACATACACACATACACCCTTTCGCATTTATAATATTAGTGTAAAGTGTGATGAATGAGATAACATAGCCTTGTCTTATTTCCCCACAAACGATTAAGGACCGCGCTAATTTGACACCTGATGTATGAAATAACAAAGCCTTGTCTTATTTCACCGCAAATGATAATGACCGCGTTGATTAGACACTTGATTTTTCTATGATATTGATCTATCCTACAAGAACCATTCATTTTTCCGGGATAAAAAGTAGCCTGTGTGTTAAATTAGGGTCTATCCTATTTCCATTCTAGATTTCATCCAAATACGTTCAGCCGTTTCAGCGTGAAAGAGTAACAAACACACACACACACACACACACACACCCTCACACACACACACGCACACACGCACAAACTTTCGCATTTATAATATTAGAAGGATTACCTATTTTATGAAAAAAGTTGATCTCTTAAACGCGTTCTTGTAACGAACGTTTGAAAACCAAAAAAAGAGTTCAAAAGTATAAAGGCAGAGAGTCAACAGATGGACCAGAGAAGTAACTGAATGGTGCCCCAGAGACCATAAACGAAGTAAATAAAAAAAAAAAAACTTTATTTCAAGTAACTCAGAGACTCATATAGGCAGAAAACATGAAAAGATAAATTATATACGTACATAACACAAAAACATATTTACAAGAATTATCCGCCACGGCTGGCCACATGCCTGTCGCAACTATGGCGGACAAACGGACAATCAAGCCTGCTTGCAATTCATTGCTAGGACAGCGTTGGGGCTACTCCGCATCCTGTGTATCAGAGACGCACATCGCCTACGCATGGTCGCGTGGAAGCAGTCGATGTGAGCCCAGGCAATAGGGAGACCAAAAACAAGATGGCGTGATGAACTGGAGAAATATGGCGGAGAACTGTGGACCAGATTAACGTTCGACAGGCATGAATGGAGCAGGATGGGGGAGGCCTTTACTCAGCAATGGGATTTAATGTAGAAAATTATCTTCTATTTTTTTTTTGAAAAAAAATTAATATATATATTTTTTTTTTTATTGTCATCTACATAAGGCTAATAAATAAATAAATCTTGGTACATTGTTTATAAGTAATCACCTAGATAAAAGATCAATAAATCAAATATATTTTTCCAATATTAAGATAGTCCTACTTTCGTCAGAAGAACCCTCGAAAATCTGGCTTTTTTCATATTCCGGGGTCAGGTACAGCCTTAATTTATATTCACAGGCAACCTAACACGCTTCTCCTCGCTTCGCTCGTCGTCGCACCTATTTTTTGGCCTAGGAAAAACTACCTATGTATATGAACTAGTTTGTCCCAAAATCGTTTTTGGCCGGTAACAGATATCCGGAGAACTAAAGACGCCATTATGGTATGTTATGTTATAAATACCGCCCTCAAAATGTCCAGTTCAGGTTAAAGTTAAAGTTATATCCATTATCACTATTTATTGAATACCCCTCCCCTCATCCTTCGTAATATACCGAATTCTTATTTATTAGCACGTTTTCCCTTGTTGATTTGGTAAGAACATCCGCTTCATTTTATCTGTTGACTGCTAGTTTTTAGGGTTCCGTACCCAAAAGGTAACCAACGGGGCCCTATTACTAAGACTCCGTTGTCCGTCCGTCCGTCCGTCTGTCACCAGGCTGTATCTCATGAACCGTGAGTAGTTAGACAGTTGAAATTTTCACCGATGATGTATTTCTTTTGCCGCTACGAGTATAACAACAAATACTAAAACCGGCCAAGTGCGAGTCGGACCTGCGCACTCAGATGCAACAGACATGATTTTTTTGCCGTTTTTATAGATAATGGTACGGAACCCTTCGTGCGCGAGTCCGACTCGCACTTAGCCGATTTTTTTTACTCCTTCAATTATTTGACATACAAAAAGGTGTTATCAATAGGTACTGACACTACATAATAGAAAATACATCGATGAATCGGTGCGGCCATCTTATAGGATCGCGTCAGTATGAGTGCATCTTGTATGCGGTTTATGTTTTCGTTGCGGTTGCTGTATGTGCTATTTGTTTTGACGTTTGTTACAGTTTTTGTTGATTTTTTGTTTTGTTATTGGTGAAATGCCGAGAAAAACAACAAAAAACTTTGAACTTTCAAACTCTGGAGTTATTGGTTCGTTTAATTTAATAAATTTAGTAATAAAAAAAATAAGTAAATTAGTTCAAAGATCAATCAAATAAAAAAATCGATTTGATAGCCCTTGTTATCTTTCTCGATACTAAAAAAAATCGATTATATTTCGTTAGGGTACATCACTGTAACTGTCAACTTTGAACTGCCACCCATATCATGTTATCCCGGAGATCCTATAGTTATTAAGAATAAGAATAAGAATAAGATATTTATTCACCATATAACAATGTCCGTTATAAAAGGTTTGTCAATACATAAGAAATTTACACGAAATACAAAATATGTACAATGTACATACACAATGTAATTTATAAAAATTTACATAAAATAATGGCTTAAATTAAAAATAAATTAAAAATGTCATAATTAAAAATAAATTTATATTTTAACTGTATAATCAGAAAATGAACATGTCTTTAGCTTTAAATTCAAGAACTCATTAATTGAGTAAAACGGTTTATTTTCCAAAAAACGTTTCACCCTCGTTTTAAACTCCAAGAGCGGCAACTTTAAAATAGCTGTAGGTATTTTATTAAACATAATTAATTTAATATATTTTCCTTGTTTTTGCGTCTTTTTTAGTCTAGTTTTTGGTGTTATGAATTTCTCTTT
Source organism: Ypsolopha scabrella (assembly GCA_910592155.1). NCBI lineage: Eukaryota > Metazoa > Arthropoda > Insecta > Lepidoptera > Ypsolophidae > Ypsolopha > Ypsolopha scabrella. Next base: position 5,346,433 of record OU342972.1, on the reverse strand, counting down.
ATTGCGTATTATTGTGGCATATACTGTGTTTAAATAACAAATACCGAAAACGCGGATTTTTAATATAGGTTTAGGGTTACGTGCCCGAATATTCGACCAACTTAACTTTGCAGTTTTGTTTCATACATTTCGTGGGTAATTGTTATTAAAACCATTTAAGTCTATTATCTTTATTAAATGAAACGGAACCCTCAGCCTCACAAGTCAAGTCTCTCACTGTTTGATTTTTCATTCTGTACGTTACTGAATCCCCAGTGTGTCCCGCTATAAAGTCCACTAACGAGCAGGGGTGAAGGAAACTATACCAAAATTTTTCTACAGAAACAATGTTCTTTTTTTATAAAAAATTCAATGATTTTTGACACTTTTGTTAACCGCCAAGGACTCTAAATAGATTCAGATACCTAGATAAAAATTTATTCATGCCTTCTAACAAAAGATAACGAAAAACAAGGACAAATAATAATAAAATAATACCTACCTGCTCGTATATCATATCCTTTGTAAATAGAATATGTAAAAAATACGTAACTTATCTTTATCTATTATACTATGTAATTGACATACATATTTCAGCTGAAGCCGGGCCAGAAATATATCTTGAGCAATTTTGTTTTATTTTTTTCCTATTTATTATTTTTGTAACGTATATAAAATACACAATATTCTATGTATAAAATATGACATTATGTCATGAGTTTTTATTAACCGCACGTGTTATATTGAAATAAAATCTGTTGTAACTATAGTCTTCGTCTGTGCCCCTTATTCTTATTCTTTATTGTACACAAAGAAAAAAAACATTTACAAAACATAAACAAATTGACATGTACAAGGGTAGACTTATCTCTAAGAAGCGATTTCTTCCAGTCTATCTTTGGGGATAAAAGAGAATGATATACATATATTAAAGCATACATACGTGCACGTGTAACAAATAAATAACAATTTATCAGTATAACAGACTACTATTAATGTAAAAACTTACCTACCTTATAATAAACATAAATACAAATTAATCATAAATATATTACATATGCAAAACCAAAATAAATACGTAATATATAAATACATGCTATATACTATATGTATGATAAAATAATACATACTACATAATTAAATACCCAGGAAATAAAATACAAAAAAATTACATAAGAGTAAAACAAAATAATATACCTGCCGGTGTCGAGAAATTGTTTTCATTTATTTAACAAATTTACTTCTTTCTCCCTATTAGAATGTCGAAAAAGCCTGCCATTGGTAACTGACATATTGTAAATTTGATGTTAACGCTTCATTCCTATTCTGATACCGGAACGATATTCCATCATTATTCCTTTTATTTTTATCTATGTAGTTACTGTAGAACTTAATTAAAACAAAAATCCTGGTACCAAGGGCCATCATCCATCATGAAACAAGTAAGTCGCAAATCGAAATACGTAAAGACAATCTGGGGTATAAAAAAATACTATCCCATATTCGTGTTCTTGCTTTTTTGTCTCCATGAAAAAAAAAGGTGTACGCCACCCCGCAGGCTATGGCTGTCAGGGGTTGAAAAAATAAATCTTGTAAATTTTGTTCCTAACATTTTATGTTATCTTGGTACAGTAAGCACTGTTTAGTAGAGAATTTTGTTCCCACGAGCGCTAAAAGAATCCCAAGTGACTTTTTATTTTTATAACGGCTAAATAACGATTCTTCATAATACCTTTGTATGTGAATTAACGGCCTTTCGTGGGAATAAAAGGTTTTAATTTCTCTTGAAATCGTATGATTCCTTAGTACTGTAGCAGTATTTACTGAGAAATTCCTTTCCCACGAGCTAAAGTTGTTATGGAATCCGAACTTTTTGTTTCGGTAACGGTTAAATAACGAACGCTCGCGTGGGAAATGACTTCCTTTCGTGGGTAAAAATAACACTGCGTGGCAAATTTTGCTCTTATAATGTTATGATGCCTTGGTAATGTAGGAGCATTCAGCTTTGTATTCTTTTCCCACGGGCTCAAAAAGAATCCCTAGGGAATTGTTCCCCTAAGATAAAACTGCAATGTACACGTAGCATAAAGTAAAAAAATAAAACGGCCGTTAACAACGACGTACATTTAAGTAGTTATTAATATAATTCTTCCGATAATCATTGAAAATTTCGAATTCGTACTCCTGAATAGCTATCCACAGATCACCATAACTATAGGTATACACAGATTACTCCACATTGGAGATAATCTGTATAACTGTCGTAGGCATTTGGTTAAATCAGGCAGAAGAGAGGCGGTAGCTTAGGTTGAAGGTTAGGTATGGGGAGTCGCGTTTTTATGACCACCAATTTAACTGATTTAAACCAAAAGCCTAGTCATTTAGTTAAGTCACTGAATTTAACCATATGCCTGCGACATAACTATCAAAATCAATAATTAAGGTGATTGCGACTGGTCCCGTTGCCAAACGCACAACTTATGATTGGGTTTCTAGCAAAGGTGCGTTATATTATGCATTACTTTGCAAATGATTCTGCACAATAATAACTTTAAAGCGTTACAAAGCAGTGCTTAAAATAACAAACATTTTGATGCAAAAGCCTATTTGATATTAATCTATTGTCGCGTAGTCCCATAAACCACATTAATTTAATACATTTTATTCAAAAATAAGCAAAACAAGTCTTAAGTTGTGGGTTTTGGAACGAGATCCGTCGCAACCACCTGAACCTGCATTGCTTCTTGGCCTTTAATAGATCCTTAGCGAATACTGGAAATAGGTAGTTGCTTGTGGACTTTTCATATACTCCCACGCGATTTGTGTCTACGTAATGAGTTGCAAGGCCCGTAATTAACCTTTCATCTCGCCAATATCAAGCTGATATATTCTAATGGTGTGAGTTACCTAAAATAAAAAAGTCATATGACATTTTTTTGTGGTAGTGTTGGGCTAAAGGACCTGACTGTTATGCTGTCCTGGTGTCATCAGCTCATTTTACTATAGACATTTTTTTCCCACGGCTCCCAAGAAAGGACTTCAAGATATTTCTCGTCAATTCTTTTTAAAGGTATTATCGTTGTGAGACAGATAACGTTAAGAGTTTTAGAGGTTGACTGTCTCTCTCCTTTACTGTCCTAGTAACAGGTGGGCTATTAATAAGGGATAAATTACCTTACGCGATAAAAAATAACTTCTCTTTCATCAAGTTGCGTGACGTCATAGTTTTTTCTTGCATTCCTTGGTAATATCGGGACACCTTTCATACCCTTAACTGCTCTGGAGGCCAATTCCGGTGGTATGGAGATGATCTCCATGGTCGAAATATTAGGCGAGATACTGCTTATCTCCGCCGAAAACCAAAAAATGCTATTCTCACGATCTCCATACAGAGATTTCTCGACCGCAAATCAGCGAGATATTACGACTGGTCATTTGATATGGAGATGCGGTATCTCCCTTGCAACAACTGCCAAAATTGTCAAAAAATGAAAAGTAACTTCGAGTAAGTACTCGAAGAACTTAATCCTCTATATGATGATGTCATTATCCTAGGCGATTTTAATACATGTCTTCTTAAAAATGATTCTCGGTCTTCTCAATTAACTTCCATAATATCTTCTCTAAACATGAAAATCCTGCCTCTTTCCGCGACTCATCATCAACCCCACTGTGTCCCTTCTCTTCTAGATCTAATCATTGTCTTGTGTCCTCATAAAGTTACCTGTCATGGTCAATTCGATGCCCCCTTTTCTTATCACGATTTAATCTTTCTTTCTTATAAAATTAGACCTCCAAAACATCAGCCCAAATTCCTTCTATTGCGAAGTTTCAAAGGTGTGAACCTGGAGGCACTTAGAGCGGATGCATTGGCTTTAGACTGGTCTCCGGTAATCGACGCTACTACGATTGATACCAAGGTAGAAAATTTTAATTCAATATTGACGTCTCTCTTTGACATACATGCTCCGGTCAAAAAAATTAAAGTCAAACATCTACCTGCACCCTGGCTTACCCAAACTATAAAGAACGCAATGGCAAAACGGGATAAAGCAAAGCGTAAGTATAAGAGATATCCTAGTGATGATAACTTTGAGGCATATAAGAAACTGCGCAATCGCTGCACAAGGATGTGTAGAAATGCTAAGAGGCGCCATATTCACGAATCCATCGAAAACTACAATCCTGCACAGGTTTGGAAGTTTTTAAAAACACTTGGGATTGGCAAATCTCCTAAAACCCATCCGGGTCATCTTGACTTCGATGCACTTAATTTGCATTTTTCTCATTCTCCTGTCACGTTAGATGACTCCACTAAAACTAACACTCTTTCGTATTTAAAAAATAAGCCAAAACCCATTTGCACTCCCTTTAGCTTCAAAACAGTATCCAAGAGTGACGTTAAGAGAGCAATCCTTTCAATTTCTTCAAAAGCTATCGGTGATGACAAAATATGTCATCATATGTTACATCTTATCCAAGAAGAATTGCTACATATTTTGGTTCATATCATTAACTACTCACTAGTCACAAGTGCATTTCCTGCAGCATGGAAAAAGGCACATGTTATTCCTCTTCCTAAATCCTCAAATCCTACCTCCTTCTCAGATTTTCGTCCCATATCCATCCTACCGATTCTCTCTAAAGTCCTTGAAACCCTTGTACACAACCAATTATCCTTGTACCTATCTGATAACAAACTTCTTAATAAATTTCAATCTGGCTTTCGCGCTGGTCACAGTACTGTCTCTGCTCTTTTAAAAGTAACTGATGACATACGGCTAGCAATGGACAATAAGGAACTTACTATATTGACACTTTTAGACTTTAGCAGTGCCTTTAATTGCGTAGACTTCGATGTCCTTCTTGGTATTCTCGACTCTCTTAACGTATCTCCTCTGGTTACTGAATGGTTTGATACTTATCTGAGGGATCGCCTACAGTGCATACGCTCGGACGAGGTTACCTCGGAGTGGTGCCAACTAACTGCAGGTGTACCTCAAGGCGGCGTCCTTTCTCCACTTCTCTTCTCCGTATTCATTAATTCCATTTCTGATGTTCTCTCTTCTAGCTACCATCTTTATGCAGACGATTTGCAAATCTACCGCCATTTTAACATAGCTGAAATTAACTCTGCCATTTCTTTTATGAACCATGATCTAAATAACATTCATGATTGGGCTAAATCTTACGGTCTTTTAGTCAATCCAAAGAAATCTCAAGCCATTATCATTGGAACTAGATACATGACCAATTCCCTTAGTTCATTTAGTGTACCACAGATTTCTTTTAATAACATCCCGATTGCCTACATGAAAACGGTGAAAAATCTAGGGGTTATCTTTGACTGCAATTTATCTTGGTCATCGCACGTTACTGAGATTAGCCGACGTGTCTTTGCTGCTTTCCATTCGCTCAAACGCCTCCAGAAATTCCTCCCCTTCGTAACTAAAGTCACTCTCGCACAGTCTCTTCTTCTACCCCTAATCGATTACGCTGACGTTTGTTTTATAGACGCGAATGAAGAGCTCTTGGGTAAATTGGAAAGGTTGCAGAATCTGGGCATCAGATTCGTGTATGGCTTGCGCAAATACGACCACGTTTCATACTACCGCGCGGAACTTAAATGGCTCCCTATTCGGAAGCGCAGAAATCTCCATACGTTGTGTTGCCTTTTCAATGTCCTCAAGAGTTCAACAGCTCCGGATTATCTTCGTGAGCGCTTCAACTTCCTGTTTAGCAGAGATATCAATAAACCACTCAGGTCGCACACAGTCACACTCCTTAAAACGCCTTCTCACAATACCGGAGCTTTCGCAAATTCGTTCACTGTTAGAGCCATCAGGCTGTGGAATTCTCTTCCGTACACAATCCGAGATTGTCGCACTATCTCCTCTTTTAAAAAGAAACTAAAGGAATACTATTCAGCAAATCCTTAAGCTATCCTAAATATGTTTAATTATTTATTGCTGTATTATCAATTATCATGTATCGTTATGTCATGTTTATATATAGTCAGTTTATATTAGAGTTAGTTATATTAGTATGTATGTTAGATATATTTATATATTTATATATATATATATACACCTATGTAAGTATTTTAGTATGTAGTACGTACACATATGGTTACCTATTTATTTTTTAAAGCACTCCTATACTCATTCGGTTTGCTATAAAAAATCTCTTTGAGAGATAAGCTCGCCGCTGTACTCAAATTATTGTATCAAATATTTGTAATCTCCTTTTTTGTGTACAATAAAGAATAAGAATAAGAATAAGTAATGTTTATTATTTTGAAGTCTTTAGTGGATTGTGTGTGGTTATTTTTATAAGGTACTTACTTACATACCTATCTTCCTATTGCATGTTATTTATCATTTGACTCGGCCACGTTTTACGGACTCTTGTTACCTGTAACTGTGCTTTTGATGGGTACTGCCACCAGACTTACATGGAAGATAGAAGTCTTTGACTGCCACAGCCACATATATACAGGTGACTTTCAAACAAACCCCGATAATTTTGGAGGTTACTAAGAAACGTTAGTAGAACACATTTTAAATGTAAAAATAATTAAAATTAACAGTAGTAATATTAAAAAAATATTAGGATCTTGGAAATAAAATTTATGGTTTTAAATAATGGGATCAATAATAAAAAAAACTTTTACGAAAAACATCAAAGGGACCCAACTTAAAAAAATTATTATGAATATGATTTTCAATGGTTTTAATAAAACCAGTTTGTATTCTTCTACAAAATACTCAATTATCGGGGTTAGGTTAAAAGTCATCCTGTAAACTACAAGCATGCGCGTGGATTTGATAATGTTGCATTTTCCCAAGTGAGTGTTTTATTCATCTGAGTGAACCTATGATCTCCATCATCGACATATTTGTACTAATCTCCGTTGATGACCACGGACCCACTGACTACTTACCTCCGTAAATTGAATATTTCGTAATATTTCATTGGCAATGGTTTTTTTATGGAAACCAATGAACAAGACAAATACACTGTATAGTAAAGAAAAAAAATGAAAAAAGTAATAATACTGTTTAAAAAGACTACACATCCTCATCAGCTACGATCACGAACATGATACAGAATATCCACTCCTTTGACTTGTTCCACGTTGACCATCGAGTCATACAAAATCTTTTATTACAGTTTTTTGATCTAACGCTTCACCAATATTCACCAATTTGATCAGCATATATCCATATATCACATATCGATTATATTCAAAGTGAATCGATAAAAACGGAACGTCTCTTAGCAGAGATAATTTTCTCCGTTGTAATCTTTCTCCATTGTCTACGAGAATAGAGTTTTTTAGTAGTGTCGAGATTTGAACCGGACATTGGTGCGGAGATTTGAAACAGAGATTTATCTCAATGGTCGTGATATTTCCATCGAGCCCGGAATTGAGGTCCTGGTGTCGTTGTGGTACGTGTGCTATTATTATGGAGATATTTTCCCAGGGGCTTCTAAGGATGTTGCTTATTTTATACCGCCTGTCTTAGAACTTCAATTTAGCAATAAAATTGTACTTTTTAACGTCGATGGCGTCAAAACAGGTTATGCAAACTGTATCACGACCGGGATAGGTTAAACACCTGAATTTGTATGAAAAGTTTTATGTCAGGTATCTAGAAATTAAATGCCCATACATTTACTCCTCGGAATAATACATAATAATAGAACTCCGGAAAATGCGGACTGTATGAAGTTTTTTTTGACGTAGCAAAGAATTGGTTTTGCTGAAGTTCAGTAATCTTCAAGAATCTTTAGCAGCTGAAGACTATAAATTACAAGCAGGATTTCCCCGATAGTATGAAACCAACGATTTGCAAAATTCGATTACAAATTACAATCCATTGCTCCTCGATTATTATTATTGAATATCCATAACTGGACGTATAACTGCGAATAAGTCATCATTTTGGTTATCCAATCGATGTCCAGTCAATTATACTTGTAACTTGTATTGTGCCACCTCTGTTCAGAAGATTGTAGTATTTTTTTTATCCGTTTATATTTTAATACCTTTATATCTAGAATGTTATCCTTCTTGCTGATCTTTATTACTCTTAATGTTTTCTGGAGTCCTAATATCTCTTGATCTTTTACTATGGGAATGTTTTCCCACGGATTCAAAGGAAGTCCCGTGGGATATATCTTTTTTTCCTCCTACAGAAATGTTTTGAATGTAGTGAACATTTCTGAATTTTTCATCTTTTTGTTTTTTATACCCTTGATACCTATATATTATTACCGTTTTCTACTTGTTGTAGGGTATTTTATTAGTGAAAGGTATTTAAAAAAAGTTTGAAATGTATGCATAAACAATCTCACTACGGGTTTACTATGTGACGTACATCGAAATTTTAACAGCTCTACTGATCATATTATACAAATTTTTCTCTACGACTTAAGAAATTGCGCGGATGAAAAGCACTACTACCTCATACAATTTTATTTAAGCCTCATTGTCATAGCACAAAAGTTATTCAGTATAATAAACGTTTATTTCATTTTATCATTAATTAACTTGCTTTGTATGGTTCCTGTTTGTGTTTTCCAATTAGTGTTGTAGTAGTTCGAAGTCCCTACTCCCTAATTTAACACCTTTCCGACCCAAGGGAGTTCATATACCTGATCTCTGAGGAAATTAAGTTAATATTTGTTTCCGTTAATGATTATGATTATGTGGAATTGTTTCGAGGGTTAGAAATTGGATATGTTATTGCCAAGGTTGCTTTACAAAACAAAAGAGTTATTTTATTCTTAGTATACTGGAATAGAACTGCTTATTGCATAATGAGATAGTTACTGGAGCCATCTACACAAAAACTTAGCAACAGTAAACTAGTTCATATTTTATATCATAGATGGTAGTTATCTAGAGACGTAAAAGCGGAGAAAAAAAAAACATAGATGGCGGTAAAGTAGTAATAATATTTTTGTTTTAAGCGGTACGAAAAGGATTTAAAACCATCCATGATGTAAAAATAAATATCTTTCGATACCAAAATGTTAAAATGTGCTCTCCGTATTTTAAAAATTTTGTACATTAATGATTTGATACATCTGTCGCCATCTATTGCCAGGAAAGAGAAAAAAAAAGTAACTTCTAGGCGTTGCGACCCCATGGTTTCGGCCAATAATAAAATCCTTTTATACCTAAGGCTCGGTATTTGTTTGTTTGTCTGTGTAAGACTGCCTAAGAAAACAAGAAAAATCTTCTTTGTTGGCAGAACCCGTCACGTCACTGCATCCGACGTTTTTACAACCCTTATCCGTCAGGGTTACTTTTAGAAGGTGTCCATTTATTTTATTGCCTTTTACCAGAGGGACATGGATGTGAAAGTGGTAGTAAATTGCCACAAATTGCAACAAAGTGATCGGAACGTGCGACGAGAACTAATTCTCTGGCGATGCTATTGTCAAAGACATCCGTCATCGTGGGCTTCAATCCATTCTTGTATTACGTTGCTACCCTGATAGATACACAATTTATCACACATTTTGTATAAATTGTTGCTTTCACTAGAAGTACTTAACTTTGCGAGCCCAACTTGATTTCCACCGGTTTTTTCTTTGGCTTTCGTCATCAAAACATATTCGTAGTCTGTTCTTTTATAAATCCTTTGTGTCATAAACAAAACAGGACGATTCAAACAAAAACTTGATCCCCACCGAGATTACATTTGCGCCATAGTTTTGAAGAGGGTCGGGTAAAACCTTGCGAATTATGAGAGCATCGTCATTAATAATGAAGGTTTCATAATATCTGTCAGAAAAGGCGTTAACTGTGTCCCAACCTGCCCTCTGTCCTTTGTTCACTAAATCAACCTCACCCACAATCTCATCCCTTGTTTACTCAAATATACGATACGATTTCAGAGGTTCGGCTTTGATTTTGATGGTGTAAATTGATTTGGCTTTGTTATTTATGCCACTGCTTCTCGTAATATAATTATTAATTTAATAAATGATATTTCTGATGAATGTTTTCCGAGGAACTCTGAAAATGTAGAGAGAATTTATAAACCCTCTTTTAATAGGCCATGAAAACGCCAGTTACACGCATAAAGACCGTTGGAACGTATTTTTTACCGAAAAAATAAAAATTTAAATTAGCTTAGAGTGAAAATGGCGGATATTCTTGGTCGGAAGTCGTCGCTTTGTTGCCGTACACAGAATATTCCGGCCCTAAAATCATACCCTCGCGGTCTGTCAAAAGGCTTTGGAAAAAAAGTTTCTTTCAAAGTCCGTGGATAGGCGTAATTACGGAGTCAGCTCTCGAAAAGTCTTTACTAAAGTGGAGAGCGGTATTTTTTGCGCATAGGTAAAGAAAGACACGGCCATTAGTGAATGGCTGAACTTTATTCCTCCGCTCTACTTCCATTGGATTAGTACATTTTAATGGCTGTGAGTTTTCTGAATTGCCTTTCAACTAATAAGCACGTGTGTTCGTTAATTACTTTTCCTGTAGAATGTTTTTATAGACCAGGGAAGTAGTGGAAGGGAGTGTAGGTCGCGTCTATGCAATTAAGTTGAACGACATAATGGCTGGTTCACGTTTATTGTGCACATTCTAGTGCAATTTCCGTTTCCTTTAAGTGCCGTTCCTGTGGGTGACGTTAAAACATCGTGAATTCCTGAGTTCCTAGTGCTTGTAATCTAGTGATTTACAATTCTACTTCGGCTGATACATGTAGATCGGGGTTACCATCAATTAGTTCACGCATAATGAATTTCGGGTCACAACACATTATCATGATCCCACAATTCTCCATTCGATCGGATACTATCTGAACATATCAGCGTAACGGGATTTAGCGTAATTTAGAGTCCTTAATAATATAGATATAGAGAAGTGACGTGTAGGTAGGGATGTCACATGAATAAAAAATAATTTTTAAAAATTTTGCGACTTTTTCTGTAGAATTGGTATAAGTGAAGACACAGAATAAGTACTTTCCTTTCATATTACTATTATGTACATACCTATAATTAGGATGCGGACATGTCCTGTTACATAATGCCAACAAAAAGTATAATAACATTTATCCGATTTCTTATTTTCGAATTTTGGCCATCAATATTCAATAGAAGTCAAACAGTAGCTACTAGTTTCTGAATGCAACAGGGCTAAGGTATCTCAATCTCTAATTATTTTTTTACATTATTTATTTACGTTGGTTTTTAACAGACACACACTTTACGTTTACAATAGAGTCGATTCTGAAGGCTTTAAGTTTAGTTTTAGTACTGTTAAAACTTAAAACTTTCCAAAGTAATATGGCTTCTGTTGTTAACGCAAAAGAACTATTTTGGAATGAAGAAAATTTGATTTTGACAGCACTAAAACCTAACTTAAAGCCTTCATTGGCTTTAATAACATAATATAATTATTTTTAATACACCTGCTCAAAATATGATAGATTAAGTGCCTGTTTAGAGTGCGTAAAATGACATATTTCGCACTCGTGCTTTTTGTTTTTACTACTAACGCCATCTAGTGGAAACCGGCCACATCATTTAGTAAGCATGTAAACCTTTGTTTTACCGGATACTCTAAAAACTGTTTAAGATGAGTATCACAAACTTTTATATTTTATTATTAAATATATTGTGTGTTAAATTGTAAAATATGTTTTAAGAATTAAAAACGATTTATGACGTCAAAATTTATATTCTATTTTAAATATCTTAGAAATTAAAATTATTAATAAAAATATTTTAGAAAGAGACATTGGTTTTTGTAGTACAGATTGGCGCCAACCAGACTGCGTGTTATTCTGTCGACTTGTATATGTTTTGATTTGCAACAAAATTGCTTTTTTATTTTATTATTTCATGTAATTTTTCGCAGGTGTATTAAAAAACGTCGTTTGATACACGCGCGAAAGTGTTGATATTTCTCGTCCCGACTGTCAATCGTGACTCTCCCTCCCCAAGTAACATTTAGGCGCTACGATAAGAGATATATTATGACATGCATGGAGGCGCTGGCTACATCTTACAGCTCTAAAGAAGTGCTAATACTAAGACATATAGCGTGCTATATCGCGATTAAACCCCCCAACTGGGCACAATTTCTTATGGGCTTACGTTCTTCAGTCGCGATACAAAAGAGTTAAAGAACGAGATTAAGAGATTAAAGGGAGCTATAATAATGCTGCAATAGCGCTAATTAACTCTGCAAGCGGTGAGATGGTGGCAAATAAGCGAATATTAACGGCTTGAATGATAGTAGTGGTCTAGAAGGGCGATAAAAACTGCTTTAGGGGATACATATGCTCTAAGTTTCATGTTTTTAAATCTTAAGGAGATAACTTCATATGCATTTATTTCCACAAATCTCCTTTGGTCACAAGATAATTTGTTTATAAAAATAATATTGAAGAAGTACAATGGCGGATAAAAAGTAATAGTCTAAAGTTCCTAGGTACTGTAATGTAAATATTTTGAACATACAAAGTGAAATTATCATTGCGAAGGTAAGTACACTGTGAATATGCATATATGTTATTAACTTATAATGAAAGGGCCCGTCATTTGTTCACTCTTTAACAAAGTAAAATATTTTAATACAAATGGAATATCGTACAAATTATGTAAGAATATAAGTAAACTATATCCATTCTAGTTCTAAAGTGTTAGAGTATTGGAAATTAGAACAAAATCGAGCACGTTAGTGAAACTTGCAGAATATTCGTTTGAATTTCTCATTTTAAAAATTTGTTTTGGTAACCTAAGAATGGCGGTACGGGTTAAGGCTCCTAACGAGAACAATATAACTTCTAAAGTAACATACAGGTCATATTAGAGACTACAAGATCTACAATAGCGACAAATATTTCAACCAGTCAATCTGAAGTTCTATAAGAGTGTTTTCTGAATCCTTAAGCATCCCGTGTTAGAAGAGAGTTCATAAGCACTGTACAAAACCTGATGTCGTCAATTATTGCCTTTGTAAAACCCTTGGGGTTTTATGAGAGTTTGGTACTGCCTGTCAAGAACTTAATGACGTAACAGAAAATCATTATTTCTTATATAGATCTTGTAGTTGCAAGATTCGCCAAAAGCAATAATGCAGGATGCTTCACCTGTATTTTAGCGACTTGGATCGCTGCTCCACCCTCTTATCGCTGTTGTGGATATATAGTGTTGCGTTGAGTGATAGTGATGACTAACAAACGCCTTTAAATCTTCAGAAGTTACAAATGAAGCTACTGTAGCGTATTTTTCTCTCTTTAGGTTATAAACTAAGCTCTGAGTGTCACTAAAATGTTTGTTGGGTAAATATCAACCTTTTCGCACTTGCATCAAAATGTGCTATTATTAGCAATTAAGGTATATTATATCTATATACACTTATTACAAGTCATTTAATACGTTAAAAAACCATTCAACTCAATATACTCGTAATAAAGGAAAAAATCTAAATTGAAGAAAAAAATATTAGGAAAATGAATTTTGGCTTACTTAAATCTAATAAAATAATACACTTGCACAAATAAAGCATTAAAAATAAATGTAATAAAAACAACTTTTCTAAATACAAATGCGTTAAATAAAAAATCAAAAAGTGTACTAGTAAGACTCATGCACGATGACCTGGTGTAACTTAAAAATTATAAAAATAAAATAGAAGAGGGAGTTAAATCTATAATTATCAAACTTAAGCAAATAGATTTGTAGGTACAGTAAAGTTAATAATAGGTATGCTATAAGGATAATTTTATTAAGTGTTCAAATTATTATTGATGGTAAAAAAAATATTTTTCTTAAGCATATAGATTTGTAGGTACAATAATGTTAATAATAGGTATGCTATAAGGATAATTTTATTAAGTGTTCAAATTATTATTGATGGTAAAAAAAATATTTTTCTTAAGCATATAGATTTGTAGGTACAATAAAGTTAATAATCTAATAAGACTTCCCAACCACTTGGAGGTTGTTAGTGAGCTCTACATATTTTTCTTTAAATAAAAAAAAAATCTGCTGCACTCGCGAGACCTTTCCATTTCCGAATATTTCGAAGCCATGACTTTTTTCTACGACTAAAGCCACGATTACACCATCCGAATTGCTTAGCTCAAGGACTGAAGGAGTACACGTTAATGGTGTATGTGTCAATAACATACGTTACGCGGATGACACAGTCCTGATTGCTGACACGGAGCTAGGACTTCAACAGCTGTTACAAGAAGTATCAGCAGCAGAAGACTAAATGGGACTAACTATCAACGTGAAAAAGACAAAAGCGATGGTAAATCATCAAATAGCTAAATCATCTAAACAGCTACCCAATATAAAGCTTTCTGGACGAGATGTTGAGGGCGTTGCAAAATTTAAATATCTTGGCCGTTACTTCACCTCAAACCTTACAGAGATAAAATGCAGAATTGGGCAAATAGGGTGAATAGAGTTATTCACCAAGATGTCCAAAGTGCTTTGCGACCCCAAAATCAAATTTGATCTCAGACATCGTATCATGAGATGCTACGTTTGGTCTACTCTGCTCTACAGATGCGAAACATGGACATTAAAGAAGGAAGCATGCGAGCGACTGCAGGCATTTGAAATGTAGACTCTACGCAAAATGCTCAAAATATCATGGACTAGCTTCACTTCTAATGTCAAAGTCCTTAAAATGTCCAATCGCAAACGGGAGCTGATGTCAACTGTCATGAAAAGAAAGACCGCCTTTTTTGGGCACTTGCAAAGAGGTAAAGAGGTTCCCTCTACAAATTCTCAAGGTTGATCCTCGAGGGTAAGATTCCCGAAAAAAGAGCACCAGGACGTCAACGTCACAAATGGATAGATGACATCAAAGAGTGGAATGGACTAAAAAGCTTCAAAGACTTGAAGGATAAAACAACGGATCCCAAGCAATTTAGCCTACTGACCGCCAAACTTCATTATGAAGACGACAGCCAATGATGATGATGATGAATTAGCGGTATCCTAACTAGGATCCTAATTAGGCCACGGGAAGAAACAGGCCGTCCTAAACGCTATTACACTGTCCTAAGTCCAATCCTTTCCTAGTTAGAATGCCGATAAATCGGATGGTGTGACTCCTTTTGCCAGTCACTTTGTTGCCCATCATAATGAGTTTATGAGTTGCAGGAGGAGTATCGGTCGTGCCCAGATATGCAACTTTTCTTTTTTTGACAGTCTGCAGTAAGTGGCTATTTTGCCCCTCGCAGCGTATGACCTCCTCCTTAGCGACTTTATGTGCCCAAATGGCTAGCATTCGTCTATACGCCTATATTTCGAATGCTTATATTCGTTTCCTGAAAGTTTCCTTAATTGTCTATATTGTTGTATTTACCCGAATTATATATTTTTTAAATGTTGTTTTAATTAAGCCCAATCTTATAATATTTGTATTGTATTTCCCCGTATTATGTTAATTTATTTTATTTTTAATTATTTATTTACAAACTTACAACTACCATTTACTATTTAATTTTATTATGTTTTTTTTTAAATTAATATCGACGTGTAAAAAGTGTATTATGTGTACCTATTTTACTAAATAAATTATTTGAATGTAATTAATTAAATTAATATTTAATTTTATCACGTATTAAAATTATTTGTACCCCTGTAACGGAAATTGCGGACCAAATCAGCACTGTATGTATAATGTGACCATGAATTTGTTAACAAGATACGTGCGTGTTCTTGAATAATAAGTTTAGGGGGATGTAAAAGATATAAAATAAATAATATAGCAGTGTCCTTCTATTTTAAAACGTTAAAATCAACCATTTCGGCGTGGAAATTGCAAAAAATATATAATTCCACTAGCGGTAGAGAACCTCTACCTAGATGTTGCGTTTTTAACTTTTTTTTGTTGTAATTTTTCCTTCTCTTGTTTCATTCTGCTATCAACGTCTTTAGCTTTTATTGTCTATTGGAAGTGGTGTCGAATTCAACTGGATTGTATGCAATAATACTCGTATATACAGAATTGGCATTTATGCAAGAAATGTAGACAGACATACACGTGCGTTTGAAATACTGCGGGCATTTTCACTATCTCTCATTCTGCTTTCGTCGACGACCTAATCTTTAAGTTGTCGGCTTTGTATGTACGTTATTATTAAGTAGCGTTTGTTTTAATCATACCAATAAATGGAAAAATATCTTTAAATAAAACCACATAAACTACTGATATTACAAAAAAAATCCCGAGAAATTGCCTGCGGAAGTAATAAATATTTTCGAAGCCTTTTTTTTAATTGCGCGTTTTTTTAAATTTGCGGACATTGTTCGATGTGCGGTTTCTTGTATTACACCCGGTCTATTCTTTCAACCCTGTAACGAAACAAACTTTTATCCCCCATAATAAGAATGACTAGGAGACTATAAATTGCAAGCGCCATTATCGTGTTCCCGTATAAGTTTTTGCCCCATTATTATGAAAGCAAGTGTGTGAAGCGTGCCGAACTATAGAGAATGGGAGGATACAATTTCGTTGTTGATTATGGTTCCTATTGCTAGAGAATAATTTAATTGTAAATTCATGGAATAAGTTGCTTCTTTTGCTTTGTTAGTCTCATTAGACAATATATCTAAATATATCGATATTTTATTTATTTTAATATTTGATGATATTTTTTCTGTATGTTAATCATTCCTATCAAGGTTGTGCTGGTAAAAATCTGTTTTAGAGAAAAGCCTCGTCTGTATGCGTAAACTTCAAGACTACTTGTAACAATATTTGTGTGCAATAAGAATATAAACCTAAAATAAATAAACCGCATGTAGCAAAAAGTGACATGTTACCCATGTTGAAATAGTAAAAAAAAAACATTCACAATAAAACAAAACTTTTATAACCAGATACAAGAGGCCCACAAGGACCTTTTAGTTGGAATTGCTCTTCGCCCTCGAGAAAAAAGCGAAAAGACGAATTGAATGTAACTGCTTCAGAAGCCCTTCGCGACAAAGTGTTGAGTGAACGAGATTCTAGTTTTGTATTTTGTTTTTAGAGTACTTCTTGCAAGGATAAAGAGAATTTATTCTTTCATGCTTACATAAATATATAGCGGAATCTTCTACGGTGGATCTTTTGAGCTTTATGCACCTATTTATTTAAACCTGCTCAGTTGTAGATTTTGATAATATTTGAAGTACAATAGATTGTACAAAAGATTTAGATAGGGATCGCGATCGCGCCTTGTGAAACATTATTCCCTAGTATTTTTGCTCCGAAATAACTTCTTCATATTACTTTAATAAGCTTTAACTGAAACGGAAACGCATTAGCAAAAAAATCAACGAACATTTTTGTTTCTTCATGAGAGCTATACATATGTACGTACATACCATTTTTGAAGAATTCGCCGCGTGAAACACAAATTATTTCCATTCATCAGCCCGTGTTTGACCACTGCTGGACTGGATATAGAATGGCGATGGCGGTCCTTTTGTCCTCCTCATAAAGCCGCCACCCACTACGTCCTTCAGCAGGTATGACATGGTTGCCACTTTAACATCATTTTAAACACCATTTGACTGAAAATAAATAGAATGATCTGTCAAATGGTTTTTAAAATGGTGTTATAGTGGCAACCATGTTAGGCCTGCAGGTCGTCAGTCCAGCGGGCACGAGGTCGTTACATTTTGTTTAGAAATTCAATTAATTTAATTGTTATTAAATAATTTATCTGTATCTTTATACTATTTATGCACAATTTTATACGGTTGATTAATTAACACAGATGCTATTAATAAATAAGCATGGAACACCAAACCGTAGGAACTATTAATTACACCATATATTTTTGGGATCATGATTAAATTTTTTTTAAACTTTATTTCTATATTTCTTATTCTCAGGTCTCATGGTCATGCAGCTTGGCTTGTTTACATAGATATAAAACTAGCCAGATCTTGATATTCAGGATGGAATTAAGTTTATTAAGAAACTAAACTTTCAAAAACAACGGGTTGGCGTCGCTGTCAATTATCTTAAAAACGTCAAATTTCGCATTCTCAAAAGCACACAGAATCGTCTTTCTTTTCCTGTCTTTTTATTTCCTAGTAATTGTGAATAAACACCATTTGTGTCCCCATATAACCTCGAACGTATCACAAAGTCGTTACGAAAGCTTATTATTTTGTTTCGTTGGATCCCGCGACGGCGGCATGGCGTGGAAAGGAATACCTAATGCAATATTCTTATTCATGAGATATTTATCGAGGCATGGCACTCTGAAAGGCGGCGACACGTGCATTGGAGCAAGTGGTTTCCGTGATGCCAATATATCTCTTCTCGCTTGCTGGTTACTTGGTACATGATAAAAGAGGTGGGCCGTCTTGTATGAAAATTCTGTAAAGACGGGTTGTTTATAAAACAGAAATTCTCATAAGAAATCGCCTGTTTTTAGTTCTTGAATATATAATCAAAAATTCGTTGGTGATTCGATCGCAGAGTTCTACCAAAACATAGCCTATCTTATTTTATTATCTCCTCATATCAACGTAACTTTTTTTAAATTTACCTAATGGGCTTGCGCTTGGCCGCTACCCAGCCTGGCAGAAAGCGCTTATGGTACCTAGGATGAAGAGCGCTCGCCCAGAAAGTAGGAGATAGAAAGCAAGCGAGGCCTTAATCAGTAATAATGATTCAGTATGTCCAGGGACTTCTACAAAATCTGCGGAAGTTGTTAGACGAATGATTGACAAATAAAAATAAGTTTAGATAGCTGAAACCAACGCTGAAACTAATTTAATATTTTATATTGTTTTATAAAGCTTGTTGCGTGAAATTTGTATAAAAGTAGACTTCATTGGATAGATCAATAACTACTTTATATTACTTGCCGAAGCATGTATTTTCTATACAATTCCGAGTTCAATAGAACCAAGTTTAAAAACCGAGTTCAAATGGTCAACTTCATCTCGGTTTAGTCAAACAGATTTCACCAGCTACATTTTTATCCTGTTCAGTTTTAGTCGCAATCACACTGACACTGAGGTAGTACAAATCGCCCGCAGGACAGTTCATAGATAGAAGGCAGGCGAACGCGCTAGCAAATAGATCATGTTTTGGGTACGTAGCTCTTACATGTTTGGAGGAAACTCGATTTTACCTTCAATTGACTTGAATACAGGCAGAACTGTGGGTTTTGTGAGACGCGAAATCTAGAACATCTTCGTACTCTCTCACGTATCCATCTCGGACGACAAACAACACATTCGTCCTCATCATCAAAATGTTTAAAAGCTAGTGTTGGCATTTTTCTTATTCTTGATACATACATATACTCACGCCTGCCTCCCAGAAGGGTAGACAGAGACTACAGATGCTACGATCCTGACACAACTCTTTTGCTTTTTCTACATCCATCAATCTAGTCATACAAGCTCTTCTATTCCGGGTACTATTTACTTTGCCCTTCTTCAGTGTCGCCTATTTGGTCGGCATACTTTCTTCTAGGGCGGCCCGGTCGAGCCTTACCTTCCACTTGTGCTGCATAAATTCTTAATATTTGTTTATAGACTTTAAAGATAGTAACATCACAGAAAGATCTGGAAGTTACAATAACAAGTAATCTGAAATGGGATTTACACATTCTCCAAGTTACTAAAAAAAGCCAACTTAATAGCTTACGTGATCCTACTACACTGACAGAGAAAGGAAATATTTCTGAAGATTTATAAAACCTACTTACGAGCATTATTGGAGTACGCTTTCCAAATTTGGAGTCCATATTTCAAAAAGATGCTAATATGTTGGAAAGCTTTCAAAGAAATGCGACAAAAATGGTGGCTGGTTTACGTGACACCCTATGAACGACGTCGGCGAGAACTTGGGCTGACCTCATAGAAACATATAACATATAAAGTGCTCACAGGACACTACGACGTCCCCGCACTGGAAGAACTTTTCAAGATGGTCCAAAATCGTCATCTGACAGGTCACCATCTTAAAATAGCAAGTCGAAATGTTCAAGCAACCTACTTAGACATTTCTTTCCAAACCGTCTAGTTCACGAGTGGAATAAACTACCTGAAACTGTTATAAGTGCTACAACTCAGATAACGGTTTTAAATATAGACAAGACAAGACTTAAAGTGCTGTGATATTACACCACCAGCTTCTAGCTGTTTGTTTATAATAAAATCCGCAAAATTATAAAGTCACATCTCTTAAAATTAAAACTGCGTTAGTTCGTTCATGTTGGTGAAATGCTCTAAACTCAGTTACGTCATAAGTTCTCCGGCACTTACCAGGGGCGCATATCTATCAAAGAACAATACCAATATGGCGGATGTCACGTGGTGTACCATAATAACATGGGGGAACAAATACATATAGAAAAGAAATAAACCAATCAGCAAAATATAAAGTCACATTTCTTTAAACTCAGTTTACGAGATTACACGTCCAAAATCGGCCTTTGAGATAAAACTCCGTTTAGCTTAAACTGCGTTTAGAGTTGCGTCATAAGTTCTCCGGCACCTACCAGGGGCGCATATCTGTCAAAGGACAATACCAATATGGCGGATTTCACGTGATGCACCACATGGGGGAACCGAGGGGTGGAAACGTTCCACCCAATGAGCGTGCAACTTCGTAATTGACCGAATCAGGAATCGAGTGGTGTGGGTGAGTTAAAAACGCTATTCTTATTTTTTTATGTACCATGATGTTTTTAGGGTTCCGTACCCGTATTGTATGGTGGTACGGAAACCTTCGTGCGCGAGTCCGACTCGCACTTAGCCAAATTATCAATAAATAATGTATATATTCCAAATAAATTAAGCAAATAGGCGGGACGTCCCGTGGGACGAGCCCGCAGTATTATCTGGTCATCCTTCTGTCAACACGTCGCGTGTTTAATACCAATAACACTCGACTGCAGATGGGCACTGGGTTGCCAGATAAAAATTGGGAAATTCCAACTTGGCAGTTTATGTTTCAATATTTCAAGGGTTGATTCTTCGGACCTTTACGAAGTAATTATAACGCTGAAAAACTTATCCCAGCCAAACTAAGCAAAAACATTATTATATGCAAAAGACAGATTTATATAGGTACATACTAGCCTTTACATACTAGGCTTCGCCCGCGTTTAATAAATCTTTACCCCGTTTTCGGCTTGGGCTTTATTTTATGAACACCCCTTATAGCCTTCTTATAGCCTATGTGTTGACCAGGGTCACTAAGATGACAATAAAAAAACCGCATCCAAATCCGTTGAGTGGTTCTCGAGTTAAAACGGAACATACAAACAGACAGAAAGCTAGACAAAAAATCAAAAAATTGTGGGTTTAGCCTCAGTACAAAACTATTAAATAACCCATTTAATTTAAAATTTTGCGAAAATATTCTATGTACAGACACGACTTTTTTACTTACCTACTACTTAATTATTAGTAAAAATTATATTTTATGGTCAGCTTGCACGCTGAACCAAAACAAACAATTTAAGTGTTTTTTTTTTACTTTATCTGTCTGATTTGATACATAATAAATCTAAACAAAGTGCTTAATAATCTTTATAGCACACCGTGCGTAAAATGACCGCTTTACGCACGCTGCGCTTGCGTAAAGTCGGCATTTTCCACACTTGTGCTATAAAATATTATACGATACTCGTGCGAGAAACTTTTTCTCGACTCGTGTGATTGCAGCACTCACCTTCGGCTCGTGCCGCAAACTCACACTCGTCAGAAAACGTTTCATCGCTCTCGTATCGTAATGTACTAATGTGAAATAGGTTTGTTGTTACTTCATGAAAATACTTTGATTTTTATCCCACTCTAATTGTACTAGTACCTAACGTTTAGCTACAATGTTGAATTAAAGTAATTTTTTACCAACAATACTCGTTACAAGTCTCAATATAAAATCAATATTTGGCACTTGAACCCACTTTATAGGTAAGGGAATCGTCTTCTGATTTTCTAACTATAACGACCAAAAGTTTGCTCCCAGCTAAAGATATTGTAACGCCTATTTCAATTAATCACACTCATATTATAAATGCGAAAGTTTGTGTGTGTGTGTGTATACCCTAACTTAACACATAGGCTACCTTTTATCCCGGAAAAAAACATGTCGTTAAACCGAATAACACGCGGGCGGAGCCGCGGGCCAAAGCTAGTTGAAAATATTGTATCTAAATAATGTATCTGTGCGCGAAATAGTACATTATTTCCAAGTTCCTGAAAGTACGGTATTGCCTGACAAAAAAAATAAACAAATGTTTTTTTAGATAGAAGTAAGTTTCTTAAGGCTTAATTTGCTTCCTCAGATTATCTGTCTCCACCAACGAGGTATATATATCTCGTATATATATTATATATATATAGGTCGTTGGTCTCCACTGTCCTTTCTTTCTTTCTTTGTTCGAACTAATTGGTCGAAGTATTTATAAAACAAAAGGATAGTTTCACGCACAATTAACTCACTTTGATGCGTTTTCAAATATTTTGGAAATTTCTGTTTTAGACCTCTTTCCGTGATAATTTTTCAAAAGACAAGCGACCGTGCCGAGCATTTTTAAGGAAACAAATTTTATTATCGTAATATATTATTTACAGTAGCTTTAAAATAATTCATCCATCCATCCATCTGCCTGTTTCGTCCACTGCTGGACATAGGACTTTCCAGGATTTCGCCACTCTTGGCGATCCTTCTAGAAGAAATGTCCATACTCACACACGCTGGGCAGGCGGGTTAGTGAGCGCGGTGCCGAAACCCTTGCACCAATGATGCCGCTGCCCGTCACCAGTCTGTTTTATATAAGGCCCGGCAATTGGGGATACCGGCATCCATTGGTCCTAGGCAATGGTGGGCCGCCTGGTTTCGCCTGAGAGCAGTTCTCTTACTTTCCCCCGAATAATTTCGGGAGGATTTGCGAGTAAGATAGTGGTACCGCCACAGTCGAGCCCGGCATCAGCTCTTCCACCTAAAATAATAGGATTTTCCGTAATCGTGAATTTAGTTGTATTTTTCTAAAAGTGTTATTTAAAATTTGATAAATTTTTTTGACCTGCGACCTGGTTTTTGGGCGTTATAAATTTTTTTATGATACAAAACTGAACAATCGATCGAAGAACGTTTCGATACATAGTCGCAGAAGCAAATTTTTTGGCGGCTGTAGAAAGCTGTCCGGCTGTAACATCTGGCAACCCTGAACGGGGGTGAAAGCGGTCCTACGTATTTATTATTTAACGAGGTATCCGGTAACGTCCGTCAGGATTAAGAGGCCCTCTTACCCTTCCTGACCTCCGTGTTACTCAAGTGGACTGTAATTAATTTTTTTGGTTGGAATATTCTGGAAAATATTGGCAATATTACTTTTTACATACATTATTCTTATAGACACCCCTGTGATCTTCAAATAACATTGGTTAGGGTTGTAGACTAGAGTGATGATTTGAACAAGATGTTAAGTTGACATGTTCATTAGTCAACTGCCAAAATAGAGTGAACCTCTAAAAATTACAACAATCAGTTTTATAATAACTCATTGCTAAATAAGCAGCATGCGTCACGATGTTGCAGTCAATAGCTCCATGTCGCAGTCCCACTAATATTATAAATGCGAAAGTTTGGATGGATGGATGTTTGTTATTCTTTCACGCGTAACTACTGAATCGATTGGGTTCAAATTTTACTTGAATATAGTTCTAGACCAGGAATAGGACATAGGCCACTTTTTATCCCATAAATCAGTTTCCATGGGATGAAAATGAGCTTCCAAGTAGAAAATTGATGTGTCGCCATGCTTACGAAACTGATTGGCCTGAAATTTTGCATAAAAAATGTAGTTCTAGACCTGGAATAGGACATAGGCTACTTTTTATCAAATAAGTCAGTTCCCATGGGATAGAAATAAGGTTTCATGTTTCTATATAAAAGTGTTATGTCATCCCTCCACGCCGTTCCTATTAAACCGATTGGGCTGAAACTTTGCACAAATAATGTTCTAAATCTAGAATAAGACAAAAACTACTTATCCACTAAATCAGTTCCCATTGAAATGCTTTAAAATAGACATACAAAATGGGAAACAGAGGCGCATAACACACACATTTCACCAGCTGTGTTAACTGTCGGTAACTGTAAATCATAAATCATAATAAAGCTAGTAATATCATAAAACAACGTTCATTGGTTTGACCGTCTAGTCCACGAATCCGGAGGTCATTGGTTCAAATCTCGTAAGGGCACATTTTTGTTCGGTCTGTGTGCTTTAGAAAGTAAGCTGTGGGTCTATATCTGTGCCCGAAGGACGGCGATAGGGCTCATCTCGCTGGGACGTGATAATAGTAGTCGCAAGTGGTATATTATATTATATCGTATTAGGGTAGCCTGTAAGGATGATGTACCTGTTTATATAATAATAATAATTATTATTATTATTATAATTTATAGGTGTGGACTATGACTTGCATTTCACAGTCTATACTCGGAACGGAAACACCTGTGCTGTGACATCCCCTCGGGTATTTATATTATATGTCGTAATGATCCAAGGGATAAGTAGAGATGGATCTTTGTCTGCTGCGACACTGACACACCTTTTTCACTTCCACATTCATTAATCGATTCATACAAGCTCTTCTATTCCGGATGCTTTACTTACACACACACAAGTATACGTATATGGTACCTTACACTTAGGTAAATATATACGCTATTATAAGGCATGTTTTTGTGCCCGAAGTATGAAGTTGGACGAAGTAGACGTCAGTGAAAAGTACATTTTTATATTAAATATTTAGCTTCGTTTTGTTCTGCGTTATGTGTGCGTTTATATATGAATATAACGCTTTTTCTTAATAATTGAGTTAATATAATGTGAGTACACGGTTTTTAGCTAGTTAAAATTGTGAAATTATATTGCAATTATGCCCTATCAGTCCTTCTTGAGATTTTTTTTTACTACATATTACTTTTATATATGTAGATAAACGGCAAATAAACTTCAGCACATAGCATATATCTACCCCCTAAAACGTTTTTAAAGAAGCTTATAACTCCATTCAAACACTTTTTAGATCACAGAGTGTTATAAAAGATATTTATAACCCTACTTTACATCCTATGCCCGTACAATAACGCTATTACACGCTTTTGTATCTGCTTGGGTATGATAGTTACCATTTTACGGCTACTGTCCCACCTGCCTGTTAAAGGACTTTAATATACGCTGCTGTACAGCTTAAGGATAACAGTAAAACCCTGTAAACTGTTAACAGTAAAACGGCTATTATACAGCATTCAGGCTGGACAAAGCCTACTTAAGCAGCTTGTGTGCTAGTTGGGAAGGTCCCGTTTGGCTCAAGCCAACGTTGGCAGCTTCGGCAGATGCAATAATTATGAGGTAGCCATTGTGAGCGCGCCCGCCTCTTAACCACATAGGGTAGCAGCAACCCTTGCATCCAGCATCCCTTGCGAACTGCACCCTCTGAGTTTTCTGCTTGCCTGGTACTTTTATTGCATATTCATGGACGTAGTATTCGCAAACACTGCCAATTCTTTATTACTTCGGAAATCGTTAAGTAACAGAAGAAATAGTAGTTTATGCTACGAGTGCGTAAAGGAGGCAATAGCTTATACGAGGAAAGATTTGAAACACGAGCGATAAGCGAGTGCTTTAAACGTTACGAGTAAGTTATTTCCCTTACGCACGTATACCATACTACGTTTTTCAATGCATAGTGTGAGTAAATAAATAAAGCGTAATTAAAGAAACAAACAAACACTAAATACCCCAAATGAACTTTAGGCGAGTATTCTTTTTCTTTTCTTTGCACGCAAGTTGCCGACTTGACGGAAATAACCTACTTCAATTTGATGCGTTCGAAGGCTGCTTTCAGTCATACACAACATAAATTCAACTCCACCAGCTTATTTCAATAATGTAATTACAATAATGGCTGCCTGAAATTGTCTATTCTTTATCTGCTGTTTATATACAAAGAATGTTTTTTTACAGGGAAGACCGATCGATAACATTGTATTTTTTTTTAAATAATGTACAGAGAATGCAATTGGCCAGTATCATTTTGCGATGGCTCTAATACTTTTTGTCTTTTGGCATTATAATCAAAAAGTTCTTATTCAAATAACGATTAAATTAAGTTTCCTACCAAGAAGTTTATTCTAACCAGATTTCAGTATCCTTCTTGTTACCTATAGATTATCAAAATAAATTAAAAAGTAAAAATCAGGCGCGAATTGGTTGTTAAGTTTCATCAGAAATTGTAAAGTTACTACCTACTGAAAATGTCGTGTAAACAGTTTTCATATAATTTCATCAAATTGAACGCAGCCTACGAACGCATCAAACCAGCTCATTTCTGTCAAGTCTATTTATGGTACACAAGATAAGACTGGCAACTGTTTTCGATAAACTGAAAAAATAAAACATACCTACCTCAGACATGGCTGTAGCTAAGTTCCATTTGCCTTCTACGTAGGGGAACAAAACTAAAAAGATAAATAAAAAAAAAACAAAAATAAAACACTCGTGCGGTTAAGTTGACTTTGACAACGGATTAGACGCATATAAAACAGAACTTTACGAGCACTTGCATTGAAAAAGTATTTGGCGTAGGTATTCTATAGGTTTACATCGGAATACATACATTATTTCAGGGATAAAACTCAAGCCGCTCACCAAAGTAGTCCATCGATATATCCGAAATACCCATTTCCGCCCAGGCATGTACATATAGTGCTTATTCCCAAAAATCCTAGTGCGAACGAAGGAGCAATATATCTCCTATACCGAGCAGTAATAGAAAAAAAAGTTATATGTTTCTGATACGGAGCAGAAAGTAAGCGTAGTGGAAGGTGAAGTAAAATGAAGTTAAATTAATGGAACTATTGTATTTTTAGTTTGATAAAAATATAATGTAGACAGATCACGAGAAAAATATTTTGATAGACTGAAGTCTTTACAAGTGACACATTATAAAAAGATGCGTAGCAGCCAGTTTACACTTGATGTTATAAGATCTTTGTATACGATCTCTTTCAGTTTCATTATCGCAGAATAGTCCAAATTTTTACTGGTAGAACTAGGATGGACTACAAAATCATTTTCTTATTCGCATCTATAGTGTCATACCAAGCAGTAGAACAAAATGGATTTTTTTGTCCATTCTGTTCTATAGTAGAACAAATGTTAGAATTAGATGGACAAACCCATAAAAAAATGCGTTTTTGAAAGAACAAGTAATTTAATGGAAATAACATGAGTTCTGTTGTTGCCAACCTTTTCTTTGTTTTAGCTGGAAGCAAGTTTTCTATGACCGAATTGGGTTCTTCTTTTAAATTATCTATCTCCACGCTACTGACGCTGCTTTATTCACTCCATCTAGACACTTTTACGCTCCACAATGAACCCAATTTGCCACCTTTTTAAAACCTTGTAAATTTTATATTTTTGACCATAGAAAAAAAATAAAGACTGCATCGGGTGCCGGCGCCACGCCAGCTTCTAAACCAGATGCCGGCGCCGGAACTACAGTTTAACTAAACAGGTACAAGATTTTTGCGTATATTATGAATTCTGGTAAAATTACGCGGGTCGCCTCACTCTGCTCCGCTTCGCTCGGTCTAGATATCTTTACGTGACCCAGAATGGGTTTAGTAAAATCGAAAAAAAAACCTGTTGAAAAACGAGCGGTCGGCTTTGCTGTATGGCATTTTTGCCATTTGTCTCTATTTTTAATATATACCATCCATCCATCCATCAGCCTGTTTCGTCCACTGCTGGACATAGGCCTTTCCAGGATTTCGCCACTCTTGGCGGTCCTCCTGGAAGAAATGCCCATACTCACACACGCTGGGCAGGCGGGTTGGTGAGCGCGGTGCCGAAACCCTTGCACCAGCGACGCCGCTGCCCGTCACCAGTCTGTTTTATATCAGGCTCGGCAATTGGGGATGGATGAACCGCCATCCATCGGTCCCAGGCAATGGTGGGCCGCCTGGTTTTGCCTGAGAGCTGTTCTCTTACTCTCCCCTGAATAACTTGATTAGGATTTGCGAGTAAGATGGTGGTACCTCCACAGTCGAGCCCGGCATCAGCTCTACCACCTAATATATACTACATACATATGCAATGTAGCAACATTACATTAGACATTACATAATAGATAGGTATATGAACAAACTCTTGATCTCTCGTATACACACAATATCAAAGCAGGGATACCAGTGAGTCACTATTGCTCACTATTTTGAAATCGTGAGAATAGGGGACAAAGGAGGGGTATCGAAAAGCTAATAAAATGGACCCCAATATGAAGATTAACTATATTTATTTTTTTATTTTTCTAATTTTCCTTTGTACCCCGGCTCACTTGCTACGGTAAGCTCGCGTAGGGGACAAATTTTTCCTGCGTGGAATTACTTTCAATACACCGTGTTTATCCTTTGTAGCATTTGTCTCGTCCTTCATTTACAACTATATTCTACAGATTTCTCATGAAAATGCTGCAAATGAGCTCCAAACTAGCTTTCACAAAAGTTCCTAAATTGGTTCGGAAAATGTCAATATTTAGACGAAATAGTCACTATTATGTCACTATTTCTGTGAAAAATAAGTCACTATTCTACTATTTTTGACCCTCTGTAGCGCTGGCAACCCTGCATTAAAGGGACCTTTGATTTTATTACATCAGTTTAGCTAACCCTACATGATTCGAATTACTTTTTAATTTATGTTTAAAGCCTGCTCTAAGTTTACCTTTTACTAAAGGGGTTGCACACACCTCCTACTTATACCTTCAACCCTAATAGACGTGTGAATTCATAATGCTCCCTCGGGATCATCGCGGCTTCCAGCCCAAGGATTCATTTGTGTTACTTTGTGGGAACGTTTATTTCTATTTGGGCTGCGCCATGATTGGTTGAAAAAGTTCCAAGAAAAAAACAGGTAGAGCCTTTTTCTAAAATATCTAACGATGCAACTTGTCTATTTTTATCTATGGTTTCTTAAGGAAGTTGAAGCTCTTCTAATTCATGTTGTCCTTATAAACTCGTTCACACTTCAACCCGCTTCTAACCAACCATGAAATCGTCATTTTAATTAGACCACAACGCCGCCGTGACACGCCATTTTTTGCGACAAACGAAAAGCTACCGCCGCTGTTTACGGTCGTTTTCTTCGATATCAATTTAATTTGACCATATTACGTAACGATTTCTAATCAGGGTACTAGGATAGTAGAGCTTACCAGGAGTCGAAATGTTTAGGGTGAAACGAGATGCTACACGCAATCATGTTCCCTATGGAGCGAGAGGGGTCAATAATTTTACAAAAAAAGGATTCATACAGTTTTACAATATACAATGCCTTCTTCGTTACCTTTGTTTGGAATAAACATATTATTATAATAATCTGTTTGTAAACGACGCTTCGTTTATTATTTCGTCGTTTAAAATACCTAAAAGGTTGCTTGTTTTATCTAGTAACTTTTTTATCGTTCAAACATTTACGTATTCTATCGTAAAAAAATCATAAAACGCTGGAATAAGGAAGAAAAAAAATATAAATCAGGTTGGATAACACAATTTCCCAAGGTGGGAATCTTTATCATGCTTACATTACATGGATATGTATGTCGCAGTTTCACATTCCTTCTATCCATTACTGCCAAGGCTGTGCTATTTAATGGTCGAAGCAAATATAGTGCTTTTCTCAAAAATAAAATGAGACATTTTCATGATAATGAGTGATATCAAATAAAATAAAGTGACTAGGAAATATTAAAAGTTATTTACTTGCTCATATTTGGGCAATTAATCTTGTTTATTGTTATTGATTTCTTCAGCAAAGCATTAGTGGAGTACAATCTATATCAGAGCCCGCTTCTGAACTCATTTTGTAATTTATTAGCACAAGGACAGCACATTAAGGAGTTTGGCGATCATAGGGTTTTAAGCGGCCAATTTACAAAGAAAAATAAAATGAATTACAATTTCATGTTTAGAATGTAGAAATGTTTTTTATATTTTTAAAACTGAAATAATAATAACAAAAATTTGTTTTTTTATTGATTTTACTGTTTTATTTAAAACCATTGAATACATAAAATTTAACCTCAATGAGCATTTTTCCCGTTGTTTTTTTCAATCAATAACAATAAACATGACTAATCGCCCAAATATGAGTAAGTGAGTAAATTGTATTATTTCCTAGTCAGTTCTTTTTCAATTTTTTTTAAATATTTATTACACTTAATGTACATTTACACGAAAACATGAAGAAGGATATTAAATATATTTCATAGAGTACAAAGGCGGCAATTATTGCTAACAGCAATATCTTCCAGGCAACCTTTGGGTGAAATAGTAGATAAGGAATAAAACATGAAAAGGGAGCGTGCAAACGAAAAATGAGAGAATGATAATAAAGTAAAATACGTGAGTAGATACATAACTTAAGTGATTCCTACCGCTGTAATAAACTGATACATAAACATACACAAAAGAAATTATATAGAATAAACTTACTTATATAAATACATGAAGATACGCAGACATAATAAATCAATGATAATTTTGGATAAGATATAACATGAATAGACATTGGATGAGTCAGGGGTGTAGTTCATTATAGTAGTGATCTTTTAGTTTAATTTTAAATGTGTTTAAAGTACGACAGTTTTTGACGGATTCAGGTAGACGATTCCATAGTCGAGCAGCATGCACAGAAAAGGAGTCGGAGTAAAAACCAGTTCTATGTGTGGGTACAGATAAATTTTTTTGGTTGACAGGACGTTGCAACCGGCCTCCATCAGAAAAGAAACTAAAACGTTTAAAGAAACTAAAACTTTTTTTGATATAGGTAACTCATTATCATGAAAAACATGAAACTGTCTCATTTTATTTTTGAGAAAAGCACTATACTTGCTTCGACCATTAAATAGCAGTCCTGGCCTCGTATATAAAAGTCCTCACCCTACGGGCTCGGACTTTTAACTTACTCGTCCAGGATTGCTTATTTCCTGGTCTTAGCAGTAATGTACTATTCCTATATCCCGGATTTGCCTATATTATCTCCTGTATTCCCGGAGACTATTTCCGGAGTTATCCGGGCTATGACACAACTACGTATGTAATAAAAATAATATGGTTCTTGGAACAGTCTACGTGTGTTCATAGCGATTGCAATTTGGCCGAAATATTGGGAGATCATGTTCGTAATAAAATAAAACCGTGTAAAAACCTGTTAACAGTTTAAATATTATATCAGAAACACTCGTAAAACAAGGCTTATTCGTACACATAAACAAACTTATATTTTTTGGCCATATGTAGATAATATTATTTAAAGGCGACATGTTTTCGTGAGAGGGGACAGTATAGGTATAAGCAAAATCAAAAGCACATTTTTTTTAAATATTGCGTTTTTTGTGTCCCGTACCTCAAAAGGATAAAAACGGAACCCTTATAGGATCACTTTGTTGTCCGTCCGTCCTTCCGTCTGTCTGTCTGTCTGTCAAGACCCTTTTTTTCGGGAACGCGTGGAGGTATCGAGTTGAAATTAAAACCATATACTACATATGTATATAGTTCCTTGGAGCTGTGAAAAAAATCAAACTTCTAAATCAATGTAACTTTTTGTAAAAAATATGCGGTTGTTTATGCCACAAAAAACGTACATTTCGACACTCTCAAGGAAATTAAAATTTATATGGTATTTCCCGTTGACCTAGAACTATGAAATTTGGCAAGTAATACCGTCTTATACTACAAGTATAAAGAAAAATCTGAAAACTATACATTTGTAATTATATCATGAAAAAAATAATTTATAAAATTTCATAAAATATTTATAATATGTACCAATAAATTTGTACGGAGCCCTCGGTGGGCGAGTCCGACTCGCACTTGTCCCTTTTTTTTTCTCTGAGTTAGAAGGCGATAGTCGCTTCCTCGATTTCATATTAAGAAAACTAAAAATGGAATACAACGCTATAGTTGTATGATTCGTGGTCGAGATTTCATAATTCCCCAATACTTAAATACGCTAGTGTAAGAACAGTGTCCAGAATACCAAAACAACATAAATCAAGAGAAGTCATACGTAATGGCAAAAAACATAGGTACTGGGTCTTAACCAAAATGATGAACGGAGACAGCAATGCAAAAGTTACCCACATTTACCACCGTTTCTACTTGACACAAAATATAAAATATGCCCGGAAGTGTACGGCTTCCGTAAGAGGGTTGTGAATTACGCCTCCTGCTTTGTTTCAATATTCTCCCGGTTCACTCTAATGTTGCGAATGACTTATTGGCTACCGTTATTACAGAAACGCCAAGAGGGCAATACTGACACATAAGAAAATTTGCGAAGGTTAAGGCGGGTGAGTTTTAGAAGCTTTTCACGCAGAAACGTACCAGGCTTTAAAAATAAAAACCATTTGCCCGGATTAATTACATATTTTACATATTTTTTAAGAAATCATAGTGAGTAGAAATTCTACTAATCATCACACAGTATTTCTGAAAAATCAAGCGTGTGCAAATTTTACCAAAATGGCCGCCGTGGACGGCTTTTCTTGCATTATTTTTATTTGCAATATCAGTCGTTCGACTTTTGTTTATGGTATGATGAATACCAAGCGATGTAAAATGGAGTGACTAAGCCTCATCAAATAAAAACTATCAAATATAAAGGACTAGCTTTTGCCCGCGGTTTCACCAGCGTTGAATTAGTTTTTGTGTACTCCTATAAAATCAGTCAACATTTTTTGGACTGTTACCTACAGTAGGTATACACAGCTGGTGAAATGTGTGTGTTATGCGCCTCTGTTTCCCATTTTGTATGTTTCTTTTATAGCTTTTCCATGGGAACAAAGGGAAAAAGTAGTTTTTGTCCAATTCTAGATCTAGAACATTATTTGTGCAAAGTTTCCGCCCAATCGGCTCAATAAGGTACGGTGTGAAAGGGTGACACATCACTTTTCTATCGAAACTTGAAACCTCATTTTCATCCCATGGGAACTTATTTATGGAATAAAAAGTAGCCTATGTCCTATTCCAGGTCTAGAACTACATTCATGTAAAATTTCAGCCCAATCGGTTCAGTAGTTACGGCTTGAAAGAGTAACAAACATCCATCCATCCATCCATACATCCAAACTTTCGCATTTATAATATTAGTGGGATAGTGGGATGCTCACTTTCGGTTTTCAAACGAATATACTTGTACATATCATATCCGTAGAAAATATCTTTTTAAATCATCCGAAATCTGCCTGCGTATTTCTTGCACGTGTTAGAGTAGCCATCCTGGTCGGGGATTTGCGTAACCAAATCATGACTTACGTTATGATAATGGTTGATTTATAAATATTTTCGTAATGATCGATTCTTCAGAGAATGTATGTGATGTTGGTACACAATTTTTCTGAAGCGTACAAGAGGTTTGGCAGCACAATTGCCATATACCTATATACTGAGATCTTAGTGGTCAGTTTCAAGCCCTGTGAGCAGAAGAACTTGGAACTCAGCTTCCCTGGGAAAAACACTGACTGTTCACCGTCTACAGTGAAACGGCACTGCATGTTGTCGTACGGGAGTCTTAAAAGTCTTACATACCTCTCCGAGCACACTAGCTTCTGCAGCACCATCTAAAGAGCTTTACGAGGTATACTATCGAAAGCTTTTCCCAAGCCAACAAAGCAGAGGGACAGTTGCCGACCCTGTCTCTGTTTTTTTCTTGTAGTTAAGAACGGGAAAGATTGCCTCACATAAGGTGGGAAGCCAAACTGAGTTTTAGGTAGTATCTTTTCAGTGTTTAGGCGGTTTAAGAGAACTGTGGCAAAGGCCTTTCCAGGGGCTGACAATAGTGTGAAACCTCGGTAAAAATTCCCGCCTAAACGGTTACCTTTATTCTTTTAATGGGCACTAATCGGAGAGACTCTAAATTTTAGAGTCTAAAAGTAGTTCCTCCTCTCACAAAAAACAGTCCCCACACCAACGAATGCAAGTTTTTTCACCGCTGTACTTTCAACAAATCTTTCGGTATAAGGTTAATAATACCAACCAACCGCCCGTTTGTTCTGCTGATTTCTGATGGCTGTGATAACTTACTTACAAGAGAAAGTCGAGTCATCAAACTGGTTGATTGATTTACGAGTACATTGAGTAAAGTGTTAAAATGTTCTGCCCAACACTTCAGTACATCCTCCTTACTAGTCAAGAGGCGCTCGTCGTCTACAGTCTTTTAAGAGGTACCCTTATGCCCAGGATACACGAGGCTAGTTTTTTTAAGCTAGTGTCAGTAAGCTAGCAAGGTAGTAACTCTGGCTTCGTTCTAGCTTAATTTCTAGGCAAGTAAGCTAGTGAGAAAACTTAGTAGTAAGCTAGCGTCTCAAGCTAGTATAGTTTAATATGGGGTTATATTTTTTGAGCTAGTAGCACTGGTTTTACTATCCTGGCTTGTGTACTAGCTTCATGTGGCCGGCGAAGCTAAGCTAGTATTCGGTTGGCTAGTGAGTAGTGACTACGCGTTTTGTTTTTTGACCGCACGCAACTACGTATTTTCAGAGATAAGATGCCCAAACTAAGTAGAATAGAATAGAATATAGAGTTATTTCCACATAAAAAAATAAACACAAAATTGTTTACAATAACTCAGACAACACTGAGTGGAAAAAGTACCGAGATTAATGTAAAGTTTGCACAATTGTACCGTGAGAAGGAATATCTGTGGAACGCTATCATTCCACCTACCTTCTAAAGAAAAAAAATAAATAAAATCCATGGTCTTGTCTATGTAATTCTTTTAGTTCGAATTGGTATAGTTTCCGAAGTACCGTTTTGTTCGAATTGTGTTTTTTTTACTAATGCAGTTCATTTTACTTCACGGCCAGGACAGTATAGTACAGCATCAAGCTTGCTATCCTAGGTTGAACAACTAGGCTCGTGTATCCCGGGCATTACACGGTAGGAAGAACCATTCGGCTTACAAATCACATAGAAAAACTCCCCAAACCCACTTCATGTGGCAAGCCTTGTCCTCCTGCCACCACTTGTCTTAACTTTCTTTAATTACCGCAACGCCTACAACTTGCCGACTATGTTGTCAGCAATCCACAGTAACTTTAAATAATGCATAAATTTCTGGTCTAAAAAGTCGTTAAAAATACGCAAATACCTAAGCCTTATTTAAAATACAACCCTCCAACCCTTGGCGTCATCGTATTTTATTAAAACGATATGGGCCAGGATATTTTTCGGTCGGATGGCTTAGCGGGGCGGTCCCACTGCGGCTACCAGGAGTAATTACTGTTGCTGATGTCACTCTCCGCTGCTACCCTGGTGTCATGGGGATTGTGGAAAAATGAAAAAATATATTTACACACAAAATTATGGAGCTCGAAAACTTTATTCTGGATACAGTCAAAAAGATAAATAACATATATGTTTTTCGACCAGATTTTTACCATGTTTCTTAGGGTTCCGTACTCTAAGGGTAAACAAGACCCTATTACCTAGCCTCCGCTGTCTGAACGTCTGTCTGTCCGTCCGTCTGTCACAGGGGTCTACAGCTTTAACCGTAATAGGTAGACAGTTGAAATTTTCACCAAATACGTGTTACTATGGCCACTACTACACGGCAAATAATAAAACTGAAAAAAAAATTAATCCCAAGGGGTGATACAATAAACCTCAAAAAATTTGATTTTGCTAGGTTATTTGTTTTAGCTCTAAGGACGGTAATACATATTCCATAGTACAATAAATAGGGTTCTGAAAAAAAACATGTTATAAAGGCCTTTTCCAAGACGCTATCATAGCTCAAAACGTAATAGAGAAAACTTTGCTGCATGCATAAAAAAATAGCAAAGTGAAGGCTCTTTTTCAGTTAAAAACAGTAGTCCGTCCGAGCTAATTTAAAAAAAAAAGACTGTTGTAAACATATAAACCTATTATCTTAAACATAGAATTGCGTTTTTCTTAAACGCTCTCGTTTGAATTTATATTAATTTTAATTCACTATAAAACAGCATTATCCAACCTGTTCTTCATTCACCGCACTATTCAGACGCGCACTTAGTCAGATATGTTTATCTCTTTCGTTGTGCGATGAACATGTTAAAATTATACTTTTGGATAGTTTGCAAGTGAAACTAGAACCGCCTTTGAGGTATAGTCAACGTTAGATCTAATTTCAAGCACTTTACCTGTTCTCGTGACGTTCCTGTGCTGAACCTAAAACCGTTCATTTATTTATGAGCCTTCCTACTACTATATAACATCAGGGAAAGTTCTGCAGGCCCAATTTTCGCTCTTATCTCCGAGTCTACTTGAACAATCCGGCGTTTGTTCGACGATAACTCGACTATCGTTGATCGGAATGTCACGAAATTTGGCAGGCGAGTAAATAAGGCAAAAAAATTAAGTTCAAACATAAGCCAAATCGGTCAAGTAAGTTTTTAAATTGTTATTCTATCATTAAAATTTATTAACTTATTTGAATGGTACGGCACCTTTAGGACGCGAGTCCTACTCGCACTTGGCCGGTTTTTTTAATTATGTATCCTGCGACATATTATCCAGCTTCATCCCATTTTCAGCGCATTTTTTAAACATTATTACGAGGACGTGAAATTTTTGCTCAGATTTCGGCCGGTTTCCCGGCTGACTCTAGTGCAAACTTTGTTATAAGGGGTCATAACCGGATCTGGCTGGATATAGAGCCGGTACGGCTGTAGCCTGCGGGAAGCAATCGAATTACCGGCCACGTTCGCCGGCGCCGGGACCCGGTTAAGATAATGAATGTCGTTGATATGTCGAGCGTTTGGGCCGGGTGTCTTTTGTAGCTATTGTGATTGGCCGCCTTTGTTAAATTTTATATAAGGTGACTTTAATTTATTGAGCCAAATTCTTACTGAAGACTCAGTAAGTACTCAGTAACAAGGTTCGATGACCCTTTTGGTGAAATTCGTAAATTATTCTTTTCGTGTTCCTTACACACGCAAGCCCAGCCCCGAGTCGATTACTATGGGATGTCAAGATTTTATTTTGCGATATTAGCAAAAAGTGTTATCGATCCGTGTTACTGATCACTTACAGAGCCTCCAGTATGAGTTTGACTGTATAAATAAAAGTCACCTTATATAACCAACCTTCATACCAAAGTAGTCAGGACCAAGGTTCATTGACCCTTTCTGTGAAATACGCAAAATAAAATTTAGACTTCCCATACTAATTGAGTCGGGGTTATTCTGGAACAAGTACAGGCACAATATATATTTTTCGTATTTCGCAAACAGGGCCATTGAACCTCGGTCCTAACCACTTACCGAGTATACATTATGAATTTGGCTAGAGAAACGAAAGTCATTTTATATTTCTAACCCATTCATAAAAATATTACCTGAAACGCAACCAAGCATTGGTACATACTTTTTGCATTTCTTACATAACTCCTTAGAGCGTATGAAAATATTATTACTTTTTTTGTATAAAAGTTACATTTAATACAATATGAATAAATATATATTAAACTCTTCTTGAGCCTACTTATTTATTTTGTAGCAATTAAGTTTGAAAATTTTTATATATTCGATATATTTCGGGCCACCAGTATGGGGCCGTCATCAGTCGAATAGAACCAGGTTCTATTTAGGTTCTAATAGGTTCTATTCGACTCATGACGGCCCCATACAGTTCAGCCAGGTTCTATTTAGGTTCCATATAGTTTTTCATAAGTGTAACTATGTTAAAGTTTTAACATGGTTGCATCCTTATTACATATTTATGTGGGTACAAAATTAATAAATATGTGAGTTTCTATCGTGACTTAAGATAACGTAGCAAGAACGCAATTTTAATTGTGAGCTTCAGATTTAAAGAGGCCTACGGCCCTTAACTTAATCTTCCGCGAGCGTCGCCTAGCTAAGAAATAAAATAAATAAAAATCCATCTATAAGAACGCAGAGTACACAAAAGGAAACAAGGAACCACCATCACACAAACGACAAGCCCACAAACACACAGAAAATCTGCTATCTGCTGATCGGGGACATTCAGAGTGGAAAGCTGTTTTCACATCAATCGTTACGTTGTTAAATAAAATAAAAAAAGTTGAATAAACCATTTTGACCCTATTGCAATTTGCAATACAGCAGAATTTTAACTTCAAATAATAAAGTCCTGCGATCTAGTACATTGTTCAAAAAGTTGATGAGCGAGATTAGTATAAAATAAATCACATGAATTACGACTTTATGAGGATTAATATAGGAACCAAAAGCGAATAAGAATAATGATAGGCTCGTTTAAACAAGTTTTATCACGATGAGTTTAGGATTATCCACATATTGAGCAATAACAATCGAAGAAAAATTGCTTACTTCAACTTGATACTTGAAACTCGTTCGCTGATCACCACGCTATTTTAAAGGTGCTCGGTAGAGATCATTATTGTCTATGTTAAATTAGGTACCAACTAGGGCATGGAATACCGTGATGAATTTCATACCGGTATTTATACCGGTATTGGAATTACTTATACCGGTATACCGAAACTTCGGTATTTTTTACTTCTGCTTACTGTTTAAATGATTCTAAGAACAATCAGTAAGTCTCGTTTGCGGAAAGTTATTAAAGCAATTTTTTGCGCTAAGATGGCAGAAACACACCAAACTATTTATGGGATTTGAAGAGTAGAAACCACAAAATGAGTTATTAGAGTATAGGTAATTAAGAATACTAAAGAAGTATGTAAAGAGTACATGGCGCATTTCACTCTTTTAGGCAACTCCAGAATTTCTTACCCTTTAAAACTAAAATCGCACTCGCTCAGACTCTTCTTCTTCCAATCATTGATTATGGTGATGTTTGTCTCGTCGATGCCTCCGAGGAGTAGTTAAATATACTTGAACGTCATCAGAATTTATCTATCTGATTTATCTATCGTCTTCGCAAATTTGATCGCATTTCTCATTTCCGCAAGAAGTCAAAATGGTTACCAATTCGTCTTCGCCGAAATGTTCATATTTTGTGCCATCTTTTTAATATAACGAACAATCCCCTTTCGCCGGCTTACCTCCGTGAGCGTTTCGATTATTTGTTCCCAAGAGATAGACTTTTACGGCCTGGCACATTTACTTTTTCCTTGCCACAACACCGGAGCATATGGTAATTCTTTTAATGTACATGGAATCAGACTGTAGACTGCTCTTCTACAAAGTGTTCGTGATTGTCGAACTAAGCAAGAAGAAGCTGAAAGAACATTACCTATCTCTGTACGTATAGGTAAATACTATTATATATATATGTACCATGTAAATAATATTTATTTTTATTTATTTGTTATTATAATTATATATTATGTATGGATTGTTATGAACATATATGTATTTATTATATAAGTATGCATAGTAGTAAGTTTTGTATGTATTTTTCTTTGTTTTTATGATTACTCCCTGTGCTTTTTTTATTCCTTTAAAATAATAATTATTTGCTGCAAGAAATCTCTTTTTAGAGATAAGCTCGCCAATGTACATACCTGTTCTATTTTTGTAAATATTTTTCTGTATGTGTCTCCTTGTGTGTACAAATAAAGTAAGTATAAAGTATACTGAAAATACGTTATTTGATTCAAGAATTATTTATATTGTTTCATTGGCACAAATGTCACAATCAAATAGGTATTAAAATCAGTCTTACTCTTTAATGACAGGAAAAAATGTTACAAAAATTATAATAGGTGCAATTTAATTTAACTCAAGTTCATAAATCGGGCAGATCTAGTTTGCTGGAAAATCGAACGAAGAAAACACAACGCGTCCAAATTTGCGTCGTTGAGCGATGATCTTATTTTGTTACATATGTAACTTGCAGCTGAAAATGCCCTTTCTGATTCAACGCTCGTGTGAGGAATGCTTAAGAGGTACTTGTAAGCTACGTCCAAAAAAGTCCCTCTAGCAAACAATGTCATTTCAATACGAATTAATGTTTGAATATTATCTTCTTCCTCTCTGATCTGGCCAATCTGGGATCTGTTTTGCCTTTTAATCATAGATTAAAATCTGCAGTATGAACAACACTATGAACCATAGAAATCGAGCTTTCTGCGTATTCTTTAAATAACGGTATTTTAT
The DNA here is from genome assembly GCA_910592155.1 of Ypsolopha scabrella. NCBI lineage: Eukaryota > Metazoa > Arthropoda > Insecta > Lepidoptera > Ypsolophidae > Ypsolopha > Ypsolopha scabrella. The sequence continues at coordinate 5,306,308 of OU342972.1, read as the reverse complement.
CCTCAAATACCGGACAATACCGGTATCAAAATACCGAGAAAAATTTGCGGTATACCGGTATCCATGCCCTAGTACCAACCAAACAAACACAGACTCGAGGAAATTATTCTTGATGTAAAAATAAAGTTTAGCAAAAATAAGGTTCAGTAAAATATCACAATTTTGCCTAAGAAATTATATTTATAAATCCGCTTTCACTCCTTTCTACCTAGCTCCTTCAACCACAATATGCTTTTTCTGCGGAAAGGTTTCTTTGCTTTACGTAATAACTTTAGGGTGTGATCAACGGGGTTGTATATTCGTGGATCTAAAAAACATAGTGCTCTTTGCCCACAAATAGTACGACAGAGACGTTGGAAAAGATGCCCGTCTCTTACTGATTTAGTTGCAATTTTACGTTGGTGTGTTTCGAATGAATTATGGTTAAGACAACGAATGTAGCTACCTGAAGTAGTTTGCCTAATATTTAAAACATCTGCTTCTCAGAAGAGTAACGATAGGGTTTACGTAAAATGACTTTTAGAATTTTTAAATCTCTCATTTTGACATTATTTTTCATAATAAGTTAATGCTAATAATAAAAAGTTTAAAATGAATTCGTATATTATATGGCCGCGTATAAAATCAACTTGAAATATCCTCTTAGATAATTTATGTTTGGTATATCTCTCTCTGACTGACACAAAACCCGCTGCTTTTTTGTGTTTGCATGTTTCCGGGCGAGCTCTTTCACCCGGTCGTCACCAGGGACACATAACGACGAGGCAGGCCACTTCGCTTGTGGCGCGTTTCACCGCGTGCTAATGGGAAACTTGGTTAATGTAATTAAATATTCATTTGTGCTTGCCCGTTGGACTGTGAATTATATTCGCTCCACTCGCTTCGTTATTTTATTCCGACGAAAAATTCTCGTGTTTTTGGCAGTGTTTTTGCCTTGTTAACTCAATGTATACACTCGAGCTTCAATATTACTTTTAATTTGCCAGACACCTTTTGTCCGTGTTATTTTTGTGCACAAACTTTATATAAGCTACATTCATTATTGTTAAGAGCAGGTTTGTATAAATAACCCCTGTCAGGTATCCTTTGTTCGACGCTATTGAACTTTTCTGTCTCTATACAATACAAACTGCGTCAGTAATTTATATGCTTAAAAAACAAACACTAGGCAACCCTCGCTGGCATTAGGGTGGTTTGCTGCAAAGCTCCTGGTATTTCCTAATATCCTGGTTACACGTATGCATTAACACGTGACACGCGTCATTTACACACAGACACGTGGGATATTAATTAATTGAAGTCATCGTTCAATAAAAGGGCATGAAGTTTATTCATGTTCATACAAATAAAAAGAAATTGTTGATAAATAAGCAGCTCATACGTATTTACTACGCTTTGTTTGGTACTTGCCCCCTTTCTGCATTTGTCCCTAATTTGAAGCGCCCATAGTATTTGAAGAGCATTGCCCACTTTTTGTACATCATTACTGACAAGTGCATACTACTCAGCTGCGAATTACTTAATACTTAACACGACTATTGGCGAGGATTACTCGTTATTTTTGTAGCTTACAATCTTTCAACAAAGTTTTTGAGAACTTATCCATTTTATTTCAAACTGAAGAGTTTATACCAAAAACAATACTAAACAAATGACGTAAGTACGTAATTCGTCTACGCCTAGCCTTTCCTCGTTTGATATATTCACTTATCTACACCTGCAGCGCAAGGTGTTTGCCACCCCTGTTGCTAAAATGGTTCCTCTATTTTTCTAGCCCCCTAGTAAAGAAACACCATAGGGGTGGCACGGGGTATGTTATTGAAATGGGGTTGATAAAATAAACTACCCTATTAACGGAAAGAGAATGGGAGAAGGACAGAAGATATTTATACCACGCCCTTGCAATGGCCGTGTTGTTTGCATGGTGTTCGAAGGTTTTGCATAGGGAACTAAGGGGAGCGAAGGTCCTTTCTACGTATGGGTCCCTAGTAGTAAGAGCTCAGAGCACAATTGTTACACAATAAATAGATCGAAAACGTGACTATTTTTCTGAATAAAAAGAACAGAAAAGACTCGGGGAGCTTTTAGTTAGTTGGGTTGTTCTGGATTGTTAGCTATTTTTCAAGAACGTGTGTGCTGACGCCATTGTTAAAACACAAAAGAGGTGGGTAACCGGGTTAGGCCAGGGGTCACAGTGGTTGACCGATCTCACAAATTGAACGTTCGTCGAACAACGCGCTTTGTAACACTGGCTTTCCTTCAGATGTTAGCAATAACTCATTCTAACAAAGTGCTCTGGCGATGGATTGGCAGAAAACAACGAGAGACGCTAAATCTTTTTGCGATCCAGCCAAGTGTAAATTGTCAACGCAGATTAATTTTCAAAGTTATAGCAGATTTTTTTTTACTAATCCCTTACAAGGGCAGAAATTTAATAAATCCCGGCTATCCCGTGTCGATAGGGATTGAAATTCCCGTGTTATTGATATCCCCCGCACCAGGGTAACATGGATACGTAACAGATGTTATCGATGTGCACCCTTTGTAGATTCCCTTTTAATAGAATGGAGCGTAGTATGTATTTACATATATAGGGAGCTGCCGACGATCAATTAAATGGAAAAGTGTAGATTAGGTACTTGAGTAAAATCTTTTTTTAAATCCACCTTCGTATGTACTAATAAAAAAATGAAATTGTTAGTATGAGTAAAGGACGCTCGTCGACTACGACTACGTCCGCGTGAATTTGGGTTCCAAACGGGTACAACAGGCTGTTTATTATTGTATCCGCTCTTATTTCATCTTGTTTCTTATCTTACCTCTTCATTCCGAAATTAGCGAACATTCTTTACTATCAGCGGGGTTATTCAACACCTACTCCGGCTCCCCAGATAGAGTTTTTTTTTATATTCCTGAACTTTCAAAAAAAAAAACAAAAAGGTACAATTTCAGCAACTTTTTACCGAAAATCTTAAAACTGTCTATTCCATTATTATATTAAAATCTATAAAATTTTACATTGTTTATAATTGTAATAAAAGACCATAAGATATAACTTAACTATTTTACTTTTTTAAGCATGACATGCATTGAATGTGTCATGGGCACCTCATATCGAATCTCTCAGTAGGAAGATGTTTGGAACATTTCACTCACTCAGACGCTTGCAAAACTTCCTGCCCATACAAACCAAAATTATGTTAGCACAATCTTTCCTTCTTCCAATTCTTGATTATGCTGACTCTTGCTTCCTAGATCTCACTGAAGAGCTTGTTAACAAGCTTGAGCGCCTTCAGAACTTGTGCATACGTTTCATCTTCGGCCTTCGTAAATATGACCATGTCTCTCAATTTCGCACACAGCTAAAATGGCTCCCTATTCGTTTTCGTAGAAATATTCATGTCCTTTCTCTTCTCTTCACTGTTCTTAACAGTGCTTCTGCACCCTTTTATCTACGGGAACGTTTTAGTTTCTTTTCTGATGGAGGCCGGTTGCAACGTCCTGTCAACCAAAAAAATTTATCTATACCCACACATAGAACTGGTTTTTACTCCGACTCCTTTTCTGTGCATGCTGCTCGACTATGGAATCGTCTACCTGAATCCGTCAAAAACTGTCGTACTTTAAACACATTCAAAATTAAACTAAAAGATCACTACTATAATGAACTACACCCCTGACTCATCCAATGTCTATTTATGTTATATCTTATCCAAAACTATCATTGATTAATTATGTCTGCGTATATTTATGTATTTATGTATTTATGTAAGTAAGTTTATTCTATATAATTTCTTTTGTGTATGTTTATGTATCAGTTTATTATAGCGGTAGGAATCACTTATGTTATCTACTCACGTATTTTACTTTATTATCATTCTCTCTTTTTTCGTTTGCACGCTCCCTTTTTATGTTTTATTCCTTATCTACTATTTCACCCAAAGGTTGCCTGGAAGATATTGCTGTTAGCAATAAGTGCCGCCTTTGTACTCTATGAAATATTTTTAATATCCTTCTTCATGTTTTTCGTGTAAATGTACAAAAAGTGTAATAAATAAATAAAATAAATAAATGTTTCCTTAATTTTATAACTTTTAATTGTTTCGTGCTTGTGTATCTTTGTAAAAATCTATAGTTTGGCTTGAATAAATAAATAAATATATTTATTTTATACCTACATTTTTTCACACACCCCACTTTCAGTGGACATGACTGTATTTTCCCTATTTCCTAAATTCCCCTATTTTCACAGTATTCTATTCTATATACATATAGAGGGCACAGAGAGCTGTGTTGAAGGTAATGACTGGTAAACCTTTTATATTCCCTACAACTGAGCTGTACCAAGAATGCCAAGTTCTTACCGTCAGACAGCTCTTTGTGCTTCAGATAGTTCTGAGAAAACATGCTCTCACTCCTTTCTATCAAAATCTTCAAAACCGAAAACGTCGGTATGACCTTATTTGGAAAATTCCTCCACATAAAACAATTTTAGCCAAACGACACTATAAAATCATAAGTGCACGTCTCTATAATAACATCAACAAAGAAATCAATATATATCCTCTTTCGTTGCGTCGATGTAAAATTGCTACCAGCGCAGCGCATGGCTTCAAATTTTGACATTTAAAGAGACTGAGAATTTGCTCGCCCCTATAATCTAGAAATATATCAGTATTTATTATACATACTTATTATAACCATAACTACATACTTATTTATTATAACCATAAATACATTTAGATTAACACACTCACATTCTTACCCACTCTTCCTTACATATACACATACATACACCTCTTACTAGTAACTGAAAACTGATCCCAAGACCTTGGTGTCGTAGGGCTAAGATATCACATTCACACAAACACATACATATGCACACACACCCTCACACCCTCTCTCTCTTCCTAACCATACATACACATAAATGCTCTAAATCAAGGTTGCTGCTTTCCTTCCGTTTACAGGATTTTAAATAAATAAAAATAATAAAAACCTATGCATTAATTTAAAGTTATTGTAATAGTTTACTCATACTTATTGCGCTAACACCACATGTACTTTGTATTCTAAGGGAGAAACTGGCTTCTGGATCACAGTTGAAACTACTTTGGAAGCCAGTAGCTCAAACTATGCATTAATTTAAAGTTATTGTAATAGTTTACTCATACTTATTGCGCTAACACCACATGTACTTTGTATTCTAAGGGAGAAACTGGCTTCTGGATCACAGTTGAAACTACTTTGGAAGCCAGTTGCTCAAACTATGCATTAATTTAAAGTTATTGTAATAGTTTACTCATACTTATTGCGCTAACACCACATGTACTTTGTATTCTAAGGGAGAAACTGACTTCTGGATCACAGTTGAAACTACTTTGGAAGCCAGTAGCTCAAACTATGCATTAATTTAAAGTTATTGTAATAGTTTACTCATACTTATTGCGCTAACACCACATGTACTTTGTATTCTAAGGGAGAAACTGGCTTCTGGATCACAGTTGAAACTACTTTGGAAGCCAGTAGCTCAAACTATGCATTAATTTAAAGTTATTGTAATAGTTTACTCATACTTATTGCGCTAACACCACATGTACTTTGTATTCTAAGGGAGAAACTGGCTTCTGGATCACAGTTGAAACTACTTTGGAAGCCAGTTGCTCAAACTATGCATTAATTTAAAGTTATTGTAATAGTTTACTCATACTTATTGCGCTAACACCACATGTACTTTGTATTCTAAGGGAGAAACTGGCTTCTGGATCACAGTTGAAACTACTTTGGAAGCCAGTAGCTCAAACTATGCATTAATTTAAAGTTATTGTAATAGTTTACTCATACTTATTGCGCTAACACCACATGTACTTTGTATTCTAAGGGAGAAACTGGCTTCTGGATCACAGTTGAAACTACTTTGGAAGCCAGTTGCTCAAACTATGCATTAATTTAAAGTTATTGTAATAGTTTACTCATACTTATTGCGCTAACACCACATGTACTTTGTATTCTAAGGGAGAAACTGGCTTCTGGATCACAGTTGAAACTACTTTGGAAGCCAGTTGCTCAAACTATGCATTAATTTAAAGTTATTGTAATAGTTTACTCATACTTATTGCGCTAACACCACATGTACTTTGTATTCTAAGGGAGAAACTGGCTTCTGGATCACAGTTGAAACTACTTTGGAAGCCAGTTGCTCAAACTATGCATTAATTTAAAGTTATTGTAATAGTTTACTCATACTTATTGCGCTAACACCACATGTACTTTGTATTCTAAGGGAGAAACTGGCTTCTGGATCACAGTTGAAACTACTTTGGAAGCCAGTTGCTCAAACTATGCATTAATTTAAAGTTATTGTAATAGTTTACTCGTACTTATTGCGCTAACACCACATGTACTTTGTATTCTAAGGGAGAAACTGGCTTCTGGATCACAGTTGAAACTACTTTGGAAGCCAGTTGCTCAAACTATGCATTAATTTAAAGTTATTGTAGTAGTTTACTCATACTTATTGCGCTAACACCACATGTACTTTGTATTCTAAGGGAGAAACTGGCTTCTGGATCACAGTTGAAACTACTTTGGAAGCCAGTTGCTCAAACTATGCATTAATTTAAAGTTATTGTAATAGTTTACTCGTACTTATTGCGCTAACACCACATGTACTTTGTATTCTAAGGGAGAAACTGGCTTCTGGATCACAGTTGAAACTACTTTGGAAGCCAGTTGCTCAAACTTTGTTAAAAATGTTTTTTGCTCAATAAATAAATTTTATGTTATGTTTATGTTTATTCTTTATTGTACACAGAAACAGTAACAGTAAAAGGTAAGGTACATATACCCATAATTTATCTCTAATAAGAGATTTCTTACAGCAAACCATTAAGGAATGATTAAAAAAGAAATTTCCTAATATACAAAAAGGTAAACGTAAATAAAAAATATCAATACTTACTATTACATCCATAGAATACCATTAATATACATACTGTATAATAAAGTACATAAATATTTAATAATTTTCAATCGGAAAGCGAGAGGTAGTGATCTTGCAGCTTTTTATTAAAAGAACTGATAGTATAGTACGACAGTCGCGAATAAAATGAGGAAGAGCTTTCCAAAGTCTGACTGCATGGACATTAAAGGAATTACCATAAGCACCAGTATTGTGTGTTGGAGTTTTAAGGAGAGACGTAGTTCCAGTACGCAGGGTCTGTCTCTAGGGATTAAAAATTCAAAACGCTCACGAAGGTAAGGGGGTAAAGTGGATTCTTGACCATGTTAAAAATATAGCACAAAATTAGAAAATTTCGGCGAAGACGGATTGGCAACTACTTTCACTCCTTACGAAAATGAGAAACATGATCACATTTACGAAGACCAAAGATAAATCGGATAGCTAAGTTCTGAAGACGTTCAAGTTTATTCAACAATGCCGCATTGAGATCAAGGAGAAAAAAAATCACCATAGTCAATAAATAATTGGAAGAAGAAGCGATTGAGCAAGCATGATTTTGGTTTTAAAGGGTAGAAAATTCTGGAGTTGCTTTAGTGGGTGGAAAGCACCATGAATTCTTCTCCTGGTCTCATTCACATGCGGCACCCAGGACAGGTTGCTATTGATTGTAATACCCTAATTTTTTGCATTGTCTGAGAAGACAATTGGATTCCCATTGCAAATTACCGAGGGAATTATAACATTGCTAAGAACCCCCCGCCAGTATCTTCTACCTATCAACATGGCCTGTGATTTCTTCGGATTCACAAGGAGACTAAATGACTAAGCCTATTCAGAGTATCAGTATCAAAATTTTCTTCCCCAAAAATTTCCCCAAGCGTTTGGTTTCCCCGAAAGCTCCCCAGACTTGAAAATTTTCCCCAAAATTGCGAAAAATGAAACCCTAATCTGGATACCCTGCACCTATTGTTGGTGTACATGTGTGTTCCGTTATGTTTAAAAGCAATTGATGAAGAATATGTGATGTTTTGACGAAGGATATTTTAGTCTTTTGATATGTCTGGTTGTTATATTGTATGCAGGTCCAGTGCGATTTTCTGATACAAGGAGGTTAAGACTGTATATATCCGTTTGTACTCTATCTATTAGGATTCCAAGAGCATAGCTCGATAAAAAAATAAAAAATGTCTCTTAGAGCGTTTGTCCACGGCCCATTACCGGTATCGTCCGCGAGGTAAATAACGAAAGAATCGCTAGTACGGTTTCGGTTCCGATATAGATCGTGCAAAGCATATTTTACCAAAAAAGTGTAATCACGGAATATCACTCACAGCAATGTGCCAGTTAAATGAGGATGTCTGTATTGTGAGTATTTGTGAGCATACCAGAGCTGATAAATGACGCGCCGGCGGTTCGTGGTCCGATCTAGCCCGTTTGCCGGAGCCTTTCATGTCGGATGGCGGACGCCGGACGTTTTGTGGACGGAACGTCATCTGAATACACGGGCCGCTTCACCGGTCCGTCATAATGCCGGACGCCGCCTTTCCGGACCATAAACAAATTTTAAGTAAAGTAGATACGATGAACTTTCTAAGATGCACTAAATCGCAAGTCGCGCGTGAGCGCATGAAACCTGTTTCTAGCCGTATATTTTAAGCATTTATTTAAATCGCTCACATATATGTTTGTTTGTCGACAGCTGGTGGGCGGCGAGTTCGACATGGAGCTGAACTTCGTGATCCAGGATGCGCAGAATATCCAGCACATGCTCGAGCTGCTGGACCACTGTCCGCCGAGTTTGCAGGTCAGATACCACCTTCTATCTTGTGTCGAAGTTTGCGACCTTTAAAATTGTAGAATTATTTAATACTTATGGAATCCCCTACACTCAATGCAAGTGAACAGATTTAATTATCTACTACTAACTACTAAAGTCTGTTTCAATCAAGGGTAGGCGGAAAAAGGGAAGTAGGTACTATTTAGCGTTGAAAGAAAACGATACGTATCGCTCTCCATACACTTCTTTATAGCTTACGCTTCTTACCGTACAGGCGAACAGGACAGGTGAGACAAAAAAAAACAAAAAGAAGAAAGGAAGAAAGAAAATAAATTTATTGGCGCGTTTACAAAAAATATACCTAAAGCTAACCAAAAAGATGTAGCTCAGCTATGTGCCATCCAAAACCAAAGACATTGTATTGAGAACAAGACTGTGCAGTGCACTACGATACGAAAAACGAGCCGAGCGAGATGGGTGTTGACACTCGTTGGTCCCTTTCTAACACGTTTGAAACTCAACAACACTATATAAGTATATTGTATATGTTATATACACTGGCAACTTGCTAGACAAGGATACACGAGTAGCTACAGCTATCTCGCTCGGATCGTTTTTCGCTTGACAATGGTATACAATAAGTACAATCTTATTTCTAAGGAAATAAAATCTAGTTTAGTTGAGCAAAAATTGGACAGTGCACTGTCAGTCTTGTTATCATTAATGCTCGGCAGATGGGAGTCGTTTTGTAGCGAAAGTATATGGTGGATATGGATCTAGTCTATCCTATACAATGAAGACGTAAACATACAAACTACTCGATTCTTATGCTCTATGTAAGGTTTTGACATTTATTTTCTACATTGTCTCCTTGACATTTATGAGTATTATCTCCTATTATTAGCTTCAATTAATGGTATTTGTCTTGATAAATAAGACACTTGTACTTGTCCACAGGATTATAATTTCACTTAATACACCCGACCGGTTTCGCTTATAAGCATTGTCTAGGGCTTTATTACATAAAAAATAACTTAAATAATATTTACATGTTTAATACGTGCGATAAATGTCAAATAATTTCCGGGGGTAATTTAATAATAAATAAAATGACAGATAGCAAGTCAAGATGGATTTATATGCAACGTTGTTTGATATTAGTAAGGAAAGCTACATTATTACTTCAACAATCAAATCTGAGTTTGATAATGGAGTTGGTGAAAAAAGTGATGTCACATTGCAAATTTACCCCAGATTGTGGTAATTTATTTATATATTTACAAGTAAAAGGTATGTAATGGTATTTGATTTATTAAAAATTAAATTTGTTCTTAGCTATGGCAAATGAAGACACTGTTCGTAAATGGATAGGTGAAAATACGGATTTAATTTACGATACGACAAACCGTTCGATATTTTGTACACAATGCGTGATACATTTGGTTGCAAAACGACGAAGTATTCTTTGTACAAATGGATTGTAAATATGTACCTAGTAAAAGGAACTGAGTTAAAATAGAAAATATGGTAAAAATATATATTAATAATTTTCTATAATAGTAAATTCCAATAACATTTTTTCAAAAATGTGTCAAAAATGTCAATGTCAAATTATATATGGCATATCCATATTTTATAATTGTTTGAAGTCAATATGAGGTAGGCAACTCCCACCGGCCGACCATTAGTCTTTATCCACAATCACAATTTTGACACAATGTCTTTATCCAAAGCATGCTTTGGTTGGCGCTGGTTTTCAGCTTCCTCCGTTACAATTGCATGATGAGGTATGTACGAGTAGTTAACAAATTTATTTACTAAATTGAAAAAAAAAATTACAAAGATACAATTTCAGCAATTTTTCCCCAAATATCTTTAAACCTTTGTTATATTAAAGTCATACAATTTTCATTTGTTTATAATTATAATGAAACACCATAACATATTACATAATCATATTTATTACCTACTATTCATTTATGTCCAAATTTTCTTCCCCAAAAATTTTCGTTGGACAGTAGAGTGGGTATTTTCTCATTTCCTACATTCCTCTATTTCCCCAATATCAAAATTTTCTTCCCCAAATATTTCTCCAAGCTTTTCTTTTCCGCAAAAGTTCCCCAGAACTAAAATTTTTCCCCAAAATTGCGTGACGTTTCGTAATTTCCTTCCGTCGAATTTCTTTTTGCATGAATTATGAATCTATTGGATGGATTCGATTGATGGTTCTTGGTGGAATATCATCTTGAATAAATTATACACAAATTCTTGTACTTTTATTCCACATATATTTATTTTTATTCTAACTTAGGCTACCGGTTTCGTATTACACATCATCGGGCCAACAAATTATTAATTATTTAATATTGAATTAATTATGAATCTATTATGTCGGTTCATACTCGTAGCTCATAAAAGAAATAATTCAGTTTCATACACTTATTTATCTAAACTCATACAATACATACAACAACATTTCAATCTATGTTGAAGAAAATATGGTTTTACAGAAGTAAACTAACTTGTTACATAAATAAACATGAAAGAGACAAAACATACTCGTACATTATAATGCAGCTTTCCTGAGTTGCTCTCTACAGCAGTTTTTTTTTACTTTTTCTTTGCCTTGCCGTGGTATCCGCCCTTATCTGCGTCCCTTTTTACTTTATACATACACATGTCCTTTCTTTATCTTGCCTCGATTTTAAAGGACGGCTACATTGTTTTTTTGTACGCCTTCTTGAGAATTCTGGTTGGTTGGGTGGCTAATGTTTTTTTTTTATTTTGAGGTCTTCCTCGAACCTTTTCTTGGTAACCCATATTATCCTGGTACTGATGTAGATCAAGTTTTACCCTTTAGGGATTTTAAATGCTTATATGGTAATTTAATGATGTCTATTAGTGTAATAATTAGGAACGGTCCTTTTGCAATGTTATTCATGGTGAATCAGGACTCTCAAGCCTGGACACGTTTACGTCGCCAAGCCCTTTTAAGCTCTTTGTGTAGCCTGTGATCCTGTTATCATCATGGACCAATAGTAAAAGGGTTGACTTTTCCTTCTCACATGCATGCGTTGCACTTTTTTGGTGGGAGGATTCGCTTGGAATAAATATTTTCTCTTTCGTCACAGCCGCCTGGAAATACAAATTTATATCGCTTAAGCACTTCTGAGATCCTGGTCATATCATGAGCTTAAAGTAGCGTCATTTCCTGCGCATGCGCGAGATTGCGCCCCGAAGGAAGTGCCCTCTCGGAAGTTTTATTGACTGGGAATAAATATTTTTTTTTTTGCGGTTATCTGTCATCCGCAACGGTCGCAAATTTTGAATCGTCCTCATATTTAAATAGTAAATAAATATTATTTAGCAGTATATTCACTCTAAATTAAAGTTGTTACTCACATTTATCAAGTGCCTTCATAAACTACCTTTTTGAATCGTTTCGGAGACTCAAAAAGCCGTAAATCCTGGCTCCAGACGCAACCAGAGCCCTCATCTGTGCACTATACCCTCACTTCAAGTAATCATAGATGCACAATCACTCCAATATTCAAGGTATTTTGAATTGCATTATTAGCTCACTTCTGATCAAAACACTCATTATATAAACACTACAAGATGAATTGCAATACCTGCAACGAAATTGTCTGCCCCGACGATGAGATTACCTGCGCCATTTGCAAAAACGCTTATCATTTTTATTGTGTATCAGTCACTGAGAAAATTTATAGAAAAATGAGATCTTCACAAAAGGGAACATGGAGCGGTCCTTGTTGTCGTGCAGCCGGCAATAGCACGGGGCGGTCACCTACTAAAGTTCTACCTCTGACTGCGAAAGTCACTATTGAATCGACACCAGTAGATGACGCCCGCGCCAGCGCTTCCCAAACCACCGGGTCGCGAGCAGTTGGTTTGAATTCCGATCAACCAAACGATATATTGCAACTAATACAGGATGTACTGACTAAAGCCTTTGAAGAGTTCAGCAAGAAACAAACTGCATCATTGGATGAATTTAAGGTCTCAATCTATGACAAATTTGATGCTTTTGAAAAGAGAGTGGATAAATCAATGCAGTTAATTTCAGGCCTCACAACAAATGTTGATTTGCTGGCGACCAAGGTTGATGACTTGGTGGCTACCACAAATTTGAATTCCGATCGCATCGACAAGCTGGAGACTAACATTGCGAGGCTCGAAACGGCCGCAAAAGAAATAGACGCAAATAAACGCGAGATCTGGGAACTTTCCAATAATGTTACCTCACTAAAGTCTCTTGTTAATGATATGGAACAAAGAAATCGGCAGGATAATCTAGAGATATTAGGTATCCCCGAACGCAAGATGGAGTCCGTATCTGGAATTGTCACTACTATCGCTAAGGCCGTCGGCATATCTCTTCAGGAAGGAGATCTTTTATCGGCAGTAAGAATTCCCGTTCGCAATCCAAATGGTCACCCTAAGCCCATTATTGCAAAATTTAAATCGTTCTACATTCGCGATAGTATACTAAGTGGGGTTCGCAAGCAGAGAGGTATCAACACGACAGAAATTGGCATGCCAGGTGACAAACGTCAAATTCATGTCAATGAACACCTTACCCCAGAAAGCAAGAAGTTGTTGAGGGAAACAAAGTTGAAGTATAAAGGAGAATTGGGGTTTCAACACTGCTGGACTCGCAATGGGAAAATATTTGTTCGCCAAGCCAACAATTACCCACCAATCCGTATTTACAACTCATCCCAACTTACTTCGGCAAAGAAGTCTGCAACAGTTTATGCCAATGCGAAAGCGCCCGAAGCTTGAAAACCACTGTCGCACTAAACATGTTCCTTATTTTAATTGATTTATACTTTGTCACAACTCTGAGAATCTACACTACCTACAACATTAACCTTTATTTACACACAACACACAAGTTATTATTGAACGTATTGGGCCTATGTAGGTATTATAAAATAATATTTGCAAAAATCTTTTTTATTCTGGATCTTTTATGCGTTAGCACTTTACTCGCTCACCCTGCAAATTCGCATTTCACTGAATCACATTATGATTATCATAATAAGGAATGTTTAACTAAATGCCTTTATTATATGAATCTACAGGCCTCCTGACTATTTACTATCAAAATAGCCGCAGTATCAGGGGAAAAACAGCTCAGTTTGTACAGAGCTTACTAAACCATAATTTTGATATAGTTTCAATCGCTGAATCTTGTCTGATGGACGGTGTTTTCGATGCTGAAGTAAGTGACGACCGCTATGACGTGCACCGCGCGGACCGGCCGATGCCGGCGAAACAACGCGCTGCAGCGCGGGTCGCGCGTGGCACTCAAGGTGGTGGAATTTTGCTACTTACACTTCGAGCGTTGGCCGCGCGTCGTGTTTACCCATTAAGCGCCGATTTTGAACTGGTGCATGTTATTATTCCGGCTCGTTCTTTAGCTACGGACCGAGATCTACACATTATCTGCACTTACCTTCCAGGTGCCGGAATTGCACACAACTTTCTTCTTGAAAATCTGACTAAATATCTCAATGGCTTGAATCATGATGATCATTACTTAGTAGTTGGAGATTTTAACTTGCCTTATATATCTTGGACACCACCTCTATCAGGATCTTCCGCTCATTTGGAACCTTTGGGTGAGTGTAACGAGATACAGCAGGAATTATTAAATCAATTAGCTCTTATTTGTTTGAATCAGTACAATGGAATTTTAAATGGTAACAACCGGCTCTTGGATTTAGTTTTTAGTGATACCGATGTCATTGTTACTCGAGCTAATTCCCCATTCACTCGAGAGGATATGCCCCATCACCCTGCCCTTGAAATCGAAATCCCAAATCTTGGCCTTAAGCCTTTACATTTACCTCCTAAGAAAATTTATAACTTTAAAAAGGCAGATTACACCGTAATTGCTAGTAAACTTGCATCCTTAAACTGGCTTGAGATTTTCGTCGACGGCAACACAGATGATATTGTCAAAACCTTTCACGATATTTTAAATTCCGTAGTTGAACAGTATGTTCCTCACTTTTACAGCAACCCAGACGGTTATCCAGTTTGGTTCAGCAAACCTTTGATAAAAATAATTAGAGAAAAAGATAAATATCACAAAAAATTTAAAAAGACGGGTAATCCTCGAGATTACGATACATTTTCCCTGCTAAGGAAACGGCATAAAGATATGCAACGTAAATGCTGGAATTCTTATGTTGACAAATGTGGGGCGTCCATTGTTGAGGACCCTAAAAAATTCTGGCGTTATGTTGGGAGCTTACGCCGTAACAGTGGTATACCGGCTCAAATTACTTACGGTTCTAGGGTTGCTAACAGCGGTTCCGAAGCCTGCGATCTCTTTCTAGAATTTTTTAATTCGGTATACGTACAAGATACGGGCTCCGCTTCATTGATTCCCAACGGTGAAGCAAATCCTCTCAGCTGCTTGAGCTCCATCGAAATATCACGTGATATTGTACTTAAATACCTCAAGCGTATTAACGTCAACAAAGGTGCTGGTGAGGATGGGATTCCACCTATATTTTTTCGTAAATGTGCCGAACAACTTGCTGAACCACTATATTTAATTTTCAAAAAATCCTTTAGTGAGGGTATCTTTCCCACCAATTGGAAAAAGGCCTTTGTTGTCCCCCTTCATAAGGGCGGCTCTAAGCTCATGGTGGATCATTACAGGCCTGTCTCAATTCTATCAGTGGTGAGTAAGCTTTTTGAGCAGATTGTATATGACCAGGTATATCCAGTAGTGGCCCGTAGCATCCCCTCTGCCCAACATGGCTTTATGCGAAATCGATCTACATCTTCCAACTTGGTGGAGTTTGTCGACAAAGTTGCAGGTTTCATGGATAAAGGTTGCCAGGTGGATGCCGTGTACACCGATTATTCCAAATGTTTCGATAGATTGCAACACCATATTATAATTCAAAAACTGGCTATGATTGGTATACACGGTGACCTCCTGCGCTGGTTTGCCTCCTATCTAAGGAATCGTAGTCAGTCTGTCAGACTTAGTTGCTTGCAATCTAGGTTTGCAACAATTCCATCTGGCGTTCCTCAGGGCTCACATTTGGGTCCACTGTTATTCAACGTTTGCTTGTATGATATTCTTAACTGTTTTTCTAATGCTAGCTTCCTCATGTATGCCGATGACACGAAGGTGTTCATGCCCATTGTTGATTACGAGGACTGTCGCAGGCTGCAAGAGGACCTAGACAGGCTTTCAGCCTATTGTGTTCAAAATTGCCTAGATCTCAACAGTAATAAATGTCAAGTTATTACCTTCAGTAGGAAGATTAATAATTCAATTTTTGCATATAAACTTAACGATCAGATTATTTCACGAGTGTCCGAAGTGAGGGATCTAGGAGTTTTATTAGATTCTAAATTGACATTCATTGCACATTTTGATCAAATAATTTCTAAGGCTATAAAGGCATTGGGTTTTGTATATCGTGCTACAAAGCTATTTCGCACAGTAACACCGTTCAAGCACCTCTATTACTCGTATGTAAGAAGCATTCTAGAGTATGCGTCAACTGTCTGGTCTCCTCAGTACGCTATTCACTCCAAGCGGTTGGAATCAGTGCAGAGATCCTTCATCAGACAGCTCAACTATCGAGCCAAAGCCATTCCACAGACTTATGAGGAAAGCCTTAAAACAAATAATATGTTAACGCTCTCGGACAGACGGACCATAGCGGATTTAAAACTATTACACGACGTCATCAGCGGCAGGCTGGACAGTATCGAACTGATAAGTCGCGTGCTGCTGCGCGAATCTGGTACTCGCTCAAGACGACAACATCCACGGCTACTTATCCACGCCTACGCTCGCACTAACTACGCTTCCAACTCTCCTCTCAACCGGTGCATAGATACACACGAAGAGCGTTTTTCTGATGCTGACGTTTTCTTCCTGAAGCGCGGTCAATACATATCGTACATAATTGAGCAATTACAAGTACAGAGCAAAATTTATTAGGTTGCCTATTTATGCCCATTATATATATATATATGTATAATATACGCATGTTCACAGATTCTTTTTTTTTGCTTACACACACTCTCACACACATACACAATCTCTCACACCCTCCCTGACACAAATACACCCTTACACAATAAACACAAGTATATAATTTTTTTTTTAAGTACTCAGTCATACACCTAGCAACTCTCACATGAATTAGTTTAATTTTGCCCTATGTATTACTTCAATTTTTTTTTTTCTGTTCTTTTTGTATCGTCGCATTTTTGTTTGTTATTTCTATAAGTATTTCTATTATTATGTTGTAAAATTTTACTTTTACCTTTTTTTCTCTTGTTATTTCTTAATTTGTGTTCAGTCTGTGCAAACCTGCAAATATTTAAATTATTATCAAATTTTAGTTAATTAAATTCGTTATTGGCATTTTTAAATTTGTATCCTATGTATATTTATTGTGTCCATTGTATTTTGCTGTGAATTTAATAAATGTATGAAATGAAATGAAATGAATAAGTACTAAAATTCCTTACTCCGATGTGTTGAATTGGCAGCTGGCACAGATTGAAGGAGCGCAGGAGTAAGAGCGCTGATTGTGATTTAATAAGATTTAAATAAAGTATTTCAAGTGACGAGTGTCGCAAATCACGATGCATTGGTGCACGATAATCTTACTGAGTGATTTTAAACTTCAATACGTTGTCAAAAAGTCTTCATTAGAACGCTCGCTTTGCGCGCTGCCGGTACGCAAAACAAGTGAATTTTGGAGGTTTCTCCGGATTTTACGAAAAAGTATTTGAGTTTTTTCACCTGACATCGGAAAATAAACCATGTTTTCTTGTTATAGAAGTAATTTAAGACATAAAACTCAAGCCGTTTAGACATAAAACCAATTAATAACTTAAAAAGGCATCATTTTCAAAAATAAAATCTATCGAGTGAAATGTGTCCTTAGGTAACCGACCTGTTAACGGAAAGACAAAGGTCTGAAAAAACACGTGTCCAAGTTTTACATTGATCAGATAAGTAGTTGAGTAAGTAGGCAAGCCCTTAAAAAGTTTCGGTAACATGAATACATTCTCAAACTGCAATTTGAAGGCTTACTTCGCCTGTACGGGTGGTACAATACATGAAAAAAAAACATGATAATGATAGGCATAACATAGGCAAAAATTAATTCCATTTTTTTTCTGTCTTTGCTTTTGACAATAACAAATCGATAGTTATCGAAAGTTTCCTGTGATTTACACAAGAATTCCCTTATTCCTTCCAAATACTTGAAGCGATTTTAATGATTCTTTCACCATAACAAAGACAATTTATAGATCCTAGCCTTTGGCCGCAGCTCCGCCCGCGTTTATTCAGTCTTTGCTCCATTCTCAGCTTCGGCGTTATTTCATGAACACGCCTTATAGCTTATGTGTTGACCAGGGTCACTACAATGATAATAAAAAAACGCATTTGAGTGATTCTCCAGTTAAAAGCGTTTGTTTAATCTTCGCCCCGTTTTCGGCTTAGGAGTTTTTTTATAGACATCCTCATACCCTATGTGTTGACCAGGATCATTACGATGATAATAAATAATCGTATCCAAATCCGTTGAGTGATTCTCGAGTTAAAACGGAACATACATGCAGACAGACAGACCAAATTCTATGTATATGAAAATTCCAGCCGTTTTTCGTTGACAATATTTTAAGGATTTCCTTTTCTCGTCGGTACCCTGAAAATGTGTACTCGTAAGTGCTACGTGCTGAAACATAATTTTGTCGTTCCTGCCTCTCACCTCATAACTCTGATTTACGGCGGCGGCTGCAGCACAAGGATCGATCCTTGAGGTTTGGAACGAAATCACAAGAAACCATAAGATTCCAAAATAGGCTCCCAACTTGAAAATATATTTGGAAATAATGGACTGAATCCAAAAACTTCAAGTGGTTCTATATTTGCTTCACAGCCGTGGATTGTTACTACAAAATATAGAAAATGCATTTTGCATTACACGTAAAATCCCGTTATTTTGAATGGAGTACATTATTTGTATAGAGTTGTTTTTTGGGCGTTAGCATTATCTACGATTTACAAAATTGAATTCGACAATTCCTTTCTGAATGGATTTGCGACGCATTGTTCGTCGCCTGTCGAACCAGGGTAACATGAATACATAGGCGTTGTGTGTGCTGTACCTACCTACGCAAATACGCAGGATGCGTGATAATGTGTGTGGCTTACAACGTTGGCTGAGCATCGATGTAGCCTAAAGGGAACGGTGGAAACTCTAGCGTATGAAACGAGAATTACTCATATTTGATCCTGATTTTGTTTTTAGGTTAGGCAAAAGGTTCAAAATGAAGGAATGAACTTTATTTTCAGAAGTAAGAAAACCACATTTTTCTGACGTCAACAAATGAAACATCTGTTTTAGTCGCAAATGGATTCGCCCGCGCACACTGACAACCAGACATCCACACCGTCCGATTCTCACTAAAACATATAAGGTCCTGCAATTCAAAGTGAAAAAATTTGACCGAAAAAACCAGACCAGACTTTTTTTTCACATTTTAGTTAGCCGATTGAACCATTTTGTACTGGAAAGTAAAAAAATTATTAGACATAAAAACATTTTTTCTTCTTAATTTTTATAATTATAAGTTAACGATACATAATCTACCCTAGAATTATTTTCGCTTACGCCATGAAAAAGAACCGATTGGCCACAAGGGGCACGCAAAATAATTCTTGTCAGATAACTGTGAAAGTATAATAATAATGATAATATCTATTATGTTCCAAGACGGATGGTAAATAAATTTAAAATTTCGAAGAAATAAAATGTTAATATAAGTTCATACTAAGTCGATTTGCAATCCAATTTAAACTTAGTAGTAAGTAACAATATTGGTATATTTGGTAATAAACATCTACATGATCATACCCTTAAATACCAAATCACTTTACAATACGGTCAATCAAACTAAACTATTCAATTCAATGGATGGAAATAGCTCTCTGTAATCCTGAACCTAATTGTGTATTGTCCCGAGTATGCCCGAAGTATTCCCGACAGGGCTGGATTTAGAGGAGGCCAAAGGGGACCTCCACACAAGAGGGGCGTCCATAAGTTTTCATCCATCCAAGCCATTTTCATCTCCAAGATTTTGCCACTCTTGGCATTTCTCCTAGAAAAAATGACTCACACATGCTGTACATCTAACATGGAGGCCCATATCAAGCTCGATAGCACCTGATACAGTACTCTGTCTCACTCTGTTGATCTACTTTAAGAGAGATAGACAGTGGTGTATCGAGCTGTCAAATCTCAGGCCATCGTAACACGTTTTTTGCGAAAAGTTAAATTATAAACAATAACAATATTACAGTTGAAGCTCTAGACCCCTGTGAGGCTGTGACAAACGGACAGACAGCGGAGGATTAGTAATAGGGTCCCATTTGGCACCCTTCGGGTACGGAACGACAAAAAACGAAAAAAAAATGGAAATAAAAAATATTTTTTCGTACATTTAGTAAAACTTTGATTCAAATGCGCGGGCAAGGTGTAGTCCAATATTTTTTATTTTATTTGAACCATTTATATTGGTAGATCGCTTCAAAGAAGTTCCACTTATAACATAAAATTCAAAAAACGGGGAATTTCGAGACAACCTAGCATACGCACATAATATTACGCAACATGTAAAATGTGATTAACGAGTTCATGCACGTTTTTAATGCATAATTTGTGGGTGACGTTTGATACATTTTAATGTGTTTCGTTCACCCCACGCCAGCCCCTTCGTCAGGTACTGTTCTGCATTTTAGACAGTTTCATCTGGCAACCCTGGTTTCGCGTTTTTGTTTCCGAACTGGCATAGCAAGTACGCAAGCATCGATTCGATAGATAAATTCTAAACGACAACTCTTATTGCTATGAAATAAGAGCTACATTTTTGTTTATCGAAGCGATGTCGAGTCGATATCATGTTCATACTTGGTACCCTGTTTGTAGACATGGGTAGCTCGCGAATGATTTATGAAAACGAGCTATATCAAGCCCGAACAATGAATCTATCTTCTTATATCGAGCAAAACAAGTTGCTCTTTTGCTCACTAACAGCTCACGGCTCAAACGGCTCCGAGTAGACAAAATTCGGTCGGTCGCTCATCGGCTCCGAAGTCCGAACAATCACACTTCTTTCTCGCTCGGGTAACTTCGGATTGTCGAATCAGCCACCTCGCCGCCACCAGAGAGCGACTGACCAAGACCGATGAATTCCAGGAATCTAACAAAAAATCACCACGTGGGATCAGCAGGTCGCCGGGCTGTTGTGTGTTGCATGTACAATGAAAAGTAGCCTTTATCCTGTTTAATTAAGGCTTAGTTTATTCGAAAAGAAGAAATAATAAACCAGTATTTATTTATGTTTACCAGATGTTTACTCTCGCTCGCCTAAGTTAAGTAATAAAGAGATAGTAAATTCTGATGTTATGTCAGGGTTGTGCAGCACCTACTTTATAAATTAGTTTTTAATAATTTCTACTTCTTGCATTATTTCTGGATGATTCTGAAAATACTTGAATTTGCATTTCATTCATCGGTTGAGCCATCAAGTAACAATTACCTTATACAAGGCGACCTTTGTTGATATGGCCAAATTCATACTGGAGGCTAGGTTAGTGATCAGTATCACGTATCGATAACACTTTTTGGTAATATTGCAAAATAAGATGTTGACCTTCCGTGGCAGATTTACTTACATACTTCCGAGGAAATTATCAGATAACAATTTATCTTATGAGCTTGTAATTTTTTACGCGTTATTCTGTCTAGGTTGTGAGTCCTAAGCCTGTCCAAGTATGGAAAATTGATATCTTTTATTACTCGAAGGAGTACCTAACTACGATATTAATTAAATTAGGTAACCAATATTTTTTTTAGATAGCTTCTCTTAACTTTATATTTTTATTCAAAGAACTCATCACATCAGAAAAGAAAAGGGACACACGTGACATGAGCAACAAGACAAGCTATGTGAGCAAGTGATGAAGTGAGCAAAATGAGCTAAAGATAAGAAAGATAGATACGTATCCGAGAGCAAAAAGATACATGAGTGATTTAATCACTCCAAAGATGCTTTTTGCCCATGTTGTTTTGTGCGGCAACATTATTACACAAAAAAACCATGCTTATCGCGTTTCAGAAACCTATCAGCCTAGTCAAGTTCCATGCATGTATCAGTGGCGTGCATTGGACTTTTTGCTGGAAATGCAATGAGAAGGTCAAATTTGACAAAAAAAAAATATGAAAAAATTTTAATGTCACTTTGAAAAATCATTATTTATATGACGCCAGGGTAGGCACTAAAAGATATCAAAAAAAATTTTTGTTTCAAATTTGCCTTTAAATTTTTTCATGTTAATTTTTATCATCAAACTTGACCTTCTCATTGCTTTTCCAGCAAAAAGTTCTAGGCACGCTACTGGCATGTATATATTGTATACAGGTGTAAATAGAGTGCGACCATTAAATAAAACCACATACTCTATTGAACATACTGACCAACTATTCTAAAATAAAACCCGCGCATATCTTCCGAGAAAAAGATATTCAACTGTGACTCAAAGACTTTATCTCGTAGGAGGAAGGTCTGTTTTAGAACGCTGCATCCTAACAGCTGTTTCACGGACGACACTCTCTCTAAACTCGCCCGTATGTCGGTGCGTTAGGGTTCACGCATTTTTGTTTGGAACTCAATTATTCAATTTGACCTAGCTAGACCAAACTAGTTTTTCGGAAATCCCTCAGCGCAAAAAGGAGCCGGGTAGGTTAGGTATGACCGCCGCCATACATAATCTTCGTGGTTATTTTTAGGGTTCCGTTCCCGAAAGGTGCCAAACGGACCCTATTACTAAGCCTTCGCTGTCTGTCTGTCTGTCTGTCTGTTACATGGGTCTGCAGCTTCAGTCGTAGCAGAGAGAGTTGAAATTTTCACAGAATATGTATTACTAAGGCCTCTATCATAATACATACATATATCAAATAATAAAAATTTGAATATGTTTAAATCAAACCCATACGAGAAACCACGAAAAAGTAGCAATTTTTTAACGTTGTTTGCTTCAGCTCTATCTTAAAGACGGTACAAAAACATACAAGTTTCAAATTTGGTCTCATCGAAATAAATTTTAATAAATTTTAAAGTAAAACAACAAACAGATGCAATCATTACCTATGTTTTAGTTAAATTATTTTAAGTGTAATATTTCAATTTATCTTAAGGTTTTATATTTAATTGACTTCTACTTTTATTTCAAACATATATTTAATTTTTACGCTTACAATTTGTTGTTTTAAGGGTCCATGCCACCTAAACGTGCCCCACCGTATTGCTGATTCATGACAGAAAATATTTGTTTAATGAGAAATAAATAATCACACAAGTTGTCGAAGAGTTGTATTACAACCTAATTAATTTGATTTTTGCATAGAATTCATAGCAAGCTAGAAAAAAAATCTAAAGTTGCTGAAAATCACGTAAAACTGCTCTTCGCGTATTTCTCATAGGCGATTTCTCAGATAATTTTGGAAACTGAAATTCAGGCTTCCGTAAGTTAAAAGTGTACAGAATGGTGAGATTAATTTATTTTTGCCAAACAAAAATTTTTACTTGGTGTATTTATCCATTAAACATCACCAAGTTTTGCGTGCGATTTCCCCATACAAATTACTATGGAGGGCGGCATCGAAACGTGATTCTTTAGAGCGCGCGATGTTTCGGTTGTTAAACAATAAACCAAACTAGTTTGTCCTAAAGTTGGGTTGGGTTTATAATATTACTAATAGGTACATGAATACTCGCATAAGTAGTTTGAATGTGATTAAGTCACATAGGTGGTAGAGCTGATGCCGGGCTTAACTGTGGAGGTACCAACATCTTACTCGCAAATCCTCCCGAAGTCATTCGGAGGAGAGTAAGAGAACAGCTCTCACGCAAAACCAGGCGGCCCACCATTGCCTGGGACCGATGAATGGCGGTTTATCCATCCCCAATTGCCGAGCCTTATATAAAACAGACTGGTGACGGGCAGCGGCGTCACTGGTACAAGGGCTTCGACACCGCGCTCACCAACCTGCCTGCCCAGCGTGTGTGAGTATGGGCATTGTGATGTACGTGATTAGTAATAATAAATATGGTGGTTGCGAACCGCCCGCGCGGCCCACACTTCCACGGGAGACCTCGTGGCGAGCGGGCGTGTCGCAGGGCACGGAACGTTACACTTTGTGTTTCTATTTAATTCACTTATAAATACTTGCCTACGGTGAGACAGCACAAAACTGGCGACGAGGACAAAGAACGTGAGTAAATACTTACATTTCACACGACTACAATTTCGACCTGGAGTTATCAGACGAAAGTTTTATAATCATGACGAAATAAAGTAGGTAAAAAATGCTTTATTTTTAAAAGGAGGGTAGGATAAGTATTGCCATAGTCCTAAGGTAGCTATTTAGGTTACCATTCTTTGTTTATTCTTTTGCTTATTGGTACCAATTAGGTACTTATAGTGCTTGGAATGACCTAATTCTTCAGCAGACTACAATCACATTGCATAACATTTTGTAAACATTCGGATTGATAACAAAAGGTTTACCCATGTACATAGTCGTGAAAATAAGCTAATATATACCAATATAAATAAATTTGTTCCATTGTTGTATGGTCGGTATCAGCCATTAGCTTGATTGTTTCGAGATATGGGGACATAAACACTTATAACCTAACTAAAACATAAATGCTTATTACACATTTAAAAAGAAAACTTTCTAAGTAAAATATGTACGTGTTTAGTACGATTAAAATTTCATTCCTTTTTTTTTTCCCTTCGTTTACCTAACTGTTTCTAGTTTTATTCCAGTTAGCACGCAAATAAGTAAACACCTACCTATGCAATAATTTTAAACTTATCTAATTATCTGATAATTTAAAGCTGTACCAACTGTTGGCAAATCCCGACTATACATACAACAAGATGTGCCTGTATATATTAGCCAAGTCGGGATACTAATCCGACCGAGAAAGTACACCGTACAATAGCGAACGAGTGAAAACTCGTCAAGTTTACATAGACTGACATATTTTACATGTCAGTTTGTGACATGTTTTAAATGTCAGTTTATGCTATGTAGTTCCAACTTTAACTGAGATTGCTTCCAAAAGATAAAAAATAATACTTAATTATCAAATAATGTTTAATATCAAAACATACTGTTAGATAAAACGGAAAGTAAAAGTCGGTTTTAAAGAAAGTTGTTCTACCCACATTTTACTTTAATTGCATGTACAGAAACAAGTTTTATGTACTTGCAGATCGTCCCATAATGACGTCTCAACTACTGGCTATAGAAAATTTTGACTGTGAAGGCGATTCAAGCTCATTAGGCCATCGATGGGAAAAATGGAAACGCGCCTTAGATATTTACCTTCTAGCTACTGGAATAGACAAACCGATAAAAAAGCGAGCAGTTCTTCTACATACCGCCGGACTCGTGTTTCAAGAAATTTATTATAATCTTCCCGGCGCGCATGTCGAAGAGACGGAATCGAATGACGTTTTTAAAATCGCAATAGAAAAGCTCGACGCGTACTTTTCACCTAAACAGAGTTTTCTTTACGAAAGACATATTTTTAGGCTATTAAAGCAGGAAACGGATGAAAAGTTCGAAAAGTTTTTGATCAGGTTGCGTAACCAAAGCTCTAAATGCAATTTCGCGCGAAAAGAAGACGATCTTATCGACCAAATTGTTGAGAAATGCAGTTCATCTGATCTCAGGAAAAAAATCCTAAAGTTAGGAGATTCAGTCACCGTTGAGCAAATTATTTTGGAAGCAAACTCGATTGAGACTGTCGAAAGACAATTTAAGGTATTTCAAGGAAATACCAACCTTGATGTTAACAAAATTGGAACTAGACCAAAAAACAACAGTATACGGTGTACTAGATGTGGGAGTTCATACCATGACAGTGACAGTGAACAATGTATGGCAAAAGACAAAACTTGCACCAAGTGTGGGTATAAAGGCCACTTTAGAAATCAATGTCGCACTAGGCAAGTAAAGCGAAGGATGATGCCTGACGCTAGAAAATCACAGAATGCTAAAAAAACTAAGATTAATGATCGTTCACTTAAACAATCGAACCAAAGTACTACTACACAAACCAAAGAACCAACAAATCCAATTCCACCAAATGTCAACTATGTGTTTCACATAGATGATGATGCGGAAATAATGTGTCAAATTGGAGGTGTCAAAGTGAACATGCTTATTGACTCGGGTAGTAAAACAAATATAATCGATGACAAAACTTGGGAATATTTAAAATCAAATGCGGTTGTTACATCAAATCAGCAAAGAAACTCGGATCAAGTTTTCATGGCATATGGATCCAAAGACCCGCTGGAGGTGCTGGGCTCATTTGAAGCCATAATCGCGATAGAACCCGAAAAACAAACGGCCAAATTTTATGTCATCAAAAATGGTACGCGAAATCTGTTGGGTAAGGAAACGGCCATGAGACTCAACGTACTTAAATTAGGGGTGAGTATAAATTCCTTAGATACAAACACAGTCACTTTTCCCAGATTTAAAGACGTCCAGCTTAACATTGCGATTGACAAATCGGTAACCCCAATTTGTCAGCCATACAGAAGAGTACCCATACCACTCGAAGATAAAATTAATGAAAAAATCGACAAATTAGTAAAAAAAGACATAATTGAACCCGTCGATAAAGCTTCAAGTTGGGTCTCTCCACTCGTACCTATTTTGAAAAGTGACGGTGATGTAAGACTTTGCGTCGACATGAGGTGTGCCAACAAAGCCATCATGCGGGAGAATCATCCTTTGCCTACTATGACACAACTCTTACCAAAACTAAGCAAAGCTCGCGTCTTTTCTAAGCTGGATATTAAAGACGCTTTCCACCAAGTGGAAATTAAAGAAGACTGTCGAGACATAACAACCTTTATTACCAGCAAAGGGTTGTTTCGCTATAAAAGGTTAATGTTTGGGATATCGTGTGCACCCGAGCATTTCCAAAAAATTTTAGAAAGGTTGCTTCTCCTTTGCGAAGGTGTTATAAATTTCATCGACGATATCGTCGTGTTTGGAAGCAATGAGGAAGAACATAACGCTAGATTGGGCAAAGTTATGCAAATTTTAAAACAAAATAATGTACTTCTCAATGAAAAAAAATGTATACTTAGTCAGCCTAAAATTGAATTTCTTGGCCATGAATTATCTTCAGAAGGCATTAAACCTCTAGACAAATATATCAAAACTATAGCATCTTTTAGAGAGCCAAAATCTGTTGAAGAGGTTCAAAGCTTTCTGGGACTTGTTAATTACATAGGAAAATGGATTCCAAATTTGGCCACAATTACAGAACCGATTCGCGAAATTTTAAGGCACAAGCTTTCCAAACACGCTGATATTGCTGAATTCTGGAAAGAAAAACAAGCACTTGCGTTTGCTGAATTAAAGCAAAGTTTAAGTAATCTCCGCACCCTGGGGTTTTACGATCCTCATGACAAAACGCAAGTGATTGCAGACGCCAGCCCCGTGGGACTAGGGGCAATTCTCATTCAATACGACACACATGGTCCTCGAGTTATCGCTTATGGTCACAAAAGTCTAACTGATGTCGAAAAGCGGTACTGTCAGACGGAAAAGGAGGCTTTGGCATTGGTTTGGGCTATAGAACATTTCAGCATGTACCTTTATGGGTTGAAAGAATTCGAGTTAGTCACCGACCACAAACCTCTGGAGGTAATATTTGGGCCGCGATCTAAACCCTGCGCGAGAATAGAACGCTGGGTATTACGGTTGCAATCCTACAACTATAAAGTAGTATATTGTTCTGGGAAAAACAACATAGCTGACTCACTTTCTAGGTTGTGTCCCGTACAAGATTCACGGCCTTACGATGATGGTCATCATGTTAACCAAATCGTGCGATTTGCGAGACCTTTAGCAGTGTCCATAGATAACATAATTAGTGAATCCATAAAAGATAACGAAATTCAATTGGTTAAGGTCGGTCTTTCGGATAAGCGCTGGGATTCAAAAGTAAATAGTTATAAACTCTTTGAGAATGAACTCTGCGTTCATGATGAAATTTTGTTGCGCGGAAATAAAATCGTAATTCCCGTCGAGCTTCGTAAACAAGTACTAGCATCGGCTCATGAGGGTCATCCAGGGATTGTCGCCATGAAAGGCAGACTTAGGACTAAGGTGTGGTGGCCAAAAATTGATAAAGATGCAGAAAGTATGGTAAAAAGTTGCCAGAGCTGCACCTTAGTCTCAGGACCCAATCCTCCAGTGCCGATGAAGAGACGTGAATTGCCATCCCAACCTTGGATCGATATAGCCGTGGATTTTTTAGGTCCACTTCCAAGTGGGCATCACTTATTTGTTGTGGTAGATTACTTCAGCCGTTACAAAGAAATCAAAGTCATGAAGTCGATAACGTCTCAAGAATCAATCGGGGTATTGAAAGAAATTTTTTCAAGGCTAGGTATACCGGTTAGTTTGACATCAGATAATGGACGGCAGTTTACTAGCGAGGAATTCAAATCTTTCTGCTCAGAGTTTGGCATTAAGCTTTATCATTCTATACCGTATTGGCCGCAGCAAAACGGTGAAGTTGAAAGGCAAAACCGTGACATAATCAAGCGTCTAAAGATAAGCCAGTGCCAAAAATCTGACTGGAGGGATGACCTCTTACGCTATCTTATGATGTACAACAGTACACCGCATAGCACGACGAGGAAGACACCCTCAGAGTTATTTTTTAACAGACAGTTTAGAGATAAAATTCCTTCTGTTGTAGATGTTGAAAACAGGCAAATAAATTTAGAAGTATACGACAGAGACAAAATGATGAAAGAAAAGGGGAAGAGCAGAGAGGATAGGAAAAGAAAAGCAAAGAATAATGACATAAGTATAGGGGAAAAAGTATATGTAAAAAATTTAATCAAGGAAAATAAATTGACACCAAATTTCAATCCTACGCCACACACCGTGATAGGCGCCAATGGAGGAGATATAAATGTCAGAAACGATGAGACTGGACAAGAATTGCGAAGAAACATAATACATCTAAAAAAGGTAGAAGGGAAATGGAAGATACACAATGAGAAAGAAAATGAAAATGACAGTAAAGATAATGGAACTGATGAAAATAATAATAGTTCAGAAATGGAAACAGATGAAGATGAATAAAATTATATCAGCATTTATTTCGTTACTTTTGTTTGTTCAGGGAGGACGTTAATTTATTTCAAATTTTCAAATAATGTTGATTAGATTTAAATTTTCAAATAATGTTGATTAGATTAAGAAGGTACATACGTGCATCTAATTGTGTTGTATTCCAATTTATTTGTACGTTGATTTGTAAGAATAATTATAAGTACATATCATAATCTTAAGTTACACGTTTGTAAGTTGTAAAATAATTCATTTCAAAATTTATTGAAAAGGAGAGATGTGATGTACGTGATTAGTAATAATAAATATGGTGGTTGCGAACCGCCCGCGCGGCCCACACTTCCACGGGAGACCTCGTGGCGAGCGGGCGTGTCGCAGGGCACGGAACGTTACACTTTGTGTTTCTATTTAATTCACTTATAAATACTTGCCTACGGTGAGACAGCACAGGCATTTATTCCAGGAGGACGGCTAAGAGTGGCGAAATCCTGGAAAAACCTATGTCCAGCAGTGTACGAAACAGGCTGATGGATGGACTGTTCCATGTTTAGAATGTAGAAATGTTTGCTATAAGTATTTTATAATTGCAATAATAATAACGTAATAATAATTACTTTATATTTTAGTTCAAAGTGTTTTGTGCAAATAAATTACAAAATGTGTTCAGAAGCGGGCTCTGATATATACCTAGTCGGTTCTTAAATACTGTCACTGGCCATTTATTTAAAAAATAGAACACCTAGAAAAACACATGAAATGGTGTTCGATTTTAAAATATTTTTTGATTAATAATCTGCCAAATCACAATTACATTCATTCATTTTTTACGATGGAGTGGACTCGCAAAGAGGACCGAGTAGCAGTAATTGCATTGCATCGTTGCGGCCATCCACCGAAGACGATATTCAAATTGCTTCAAAAATTAAAAATCACGAAGAGGTTCGTGTACCGTACCATCAAGAGGTACAATGAAACCTCTAGTGTCGATGACGAGAAAAGAACTGGCAGGCCTCGTTCCGTTAGGACTCCAGGGGTCATCAAAGCAATCAAGGCGCGTATTGCAAGAAATCCCGTCCGCAAGCAGAAACTGATGGCTTTGGAGATGGGATTAACCAGAAGTACCGTAAAAAAAGTACTCAATGAAGACCTGGGACTACGAGCTTACCGAAAAAAGAGTGGACATCTTCTGAACGCGCGTCTGATAGCTATGAGAGCCAAAAAATGCAAAGTTTTGCTAAAGCGGTACGCAAGAAACAGACACCGCGATATCCTGTTTACAGACGAGAAAATTTTTAATATCGAAGAGAAGTACAACAAACAAAATGACAGGGTGTACGCTACCAGCTCTGCGGCCGCTGGAAATGCCATTCCTAGAGTGCAGCACGGCCATCATCCATCATCAGTCATGATTTGGTTGGGAGTGTCCTACTATGGCCCTACTGAAGTGCATTTTTGTGAAAAAGGTGTCAAAACCAGTGCAAAAGTGTACCAAGACACGGTTTTAGATCGCATAGTAAAAGACACTTTTTGGAGGACGGCCATTTGTGTTTCAACAGGACTCCGCACCTGCTCATAAGGCCAAAACAACTCAGGAGTGGTTCGAGCGCCAGAATATCGAGCTAATAAGGCATCAAGATTGACCCTCATCTAGCCCTGACCTCAATCCACTGGATTACAAAATTTAGCAGGAATTGGAGGAGAAGGTCTGTTCTAAACCTCACAAAAATTTGAGCAGCCTAAAGTCATCATTGATTAAAGCAGTGGCCGATATCGACATGAATATGGTCCGTGCGGCTATTGATGATTGGCCACGAAGATTGAAGGCTTGTGTGACAAATGGTGGCAATCATTTTAAATAAATTTTGTGTTTATTGCAAGCTAATTAAATTACCTTTTTTTAAAAAAAAACTTTGAGCGAATTTTGTTTGTGACAGAATTTAAGCACCGACTAGGTATTGTACTCCACTGATGCTTTGCTGAAGAAATCAATAACAATAAACATGACTAATCGCCCAAATATGAGCACTAACTAACTTATAATATTACCTAGTAAGTTTATTTTCATTGATATAACTCATTATCATGAAAATGTCTCATTTATTTTTCAAGAAAAGCACTACACTTCGACCATTAATTAGCAATCCTGGCCTTAGCAGTAATGTACTATCACATATCAATTCGACTCCACGTTTAACAGTCCTTGTTTGGTAACAAAGTGAAACCCAATATGGAACCTAAGGCAAACTTTATAGGCCTTTATTAGATAAAAATGTACGACACGTGTGATAGATTTCAGTACATCAAAGTCTAATAGCTGTCGTCGACCAAAATATATTGTTTCTCACTGTATTTATTTGGCACTTTTCAGATAGTGGGATCTTCTTCACATTTTTCACCTGAGACTTGAAGCGCTTAGGCACGCTATCGTGTTCGTACAAATTTGATAACCCTTTTCTCATTTGTTTTTCGTTAGAGACCAAAGTATCATCTGATACTGATATTACAAAAGGTACCTTTTTGCCAAAATGTTGAATATTGACTTTGTTTTAAAGATATCAATTGGGACAGATTAACATACAAAGTTGTTTTCTTGCGTTAAATCGTACTTATGTAAAAAAAATACATTTCAGCCAGATAGTGACTTTGTAAATGTATGTAATTAAACTATATACTGTGGTGCAGTGGCTGAATGAGGAGAAGAATCCGCTCGAGGGGGGTGGAAGATTGGCGAACACCTGAGACCAAATACAACAGCACGTCCAGCAGCTCCTCAGGCATTACTTTCCCTAATAGTGTGCGCTTGCAAAGACGAACGCGTCCGTAACTGCGAGTGCAGAAAGAGTGGTCTAAACTGCTCAAACATATTATGTGGTAATTGCTCAGGCCTAGCATGTGATAACAGGGACACGAACATCATAGACGAAGATTTAGAAGAAATGAGTGCTATGTTTGAAGAGGACTGAATACTGATGACGATTGATGATGATTTACACTAAAATAAGGTCGCATTTAATATTCGACATTTTTATTAGTTCAGAGTGGGTTTCTAGAGTGGGTGCGGCCACAGGGTGAGGTTGTCATACAACACAATCGCAATTCTGTATTAAAAAGAATAGTTTCCTTGTGATAATGTCAAATTATTCCAAAAATCCAAAAATACCGAACAATTGCTTCTTTACACCCTCCGTAACTCTGGAACCGTTCAGTTTAGCAACATTATGATGTAGATCAGTTTTGTTTGCAATCCAATGTGAATTACTTTTGTGCTTGCCACTTTTGCGCTAAACTACATAGTTTTCGAAATATTTGAGAAAAACTGAAAAATCCCAACATCTCCCCCCCACCCCTCCCCCCAAACCGGACGCTAAAAATAGTGCAACTTTTTACCCAACAATATGTGGACTTTATAGAACAATTTGGAGCTGGAATAATACTTTTACTTCGGATGTTGAGGTCTGTGGGTAATTGCACCATACTATATAGAGGTCTACTATAGTCTGTAACGAAAAACAACACAGAAACGGGTTATCAAATTTTGTACTAAAACGCTGGCGTGCCTATGCGCCTTAAGGTGGTTGCTCCGGGTCACGTTCTCATACGCACAACTTTTGATTGTCTTTCTTATTTTTGAATAAAACTTATTTAATAATAGGCGATAATAGTTTATTGTCAATAAGGATTTTCTAGCAAAGTGACGTTATTTTATGCATTACTCTTTGTATGGTCCTGTACAACAACTATAAACACGCTTTAAAGTATTGGATGGATTCGATTGATGGTTCTTGGTGGAATATCATCTTGAATAAATTATACACAAATTCTTGCACTTAGTTAGAATAAAAATAAATATATGTGGATTAAAAGTACAAGAATTTGTGTATAATTTATTCACGCTTTAAAATTTTTAGGGCCTGATCATTTGCTTCGACACCGCGCTCACCAATCCGCCTGCCCAGCGTGTGTGATTATGGGCATTTCTTCCAGGAGGACCGCCAAGAGTGGCGAAATCCTAGAAAGGCCTATGTCCAGCAGTGGACGAAACAGGCTGATGGATGGATGGAGTGCCAAAAACCATATTTATTAAATAATTTTCATTTAGAAACAAGAAAAATGTTTGAACGAGACTTGAAGCAACCATTTTAATGAAACCTATAGCAAAAATAATATGAAAAGGAAAAGGTTTTTGAACAGTTTTTTAGTGTTCCGCGCCCGAAGGGTGCCAAACGGAACCCTGTTACCAAGCTCCCGCTCTGTCTGTATGCCTGTCCGTCCGTCTGAAACAGGGGCCCAAAGCTTCAACCGTTATAAGTAAAAAGTTTATATTTTCACAGAATACGTGATACTAGGGCCTCCATCACGACAAATAATAAAATATTAAATAAATTTAAATTCATACAAGAAACCTCGAAAAATTTCATTTTTTAACGTTATTTGTTTTGATGTTGGGACAACTGAAACGACACGACAATTTTATATCAAAAACATCATTGAAGGAAAAGTGGAGGGTAAAAGAAAGAGAGTAAGGCCCAGGAGAATATTCATGGATCAAGTGAAAGAAAAAGTATATGTTGTGTCGTAGCAAGAAGTTAAAGAGAAATCATAGTGCAGAAGTGAATGGAGAAGATTTCACCGACAAGAGCACAGCTCTTAAATTTATGATGATGATTTGTTTTGGGTCTTGAAGGCGGTAATACAGACAAGTTTTAAATTTAGTTAGATTGTTGTGACATTTGAAAAAGACGATGATTAAAGATGTTCAAAAAGATGTAGTTGCTTGCTTGGAAAATACAGAGAACGCTTTTTCAAAAGGAAATGTATCCTACCACCACTACTTGTATTCAAATCATGGAAGGGCACAATTTGAGTCCGATCTGCGTACTTCAGAAAGGACGGTAAATAACTAATAACACCCCGCTACTGTTAAAATAAAACCTGTGTAAGATAATCGTGGTGGGTACGTTTTCTTTTGAATACTCGTAAACAGCGTTATCTGAATTTGCCAAAACACCCGGCTCGCATAGCGACTACACTTCTCGAAAGAGCAACTAACTACCAGGCAAACAGAAGTAGTTAGCTACCGGTACCGAACTGAAACTACGCCTCATTTTAGTTCCGCTAAGATAAACAGCTGATTTTCTGAAAGTTAAAAGTTAGCATCCACCCCGAGTATTATTTCCACTGCAATAATAGTTGGACTATGAAGATACTGTTTAAATAATATTTTGCGCAACTGTGATATAATGAGAGTAATCGGGCCACGAGCGCTTGGTTACGAAACAAACCAAATGAGTTTCGTAATGGGCAGCACGAGTGTCCTAATGACTCATTCATTATGTCCAGTTGAACATATTACTTTATCTAAGTACGATCATTAAAAATATTGTCTTCACGTGACATTACTTATTTTATTATCTTATCAACTAACAATTTCATGAAACAAACCGGACAAGTGCGAGTCGGACTCGCCCACCGAGGGTTCCGTACAAATTAGTAAAAGTTCAAAAAAAAACTACAGAAAGATTTGGTCATCCGTGCAATTATGACCGTGCATAACTTAACCTCGATGATTTTTCATGATTTCATTACAAATGTATGGTTTTAAGATTTTTATAGCACACTGTGACCTAAACCCGCACTTTACGCACGCTTTTCCGTGACCTAAGTTGCCTATTATTAATAGACGGTATTATTAGACGGTATTAACTTAGAAGTTTGATTTTTTTACAGCTTTAAGAGACTGTATATTTTAATTTCAACTCGATACCTCCACGCGTTCTTGAGATAAAGGGTCTTGACAGACAGACATACGGACAACAAAGTGATCCTATAAAGGTTCCGTTTATTCCTTTTGAGGTACGGAACCCTAAAAAGTATCGTGGGATTGTTTTTTTTTATTATTCTGTATGCTTATTAAAGGTGGTAAAGCAGATGCCGGGCTCGACTGTGGAGGTACCACCTTCTGACTCGCAAATCCTCCCGAAGTTATTCAGAGGAGAGTAAGAGAACAGCTCTCAGGCAAAACCAGGCGGCCCACCATTGCCTGGGACCGATGGATGGCGGTATATCCATCCACAATTGCCGGGACTTATATAAAACAGACTAGTGACGGGCAGCGGCGTCACTGGTGCAAGGGTTTCGGCACCGCGCTCACTAACCCGCCTGCCCAGCGTGTGTGAGTATGGGCATTTCTTCCAGGAGGACCGCCAAGAGTGGTGAAATCCTGGAAAGGCCTATGACCAGTAGTGGACGAAACAGGCTGATGGATGCTTATGCAAAAATCGTAGTTCAGCCTAATTGTCAGCAATACACTTATTGAAGGTGGAGTATTATTAGTTGTCAACTACATCCACTTACCGCGGTTATTTCGTCACTGAGAATCTTCTCGCTCTAACTAGGTTGAACTTCGTATGGCACAATTTACGAGATCACGGGGCCACATGTGAAATTTTCATTATATTATTTTACAATTTTGTCGGCGTGAGTGTATACTCATGCAAATTACAGCTTTCTAGTACTAATAGTCTCTGAGCTAAGCCGCGGATGGACGGACAGACGGACATGGCAAAACTATAAGGGTTCCTTGTCGGACCCTAAAAACGATTTATAAGTACTTACATTGTTTGTTCGATGTTTTAATACGAGTACATAAATATTATGACAACGCGATTCTGCGCCGTGATTGGCCCAGTTTATTAGGGTTCCTCGCCGAAAGGGCAAGCAAGATGGAGCCCTATTAATGCCACTCTGCTGTCTGTTTTCGTCTGTCCGTCCCTATGTCATGGGTCTCTAGCTCATACAGACGGAATGAGCTAGAGATCTGAAATTTGGACACAAAACCGAATATTCAATTCAAAATTAAATTAAATCAGTTAACGGGAAGTTCCATTTTTATTTCTTTCCCGACATGTGAGATGCCATTGTCTAGAACTCATTAGGTAGAGAAGGTACAATTTTTTTTCCGAGAGTAAAGAAATGGGTTGCCATCAAAGTTTTAGACCATACAGACCATAACAGGGTCTATCTCTAAAACTAAACTACTAAGTTAGCAGTTATAAATTTGGAATTTTCTGTACATTATGTCGCGTACACGCCTGTGTTTTAAGATAGATTTAGGGTTACGTACCCGTATACTCGATTAACTTCATTTTTGCTGAGTGGCTAAAGATGTGTGAGGTCTAGCGTTACCATGATGAAAAACCACCCCCCTTTTGTTGACTGATTCCGGCCGCTTTCTCTCAACTTCTTGCTTTAATCTCATCAGTTGTTCGCAGTAGAGTTCAAAATCGATGGTCCTGCCTGGCGGTAACAGCTCATAATGAATAATGCCTTTCCAATCCCACCATACACACAGCATTACCTTGTTGCGAGATAACCCGGGTTTCGCCAGAGTCTGTGAAACCTGACCAGCCTTTGACCACGACCTTTTTCGCACGTTCTTGTCGTACGTGATCCACTTTTCATCACCAGTTATTAGGTTTTTCAAAAATGGTTCGGTTTCATTACGTCGTAATAAAAAATCACAAATGAGTACACGGTTCATTAAGTTTCTTTCAGTGAGCTCATGAGGCACCCAAATATCGCGTTTTTTTGTGTACCCAGCTTTTTTCAAATGCGCCAAAACTCTTTTGTGGTCAATCCCCAGTTCTTCAGCTACATTGTAACTACTGATATGCCGATCTTGCTCCACTTTTTCAAAAATGGCATCCATTTTATTCGTAACAGGGCGCCCAGAGCGAGGTGCATCTTTGACATCAAAATTTCCGGATTGAAAACGCTTAAACCAAATTTGTGCTACTCTCACAGACACTGCACTAGGTCCATAAACATTACAAATTTTTTTCGCGGCTTGCGTTGCATTTTTCCTTTTTGTGGTAAAATTTCAAAATGTATCGAATTTCTTCATTAGATTCACTCATAACAGTAAGAAAAACAAATGAAAATCCCACATTTTACCTGATTTGAATTTGTAATTATCTTTTTTTAAATTTGAACTTTTTAATAATACCAAAACCAGCCAGATAAAAATGGTAAGAGATTTTATTATAAATTCATACATACTATTTGCGAAAAGAGTTTTTCCCCAACCTATTATTTTAAGTCCGTTAACTTATTTAAATGGTACGGAACCCTTAGAGCATTAGACCGATTTTTTTATAATACCGCTTAGATAACCAATCAGCGTGTAAAATTTCTTAGTTTTTTTGTATGTCAGCCATGTTGCTTTGAATATTCCTTACTTAAGCTTAAAGAAGCTTCGCTTAGTTTCATAAGCAAACACTCATCTCATCTCCTCAGTCGCACAAAATACCTTTATGAATAATTAAACCACCCTATGTACTGAACCAGTATAACTGATCATACTGCATAATTGTCACCTGGAAAGAAAAATTCCGCAAATTACAATCTTTAAAATCTTTTTGTTTCTGAAACACTTTGTTTCAAGCTCTACTTATCCAATAAAACCAAAACGAAAAAAGAACCGTCCGTCTTTTCCCTTCCACCTATGCTCCATTTACCAGGTCATCATGACTGTAGCAAGCCTATTTCTCGGCGCACGTGCCTCACTGAGTTGGGCTCGAGCTAATTAAGTCATACATCACGGGCTGTACCAAGGGTTTACCAGGGTAGCAAGGGAGGCGGACGGTCGCGCGTGATGTTTACAGAGAGTCAGAGCTGCGTTCATAAACTCTATATATCGAAATACCGACACGGGGCTATTCCGGAGAATCAGTAATGATTATATTCTTCAACCTTAAACTCGAAGGGTATGGGATATGACAGATTAAATGAGATATCTCGACAGGAAAGGACATCACGAGCGCACCAGAATTGGAGTCCAGGGAATAATTCCAGACAGTAATTCGCTATAAGATTTACTGATCACCACGATCTTAAAATTTATGGAATTTGACATAAAATGAGATTTTCGGTCGAGAAGGCCATCTTGAAACACTATGCTTGCAGGTACAAACACAACTCTCGATGTTGTCAGGTTCTATACTATGCATGTTATGATAATTAAACATTCACACAAATTTTAGTGATATAGTCATAAAGCAAATTGAACAGGAGAGCATCTGCGAAAGAAAGAGGTGTGTCAGGATCGTATCTGATGAAAATCTGTGGAGGGTCACCGGGCAGGGTATGCTTGTATGTATCGTATTTATATATGTCTTTCCTGTCGTAACAGAGTGATGAACGAGCGAATGTCAGAATGCGCGAAGTCATCTTATAAGATGTTTTCTTTTGGGCCCTTTGTATGAGAAAATCCCTTAATTCGGTGTGACATGTGAGACTTGAAATTGTGGAGGAAAACATTTTTGTTTCCTTACGTTTTTTAACAGAATTTACCTTATTTTAATATATAATACATTGCGCCAATAGCAAAATTCGAAGAATCCGTTCAGACAAGGAACTCTTTTGAAAAGTCCGGGTATTGTAAGATGGGGTCATTGATCTGTTTTCACAGAGTTTAAAGCAATTTACGTATTTGGGAGTAACTTCTATTTTCGCACCTTTTTTAAGGCAACTTGTTAAGGGTTTTTTTAGTTTAGCTATATTAGGGATAAACTTGCGGTAATATCCCAATAGACCAAGGAATGATTTTATCTCTTTCGTTGTTTTAGGAATGGGATATTTTATGATGGCCTCGACCTTTTTGGGGTCAGGTTTAATTCCTTGTGGTTTGATAATGTGTCCTAGGCTGAGATTCAGAGTGCATTTTGAGTCTGAACTCAAGAGGAACTCAATCTTACAAACGTCACTTTAGATGGGATCACATCGCTTTTTGACATTTGTAAGATCGAGTTTGGACTCAAAATGCACTCTGAATCTCAGCTCTAGAAATGGGCTTTTTTTGAACTTAGATTTTTCCGGTTGAATTTTGAAGTTTGAGTCTTTGAAAGACACTTTCTATTCATTAAGAGCTCTTGTAGCGAAACGCTATAGCAGTTATTAAGTTATTGTACGGACTCCAGTCCTACATATTGGCAGTTCTTATTGCGGCACCATAGCCACCATAATCGTTTACATATTGGGAGCTTGTACTGCACGCGTCTGCCTAAGTAACTTTCTTAAAATATCGCTTCATTTGAAAAGGTTGATCTAAATGTGACGGACTCCAAGAAACAGTTCTGTAGTTTTTTTTAAAGCGGCCGTTTTAGAATAATACTGTCAAATGCGAGTAGGGCTCGTGTTCCGATCATTTAAGTTAATATATTATACTTTATACTACACCTGCTTGGAAAGTTCCTTCTTGCTTTTTCGAAAACGATGGAGAATATACGTCTTTGCTGTCATACCAATATGCGGGCGGAAAAAATTTATGAAAATCCATTGTTAAAGTGCTGAGCGGGCAGAAAAAGTATATGAAAATCCATTGTTAACGTGCTGTTTTTTTTTATTTGTTGACAACATCCGTACGATAAGCATAAATGTTACATTAAAAAGGGTATAAACTTCTTGGTACATAACCTGGCTTGAACAATAATGCCAAAAGACAAAAAGTTTTTATGTCTTAGTTTGCAAAATAATACTGGCAACTTGCTATTTATGATCATAAAAAAAATGAAAAAAATGAAAGTCAACAAGTTTTTATGTCTAAATTTGCAAAATAATACTGGCCATTTGTTATTTATGTACGAGTACATAATTAAAAAAAGAAATTAAAAACTTCAAATCGAACGCGAGTCATCAATCTGTTTCTTTGGTTGCATCTTTATTAAAAGTAACTCAAAATGTCGTCTAGTGGGTGATTTTGTCTTTTATTTTCCTCGCAGGTGTAGTATAAAGCACTATGTATCACTCGGGACAAAGTGCGATTCCCAACTCGATGAACAATGTACTATTTCTCAAAAAGGTATAGTAATATTACAATTACATATTTTACAGACCTATCAGAAAATACTTCACCCTGGCGAGCTATTTAATTGTCCAGGAAATCTGAATAACTGTCCAAGAAATTCGTATGAAAATCCATTACATACCATATGTTCACAGAGTACATTTCATGTTTTTTTTAAACTATCCGTGTCTATGTTTATAAGAGACCAAGGAGTTTGGCGAACAGAAAGGTTTTACGCGTTTACTTGGAGCTCATATACCTTTACTCTGAACCCATGTTTGGTAAGTATCGTTTTCAGATAAATAAGGAACGGAGAAATCAGTTTTGCTATAATATTTGACCTTTTATGTAGTTATTTCTCTGAAAAATTATGAAAAAAGGAAAATTTTATTGAGAAAATTTGTATATTTTGGGAACAACTTGAAATTTGTCTGTTTTATGTAGATTACAAAAATATAAACTTTGTAGCATGTTACCTCACAAAAATTTGACAAAAAAAAACTTTATTGTCAGGTAGCGGTCGGTTTTGCTTGCAAGTGCTTAACCAGTGTAAAAACTAAGCACCATTACTGTTGCTATGCGGCTATTATACCATGTTTGGTGTCGTTTTTAGGGTTCCGTACCCAAAGGGTAACCAACGGGATCCTATTACTAAGACTTCGCTGTCCGTCTGTCACCAGGCTGTATCTCATGAACCGTGATAGGTAGACAGTTGAAATTTTCACAGATGATGTATTTCTGTTGCCGCTATAAAAACAAATACTAAAACCGGCCAAGTGCGAGTCGGACACGCGCGCTCCCATACAACAGAGATGATTTTTTTGCCGTTTTTAAATATAGATAATGATACGGAACCCTTCGTGCGCGAGTCCGACTCGCACTTAGCCGGTTTTTTAAATATAATATGGATTAATTATTTTGTTTTTTGGAATATTTATCTGATACCGGGCTCGACTGTGGATTTACCACATAGGCGGTAGAGCTGATGCCGGGCTCGACTGTGGAGGTACCACCATCTTACTCGCAAATCCTCCCGAAGTTATTCGGGGGAGAGTAAGAGAACACTCAGGCAAAACCAGGCGGCCCACCATTGCCTGGGACCGATGGATGGCGGTATGTCCGCCACCTGACAATAAAGTTTTTTTTGTCAAATTTTTGTGAGGTAACATGCTACAGTGTATATTTTTGTAATCTGCATAAAACAGACTATATTCTAGTATTTTTTTTCTGAAATTTTTGCAGTATTTTAATGTTATGCCAATGTTATACACAGTACAATTTTTCTCAATGAAATTTTCCTTTTTCAGAGAAATAACTACCTATATATAAAATTATTTATCTGAAAACGATACCAAACATGGGATATTGGCTTCAGAGTAAAGGTAAATGAGCTCCAAGTAAACGCGGGTGCTCCCCCCCTTTGGGCCCCTGTACCCCCTAAAATAGTAGTGCGTTTTCACGTTTCCCGGACTGAATCTACTAGAAATGACCCAAATAATATTTGAGGTGAGTGGCCCCTTTCAGACAATAATGACCGTGGTAAAACACTCAGCCGCTT
Organism: Ypsolopha scabrella; assembly: GCA_910592155.1. Classification (NCBI taxonomy): domain Eukaryota; kingdom Metazoa; phylum Arthropoda; class Insecta; order Lepidoptera; family Ypsolophidae; genus Ypsolopha; species Ypsolopha scabrella. The sequence goes on along the minus strand of OU342972.1, from coordinate 5,264,890 downwards.
GTCTTCGACCAAAATTTTGACTGCTTATTATATTGTGCTACTTTACCTACAAAGCCATCATTTTGTTTTTCATATAACCCGATCTTAGGAGAAATTTAGTATTGACCTACAATCTAGTTCTCCCTATCCGCGGTAGGATTTTAACCGATAATGCCTAGGCAGAAGAGACCAATTAAAAAAAAGTCGTCTATAAGGTAAGAAGAGTAAAGGTAAGAATCCCCGAGGGAATGTCAGAGGTGTTTCTGAGAATGGACTGTGAAATGCATAGTCCACACACATTTCACTGACGAATATTTCATCCCAGCATGATGGGTGGTGAACCCGGTCGCCGTACTTCGGGCACAAATAATGACCCACTTCCGAAGTACGCAAAACGAACACAAATGTGTCCCTACGAGATTTGAACCCGTGACCTCCGGATAAAGTGGTTGAAACTTTGGACCACTACACCACAGATGCGGCAGCTGCAAGAAAAATGTTAGTAATTTTAATAAGCGATACGCAGACAGATTGGGATAAATAACCCTTTATTTCTAGCCTTCACCTCATTATACCAGGGAAACATGAAACTTGAGGCTTATTCGAAGGGGAAAACGTGAGGAGACAGGGCTTACCAACCGCTTGTATTGTGCGGCCTCGAAATAAGTCACGTGACACGAATGCAGAAGTCAGCTTTACTCGTCTGTCACGTCGCTCAAACAAAATTCGTTAAAACTTTGCCGACTGTTTTTGTCGCTTGTATTATTTGAAAATTCGCTGCCACGTCATAATTTCGTTCTGTCAAGGTGAGTAGGTTTTTTAGTTCACTTTTTTTTTGAATATTTTACTAAGAAGTACTGTAAATGAAAGTCACAGTCCACAATTCACCAACGATTAGTACGTCCCAAACCTATTGGGTCGTAAACCCTATTGACATATTTCGGGCACAAATGGACTTAAAGCTTATCGTGCCTTCCGAAGCACTCAGACCGAACACTAATATGCTCCTACGGAATTTAAACCTGCTAACTCCCGATTGTCGAACCACTATAGCACAGTGGTCTGCCAAAAACTCTGGAAAATATAAAAAGTACATCCGGTAAGTCCTGTACTCCTAATAATGTTTGTTATAATATTTTTTAATATTTAATATTTTTATTTTATGAAATAACAAACCTGTCCCGCTCCATACAAACGTAGTTTTATCATATTTTGGGCAATACCTCATCACATCAAACACTATGACATATAGAAACTAATATCTGGGATGGATTGTGGTTAGTCAGTTACCCGTCAAATAAATTAATTTGAAAATGACATGTGCAGACCATTCACTATAAGAAGTCCCCTGGCTTAGGAAATGGTATCACTCATATAATGTTGGCTCACGTAGCATTCACCCTACTACACGTTCATAATATTTACTTAACTGCGTTTTTTAAATATTAATTAGACTACTCTTTAATGAAAATAAAATGTACAGAATGAAAAATCTAAATTATCAATTATTTATTGACATGTGTTTCGCAAACAATACGAATTATCTAATGGTATGAATATCTATACATGTATCTCTGTACTAAAACGGTATTTTTTATTTCTTGTTCTATATTATCTCGACGATGACGTTTGTTCTAAATCGTCGAACTCCCGTTTTTTACGTTTTTGACGATTTTTTCCAGGCGACTTAATGTGAACGCTTTTTTACAATATGCCTGTAAAAGTAAATAGCTAATTATTATTTGCCCATAAAATTGCCTTTATGTTCAAATACATTATATATTTTACATGGTATTTTCTCTTAAACGCACTTGTATGCCGAAGAACAAACTATGGTAATAAGACATTCAATAAACGATTATTATTAGAATATGAAGAAGACGACGATTTTTGTTTCGATTTATAGAGGCGTTATTTATTGTATTTTTGCAATAATGATATACATTATTTCTAAAACCTATTATTTTCTTTTGTACATGGGTGTATGGAGTATGGTGTAAGTAGTATAGGTGAAACGGAAAATTACGAACTGTCACCCATATAATGTTAACCCGAACAGACTATAAAAAAATTTACTCCATAACTCTAGTAATAATTGAACTACGAAATATAAATACAAAAAAATGTATATAATAATACTATCCTGACATTAGTTCAATGAAATTGTTATGAAATGCATGCCGAGATTATTAATAATTGTAAAGACATTGTAATTTAATTGTATTAAAGTATTTGTATACCTCCTGCAGGTGAAACATGCTGAACTGTTATTATATTTAACATCTTTTGTAAACCATGTTTGGAACAAATAAATATTTCTATTTCTATTTCTATTTATATTTCTATGAATACTACGAACAAATTAATGCTGTCTCGCAGAGAGCGCACGTGCTCGTCTCGCGGTCGATAGAGACAGCAATATATAAAATAATATTATCAAATGACGCGCTTTCTAGCGATGCAGTCCTCTTAATGAGTAATTTGTTTGTTCCAATAATTTATTTACCACCCGAAGGTTGGTTCAAAAAATTGCTTTAATAATAAGTCCGCCTTTAAACAATATTGATTGTGTATTCGTCACTTTCTGTTTTATTTCATGTGTTTACAATGAAATTCTTATGAATGAGCATTTAACATTTAAAAGTTTCCTCCCGTTTTCAGCTTCCTTCGTAAAAGCTCTATTTATCCGAGGGCATGAAAGATGTTGCACATTTGTTATCTGTCAGAGTTTTATTTTTGAGAAACAAAACGTGGGGCAATAAAGGCAGAAAAACTACTTTTCCATGTGGAAACTCTGGAAATAGAAAAGAAAATACATACAAACAAAAACAATCAAGTGCTAGGCGTTTTCATGTTTTTCTTATAGTCTTTGGCTGAGTGGTGGGTCTTTAGTCTACTAAACTAGAGGTCGTGGATTCAATCCTTGCGGTGCACATTAATTTGTGTTCGCTCTCCTTGTGTCCGAAGTACGGCGATAGGGTTCAACATCCATTACGTTTGGAACGTAATATTCGTCGGTGAAAGGAAGTTACACCAAGCGTGTTCTCCTTGGAGATTCATGACGATATGTAAACATTTAGGCATCTGATTTATGCGTCTCCAAAGGTTTGTAAAAATGGGTATCACTCTTTTGTTACCTCTGGATAATTCAAATACCTACTTTGATAATATGATTCCCATCACTAACAACTTAAGGCGGAACGTTTCGAGCTCATCACTTTCGGTGCAAAATGCACAACATATGATTGTTTTTCTTATTATTGAATAAAAGGTACTAAATAAATGTGATTTATGGCATTTCGCGACCATAGTTTAATGTCAATTAGGCTTTTCTACCAACATTTTGTTATTTTATGCATTGCGCTTTTAAGTTTGTATGGACATTCACGGTAACTATACTCCATAAAATGACGCACTTCTGCTAAAAACCCCTGATAATTATTAAACAATAGTCGCAAAATAAGATGAAACTATATTATTTCATAAATTTTATTTAAAAATGAGATAAACAATCATAAGTTATGCATTTTGCATTGAGCTCGAAACGTTCCCCCTTAAATGCGAAAAAGGGCCCGATTCATTACAAAGGCAGTGCAGGAAAAAACGAATTGAGATTACGTCGGGAGCCGAAGTTTATGAAGTTTCCTTAAATTTTATTAGCATTGTCAAATTATCCACAGGTAATAATACTCGTAGAGTGATGGCCATTTTCACAAAAATGTTGACTGGGACGGTGTACTTTTCGGACGAAAATATTTTAATTTTTTTGACGTCTGAAAATTGTTTACGAATACTGTAAATAAAGTTTATTATTTCATTTCCTTATTTAAGAGTAGCCTATTTAAAAAACGTTTAATTAACCCTTTAGTTCGAGTTTGAATACTGCTGTGTTTTAATTAATAAAATTTAAATAAATTCATAAAATTGCGTTTTATAAAAAAAGAACCGTTGGCTGTTTTTGAGATAATAAATAAAGGTTTACATGTTTAAAGCAGTCATTGATGTTATTTTTACTTTATTAGTTTGGACGGACGTTTTGAACTAAAACAACCTTCTCTTAGCTTTTTTTTTTTCGATGTAGCGAATTTTTACTCTATCAGATTTTGGGCCGTGCTATCGTCTTGGGAAATGCCTCCTTTATAACATGTTGTTTTTTTTTTCGGAGCCCTTTTCATTGTAGTTTGGGAAACAGTAAAGCCGATTTTGAAGATTTTAATTATAAGCTAAGAAACTTACTAAAAAACGTAATTTTAAGTGACAGAACTACCTATATATATTGCTATTCTGAAGGGCAAACCAACTAAAATTAGCAAGTCTTTTAAACGCTCTTAAAATCAAACTAAACTTTTTAAATTTAATCAAATTACTACTCTAAAATGTGCCTTGAAATTACCAAAACAAGTTAAAATCACTAAGTTGGATAAATTATGGCTGACAAACTAAAATTTGAAAATGGCTCTTCGTTTTAACCATACTTAAGTTTAATTTTATGTTTAAAATCGGCTTTACTATATCGCCTTAAACGAAATTTAGCTTCTAAAGCCCCTTAAGCCAACAATTTATAAATATGAAAAGTCTATTAAAAATATTACCTACGTAATAATCTTCACTTTGCGTCGTATTTTAGTTTCTCTCTATACTATAGACTATAGTAACTTACAATGCAACACCATAGCACACTTTTACATAATTCTCTTTGTATTGTTTGCTCTACGGAAACTGAATCCACAAACAGATTTTATTTTTGCTTTTATAAAAACCAGATTGCTTTTATAGTTTTGTGATGAAACGTGACGAAAATGCATCACAAATTTTGCGGAGTTTTTGCGCTGACTCGAGGACTCCGTGAAATATTTTATAGCGTGAAATGAAAAGTAAAGCAGACTCGTGCGTGTTATGATACGTTATAAAAAACCGGTTGAGTGCGAGCCGGACTCGCCCATCGAGGATTCCGTACAAATTGGTAAAAGTTTGAAAAAATCTACAAAAAGATTTGGTCACCCGTACAATAATGACCGCGCATACCGTTGCTTAAACTCGATGATTTTTTAATGATTTAGTTTTAAATGTATAATTTTAGGATTTTTTCCTATACTTGTAGTATTAGATGGTATAACTTGCCAAATTTCATAGTTCTAGGTCAACGGGAAATACCCTATAAATGTTGATTCCCTTGAGAGTGTCGAAATGTACGTTTTTTGCGGCATAAACGGCCGTATCTTTTAGTTTGATTTTTTCACAGCTTCAAGGGACTGTAAAAATAAAGGGTCTTGACAGACAGTCGGACAGACAGTAAACAAAGTGATGCTATAAGGGTTCCGTTTTTTTCCTTTTGAGGTACAATTAAAAACGTTTCACTGAAAAGCACAAAATCTCATGAACTCACGTTAAAAATCCGCAGTACAGTCTGCAGCAAATGCTTTTGTCTTGTTTTTTTTAAACAGCAGTCCGTCGCGCTAATGAAATTGTTTCGCCGAGGCGCTAGCAGTTGTAATATCGCACAGTGTACATCGAGCCCTAATTTATGCTAACAGAAGCTCGCTGAGAAGAAATCGTGTTGCGGCGTTTTTAGGGTTCCGCGGCGACTTGAATTGTAGTAGCAGAAATGGAATATTATTTACTAATTTATAAACACTAAATAAAACGGGTATTATATTCTAATTTATGCTAACAGAAGCTCGCTGAGAAGAAATCGTGTTGCGGCGTTTTTAGGGTTCCGCGGCGACTTGAATTGTAGTAGCAGAAATGGAATATTATTTACTAATTTATAAACACTAAATAAAACGGGTATTATATTAAACGGGGTTTATTTGAGTGACAAGTGCTTAAGTTTTTAGTACCTTAGTTAGCACACTAGTTATTGGCTAAATTCTTTGTATACTAATTTATTGCATAGGTTGGTTTATTTGAGTAAATTAAATAAATGTAAAGATTTTGTACCTTAGTTTGCACAATTTTATGGTTATTGTATAATTTTATTGCTTATGTTGGTTTATTTGAGTAAATTAAATAGGTGTTAAAGTTTTTGTACTTTAGTTAGCACACTGGTTATTGGCTAATTTCTCTGTATAACGTATTGTGATGCTGGGATAGATCACATGTGATCTTACAGCATCACTGGTCCATTTAAATATTTAATGTAAAGTTAATAAATAAAAATAAAAAAAAAAAAAAAAGATTAATTTTTTTTATGAAACTTAAATAAACTAAGTTAAAAAAAACGAAATAATCCTAATAAATACGAAAGAAAACAAAATTCATACCTAAACAAACAAATTAAAATTCCTGCAAATAAAAAACCTCATCCAAATTGCTGCTCCGCGGTAAGGTGCCCAGTATGCTGGCGACATTCCCGCGTTTAGGGTCCGTGTACGGCTAGATGCCCAACTTCAAATGAGCATATCACTTTGTGTAACTTGGTTAATCGCATAGTAAAAATAATATAGACTGTACCTATAGACTACACGGCTGTTATACTCATTTTAGAAAAAACGCAAAATCTTTAAGTTCGCTCGATAGGAAAAAATATGAAGTTACCTCTAAATTTAATTTTTTTAGAGTGTTAAAGGGCCTTCCTTAATTCATACAGCCTTTGTATTGAAAATAAGGTAACAAGTGGCATCGTCAGCCCGTCATCAAATATTTTAAAAATTGCATCTAGAAGTAGAGTTATTGAATAAAAACGCAGATTTTTGTGGGCACGTGTTTCTTGGTGGTCGTAACAGCCACGGCTGAGAGCGCGGTATTTCAAACTAAAAGGAAACGTCGTAGAGTTTAGTTCTGATTGATTCAAAATGAGGTGCTCAATCTGACCTTATCTGCAACCTTAATACACTTATTACAATTTCCTAAAATTATACCCGGCTCAAAAAGACTGAGTATCCAGAGCCATATGTACATACTAAGGTCTATGGTACATAAGGAAAGGTTGCAGGTTAGCCTACTTTCTGTCAATAAATAAAAAATAAAACTCTAGTGTGGTAAAAACAACTTTACCAACAGTTTTGATGCATATAAAACAAGCATTTACAAGCACGTGCAAAAAAATAACAAAATTGATGCGCAGTAAAAATAACGCTCTTCGCTTATGGGACCAACAAACTCATCAAAAATTTAATTGGGTACGAAACATAATGTGGTTTTCAATTTCCATCTTGTGTCGACAACCTCATGCATTAGTCGTAGGATACGGAACACTTAATGCTCGAGCCGACACGCCCTTGACCGGTTTTTCCTTTACATCGTTAGCTTTTACAGCCATTCTTTTTATCATGTTCACGTTTCATTTACCGGCAGATTAGCTGTCTAGACTCTAGACTAGAACTTAATGTTGAAATATGTAAATTTTGTATTTTACAATGACTTCGTTGGTCGTTAAAAAGGTTTAAAGCTTCTCTCTACGCCAACGATTATTGAACTGAGTAACTTTGTAACCATTTTATACGGTAAATATAGAATATTTTAACCGTCGAAAAATACACGGTAATCTATGTACATGGTATGAAGAGTGATGTGGTTTTTCCTGAATTTTATTATATTATTTAAAAGTGAATATTCCGATTAATTTTTCTGTTTTCGTCTATTTGTAACAATGTTACTATTGCGTTTTTCATTGAAACAGTATAAAAATTTATAAACTTCTTGAGAAAATAATACACAAATTAATTATTATTCCATTTAAGATGTATAAAAATATTGTACCATAAGCAAAATCTATTTTTATGTTATTACTTATTATAGTAGTAAAATAATTAAATTTTCCATAGTTGTGAGGTTTGCTATAAATTTCCTCATACAATCTTAACTTCACGATTAAGGAAACTATTAAACACCCGCTTTTTACTTACGATTATTATGTGAAAATCTAAATTACTTATTTTAAATCTACTTTAATATCAATAAAATTCTGTTGTTGCATATTAATGCATTGTTTGACAGCCTCTGTGACCAAGTGGTAGGGCGCTCTCCTGCTAACTCAGAGGTCATGGGTTCAATCCCCGTGGTGCACATTAAATTGTGTTCGGTATGAGTGCTTCGAAAGGCACGTCGGTCCTTTGTGCCTTAAGTACGGCGATAGGGCTCATCACCCATCAGGTTAGATACGTAATAATCGTCGGTGAAAAGTGGGTCTACCAAGTGTGGACTGTGACTTGCATTTCGCAGTTCATACTTAGGAACACTTTTGTTACCCCTTAGGGGAATCATGTCGTGATGATATTTATGTTTGTGTTTGTCTGTATCGTTGGCATGAAGTGTGAAATCGAAAGTCTTTCAACAAAAAGTCTAAAATGTAATAATTAAATAATTAATGAATAGTAATCTGTAATTTGGACTTTTTTTTTGATGTGATGAGGTCGTTTTAGGTTTACTTGTAAATAAACGGTAGCCAAGCAAAGCGGAGTACAGTGCTCCCAAAGTTATAATGCGCATAGAAATCTATAGCCGAGCGACCGGACGTACCACGTGACCTTGCTGCTTGTATAGAAAGTGTAGGTAAATACGAACTTTGCCGAGCACTGGCGAAGATTCGTATGCGCATTATAAGTTTGGGAGTACTGTGGAGCGAGGCGACCCCTGTATCTTTAACAGAACTATAACACTTATGCCTAATTCAATTCAGTTCTACGATGTGTCGACGGCATCTATATTGTTTTAAACTTTTCTTGGCGTATCATTGTTTTTTATTTAGATACGATTCATATTTTAAATTTATTTATTGGAAAATAAGTAAAAAAAAAGAAAATTATTTGATAATTTTATGAATGTTATTTTAATAAGGTGAGGAATCAACATTCGTTTATCAAAGCAGATGTTTAAATAACGTAACCTCTGCATTTTGAACTTCATACTCAATTCCATAAACAAATATTTCGCTTTTGCTGTAATTACATAAGTAGTAAGTATTCATGCAAACACCGAAACAAAATGGCTGCTCGTGCCGGACATATTTTTGAATACAAAACTTTTTCGCTGCACAAAGTTTCAATTAAAACTCGGCGTTCACAGAGTGAATACATCTGAAAGCGGCTGTACAGTTCTGTTCATACATCGTGGGGGAAAATATCGCAGACCCATTTTTCGACGACATTGTCTTGATAATATAAGCGAAAAGTGGGTTAGTGGGGCTTTCCGCGATGGTACTTGTTCAACACTGAATGGAACACCTATATTCTGAAACAAAACTTAATTCTCAACGAGACGAGCGCTCGGTAGAGATGGGAATTTCATTTGAAAAAAATCGTACTCATAAAATACAGGAGCGGGAAATGAGAACTGAAAATAATTGAGTATGTATTGTATCTAAGTAATGAATGATAGCAGAGTTACAGTCAACACCAGTTAATGCTACTCGTAAATGAAGATGTTGTATATTCATTATTAAGTACACAAGTACGTGAAATCAAGCATTGCAAGGCATTATTGTGGTTATTTCAACTTTAGTTTTTGAAAAGCAGCTGGTTCGCACCTGTATATTTTCAACGATCAATTTATTCATAAAAATACAAACATAGTTGTGCGAGTAATTCGTACTTATGCGTACACCTGTCCCACATCTTTTGGTACTAGAATTACTAAAATAGTGAAACTTTTAGTTTAATTACACAACTGCGAATACATAGTCACGACATCAATTTTTGGTATCAGAGGTGTATCCGAGTACGGACTGTGAAATGTCAGTTTCATCGATTATTATTCTGCCCCAGTGATGGGTGGTAAGTAAGCCCTATCGCCATACTTCGTTCACAAATATAAACACACAGCTTAACGTGCATTTCTAAGAAAGCAGACCAAAAACAAGTGTGCTTCTACTGGACTTGAAACCGCGGCCTCCGAAGTAGTCAAGACTTTCAAACCAGTTGTAGTTTAAAATTAAGTATGTACGATTTATGCAATCAATCATTGATGTTGTCCCAGCACTAGCCCGCTGGGAACAGGCGTTTCATTTCAAAGTGCAAACGCAGGGTCGTGCCTGATTAAAACGAGGCTTGCTTCGAGGACTTGCAATTTTCTACGTCTTTCATTGTGCTGCTGTCCTGGTGGCACCGTTGTGCGGATTTGTACTTATGTGTAAACTGGGTTTAATAATTGTCTCTGTGTCAGTTAGCCTTTATTTCGCTGTGTTTTGCATTTGTTTGTGGTGGATTGTTTTGTAAAGAAACATGAGTGCATAATTGTATGAACGGAAACCACATAATTGTATATACTTGTGGGCGGGCACTCTTCATCTACCAGGTGTTTTGCCATAATTTCCGTACCTAAGCGTTAGTTTATTTTTGAAATATTTTGAGAAATATCGCCTTGTATGGTTGTTGTTGTTATTATTTCTGCATGGTTGTCAATACCACCACAAAATCCATCAATATATTACCCATTATCCTACGTTCCATTGTTTCATTGTAAGAAAGGCCCGAAATTGTTAATAGCGTCAAAATATAATGAACCAAGCTGGCGGTGAGTTAAGTATGGCTTGCGGAATTATCGTCACCTAACCTTTTAGGATAACATGAGAGACGAGGAGATCGTTCACCGAATATCCTAATTTCGCAGGTAAAAAAGGGTGGGTCCTAAAAGTATGAACGGTAGAAAATAATAATAACTTGCGAGCTTGCGTTTTAATAACTCAAAGTGAGCGAGGGTGCTTATAGTTCTAGGGTGCAATTGATCACTTACAACCGTGTAGAACACTCTACTCTTCATCACTAATGCGAGGAAATTAAAACAAAAACTTACAAAAATATGTTTGCAATAACGTTTTCACCAAGAAAATTTAACTTCCGCCTTTTTTTATTATTTTTTTCTTTATTTGTACGATTGTGTCTTACTGGTCAGTGTGATTGTTTTAAAAATAAAACCTATTTAGTCATTGTGTAAGGGCCCGTCCGCACTGCGAATTTTCACCGCGCGGTTTTTTTCTCGCAATTCTGTAACACATTGAATCTTATACGAGTATTCGCACTAGCGATATAAAATAAAATATAACAATACACGGAAATAATTCGCGAGAGTAAATATCGCGCGGTGAAAATTCGCAGTGCGGACAGGCCCTTAAACTTTACCTATTATATGAAACTATGATAGAAATAAATTTCTATATTTTAAACACTTATTATATCATTATAAAAGTAAATCAGAGGTGCAATTGTGTAAGCCAATCGTATTCAATTCGAATATCATGGCTATTTAGCTAAGCAAATAAGCACGTTTGACAAATGAAATCGTACGTTTTTGGTTGTCAACAACAAAAAAGACAATTGTATTCATTTGACAGCCAAAAATGTACGATTTCAATATTGTCAAACGGGCTAATTTGCTAAGCCGAATAGCCATATAACAATCAATTTGAATAGCATTGGCTTACACAACTGTACCTCTGGTCGTGAGGAGCTCTTCGTCTCTCTCTTGTGTGTGAGGTTCAGAACTCCTCACGTCCAGATTTACTTTTCTGATTTTCTATACCGCAATGATATAAATGCAATTCATTGTATGAAAGTAAAATTTTCATAATAGTATAAATAAAACACAGAATAACAAAACAAAAAGAGTTTACGCAGAAAAAATATTTTTTCGATTTTTATTTAGCTAGACGAGTGACTTTACTAGTTAGAAACAGTAACGGAGCCTCGTTTGATTTTCAAATTTACTTACCTCCCTAGGTTTGTAAAACGAATTTACCTCCCGCATTTCTAGATAAATACGACTTACTTTCAGAGCATTAGCGATGGAAATAAATTAAATAGCCGCATTTTTACATGCGAGATTTACCGTATGCTGGGTGCACTTCAGAGCCCTTTCATCCATGTAGCATTCAAAAGAAAAAATGCTGTACGTAGCTCTATTGTTTATTTCTATTATAAGGGAAGGTAGGATGTGTCCTACTTTTCTAGTACAATAGTGTCTTCAAGTACGTTGTCTATTGCAGGATATTTGATGTCTTCTGTTACACAAAGGTTATTTCTTTATTCACGTCCAAAGACACAATGAATATTTTTCTACGTATCCTTCCTTTCTGGAACTCGATTGTAGTTTTATTATCTGAATACAATATACATACATAACAACACGTACAATGTGTCTAACTATATGTAATATTGAGAAAAACATAATATAACGTATAATTAACGCTCATTAAGAAAAATAGTGTATCTTTTTTGTATCAAGTATAATAGGTACAATCACTATTCATCAATCTATCCATTGTTATCGGTTCACTTTTCTTGTATTATATAATAAATGTATATAAATAAGAGATATAAAAAATGTGATACCAGAATATGTAACGCCTAGAATTTGAAGTATTATGTTTTTTTTTAAAGTGTCATCGACAGTTTTCGGCTTGGCGGTTATTTTACTAACACCCCCTGTGTTGATCAGGGTCACTACGATGATTATAAAGGAAACCGCATCCTAAGTTTTGTTTTAATATATCAAAATCATTCAAATGCAAAATAGTTATATTAATGAAACCGGTCAAGTGGGAGTAGGACTCGTGCCCTGAGGGTTCCGTGCCATTTAAATAAGTTAATAGACATAAGGGTGTATAATACCTAACTTCGCTTCGCATGATCCTGTTTTATACCAACAAAGACTGCACTCTGTTGTTCACACTCTGAAATTAATATATGATAAAGTTGAGGACTAATGCTATGTCCATGCTGTTGTGAAAACTTGATTCCATTAAATTTTCTCGATGGAAAAAAAATACAAAGTTACCTCCAAACCGTAAAATAAACCGATAGCATTCAATGAATACTCCAAAACGTTGCATAATATAACTGATATTAGTATAAATCAGCTGCAGACTGTTCCATAAAAATGAAAAAACCATCAGTGTAGCCGCCATTTCAAAATAACTGATGTTTTTGTGTGCGCGGCATCTTAGAGTAGGATGGACAGTTAAAACGCAGAACTGCGAATTGAGGTATTATGGGCCCAATGATTTGAATAGAAATTACAAACTTATCAGTACCTAAAAATGAATGGAATAGAATAGAAAAAAAATATGTTTATTCATAAATACAGTGCAAAATACAGTACAAAATATATACACAAGCACAATGTTTGTAACAACTTATACAAAAACACAATTAAAAATATATCATAGAAACAAAAGTTTGGCGCGACCTGTACTCGTAAACCTGTAAAGCCTACTTAGCTGTGATAGTTTTCCTTTTAAATTCATTCTGTAAATTTTTTCACATTTCTATAAACAAGGGCTTAGGCAGCAGGGGGGGGGGGGACGCCCCACTCTAAATAAAATTTTCACTTTAAAGCTTAATATTTCACTAACGGATCCCTAAATCAAAAAATGGTTTTCACACACCCACAATGTTTTTGAACGGCTTATCCAACGATACCCCTATGGGATACACGGATACACTATGGAATAGACGAGAAAAAAAAAATCAGCCCCAGTTTTCTTGTATGAGAGGCACCGTTAAAAAAATTTTTTTTCAAGATTTTATTTTACCATTTTGTCGGCGTGGTTAATATTTATATCCATGCCAAATTACAGCTTTCTAGTACTAATAGTCTCTGCGCTAAGCCGCGGACAGACGGACAGACAAACATGGCGAAACTATAAGGGTTCCTTGTCGGACTACGGAACCCTAAAAATCGGCGTTTTTTGTATCTGTTCTTTAAATACCATATGGCATATAATATACTTACAGAAAATTCCAAATTCTTAACTAGTTAAGTTTTTGAGATAGCCCCCGTAACAAAAATGGTCTATAATTGACTACCCCTGTTCGTTTGAATTTTGAGATTAAAAAAATAATTGTAGATACTCTACTCGACGAGTTCTAGACAATGACAACCCACTTTTTTCCGACATCCTTTGCATGTATGCGATTCCCCCTGAAAATTAATTTTATTTAATTTTTAATTCAATATTCGGTTTTGGATCAAAATTTACAGAATCTATCCAAATTTCAGATCTGTAACTCATACCGTCCTCAAGCCCCTCCCCCCCCCTCGTGTTGCCCTTCGGATACGGAACCACAAAAATTACAAAAATCTTCGGTTTGAGAATTTTTTTCACGTATGTAAAATATATGTATTTTTTTTCAAACATACTCGTCAATAGGCGCTTTTTGTTTTGAAAAAAGAAGATGCGGAGAGCTTCTTTTTGCCCTTGGCTATAAAATCCGTTTTTAGCCGCTACGAAAAAAAAAAAATAAGTATCGCGTTATTTGAAAGTAATATATACAATGCTAGTTACACACAGGTTGGGGCTGCTCACGTATAGATTCAAACTGTAATAGGACATCGATTCCTTGGGAAGTATACATAATTATTATACACTTATCGCGTATATATTCCAATACGTGCGCTAACATTGTATATGAAAAATATACTGCCCTAGTTACCATTATGATATTATTATGGTGAGTGGGCGAAAAATCTTTCAGTAAAAGTTAAAAAAATAGGTGCGACGACGAGCGAAGCGAGGAGCGTGTCAGGTTGACATGTAAGAGAAAATAAGGAGCCGAGCGAAGCAGAGCGCAGCGAGGCCGTTTTCAAAAAGAAATGGTTGCAGACTATTCAGTTCTCTGTTTTAAAAACTATACAGTGTCAGTAGGTACGTGTTGGTTCTAGCCTTGTATAGTTTCCAAAACAATTCACTTCATTGTTATTAGAAAGTATACGCGACCAGTACGGGCAAATCGTGTATACTTTCAGAGATTTTTTTTTGCTAATAAATTTGAAATTATGCAGTGTAACTTTATTGTGGATGCGTACTGGCCTTGTATACTTTCAAAAGATGCATCAACGCCATTCATATTCCCTTGGTTCTTATTTTTTTCCATTTTTTGTTTTATCTTGGAATAGGTAAATACAGTCCATCTTTTTTTAATGTCTACGTAAAGAACAAAAAAAAATGATTTAAAAAAGTCAGCAAAGTGAGTTCATTTTGTGCGTGAAAGTGTACTGAAAATAAATATAAATTATAGCGAAATATAGTATTTTTTTATTTAGTCAAACTCAATACATTTATTTGCGTTCCACAAAATATTTCGTAGATTAATGTAACAAATTGTGGACCCTATTGGGTACAGCAAATTAAGAGAGAGAAAGTTATCAACAAAATATCGGAAGTACAGTATATACCTATGTATAGAATAGAGTAGAATAGAATTAATTTCTTTATTTAAGATATATATGTAACAAACATAATTAAGACACTAGTTACCACTATAAGCGTATAGATATATAACAAATGTACACACATAACCAATGAAATAAATATGTATCTATGCATTTTTAAATAATTTGTTATAAATTCTATTTTAAATTATCATTTAAAATAAGTACATTTTTATTAGATATTTAAAATACATTTGACTAAAATAAAAGGCTCTAGAAGTCATTTACAATAATATTTCTGAGAATATTTTCTGAATAACACTTACAAACAATACCAAAGTCAGTGGTAGCGCGGAGATAGACAATTTGAAAGAATCCAATTAAATCATAGAAAACTTAATTCCACCTAAAGTGAAGAAAAAGTATCACTGAGAACTAGTACTTTATTATCAGTGACCGAGTTTATAAGTTATTTCCATAAAATTGTTCTTTGCAAACGCATTTTTATTGCCTCTCATTGTTTGAGAAAAACACTATGCTTTGGTGGAAACACGGGTATCGATAAGCGGAAACGGGTATCATTTTTGTGCGTGGTATTTACATATTTTTTTGTTTATATTTTCTACACTATGCTTCATTTGCCTAACGATGTAGTTTACTGAATAAATGACTCGTATTATAACAGCCTTGGCAACCTTCTTTCCGGCCCTCGGATATAATGTACTTCACTAATATCATTATCAGTAATTTCGGAATTTGAGCGGAATCTATGATAAAAAAATATTTCAATCAATTATATTTATGATTGAAGCAACCCATTTTGTAAAAACTTATGGACTGGGCACTTTCAAAGAAGCTATCAGCTATGCTTATGAATTTCATAGCTTTGTTAACATTATTTCCGCGTGATTGAATCCTTATTAAAATCTTTTATCTTCTTTGTTACATTATTATGTTGGTCTCTAAAAGTGTTGTAGGGTGCTCTTACAATAATTTCTTGCAGGCCATGCTGCCCTAATATACCTTGGGAGTGGATCGTTTTTTGTTTTTCTTCTGCTGCATCGATGTTATGATACTCCTTAAAAAATATAATATATATAAAATAGATTTAAATAGATTGTCGCGTTTTGAGCTGGTCCTGGTACAGCAAATGACCCAGAATTTCTGGAATCGATGGTCACTTGAATATTTGCACATTCTGGCAGCAGCGTCTTAAATTGTCTAACCCGCCCAGCGTAGGATGATCCGTGTTATCCCTTGAAAATTGGACAATCATTGGTTGATACTGGACGAGTAAGTAAAGTCCGAGCCCGTAGCGCGAGGAGTTTTATATACGAGGCCAGGATTGCTAATTCATGGTCGAAGCAAGTATAGTGCTTTTCTCAAACATAAAATGAGACATTTAATGTTTTTTATGATAATGAAAATGAGTTACATCAAATATAATAAACTGACTAGGAAATATTCATGTTTATTGTTATTGATTTCTTCAGCAAAGCATTAGTGGAGTACAATCTATATCAGAGCCCGCTTCTGAACTCATTTTGTAATTTATTTGCACAAAATACTTTCAACTAAAATTTATAGCAACATAAATTCCCGCTTTTACGCAACTTTTTTTATTATTGCCAGCTGGGCAAAGGTATTTACCGCCATGCAGCCTTTTAGCCTTCATGGACAACGCCATCTAGAGGAACGCTAAGTACTAAGAAAAAAAAAACCAACGAGAAAAACCTCCTTAGTCTCTTATAAACATAGACACGGATAGTTTCAAAAAGAAAACATATGAAATATACTCTGTGAACATATGGTATGTACTGGATTTTCATACGAATTTCCTGGACAGTTATTCAGATTTCTTGGACACTTTTAATAGCTCGCCAGGATGAAGTATTTTCTGGTAGGTCTTTACAGTATGTAATGGTAATATTACAATGTATTTTTGAGAAAAATAATTTACTGAGCTTTTTATTTCGTCGAGTGACGGAAAGTGATTAATTACGTTACGCGATGTTAAATAATATTCTAATTTTCCTTTAAACTACTAAGTTGCTTGTTTGATATGATACTTGTTTCGAGTTCTGTGTTTTTTTATTGACAGTTGATTTTTGGACGAATATCTTTACAAATATAATATACGCTTCCGGAGATCCCAGGGCTGGCACATACCTCGGCCAAAGAATTGGCCTAGCAATTCAACGAGGTAATGCTGCCAGTATCCTGGGTACGCTTCCACGTGAGGACAGCGATTTCGGCTCAATTTTTATAATTTTGATAGGTAGTTTTAGTTTAGTTTATTTCATAGAATAATTCGCATTATACAAGCTCAATATAATCTCATACTTTTTGCAGTTTTTCAGTCATAAGCTGGAAATCGTTGTACCACGCGGGGCAATAAGGAAGAATGAGCCGAATTCCTCAAAGAATACCGATACGTAATCCCTTTCGAAGTCCAGATTGCTTGCCGAAGTAGAGGTGCCAGGGAATTAATTAATTTCGTATTGTTGTTTTGGAAATGGCAGAGGTCACGAAGAAACAAAACAAAATATTTTAAGAATCATTTGAGATGGAGTTCTAAACTGTTTTGAAACAATAGTAAGATAGTTGTTTTAATTGGAAAGGACTTCGAAAAATAAACGAAATACTTGGATATCTTCAAAAATGTGTTTCTGGTACTGTTAATTGGAAACCGACTTAATGGTTTAATTTGTGTCTGAAAAGAGGTCGGAATATAATCTATATTGTAAGGCCCTGTACATTGCCCAATGCGTTGGCGCGCTAGCCAGAGTGAAAGGGAGGATGCTATGCGAGTAAAAGAGAAGAACGCAGTGCATTCTACTTACTCGCATAGGTTTGTTTCTTTCATACTGGCCAGTGCACCAACGTATTGACCAACGTATACTATTTGATGGAACTACATTCTTACATTAATAAAAGTCTTCTTGTACAAAAGTCGTGCTGTAAACCTATTTTATTTCTTCCGACGATGTCATAAAATAGACGAAACTAGAATTGATTGTACCACAAAAGAGAAACAAATATTTTTATACCGTACTCGAAATAAAACTCGAGGATGAAAAATTTTATTTTGTCATTTTACTATCGTGAATTTCTCAACTGCTATATTTTTCCTGTAATCTTTATATAATCCCATATCACCGCGATTTTTTTCTTTTTTTTCGGTACACCAGTTTCGGAAATAAGGGTGGGGGGGCATGCATTTTTTTGTGGTTTTACAATGATTTCTCGAAATGGGTGCCAGTGAATATAGTAAAAGTATATTTTTTTATAATCAACTCTTTGATATCTACAATTTTATACGCTTTATTGTATTTTTATAAAATTATTATTTTTTATTTATTTTACATTTATTTTTATGTTTCTTGTATGTGTTCAACTTTTTTTAATCGCTATAGTTTTCCTGTAATTGGCTAGTTATAGCATATAACCGTGATTTTTTTAATTTTTTCGGTCCACCATTTTCAGAAATAGGGGGGGACATGCATTTTTTGTGGTTTTTTAAAGATTTCTCGAAATAGGTATAATACTAACTTTTGCCTGTTACTTTAGTTTTTGGGTAGTACTATAAATGACTATATCCCAACAGTAGTCCTATTAATGACCATGTCCATCCCCAGGGAATAAACTAACTATAACCTATGTCCAAATGAAGAGTCTAATCATTACAACAGTAAAATAATTCTCAAATCAGTTGCATAGCTGTTAATGACGATAACTGCCCGCCCCGTTAGGAAGATCGCAAAAAAAAATTTTAGGCTTAGTTAAAAACCGGCGCAGCGTAGTTTATTTTGTTTATACAATAAGTCCTAAAATTAAGCAGTAAAACAAACATCATGATTATTTATTTTATTTAACAACTATCACTATCATTACAGGTTGAAACCTAATGCAACACTGCAGGCATGGAACACAAACAATCTTAAAAACACATAAAAATCATAAACACTAAAAACATATGAAAAATAAAATAAAAATAACAAAATATTAAAATATACATAGATTAAGGATAGCCCACGTAATATAATGTTGCTCTTGTGAGCTCACTCAATGAACACGAAAAAAGAGTGATGTTATTTATAATATAGGAAGTGACCGTTAGCGGTTCCTTGATTTTTAAAATTATTGAACCGTGAGTCATTATTTAGCAGTTGGAATATCTTCCTTAGCACAAACTGATAAAGTTCAATTTGCAATGTACAGTACGGAAAGGGAAGCGGTCCTTTAATTTTATAAATTATTGAACTGTAAGTCATCGGAAAGTGCTCGGAAAATGATTTTTTCTGCATATCGTGAATTCCGTTAAAACTAAGGGAGTCGCCTCGCTCCGCTCCGCTTCGCTTGGCTCCCTAACATGTACTTACATCGCTTCGCTCGTCGTCGCAACCTATCCCTAGCGGTCGAATAAAATTAAAACTAAGGAAGCCGCTACCGGCTATTTAGTCACTTTCTATAATATAATGTACAGACGATTTTTGACGATATCTCCAAAACTACGTATAAATCGGATTTTTCAACTGAAAAGAAAGTATCACCTAAAATGTGGTGATTGTTGGGATATAAGTAAAAACGAACATACGCGTCGTATTAAGATTTTTTTTTTATTCGATGTCGGCTAAAAATTATAATAAATATCGACCCTGTATTGTATTATGGGCCATAAATAATACAGTTTTTGTCTCTCGCAATTGAATGAATTTCTTGTAACTCGTTTACTGCTTAAAATAGTCCGGTTTTGATACTTGAAGGTGATCTAGTAAACCACTGTCTTGACCCTAATTATGGATACTGGTCTAAATATTGAAGTTTTTGTTTCACCGGGGGCGTAGCTCAGATGGTAGAGCGCTCGCTTAGCATGCGAGAGGTACCGGGATCGATACCCGGCGCCTCCAATAGGATTTTTTTCTCGTATTTGTAGAGTTCTTAAAGAATATGAATGGAGGAAGTGTAGATATAGGATTATAAGCACCAGTCTTTCATAGATTACACAGGCCAACAAGGTTTTTGGTGCATGGAAGATTTTTTGTTATTCTTATATGCTCAATACGAATCCAAACTCAGATTTTCTGTATTTATCAGCTCTCAGTTTTTGTAAAATTCACTTAAAATGTTCAACTTCTTGTAATATATTGTTGAAATATATCTCACACTCAATTTTAATGTTATTTTATTAAGTACTAGCTTTTGCCCGCGGCTCCGCCCGCGTGTTATTCGGTTTAACGACATGCTTTTTCCGGGATAAAATGTAGCCTATGTGTTAAGTTAGGGTGTAAGCCTATTTAATTTTTTATTACTTTTGAAAATATTTCGCACTCATAAGCATTTGTTTACGGCTTCGTTCTTTTAGGTCTACAACTCCGAAATTAATATTTATTATAGTGAAAATAACAGAATTTGTGATTAAAGCTTAATGTTCAAGTAAAAAAGGGCTTTTTTACAGCTTGTTTGTGTCCATACATTTTACTCCAAGTCTTTTCTATGAAAAAATGGGTGTGCTTGTTTTCAGTCATTAAATAAAAAATTACGCTTTGTCTCATAAATCTGTTTTATCTGACTATCTAAAAGAGCTATGTAGTAAAATATCATTAAAGATTAAGGCGGGAAAAGTATTTGTTCTAAAAGTGAATCCCCACTAAAAGTAGTAAAAAATAGACTTTTTAAATAATACAACCATATTGCGACGTGGTAGAGAAAAACTGAGTTCAAATTCGGATTCAGCGCACAAATACGTATCTACAAAAAACCAAAACAAATATTAAGGCACCAAAAAAAAAGTTTTTAGTATTTTGGCCTGTATCATGCTTGCATTTTTTAGGATTCCGTCATAAAACGGGTACCATTACTGCGAAGCTTGATTATGTCCGTGATCCGTATACGTGTCCAAATTTTGGTCCCCTGTGGATGACGAACCCTCGACCAATATTTTCTACCAAATTGATAATCTATGTTCTCCTTGTCCCACAGGCAGAGATATGGTCGGTGTTCATCGCGATCCTGCGCAAGAGTGTGCGCAACCTGCAGGCGTGCACGGACGTGGGGCTCATACACCACGTGCTGCAGCGGCTGCCGCGCGCCGAAACCGTCGTCGCAGGTGTGTATGCGCCTTTATGTCGAACGCTTTGCTAGCACTGTACTCCTGGTAGTTATGAACGCGTTGATGAGCTTGAAGGGCGGAACCTTGATGAACTTTAAAAGTAATTTGAAAAAAAGGCTGTGTAAAAGCCCTACCTTTTTTTACATGATTTTAACCTATTTTAACCGATTTCTAAGGCATAGTAAAACTTAAAAAACTCGTAAAAACTTTCCAATGGGTAAGCTAGTTACTTAAGTGTCCCATTTATTACGAGCAAAAATGTTGTTTCTGTAAATTTTCTTATACAATCTCTATACTAAGTAAAACCATAATGGCGAGAATACTTAAATATGTCAGACACAAATGTACGAGGGCGTTACAGTAGTTAATTCCATCATCAATCTTTATTTCATGGGCCCCATCTACTTTCTACCTGCATGTGATGATCTGTTCTTTTCAAGGAGTTTTTAAAAAGATCTATTGGGTTATCCTACTGTCCTAGCACGTTTGTTGACATACTTAATATCTCTAATCTCGCCTAATTTACCTCAATCCACCCCTTAATCGATAAAAATATCTTGATAGAAATAGTATCTATATTTTTTCGAATCGTTATTTTACACAGCCTTATTTGGAATGTCAAGAAATACGTCCTTCTTAACTTTTATGCTACCCCAATAACCCTGAGAATTCAGTGTTACCCTTAAAAATCCAACCTATCCAACCTAGCGTGGGAATCCGAAGTACCTTTTAATTTTTTGAGATAATTTATTAGATTGGAGTTTCATACACAACATGTCAATCAAACAAAATAAATACAACCAGCCTTGGTTTTTGTTCGTTGGTCTGTAGTAGTAAACTTACTATGGAGTCCATAAATAACGTGACCGTTATGTGTCCGAATTGAGTACATAAATACTTTTGGCGTTATTAATTTTTATGTCCGTTGTTAGATTTATTTTAGTCAAATCATCATACTTATTAATTCTAGCTAATTTAAAAACGGTCATTTTTACATTGTCCTTGTTCACAGTTTTTATTACCCTCGTTGCCTACCTGAAACAGCTGTTGGTACTTAAAGTAACGGGTTATGTTCGACAGAAGGGTGCCACCACGGCTCTTTCGTACAAAGTTTCTTACGTATCGTGTTGGCTTATGCTACTCTGATAACCTTGAGGAAACCCCAATATATTAAAATGTCCGCTGTCTTATTTATTATTATTTCAAAAGCATGAAGCAATTCGTCACAGGTGCAGTCAAACCCCGAGTTCCGTTCAGCCATTATACGACTCCTTTCATTTTATGCTTCCCGAATAATCCCGCGAAACAAGTTCAACCCTTTCCCAGCAGGGGGGTCCTTTTGTAGTTTCTTGGGTATCGCCACCGTCTATGCTACCCGATTAACTCTGAGAAAACATTTTAACCCTTTCATCTCAGGGCTCCTGTGATTTTTGATTGAAGGCGAATAAAGGGAAATTGGACATCTCAACGGATCAATAGAAACGTAAATAAAGGGCAATTCTGCTCATTTCCCCGAAACTTTTATCTCCTTCGTAAAAGTAAGAGTAGTTCACATTCTGAATACGTAAGGAAGGGCTTGCCCCTATTCCCACGTTGCGAGGCTGCGACAAACCTATTGTGCCTCATGCTCCCCTGGTACCTTTTCTCCTTTGATTTCGCAGGCTTTTATTTTCACTTCACCTTTTGAAACCTGTAACGGGGTCAATGTGCCTGTAAAATGAGCAAGTGAACTAAGTTTTCCCCTTTTATTTCCCACGCGTTTTTCCATTGTAACGTTTATTACAACAAATCACATGAACACAACAACAACAACAATACAGCTTTATTTGTACACCAAAAAAAAAGGAAACAAAAAATAATGTAACACTTAATCTAACTTATTGGGTAAATACAAACAGGCGGCCTTATCGCTTAAAGCGATCTCTTCCAGACAACCTTTGAATATTTATTTACACCTGAAAAAACAAGTGTAGATCCAATTTAATTAAATTTAGCCCAAATCCTTTCTTCCCTATCCCTACTAATATTAAAAATGCGAAAATGTGGATTTTTGTTTGTTCGTTTGTTTGTTTGTTTATTTGTCTGTCTATCTGTATGTTCCATTTTCATGTTCAATTGGCTGAACCGATTTTGATAAAATTTGGAATGGAGATAGTTTAAGACCTTGAGAAGGACATAGGCTATAAATGGTGTTAATAAAATAATGGCCAGGCCGAAAACGGGGCAAAGATTGAATAAACGATTTTAACTCGGGAACCACACAATGGCTTAGCCGATTTTGATGAAATTTGGAATGGAGATAGTTTGAAAACCTGGAAAGGACATACGCTATAGTGTTCATGAAATAACGCCCAGGCAGAAAACGGGGCTAAGATAGAATAAACACTCTTAGCTCGAGAACCACTCAATGGATTTGGATGTGGTTTTATTGTTTTATTTTCATTGTAGTGACCCTGGTCAACACATAAGATATTAGGGTGTTCATGAAATAACGCCCAAGCCGAAAACGAGGCAAAAATACACCTTTAACTCGAGAACCACTCGATTGATTTTGGTTTATTATCATCATAGTAACCCTGGTCCACACATAAGCTATAAAACGTATTCATAAAATAACGTTCAAGCCGAAAACAGGGCGAAAATTGAATGAACGCGGGCGAAACCGCGGGCAAAGGTTGGTAGAATATATAATCTAGCTAGATGAAAAACGCCCACTGTTATTTATTTACTCTTTTATGGTATTGACTGCTGGACTGCGATTCAATATCACGGCTTCGCACCAGTAAATTGCCAATAGGGTTTCTTAAGAAATCTATCAAAGAAATGAAAAGATTGCTCGCTCCTTAATGGTGTTTCGATTATCAACAAGCTGAAAGGAAAACTGTTAGGCTCTCCTTCTTTCTATGCTTTTCTGGTGAAAGAAGAGTTTGATTAATAATTTTTTCGGTTTTCTAAAAAGAATACTTTTTTCAAGGGTCTTTTTGGAGGCGCCGGGTATCGATCCCGGTACCTCTCGCATGCTAAGCGAGCGCTCTACCATCTGAGCTACGCCCCCAGTGACGACATATTGGAATATACGAAATGGATTCGATAAATTCACGGTCAAAATGAAGTGAATGTGATTCACTGATCTTTCTACACTTTAAATACTTATTCTACACAGTAAAGCCGCATAATTATAAAACGGCGAAAATACATTCAAGATTTATTATTTGGAAATGTTATATAATCAATTCGACTCGATCAAATGCCGTGGGCAAATGTTGTGTTCTGTCTGCGTGGTTCAGAAGGCTCGGCGATACGGCTCACCAACCATCAAGGCGAGACGAAATAAACGTCGTTGAAACGTGGGTGAACGAGTATGGACTGTGAATTGCACTTCACTCGGAAACACCTCTTATTTAAATTAAAAAAATATTAAAACACGTCTGCCGGAATCGAGAAACAAAGTACGTTAAAAAAAGTCCTACGTTTCGTGAGTTTTTTTTGTACGGGGACCCTTTTGGGTTATTTTAAATGTTATTTGTCGTGAGTAATACACAGTAAGGCCATAGTATTATTGTTCCACGATTGGATTGAGTACCGTTTGCATAATAGTACAAATGAATTTATTACTTAGGTATGGTAGGTAATGGAGACCACGTACAGCAAAGCGTAGTGTAGGCCGACCTCGTGCCTGCTGGACCGACGACCTGAAGGACGTTGCGGGGGGCGGCTGGATGAGGAGGACGGAGGACCGACATGAGTGGCGAAATTTGGGAAAGGCCTATGTCCAGCAGTGGACGAACACGGGCTGATGGATGGATGGATGGTACTTAAGCCCATCAAGTAAAATAATTATCAAATTTTTGCGTTTTATGTACTTATTGATGTAGGTGGTAGAGCTGATGCCAGGCTCGACTGTGGAGGTACCACCATCTTACTCGCAAATCCTCCCGAAGTTATTCGGGGGAGAGTAAGAGAACAGCTCTCAGGCAAAACCAGGCGGCCCACCACTGTCTGGGACCGATGGATGGCGGCGTATTATATAAAACTGACTGGTGACGGGTAGCGGCGTCACTGGTGCAAGGGGTTCGGCACCGCGCTCACCAACCCGCCTGCCCAGCGTGTGTGAGTATGGTCATTTCTTCCAGGAGGACCGCCAAGAGTGGCGAAATCCTGGAAAGACCTATGTCCAGCAGTGGACGAAACAGGCTGATGGATGATGTTTATAAAAGTTTATTGGTCAATAATAAAATAAAAATGAAAAATTTGTGATCTGTGAACATATGGTATGTAATGGATTTTCATACGAATTTCCTGGACAGTTATTCAGATTTCCTGGACACTTTTAAATAGCTCGCCAGGATGAAGTATTTCTGATAGGTCTTTACAGTATGTAATGGTATTATTACAATGTATTTTTGAGAATAAGAGCTTTTTAGCTTAGTTTCTTGTTGAACAATTTTTTAAATATCGTTCTCTCAATTCCATGTTATCCCTTTAGTTCCGCAAATAACTAAATACTTATAATCCAAACCATTTCTGAAAGCCTGGTTGTCGACGGTTGTGGTCATGAAAATTAAAACTCAGCAACAACTCTGGCTTATTACATTTTTAGTTCCGCTCTGCCCTGAAACTGAGAGCGTGACCTTATTTTATGATGATTTCCTGCTTTCCGAGTTATGGTTTCCTGGTTGGGTTGCTCAAAAGTTTTGAGCTTATTTATTTGCATAAAACAAGTTTTGGTGTACATACGTGTACCGGGAATTTATTATTTTATTAAATTAGTCTAGTTTAGAGAGTCTAGTTTTCAATATCGGTTCAGTAGTTTCACAGATTGCCCGTGCGATTGTAATTAATGGCCTATGTTACTACAAAACTACCCGCCCCCCAGGAAACAAACTATACAGCAATCAGGGGTAATGTAGATTACTATTAGTAAAGATTTTTTAGAATCGGATCAGTTAGTTCCGGAGATTACCTCCTAATCCACACTCAAAACTAACAACCCCAGAAAACGTACCAAGAACCGCTGCCTATCCATCAGCCTGTTTCGTCCACTGCTGTACATAGGCCTTTCCAAGATCTCGCCACTCTTGGCGGTCCTCCTGGAAGAAATGCCCATACTCACACACGCTGGGCAGGCGAGCTGGTGAGCGCGGTGCCGAAACCTTGCACCAGAACCGCTTTACTTACTAATAATTACTTTGCGATGAGCATTAAAATTTATAATAAAATACCCAAGTAGCATTCGGGGTTCTATATAAGCTGTCTAGTCGTTCACATGTACTCCAAAAGCTGTGTAAGTTAGCTGTATAAGAGCTGTATAGCTTGCTATAATGCTGATTAATTGAAATAGGCGTTAATGCTCTTATAGAACCAGTTTGGGCACAAATTAGACAGCCTTAAGTTCACTATGGCTGTACATTAGCAGTATAATAGCATTATAATAGCTGTTTAAGTAGTAACATCGGACTTAAGGCTGACTTACGGCACGGACGTATATCCGGGACGTAGTGTGAACCATACTAAGTACATGAGTGTAATAAAGAGTAACAAGTGGCTAAATACACAGCCTTCACAGTTATAAAATCCCACAAAATTACTCCAGTGCTACCTAAAGTTCACGTGTGTCCTAAATTATTTCTTTATTTTAATATTAATTATTATCCTCATAGTTGATTTTGTGTGTGCCATCAGAAACCAAACTCCGGCGGATCAAGGATAAAAATGTATGATAACACGAGGTAGTACCTGTTTTAAATACTTAATAATGTTAATGCCATGGGAATGCAACTTTATCGTGAAATATATACATATTTACAGCTAAAATATTCACGCGCCTCTGTAAAAACGCGATATTTATTTTAAAATATTTAAAACTGGCTGAGAGGAAATCTATAATTTTCAGTGTTTGATATTATATTGGCATTATAATTATACTACGGTAATTAATTATAACATGAAACCAAAACTCAATCGCTCTATCTACATATTTTGTGATAAATCTGCATGATAATTTTGGAGATTTATTTGGTAAATATTTTAGGTTAGAACAAAATAGTGGAAATGAAATACGGCTATGTGAACTGTTATAACTCCAATTTAATGCGGTGAAGCGTATATAGGTTCACATGTGTTCTGTTAGAATGCTGTTTTCTATTTAAAGTCCCACATTTGCACCACTACAGAGCCAATGTCTATAAACTTATTCTAATGTGAACTTATGTACAGCTTTAAGATGTAGTTCAGGTCACTTGTGTCATCGTTTAATTCTTTTAATATACTGAAATTTTAGATCGCAATAATAATTATTGTCCGTTAAATCGCCTAGCCCAGGTACTAAGTCAAGTATGAGTACCTAAAGTAAAAATGTTGTAACAAACTAACAAAAATCACTTTTTGTTTTCGTGTGAGACACACAGTTTGATCTCAGAGTATTTATGTTACCGGCTTTCTGTATAATCCGGTATTGTATACAATGCCTAGGCAAGGTATACAATGCCAAAAAGATTAAGTTAATGTATGAAATATTATTTATTTAGTACATTGCCTAGGCATTGTATACAGTACCGAATGCGCAGCCGGTAATGTATATAACAGACGTGAGCAGGAGCGGGAAATTGATTAAGGCATGTATTTAAATGATTTTTTATGAACAAAGCTTAGCCTTTTGGTTAAATGGTATTTCAGGGTGGTCATAAAAAAAAATAACCACGAAGATTATGTATGGTGGTCGCGCCACAAGTGGCGCGACTCGCCATACCTAATCTTCTAACCTAACCTACCGGCTCTCTTCTGCGCTGGAAGACTTCCAAAAAACTAATTCTGACTGTTTAATATTATTCCATTAATTAGTAATAACTTTACACTTTGCCGGTTGACCAGCAGGTACTCTATACAATGCCTAGGAATTGTATACATTGCCTAGGTAAAGTGTGTAACGGACAATAATATTCATAATATTTCATACATTGCCGGGACGCCCCAGGCATTGTATACATTACCTAGGTACTGTATACAATACCTGAATTATACAGATTGCCGGTGACATTTACACTTACAAAAAACACTACTCTGTTCAAGGAGGTATTTAAAATAATGTAAACAAACTAGATAAAGAGGGACAACATTTATGCCCTGCGACAGAAAAGGACAGAAAATAATAGTTGTCACTCAGTCATAGTAACAAACACTGTTTACAATCTTTTAAAGCGCCGAGTCAGCAAGTGTAATAGTGTAACCATAGTATAAATAACTGTGGTGTGACCACATTTTGCAGAATTTATCAGATAAATAACTGTTATTCCTGTTATTTATGAGATAAATAACTGTTATTTCTGATATTTATCTGTTAAAATTCTGTAAAATATGGTTACACTAGCAGACTTGGCGCGTACGGAGCTGACGGGTGTACGATCACCAGGCACGTATCCAGACTTTTGTTTCGGGGGGGACATTCATTGAACCAACAATGTGAATTGTGAAAGAAGCCTCTGTAATCACTATACTATATTATTATTAAGTATCAAAAGTACCCTACCTTTTTTATTAAAACGTACTTTACAGTGGTTATGAATAAACATTCCTAGTCCCGTGTATGTCACGCCAAATTTCGGGGGGGGGGGGATAAATCCCACCTATCCCCCCTGGATACGTGCTTGACGATCACCTTAAATATCTACTTAGAGAAAGTTTATGCTATTTCTTTCTGAACTTGAAAGTAATATTGCGCATTCCTTTTAATAAGTAAGCGAGAAATAGAGGCGGGAACGGGATAGGTATAGATCCTCTGATCACTCGCGTGCGCCCGTGGCGTGCGTGATGGCCAGGATAGGATTAGTTATTGTCAGTGTTGCCATTTTGGCCACTTTGTGGGTAGATCTAGCGGATTTTCAACAGTTTTAGCCAAAAAATAATCCATTTTAGCCACCAAAACAAATCTAGCTACTTCTATCTATTTCTGGTATTTTTTTATATCATTACTATTGGAAGACTACGGAGTAAACAGACAGAAGATATTTCAGATTTACCAGACATTGTAGACCTATAAATTGATTTAAAAAAATTTGCTGAAAATTTTAAGCTTTATTATAACCAGTTTTTAATACATTTTTAACTTCAATTAGAGACCAAAGCCGATTCTGAAGGCTTTAATTTTAGTTTTAGTGCTGATAAATATACATTTTCTTTATTGCAAAATAGATCTTAGTGTTAACAAGAGAAGATATATTAACTTTGGAAAATATTAAGTTTTGACAGCACTAAAATTAAAATTAAAGCCTTTAGAATCGACTTTAGTCTCTAATTGAAGTTAAAAATGTATTAAAAACTGGTTATGATAAAATTTATAGCTATATATTTATATCCATATATAATTATAATAGGATATCAATAGTAATAGGATATTTAAGTAGACCTATAATACTATGAAATTTAGCATCTTAGACCTCCATCTACATTTTTTAAAGTTACATTAACGGGAGTGCATAAAATTGTTCTAGCATCAGACGGTAGTGTTCCCGGTTTAAATTCGTTTATTATGCCTGACAATTTATTCAAAGCGGAATGAGGAATACGATTTTCAATAGCCCATGTTCTTATTTTTTTGCGAAAGGTTAAATGATTGTCCAAGTCAAAATTGTATTCACTATCACTAGAACTGCAATCACCACACTCTGATATCTGTATATTTTGAAGGGAACTTTCAGGTTCAGGCACATTTTCCTCTGCATCATGTACAGAACCACCATGTACAACGGTTGAAGTTGCACTTGTTGAAGCCGTATCGACGGGCTCATTTTCGGGCGTCGTTGTCAATCGACTGTTTATTTTTACAATTTGCGAATATTCTTTTGCAATTTTTTTTCTTATTCCACCGGTTCTCGCTCTTATTTTCCAGGATTTTTTATTCATTTTCACAATTTTTTGCACGAGACGTAATAACACGCAGCTTGTGGGATAAGTGTAATAGAATATCACATTCACATTCATGTTCAGCTTACAGCCAATAAGAGTAGTACTTGTGGACAAATAAACTGCTATTGATGTTAATAGACAACACATGTAGTCCTTTTAACAGCCTACAGTGCACATGTGAACCATTTTCTAGATCTTAGTAAAGCTTTTGATCTTGTCTCTTATCCGCTGTTATGGAGAAAGTTAAAGGACTCCAATGTACCCATCACAACTATCAATCTTCTTAGGTTCTGGTACGGAAATCAAGTTAACAATGTTAGATGGAGAGACGCAATGTCGGAGTCGTACAAATTGAAGTGTGGAGTCAGACAGGGTGGATTATCTTCGCCTAAGCTTTTCAATTTGTACGTCGATGACTTCATAGCACAGCTCTGTAAAGCCAACGTAGGATGCTCTATTGACGGACATATCATTAACAATATAAGTTATGCCGACGATATGGTCCTGTTGGCGCCATCTATTGTAGCACTGAAAAAGCTTATAGGCATCTGTGAATCTTATGTGAGTGCCCATGGGCTCAGGTATAATGCTAAGAAAAGCGAGCTGCTTGTATTCAAGGCAGGAAAGAAAACACACACCTCCTTGCCAACCATCACACTTAATGATTCTCCTCTTCATAGGGTAACGCAGTTTAAATACCTGGGTCACTGGGTCACCGAAGATCTCAGCGACGACGTTGATATAGAACGAGAGCGCAGAGCATTGGCGGTCCGCTGCAATATGCTGGCCCGCAGGTTTGCAAGATGCACGAAACCAGTCAAAATAACGCTGTTTAAAGCATACTGTCAGTCACTTTACACGGGTGGCCTGTGGGTCAGCTACACGCAGAGGGCCTTCAATGCTCTCCGTGTGCAA
The DNA here is from genome assembly GCA_910592155.1 of Ypsolopha scabrella. Taxonomy (NCBI): domain Eukaryota; kingdom Metazoa; phylum Arthropoda; class Insecta; order Lepidoptera; family Ypsolophidae; genus Ypsolopha; species Ypsolopha scabrella. The sequence goes on along the minus strand of OU342972.1, from coordinate 5,233,896 downwards.
TATAATAATGCATTCAGGGTGATGTTGAGACTGCCCAGATTTTGTAGCGCGTCAGGCATGTTTGCGGAGGCTCGAACTGATGACTTTCATGCTCTCGTTCGTAAACGCATAGCCTCACTAAGAGATAGGGTCAATTGCAGTCCCAACAGCATCCTGAGCACTCTCAGGAATAGAGAGGACTGTCCATTGATGGGACATTGGGTATACCGCCATATGTCCGGAGCTGCAGGTTTGGGCGCTCCAAATTAAAATTATTTTAAATTGAAATTAAAATTTAAAGTAAGTATTTTGTATCTTATATTTTACATTGAATTCTAATTTATTAATTTTCATTTTTATCTTTATTATTGCCTGGTTTTTCTTTTTCATGTTTTGTTTTATTGTGTTTAAATATGGACTAATTTGGTCTGAAATAAATATATTTGATTTGATTATTTGATTTGATTAAACACTTCTGTACAGCAGTAAAAAAAGGTTATTTTAATGATCACAAACAAGTCCTACTACAGCTCTCAGCTGTATAACAGTCTAAAACAAGTAAACATAACAGCCTTTGGCTTTATAAATGACCACATGTGTTCTATTAAAATGCTAGCTCTGTAACATCGTACAAGTAGGCCGTTAAACAGCGGTTGGCGTATCTCTACCCTCCTATAATGCTCTTAGTCAGACGGCTGACTAAAGGATAGTTGTTAGAGAATTATAACACCAACAATCGTATAACAGTATAACTCTACACTCCTATAAGTCCCTTAGACAGGTATAGGTGTAATTAATCGCAATAATGCAGCTTATACATCACGAGTGAACTGTAATAATGCTTCAAGTACACCTGGGAACTAAATGTGTACTCTTAAATGGAGTAAAATGCTACTTGGGTACTGAACGACCTTAAAAAATTCCTTTTTCAATTATTAAAAAAAAATACTGTTCAGTTGACTTCTTCAGCGCACATTTTACAGTGTAAAGGATTTCCTCGAAATGTAGTGAATTGACATAATGTGTGTGTGTGTGTTTTATTTTGTTTGAGAGCTGTGAGCTGAGGTCTGATGTGTATACAAAATACAAAATACAAAAAAAAATACAAAATTTATTTATTTATACACAAGTAATTTATAAGTACTTTGGACCCTCCTCTTAAGCTAACAAAACCTGTATTAGAAGGGACCATTTAATTACTTAAACCTGGCTGTAATCACTTATTGAAGCTTAAAATTAGCAAGAGGTGTTTCGGGATCGTTGTAGATGGAAATCTCTAGTCAGATAAAATTGATACAGTTTTCTTGATAGGAAAACGACCGTTTTTAGAGTTCCGTTCGCGAAGGGTAACACGGAGCCCCATTAATGTGGCCCTGCTGTCTGTCCGTCTGTCTGTCCGTATGTCACGGGTCTCTAGCTTGCAGACGGAATGAGTTACAGATCTGAAATTTGGATATGTTATGTAAAACGTTTACTCAGAAAGTAATATTGATTTAAGAAATTAAATAAAATTAATTTTCTTGACTTAATGTGGCGAAAAAGAATATTTTTTTATTACCCCCATGTGGGGTGTTATTGTCTAGAACGCATTGAGTAGAGTACAAATTATTTTTTATATTTTTATTTCAAAAAATAAAGAGATGGGAGGCCGTCATTGTTGTTAATTTTAGACAATTTTTGTAACGAAATCTATCTCTAAAACTTAACTAGTAAGGAATTTAAAATTTTCTTTAACTTATGTGCCATATACTGTATTTGAACGACAAATCCGGAAAAAAAAACCATTTTTTATACGAGTTTAAGGTTACGTACCCGTATATTAGACCAATTTAATTTTGCAGTTTTGTTTCATACATTTTCATGGTTATAAGTTAGTAATTTGGTTTTAAATCATTTAAGCCTATTAACTTATTTGAATGGTACGGAACCCGTAAGGGCGCGAGTCCTACTCGCACTTGGCCGGTTTTTTTTTTCACTGACAACTAACAATTTGGTCAATATACGCTGATAAACCAGCCAAATCGATTAACTTGATTCAAAATTATCGAACTGAAAACTTATTTTTATTAAAATAATATATAGTCTATATATTACTCAACGATATCGTAGCTTTTTATTTGTTAAATATTTTTTTAAATAGGTTCACTAGTTCCATAGACCCATTACTCATTACATTACATACAAACAAAAAAACAAACAAACATTTTTTTTCATCTTTATATAAAATTAACATAAAAAAGGAGGCAGCTTCAGCTTCTGCCGTGAGTGTCCAAAATAAGATGCACACACACAACGCTGATTTTCAGTCAGTTCAGTATTCCCTCAAATAAAATATATTTAAGTTGGGCTCCTTACCTAAGCTTTGTCATTGATTAAAAAAATCTGCATTGAACGTTGCTATGCTACATCGACAAGCAATCTTTTATCTTAAATATCGTAATTCTACGAAACCTGATATCGATAACAATTTAATTAATATTTACAACTGTTCACGGCTGATATTTATTGTTTTACGCTATTATTGGAATAATAGGTATTCATAATTAATAAATCATGACGTAAATGTGAATACTATTTCGGTTGAAAACGCTCAGCCTGCGGCCTCCTTTATGCCACTTGTTTACTGTTAAAATAAATTTGGGAACAATAACATAATATCTAATGAAAACATGGCTTTTCCCTTTTTTGCTTAGATTATTAAAATATTTATACTTAAGATTAGTAAAATATATTTATAATTAAGGTAATTAAGGCTACTTAGACATCTTGGCAAAAACAAATAAATGGCAGATACGTAGATTTGACCACTTATTACGGGGTCTCATCCATCCATCCATCAGCCTGTTTCGTCCACTGCTGGACATAGGCCTTTCCAGGATTTCGCCACTCTTGGCGGTCTTCCTGGAAGAAATGCCCATACCCACAAACGCTGGGAAGGCGGGTTGGTGAGCGCGGTGCCGACGCCCTTGCACCAGTGACGCCGCTGCCCGTCACCAGTCTGTATACGAGTATAAGGCGCGGCAATTTGGGATGGATATACCGGGGTCTCCTAATACAGGTAATTCTTTACTTAAATGGAGACCCCAAACACTAAATAATTTTGTATTATTAAGTTGTGACAAAAAAGTATAGCATAAAAAAAGTATAGTATAAAAAAAAGTATAGTATTTGCCGCAAAGACTGACTTGACAAACTCTATTTCAGGGTTATCGTATTTATCTGCCATAATGATTTAAAGTAAAAAATAAACTATTTTAGATTTGGTATTATTAGATACCAAGAATTAATAATACCCAATTCAATCAAGATAACATTCGGATACTGCTCGCTGCATTTTGTATCAATTAATTTCGGCATCTCATATTTTTGATCTTCATTCTCAATAGTTTTCAATAATCGAATTGGTTCGACTCGATTCTAATCTGTTCGTAATAGTAATTAAGAATCGATAGAGTATTGCCTTGATTCAAAGGTGTCTCTTCAATAGTGCTCAGTTCTGACAATGTCAGCCAGGACTTCGTATGTGAATAACGCACAGTGTTTTAAAAACCCTTGAAATCGGACATTTTTAACTGAAGTCATGGGTCAATACAGATATGTGTCTAGAGTGCAAGAGTAAAACTTCTGAATCAAAAACTGAAACTGAAACTGAATCAAAAGACACAGAAAGCTTTAAATGGGTAAAATTAAGATATATCGGAAATTTTTTAGAAAAAATTATTAAATTACTTCGTAAAAATAACAAGAAAGCAGCATTCTATTGTAGAAACAATATGAGGGACCTAGTATGTAATAACAAAGACCGTGTCCCAAAACTGGATGAAAGTGGTGTTTATCAATTAGAGTGTGACACATGCAAAAAAGTGTACATTGGTCAAACAGATAGAAAATTTAAAACTAGGCTTCATGAACATGTCAGATCGTGGAAAAATAAGAAAAATGACTCAACATTTGCGGAACATCTCAACTCTTCAAATCATTCCTTTGACCCGACAACTAACATAAAAATAGTACACAAAGCTAATAAAAGTGCAAAATTGAATTATTTGGAAGCCCTAACAATAAATAAAATTATTAATAACGATCCAGACAGAATTTTAAATGACCAATTAGAATTAAATTCCTCACCACTTCTGACATATTTTAAATGATGTTATTAATTAATCAATCAAAATTTTATGTTTAATTGTAGTTTATATTTTATATTTTTTAACTTATTTGACTTAATTTTTAGAAGTGTATCCTGACATATAATAGAAAAATGATATTGAAACACAACATATTTATTGCCGTTATTTATTGATTTAACCTTGAAGTAGACCCATTTTAAAACGCAAGCTGTGGTGATTCACCTCTGTTTATTTTATATTTGCTTGTTAAAAATGTTTTCTTTTGTTTTCTTTCTGTCATGTTAAATAATTAATAATTTGTTGGCCCGATGATGTGTAATACGAAACCGGTAGCCTAAGTTAGAATAAAAATAAATATATGTGGAATAAAAGTACAAGAATTTGTGTATAATTTATTCAAGTAAAACTTCTCCTTGCCAATTATTTGTAGTTACGGAGAAAAAAAATCTTAAAGTTTGAAATGAAATGAATACTTTATTTTTGCAATGTGGGTACATAATTACACTTATCGCACGTTAGAATATATTAAATAAGTAAAATGGTTAAATTTAAAAGAGGAAAATACAATACATTATATTAGGATTGGGTAGGTATATATACTTAATAAGTTAATACACGTACATAAACTACATTATAGGTATATTTAATGTATACAATAATATATATACCTACTATATGATAATGATAGCTAACCATATACTAAATACTAATACGTTACATATATAAATAATTATATGCCTAACTCCGCCCATTCGATTAGTCTTGCTAAAAAGAAGGGCAAGAAACTTAGCAAGATCATGTATTTTTTTTTCGATCATCATTATTATATTAATAATATAATACAACATTGTTTTAGGAAAGAGATAGAAAGTACAGGACAAGAGAAAGTCGGATAATCAGGCCAAAAATTGAGTACCTAACTTAATATATTTAAAAAAAATGTAATTATTAGATCATCTCTTTATCCTCCTGTTCTATCAGTCCTATCATCTTTTTTACAGTCCGAATAAATTTTATACATTTATCTATAAAATATCATATTGAAAACTTTATATGTGAATTTTTAAACCCTTAGCCTTGAAATAATTTAAGTAGCTACATACAATAAAAGGTTTGAGATGAATTAACAGCATGCATTTTTATCTTCCAAATATTCACTAATACTTTAGTAAGCTTTCTTATAAAGACTTTTCTTAGCATGTTTTTTAAATTTATTTTATGAAAGATCAAGTATTTGCTTTGGTATTTTGTTATAAAAACAAATACTATAACCAACAAAGGAAGTACTTGTTTTGTGGAGTCTCAATTCTGGAGGAGCAAGTTTATGTTTATTTCTGGTAACTATAGTGTGGCTTGCACCGACCCGTAAAAGCACATTGGTGTTTTTTCTAGCGTACAAGATGTTTTCATATATAAATTGGCTAGTTACGGTTAGGATTCCTATTTCCTTGAATTTTTCTCTTAGTGACTCACGACATTTTAAGTTATAAATAGCCCTAATGGCTATTTTTTGAAGAATGAAAACAGCTTCTATGTCAGCACCTCTACCCTAGAGTAGGATACAATACGACATAATACTATGGAAGTAGCTAAAATACACAAGTCGTGCTGTGGCTATATCAGTTAATTGTCTAAATCTTCTAACAGCAAATGCAGCTGAACTAAGTCTACTACACAGTGTTTTTATATGTAAACCCCATTATAGTTTATTGTCTACAGTAATTCCAAGGAATTTTGTGTCATTTACTAGTTCTAACTTGGTTCAATCCACATATATTTGTACATTTACTTGTTTTACATTAGGTAATATAAATTTAATAATGTAATGTAAGCACTAAATTATTAACTGTGAACCAGTTTAGGACTTGAGACAGAGAACAATTCACATCATCTAGAGTATTTAAATGTCTTTTCACTTTAAAAATAGGTGATGTGTCATCTGCGAATAGTACTATGTCAGTTAAGTCCTACACTAGGTATGGTAAATCATTCACATATATTAAAAATAGTAGAGGTCCCAATATCGAGCCTTGAGGTACACCCATCTTAACTTTGGAACCCGAAGATTTAACACGAAGGTACGATTTTATTAAGGCAAGAGATTCACTACCAATGCCGTAATGCTCCAATTTGCGTAAAAGGGTTGTATGGTCAACGCAATCAAATGCTTTAGAGAGGTCACAGAACACACCAAAAGCGTCCTGTTTTCCCTCCCAAGCATCATAAATATGTTTTATGAGTGCAACGCCAGCATCAGCGTAGACCTTCCCCTAGAAAATCCAAATTGTTGACTGTGGAGAAGTTCGTTCTGGTTGAAGTGTGACAGTGATTTAGAATTTTATTATTTATTTATTTTATTATTATTATTATGCAACTTAAACTGCAAGAATAATCTTTTCAAACACTTTACTCAAAACTGGTAGTACTGATACCGGTCTAAAATTTGATGGATCTTCAGTCTCACCAGCCTTGAACAAAAGAACCAGTCTACTATATTTAATTAAATCCGGGAAAACCCCATCATCAATGCATTTATTGAATATATTAATATTTATTGAATATATTAATAGTAACGGTAATATTGATTGAATATTGGACATTTTTACTGACCCTAAAAATGAAAAATTTTATCCTGATATTTTTTAAATTTCGATAGCTTTTTGTATAGCTACTTAAAAGGTTTATTAATTGCTCATATTTTGTGCTTTGTAACATTATCTTGGGCCTTAAGTTACGCCGGAGACTATTTTTTTTTTGTTTTAATCTTTAATTTTTTTATCGCCAAAGTCTGTGATTTCCGCAATTTGTTTTAACACAAATAAATAACTTGGCTTACCATCCTCTTATAAAAAAAATATTGCGGAAATCACAGACTTTGGCGATAAAAAAAATAGAGATTAAAAACAAAAAAAGTTGTCTCCGTCGTAACATAAAACCTAAGATAATGTAAAAAACCGGCCAAGTGCGAGTCGGACTCGCGCACGTAGGGTTCCTATAAAAACGGCAAAAAATCATGTCTGTTGTATGGGAGTGCGCGGGTCCGACTCGAACTTGGCCGGTTTTAGTATTTGTTGTTATAGCGGCAACAGAAATACATCACCTGTGAAAATTTCAACAGTCTAACTATCACGGTTCATGAGATACAGCCTGGTGACAGACGGACGGACGGACGGACAGCGGAGTACTAGTAATTGGGTCGAAACCCTAAAAGGCAAAAAATATGAACAATTATTAACTCTATCACGTGCCTATATAAAAAGCTATTGAAATTTGACAAATATCGAGATATTTTAGATTTTTTATTTTTAGGAACAGAAAAATGTCCAACTTTGGGATTTTTTTTCTCCTTAACTAGAAAAAATTGGCACGGGGGAGTTTCACTCTTGCACTTAAAACACATGTCTGTATATATCAACCTATGACTTCAGTTAGAAATGTCCGATTTCAAGGGGTTTTTAAAAACTTTACACGTGGTACAAAAATCGTATCACTAGGCGAACAGAACAATGCTGGTAAATGAACTTAATGATTTGTTGACCGACCGTCTCCCGCACGTTTGTGCTGTTTAGCTGTGCTGTCTACGGAACCGTGGTTTAAAGGGATCGGAACAAAGAGTTGGTTTGCATTTCAAATAAGTTGATACAATGCAATGAAATGCAATGCAAATTCCTATCACAAGGAAAACTTAAATCCTGTTAGTTGACTGTACAGTACAGCATTTCCACTGATTTTTCCAAATTCTCGTTATGGACATTAATAAAAAATATTTGTAGGTAAACGAAAGCTCTTCTTGCACGGTGTTTAATACGACTAATAATGAATATTTTTCTCATCGAATGAAAGTAATTAAACATTAATTTTAATTACCCAAAATACCCGCTTCCAAAACCCTTTGATTATAAACACATTGAGTTTTCAATTTACTTTACTTAAACATAATAATTACTCCGCAATTTTCCTGCTCCCCTGGTAGGAGCCCTACGATCCGGTCCGGAGGGAATCCGGGATACTGAACCCGGATTAGTCGGGATTAGGCTCCGGAGTCCGGGATAACGTCCTGGACAATACGAGCGCCATTAGCTTTGCTATGCTGGTAATTTTAGCTCAAATTTATGAAAATCTGATGTGGCGTTGAATAAAATTTTGTGTGAATTTATTAAAATGTAAAACAGTCAACGGGGCACACTAAATTGTTTCAAACAATAGTAAAAATCTAAATTTTACAAAATGTTAGGGTAGTTAAGGATTTGTTTAAGTACAAGAGCTTGTTTTTGTTGAATGTTTCTTGCAACTTGCAGTTGTGAGTGTCTCAGCACAGTGCCTTATTCTAGATTTGTAAAGACTACGAAAGTTGAAATAAGTAAATTAATTACAGCAACAAGTTTTAGTGCAGTGTTTAATATATGTATAAATGCACGTAGGAATAGTAGCCAGCCATAGGTCGTATTTCATGCCGTCAATTCTGGCACGTGCGCAAAAATTGCGAAGGCAGATTGCGGGCGACTTTAATAGTTATTTGTGCAATAAGAGAGCAAAGGTAGTTTTTGTTGCGAGTGCTGAGTTTGAATCCCGAGCAAGCGAAGGATTCCTTAATTAAATCAAGAGCGTAGCGAGTGATTCTCAGTTAGAATCCTGAGCGTTGTGAGGGACTCAAAGGCACAAGAAACAAAATTACTTTGCTCTGATGTGACACGTACAACTTTTCACATCACTAGCGAGAAAATACAAGATGTAAAAAAAATACATACATACTGTCACCTATTCTCGTGTAGCAAATATTAGATTTGGAGCTGCCATAACCTAAAACTTTTCATTGTAGAATAGGCTTTAACGCAGATAGATAGAAGTTAAATGAGCTTGTATTATTTTAGGTTTTTCAACTCTAAATTTAAGGTTTGCTGCACGAGAATAGGTCACATTATATACTCACGCCTGCCTCTGCGAGGAGGGGTAGTCAGAGACTAGAGATTTCTATCTGTTACGATCCTGTTGAAGGTGGTAGAGCTAATCACCATCTTACTCGCAAATCCTCCCGAAGTTACTCGGGGGAGAGTAAGAGGCCAGCTCTCAGGCAAAACCAGGCGGTCCACCATTGCCTGGGACCGATGGATGGCGGTTTATCCATCCCCAATTACTGGGCCTTAAAACAGACCGGTGACGGGCAGCGGCGTTACTGGTGCGAGGGTTCCGGCATCGCGCTCACCAACCCGCCTGCCCAGCGTGTGTGAGTATGGGCATTTCTTCTAGGAGGACCGCCAACTGGCGAAAACTTGGAAAGGCATATGTCCAGCAGTGGACGAAACGGGCTGATGGATGGATGGATGGATGGACGATCCTGACACACCCATTTCGCTTCTTCCACATTCATCAATCTAATCATAAAAGTTCTTCTATTCCGGGTACTTTTGATTTCGTCCATCTTCGTTTGGTCGGCATGTGTCCTTCTAGGGCGGGGCGGCCCGGTAGAGTCACTCTACTTTTATTCATTATTTCATCAGTCTTCTTTAATATATAAAATTTCATTATTCTATAGCTTCTATTTTGATATGGTTTAGTCACTCTAAATTCCATCGCGTGGCGTTTATCAAACTTTAAACAAATATCTAATGACTGATATTGCGAAGGCGCAATAATGCCGGAATATAGCCGTCCTAAGCGCTCGAAGGACGATGTATATGTCGCCGTAAAATTGCGATAACTGCTTCTTGTTCTTGAACAATTAATTCCTAATGACTGTGATAAATGATGAAGTATAAATAGTTAATAATTAAATTGCCCGATTTGACTTATTCATACTGCCCAATCATTATAAATAATAACCTCATTTATCACTTGGTCCACGACAGTGTGACCGCGAAACATAACCTTCGTGGTCATTTTTTATGACAACCCAGAATGTGCCCGAAAAGCACGCCTGAGCCTGTTGTGCAGTTATTTTTCGTAGCATGACGACGCGCCACTTCGTTTGTCACGCGTTTTATCGCGCAAAATTGCTTAATATGTATTTTGGTTCGACTTCTTACGAGCAGTGGCGGTTGGTGGGTCTTAACACTGGGGGTTCACTCCCTGTCTCTGTAACTGACAAGGAGTACATACATTCCTACCCAATTATTGATACCTCTCCGTTCCTGTTTATAGCTAGGTACTTTAGTGTACTTACAGTTTATTAAAGGAGAAGTTTACGTTGAACTACTGTGTTTATTGTCTGCACTTTTTATAGTTATCATTTTTAAATCATTAACATTCTGTATACAAACGAAACGTCTTCACTTCTCACACTATCACCAATTTTTTGTGAAGAGGACGACCTTTATTTTTAATATCATAACGTTGTTCAAATGTCTTTATTTTTAATAAACTGAATACTGAACGCCATATTAGTACAGACAAGCTCCTTGTATACAAAACAATTTACACTCACTCAAACAGTTCTTTATTTCGCGCGTCATCGAACAATGCAGTTCAAATACGACTCTACATCACTCTAAATAATTAAAACAAACAACGGTCAAGAACTCGCTCGCTCTTTGATCTCCGAGTATCCGATCCGGTTCGGCTAAGTTCGGCTGGACCATGGCAGGAGCGCCGCACCGAATTTAGTATATTTGCATAGAAAATGCCCCGTCTCACGCTTACGGACCTAGGTACCTCTCTTTCTTTCCTGCATACAAATTTTGTATGGGACATTTTTTTCATAGGAGCGTGATTCCCGAGCGCTCCGCTCGGGCACAGATGTTACCGTGTCTCGGGCCCGACAAAGGCCCTCTCGTACGTATACCTACACATTATCGGTTTGTTTACACAGTTATGTTATTGTTCTTTATAATAAGAGTATCTCGTTACTACTTTTTGTACATTGCTGCGGTCCTGCTAAGATTTTAATATACTGTTGAGTGGAAATAGATAAACATAACTTTATGTGGGAGTTCACCGCTCCAGCGCTCCTTAATACAAACCGCCACTGCTTTACGAGACACGACAGGTCGCTTGGCGTACGTTTCGTCATGAGGGTTGAAGTGAAAGATATTTTAGTTAGTATTATTTAGACTTACAGGTATTTGTCACATTTTTTGGTTAATTAATTTAACCATTTCGAGATATTGGAATTGTGAGCCAATATATTTTTTTCAGAATTAAAGCATTACTAAATAAAGAGATAAAAAAAGAAATCCAAAGTTGGTAAACATAGGATTTTAAAAACAATTACAGTCTGTCAAAAAAGTGTTGAAATGAATTTTGAAGAAACTATTATTCTTTCGCCTGGTTACACCAAACAAAAAAGTACAAAATCTGTTAAATCGAGTTAACCACGTTGTTATTTCATAAATATATTACCTAAAGTATACTACTTGAACGTTTAAAGTCCAATAAAGTTCATCAAAGTTTCATTTCCATTTCAACACTTTTTTGACAGACTATACGTTTGCTTTCAAGTTCATTCCGTATTTAAAAAAATCAACTATCGTGTCATTGTGACTGTTGACATTGACAGCGAACATAAACATGTCAAGTTTTTTTTTAAATATGAACATCGAGTTTGAAATCCTCAGTTGCGACTTACGTTCTTTTAGAATGAGTGAATAAGAAAAAAAACACACAATAAAACGAATTAAAAAATACGTAAGGTTTATTTTTAAGCAGACTTTCAATATAAAGATTGAAAACAAATGGTTACCTGAAATGATTACGATGATGAGTATTATATGTTGTATATTTGCCTAAACGATTGAAAATACATGTGAAAACTGTCTATAACCACATTATAAAACCGAGAATCCCTTTAATTATAAATATTTAAGTACCAGGACCACAGACGTAGCGGGGGATGAACTCTAATTCCCACCGCAATGTCGGCTCGAATCCCGCCCAAACAGATCAAAATGAATCCTCCAAAATGGCGTGAGTGCCCCGCTGCAACTGTGGAATATCCACATCCTTTTTCCAGTTTATCTTGGCCTTTAGCCCCATTAACATAGCGTACTAAAATGAGCTCAACAAATAATAGTGGTTTTACCATTCCTCTATTTGTGGTTCCGCTTGAATGCTATCGAAATGCTGATTATCGTTGAAAATTTCAGCTTCATTAACGATCGTATTAAAAGTTTGTTTTCGTTGTTTCAGATCTTTTGATAGAAATGCTGGGTGTCCTAGCGAGCTACAGCGTCACTGTAAAAGAGCTGAAACAGCTATTCAGCGCTATGAAAGCTGTCAACGGGAAATGGGTAAGAGATGCATCGTCATTGTGTATCTTCATTTTATGGTGTTCTACCTAGTTTCAACTGTTAATTAGATTATGTAGCTAGCCTAAGTTTAAAACCAAGAGGTAAACATACAGGTATAATCTGCTTTTTTGCCAACTGCTGGGATGATATTTACTGTATGTATGGATTAGTTATCTCATACAATGTTGCATACACGTCTGGTGTTCTAACAGTTCAGTATTTTTTATGCACGAAAGACGAAACATGAAGCTATATTACGTAACTCTTTGGTCGAATGAAAAAAAAAAACATAAAAAGCAGTAGTAACAAATAAATTCCTAAGTAGCTTATGTGCTTATGTATGATAAATAAGATAATAGTGAAATTAATAGAAAACTTGTAAGAGAAACTTTCTGACTAACTAACCTTCTCAATCAAGCGATTTTTGCCGTTTTAGCGCTTTTCCCGCTAGAACTGGTGGATTTTGTGATGTTGTCGCGTAACAATAAAAGGTCTTAGCGGGAAAAAAATATTTGGCGGTTTCTAGCGGATTTTTAAAAATAACCATTGGAAGATGCAAACTCATGATTTCCTAAATAATAGCATAATTTTAATAAAGTAAATTCGTATCAACTTTAAATTCTTAAGCAGCTGGTATCACTAAAATTGAATGGATTGCACGGGAATTACCCCTCTGTGGACAAGATAGTCAAAGTGGTTCATTCGGTCATTGTTTTACTCGCTCGTTGATATTATAAATGGTTGAGAACAACATATCTATCGAAAAATTTTATCAACTATATTTACTTCTTGGCTTTTTAATAAATCAAAAATCAACATCTTTGATTTGTTTCTTATTGACTGATAAATATTTAACTTCAATTTTGAATTTTAATTAATGATGAACTTGGATGACGTTAGTATAATTTAATAAGTACCAAATACATCATAATACGACTGATCGAGTGATAGACGTAAAAATGTTTAGCGCTTTTTAGTGGATTTTTACGGAAATATTATTTCCATATTTGGCGTAATTTTAGGGCAATTTAGCGCTTTTTATATTTAAAGAACGGCAACCCTGATAGTGTATTTTATATTATATCGCTATTGATTGCCAACAATTTATATTCGACTGTTATTTGACGTGGGCTGCGCATATTCATGAGGTCAGCAGTAGAATCTTTGCCACATTTCATTTTTCAAAGCATCTCCAAAAAAAAATTCCATCAGGCCCAAAATATTAAAATTTCCCCTTTGAAACTAAAGTTGCTCTCGCACAATCACTAAACTTTTATCACCAACTACTCTGATGTCTGTTTCCTTCATATCCGTCAGGGATTGTTTGGTAAACTTGACTGTTCATAAAATCTGAGGATCAGAGGTGCAATGGTGTAAGCCAATCGTATTCAAATTGATTGTCATATGGCTATTCGGGTAAGCAAATTAGCCCGTTTGACAATTGGAATCGTACATTTTTGGCTGTCAAATGAATACAGTCGTCTTGTTTCGTTGTTGACAACCAAAAAAGTACGATTTCAATTGTCAAACGGGCTTATTTGCCTAACCGATAGACATATGACAATCTATTCTGGTTTATCTACGGACTAAGAAAATATCATCTTGATATTAATAAGAAAATATCACCGTGAACAGTTCAAATGGCTTCCCGTTGAACAGCGTCAAGATGTCTATATCCTTTGTTGCCTATTCAACATGATCCATATCAACACGATCGTTATCAATATCTCTTGCTAGTCTAGATATCGAGCTCAATAGCACCTGATACAGTGCTCTGTCTCACTCTGTTGATCTACCTAAAGAGAGACAGACAGTGGCATATCGAGCTGTCAAAGTTACCTTGAAGACAAGCAAGTCGGGTCTCACATGGTCTCACTTTTAAAAACACCTTCTCGTAACACCGGCACCGGGGCGTATGGAAACTTTCACTGTACAGTCTGTCAAACTTTGGAACTCTTTTCTCTACACTATCATTCCCTCCAATTGGTTTATTCAAAATGATAATAAAAGAGCTGTATCTTCGATAACCTATCCCGTAAATATATGTAGGTATAACGTCTATATGTATTTACTAACTGGGTGTGTATTTTGGAAATTATTTAAATGAATATTATTATTAGAGGGCATTACAAACCAGAAAAGATAAATTAGAAACAAATGTAAAGACAAGAATTTGAAAAAATTCCTCGGGCCAGGATTCAGGGATTCAGGATTCGAAACATTTGTTTCTAATTTAATAATAATTCTCTAATAATATAACTCTAATAATAATAATATTTGGGTGTGTATTTTTTATCTTAATAAATTTTCTTATATTGTAGGCATTTATTTGTAAATTTCATATAGTTGAGTCTATTTACTACCCACTATTCATTTAATCTTGTTTCTGAAAAGTATTATGATGAATACCTTATTTACATAATATCACATATCTCTTTCACCCTTGGTGTGCTGGAATAATCTCATTGAGATGAGCACGCCATTGTATATAACTTTTAATATGTTATTTTTTATGAAGTTTTCTGTGTACAAATGCGAGTAGACTCGTGTCTTGAGGGTTTAAATTAAATCAAAAACGTCACAAGTTATAAGCGACCGAACTAACTTTGTATTTCCGATACACTCTACGTATCCAAAGGGTCTAATTAAGTTGGATTGTCATTTCTTCATGAATAATTGAATATTGGTAATTTTCAGATTTCTTCCTAAACACACTTTAAGGGGGGGTTATTCCGACTTTGTCACTTTTCAAATTAATTTCAAACCAATAAAAAGCGAGAAATTAATTTTGAAAAAAAATATATGTAACTATAGGTATGTCATATTTCACTCTTTGATCTTAATATTTCGGCTGTTCGATACACGATTGCTTACATTTTCCTCGATCCGATTAAATCGCAAAGATAGGTCTAAACTACGGTCTAAATATCATTTCATTTGAGCTATATTAAGTTTTGGCCAATAAAACTTATATTAAAATAAACTTAGTGAAAAATGTGATGTAAAACGGCTATCATATTAAAAAACCACCCCTCTTATTCCAAAATAATAAATAAAAACACCTCAAAACCGCGAGTTTTCTGAGCGGCCCGCTTCCGTTGAGCAGGATAAACATGAAAAATTAAAGCGTTGGAGCAGGACAGATTCCTCTGGATAACCTTGAATTGTGAATGGACTTTCAAGTTTCTAAGTCAACACCATGAAAACCTAAAGGATACTTCCACCCATAGGTTTCCATGGTGAGCCAATTTGTATGAAATTAATTACGTAAAGGTCAATAACTTTTTCTAAAAAAGCCTGATTTTGTAACAGCACTCTGGGGGCGTAGACTTCTGTAGGAGTTGCAGACAAGTTGTCTGTGGTAGGAGGTATTAGTTTCAACTTGATATTTCTACCAGGGTCCGAGAAAAAGGGTCTTGGCAGACGGATCTAAAGACAGACAGACAGATACAAAACAAAGTGATCGTATAAGAGTTCCGTTTTTTCATTTGAGTAAATCAAAATGAATTAAGTGAAAAATAACACAATATTTACTTTTAGCGAAATACGGGAAAAGCTCAAGATCAGCGACGATAAGTTTGACGTAAATAAAACTTCAAAAGTTTGTACGGAATCAGTAAGGAAGTTTGCAAAAGTTCCAAAGGTTTCCTCTCTCACATCGTCTAAAACTTCTCAAATTGTGCTTTTGCCGTCTATACATCTCTGACAGACAAAACTTACATACGTACGAGCCAATTAGCAGGCGACTTTGAACACGCAAATGGAACCCTCTAACGATGCGCTGCGACATTACGGAACCCTGAACTGGGGATCCCCCATTTGCATCTTCATGCCGTTTGTTTCCGCTAGTGATGGGGTAGGAGTTTTCGATCTTATGTTTTCTAATTAATGATCTAATTTATGTCTTAACATAATACGGTTCTGTGGATCCAAATGTTTGAAGTGATGCTTTTTGTTGCTGTTTTTCTACATTTTCTAAATGTGACGTAAGCGAAAAATTAACTGCTTGCCTGCTGGCTGGTTTCAGTTCAATCGGCCCAACCGTTCTTAAGTAAGGTGGCGAACGGACGAATTGACAATAAAGCTCTGCATTAGTTTATGGGTTTCTGAGTTTTATAGGAACCGTAATATATAAAGAGCATAAAATTTTTTGAAGGTTTGCTTAAAATCCGGGAATTAAACCTATATATGTATTTTTAAAATGAACTTGTATTTTTTAACGTATTTGAATTTTTTTTAAGCCGTTAAATATTAAAATATTAGTTTATGTCATCTACCGGCCTCCTCCCTCACTGTGCTACCTACATTATTATCTAAAAAAAACGGAAATTCCATGAAGCGAAGTAGCGACTTCGTGGAAATTGCTTAGTCCGATATTCATTTTATTTGTTACACTGACAGTACATTAAAATACCGGACTGTCTGGGTGAATAACAGTCACTTGACAACCCTGCAAGTAAAGTTTAGTGAAGAAAATCCCTGAACGCACCCATTAGATCGGTCACTTTAAATATCGAAACCGTTCGTCCCGGTGACGTCACTAGTACGGATATACAGAACCCGGTAATTAGCCTTCAAACGAGGCTAACTGCCAGTCGCTTTCGGTTACAGGGTTTTTTTGCTCAGTTTTCAGTCGGGACGCTTCGGCTTTCCCTAATCCTCTTGTGGAGGATGATTATTTACTGGGACTGTTTTTGTCGCGTTATGGGAAGATGTCAATTAATTAGAGTCCTTAGAAGTACACAAAAAATTGGAAGGCGTTTCGCCAACCAACAATTGAAGCATCCATAGTAAGCCTACTCGCGTGTACACGACCTCGGCACGCACACATTCACATCTTAATAAGCCTAATTCCATAGTTATTCCACTTATACATATTGTGACCTGTTCTCGTGCAGCAAACCTTAAATTTAGGTTTTTCTTAAAATAATACAAGCTTATTTAACTTTTATCCATCTGCGTTAAAGCCTATTTTGCAATGAAAAGTTTTAGGTTATGGCAGCTCTAAATCTAATATTTGCTACATGAGAATAGGTGTCATTGCTATCCATCAGTTCTTGCTTAGCGGCGGCGACTCTGTCCCGTTTTTTATTCGTCTATGCTAGAGTCCATTATTGGAATTTTTATAACAAGTATCAAATTTTATCTTATCGGTTCTGATAAATGTTTTTATCCGTTTTAACCCAATCTCAGTAGTAATTTTATTTTTTATTTTTCAATACATGCTATTTTATTTTAGCGTAACCGTTCTGATCTGACAAATAAATTAGTGGAACAAAGTACAGGAAGTTTCAATATTGTTCTATTATTATTATTTTATTTTGGTAATATTTTGCAGTTATGTCTAAATCTGCGAGATCAGGGACAAGCTGAAAAACAGCGCTGTGAAAATGAGCTTTCTCACTTCCAATATGAGCCGGACTCCCTTTTGTGAACAACTTTAGTTGTATAAGTAATTGTGAGACAAATAAATAATATTCTATTCTATTATTAATTACTCTTTAGGAGATTTTAGGTTTATTTAAGCTTGGTTAGAAAACGGAAAGGAAACCCCTATGTGTCGGTGTTGGTACTTCCGCCGGATTTACTGGGATTTCAGGAAAATGCTCGTGCCTACGACGACAGTACGTTTGGTATCTGGATTTAACGTGATTTTAATATGTTTCGTGCGAATTCCATCGCTTTGCTATTATACTAAAAAATAAACTAAAAAATATAAAATCGAAGTTTTTCGTGGTGGTCTTAAATGTTGTTTTGTAGGTCATTATAAAAGAAAAACTAAAACTCTCATCTAGCTGTAGTTAAATAAATTATATCAACAAAAAAGTTATCTGAAATTTCTGACCAATATTAATTGAAAGTTTTTTTGTTTCAAAAAGCTTTGTGATTTTTATTTAGTGTGAAGTTTATTTGAGCCGGTGTTAACCCAAATGCAGTTAACTTTGCGCAAGCCCAGCTCTTTCACAGTTTTGATTCTTAGTTATCTACACCAAAAAAAACGGAGCGGATCTATTTGGCTGCTAAGGAGTCCCAAGAAAAAAAAAGAGAGGCATTTTATAAGGTCGTAGCTTTTATAATTTTCAACATAAATCTGAAAGAACCATCCCGATTGGGTCCCTTTTTCTTGTTCAGATATCTGTTATCGTAAATGTGTATAATTCCGAAATTTCATCCAATTCCTAGGAAATTTATAAAATGACAAGCTGATTTAGGAAATGTATATACTTAATGCGTACAATTTCTAAGAATTACATAGAGATCCTAAGAATCAGTAAAATGTTGAACTCTTAATAGATAATAAACACAGATACGAGAACATTTTCCTTTTAAGACAACCCGAACATTATTCACGTTACATTTCAATGTTATGTGTATGTAATTCTACCTACCGACATGCTTAGACCTTCTGCTGACCCAAATAGATACACAGTTCCCATTTCATCCCCATTGAACAGCTCCAACTACTGTAGGAAAAAACTAAAACGGAAAGAGATGCGGCATTCTTTGCGTCTTATCATCAGTCTTAAAGCTGGTTCTCATCTGGTGATCCTTCAAGTTTTGTTAAATATATGGTGATTTTCGTTTCATTTATATAGTCAAATTCAAACTGAAGACTCATTTTGTGCCTCTTTACTTATTCAAGATCAACCTCGATTAGTTAGGAAGTCTAAATTTCATTTTGCGTTTGTCGCAGGAAGGGAATGACCCTTGGTCCTGAACACTTACCGGGTTTCCGGTATTGTGGCTGTAAAATAATATATTACTTCATATTTTGATGTACCATACCGCCAAATCCTGCAAGCTCATTTCAACCACATAAGGCAACGCGAGCGGCTTAAACAGGTAGAATCACTGATGATTCCAAGGATATTGCAGGAGTCCCTGGACAGATTAACGCTTCGCCTGATTTCACTTTTTCACTTTCTGTGCAAGTGCCCTTCATTTGGGTCTCATCACTACTTTCTATCAAGAGCAGTAGAGTTGAAGAATTTACCCTTTTAAGGGTAAAAAGCGTATAAAATCTTGAAGGTAGTTCCCGTCCATAGTTCAACTCCAACTGTTGCTGTGTCGTCAATACAGTCGGCTTATCAAGCCTGGACTGTTGCTTGTAGCCGCAAAGCTTCAGATATCTCCACCAAGAAGAGTGTATTCAACAACGCCACCGAACCCACCAAAAGAGTTATACTTTGGACTTATTTCAACCACATTAGCCGCATAAGGACCAAGTTAGTTTGGAAAGCAGATCTTTTGGGTTCCTGCTTGTCTAGCATAGCAATCTATATCGAGTTCGATAGCGCTTGATACAGTGCTCTGTCTCACTCTGTTGATCTACCTAGAAAGGGACGGACAGGACAGTGGTATATCGCGCTGTCAAAGCTCAAAGCTCGATGTGGTCAACCATGCTAGGTACCCTGGTCTAATCAGTCGAAACAAACTTTACCAAAAAGAGCACTGCGCAGTCTTAACTTAGGTTTTGAAATGTTGCTAAATCCTTGTAATATTGATCTTTTCCGATCCCTAGGAAATTTGTGGCACGAAATTTATTTTACACATTTCTGGACGGTTTTCAGAACTATAGATATACAATGGGTCGGAATTACCTATATATATAATGCCGTCCCATCCCATCCCATCCCACTATCCTACTAATCCCACTAATATTATAAATGCGAAAGTTTCGGTGGATGGATGTTTGTTACTCTTTCACGCCGTAACTACTGAACTGATTGGGCTGAAATTTTGCATGAATATTTCTAGACCTCGAATAGGACATAGGCTACTTTTTATCCCATAAATCAGTTCCCATAGGATGAAAATGAGGTTTCAAGTAGAAAAGTGATGTCGCCATGCTTACGAAAGAGATTGGGCTGAAATTTTGCATAAATGTAGTTCTAGACCTTGAATAGGATATGTGCTACTTTTTATCCCATGAATTAGTTCCCATGGGATGGAAATGAGGTTTCAAGTGTCTATAGAAAAGTGACGTATCTATTGAACCGATTGGGCTGAAACTTAGCACAAATAATGTTCTAGACCTAGAATAGGACAAAAACTACTTTTTATCTCATAAATCAGTTCTCATTGAAAAGCTATAAAAGAGACACACAAAATGGGAACCACAGAGGCGCATAACACACACATTTCACCAGCTTTGTTTACTGTAGGTAACAGTCCGAAAAATATTGGCAGATTATATAGACTACACAAAAACTAATTTAATACGGGCGAAGCCGAGGGCATACGCTAGTATTTTTATACTTTTCCGATAATATATACAAAAATTATATTACATCTTTGAGAAACCCGGCTTGGCATTTTACTCGGTAAATTTGCCAACGCGCCACTACCGCTAGTGTCGAATTAAATAATACAAGGGAACCATAAGTGCTTAGTAATTTAATTAGTGTACTTCTGAGGTCGAATAAATATACTGACTGCTCAATCTTAGTGACAAGGAGCGCAGAAATTCCAAGCCGTCTTCGGTGATAATAGGGTAACATACATCGTAATTAGTGGGCGTTTCGGGGTAAGCTTCTTGTAAACGAAAGGGGCGGAATTCACAGGCTTGATCCTTTGTGCAAATGGAAAAAGTTGTTGACACTTCCAGTTGACATTTCAATGAATCTTGAGACTTTTGGACTGGATACAGCGTCTGGGATTTTCGTGTCTTATATTTTTGGACAAGGCAGAAATTGCAAAAGTCATTTCATTTGTGAAGACGGATTTTCTCTGACAAAGATTGAAAAGAATGACAAGTTAGTTTTTCAGTAACCAACCGTTTTTGTAACTTGTATTTTTCAAGCAGATTATACTTACGTTCCAGACAGTGGCGCTCATAGAACTTTTTGCCGGAAAAGCAATGAGAAGGTCAAGTTTGATGAAAAAAATAACTTGAAAAAAATTTATTGTTTGTTAAGAATCATGTACTCCAGGGTAGGCAGTGCCATACAAATAATGATTTTTCAAAGTGACATTTAAATTTTTTCATATTTTTTTTGATTGTCAAATTTGACCTTCTGATTACATTTCCAGCAAAAAGTTCTATGCACGCCACTGGTTCCAGAGTGACAGCATTTTCAATTTTAATGACTTTTAATTTGATAGCTTTTTAAATTTAAATTTTACCAAGAGTTGCGAAATATTTTATTTAATATATTTTTGTAGACATTCGTCCATTGAGTATGACAAAAATACGGCCAGCTAAAACATCAAACGTTAGTAAATGGATTGATATATTATGCAATCGTACACAATTAAAATTAACTTACTCGTATTAAATATTTATCTTTACAGTAATTGGCATTGGCAGCTTTTAAACCTCACGTCGTCGTCACCTTGTGCTCGGTGTATATTTACCTAACTGACAATTATTTTTTAAGTATAGTCTGTCAAAAAAGAGTTGAAATGAATATTGAACTTTATTGAACTTTTTGAACTTTAAACGTTCAAGTAGTATAATTTAGGTCATATATTTATGAAATAGCAAGCAACGCAGTAAACTCGATTTAACAGATTTTGTACTTGTTTGTTTGGTGTAACCAGGCGAAAGAAAAATAGTTCTTTTAATATTAATTTCAACTCTTTTTTGACAGACTGTATTTCTTCTGTCGTCATGATGCCCTGGTTGTTTCAGCCGCGTCACTCGGCGAAGCTGCTGAACGTGCTGCGTCAGATGCCACACCGGAACGGACCTGACGTCTTCTTCAGCTTTCCCGGCCGGAAGGGCTCCGTAAGTACCTATTCTGTGTATCCTATAGGAGACGCATCATCAACGCCTTAATCAATACCCCTGCTTACGGCCCGGCCCACACGTGCATGTAGATTAAAATTTTACTGAAAGAACGTTCTCAGTGTTACCTTCTTTTCTCGGGTAAAGTTGTGAAAGCCACAACAACATAAACGGTTATTAATATAAAAAATACACTTCTGTGTTCCAGAAGCACTTGTGACATGTTTTGTTTTGAAGTTTTGGTTCTTGGTTTTTCAAGTTACGTTAAATTCGCCTCCATACATTTAGAATCTTTTCGTTTTGTATGAGACCGTGAAATTATTTTTCATGTTGATTTAATAAAAGTTGTCTAGTACGCTCATCAGAACACGTCACTTCACTGGTATTTCCTTGTACGTGAAGTCATTCAAACGAATTTATTTTAATTTAAAGTCGTTTGCATTTTCTAGGTAATTATTATGCTATTATATGCACTGGCCAGGTAAGTTTGATGGCAAAAAAGGTATTGGAGAACGAACATTCAACTTAACAATTCAAATTCACAACCTCCTGTCTTTGGTGACATTAAATTGTACAGCTGAATTCATACTTAAGAATCGGTAGGTGCTCAGTATCAAGTTTCAATTACCCTTTTTTGACAGTCTTTAATTATTTTTTTCGTGTTCCCTACAAACGCAAGCCCAGACCCTAATCAATTCCTATACGAGGTCAACATTTTAATTTGCGAAAAGTGTTATCGATCCGTGATATTATCACTGTCCAAGCCTCCAATATGATTTTGGCTGCATAAATTAATGTTACCTTATACACTTAATGGCTAGATTTTTTATAGCTGAATACCTGAAAACTATAGTTTGTACTCGATGTCTGGAAATCAAAAAATAAGTTAACATATAATATTCAGTGACGCAATTTTACTCACGCACAAGGTTTAACTTTGATCCAGCTTTGTTTCAACTTTGGTACCATCGTATTTACATGGCTCTATACTGCTATACCTATAGATAGGTAATTCTTTTAATGCGTCCCAATTTGTTTAGGGTGTCTAGGTGACTAGCGGACATTGCTCGCTTTAGATAGATCTTGTTTCTATCGATCAAGTGTGAATTTCCTGAAATTTAATCTTAGCGGATGACTACGTCATGAAAAGACCTACAATCCATTTTTATGAGTCTAGTTATAGACTCTAAACTAGGATAGCATAAATCTTCTGTAACCTCATTTCTAAACCCCTCTCGTTGAGTATAAAGATTGCCATTTTTCCTATTTTATATAAGGTTGCTAATATTAAACTTTGAATAGCATTTTCCCCCCTTAATAACTTTGTTTGCAAACACCATGTCCTTTTTGTTTGGAAAGTCGGAAAACTTTTCCATTGTTGAGTTTACGAAAGTTTCAGGACGACACTAAAAGGTCTATTGTAGATGTCCGTTGTATAAAAGTAACTGGTATTCTTAAAATATAATTAACAATATATTCTCAAAATAACTATAGAAATGGAACTGATATTTGTCCGAGTTTGCTCTTCAAAATATTGAAAAAAGGGTTGTTTGAAAAAGAAAAGTGATTGATTTTTCAAAAAGATTCGTATTGGAGGCGCCGGGTATCGATCCCGGTACCTCTCGCATGCTAAGCGAGCGCTCTACCATCTGAGCTACGCCCCCGTTGATATACATACCGAATTCAGATACATAATCGCCAATAAATGCATACCTACTTACTTGAAATACTAAAGGCGAGGACAAGTGACATTTTGCGCAAGGCAAACAACCGCATCGCATTTGAGCCTTTCACTTGCGCGTGTGTTCTCTAAATAACTTTGTTTCATTAATATTAACTTTATTTACGACCAGCTTATACGTGTCTTTCAATATTGGAGTAGTATCGACAGTTTTCGGCTTGGCGGTTATTTCATTAACTACACCTCTTGTAGCCTATTTTGATCAGAGTCACTGTGAAGATAATAAAGAAAAGCGCGTCGAAATTCGTTGAGTGGTTCTCGAGTAAAAAGGGAACATACATACGTGCTATTACGAACAGACAACAGGGAAAAATTTCAAAAATATAGTTTTGACCTCAGTGCAATACTAATGTAATAAAATAACTCATTTTCATTTGCAATATCGCAAAGATATTCATTGTACAACCACTACTTTTTTACCAAGTACGTACTTTATATACACAGTATTTAAGTATGTGTATTACAGATTTGTATATATTAGTTTTATTGTTATGTAATATATATTATACTTATTTATTTATATATAAATAAAGTAATAAATATTAATATAATATTATAAAATATTCAAATATATCTTGAGCATATTTTATTGTTTATAATATATTTTATTCCACCGTTATATATCCTAAAATAACAAAAAACTTATAAGCTTTTGCAGCACCTATATATTTTTAACTTATTTATTTAGCGAGTATGTTATGGCTACTTTTAAGTCGATATTGTTTCCAAATTTGTTTTCCTTTTTTAAATCATTTATGTATTTTTCTTTGTGTGCACATAGGACTATGCACTTTTTTACCAACATGTCCATAGAACCTAGGTTTTACTGTTAGAAATCTCTTTCAGAGATAAGCTCGCCTATAGTACATTTAATTTAAGACTACTTGTTTATATTAATAACTGTGTGCAATAAAGAATATGAATATGAATACTTATTGGTATAGATACCAAATACACTCATTAAAATAGAAACTTCCTAGAAATTATAAAAAACTGTATCAACAAAAAGATTCCTGTTGGAGGCGCCGGGTATCGATCCCGGTACCTCTCGCATGCTAAGCGAGCGCTCTACCATCTGAGCTACGCCCCCGGTGAAATACATTTGCAAAAGTAAATAACGATATCGAACAAAATATTAAATACACAAGGCTGAAGCGTAGATAAAGAGGAATTACGAGTATGTGCCTTTTACTTTGTAGAACGGTGTATTTATTTACCAACTGTTTTGTACTGCCAATGGGTCATATGAAAAGCAAATAATGTACTCGCATGTATTTGTCATGATTATTCTTGTTTTAATCTTTATTTACCCACCTCTGTTCTGTACCTTAGAAGCCATTTGTAATATACTTGTGATTATTGACCCTCCCTTTCGATGGTACAGTCGATTATTGTTTTTTTTTCACAATATTTGATTTGTAATATTTCACAAAAGCCTAAATCTTTTTGGACCCCTGACCCCTCAAAGCGTGACGTCATTTATTGATGGTCCCTTATTATGTAAGTTTAACTGCTATTAAAAATATACTATTCAAGACTGAATTGATAATGTTGAATGACGTCTGAGAAAAGTAGGCCATGCAACAGCGTTTCTCAAACATTTTTGTTCTGCAATTTTGTTTGTCTTTTCTTATTTGGGATCGCTCACGTAGTACTAAATAACTGAAAATTTTACTTCAACAGATTTACCAGGAATAAAAAAAATATTCTCTCGACTAGAATCCGCCGTAGTATCACAGTAGTGTAAAAAACATGTATATGATCATTTTCCTATCTCCTTTTTTAATACACAAGTTTACAAACTTCGAAAAACTTGGAAATGGGAGGAAATCTGTCCAAAAAAACGAAATACAGACGGAATTTAATGTTTTAGCATACATCTCGTCCTAGCTATATTTTCTAAAAGTTTAGAGAACGTATCATGTTTTCCATACCTTGGGTATAAACAAGATAACCTGTGCGTTTACCACAGTTTTAGAATCGCTGCCATAAAGAATATGCGATGCATTGCAATATATTGGATCCAGTCGAAGCCAGCGTACTTACATTCGCCAATATATCTTAGATATTGCATTAGAATATCTCTCACGCAAACATGCATTATCTAGGATTTAGTAAATTCTTGGCTTTGTTCATAAAAAGACGTCCATATATCTGAGTTATCTGGCCGTAAAAATTTAGTTGATATATAATTTATCTTTATAGACGCTTGTAAATTGGTTTATCGAATATTTTTGTATGTAAGATGTTTTTATGCGAGACTTGCTAGAAGGTAAAAAAAATATATTACTTAGAAATTAAAGCATCTCCGAACTATGGACTTTTTAGCCATAAAACGGAAGACACGGTGTCTTTGTATCTGACTAAGATATAAAAAAGCACCCATGAATTTCGTATTTTAGGCTGTTTCGCCGCGGACAGCAGACTATGATAAAATACCAAAGAAAAAATTATCTGTAGAAACACCTTGCACGAAATACTTTAAAATTTGAAGGTTGCGAAATAGTACATTACGATACGAGTCGAGAAAAAGTTTCTCGCACGAGTTTCGTATAATATTTTATAGCAAAAGTGCAGAAAATGCCGACTTTACGCAAGCGCAGCGTGCGTAAAGTGGTCATTTTACGCATGGTGTGCTATAAATTGTTTTATCTAACCTCATACGGAAAATCCTGATAATGAACTCAAAAATAGTGCATTAACGAAAAAATTTTTTCACGGATGCCTCTAACACAGAAAAAAATTGTAGTATCGCCGTCTCTATTTGGCGGACCTAAGGGCTAAATTCGTGCGTCAACTTTCCCCCTCTACACCTCTTTTTACTCAAGATGTTGTTTGCCAGTATCTTTAATAAGATTATGATTGTTAAATTTCGTAATTGCCGGAAATTTCTTTTTTGGATTTTTTCGGCAACATTTTTTTATGACTACTTTCGTCTCAAATTACGCCGAAAAATGAAGCCATTTAACACGAAGAACTAATCAGAATGCAAAAGCTATTGTACCGCTGGCCACAATAGAAAAACTTTTCCAATTTCCCGATGCTTTTCACAGAATAGACAACCCGAACCCTGTAACAATATTTTAACAACATTGAAAGTTGCTAATTTTAAATCACTTCAATGTACGAAAATTCAAATGTTTTTCTCAAGTTTATTGCTTTACAATTCCAATCTGCGGAGTGTTAAAAGATGAGCCTTTTCAGTAAATTGCTTCGCGAATAAAGTGAAACTCAAATATATACCAGGGGAAGATGTAGTAACAAGAGCTTGCAAGTTGTTCAAAGAAACAAGTTTGCAAGTCGGGGAGTGTTCCAAAATTTCCAAATTCGCAGTAAGTTTCAACACGCGAGCGATATACGAGTACATACACACCAGTGAGGGGCAGTCAGGCGTGGTAAACGACGGCAAATGAAGTTGGTTCGGAATTGTACAAAAATACGAATGTACGTCGGTCAGCTGCTCGTCTATGGTCCCGCCCAACATCACATCTTATTTCATTATATGTCATTGGAGTACAGTAACTTTTTAATTCGAGCCCTAGCTCATAACGTTTCACCACTTTTCATCACTAATGCTCTGACGGTAAATTCGATTTAATAAATTCTCAAACAGTTTTTAGAGTATCCGGTAAAACAAAGATTTACATGCTTACTAAATGATGTGGCCAGATTCCCCTAGATGGCGTTAGTAGTAAAAACAATAAGCACGAGTGCGAAATATGTCATTTTACGCACGGTTCATATTCCACAGACAATTAATACTGACGCGGAACTTCAGTGGTGGCGCGGCAGTAAAGTATGTATGTAAATCCATTATTGCATTGTTTTCAGGGCAATAATGGATTTTCATATATACTTTTCTGCATTACCTTGCTCTGGAGCAGAAAGTGCCGCTGTCTGCACACTATTTATGCTAGTAATGCCCAAATTAAAGCAAAGTTGGAAGAAAATTAATTAATTATAGCGCCAATGGCCGAGCTTTTAACATTAACAATTTAATATTAAAATTTATCGACTAATTTCGGTTCGGTAGGCGTCAGAAACCAGGATATTATAAAGCAACGAAGTCGGTTCCTTATTTCTCAGCGAAGCGATTTTCTCCAAATTTTACTACTTTTTATTGCGCGAGCCTTGCCCACCTGCCGTTCTACGGAACCACACCGATATTTCACGCGAAATGAAGAGAAACGAGCGGCTATTAACCAGTGTTTTATTTAGGAACCCTGTCCATATTTCAACTTGTTTTTAACAGCTCTATTACCAGACTGGCAGAAGGGAGCGAGCGAGAAAACATACTTCCCAGCGATTTTATCTTTGCTGGGAAAATTTCAAGGAAATATTGCTTTACCAACGCTCGACAAATCAAGTAGTCGTCAGTCTGAAACGATCTTTTCTTAATAGGCTTTTGGAGATACATTTGGATAAAAAAACTTAGTTATAAGAAGGCAGATAAATATATATTGTTTCATTATAATCGACATCATTTCATTTGAGGTAACCATTGAAAGCCTGCGTAAAAATAAAGCTTACGTATTTTTTGTTTTGTTTTATTGTGTGTTTTTAATGCTTTTTTTTTTCTTATTTAATCATTCTAAAAGAACGTAAGTCGCAACTGAGGATTTCAAACTCGATGTTCATTGCCAAGGGATTATTTAAAAAAAAACTTAGCATGTTTATGTTCGCTGTCAGTGTCAACAGTCACAATGACATGACAGTTGATTTTTTTCAATACGGAATAAAGTTGAAAGCAAAGGTAATTGTTTTTAAAATCCTGTGCTTACCAACTTTTGTTTTTTTTTTAAATCTCTTTATTAATGATTTAATTCTAAAAAAAATATATGATGCTGAGAAAGCCAATATCTCGGAATGGTTTTTAGTTTTGTACCATTTATTTAATTGTAATGTTGTCGATTATGAATTATTAACAGCCAAACTCATAGTAAAGACACAGTGGCAATACGAAGAAGAGGCACCGTAAACAAACTTCATTGAAATTCGATAAATGTAGTCAGTAAAAATCTTAATAAATCATGAGTGGGTCGCATCCCTCCATAATTTAACCAATCCTGGCAACCCAATTTAAATAAGGACGTATCCGCCATCTTATTTTCCGGCTTCATTCCGGTCTCCATCGTATAGAACAGCGCACGAGCGTCGCTGTGTGAAAAATTCAATACTAGCCTTTCGCCTGAGGCTCTCCGCCCGCATTTATTCAATCTCTGCCCCGTTTTTGGCTTGGGCGTTATTTTATGAACACTCCTTATAGCCGATAGGTATGTAAAACAGGGCCACTACGATGATAATAAAGAAAACCGCATCCAAACCGTTCAGTGGTTCTCGAGTTAAGGCGACATAGGTAGTAAAAAAAATGATTTTAGAACAGTAGAAACACAACAGATAATACAAGAGATAGGATTCTGAAAAAAAAAGCGTTGTGATGGAGGCCTTTTCCAAGATGATGGCATAGCCCTTAAAACGTGATAGAAAACAGCAGTCCGTTCAAACTAATGAAGTAAAAATAACAATAATTACCGTTTTAAACATATATACTTATTATCCAAAACATAGCAAAGCGTTTTTTTTTTCAAAATGTTTTTACCTATAGTGTGAATTTGTTAAAATTTAATTAATCAAAAACAGCATTATTTAATCTCTTATTAAATTACCGCACTACTCGCACAAGCTTGCAGCGACACATAAACCTCTTTTAGTTTCCATCAGCTATCACAGTTTAAAATTGGTAAAATTGTATTGTTTTTAACCAATAAATGCATTAAAAAAAACGACACAGAAACCTCTTTTGGTTTCCATCAGCTGATACAGTTTAAAGTTTGTAAAATTATATTGTTTTTAACCAATAAATGCGTTAAAAAATAGCTAACCATATACTAAATACTAATACGTTACATATATAAATATTATGCCTAACTCCGCCCATTCGATTAGTCTTGCTAAGAAGAAGGGCAAAAAACTTAGCAAGATCGTCCCTTTTTTTTCAATCATCATTATTATATTAATAATACAACATTGTTTTAGTAAAGACTACTCGCACTACTCGAACACGCACTTTTCAGAAATGTTAATCTCTGCCGTTATGCGATGGCCCTACTGCGCCTTAATGAATACACTCAACTTCGTAACCGGTAATGAAAGCGGTCGTTCATTACATATTTATGTAGACCGCCGTTTTCGACTTGTTTACGAAGACGAAACAACCAACAAAAGGTAATTTTGCAGACGTCTTCAGCGAATTTCAAGGGAAAGTACCACTTATTAATTTTCTGGGAAATGTGTGATTGAAATGGGTAATAATTTACCTCGCTTAACTCATTCACTTATGAGTGTTCCTTTTCGAATCACAAAACAGGATTTGACCCGACTTAAAAAAACCGGTCAATTGGGAGTAGGACTCGCGTCTGAGGGTTACGTAGCATTCAAATAAGTTAATAGACTTAAATGATTAAAAAAATCTATACTCGTATAAAGGAAGTTCATTGATTGAAGCAATGCTCTACCTTCATAGATATTGACTCCTACAACTTTGAGTCTTATGTATGTATTCTAAGATTCAAACCGCTGTCAACCGTTTTTATTGT
This sequence comes from Ypsolopha scabrella, assembly GCA_910592155.1. Lineage (NCBI taxonomy): Eukaryota > Metazoa > Arthropoda > Insecta > Lepidoptera > Ypsolophidae > Ypsolopha > Ypsolopha scabrella. The sequence goes on along the minus strand of OU342972.1, from coordinate 5,203,498 downwards.
AAAGAATGACACGCTTGGTTTCCATAGAGTTTAATGCACTTGCGATTTATTGAGATCTACATAATATATTATTATATCTGTGGTTTTCACACACCCACAATATTTTGAAAGACCTATTCAACGACACTCCACATCATGAGGTCACACGAAAAAAAATCATCCCCACTGAAAAGAAAACATTTTTTTTTTCAGGATTTTTCTTCTTTTCGACGTGATTAATATATACCTATTGTATACCCATGCCAAATCACAGCTTTCTAGTACTAAGAGTTTCTGAGCTAAGCCGGGGACAGACAGACATACAGAAGGACGGACGTGGCGAAACTATAAGGGTTCCTTGTTGACTACGGAACCCTAAACAAGAGGTTCTTGATTCGACGACGCCTATATGTATGTTTTTCATTGCGTGTATTGTTCTATAATTTTCATTTGTTACAACATGACTTGGATTAATTATTATTTACTAGCTGATAAATAACTTACGTTTCACAAATAAATAAATATTTATGGTTTTTGATAATTATTTATTATTACTAATTTGTAGATAATTACTTCGGAAGATACAGCTTAGTTTTATGTTTTTTTTTTTTGGCTTGGCATTACCTACTTGATTTAGGGTTTACAATAATATTAATCAAAACGTACGCAGTTTGATATAATATAATAATACTATTTAGTTACGAAGATATCATCGAAGAACAATTTTCACTGGACCTTTACGTTGCGAATTTATCATCTCAAAAAAGTTGAAAAAACCGAGTGTGCCTAAAATTAAGAAGTAACCTTCTCTTTCTTTTGGAAATCATTAGCCTAAATTACTCGAACTTCTTACGAACTTTTCGTGGTATTTATTCGCCCGAATTTCTTTATTTTTAGTACGAAAAATCTTTTAATGTTTTAGAATATTCGTCCTGACAACGTGGCGATTAAACCGCGACAAAACGATGTGCGTACTTGAAATAAAGTCACTACAGGCAAATTTACTTATTTAATTAATGGAAGAAGCCAAAAGGACCATAATCTACCGATGATACTGAACAACTTTCCCAAAGACGGAAATTAAAAAGATATTTTTATTTATTCTTACTAATTGGGCTTATTAACTTTTTTATTTGCTCTATTTTGTGATTTTTTTCAACCTTTTCAGTATGATTAGCAGGTTATGTGGTTTCATTTAAAGATGGGGGTGGTCAGGTTTAAAATAGTTGTAAATCGATTCGTTCGATTAGCTAGTTACTCGATAATATTTGATCGATTCATAATGCTTTGCGCGAAGCCATGATGGCCTTGACGACGCCGACGCATGCTCTAGTTTTGTGAGTGAAAGGCTAGCTTGCATATGTAATCAAATTGTATTATTGTATTTTTTACTGAACTGTAATACCGGGGGCGTAGCTCAGATGGTAGAGCGCTCGCTTAGCATGCGAGAGGTACCGGGATCGATACCCGGCGCCTCCAGTATTTTTTTAACTCTGTATTTTTTACTAGGGACGCATCAAGGGACGCATCAATAAAGAGTTAAATCGGTATAGATATCTACCAGGCGCTCAAAGGTTTTTAGTAGGGATTTCTTATCGTTTCCCGTTATTGGGCAATTCTTATTCAAACTTGGGTCGCTGTAATCTGCCTGACATACTGGTCTTACGGGTAAGGAAAAACCTATTTTAGTTATTTCTAAGGGACAAAGAAATAAGATTAGTTGAGACTTAGTACTATAAATTTTACTACTAAAAGATTCGTGATTTAGATTCGTATTGATATTGAAACGGCTAGTCAGATTGTCAAACGGGGAACCGCCGCGTAACCATGTTTGCCTCCGAAGAAACTGTACGAATACAGTGAAACCCATCAAACTACCTATTAAATCGTAGCCGTTTTAATATCAATAGTACTAAAAAGTTAGAATAATTGCAAATGAATCATTGATGAAGCCTTTACTTTAACGCAAATTCCACTATTTTTGTTTGTTAAACTATTTAACCATTTCTCTCTCAAGTGCATGTTTTCTTTTATTTTTTATCAATTTTCTAAAAAGATTTGCCAGGCTTCGAATTTAATCAATCTAAGATTGTTTCTTTTAAAGTTTTTCTTTATTTTGCAATAGTAGAACCCTGGAACTCGAAGGAGTACCATCATTCTTTATAGGGTTGTTTTTTTCTTTATTTATTGCTATCCCGCTGGCTCGGTCCATTTCTCTCTGTCGCGCTTATCCTACGATCTGACTGCGGAGTGACATGACACCTCCTTCCTCCTGAAACCCTGGTACTAATGCTGAGGGGACATGACGTAATAAAAATAAATATTTACGACAGATGAAAAAATACAAGAAAGCTGTGGAAAGAAACCGTGCCACGAAAAAGTCCGTCAGAATACTTTTAAAGAATAATCACAAAAATAAACATAAAGTTTCGGCTCAGGATTTTTTTCACGGTGATATTTTCATCGATATCTGATTGAAAGACTTTGCAAAGTGTTAAAAGAATTCTGAGAGCTTTCTGTTAGAGAATTTGAAAGCTTAAATGCACAGAAAATATGTCAAAGTTATTTCAGACTGTGTTAGCTAGGTTTCACGAAAGAAAGTCTCTTTTATATTTCCCACGATTTTCTTATAGATCGATTTTATTTATGCGTTTGTAACGAAATCTTAAGAAAAAAATATATCGTCTAAACGTTTCTAGCTACAAGTATTTTGCGCACCTGTGACATACGAGTAGTTAAGGCCATTGGAATAGCTTCGTTTCATAATACGCGAGTGGCAAATGGGTTATTATGTCCCAGTAGTTAGTACTCTACGCTACATCTTTTCAAATAAGAATTTCATAAAGACTGAGAAGAAGAAAGAACAAGTTTTTTTTTATTTAGTCCTATTTATGAGTATATCAACTCTCGCTATTACGTGCACGCTCGATAAAACTTGCGAAGGCAATACAATCGCACCAAATAACGTCGCGGGCACAAAATTGAAAACGTGTGTCAGGAGATACAACATTTTGACAATTCTGTGAAGGTAAAGCTTTTTGGTAAAAAAAACCGTTCAATTTACGTTTTTTAGGGGTTAGTCGTTAAGAAGGAAAGAACAAAGAAAATATTTATTTCAGACCAAGACCAATATCTTAGTTGGTAACAATGTTTTTTTACAATGTTACTTACTTACGTTAAGATATGATTTAAATTTTCCCGATTTTCAAGTAGTTTAATTTCGGCACAGAACTCGACCTCACAACTCCGTGTTTGCGTTTGTATGGAGGTTTGTCTGTGATGGCCATCCTTAAGCTTAGACAAGGATCTTAGCTGTTAACCCTAATTTTTTGTAATTTTCAGACTAATCCTTATTGAAGAACACATAATACGTGAGAGAATTCGAGGGTGCGTGGCAGAGATACTTTGCCTAGCCCAAAAAAAAGAAAAAATATAAAGATTATGTTTTTATTGCGAAATCCATCGCTTTGGAATACTCTAAATATTATAATTAGAGTGCACAGTGGTTTGTAAACCAGAAAAGATAAATTAGAAACAAATGTAAAGACAAGAATTTGAAAAAATTCCTCGGGCCAGGATTCGAACCTGCGACCTCTTGTTGAGGCGTGAAATCACATAACGTCCTCGTGAGCGTTCAGTATGTGCATTAGAAGCTAGTTAGATCAAATAGTTAGAAAAAAAAAAATCTGTGGACCAGTATGGTCGAAAAATTAAACGGTCTAGGTAAGTACCTCGGTGGCGCAATTGGTAGCGCGCTTGTCTTGATAACAAGAGGTCGCAGGTTCGAATCCTGGCCCGAGGATTTTTTTCAAATTCTTGTCTTTACATTTGTTTCTAATTTATCTTTTCTGGTTTGTAATGCACTCTAATAATAATATTTAGAAAATAAATGTGTTCTTACCTAATACTTACCACTCGCTAAACGGTGAACGAAAACATCGTGGGGAAACCTGTATGCCTTAAAAAGCGTATAATTGTGCCCGAAGAACGGCGATAGGGCTCACCACCCATCACGTTGGGAAGTAATAATTGTCGGTGAAACGCGGGTGTACCGAGTGTGGACTGTGACTTGCATTTCACAGTTCACATTCGGAACACCTCTGATACCCCCTAACTGGTTGGGAGTAGATAAAAAAAATACAAATAATGTACTTACTAAAAAACATGGCTAATGGTTTAGTTTTTTTTTACTCTGTTAAATCCGCATCTATGATAAATCTTATTATTTTTCCATAGTTCCTAAATAATGTATACAAATAATGTAGAGACTGTAAAATAATATAGTCTCTTTAAAATAATTGGTTTTCACTTAGTCGTGATTTTAGCGGAAAAATAATAATCTGTTTTTGCTTGAAGATTATTATTTGAATACTGAGATTAAATTTTGGGGCGGTAAAATTATTTCTACGTTCGAGTTATTGGTAAAGAGATTGGACTCTTACATTCAAGAAGATTAAAACAAATCTGATAATCTACAAAATCCGTTGTGTAGACAACCTTTTAGTTAAAATTTCAGTAATGAAAATGTAGATATTGTAAATAAAATGGGTGAAAATATTTTATAGGTAAATAAATGGAAGGTTTTCGCGCTGAAAGGTTGGTACCGCGTTTACATTAATAACCATGACGTCGTTAAAAATGATAAACGCTCGGAAAAATAACCTTTTTCATAAATTTTCGTCGTTGGACCGAGTTAACCGTTCCAATGCGAGGAGGCTTCTCTGACACACGACTATATTTTATGGCGACAAAGAGATGTCCTCCGCGATAAAATCATAATTTTCATGAAATGTGGTCTTTGAATGTCCGCGATTTCAAAAATATTAAAGAGTTATTGCAGGCATCATTTAAATTTATTTAAAGTAGCATTAAACTGCACCATAGTTCAGAACGCAGCGGCAGAATAAGGAAGAGGGTAGATCGATTTCTATCGACCCTGACAGTTGCGAAAAATATAGTCTACAGTGCGACAATAACAATCTAAGGCTGAGATTCAGAGTGCATTTTGAGTCCGAACTCAATCTTACAAACGTCACTCTAGCATGAGATCACGTCGCTTTTTGACTTTTATAAGATTGAGTTCGGACTCTAAATGCACTCTGAATCTCAGCCTAAATGAACCTGGCGAAAAGCAGAATTCATATACACATTTTGATACTGGACGTTGTTAATGTAAATTTTACAAGATCTACTGAAACTTCTCAACTAATTGAGCTAGTTGACATAAAATGGCCTGGAGTTAGCTGGTAAACACGTTTTTCCCTACGATTTTTGACGTTTGTTGAATAATCGTGGATGTTTTTTTTTGTAGAAAATTGTAGTTTATTTTGGACCCATAACCGCACTCTTCCCAATAATATTATAAATAATATTGTAAATGCGAAAGTTTGGATGTATGGATGGATGTTTGTTACTCTTACACGCCGTAACCACTGAACTGATTGGGCTGAAATTTAACATGAATGTAATTCTAGACCTAGAATAGGACATAGGCTACTTTTTATCCCATAAATCAGTTCCCATGGGATGAAAATGAGCTTTCAAATTTCTATAGAAAACTGATGTGTCCCCCTTTCACGCCATGCTTACGAAACCGATTAGGCTGAAATTTTGCATAAATGTAGTTCTAGACTTTAAATATGACAAAAACTACTTTTTCCCTTTGTTCTCATGGAAAAACTATAAAAGAGACACACAAAATGGGAAACAGAGGCGCATAACACACACATTTCACCAGCTGTGTTTACTGTAGGTAACAAGTCCGAATAATATTGACGGATTTTATAGGAGTACACAAAAACTAATACAACGCGGGTGAAACCGCGGGCAAAAGCTAGTAATAAATATCCATCCATCCATCCATCAGCCTGTTTCGTCCACTGCTGGACATAGGCCTTTCCAGGATTTCGCCACTCTTGGCGTTCCTCCTGGAAGAAATGCCCATACTCACACACGCTGGGCAGGCGGGTTGGTGAGCGTGGTGCCGAAACCCTTGCACCAGTGACGCCGCTGCCCATCACCAGTCTGATTTATATAAGGCCCGGCAATTGGGGATGGATATACCGCCATCCATCGGTCCCAGGCAATGGCGGGCCGCCTGGTTTTGCCTGAGTGCTGTTCTCTTACTCTCCCCCGAATAACTTCGGGAGGATTTGCAAGTAAGATGGTGGTACCTCCACAGTCGAGCCCGGCATTAGCTCTACCACCTAATAAATATAGTTTATGACTATTTACATGAGTAATTTACTAAAATATCATGCATTTTGACAGTTTGCCGCGTTGCTGTACCAGCGCCATTCATAACTGTAATCCACGTTCATTTTGATCGTTGTCGCACTGTACCTGCATTCATGACGAATGTATTTGCGCCGGAGTATCGGAAAGTCTTAAAATTAAATAAAACAATGTTAAGGCCTTGTCAACACCTAATCCTCGCTCACTCTAACTAGGTTGAACACGAATGTTGCACAATTTATGAATTCGCGGGGGGCACTCGTGAAATTATATTTATTTTGTAGGGTTTCTTTTTAATATATTGTAACTAATACTCATATTTAAAAAAAACGGTTAGACTTTATTACCATATTATAGAAAAAAAAAACCGGTAGTTGTCGATCTAGATATGCATTAAAATTCTAGTCAAAGAAAAAAAGATTGAAGTCGTCATTTGAATTTTTTTGCGCATGCACAAAACTACTTATTTAATTCAATTCCGGTAACACTTTCCTATATCTATTCTTAACTATCTACTGTATTTTTTAAAGGTTCAGGATTTTATTCTGACATTTTAAACTAGATGACGAAAAATTTCAATTTATAGAGCGAGTCGGAGAGACAGGAGTTGACAGGCCTTAAAAAACCGATAATATTAAAAAAAAAACTCGTCTAAGCGCTTGGTCATTCCTGCGAAAGAGAAAGAGTGACAACAAGCGAGGCGATAATCAACTTTTTTTTTTTATTAATATTTGTTTTGTAATCGGCACGTCTTTGAGATTCGAAATTATAACTAAAGGACTGTTTCCACATCTGAAAATAGTTAATACAGCCTATTTAAATTTTCAAAGCAGGACTACCACAAAAACATGCTTTTCAACTAAATCGCTCCAGCATCACGGCTTCCCTATAATGGTGTCCGTATTTCCGAAATCCGAACGCTTATATTTGATTTCACATAATTTCCCGACAAACTCCTGTTTTATCTTCCCAATAAATCCTCATGATCATTTCCAACATAAAATTGGTTATTTTGTAACCTAAAACCTTATCCGTTCTCCGGGCACGTTCGGCAAAAATTCCAGAGATTTGGAGCCTCTACAAAGTGGCTCATATGTAGATGTTATCGAGATATCTCTAGGGGCCCACTGAGGTTTCCTCTTCGGCCAGAAAAGGTCGAGCCTTGGCCGAAGCTGAATCATTTGATTGTTACAAGAGCAAACTCCGCGCCGCGCCGTTACTCTCCAATCCATCAGCCAATATTAGTCTATTGCTAGATGCTGGCCTCTCCAAGAGCACGCCACATCTTTCCATCTTCAGCCAGCTTCATCCAGCCACTACTAGTAATCTTTTTTAGTTCTGTTTTATTTCCATCAATTGTCAGAGGCAGATGAGCCCAGGCCAGCCTACTGCCACTTCAGCTTGCTAATCTTAGAGGCTTCAAGTATGTCGATGGCCTTGGTACTATGACGAATCGTTTAAGATATGATCTATGAGACTCTGAAAATAGACCGCTCAATGGGCCGCTGAGTGACTTGACTTTGAACCGGCGGACTAGTTCATCCTCCATTGACCACGTCTCGGCACCGTTAGTCATAGCTGGCAGGATGCCCGCCCGCCCTGGCCTTTCTTGTCACTAACATGTCCATCCATCCATCAGCCTGTTTCGTCCACTGCTGGACATAGGCCTTTCCAAGATTTCGCCAGTCTTGGCGGTCCTCCTGGAAGAAATGCATATATTCGAGGTTTAAGAGCGAGGTTTTGAATTTAAGCTTTTATTTTATACTATAAATTTAGCTTTTACAGCTTGCAATGCAATTATATAATTTGTCAATAAAAAATTACCTATATTTAAAAATAAACACCCTGACATCAAAAATACAAACAGAAAAACAATATTGCAGGTCCTAGAATTTAAAGTTCACCCATTCGCTTTCACCGAACGTAAAAAGCCGAAATTCAGCTTCGGCTGAAAAATCGATCGCCGTTAAACACTAGATATCCCATCCTCAAAGAGTGGAAAATACGGCAAATCCCGTGCATTTTTGCTCGTTCTCATAAAAATAAGTTTTTATTACTACACCGCGGCTCCCGTACTTTTGGTAACGAATGTTGTGTCGTTTTTCGTACAAATGAACAGAGTTTTGCTTTTAAAAACCTCTTTATCGCGATTCAGATATATGTGCGGTCGTAACTTACACAGTTACAATTGTATTTATCATTTTTGTCTGTGAAGCCTTACTGCATATAGTATACTAGCGGACGCAACCAGCGTTGTTTGCGTGGATCCCGTTTCGTACAGTCAGTCAACGTATTCTTTTATATAAATAGCCTTTCGAGGGGCAGAAATTGATTAAACGCGGGCGGAGTCGCGGGCAAAAGGTTAGTTATCAGTATAAATATGGATGTATGCCTATGTGTGATGCTTACCTTGTAATAGAAACCTCGACAATAATGTATGAGGCGGGTTAGTCGTTGAAAAAGCCCAAAAATAATACTCGTAGAGATAGCTATGGATGGAGCCATCTTGAAATCGCGAAAAAAGTCAACTTTTCAATAAATTTTGATCAAGTAGCTCTACAGTAAAAGTTATTCGTATAAACGAGAAGTTTCTCTGGTTTTTGGCCTTCTAGCGCCAAAAAATCCAGCTCGTTTATAATGGTACAATTGGTGAACTTGATTACGATGAAAAAGCTAACAAAAGCACTGGCTGTCTGTTAATTGGCGTCTCTGTCGTTTTCCGAAACTCCGGGTAGCGGTAGAAAAGTAGTGAACTCCTCGTATTTGTGTTATCCTGGTTTATTTGATGGCGCCGGCTACGAGCCCCAATATTTGCTGATAAAAAATGCAATAACGATGGAATCTCCGATGTTTGCCTGTAGGCCTAGTTTCATTGCTGGAGTTAGGGTTCAAATGAAAGTTTTCTATCTATTGAACTATTAAATAAAACACTTGACAGATGTTCTTTTTCCTAGGAGTTCACTCAAAAACTACGGGTATACTGCAAATGACCCGTTCATTGTGTTCAAAATTAAGTTTCAATTAAAGGATTCGTTTTCGTCGAAACTGCGATGTGTAAACACGCAATAATTGTTGGCAATCCTCTTGCAGTATACATTGCTTTATATATTTTTGTAGGCGCTTGATAAGGGTTGGCAATCTTTTTGCAGTAAACATTGTTGTGTTTTTGTGCAGGCAGTTGTGCTGCCGCCGCTAGCGAGATGGCCCTATGAGAGCGGTTTCACATTCACCACTTGGTTCCGGCTGGACCCCATCAACTCTGTCAACATCGAACGGGAGAAGCCATACTTGTACTGGTAAGTTTAATAATTATTTAATAACTTCGTCCGCGCTGATTTAATAATAGGTATCAGTTTACAGTACACTGCTATCTATTTGTTCACTCTGTGAACTAATAAAGGGGTCCCCAACTTACGGCCCGTGGACACCATCAATCCGGCGTGGTCGCTGGCCGCCCGCAGCCATGCTCGTTTTCTGGCCCGCTATAGTTTATTTAAAATTTACTCTGTAAAATATTATAAAAATGTAATTTATAATTATTATCAATATACGTTATGTTATGTATGATGTATTATATCAAAACGAGATTCTTACTACCGCTATGAATTGCAATATTAATTTAAACGTTATCATGCATATTTTTCTAAAATAACGTTAAAAGAAAGTTCTTTCTGCGCGCCACGGAGATATTACACAAAACGAATTGCGCGTCAAAACTGCAGAAAGTTGCTATGATGAGCTATCTTCTAGGTCTTGGCCCTTGGAATTTAGTAGAGAAAATAAGTTAAAAAAAACAGTGTGGCCGTTAGCATAAAGATGTAAGTACGTATTGTGTATCAAAGGATTGAATTATATTTATGCCTAAGTTTTAGATTTTTGCAGAAATCAGATTATACCAAATCTACTTAATATTTTTCGACTAAATACCGATTTAAATCTTCTGTTTTTTACGAGTTTTACGGGGGACCCAAAGGGATCTATTTTTAACAATATTTTCTTTCAATGGACTCGACCGTGCTTACGATTTTATTGTAAAGCGTTAACTAAGGGTCCGGGATCGATCCCCGCCTGAGGCACTGAAATGAGTTTTTTGGAATTAATGTTTAATAGAAGTGTCAAATCAAATCAAATCAAAATATTTATTTTGTAAAATAGATACATAAAGTATACTTTCTACAAGTCAAAGTTAATCTTTACAATAAATATCTTTAGAATAAAAATAAAAATAAAAATAATATGTGTATACTAATAAGGGAAATACATACAAAAAATATTTAGGTTGGGCTACAAAAATTTAATTATACACCTACATAAAATAGAGAAATCTAGGAATAAAAATATTATATATAAATGATCCAACGAACAAACAAGTTGATAAATAAATACGGGAAATACATCCAAAAAATATTAAGGTTGGGCTACTAAAATGTAATAAAGTTATACACCTGCATAAAATAAAGAAATATAGGAATAAAAATATTATATATACATAATGCCTAACCATCCGCACCATTCGATTAGTATTGCTAAGAAGAAGGGCAAGAAGCTTAGCAAACATGAATTTTTTCATTTGTAACATAAACTTAATGTATACAATTTTCTTAAACCTACTTAAAGAATTATGTCTAAGAGAAAAAAAAAATTGATCTTAGTCAAACCGTCTTACATTGTCTATTACCTTTTACAGCAAAGTCAGTTTACATATTAATTAACTATAAGCTTAAGATTAGCCTTTAGAGGAAACAAACATTTCGTATTAAAATTTGCATATATTTAATAATATACAATTATTTAATAATCGTGTTAAGCAAAGAAATACGTACCTCACGGAGTGCATTGGCGTACTAACTAGGATTTGTAGCTCATGAAGCCATCTACAAGTATCTGTTCTCGAGTAGTGTTCGTAATGAGGTAAATCGTCCATACAACGAGATTACATCCAAACCAAAACAAATAACACCTTAAATTGGATAAAGCATCTTTTTACATCAATGGCACCCATGTTTCTGGGGGAAGGCAGACGGTCCTCCTAGCCCCTACCTAGTTACGCCTATGAGTATGTGTGATTTGACATTGAAAGATAAAAGATAGAGTGAAATATATCGACGAACCCTAAAAACATTATGGTAATAATAATTTATATAACAAAAAAGCGCTAAAATGGCAGCGCCTTACAAACAATTCGGCACCCTCCGAGTACGGAACTCAAATTTTTATTATTTGTTATTTTTCTTTAGAGTATGTGCAACAATTCGACAACATTTGAAACTCTTTTTCAAAAAACTAAGAAGGTACTTTCTGAGCGAATTGGCAAAACATTGAACCGTAAACTTTGGATGATGAAAACCTGTTGCAATAATAATAATAATAATATGTTTGTAATTTGGTATCATTCGTCCCTGGGGCCATTTCAAGTACGTACAGACCTCAATGAAGGAAAAAAAACATTGCCTTTTTATGGGTTATACGTTAAACGTAGCCTGGTAAAATTAAAAGGGTCAAGTTTAAATGCTTTTATTTGACCGGTTCTTTTTTATGGATATAGGTTCTCGTATTTTCAGGGCGCAGAGTGAAATATTAAAGATCAAAGTTGATGCCACTGATGATATGAATTTGAAAATAGAATATTTGTTTGCTTTTTACGGTCGCGTACCCAAAGGGTAACCAACGGGACCTTATTACTAAGACTCCGCTGTCCGTCCGTCCGTCTGTCACCAGGCTGTATCTCATGAAACGTGATAGTTAGACAGTTGAAATTTTCACAGATGATGTATTTCTGTTGCCGCTATAACTACAAACACTAAAAAACAGAATAAAATGAATATTAAAGGGGGCTCCCATACAACAAATGTGTTTTTTTTTTGCCGTTTTTATAGATAATGGTACAGAAACCTTCGTGCGCGAGTCCGACTCGCACATAGCCGGTTTTTGTATTATTGAGAATTATTATGAACCTTAATTTAAGTGGTGACGTCTGCAAGTCTCATCTTTCTGTGTCCCAGTAACTTGTCAAATAGAGCTCAAATATCAAAATATGTAAAAAAATAACGAAAATAATTTAAGAAATTATTGATGAATATTATCAAAAAGCAATTTTTTTTAAACATTATCGAGATTGCATTATAAACTAAAAACACTAAACAAATTTCAAAAAACCTGTATTGAAAGAAAACTTGGATTCGAACCTGCTACCACGGTAAGTTCGCTACCGACTTCTCTACAGAGGCATTCATTCTTGTGAATTTTTTCCACCATACCTGTACACTTAGACAATTTAAGGTAGCCTGTGCACAAAATTATTCTAACTACTTGATAATGATACTCCCGCCAGTAATGCATATAGGTGAACGCTCACGAGGGCGTTATGTAATTTCACGCCTTGTTCATACGATCAGAGATGGCGCTGTCGTCGCTTCAATACTTGTCAGTTCGATTTATAGCGATGGATTTCGCGATAAATCATTTCACCTTGTTTATTTAATTTTAAAATATGTTTTAAAATATATATTAAATTTATAATATGCATTTATTAAATAATACAACATAGAACATAAGCAAAATAAAATTTAGACTTCCTATACTAATTGAGTCCAGGTTGTCCTGGAACAGGTATAACAGGTAACAAATAAATATTTTTTTATATTTCACACAAAGGGTCATTGAACCTTGCTCCTAACCACTTACTGAGTCTCCAGTACACAGAACTCCAGTATGAATTTAGTTTTATAGAAAAAAGTCACCTTATACATATATTACAAGTTTTTACTTCTGTAAAATAATCCAAATCAATAAACTATAATAAGAGAACGTCTGTACTAGGGTGACATAGTAACGAAGATTGCGTTACATTCATTAATGTAGTAAAGTAATTATTGTAACGAGCGAGGTGTTATATTATAATAATTAAGGCCCGCGTCTGCCATATGTTACTGATATGTCTGAGCTGGCTAGCTACGAGTATTCTGTTAAATTACAGAAATAAAACTTTACCCGGAAGCGGTGTTTTAAATTGCCGGTACTATGGGTAAACCGTGTAAAGCCGCGATTACACCTTTGTCAGATTAATCGAGATCCTAACTAGGATTATAATTAGGTCGCGCGAAGAAACAGACCGTCCCAAACGCGATTACCCTGTCCTTAGTCCAATCCTATCCTAGTTAGGATGCTGATAAATCGGATAGTGTGATCGCAGTTTAAGGGGAATGGTCCAAAGACGCTCTCCATACAAACTTATCGGAACCAACAACGACGACAAAAGCATTATAATTCTGTTGTGTTACATACTTTTTCTACACGCTCCATCAATTCTACACCCGCGAATAAAATTGATGTGGTAGAGCTGATGCCGGGCTCGACAGTGGAGGTACCACCATCTTACTCGTAAACCGCCCTGAAGTTATTCGGGGGAGAGTAAGAGGACAGCTCGCAGACAGGCACAAATCCAGGTAGCCCACCGATCCTGGGACCGTGTGATGGCGGTATATCCATCCCGAATTGCCGAACCTTAAATAAACTGACTAGTGACGGGCAGCGGCGTCACTAGTGCGAGAGGTTCTGGCACCGCGCTCACCAACCCGCCTGCCCAGCGTGTGTGAGTATGGGCATCTCTTCCCAATTTATGATGTACACCAAAAATAAGTGGCCCCCAGTCCCCGGCAGCCCCACTATTCCCGACTACGGTGGCGGTCGCGGTAACGGTGGGGCAGGGGGTGGTAAGAGTCTCCGGTTGAATGGCCACCAACACCGACGACTCTTTTTGGCGACGTATAATACACGGACGTTACGGGAAGACAGACACCTCGCTGAGCTCGAGTCAGAGTTAGGTAGAATCAACTGGCATATTGTGGGGCTATCGGAAGTCCGACGAGCAGGTGAGGATACGATAACCCTAGAGTCAGGACACCTGCTCTACTATCGAGAGGGCGATCAATTGTCTGTCGGTGGAGTTGGCATGCTGGTCAACAAAGACCTCACTAGCAACGTGTTAGAAATCGGTAGTGTCTGTACTCGGGTGGCATATCTTGTTATTAGACTCAACAAGAGATATTCACTTAAAGTCATTCAAGTGTATGCCCCCACGTCGAGCGACTCTGATGATGTAGTCGAGGCCGTCTATGATGACATATTAAAGGCCAGACATGGCACCACCAAGACACACCACCAAGACACATTTTACCGTTGTTATGGGGGACTTCAACGCCAAAGTGGGAGTACAAGAGTGTGGTGAATCGGTAATCGGACCACACGGTTATGGCTGGAGAAACCCTCGGGGCCAGATGCTGTTTAGCTTCCTTGAGAGCCAGGGTCTCTATTTGATGAACTCATTCTTCAAAAAGAAGTCTCAAAGGAAGTGGACCTGGCGAAGCCCTGATGGTAAGACTAAAAATGAGATAGACTTCAACATGACGGATCAAAAGCACATAATCCAAGATGTATCTGTGACCAACAGGTTTTGTACCGGTAGCGATCACCGACTTGTGCGATGCATCTTGAATATCGACTGACAGCTTGAGAGAAATCGTCTGATGAAGCCTACGCTCCGCCCTTCTTTGCGCCAAACCGCTGCGGGATCCGAAAAGTTCCAAATGGAACTTCAGAACCGATTTGCCCTGTTGGAAACCACTGAGGATGTTGACCAGCTTGCTAACAATTTCACGAATGTCGTGCGTGAGATAGGGAGGGCTTATTTTAAGCCGGAGCGAAGGACTAAGGAGTCCAAAATTTCGAGTGGAACTCTGGACCTGATGAGGCAGAGACGGGAAATGTCTTCAGATTCTGCAGATTTTTCCCTTCTTAACAAGCGTGTTAAAAGGCAAATTCGTTTTGACCTGCGCCAACATAACACTCGCGTCATTGAAAACGCGATCCAGCGAAATAAAGGCTCAAAAATTTTTGCCGAGCAGTTAGGAAGGACCAATCTGACGAAGCTGAAGACATCTGACTATAGAACTGTTACCTCTAGGCCAGAAATCCTCGCCGAAATCGAGAAATTTTATGGGTTCCTATATTCTTCACACGCTCCCAAGCGATGCGATGAAGACGAAAAACGTGTACCTCTGGTCCGCCACTACACCGATAAACTCCCCGATGTCGAAATGGGTGAGATTAGGATAGCTCTTGAACAGCTGAAAAACAACAAGGCGCCGGGCGAGAACGGCATCACAACTGAACTCCTGAAAGCTGGAGGTTACCCTATACTCGGACAGCTACAGGACCTCTTTAATGCCGTCATTCGCACAAGTACTACGCCAAAGGAGTGGAGCAGCAGTCTGGTCATTTTGTTCTTCAAAACAGGGGACAAAATCCTACTTAAGAACTATAGACCAATTGCGCTCCTGAGCCACACCTACAAGCTGTTCTCAAGAGTTATCACGAATCGTCCCGCCCAACGATTCGACGACTTCCAACCTCCAGAGCAGGCTGGTTTTCGAAAAGGCTACAGCACCGTGGAC
The DNA here is from genome assembly GCA_910592155.1 of Ypsolopha scabrella. NCBI lineage: Eukaryota > Metazoa > Arthropoda > Insecta > Lepidoptera > Ypsolophidae > Ypsolopha > Ypsolopha scabrella. The sequence goes on along the minus strand of OU342972.1, from coordinate 5,187,833 downwards.
CACATTCACACGCTAAGGCAGGTTATACAGAAAACTCAAGACTATAATCAGCCCTTATGTCTAGCGTTTGTGGACTACGAGAAAGCCTTCGACTCGATCATTTCAAATCATGTTCAAGATATATTAATTTTGCAAAAGAAAGCACTAAGAATTATTGAAAAGGCTCACTATCTGGAACACTGCAAGCCTCTTTTTACATAAAATTCTAACTGTAATCAATCTGTACATTTATATGATATCGATCAAAATTTTCAAGAGTAAACACAAATACAACCTGGTTAGAGACATTCAGACACATCTTCTAAGAAATGATAAGAAACTTGCTTTGCCTACTCCGAACTATGGAGTGTTTCACAGAAATTTTAATTATACTGGACCAAAGATATATAATGCACTTAATAAGGATATTAAAAACTGTGATAATTTAAATGTATTTTCTAGGAAACTTAAGACTTTTTTATTAGAACGAACATTCTACAATTTAAATGAATTTTTCATTTGACATTTTATTCATTATTTTGACTTGCTTTATGCTATTATTTATGTATTAAATGTAACATAATTTCTTATTTACTTGTTTTATAATTTATCAATGTGATTATGTAAATTTAAGTTGCAAGTGTATTTTAAATAAGATAAGTCATTCAATTTACATTAACTGTATCGTTAGTTTTAAGTGGATATCTAATAATTATTTTTTGCATGCCTTAATACAATGTGAACCTTTGTATGGCTTTGTAATTTTGCAAATAAACGATTCTTATTCTGATTCTGATCGAAACTTGGTCTGTTCTGCAGTCCTTGCAGCGTTGCCAAGTTGACTGGCGTTACGTGGAGTTGTTGAAATGTCTGTATGACTCCGCTACGATGTCCGTCCAAGTACAGGGTGTACAAACAAGACCGATACATCTTCAGCGCGGCATGAGACAAGGAGATGTTATTTCCCCAAAACTGTTTACCGCCGCGCTGGAGGACGTCTTTAAAACACTAGACTGGAATGGACGAGGCATAAACGTAAACGCAGAGTACATTTCACATCTTCGCTTTGCCGATGACATCGTCATAATGGCGGAATCGCTGCAGGAACTGGAGGAAATGATGCGCGGCCTTGGCGATTCTTCGAGACGAGTGGGCCTGCGGATGAATTTGGATAAGACTAAGGTCATGTCCAACTGTCACGTCATCCAAGGGCCAATAACCGTCGACAATGTTAACATCGAAGTTGTTCAAAAATATGTTTATCTGGGTCAAGTCATACAGCTGGATAAAAACAACTTCGACGCCGAGGCTGACAGAAGAATATTCTTGGGTTGGGCAGTATTCGGAAAGTTGCGTCACATATTTATTTACGTCGTCAATACCGCAGTGCTTAAAGGCTAAGATGTACAACCAGTGCGTTCTTCCTGTGATGACGTATGGCGCTGAGACGTGGTCTCTTACAAAGGGTCTGACAAAGGTTTAAGGTCGCTCAGCGAGCTATGGAGCGGGCTATGCTTGGGGTATCTCTGATGGATAGAATCCGAAATTAGGAGATCCGTCGGAAAAGTAACCGACATAGCCTGCAGAATCAGTAAGTTGAAGTGGCAGTGGGCAGGCCATATTTGTCGCCGACATGATGGCCGTTGGGGCCGAAAGGCTTTGGAATGGAGACCACGTACAGCAAAGCGTAGTGTAGGCCGACCTCGCGCCCGCTGGACCGACGACCTGAAAGACGTTGCGGGGGGCGGCTGGATGAGGAGGATGGAGGACCGACATGAGTGGCGAAATTTGGGAAAGGCCTATGTCCAGCAGTGGACGAACACAGGCTGATGAACAAAAAAAAGTTTTACTATCAAAAATTTATGAAATCATTGAATAGCAAAATTAGATTGTAAAAACTTTTTTGAATGAAAATATTGATTATTCGCGGGTGGAGAATTCATTGAAGGAGTAGAAAAAAGCAACACATTGAAATTATAATGCTTCTGTCGTATTAATTATAATATTTCTATGGAGAGTGGCTTTTGGACCAACCCTCAACTGGCGTATCGCACGCGGTGCGAGGGGTGCGTTGGGCGGCGCGGGAGGTAAGAGTTGAGCGCGGACACGAACAGCCGCTCCACATTACCCGCGACGCTCCCCTCGTACTGCGGGCGTTATGATTATGACTTATGTTATGACGTAAATAACTTAAGGGCTCATCATACCTCAATTCGCAGTCCTGCTCTAACGCTTCTGCTTTTTAACTGTCTATCCTACTCTAAGATGCCGCGCACACAAAAACATCAGTTATTTTGAAATCGCGGCTACACTGATGGTTTTTTCATTTTTATGCAACAGTCTGTAGCTGCTTTATACTGTCATATTATATAGGTATATATCAGTCATTGTTGTGATAAAAAAACACTTGTACTTTTCCACAGAAAAATGGATTCAGTTATCTGTGGAAAAGTACAAGTGTTTTTTTATCACAACAATGTTTGATAAATTCCACCAAGTGCCGACAATCTCAACTATCAACTTCCATATATCAGTCATATTATGCAAAGTTTCAGATCTAATTTCAAGTATTCATTGAATGCTATCGGTTTATTGTACGGTTTGGAGGTAACTTTGTATTTTTTTTCTATCGAGAAAATGTAATGGGATCAATTTTTCAATGGAATCAGTATTTGTTGGTATAAAACAGGATCATGCGATGCGAAGTTACACAGAGAGAGAAAAAGCCTGCGTGATTTCGTCTGTCAAACGCTGAGTACCTAGTAGCGCTGATTCGTGGTTATACCTATTTTAATGCTCTTGATCTTTATTGCGTAAGGTGGTTTATTTAGGTAAATTAAATAAGTGTTAAAGTTTTTGTACCTTAGTTAGCGCACTGGATATTGGCTAAATTCTTTGTATAATTTATTGCTTAAGTTGGTTTATTTGAGTGACAAGTGCTTAAGTTTTTAGTACCTTAGTTAGCACACTAGTTATTGGCTAAATTCTTTGTATACTAATTTATTGCATAGGTTGGTTTATTTGAGTAAATTAAATAAATGTAAAGATTTTGTACCTTAGTTTGCACAATTTTATGGTTATTGTATAATTTTATTGCTTATGTTGGTTTATTTGAGTAAATTAAATAGGTGTTAAAGTTTTTGTACTTTAGTTAGCACACTGGTTATTGGCTAATTTCTCTGTATAACGTATTGTGATGCTGGGATAGATCACATGTGATCTTACAGCATCACTGGTCCATTTAAATATTTAATGTAAAGTTAATAAATTAAAAAAAAAAAAAAAAAAGTGAGGTATTATACATCCGAAGGGTACGTTCAAGGAGACGCGGCGCGTCAGGCGGCACGGTGCGCGCTCCATACATCGGTGTATGTTTGTGTTTCCGGCGGCCTGCTACGCGCACCGCGCCGCTTGACGCCCCGCGTCTCCTTGAACGTACCCTTCGGATGTATAATACCTCACTTCGCATCGCATGATCCTGTTTTATACCAACAAATACTGCAACGATCACTCTGAAATTTATATATGATAAAGTTGAGGATTAATGCTGTGGTGAAAAATTGATTCCATTACATTTTCTCGATAGAAAAAAAATACAAAGTTACCTCCAAAAGTTACCTACAATAAACCGAATTACCTGTGTAAACGTTTAGGTATACGCTTTATGAATTTTTTGCAATAAAAAAATCAGTGGCGTGCATAGAACTTTTTGCTGAAAAAGCAATAATAAGGTTAAGTTTGACGATAAAAATAACATGAAAAAAACTCAAAACCAATTTGAAAAAAAAAATGTGTGAGATCATGTACTTGAGGTTAGGCAGTGCCTAACCTAGCGTCATACAAATAAATTTTTTTCATAGTGACATTTAAATTTATTCATACTTTTTTTATTGTCAGACTTGTCCTTCTTATTGCATTTCCAGCAAAAATGAATATGCACGCCACTGAAAAAAATAGAATCTGCGTAATTTAATAAAATTGATTTACAATGTTGAAATTGTTATAAAATCATAAAGCATGGTTTACTACCGATTATTGAAAAAAAAACTTATTTTTAAGTAGCATTGGCTCAAGTATGTATTTTTGAGAAAAGTATAATATTTTGCCTATTCCTACATATCGGAAACTGCGTTTCCGCGAAAAACCGAATTATGACGTTTCAAACCGTCCACTATAACGTTTCTTTGTAACGGATCTGAAATTAGTGATCAGTCACATTCACATCACATTGGCAGCTCTCCGTTTCACGTAGTTTGTTTGTCGGGAGGAACATGACGCGAGATCGAAATTAGAATAAACGGATACAATACCAATACAAGCTCGGGTGACGATGTTTCATTAATTAGGCGGGATGTACGCCGCGGGGCGGTTGCGGGCGCAGATGTTACATTGTCTGACGCTGTCTGTTCCAACTGAAACACAATTTTGTCTGAAATATGTTATCAATGTGTAGTGATGCAACGAATACGAATATTCGTATTCGCCGAATACTTCCGAATACTTGCAAAAAGAAATTTCTGGAAATCCCATGCAGATGTCGCATTGCGACCGAGTTGACAAGGACACAAGGATTCATTTATGAAATCAATTTGGTTTCTTATTGTTTGTTATGTTGTATCAGCAATTTGTACAAACAGAGAAAAGGAATCGCCTGTCGCCAAAAAATCAGCGAATTCTATGTTTTTAGGGTTCCATACGTCAAGAGGAAAAAACGGAGCCCTTATAGGATCATTTTGGTGTCCGTCTGTCTGTTCGTCCGTCCGTGTATCGGTCAGAACCCTTTATTTTGGGAACGTGTGAAGGTATTGAGTTGAAATTAAAACCATATAATGAGGTCTACAGTCCCTTGAAGCTGTAAAAAATCAAACTTCTAAGTTAAAGTAAAAAAAAGATATGGCAGTTTATGCCCGGCTTAATTTGATATTCTAAAATGAGAAATCAGAGGTAATTCCTTTCAAGGCGGCCCAGTCAACCTTTACTTTAAGGCTAGGTTATCCAGAAAAATCTGTCCTGCTCTAACGCTTGCATTTTTCACATGTTCATCCTGCTCAGCGGAAGCGAGCCGCTCAGAAAACTCGCGGTTTTGAAGTGTTTTTATTTATTATTTTAGAATTAAAGGAATGGGTTTTGATATTTAGATCATAGTTTAAACCTATTGATTGCGATTTAATCGGATAGAGGAAAATGTAAGCAATCGTGTATCGAACAGCCGAAATATTAAGATCAAAGAGTGAAATATGACATATCAGTACCTGAGAAGCAGAAAGCTGTAACTGTCAAAAGCATTTTTTCAGTATTAACGATTTAATGCGAAAAAATTGGGAGCAATGATTTTGGATGCTTTTTAAACGTAAAAAAAACTAATTTACTCGAGGGAAGCGTTTATTTAATAATTATTCGTTTCTTTACATTTATCATAAACTTGTTTTAATTGTTATATCTTCATTACAATATAGTTTTTTAAGGCAACAAAATAATTAGGTATACTGATACATCGTTATGCTTCCAAGCAGAGTTGAACAAAATTGAAGCCTAACGATGTAACTTAATCTAACATTATTATAAAAACTGAAATAAATGTATAATGATCTTATAATCAAAGTCTAGTCTTTACATATAATCAAATAATTAACTTTGCACATAAAATCAAATAGGTAACAATAAGAAAAATACTCGTCATGAAAATTTTTTGTTATTAATTGTGGACCGAAAATCTCCACTATCTTTACATTTGTAAATCCTGTAACGTACAAAACATATTCTTCTTATACCTACTAGTTTTTCAGAACTGTTACTACGCTAAAGATAGAAATCACTGATATTTTACTCTTCGTCTTCTACAATATCAGGGATATTCCCGTGAGGTAAATCAATATAGTACTTTTTTAATAATGGATCAGCAATCCATTGACTAAGTGTTATCAAATCCTTGCACTTTTTAGTACTTATTGGGCGCAATTGTTTATTAACCTGTGGTAAACTTTCAGGTAAATTAAGCTGATCCTGGCGTATACTTTTTCGCATATCTATTTTTGAAAAATAGTCATCGTCGAAAGATGTTTTATCAAATAAAACACCTTCCGAAAATTTTTGGACTTGTAGCCACACACATTGTGATATTAAAAATGGCTCATTGTTCACATTTTTTCGTCTCTGTGAAAAGTTTTTACTCAGTGACTTGATGTTTTTGATGTTAGATCATATGTACATATGATGCACTATTAGTGGATTTTCAGTTTTGCAGATTTTTACAAATTGCTTCCAATCACGAGGTACTACAATATCAAAGCTGGAAAGCTGTTTTTTCAATTACAGAATGAATTACATCAGCCTCGTTATGCGTGTGGCCACGCAGCAGAAATTTGTGATTTATAGTTTTAAGACCAGTTCTTTCCAAAAGCCAAAAATAACAATACACGAGAACTATATTTCTATTTTGGCCAGAACAATTGTCTGACCAGATAGTGATTTCTTCAGTTGATGAATCCATGTAATGAAGTGCCCATTCAATAATGCGAGATCCTACTTCATTGGCTCCTCTGGCACCCTCAGTTTCATTCCACATCATACAGTAGGATTTATTGTTTGTATCATCATGCAAAGTTTCATTAAGTACCCATAATTTTCTCAGATAAAATGACTGAGTATTAGTTAATAAAGGCGTAGGAAGGCATTTCTGCATGTCTAACAACAATGTTAATTTCTTTTTCTCTGAATTTTTACTTGTTATTTTATCTTGTTTCTTTATAGAATATCTGTTTTCTGAATCATCTAGATGTTTCTCTCTATTTTGTTCTATCATCTCGCGTTCACGAGGGTCAGTTTAACATCCAACAACTCAGCACCTCAAACAAAATATGTTACATGTTACATATAAAATATATTATGTAGGAAAAAAATACTGTGGAAATAATTATTTTAAGTTTATAAAATAATTAAAAATTTACTTTATTAATGTAAGACGTTTATTAAATATATATTTGCTTGAAAAATCTCTGTATTTCACACGCTGTTGAGTTCTCAATGAAAGCAAAACTGATAGGCAAACGTAACATTTTATATCATTGTAAAAAAATATAAAAATTCTTACTTTTCGACTCTAATGAATTTATCATTTTCTCAACTCTTTTTCTGGCCGCCATTTCTAACAATATTCGTAAAAAGCGTGTTTAAGAAATCTGTCGCGTGACGTGCACCCTCCCTCATGTCAAAAAGCCAACTGTTTTAAGGTAACTGACAAACCGTATTTATAAGCGTGGTGCAAAGAGGCGCGGGGGGTGATGAAATGCTTCAAACCATAAAACTGTAACTACGCAGTGACACTTGAATGAAAATATGTTTTTTTAAAACTACTTAAGCCAGAACACTGTAACTGTGCAAATACAATAAAATGCATTTGTACAGTTTTATGTTTATCGTTTGGCATTTTAATGTATCATAATATACAGTGTAATGCACCGCGGTAGTTTAGCAGTTATTCTGTTATAAAATTAATAGATTTATACTGGCACGCCTGTAGAATCTTTAAATGAAGCCATTTGCGCAATGAACAGGGATCTACTAGTAATATCCAAGTGGGCGAAGGCTTTTGGACTCCTTGTTAATCCTAGTAAATCTCAGGCTATAATAATCGGAAGTTCAAGAATGCTTGCTAAAGTCAATATTAGTATCACAAACAACATAATATTTGATAATACTGTCATTCCATTCACTGACACAGTTAAGAATTTGGGTATTTTATTTGATAAAACTCTGTCATGGGCACCTCATATCGAATCTCTTAGTAGGAAGATGTTTGGAACATTTCACTCACTCAGACGCTTGCAAAACTTCCTGCCCATACAAACCAAAATTATGTTAGCACAATCTTTCCTTCTTCCAATTCTTGATTATGCTGACTCTTGCTTCCTAGATCTCACTGAAGAGCTTGTTAACAAGCTTGAGCGCCTTCAGAACTTGTGCATACGTTTCATCTTCGGCCTTCGTAAATATGACCATGTCTCTCAATTTCGCACACAGCTAAAATGGCTCCCTATTCGTTTTCGTAGAAATATTCATGTCCTTTCTCTTCTCTTCACTGTTCTTAACAGTGCTTCTGCACCCTTTTATCTACGGGAACGTTTTAGTTTCTTTTCTGATGGAGGCCGGTTGCAACGTCCTGTCAACCAAAAAAAATTTATCTGTACCCACACATAGAACTGGTTTTTACTCCGACTCCTTTTCTGTGCATGCTGCTCGACTATGGAATCGTCTACCTGAATCCGTCAAAAACTGTCGTACTTTAAACACATTCAAAATTAAACCAAAAGATCACTACTATAATGAACTACACCCTTGACTCATCCAATGTCTATTCATGTTATATCTTATCCAAAACTATCATTGATTTATTATGTCTGCGTATATTTATGTATTTATATAAGTAAGTTTATTCTATATAATTTCTTTTGTGTATGTTTATGTATCAGTTTATTATAGCGGTAGGAATCACTTATGTTATCTACTCACGTATTTTACTTTATTATCATTCTCTCTTTTTTCGTTTGCACGCTCCCTTTTTTATGTTTTATTCCTTATCTACTATTTCACCCAAAGGTTGCCTGGAAGATATTGCTGTTAGCAATAAGTGCCGCCTTTGTACTCTATGAAATATTTTTAATATCCTTCTTCATGTTTTCGTGTAAATGTACATAAAGTGTAATAAAAAAAAAATAAAAAAAAAAATAAGATTTTGTAATAGTAATAGAAAATTTGATAATCCAGTCTTATGGCAAGAGATAAGCGTTAGTGGAAGAGATAGCGCTGTTATTTCCTTTCGGTACTGAAGGACTATTTTTGAATGCTTGTTATATACCGCCTGACTCTAAGAAGGATTTATATGACAGTCACCTTAATAAAATGTTTGATATTGGTGTTGAAATACCTGACTACAATATTGTCTTTATAGGTGATTATAATTTACCGGATATTAAGTGGAAGTTTTCATCCGATTATAATAATAATTCACATGGATCTCTAGACGATCCAGTTACAGGTTTTGAACGACTATTCGAAACCTTAATGTCATTCATAAACCTATCACAATATAATAATATAACCAATCAATTTGGACGATTACTTGACCTTGTTCTCTCCAATACAACATGTATTGTTTCACTTTGCGATGCACCTCTCTCAAAAGTTGATATTTATCACCCTCCTTTGACATTAACTTTACCTATTCCTATCACTACAAATTCTCTTCCAAATGTAGAAATTCCAAAATACAACTTTTTAAAGCTAATTATGTCTCCATTAATTCCAAAATTTCCAAGATAGACTGGGTGAACGAACTTAGTGCCCTGACTATCGAAAATGCAGTCAATCGTTTTTATTGTATTATATACGAGATACTGAACGTTGATGTCCCTCTTGTTAAAACGAAGCCAGCCAAGTATCCTATTTGGTTCTCACGTGACTTAATTAGAGAGTTGAGAGCAAAAGAAAAGGCATGGATTCGCTGGAAAACTTATGGCTCTCTGTCTGATTACCAACGGTTTTCAACATATCGTTGTCGCGTAAAGGAATTGCTTAAAAGCTGTCATGTAACATATATAAAAAACGTTGAAGAGTTAACAAAGACTAACATCAAATCATTCTGGAAATACACATCTTCTCTGAAGAAAACAAATACTGGGTATCCATCTACAATGACATTTGAGGATCAATCTTCTCACAGTCCTTCCGATATATGTGAAATGTTTTCAAAGTACTTTTCTTCCGTTTTTGAACCAGTGGATCACGATGCTTATAACACAGATTTTATTGCTTTAAATGACGGCCCATCTTTGGCTACTCCTTTTTCTGAGATAAATCTTTTAGAGTCCGAAGTTGAAAAAGCCCTTCTTGATCTCGATAGCAATAAGGGCGCAGGGCCGGATAAAATAAGCTCATTCTTTCTAAAACATACAGCTTCTACAATCTGTGTTCCATTGACTTTGCTCTTTAACGTAAGTCTTCACGTTGGGATCATCCCTGCAAAATGGAAGATAGCTCATGTGACTCCTATTCATAAGGGAGGTGCTAAAAATCTTATTGAACATTACCGCCCCATTTCTCTCCTATCAATAATCCCCAAAGTATTTGAAATGTTAATTCACAACAAAGTATATCCTTACGTTGAACCACTTCTAGATACTCGTCAGCACGGATTTGTGAAATCAAAATCTACCGTTTCAAACCTTTTACCCTACACAAATTTTCTTTTTAAAGCTCTTGATGATGGTGTAGCTGTTGATTCAGTGTACACAGACTTCAGAAAAGCCTTTGATAAAGTGGATCATAAGCTTCTGCTGCAAAAGCTTTATTTTAATGGAATAAAGGGTAATTTGCTGCGATGGTTTTCATCTTACTTGTGCATGAGACAACAGGCTGTTGGTTTGAATGACCATATCTCGTCCTACATTACTGTAACATCTGGAGTCCCCCAAGGATCAATTATAGGGCCACTGCTTTTTATAATATTTATTAATGATATTACACTATGTTTTAAGTACTCTGAGATTTTGATGTATGCAGATGATCTAAAAATATACAAACGTATAGATAACAATAATGATTGTCTGCAATTACAGGACGATCTAAACCGACTGTTTACTTACTGCATTGATAATAAAATCGTACTTGCTGAGAACAAATGCAAAGTAATGGCTTTCTCTAAGAAGAGGCATAAACACTGTTTTCTCTACAAGCTTGGGAATGACTCCTTGGAAGTTGTCAATCAAATACGTGACCTTGGCGTTTTATTTGACTCTAAATTGACATTTGACCTCCACATTGAAGATATCATAAAAAAAGCATATCGCATGCTAGGATTTATTCTTAGAGTAGCCAAATGCTTTAAAAACCCCCTAACATATATAATTTTGTATCAGAGTCTGGTGAGGTCAAAATTAGAATATGCCTCAGCAATATGGAATCCGGTGTTTGATATCTATGTTCGGAAGGTTGAAATGATCCAAAAAAGATTTGTACGTGCCTTGAACTATCGTCTTAATCACAGCCGTCTGTCCTACAGCAATCTTCTTGCCAAGTTTGGGCTTATGTCTCTTGCAGATCGCCGACATGTGACTGATTCAGTAATTCTTCGAAATATATGTGTTGGAGAATATAAATGTGCAGAACTCTTAAATCAAATTAACTTCCAACTTATGGAACTACCCAGTCTCCGTCATCGTAGTAATAGACCCAAATATCTCTTTCATCTCAGAAGAACTAGAACTCAGAATGGAAAAAGAGCTCCGATACATCGTATGTGCAATCACTACAATGATAATGTTTTAAATATAGATTTATTTAACTGCTCTCGTAACAGATATAAAAATAAAGTAAAGAAAGCGTTCATAGAAAAGAAAAAAAAAGGAAATAAAACAAAAGAAATAGGGTAAAGCAGAAATATATGTCTTATTCTTAGGTAAATATAAAATGTATCTTTTTCTTTATTAATTTTTAGTTTTAATGATTTTATATTTGAAGTTTGCATGTGCATGCTGTAGGTTTTTTGCTTAGTCTGTATTTTTGGCTTTGGGTTTATAGCCAATATTGTCATAAATCTTCTTCATCTGCTTCATTTTTATCTCTTTATGTAATTTGTGAGAATGTTAAGGGAATAGATATACTTAAACTAATGTTATCACCATTGTTATTGTCAAACATGTATCTATTTCTGTTTTTTCTCCTATCAAATAAATAAATAAATGGCTAGAAAGAGCACGTTTAATACATTATTATGGTATTGAAAGCTCAAAACCGCAAAAATGTCAGTTACAGTTTTCTGCTTCTCAGGTACTGATATATTTTTTGCAAAATTTTATCGTCGCTTTTTATTGGTTTAAAATGAATTTGAAAAGAGCCAAAGTCGGGATAACCCCCCTTAAGATTCAAAGAAACTTTTACATAGCACCCCGTATACAAAGAACGTCATAACGTTATGAATGTGTAGTAAAGTGATACAGTAGACAATTCGCTTTCCACCACTCAATTTGCCCTAAAAGCCGTTTTGTGTTTTCCAGTTTCCACAAATGGGTTATGTGTATGTTCCGTTCCATTTTGTGCGTCGCCACTTTATTTGTCAATGGTATTGAATGAGTGACGTTCCAATTTACGGAGTTTGGTATCTCAAAGGGAAATTATGTTGGTTTACCGCAGTCTCTCCGTTTTTATTACGAAAATTCGTAAGTGATCCTGCACAAAAGTTGACAAGCGTGTTTATACGTTTAGTTGTTATGCAGGATCACTTACTATACCTATCTATATAAGTAATGCATAAAATTACACAGATTTGTTAGAAAAGCCTCATTGACATTAAACTAATGTCGCGTAGTGTCATAAACCACTTAATACTTTTTATTAGAAAATAAGAAAAACAATCATAGTTCTGCGTTTGGGAACGAACTCCGGAGCAACCATCTTAATTTTATGATTGTTAACACGATTTGATCAACTTTCCATACAATATAAATACTGGTGATCCTATTCTACCGAAAAATATGTAGATAATACACGAGATCGTAATTCTATGGTTTTCAGATAAATTTTATAAATTCATCTGTTCAAATTTTTGGTTCTTGGTTAACATAGGTATATGTTAGACGTACCTTGTAGCATCTCCGTGTTTATTCTTTCTTTTACTGTATACCCTATCCTCCGTGACGTGACATAGTTAACGGCCGTAAGTTATATTCGGAGTAAACTATCCCACACTTACCAGGTAATCATAACTACTACGGAGTGTAACCCTCTCGTTTGTTCACAGTTTCAAGACGAGTAAAGGTGTGGGCTACACGGCGCACTTTGTTGGCAATTGCCTGGTGCTGACTTCCATGAAGGTTCGAGGGAAGGGGTTCCAGCATTGTGTGAAATACGAGTTTCAGCCGAGGAGGTGGGTTCTGTAGACATTAATAAATGATAGCCTCGTATCCATTATTATGCATTCAGGTAGGTGGTAGTTATTCTGTACAATGAACGCATTGTATTCGATATTACCAAGTTAATATCGCGCAAACCAGCACCTTCTTGACATTAAATAGCCAAAGTCCGCTGTAGTTCATTAATTTTTATTCGTCTATATAAAGACGAGACCCAGCCTCGCATACGACTATAAAAACGAAAACCATCTTTAGGGCGCATGCCTACCCTAAATTAGCAACTCGATATGTTGAAGTACAAAAATCGACAAAAACAACACTGAAATAACTTCTATATTAGCGTGTATTGCAAAGTGGCTGTTACGACGGTCGCTGCGTCTCCGGATAGCGCAAAATAGGAGAAAATAATACTTTTCACATGGACGCGATGGACGAAAAATTTTGTAATATTATTATTTTTGCATTCAACTTATTTTTCTTTTTATTTTATTTCGTATGGTTTCGTATTTTAATTAAAATTGCTTCAAGCTTGCGAAAGGAGTAAAAAAATTCTAGCGTAAATCATAGCAAACTTTTGATAACTTTCAATTTGTTTTCGTCAAAAGTAAAGACAGTTTTTTAATTAAACATAGAATTTATTCTTGATTATTTTATGCCAACTGTGCATTTTTTTGAAAATGTTTAGACCACCTGTACAGGAGGAGGGAGTAGGCCTGAAATGAAATGAATGAAATGAAATGAAAAGATAGATCTAATATTGCAGTTTGAGTATACATTCACCTAAACGGACACTGAAGAGTAGAATTTCGTGTGACACAAGCTAGGGCGTTTGTGATGAAAATTACAAAATGGTATATTTTGATGCTAGTGCGAAATGGTTGATATTTCGAGTCAAGACGAACTTTTTTCCCGAGATGCAGTCGAGGTAAAAAGCTGTCGGGACGAGAAATATCAACACTTTCACACGTGTATCAAACGACGTTTTTTTAATACACCTGCGAAAAATTACATGGAACAATAAAATTAAAGCAATTTTGTTGCAAATCAATAAGTCACAGAAGAAAACGCAGTGTCTGGTTGGCGCCAATCTATACTACGAAGACCAATGTCTCTTCCTAAAATCTTTTAATAATAAGTTCTAAGATAGAAACAATAGAATATAAATTATAACGTCTCAAATCGTTTTGAATTTTTAAAACATCTTTTACAATTTAACACATATTTAGATATAATAATAATATAAAAGTTTGGAAACATACATCTTAAACAGTTTTAGTGTATCCGGTTACTTCTAGAAATACCAACAAAACGACAAGCAAAACAAAACAAATGCTGTCACCGGTTTCCTGGCGTTAGTAGTAAAAACAAAAAACACTTGTGCGAAATATGTAATTTGACGCACGCTAAACAGGCACGTAATCTATCATACTTATTTTGAGCAGGTGTATTTAAAAAATATATAATTTCTAAGTACTCGATTTTGCATTTAATACAGTAGTATAACTATAGGGTTACCGGATAATAATCGGTAGTTCTCGGTCAAAATTCTGAGATCTCTGCAACGAAAGCTTATTTTCAAGGGGTAGTTTGTAGGGGTATTTTACTGATACTAAAAACTATTACTAGTTAATGATTCTCAGCAATATATTGCATTTTTTATAGTCTTAAAAAAGTGTTGTTTGCAACCCAACATTGACATTGGCTTGAAGACACTCGTGATCTTATTATGGAATTCCGCTGTAGTTCATTAAGATTCCATAAATAACCAGGAGATGCAATGTGTCTGTGCAGGTGGTACGCGATAGCAGTGGTCTACATTTACAACCGCTGGACGAAAAGCGAGATCAAGTGCCTGGTGAACGGACAACTGGCCAGCAGTACGGAGATGGCGTGGTTCGTCTCCACCAACGATGTAAGTTGCTTTCGTCTTTGTGCTCTTAGTATTGGCTGGTCGATGGGAGTAAGAGGCGATGTATATGTAATAGGTTGGGGAAAAACTCTTTTCGCAAATAGTATCTATGAACTTATAATAAAATCTCTTTGGCTATACCATTTGTACCTAGCTGGTTTTGGTATTATTGAAAAGTTTAAATTTTAAAAAAGATAATTCCAAATTCAAATTAGGTAAAATGTGTGATTTTCATTTGTTTTTCTTACTGTTAAGATGAGTGAATCTAATGAAGAAATTCGATACATTTTAAAATTTCACTACAAAAAAAGTAAAAATGCAACGCAAGCTGTGAATAAAATTTGTGATGTTTATAGACCTAGTGCAGTGTCTGTGGGAGTAGCACAAATTTGGTTTGAGCGTTTTCAATCCGGAAAATTTGATGTCAAAGATGCACCTCGCTCTGGGCGCCCTGTTACGGATAAAATGGATTCCATTTTTGAAAAAGTGGAGCAAGATCGGCATATCATTAGTTACGATGTAGCTGAAGAACTGGGAATTGACCACAAAACAATTTTGGCGCATTTGAAAAAAGCTGGGTACCTACACAAAAAGCTCGATATTTGGGTGCCTCATGAGCTCACTGAAAGAAACATAATGAACCGTGTACTCATTTGTGATTATTTATTACGACGTAATGAAACTAACGAAACAGCGTAATGAGGCATTATTTATTATGAGCTGTTACCGCCAGGCAGGACCATCGATTCTGAACTCTACTGCGAACAACTGATGAGATTAAAGCAAGAAGTTGAGAGAAAGCGGTCGGAATTAGTCAACAGAAGGGTTGTGGTTTTTCATCATGATAACGCTAGACCTCACACATCTTTAGCCACTCGGCAAAAATTAAGAGAGTTTGGCTGGGACGTATTAATGCATCCGCCGTGTAGTCCTGACCTTGCACCTTCACATTTCCACTTGTTTCGGTCTCTTCAGAATTCCTTAGGCAGTGTCAGGTTAACATCACGAGAGGACTGCCAAAACCACTTGTAGCGGGTTTTTGATCAGAAGCCCCAGAATTTCTATAGCAATGGGATCATGTCCCTACTACAAGATGGCAGAAAGTTATCGAACAAAATGGCACCTACATACTTTAGTTAAATGTAAATAAACTTTATTAAAAAATGTTTTGAATTTTCATATAAAATGCGAAGAAACTTTTCCCCAACCTAATATAATGTATTATACAGTCTCCCTTACCTGCTCGTGGTGCACATTGCTGACTAGCGGTCAAAGTTGTGGCAACGCTTCATCAACCACAGCTTGGTAATTAGTGATCAGGGCATACGTCTCGTAGACTACTACAGCCCTGAATACACCTTAGAAGGGGTTATATGATTGACACAGGCCTCTCTAGTGGTGTGGTTTCGCTACCTTTGCTGATATTTCGTTAGTACCGTCAGGGTTCGGTCAATACAGAGGGCCAGAAATCTGCCTTCTAATGAAAAAATAAAAATATTACGTCATCTACCGCCACTTGCTAACCCAGAAGTCGTGGGTTCAATCCCCGCGTTGCACATTCATTTGTGTTCGGTCTGGGTGTATCGGAAGGCACATTCAGAACCCGCTCCGTATTTTTCGTCTGTTTGATGCGAAGCATTATTTTAATTATATTTCTTGTCATTGCCGCGATGTTTTAGTAAAAATCAGGGACATACACCTGTCCATATTGGGCATCTAAATGTAAACCTAAAATTTATTTGATTCAATTGTTTCTCCTTTAATAAAAAAAATAATTTAATAAATAACTCGCAAAAGAGAAACAATTCAATCAAATAAATTCTAGGCCTTTATTAAAACGGCCAATATGAAGTGGTGTATGCCCTCAGATTTTCCAAAAACATCGCGGTAAAGGCCAGAAAAATATTTAACATATTGTTTTTCATCATTAAGACATGTTAGTAGAACACATTTTACATATAAAAATAATTACAATTAAAAGTCAAAATATTATTAAAAAATGTTACTAGAAAATAAAATTTTTGGTTATTCTAGCCATTTCCATACGGAAAAAGTTGAAAATAGTCCAAAATATAGTAAGGTCAACGGGACGATTTAAGAAAGGTAAACACACTTTCAGGGGTTCAAAACATTTTTAAAATACGTCGGCTGTAAATAAAAATAGTAAAGAATAGAAAATTTAACTTGTTATTATAAAAAAACAGTCAAGTGCGAGTCCTCTCTTAGGATTCCGTACATAATCTGCAGATAATCTGTAAATCATTCCGTTTTAGAGCTAGAGAGCCGTAAAATATTCGGACAATCAAACAGACAGACAACAGAGTGACAGCAGTAGGGCTCCGTTTGCCCTGTGGGTACGTAACCCTAAAAAAAAGACCTAATATTGGTAGCTGCGGTACTGACTGCTCACCTGTACCACGATCCACGCAACGACAGCTGTCGTTGACCGACTGACGCCATTATGTCGACCAATTGACGCCATTATTGCGTATGAGAGATAAGAATGGAGATAAGTTATCTCAGATAACTCAGTAAAGGTCCGATTGTGTACCTTTTTTGAAACGTCTCGTTGGCCTTACTTTAATTATTTTATCTCTTCGGGTGACCATAATTAGATTTTACGACAATCTTCAAAGGGCTCCAACTTTAAAAAATAATTATGAATATAATTTTGAATGGTTTTAATAAAACCAGTTTGTATTCTTCTACAAAATACTAAATTATCGGGGTTAGGTTAAAAGTCAACCTGTATAAAAGCGGGTTTACCAAGTGTGGACTGTGACTTGCATATTTGGGAACAACTCTGAATTCTCGGGGATTCATGTCGTTTTTACGTCATCTAAGATTTTGCTCATTTTTTCCCGGGTGAGATTTACCAATAATTATTGGGTTATGTAGCAAATGGATGGACAGCGCCGAGGCTTCACAATAAGAATATCTGTTTTGGACGAAACCCCAACAAAAATGGCGTCATAAAGGAAATTAATAAAGTCAAGTTGATTATCATTACATTATGTATATACAATATACATGGCATTATGTATATACAATATTTTTATTCCTATATTTCTATATTTTATGCAAGTGTATAACTTTATTACATTTTAGTAGCCCACCCTCAATATTTTTTTGTATGTATTTCCCGTTTTTATTATTTCTTCATTGTATTATGTATATATAATATTTTTATTCCTAGATTCCCCTATTTTATTTATTTTTTATTTATTTATTTATTTAAAAACTTACGACTATCATTTATTAATGCAGGTGTATATTTTATTTCCCGTATTATTATATATTTTTTTTATATTCTAAAGACATATTATATTGTGTAAATTAACTTTGACTTGTAGAAAGTATACTTAATGTATCTATTTTGCAAAAATAAATATTTTGATTTTGATTTTGATTTTTTACATACTATTAGCGGAAGTTTTACCCAGGTACACATAAAAACTTCACTGAAAATTTGCATTTTCAAAAGAAAATCTAAAGTTTGCTTTGCAGACTTCATATCACACAAAACTTTGTACCAGCACATCATAAGTTCGCGTATACGCAGAGGAAACTTTCAAGAAAGTCCCCAACATCAAGGAAGCGTGAAGTAAACACGTTTCGTTTCTCACGTCCGTCTCGTTAGACGCAATTTAATGGCAGTAATGCGATGCAAATTCCTTGGGGAACACGCGGATGTCATAACAATGAAGGAGTTAAGAGTTCGGGATATAGAGACGGACGATTTCTTAACACTTCGGGCTTCGGGTATTTAAAAAAAAGGTATTTAAATATTTATTTAGAAAAAGTTTACAAATCTCTTTTACTTTTTTATTTATTTACTTATCAATATGATGTTCTATTCGACTGATGACGGCCCCATACAGTGGACCGAAATATATCGAATATGTATATAAAATAAATGTTATTTTTTTCATAATTAATTGCTATATTATATAATAACATACATACAAAAATGTATTTTCTACCTATAGAACTAAGAAAACTACGTTTTTTGCTTTTCAA
The DNA here is from genome assembly GCA_910592155.1 of Ypsolopha scabrella. Taxonomy (NCBI): domain Eukaryota; kingdom Metazoa; phylum Arthropoda; class Insecta; order Lepidoptera; family Ypsolophidae; genus Ypsolopha; species Ypsolopha scabrella. Next base: position 5,169,020 of record OU342972.1, on the reverse strand, counting down.
TATTCCGCATATTTTTTGGGTACGGTAGGTTTAGAATAACATTGAAGCCACGGGAAGATAGGGAAAAAATACTCTTTACATTTTAATATTGTAATCCTTAATCCTAACTCTTGAAATATCCCAAGGGGTAAACTAAAAAGATATCCTTTTCACATATTCCGCAAGATGTGCTTGTTCAATTTGACAAACTTTTTCTAAAAAGTTGGCGGCGACTTGTGAATTGGGAACTTCGTGCTGGATTTCTACTGAAGTTAGATAAAACTTTATTACCACGTCAGTCGAGCTTGAAATCCTGATGCCTTTTGTGAAGAAACCAGAGATTACACAATCAGCTTTCTGGTGTATAGTTGTTGTGTAGTAGGTTGTAGAAAATCGTACACTACTTCAGCACGTATATGTGACGCATAATTACCATAGCCTGTTGATTTAAGCCAGATACTTGGCCTAATCGCTCGGGCTTTTAAATTAGGTACCCTCACTATAGTGTTTGGGCCAGTCAAGGGGTCGAAATCAACATGCAATTAAAGTTGGCGTTTTGACGCACTACTACAACCAAGCCTGACACGCCGTCGTCGTGAGTACACTACTTCAGCAACGTATATGTGACGCACTTCTACAACCAAGCTTGACACGCCGTCGTGAGTACACTACTTCAGCAACTATATGTGATGCACTTCTACAACCAAGCCTATACGCCGTCGTGAGTACACTACTTCAGCAACCTATATGTGACGCACTTCTACAACCAAGACGCACTTCTACAACCAAGCTTGACACGCCGTCGTGAGTACACTACTTCAGCAACGTATATGTGACGCACTTTTACAACCAAGCCTACATGCCGTCGTGAGTACACTACTTCAGCAACTATATGTGACGCACTTCTACAACCAAGCTTGACACGCCGTCGTGAGTACACTACTTCAGCAACTATATGTGACGCACTTCTACAACCAAGCTTGACACGCCGTCGTGAGTACACTACTTCAGCAACTATATGTGACGCACTTCTACAACCAAGACGCACTTCTACAACCAAGCTTGACACGCCGTCGTGAGTACACTACTTCAGCAACGTATATGTGACGCACTTTTACAACCAAGCCTACGTGCCGTCGTGAGTACACTACTTCAGCAACTATATGTGACGCACTTCTACAACCAAGCTTGACACGCCGTCGTGAGTACACTACTTCAGCAACTATATGTGACGCACTTCTACAACCAAGCTTGACACGCCGCACACTGGTTCCAAAGATATGCAGTCGGTATCTGATGATAAACTATTAAGGATCATACTTTCTACAACAAAAGCTAGGTTTCATTTCGAATATGGTTTAATTTTCGACTAGAGACCAATATTTCAATTAATAACCTTGAAGTGCCCCTAGCTCCAAAGATCGCAAAGATATTGAAATGGTACTTGGGGATTAATTATGGATAATGCCTTCTATAACTATTTATAGGTTTCATTTTAACCGAGCTGCGATTATGGAAAAAATCGTCAAAACATCATTTTGCTCCATACAAAAAAAATATACAATATTTGTTTTAGCGCGTTAGAGCGATAAATATGAAAGAAAATGTATCTGTAAAAGTTGTTCAGAATCAAAAGGCCTGTCATGTTAAAAAAAAACATGCCGATTTACTAACCTTGGACCCTAAGTCCCACATTTTTCAGAATGGAATCAGTGTGCGCCGTCGTGAGTACACTACTTCAGCAACGTATACGTGACGCATTTCTACAACCAAGCTTGACCCCCCGCGCCGTCGTGAGGTAAAAGTACAGTGACATGTTCTCCTAATCATACAGAACAACTTAAGGTATATATTGCTTGTGAATAAAGCTGAAACAGATATTGGACAAAAGCTTGTCTTACACGCATGAACTTACAATTTCGTAGCATTCATACAAGAAATAATGATAACGATATTGATTTATATTTTTTAAATAATCTACTATTTCCTTATCGTTACTTTAAAAACTTGCAATTTGAAATTTGTTCATTATTATTTATGCACTAGCTTAATTCGAATCAGATTTTCCCATACATTCATTTAACAATTGTAGGCTTTATGTATAGGGTGATTTTAAATGTTGCTGACAATGTTGTTAAAGTGATATTCACAGACGGTGTTAACAGACCCTATATCTTTTACAATATTTCTTCGTAAACAATATATTTGACTTTTTATTGGGGGGCACTAAGATAACCAGGCTTATAGGAGAACTTACAATTAACTTAACAATCTTCCCTTAAATCAACTTCAGCGTATTTTAATGTTTGTCCCTGAACCTTATTTATCGTCATGACAATACAGACTTTTGTTTGGTTATTTTTTATTAACGCTATCTTAAAATACGTCCGGTCTTTACTGACCCTTGACCTTTCAGTATTGAAAATATTTGGAAACCCTGACCCACGTTAATGTTGATTTTATCTCAGGAGTTAATATTCAAAATTTCGACTGCCTAGCGAGAACAGTATCGGTTAAGTGGAGGTTTTTTGTTAAAATTTTGACACCCTTTTTAAACCCCTTAGGGTGAGAATTTTCAAAAATCCTTTCTTAGTGTGCGTTTTGACCTTTCTATAAATACACCCTCCAAATATCAAGTCTGTACGTCCAGCGGTTTGGGGTCAGGACAAAGCCTTTTATATACGCTGCCTTTTTGAGACCACAGATGCTATGCTCTGCTACGATCCTGACACATCTCTTTCGTTTCTTGCACATCCATCAATCGAGTGATACAAGCTCTTCAATTCCGGATGCCTTTGCATTATTACGCAAACGGTTTTCTTTTCTACAGCGTTTTTTTGTTTTTGCTGCTTTCCTGAATTACTTATTGCAGATTTTTAAATCATTTGTTCCGGAGAAAAATCCAACTTGAAAGTTTTTAAGAAACCGTGATGTAATTGCAGAACTGTAAATAATACATTTTATTTTAGAAAGAAATAACAAATGTTTTGCCTTTCTTGAAAACATTCGAAACTCTTACTTGATAAACATATGCAATAAAATATTATTCATCAAGTTTTATTTCGTTAGCTAGCTTTATTTTAAAACATTGCGTAAGATTATTTAAAATTAAATTTTAAACAGATACTGACACATATTCTCGCGTAGCAAATTGAGCAATAGAGTTGAAAAACCCAAAATTAGCTCATTAGCAATTAGCTCAACAGGCTCATTTAACTTTTATCCATCTGCGTTAAAGCCTATTCTACAATGAAAAGTTTTAGGTTATGGCAGCTCTAAATCTAATATTTGCTACACGAGAATGAATAGGTGTCATAGTCACTAACTTTGAATTTGATAAGACTCGTCTATCTCGCTCACTCGCGATCGGCTCTAGATAAGTTCGTTCTGTACTTTTACAGCAGAATAAAGCGCGTTTTTCCAATGCCCACTTCATCCTAAATATATCAACAATAAAAATACTTGAAAATGTAAATATTTTACGACCAGCATCCGGTATGGTCACTAACTTTGAATTTGATAAGACTCGTCTATCTCGCTCACTCGCGATCGACTCTAGATAAGTTCGTTCTGTACTTTTACAGCAGAATAAAGCGCGTTTTTCCAATGCCCACTTCATCCTAAATATATCAACAATAAAAATACTTGAAAATGTAAATATTTTACGACCAGCATCCGGTATGGTCACTAACTTTGAATTTGATAAGACTCGTCTTATCTCGCTCACTCGCGATCGACTCTAGATAAGTTCGTTCTGTACTTTTACAGCAGAATAAAGCGCGTTTTTCCAATGCCCACCTCATCCTAAATATATCAACAATAAAAATACTTGAAAATGTAAATATTTTACGACCAGCATCCGGTATGGCAATTATGCAGCTCGTTGCAGATTCGATGACACTCGATGACGTCAGCCTTATTTGCATTCGAGGGTTGAACATCCTTCACTTTCTATTCTGTGTATTTTTTATCATTTTGCAGACATCCAAAACACAAACGCTGCGAAACTTGAGTGAGGTTACTCGTATTGTAAAGACATGCTTTAATTTTTAAATAAAGGGGTTTTATCTACAAATCTTTTAAAATATTATTAAGCATTCCATATTAAATTATTCCATATTCTTACTTGATGTTTAGCCAGTCACTTCATTTGTAATTTTCACGCGTGATACAGAAGTCGAATGAAGTATTTACGATGCAAGGGCTCGTAAAGACCTATTTAATATGCACCAAAACTGTTAGTGAAGTAATTTTTACCGTAATAGTGTTTTGTTTTTATTTTTAGGGTTCCGTAGTACCTAAAAGTTACGAAAAGAACCTTTAGGATGAGACTTCGTTGTCCATCCGTCCGCATGTCACAGCCTCATAACTTTAGCACCGTTAAAGATAAAGACTTGAAATTTTCCAAAAATCTTCGAAAAACCACAAAAATATGCATGCCCCTCCCCTTATTTCTGAAACTAATGAACCGAAAAATATGAAATAAATCATGGTAATTTGGGATTACGTAAAATTTACAGGAAAAATATAGCGGGTGAGAAATTCACGATAACAAAATGACAAAATTAAATTATTTATCCACGAGTTTTATTTCGAGCACAGTATAAAAATATTTGAGTTTCTCTTTTTTGGTACAATTAATTCTTTTTTTGTTATCATTAACAGTTATGGGCAAGATTTTAAATACCTTCTTCCTGACTGTTCCCAAAACTGTCGAATTACGGAACCCTAGGTATGCGAGTCTGACTCGCACTTGACCGGATTTGTTTCATTGGGAGAAAGTTGGCAACATTTACTTGTGTACCGGTGGAAGTGCACGTCAGTGCAGGACTCTTCGCCCCCGCCACGAATTTAGAATTTAATGCCAGAATAGCTTCCCAGGACTTGGAAATACTTCTCTTCCTTTTTATTTTAGCATATTATTATTGTCCACTGTTGGACGTATGCCTCCTAATTTGCTCTTCATTTCGATTTATTTGCGGCAATTCTGGTCCAGGTCGGCGCTGCCGTCTTTTTGATTTCGTCCGTCCATCTGGCTGGTTGTGCAAATACTTCGAACCAGACTAATAACAAAGTGGTATATTCAAGATTTTGGTATCTACTTAAAATACATTAATGAATATGCGGAGTTGCCTATAATTGTTTTACATTTAATGTAATTTGAACGTATACTATTTGTGGTCCCTAATCAGCATACATTTAATGTAAGCCTATCGTACCATTTGTAGTTTCCTAATGAGCACACAGTACGAAAGTAGATAATATATATATATAATATGGGTATTATTAAAACCTCTTGATACGTTGTTTTACTAATATTAATTTATCAGGCACTGTCACGTTACCGGTTGGATCGATAATTAACATCTTCAGCCGAAACAATAAGACACGAACATTGTTTTTGTTTGTTTTCTCAAAAGATTGAATGTTATCAAAAATAATCGATCGTGTAAAAATGCAAATTATTATGCCTTATTGTTTTCGCCTGAAGAAACCGGTAGCATGACAGTGTTTGCTAAATATACAAGTGGAATTAATGACACCTATTCTCGTGTAGCAAATATTAGATTTAGAGCTGCCATAACCGAAAACTTTTCATTGCAAAATAGGCTTTAACGCAGATGGATAAAAGTTAAACGAGCTTGTATTATTTTGAAATTTAAGGTTTGCTGCTCGAGAATAAGTCACAATGTATCATGAATATTTGTTCTATGATTTTTAGATCTGATTTCACCATACCCTGTTAGTTATTTAATAAATCAGAGATTACCTAACGAGGGATTAAAATTGACAAGGACACTAACATCTCTTTTAATTTTGTATGTCCCATGTCAAAAATGTAACAAGCTATTAGTAAATCAAACATTAAGCGAATGACTCAAAAATCATTCTCTCACATTTTAAGCCAACCAAAACAAAAGGTCATTATTTGTTTTGTCATTATTGCGCACACGGGCACTTTTTTCACTAGTCGTATTATAAGTTTCCTGTTTGGTAAGACGACTGATTTGAAATGCCGTTTATTCTGTTGAATTCAGTAGAGATCGGTTTACATTTCGTTTTGCTGGTTCAAATGTCAAAAATGTTGAGTCTTCGAGATAGGTCAGTTGCGGGTAGCCATGACAACAATGTAAATAATAGCAAACATGGCCGATCCCGACAGCTGTGGGTCTGTGTGATAGTAAGCTAATAGTCTGTTACCAATCTATCGAACCCCTAGAGCAGTCATTAAGTTTAACAACTCATTATGGAAATTATAGCATGGTGGGACACTCACTAACTTTAACAGTCTGTTAAATGATATAACAGGGGTGTCAACTAACTAACAGAGTATGGTGAAATCGGGTCTTAAAATGTTTCATCCAGACATCAATTTCTAAGAAGAATCCAAACTAAACTTAAACTACGAGTTACCAAGAGTCTATATGTACAAAGAGCAAACACACTCGCAAAACGAAAACCAGTCAATTAATTTCGCAATATCAGTATGTATGTTACTTCGCTGCGAATAAACAATTCTTCATTTGCGCGATACGCCAAATGGAGTTGAACACGTTTCATTTATTAAAATTTCCATTTTCCTGCCGCAAACAGTTAACTGCGGAGCGTAATTTCAAGAGCTACTAGGCAATGTACATATTTATTAAACGATGGTAGATTTACTATGGGTACACAAATTTTATGCGCAGTAAGGTGAAATGTTTGAAATTAAATTTCACCAGACGAAAGGTTTATTGGAATCTACCGCGCCGTATTTGTTTCGTTGTCAATTTTAAAGTTTGGGAAATTCATTAAGCCACATTTCTTGTCAAATATTTAGAAAAATATATCTAGACTTATCGTCACATAGATAAAGATCTATCATCATGACATGCTAAACGTTCTCTCGAGTGTAAAATATATCTCGAACAATCAGCTCTCGTTTACCTACATTTTACCGACGACGATTTTTCGCATTGGCGTGTAGCAGGCCTAACACGTTTGCCACTTTAACACCATTTTAAACACCATTTGACCGTAAACACCTGGAATTTACTGTCAAATGGTATTTAAAATGGTGTTAAAGTGGCACCATGTTAGGTCAATGATTTTGCGACTCCTCCTACTTAGAGCGTAATTCCGAATAAACCGGTCCTAGAAATTCCCAGTGTCCTTTCATTTCAAACACCAGGATATCATGAACCGCAGTGTGCATAATGAACCGGTTCCGGAATGTACTCGTGTGTGGACATAATAGCAAAGGGAATATTCATAGCCATGTCTGTTCGTGAACTCTAGAAAGTACAAGCTGAATTTCCTCTTTGGACCAAGTTTCATCTAGGTACGTTAAACAACGACGTAAAACGTTTTAGGATAAAGTTGTTCTGACTAAAGTTGAAATAAGTAACTACCTGGAATGGAATATTTATTAAAGGCTAAAAAGGGTGAATGGCTTGTCTCCATAGATATTTGCAGACATTGTTTAAAAAAAATGTGATCTCAAGTTGAATTTTAATCTATTTTCTAAAAGGTCACGTAGTAGGTGTGTACTTGGCGGTTTAATAAATTTTTTGGACAATAAATATCAAATCCACGTACATAATTAGTTCAGCTTTAATATTAACCAGCGGGAAATGCTGAATTTTATTTTCATTTTGGGAACCCAATTAAACAGCTCTTCCTGAATATTTTCCCTGCAGGTATTTATAATTTTTACCGGCAGTACGAGTGATTAACTTTTACTAATATTTTTTTTTTGGAAATCGTTATTCATGAAGTCTTAAATACGAATTATGTTTTTTTAAAATCGTAATTAAATGCCGTACTGGCAAATATCTTACAATATTTCGGCTTTCTCTGAACAAAGCTCGCGTCATTTCACGTCGTTTTAGACTTGCCACCGAGGCTCAAGCAGGGTAAAATTACTTAAGGCGAAAGTATTCAGAGAAATATGTCCTGTTCCAATGCTTTTATTTTACACTGATCAGAAAACCAGCGATTTTGAGGTGTTGTGATAGGTTTCAAATGTTCCTTTGAACTATTTTATAAATATTGTTTCTGGAAAAACCTAGACACTGCTGAATTTTATCACTTGATATATTTTTTATTGTAAAACAATAGGTAAAATTACGTGTGTCTTTCAGACTAAATTCAGTTCACTGAAGAAAGTAGATTGCATATAATATTCTGGAACAATGTTGATAATTACGTAAGGGAGCACATTATTTTGAGAATTTTCATTTAAATTTTAACAAGCATTTTCGGGTAAAATAAGATTATCCTCGCCTTAAATCTGCGCGAATATTTATAGTTATAGCTGTACGTGATTTGATTATTCACCTCTTCGGCCGTTTTCTCAACACGTGTGTAACGCAGCAATCACGTGGAAACTCAGTTTGGAACTCGTTTACTGGTAACTTCGTAAAGACTGAGCTTTTCACAAGACTCGAGACGCCGAGCGGTGTGAAAGCACTTTCGGGCAGACTATTCAATCAATGCAAGGTTTTCATGCTTTCCTAATACATATATGCAATCACGATCATCTCCTGCCTGCTACGACCGTGACACACATTGAACCTGTTTTCATTATATTACTTCTTTTTACCATTATGGGAATTGGCCATTTATCTCAGGTCAATTTAACAAGTTATTCCTTATTCTGAAGTCTCAATAAAGGAAATATTCCTAAAATGGGTTCTGTACTAAAAGTGTCCAGTAAAACAAAATGGCCGCCTATAAACTTCACAAACGGTCGTCAAATGCTTGTCCAACTGCCGGACTGATATCGTTAAAGTTCGCTTGTTCAAACTAAGAGTTTCTATTTTTCTGTTTATTGACGACTGTAGTGGTCTATAAAGTAGTAAATATCTAGATGTTTTAGTTTTGTCTTTTTTGTGGACTTAATATTTGGTAAATTGAGATAAAACGCAATGACATGTTTAATTGAAAAAAAAATGCAAATAGCAAAGGGCCAAAGGCCAAGTAAAATCTCCGCGAATAGAAAAGAGCTTGGATGACTAAGACTGGATGAGGAAGAAGCAAAGGAGGTATATAAGGAATTCAGGATAATATGTAGGTAGTTCTGACATAAGTATGACCTGAGTATGGGACTAGGCTGTCAGCCGTTATTTCGCTCACTCGCACAGTTTTGCCTATCTTGGTGACGTACAAACGTGCACGTAGAGAGTCTCTACTAGAGACCTTTGCCAACACCTTTTGTCAGTATACATTTGCCCAGCAGTGGGAAATTTAACAAGCTACTCGTAATTGCTTTATAATAAATAGCCCCGAAGCAATTTACGTCTTACGTTGTCATATTTTAATTTAAATTGGCGATGTTCAACGGTTAATTGATCAAGTTCGCAATTAGATATAATTCTTAAGATTATGGCTGCCAAATTTCGTTCAAATGTTTTTGTTAGTTTAGAATTTTTAGCGAACCACGTTTTTGATTGGACAAAATTGTCCTACAGTTCAAGAGAACGGTTTTTCCTGTTAAAACTTTGTAGCAATACTAGTAGTGAAGGTGTTATATTCTACGCCGTAGTACAATCTCCTACAGCGTAGCAAAATCTTCTACGTCGTAACACAATTTCCTAAGCCATGCAGACTAAGAATCGATTAGTTAAGAATTCTGGAAAGGTATGAAGTGTTGTTTTAAGTTCAAAAATTAAAGCACTTGTGAAACGGTAGAAACCAATATATCAACACAATATTTAGTTAAAAGATTAGTAAATATATACATTCAATTGTAAACCGAAACAAAAGTAACTAAAGTACGGAGAATGTACAATCTAAATCTTAATTTTATCTGAAATACCTAGGGGTTTGTGCTGTTGAATATGGAATTACATTCTCTTGAAAAATAAAAATAAGGATTCTTAGACTGTGATGAAATTTTAGTTTAATCTTATTAAAATAAACATTTTAAATGATCTTTTAATTGAATGTAATACGAATCTACTTTTGAGGTTAATCTGTTGTCCTGCTCCAACATTTTCATTTTAAACTCGTCTATCCCACTCAGCTATACCTTTGAAGTCGTTTTTGCTGTTTTCAATGATTGTATGAATGATTTTACTAATTGTTTCAGAAAAAATAGACAACACTAGAGTAGTTTTCAATGCAAAAAATACGTATATAAGAAATTGGGTGTAATAAGAGCGCTGTTTTTAAGGGCATGGGCTTAATACATTTGAGACTAAGCACCTCATTTATATCAAGTAGAACTAAACTCTGTGACGATTCATTACTGTTAAAATAGCGCGCTCTAAGCCGTGGCTGTTACAACAGTCGAACGAAATATCATCGAAAATCAAAATTTTTAGGGCTCCGTACCTCAATAGAAAAAAACGGAGCCCTTATAGGATCATTTTGTTGTTCGTCTGTCCGTTCGTCTGTCTGTTAAGACCCTTTATCTCGGGAACGCGTGGAGGTATCGAGTTGAAATTAAAACCATATACTCAAGTCTATGTACAGTCCCTTGAAGCTGTTAAAATATCAAACTTCCAAGTTAACGTGATAAAAAGATACGGCATTATTACATGCGCATATTTTGCATTAGTACATTTCGACACTCTCAAGGGAATCAAAATTCATATGGTACATATTTCCTGTTGAGCTAGAACTATGAAATTTGGCAAGTAATACCGTCTAATACTGCAAGTAGAGGGAAAAATATGAAAACTATACATTTGTAATTAAATCATAAAAAATATAGTCTTTAACGGAGCCCTCTGTGGGCGAGTCCGACTCGCACTTGTTCGGTTTTAATTAATTACTCGGCTTGTAGTTGAACTAAAACCACGTCTTTTTTTAAGTCACCAAATGTTATTCAAATATAAAAAAAAACTACTTAATCCGAATCGGTAATAGAGAGGAAGGAGGAAGTCAATAAAAAAAACATAGAAAAAAAGTAAAATAGAGGGTATCATAATATAATTTTTTATTTATTTACAGTACATAAATTAATTGATTGCCGTGGTTTGTTTAAAACTACTTCATCAACTTTCAGTTTACGCCATTCGGGGAGACTCTTTTCATGCACCCCAAATAAATTAATTTTCTTTTCCAGCCGTTTGACAAATGCTACATCGGAGCGACGGCCGAGTTGGACGAAGAACGCGTCTTCTGTGGACAGATGGCGGCCATCTACCTCTTTGGTGAAGCTCTCACCACGCACCAGATCTGCGCCATGCACAGGCTAGGACCCGGATATAAGGTGAGCAACAGTTCCTTTACCGACATGTGAGCCTGGTAGTTTTGAGAAATGGGGTTTATTCACTAAAGCACCAGGTTCGAATCCAGGTTTAACGAACTTGATATGAATAAATGTAGAATATAAAATGAGATGTAGAAGAAAGTTCCTTTTACTCGTTTTAGTTGTAGGTTCAGTTAACCACTGGTTAGTCTAGTCTAGAATTTTATTTCTTGGGCCATGTCTTAGGTTTCTTATTACCTACTTTATTAGGTTCTATCTCAGAATGTACTGAGCTGCTGAACGATGTTCTTAAAAAACCAACTAACTAAATTTTCCATTTCTTTCTTGCTAACCTTTGGATACAGAGTCAGTTTCGTTTCGACAACGAGTGCAACATCAGTTTACCGGAAAACCACAAAAGGGTGAGAGAGTCGGAAGCGCCCGCGCTTGAACCCCCTGAAACCTCCGACCCTGAAACCACCTCCTCCTCATCCCAAGTCCTAGAGTCCCCGGAAATCCCGGCTTCAAACGAAGAAGATACCAAGATGCCAGACGTGGAAGAAGCTTGCGTAGTTTTGAAGGAGGATGCGACGCCCCGCGGCCTGCGGTCGGCTGACGAAGCTCGCGAAGTCGCAGCAGCGCATGCGTCAATGCTCGTAGATATTGAAGCATGCAAGCGTGTAAGCATGGCGCGCCAAAGCTCTTATTTAGGCCTTCATGTCGTTTTCTGCTTTTTCGTGTTGGTCTTTAAAGAGCTACCTTTGGTTACCTGATTAACCGACAAAGTTCAGAGAAAATTAGTTAACGAAAGGAAGCCTTCTCACAGCAAACTATCACCTAAATGTACGATAGGGCTACCTTGTAACACGCTCACGAATGTTCAATGTTCATTTGTACTGCTACTGTTGTGTGGTTCAGGGTCAATTCCGGTTCGACGGCGAGGTCTCGACCCCGCTGCCGACGACCGAGGTACGGGTCGACACGTTCGGCGACCTTGAACACGACCCGACGCAAAACATTCATAACGTAAGACAGATAGCGCTAGTATCGCATGTTTTGGGAGTTTTGAGGATGTGTTAACTTTACGATGGGAAAATACTAATAGACCGTTTGACAGTTTCATACCTTTTCTGTTCTTGCATTTGGGTAACAGTAACGTGGGTTTCCTAACAAATTAATGTAATATTGTAAACGTGCTTACCTAACCAATATCATTAACAGACTTAGAACTTTTTTAAACTCAAATCAAAGCAATATTACTATACTATAATATATTATTTAAAAAAACTCTATGGTCAATGTCAATGAAAAAGTCAACATATATTTTTATTTTATAAATAATTTTATTTCTTGATCAAAACATTCAAAAAGACGATAAATTGGACACCAGTGTATACCTCAAGCTTTATTATTATCTTTTACTCGAAAATAAGATTGCTACGCCCACGGATTAGACACAAGCTACGACGAAGTACGCAGTCTACGCGAACTACAAGTCTTCAGTTGCCACTTGTGTTCGGTCCCACTAGGAGACAATTAAATCAGATATATCGGTAATATAATCTACGAACTAAGGTATCGCATATCACAGAATAAATGAAAGGACTTCATAACAAGATAGTGAGTGATTTGAACTATATAAACTAATTGGGACATCTATTTTTAGTTTTTTAAGGCAATATAACCAAGGATACTTTTATATTTTACATATTATTATTCGTATTATTTTCTTTGTACATTTTAGGCCCAAGTTGTAGATATTCCATGTTTTTATTATAAAATTGTACCTTTTAAGTTTTGTAATTTGGCACCTATTTATTCCAACGACATACATTTATTAAAATTTTATTTATTGTCTTTGATGTCTCAGACGGCTGGCCCATCATCGAGGAGTCAGTCGGCAGCGTCACAGGACTTCGTGCTTTGTCCGGATTGCCCCCAGTCGTCTCGCGTATACAGAGGACAGAGAGGTCTAAACATTCATAAATCAAAATGCCACAAAAATGTGTCTGTCGACGATCTAAGCACTTCTAGATCAACTGATAATCCTTTTTGGTTAGAGATTAGTAAATATAAGTCATCTCTTCCAACGGTTAAAAGGATCCCACGAGGGGCCAGAAATACGGTGGCTACCTCTCTGTCCTCTTGTATACGGAAAGTTCTTGATAACAACGATAAAGCCAGCTGGGAGGATCTGCTCACTTTTTCATACCGGACTCTGCACGTGCCTAAAGGAAGAGATAATGGCAGTTCCCTAACACAAGAAATTAAGAAAAACTGTAAGCAACCAGTAAATTTAAAAGAAGCAGAGGATCTCACAAGAAAATTAAACAACACTCATAATATTGGTAAAAGGGTCGAAACTAAAATTAACGATGGAGATATAAGAGGAGCTGCCCAGATTCTCTTCTCAAGTGATGCAGTCGCACCTGACACCTCGGAGACCCTTTCATCCCTAGAGTCGAAACATCCACTGCCAGCAACCTCATCGCATTTACCTGATGCCCCTGATCCCTCTGAGCGTACTCCTGAAGCAACACCAGAGGAAGTGCAAGCCGCGATCGCGTCTTTCAGGAATGGTTCGGCTGGTGGTCTTGATGGGCTGACGCCACAGCACTTCAAAGATCTCATTTACGGCGCCCCGGGTGAGACTGGTCGTGCCCTCTTGGAGGACGTGACCCGGCTTGTGAACCTTATGCTGGCTGGGAAAGTGTGTGACGACGTTACTGACATTCTCTACGGTGCTAATCTTTGTGCACTCAAAAAAAAGGACGGAGGCATCCGGCCGATCGCAGTTGGGAACACCATCCGTCGTGTGGTCTCAAAGATCTGCTGTAGACATATTCAACCAGATTTAGTGAACAAATTTCAGCCTGTGCAGTTAGGCTTTGGGACTAAGGGAGGGTGTGAAGCCGCCGTGCACGCGGCTCGGACCTTCCTTGAACACGGCGGAGGGGAGGTTCTGCTGAAAGTGGATGTGCAGAACGCGTTTAACTCAATAGATAGGGGCGCCCTGTTGACACAAGTCAGGGAGAATATTCCTGCAGTATTTCATTATTTATGGCAGTGTTACAACTCGCCCTCCAAACTCGTATATAAAAACCATTTGTTGCAATCTGCCGTTGGCTGCCAGCAGGGTGACCCACTCGGACCGGCCATTTTCAGTTTGGCCATACATCCACAAATCACCTGCCTCAAATCTAAATTTAATGTTTGGTATTTGGACGATGGGACTCTGGGAGGCGAAGCGGACTCGGTTCTAACAGACTTGAAGAAATTAATACAAAATTTCCACTCTATCGGACTAAATTTAAACTTTTCAAAATGCGAATTATTTTTGAATAACTCTTTGTCTCCTCACGTTAAAAATAACATTATAACCAAATTTAATACACTGGCTCCAAACATTAAAATCATAAACGAAGAATCGCTTCGCCTCCTAGGTGCCCCAGTACTGGATGATTCCCTCCCCTGTTTCATTTCGGAACAAATTTCAAAATTTCAGGAATCATCTAGTCTTCTAAAAATGATCAGTCCACATATAGCATACTGCATAATTAAATTCTGTCTCTTTACGCCAAAGTTCACGTACGTGCTACGTTGTAGCACCCTCTGGAAACATTCCCCACTTTTGGTATGTATAGATGAAATAATTAGAACAACTTTAGTGGAAATTCTAAATTGCCCTTTAAATGACCGGAGCTGGACCCAAGCCAGTCTACCGATCCGATTTGGCGGTTTAGGAATCCGAAGGGTGTCCAATGTGGCACTCCCTGCATTCTTGTCCTCAGCTTACAGCACGATGGACCTCTTTGGCAGAATTATAAACCCATCACTTGGTGATGTTGAGGTCGCGTGCTTGGCTGAGGCCAGGAGTGCATGGACTGACACTGCTGGTCCGTGTACTAACCTCCCGATGACTCTGTCTTCGCAGAGGTCATGGGACGAGCCGCTCTGTATCCAGGTTCAAAAGAACCTACTGGATACCTCATTAAACCCTGCAGACCGAGCTCGTCTTTTGGCGTCCAGCGAACCAGAGTCAGGTTATTGGTTAAACGCTCTCCCTTCGGCCAATATAGGGACTCTTCTTGACAAAACAACATTTACTTTGGCCACCTGTCTGAGACTGGGTGCACGGACAAATGAGCCTCATCACTGCCGTTGTGGTAAAGCCGTCGATCAGCTTGGTCATCATGGCCTTTCATGCCAGCACAGTGCTGGTCGCTTGCCGCGTCATGCCGCTCTTAATGACGTCATCCGTAGGGCCTTAGCCAGTGCCAGTGTTCCGGCCATTTTGGAACCAAATGGCGTCATACGTGAAGACGGCAAAAGGCCCGACGGAATGACGATCATACCATGGAAGCATGGTAGGTCGCTGGTATGGGACGCTACATGTGTCGACACGATGGCAGCGTCTCATCTCCAAGCGACCTCAGTCAGAGCGGGCGCGGCTGCGGCATCTGCAGAGGGCTCCAAGAGGCGCAAATATGCGGCCTTAGGAGAGGGCTACATGTTTGTGCCCTTCGGCGTAGAGACTCTCGGGCCATGGGGACCAGAAGCGCGACAACTCTTTAAGGAGATCTCGTCGCGCCTGATCGACGCTTCAGGTAACCAAAGGGCTGGGACATATTTTGGTCAGCGGATTAGCCTCGCGATCCAGCGAGGCAATGCCACCAGCCTTTTGGGTACCTTGCCCAACGACGGTAGCGATCTGGCCAGCATATTTTATTTATTACATTAAATAGGTGTCCAAAATTTCCCTTTCTTTTATTTATTTGTATAATATTTAAATTGCTAGGTAATTTTAATTTTTAATTAGTTTAGTTTTGATGTAAATTGTTATTTAAGTTTTAGAATATTTACTGAAGAAATGTTTGCTATATTTTCAACTTGCAATAATAATAACAAAAATATATAATTTTTATTGAAAAAAAAAAATATTACTTATTTACACAGATGGCAAACAATTTAAGTTTTTTCTTTTCAAGATGATTGCTGAGAATAGTTGAATTTTACATTGTCTGGGAAAAATTTGTTGGTCGAACTTATAATTTCCATAAATAAGTATTAACAATTGACTTTTGTATTTTAATGGACTTGTTTATTTTCAATCTTGCTTCTATTTGGAATTTGAATATGAAAATAACAAAAGTAAAGTGAACTACTTGTAGGTGAACATTTTTGGTCAAAGGGGTCACTGCCTCGACGGATAGAATGTCGTGCGGAGATCCAAACAGAGTGAACCTGTTTATTTATGTTCCCGAATTGGCCGGCTTTCCTAACTTTCTGCTTTAAACTCGGATAGTCCTAAATAAATACTGAAAGTACGTCGTTGTTTGTTAGGTTTCGTTTTGTTTTTCAAATTGAAATTTGTTTGAAGCCAGCGAACGGCGGCGTAAATTTGTTCAGCATAAATTATTGTACCGATGTTTTCGCGCTTTAGTTCTGACAAATCAAATTTTCTGTTTGTGGATGTTCGCTCTGGAATAATCCCTAGAATTAAATTGCTCGGGAATTTGTAAAATATTCTCATGCTTTTTACAGTAACAATAGTCAATCATAAAAATTCTACCATTCTGACCACCAGGCAGGCATGCATGCATAGATAGTAGAAGCTATAAACGTAGATACGTAGTACGTATGTATAGGATAAAGGACTCAATTAACTTGCAAAGTTCCTCGCTTGGGCGACGCGTTCGCAACTTCGAGGGATCGCCAAACTCTAACTTTTACATGTATAGTACGTATATATTGTATACCGAACCCTCCAAGGATAAGTAATTGTTGCCCGAGGGACAGAATTCTTGTCCCGGCTGTGTAATGTGACCGTAGGAAGAAGTTTAGATAGATGTCTTGACCCATTTCAGATTTCCGAGTGACAAATCACGCGACCGTCATAACATTTTCTACTAAAAGTTTGAGTATGTTTGTTCTGTTACACAAAACTTCATGAATTTAGCTACTAAAAGAGCAAACAACCTAAAGCTGCTTTGTGTGTTTTAGAATAATCTTCATTAATTAATGAGTTTTCTGTTTGCGAATCGAAGTAGCATTAAAAGTTACCAAGTAAGAAACTTGAGGTGTTCTAACGAAGTTGAAAGTACAATATACCTGTGACTGTTTTTATGTCGATGACGTGGTTTCAGCGGATTCGATGTCGATATATTAATTAACTTGCAGCTAAATAAACTGCTGTCCACACTTCGGTCTACATTTTGAATTATGAACGTTATTGCACCCGTGCTCTCCTGGTGTTTTGGAATATAACTCATGAATATTCGCTAGATTAACGTAGATTTTAAACATTTTAATTTCATGCAAATTAATACTTAATAATAAAATAAGGTTCAGGGAAATTTTATCTATTTGCAATTCAGCCTCAGGAGACTGGCCTCCTTTCTCTGAAAATGTTCGTCATATTTCTCAAGTTATGTAAAATTAAACATCTTCAAAGCAGTTTCGTATTAACTTGCGAGAAGTCATTGAAGCACGAATTTATTAAATTTCTGCTACGATTTTGTTGCTTATTATTATTATTCGATAACGTAAACAATTTAGTTACGTTATGCGTGAAAAGTTAAATAAGTATTTAAGATATACAAATATTTACTTCAATAATGTAGCAAAATAATTACTAACTTTTTTTAGGGAGAATATTCTGAGGACAGGCCTGCTCGAACGCTTTTATTTTTCACTTCTCAAGCGAGAACTATCCTCAGCGGGAGCGGCCCGATCAGAAAAACTCAGTGGGAGCGGCCCGCACTGAAAAGTTGCGATTTCGTGGTGTTTTTGTAATTTTTAGGGTTCCGTAGTCCGACAAGGAACCCTTATAGTTTTGCCATGTCCGTCTGTCCGCGGCTTAGCTCAAAGACTATTAGTACTAGAAAGCTGTTATTTGGCATGGGTAGACGTACGTAACCAAGCTGACAAAGTGGTAAAATAAAATCTCGAAAAAAAATTGTTTAATGGTGCCTCCCATATATGTAAATTGGGGATGATTTTTTGCTCGTCTATCCCATAGTGTGGGGTATCGTTGGATACGTCGTCGTCCAAAAACATTGCGGGTGTGTGAAAACCATTTTTCGATTTAGGGATCCGTTGGAGAAATATTAAGCTTTAAGGGGGGGTTATCCCATTTTGTCTCTTTTCAAATTCATTTTAAACAAATAAATAGCGATGATAAAATTTTGTAAAAAAATATATGACATATTTCACTCTTTGATCTTAAAGTTTCGTCCGTTCGAAACACGATTGCACACACTTCGCTCGATCCGATTAAATCGCAAAGATAAGCCTGAACTATGATCTAAATATAATTTCATTTGAGCTATACATATTAAGTTTTGGACAATAAAAGTTACACTAAAAAAAATGTGAAAAAATGTGTTATAAAACAGCCGTTATATTAAAAACTCCTCTAATAACAAAATAATAAATAAAAACACCCCAAAACAGCGAGTTTTCTGAGTGGCCCGCTACCGCTGAGCAGGATAAACATGTGTAAAATGAAAGCGTTGGAGCTGGACAGATTTCTCTGGATAACCTCGCCTTAAATTGCTAATTTTTGTTAGAGTCAAGTGTGCCCCATGCTGGCAAAACGGTTGTTTATGAATATGTGAAAAAAATCAGAGAAGTAGTATATATAATGAAGTTAAAAGGAAGTATTACAGCTAAGTAGGCTTTACAGGTTTACAGTACAGGTCGCGCCAAACTTTTAGTCCCCTCTAAACTCGACAAAATGTATGGGCCGTTCTTCTGGAGAGCAACTTCCGAGCGGACTAGAAAGTTGGCGCGATCTGTATTAGTAGACCAACTTATAAAATGTTCTGGGCAACTACGGAACCCTACATTACGCGTGGCCCGACACGCACTTGGCCGGTTTGTCAATGTTTACTTAAGGCGATGTATAAAATTTTATGACGATATCCTATGACAGATGGACAGACAAACAGCGGAGACCTGGTAATAGGGTACCGTTAATAGTGTACGGAACCCTAAAAAAACTCATCGAGAATAAGCGTTTCATTCATTGTTATCGGTGAACAAATATTTCTAGGGCAACGGTAAAAATATTTTCGGAATTTTTTAAAGTGCCACATGTCTTGAATTTATTTTTACTAGCTTTTGCCCGCGGCTCCGCTCGCGTGCTATTTGGTTTATCGACATGCTTTTTTCCGGGATAAAAAGTAGCCTATGTGTTAAGTTAGGGTATAAGATATGTCCATTCTAAATTTCATCCAAATCCGTTCAGCCGTTTTAGCGTGAAAGAGTAACAAACATACACACACACACACACACACAAACTTTCACATTTATAATATTAGTGTGAAGTGTGATAGCAGCGAAAACAAAAAGTTAATTATTTTTCGCATCAGTCAGCGCTAAACCGAAAGTCAATAAAATAACGAAATCATAACGCGATATTGGTGATGATAAAATTAAATAAATTTTAGAAAACTACAAGTACAGAACCATTTTCTGATGTCAAAAAAATCTAAAAAACTTTTTGTATTTTATTCCGAAAAGGATCCGGGCAACAACAACTTTTTAAGGGCTGAAAAAACTTGGCATATAAAAAATTCTTACGAGATGAGAATTTAATAATTTCTATTACTTACAATTATTAGTAAAATTCTGATTGGTTGGAAAAAGCTAGCAATTGAAGAATAAACTAAATCATAATAGAGCTAAAAACTCATAAATTACTAAAAATAAACCTTCCCGAACGTTATATAAAAAGTACAAGAGTTCATAAGATGTTCGGAGTTGCTCGTTTTAAAAGTTAATTACATAAATCTCGGTAGCAGCGGAACTCGGACGAGTTTTCCATAACCGGAGGCTAGCTCGCATCACATGAAACTTTCATTTCGGAAGTGGCTCGAACTTCTGACATCCTGGTATGTCCAACATTGTTCCAACCCTTTTCTTTGTACATTTTCAAGGGGAAACGTCGTACTGGAAGATATTGCATTGTTTTGAAGGGTTTTCTCCTCATAAGTTGGCAGAAGGAATTTGTTTGCCAAGATTATGCAGGTCGTGTTTGCCCCGCTTTTCGAGGAATTCCTGAGATAATCTGTATTACGATGTCAGGAGCATGTCTTGCTTTAGCTCGGGTTTCGGTACTGAGACATTCTCGGTATGTATGGGCACAATTTACTTCTATAAATACAGCCTCCTGTTTTGTGGAACACGTTTTCCTTCTGATACATATTCACAGTAAATTTAAGTTCATTTGGCTGCAAATCAACGCAAAGGCAGGCCTTAAAGACAAACAAGACTCTATTTCCGTATACATGCGTTGATGTTGAATCAATTTAAATTTCAGAAAGCTCTATTTGCGTAAGTTGTTATACAAGTTAAATCTTTAATGTTTCTTCTAAAACCCATTTGAGATTAAACCTACTTTTCAGAGTAATGGCTTTCTGCGTCCTAAAGTCCATTACCCTCGGCTAAGCCCAGCAAGCTCCGCGGAAGTGCACTTGCTTAAGCTTGCAACAACATTGCACTTCTGCGCTCCCGGTAGATTTACATACGGATTATTTTTTACTCTATTAATAAATCTAGCTCTTGCCCGCAGCTTCGCCCGCGTTCAGAGAATCCTCGCCCCGTTTTCGGCTTCGGCGTGATTTTATGAACACCCCTTATAGCCTATGTGTTGAACACGGTTACATGATAATTGAAAAAACCGCATCCAAATCCGTTGATTGGTTCTCGAGTTAAAACGGAACAGACAGACAGACAGACAAAAATTCTAACAATTGTTGTTTTGGCTTCAGTACCAATAACCCATTCCATTTAAAATTTCGCGAAAATATTCAATGTACAGACACGACTTTTTTACTACTTTATTATTAGTATACATATATAGATAACCTGCAACAATGCCTCCGCAATTTTTTTCCTGAGATGGGTCCAGTGTAGAGGAAAATAATAATCAGTACTCCATATTCGTACCAACTTGAGCTTTGTATAAATACAAAAGTTGCCCGGCCGCGAAGTATTGCCTCAACTTAAATAGAATACCAACTTTGAAGATAATGTTTGATTTGAGATACAATTTTTTTTGATACTTTTTTAGTGTTTCGTACCTGAAAGGTGCCGGGACTCTATTACTAAGCCTCCGCTGTCAGTCTGTTTGTCTGTCCGTCTATCACAGGGGTCTATAGCTTCAACCGTAATAGGTAGAAAGTTGAATTTTTCACAAAATACGTGTTATTGTGGCCTCTATAAATAATAAAATGTCTAAAATAAGGCGACAAAAAAGGGCGCTAAAATGGTAGCGCCCGACAAACAATTCGGGGTTCTCTGAGTATGAAACCCTAATTTTTATTATTTATTTTCTTACTTTAGAGCATTAACAACAGTTTGACCAGATTTGAAACTTGTATGTATCACAGCTGAAAACAAATAACGTTAAAAATATCATAGGAATCCTCACTGTTTTTTTTTTTAATTATTTGTCGTGAAAGACGCCGCAGTAACACGTATTCTGTGAAAATTTCAACTGTCTACCTATTACAGTTGAAGCTGTAGACCCTTGTGACAGACGGACAGATGGACAGACAGCGGAGGTTTAGTTATAAGGTCCCGTTTGGCCCCCTTCGTTTACGGAACCCTAAATACAATAAACCCATTCAACAAAATAACGCCATTATTCTCTATGGATAAACACTACCTTTCAATGAAACCTCATATATAGCTCCTGACTTGCCACGTAAATACATTCCCATTTATCGTTGAAAGACAATACACATCGTCTCCTAGCCCAAGACAGACGACACTCCAAGGTAGATAGTGTAAACCAAGTAAATAGTTTGTTAAGAGAATAGGTTCCGATTGCATTGATCGCTGTTACTCCATGCGGAAAGACCCGCAGTGCGAGAGGGACAACTTCTGGAAAACAAACAAAATTACGACTTCCATCACGAATTTTATTTAAAAAAAAAACTTGTTTGTATCAAATATCTGTTCGTTTCAGAGTTTAAGGGGTGTAACTTTTTACCTCGGTACAAAATGCACATCATAATATTATTTTTCTTACTTTTGAATAAAAAGTATGCAAGAAATGTTTTTTAAAGCAACTTGCTGAAATAGTTTATTAATAATAAAGACTTCACAAAAAATACGTATTTTAATGTGTTACATTTTGTTTGCATTACATTAACAAACTTAAAAGCGTGTTTACAGTTGTAATGTAATGCAGCTAAAATGTAACGCATAAAATTGAATAATTTTCATGTGATCACCTAACTATTAACAAGCAATTTGCGCGAATTGCTATAAAACACATTTATTGCAAACTTTATATTAAAAAGTAAGGAAAGCAATATTATGATGTGCATTTTGCACCGCGATCCTCCGTTACCACCTTAGTAAAGTTTATACAGATTTTAATTCATAAATAATATAATATGATTTTGCTCAAACAATGTTAAAACTCGACATGAAAACTATTTTTGGAGTCTTCTTTGGTTTTGTGACAGAATTGCGATATTTTTTCTAATTTCTAGTATTGCTAGATTATTCAAACACGGAGGAATAAATTATAGTTTTTCGGAGCCTCTCCTCTTAAAATTGCAGACAGAAGTGATGCACCGTTGCTGGTGACACCGAGTCGTTTGCTAGAGTAAGCTAAACATAAAGATAGCTTATTAACAAGATTTCTGTTTATGACACGGAGATATGCTTGGATTATTGCTGAGATCAACAAATGTAAACTTCGCTGCATCTGTGTTGAAACCTAGATATTTTGTTTACAATAGAAGTTTTGTTTTAGTAATGTACTATTTTCAAAAGATAAAAAGACATTCGTTTAAGGAGAATGGTCCAAAGCCGCTCTCCATACAAACTTGTCAGAACCAACAACCACGACAAAAGCATTATAATTTCGTTGTTACTTTTTTCTACACGACCCATCAATTCTACACCCGCGAATATGAGTAATCTAATTTTGCTATTATACTTTTAAACAGCAAAATTTGATACTGGAAACATGTTTTTTGTGAAAAAACTGATTATTCGCTGGTGTAGAATCGATGGGACGTGTAGAAAAAAGTAACACGACGAAATTATAATACTTTGGTCCTGGTTGTTGGTTCTGACAAGTTTGTATGGAGAGCGGCTTTGGAACATCCACCATAAGTAGATGGCTAGACTTTTGGGTGGTATTTAGTAATGGCATAATTTTGAATACAGAAAAAAGCTCATATGAATTATTTTTTTATAATTATTATCTTATTACGCTTGAACTGAGGTTTATAGTTTTACTTGAGTTTGTACGGTTCAGTGAGAAGAAAACCATGTTACAGAGATGTTTGTTTCAAATCAAATCAAATTTATTTAGTTTATATTTATTATTGGGAAGTTGAATTTGTTTTGTGTTCGAGACAGATGAGAGAATATAGTTGCTGCTTTAGATTGTCGGCCTCGTGAAATTAACTAAAGGTAACGCCAAAAAAACCTGCTCCAGTATTTGCTTTTGTGATTGCAACACACACAAACAAAAAACTTTCACAGCACATACATTCATACAAAAAAACATCACAACACCAACAATACACTTTGATAGGATATACACACAAATGAAAAATAAAACCGGTCAACTGCGAGTAGGACCCGCGCCCTGTGGGTTCTGTACCATACAAATAGTGAACAGCACATTTACAATAGCTACCAATATTTCACAATTTAACCCGTCAACACTTTAAAACGCGAAATAAAGAAACTTTTAACAAAAAAATTGTTAAAAAGTTTAAAGTAATTATATACTCCTCTATGGTACCGAAATAACAGTTTTGCTGACTTCTTTCCTTCTGAAGTCGGTGCTTCCCTATAGTAGAGCAACACGAAAACCAATAAGAGCACTTTCCTTTTTTTGTCGTAAGTCTTAGCTTACTCCTACTTCCCAGAATTTGATCGATATTAGTGACACCATCAGATACAAAATCTAAAACTAAAGATGACTCCAAAAAAAGTTTTCATGTCGAGTTTTAACATTGTTTGAGCAAAATCATATTATATTATTTATGAATTAAAATCTGTATAAACTTTATTACGGTGGTAACGGAGGATATCGGTGCAAAATGCACATCATAATATTGTTTTCCGTACCGAAATAACACTTTTGCCGATTTCTGTCCATCTGAAACATATGTTATCTAGAAGTCGGTGCTTTCCATAGAGAATTATTTCAAAATAACTGATGTTTTTACTATAGAGTAGAGCAACACGAAAACCAATAAGAGCACTTTCCTTTAGTTTGTCGTAAGTCTTAGCTTACTCCTACTTCCCAGAATTTGATCGATATTAGTGACACCATCAGATACAAAATCTAAAACTAAAGATGACTCCAAAAAAAGTTTTCATGTCGAGTTTTAACATTGTTTGAGCAAAATCATATTATATTATTTATGAATTAAAATCTGTATAAACTTTATTACGGTGGTAACGGAGGATATCGGTGCAAAATGCACATCATAATATTGTTCTCCGTACCGAAATAACACTTTTGCCGATTTCTGTCCATCTGAAACATATGTTATCTAGAAGTCGGTGCTTTCCATAGAGAATTATTTCAAAATAACTGATGTTTTTACTATAGAGTAGAGCAACACGAAAACCAATAAGAGCACTTTCCTTTAGTTTGTCGTAAGTCTTAGCTTACTCCTACTTCCCAGAATTTGATCGATATTAGTGACACCATCAGATGGTGCAGTAAATATGTGTGTTCTTCTTTTGGAAATCAGAGAATTTAAAAAAAAATCTAATGATGCGTTATAGTTTTTATAAAATTGGGCCCCGAGACTCCTTTGATCATTTTTCACTATTCCCTAGAGTTTTTTTTAAGAAACCGCTCCGTATTTTTCGTCACTGCCGCGATGTTTTTGTAAAAATCAGGGACATACACTAGTCTATATTGGCCATCTAAATGAAGACCTAAAATTGATTTGATTCAATTGTTTCTTCTTTGCGCGTTATTTTGATGCTTAGATATTAAGGGTGTATAATACCGCTTCGCATGATCCTGCGTTATACCAACAAATATTGCAACAATGACTCTGAAATTGATATAAAGCAGCTGCAGACTGTTCCATAAAAATGAAAAAACCATCAGTGTAGCCGCGATTTCAAAATAACTGATGTTTTTGCGTGCGCGGCATCTGATTAGAGTAGGATATACAGTTAAAAAGCAGAATCGTTAGAGCAGGACTGCGAATTGAGGTATTGTGGGCCCTTAAGAATAACGATTCGGAGTGGGCTCGTAAGTAATAAAATAACTCGCAAAAGAGAAACAATTCAACGAAATAAATTCTAGGCCTTTATTTAGACGGCGACGACGAATATGAAGTGGGCATGTCCCCAGTTTTTCCAAAAACATCGCGACAAAGGCCAGAAAAATATTTAACATATTGTTTTTCATCAAAGTTGTCGTCGTCGCGGACCGGGCTCTTAATCAACGCCCACTTGAAATATCAACTGTATTCTGACAAGATAAGATGCACCACACGAAGATATACCATAATTATTTTCACCTCTTCATTTCTTGGTGAACGTATTTCTCCAAGAACGTTTCTTACTGCAACGAGAAACGATTTCTTTAGCGACTCGTCGAAATGGTAATCCGATACAGATACACTGCTGCTTTTAGTCGAGAAACTTAATGTTTTCGAAGTGAAAAGGTTCATTCGATACCTCAGAGGGTCTGAGAGGTTCTACACAAAGTATAAACAGAAACGTAGCAACGCACTTTGATTTTAAACAGACTCGTGAATCGTTATAAATACCGGTATAAAGTGAATTAAAGCGTTTTGATCGATTCATTTCGGTAGGGTGCATAAGCATATTAGGCATGCCACCGTTTCAGCACAAAGTTTGATAATCCAATTCTCTGTTGTTTTTCATTATAGACTAAAGTTTGAGACCTCTGTAGTTTAACACAGGCATTTACGAAGTCACTATCTGGCTGAAATGTAACATTCTGGTATTGGTACAATTTAAGGCAAGAAAACAACTTTGTATGTGAATTTTTCCAGCATGATAAAACAAAAACAATATTTAAAAATTTTGGTGAAATGGTGCCTTTTAAAATATCAGTATCAGATGATAGAGGTCTTATACTTTGGTCTATATCGAAAAACAACTGGGAAAAGGGTTATCAAATTTTGTTCTAGAACGGTTGCGTGCCTATGCCTTAAGAGAATAGGTTCCGATTGCATTGATCGCTGTTACTCCACGCGGAAAAACCTGCAGTGCGAGAGGGACGAATTCTGGAAAATTATAAAATTGACGAATTTAATCACGAATTTTATTAATTAAAAAAAAAATAAAGTTTGTATCAAATATCTGTTTGGATAAAAGTTTAATTAAGTCTATACAGATTTTAATTAATAATTAATATAATATGATTTTGCTCAAATTATGTTAATACTCGACATGAAAACTTTTTTTGGAGTCATCTTTGATTTTTTCTGATTCAATGTTGGAATGACGTCTGAAGATTCTGTTTCGATAAGAGTGTGCAGTATATTCTTGACAAAAGCCCAATTTTTTTTTCAAATATCTAGTATTGCTAGATTCTTCAAACAAGGAAAAATAAATTATGGTTTTTCGGAACCTATCCTCTTAAGCATAATGTCAGATTGAGCATCTCATTTTGCATCATCGAACTGAACCCTTTTATTTTTTAATATATATAATTATCACTGTACAATAAGAATAATATGTATATAAATAATTATCACAAGATATATTTCTATTTCTGAACTCTATGACGCTTTATTAACAGATTTCATTGATGGTTCTTGTACTTGTACTAGTTCCATTGTATTTATTTCCCCTCTGTTAGAGACCGGTTTCGTTTAAAACATCTTCGGGCAAAGTTATTTATATAGGTACATTTGATGTGTTTACATAAATGCATTCTTTCTTTTTGGTTTAAAATAGCGCGCTCTCTGAGCCGTGGCTTTCACGACAACCGAGAAACCTGCGATCACAAAAGAGTTTTTATTGAATAACTCTTTAAATATAATTATTTTTATAAAATTGCTTCTTGGAGCTCTTGTTTAAATGTGTTACCGGGTAAACCCTATTTTGGGACAAACTTGTTTGGTAGACAGCCGGCAGGCTAAGTTAGAAGGTTAGGTATGGCGAGTCGCGCTACGTGGTGCGTCTGTCACACATAGCCTTCGTGGTTATATATTATGGCCTAGGCTAAACTAGTTTGTCCTAAAGTCGTGTTTAGCCGGTAAGATAAGAACGTGTATTATAAATAGTAAAAGTAGAAATTCGGTTAAAGCTAGCTAACTTCCGTTTAGATTTCGAAGTCTATTATTACAATTTAAGGCATGCATGCGTCAAGATGTAGATTTTATCATGGTTTTTTAATACATCTAAATTTTTTTATTCCTGACCGCCGTTTTTTGTCTATAATCTTTGGGACAGTATTCTGCAAGCTTCTTGTAATAGCCTTTTTGGGACAGTATTCTGATAGTATTTACTGTGTACTGTGTTATTTATTACTGATTTACAGTGTTTCTGTGTTTGCATGGTTTAAAGGTGTGATACAGGAACTTCCGATAAATTGGGATTTGTCTTAGGCATGAGTTCAATTAAACATATTACTTATTTTTATTTATTGGGATTTGTTGCGATTTTTAAGCTTGCTTGTTTACCAGATTTAGTAATAAAAAGTAATCCATGTTTTAAATTAGACCTTTCCAATTTTATCGAGATTTCTAGTATCGGACTATTTCTAGTAATATTAATCAAAAGTTGGTCAGCGGTGTTTAATATACAACGTGAAATTTAAGTCATTTTGTTAACGAAAACTAGTGATAGTACTCGACCATATGAACAACTTTTACTATGGAGCCAACCCTGAAATCGCGAAAAAAATATCAGCTGTTTCATACATTTGGGTCTAGTAGGTACTCGTATTTAACTTTCGTATGAAACAGCTGATATTTTTTTCGCGATTTCAGGGTTGGCTCCATAGTAAAAGTTGTTCATATGGTCGAGTACTATCACTAGTTTTCGTTAACACGACTTGAATTTCAAGTTGTATAAATGTTTGTTTTGTTACTAACTCATATTATTTAAAACTGTAATGTCGTGCTGTGTTTATAGTTACATATTTATTTGTAAGCTCTAGTGCTAATATTCGTAACTTCCTGTTCTTGAAATGCTATGCTTTATTGCTATTTTCCTTGTGAAAATCATTGGTCTTATATACCTGTATTATCTATTTGGATATGATGAACACTGGACCTTTTTTATTAGTGATCTAGTTTATTGCTACATTTCAATAAGGTTACTTAATCTTGTCTGTATTTTGTTTATTATTGAAGAATTTTAATTTTAATTTTAATTTTTGTGAATAAAAGTTAAAATTTTGTCAGCAGAGATCTCCCTGATTGTACATTATAAATACAACAGATTAAAGTTTTCAAACTTCAATAATTGTGTAATTATTCCCACCAGGTTCTGTACGACGGAAAGCTGTCATCAGCGATAGTCTTTATGTACAACCCAGTTGCCACCGACGGACAACTGTGTCTCCAGTCAGCTCCCAAAGGCAATGTGTCGTACTTCGTCCATACGCCGCATGCCTTGATGCTGCAGGTACCAAAATATCCTCGATCTGTAGCTACAAGTGTCGCAACGGTTTATGAGCGGTGACCTTGACTGCGCTAGTCAGTTTTTCTCTATAGCACTTGGTTATTTTGTGCGCAGGGCCGTATTTTAAGGTGTACTTAGTGTTTGAAAACAATTTTGTATTTTAACATTACTCTTTGAATTAGTACAGTTACGTTTCTTAAAAAAGTAAGATAAAACGAAAAATATAGTTTTCACGGACAAAGCAAAAACAAATAGAAAACAAAACATCGTGAGCCCTAACATCTTTATGCAACTTGTACTTACTGTATTTTTATGTATGGTTAGTTAAAAATATGTATACGGCGAGTTATTTATTCGAAAAAACAATTATTGTACAACATTAAAAACTTGTGGAGGCCCCTCTTGTGTGGAGGCCCTCCCCTAAATCCGGCGCTGTTTGTGCGCGAGTGAACACATGCGCTAGTTCCCTACCACTTTTGCCGAGCGCTCATAACTCGTTGCGAGACTTACAAATACAAATAGTTTATTGGACTAAACAGAAATAGCATACATATAGTCAAAAACAGCATTCATTAGTAAAATATAACAATAATTGTATTACAAAAAAAAAATTAGACCCTTGCATCTGCGCTGGCTACATAGCCGTCCTGCAGCATGAACTGTCATTAGTCATTAGTAGGGATGTATACAAAAACTTGTAATTATTATTTTAAACGCACGCATATGTTGTAAATCTGTGAGGGTGTGTGTTACGGGTAACAAGGTATGTATGTAAAGGGGTATTAGAAAGTGTGAGTGTACTAGGTGTGTGAATGTGTGACTGTAGATGAGTGTTTATGGTATTGGTTAAATTTGAAAGTACCAAATCGTATCAATTTATTTAGTTATCACCAGCAGCTCCTCCGTATCATCATACTACATTTACTAGGAAAACAAAGATCAAATTTTTCCCGGTGTTCCATTATTGTTGATAGAAGAGAACATTTCCTTAGCGTCATCTTATCACAACAGCGTTGATTTGTATTATTTTGTTTTGGGACGTTTCGACACTTCTGAAGGGGTACTAAAGTGAAGCTATAAGGACCAATATTTAGTCGCGATAATGCCATCAGTAATTTCAGAACGCAAGTTACCTTTTACCCTAAAATTATCACTATCAAATCTTTATAAATAAATTCTGTTTTTGTCGTCGTGTTTTCATCCCGTTACAAATTATAAATCTGTCTAATATGCATAACATGTACCATGTCATTAGGGGAGCAGAGTTTCATTAGCAACATCATGGATTGAATCTCAAATGTTCTAACTTTGTATCAACACAAGTTCATTACAGGAGAATGACTTGAAACTTGACATGAATTGAGTAATTTGGTTTTATGGAAATTTTGTCATTAAAACTTCTCTCACATTTGGTTTCATTTTCACACACAATTTTCTTTCTATATAGAGCTGAATAAACTTTACATTTTCAGGAGGTTAAAGCAGTGGTAACGCATTCAATACACAGTGCACTGAATTCAATCGGAGGGGTGCAAGTTCTGTTCCCGCTGTTTGCACAACTCGATCTACCTCACGAAGCTCCCGCAGGAGATTTGAAACGAGACCCTCTACTTTGGTATGCTATCCTAGTCTTTTTATAATTTAAATTAGTTTGTTGCTGGGCGTAAATCATAATTTTTGACAGTTTACATTTTAAAGTTTGTCCTCCCCCTAATTTGTTTTATTTCGGAAATCCTCTCCTGCTGTGTTTAATCTTGAAAGGCGATGTCTTCAATATTTTATGAGATCCTAGTATTTGCTAAAGCCGTGATACGGGTGGTTGCTAGGCAACGTGGGCATAAAAAATCTCAAAGGAACAAAAAGGGTGCCCAAAGGGTGCCCAAAGGGGAAGGGTCGCCGCGGTTTCGTAGAAAAGGACCCCGGCAAAAAATGTTTATCAACGTCCTATTCCTTTTACCTGTCTGTCAACCGCGTATTATCGTGATTTAAGAATGAAAGGAAATGAAAACATCCGACACGACACCATCTGTCAACCTTGGAAGGAAATCGATAAACTTTCTTTGGCCCTGTATTCGCAATTTGTAATGTGTTACTTACCGTTTATTTATGTAGTAATAAAGAAGTATAAAACTTCTGAATTCGAATAATCATCTCGATATTCGGGCAGTCTATTATCGCTTGTTTGCACATACCTAGCTGGTTGCAGACGAAGTTCCTCGGAAATTCAGAACTGAATCATCTCCTGGTTTCAGGCTTAGCTCCCGGGTCCGATTGCCTCAAACGCGTTCATTAATATTCCAAGTAGTGCCGGAATTACCCGCCTAAATGCACTTTCGCTGTCGGTTTATAGTTACCCCTCAAAGTTGGGGTACGTTTCGAGTCGGCTGCCTAATAAGAGCTATAAACTAACTCCTGCTAACTCCTAATTGCCTGGTGTCGGCTCTGCTTTAGCCTGGTAGATTTATGGGGACATTTGAGGAGACACTCGCGGGTTACACCACGCCTATTATTAAATTGTTCATTAATTTTACGTGACAAGGGGTAGATTTATGTAACCAGCGGTAATATTTCCCTCGATTAAGTTCGCACATAGATCGTCAGATATTAGGAATAGAATCGGGAACCAGATTTTTCTTTTACGTGACATGTAAAATATTGTAATCTCGTAGAAATCTCTATGATCATTCGATTTGTGCTATTTGAAGCAGATTCGTTCATCCCGCATCACACATGGTTGGGTCGGATTTTGCTAAATCGCGACATCAAAGGATTTACGGGAGCTGACTCTTCGTCGCTTTTATATAAAGGAAAAACGTCTATAACGCGGTTGGGTTTACGAAAAAAAGACGGGTGTCATGCGAACTCGTATTTGTATAACGTTTAATTTTCAAAGGAATGCTGTCATTTTCACGTCGATCTTTTCTGTCATCGTTTCCCGATTTCACCTCGTATTTTTTGTTTTCTGTTTTCAGTTCAAAGCTCCTCGGCTTCGTATGTTCCCTGGTAGAATCGTGCAGTACGGTGCAGCAACACATGCTGCAATGCCGTGGTTTCTTGGTCATCTCGCATATGCTTCAACGATGCAACAGGGATCATTTGACGCCGGATACGTTGGCGTCATTCCTACATTTGACTAAACATCTTGTCACTTGCTGCTCTCCCAATTCTGATTTATTACTGAAACAGGTATTTATGACGCAATGGAGTTATTCGTAAGTTCCCATCCAATTGTTTTTTGTACAAACAGAAGCAAGAATAGGTACTTTACAGGTTTCTTTCAATCTTAGATAGAAAATTTAACAGTGCGCAAGAAGTAATAACAAGTAAAGTAGTATTAAATCAGACGCGAGAAAAGAATTTCTCAGCTTTGATATCAACTGGGATGGAGAGCAATAAAATCTGCATCGAAGAGATAAGTTTATGCTTTTGTATATTTTGTATGATATTTATAAAACCACAGCAGTATTAGTTTAGTCACAGAAAGAAATTTTAGTACATTATGGTTGGTTATGGGTCACTATTGTTGCACTCACGTCATGAGCAATGGGCTATTGTAAAATTAATTAAACTGGAAAAAAGTCAACGGTTTTTCTTTCAATATTTGTTGTAATATTTTAAGTTCAACTTGAAAAAGGAAAAGACCAAAAATACCTATTAGGACTTATTCTAGTCTATTAAAACGCTTTAAAAAGCAATGAGGAAATAGAATTAAATTTATTTTAGCCCAACACAATTTAATTTTGCAATTTCAAGTACAAGTCGGTACAATCATTAATGAAAAGCCCTGCACAAGTGTTGAAAGGATTTATACCTGGTTGCGGTATTAATGTTTTCATTGAATAATTAGTTTTGTTGAGGCCGACAGCGGTAGCATGGGTATAAATTACATATTAATGAAAAGAGGTAAACCGGGATAATCTCATGGATATCAAAGAGAGATTAATATCCTTTCACGTTTTGAAGTTAAACAACTTTCGGCAATATAGGTGAAAAGGGTTGTACAAGTTGATAAGTGTTAGTCAATGATATGATATATAAAACTATTGGTTTTCGTGCATATTTTTATTGCCATTCGTTGCTAAGTGGGTATAGGTAACTCGCTAAGTTACGTTTGAAATGTACGAAGTACACAACTAAAAGAATGCATCTGATAAATAATATATCGTACTTTTTTCTTAAAAATATTGGAATAACGTTTTGTTAATTTTGGAACGCGCCGACGTTTTAAAGAAATAAATGTAGTTGATATTTTATAAGGACATTGCGGGTGGCGGCTAGATGAGAACGGAGGACCGCCAATAGTGGCAAAATATTAGAAAGGCCTATGTCCAGCAGTGGACGATGACAGGCTGATGGATGGATGAATGGATATTTTATATTTACTTTTGCAAAAAATTTAATACATACTTTCATTAGAATATAAGTAATGAAATCATGTCTTGTTAGAGATGGGACTCGATAACTCATCAATTATTCTCATATACATAGGTAACACTAAAAGTTTCCGGAACTGGCCACTTACATAAACAATATTTAAAAATTTATTGCAACATTTGAAAATAGAACTCTTTGGCTGTAGAATGCAGTTTGTCTCATCTGACTGTCTTTTGTTTTTACCTTGTGGCGCCATTTAAAAAATTGTGTGTCTGCATCAACATGGATTTAACTCGGGAAAATTTTCGTAGTATGATTTTCTACGATTTTAAGTGTAATTTGACAGCTCAACAGAGCATCGCTCGGCTTGAAACAGCTTTTGGCAATGAAGCACCATGCAAGCCGACTGTTTATAGCTGGTTTGCAGAATTCAAGCGTGGTCGTATCAATCTCAGTGACGAATCTCGCGATGGTCGGCCGTCCACCGCTGTGACCAACAAAAACATCGATGCTGTGCGCCGTATGATTGAAACAGACAGGCATGTGACCTACCATGAAATTCGCGCATCCTTAGAAATAGGCATGAGTCAAATACAATCAATCCTACACAAACATTTGGGTGTGAGAAAGCTGTGCTCGCGGTGGATCCCACACAACTTGATCGAGGCTCAAAAAACGGACCGCGTCACTTGGTGCAGTGCCATGCTTACCAGATTCAACGAAGGTGCGTCAAATTTGGTATGGGACATAGTAACAGGTGACGAAACATGGATTTATTGCTACGATCCCAAAACAAAGCAGCAATCGAGCGTATGGGTCTTTCAAGATGAGCCGAAACCAACCAAAGTGGCGCGCGTGAAAAGTGCATCTAAGCGGATGATTGCTTCTTTTTTTAATAAAACTGGACACGTGGCTACTGTTGCTTTAGAGAATCGTCGTACCGTGAATAGTGACTGGTACACGACCATTTGTTTGCCGGAAGTTATTGACGAACTCCGTAAAAATAACCGTAAACGCCGTATCATCCTGCACCAGGACAATGCTCACACGGCCAGACAGACAAACGACTTTTTGAAGACGAAAAATGTAGAACTCATGAGTCATCCTGCATACAGTCCCGACCTGGCACCTTGTGACTTTTTTCTGTTCCCAAAAATTAAGAACCAATTACGCGGTCAACGATTTTCATCACCAGAAGAGGCTGTCGAGGAGTATGAAAAACACGTTTCAGAGGTCACCACAGGGGAGTGGCACAAAAGTTTTCAAAACTGGTTTGTTCGAATGAAAAAGTGCATAGACGCCAAGGGAGATTATTTTGAAAAACAATAAATTAATTTTGTACCTTTAATAGTATTTTTTCATATTCATTCCGGAAACTTATAGTGCGTCCCACGTATCTTTGACGTCTTCTTTAATAAAACTGTGCTATCTCTAGGATTAAATTTTATTTAGTCTAAAGTAATCTAAGAGTTGAAATTCTAAAGTATTTCTGCCAACATGAAGTTTAACTGTGTACCTTGTGTCGTTTGTCCTAAGGTTTTTATTTGGATGGTTGTTGGCGCATGCTCCTCTTGCTTATTTCACTTCACAGATGAAACACGATTTTTGAAAAAATGTCTTTGCACCCCCAACCTTTTCATTCGCCCTCTCTGTTTCCATAGAAGGTAAAGAAACGCGATTTTACTTTTCTCGCAGTCTGTAATCGAAAGTAAAATAATGTTTCTTACAATAATTACTACATACACTACAATTACCCTGGCACATTTCTCGATAAAGCTTCTTAGAACACTTATTACCGTGCCTATAAATAAGGCCTGATTATATAGAATAAACACTGCTTTTATTATCTTCACAAAAAATAAAGATTACATATTTGTAGAGTTTACACTGTAAACAAGCCAATTCCACCATATAAGTACGAATATATAGAAAACGCACGACCAATAACATATGCGAAATGAATTTTAGGTAAGTTTGCCCTTTAAAGTTGTTCTAAGTTTGTAGCTTTTAGTGTGCAGTAAAATTGCAGTTTTGTTTTACTCACTATTTTTATCACTTCCCAACAAATTTCAAGTCAAGAGTGTACCAACTTAGAGGGAGAAAATTGCAATTTTGAACTATCAATATCATGTGATGACATATCATTCGTAAATAAATTTATACTGACAGTCGTGAAGCCTATTCTGGAACTCGGCTTCGCTTGATTTCAGAAACAAACACTCGTCTCCCACAATGGCCCCCATTATGTCACAGTTGCTCAAAATACTATTGAATTTATTTAAAATTTCATTTCGCATGCGTTACATACACCCTGTGTTTACACTTATTCTAAGGCAGGAGCCATTAGAATTACAATATTGTATTTTAAAAACACTTATATGCACGATTTTGTCCAACAAAAACCTACCTTTTATAATCATATTATGTGTCTTTTACCCTGTCACTTTTAAATGTAATCTTATCGTTGTTATTTTGTCAGTTTACACTTCCTGTATTTTAGTCAGCTGAAACATTTACTTATTATTTGCAAAAAAAATATATATTAGTCAATAATCTGATAATTTAGAAAGTATAAAACTAGCGCAATTAAAGTATCAGTACATCATAGGCCCACAAGAGTAGAATCCTAGGAGTTAGGCAGCAAGAGAGCACGCTTTCAACCATCGAGCAGTGTTGAACTATGCTAACGGCAGTCTTTCTGTCAATCTTTCCTGACTTGGCAGTTGTTGGACCACATTCTCTTCAACCCAGCATTATGGATTCATACGCCAGCCGCTGTCCAAGCGAGGCTATACTGCTACTTGGCTACTGACTTCCTGGCTGATGCTCACATCTACGGCAGCGTAAGAAGAGTCAGTACTGTACTTCAGACTGTGCATACCTTGAAGTATTACTATTGGGTCGTTAACCCGAGAGCGAAGAGCGGGATCACACCTAAAGGATTGGGTTAGTTATTTAATACTCGTCCTTTTTAGTGTTTCGACAATCCTTTAGTAGTTTCGCTCGTTAAATTTAATTTAACCATATTTCAGAAGGCCCGAGGCCGGCCCACAAAGATATCCTGACGATACGAGCATACATACTTCTGTTCCTGAAACAGCTGATCATGATCGGGAATGGAGTGAAGGAGGATGAACTACAGTCGATATTGAACTATCTTACTACCATGCATGAGGTATGGGCTCCTGGTAAACGTGTTGCATTTTTGCTATACCGAAACAGCAGTCTTGTAGCATTTACATAATGCAACAACGAGTACAAATGGCTCTATGGCGTCTGACCTGACGAGCCAAACTTAAATGACCTCTATACCGGGTGTATATAGACTGCTATCATTAAATGAAACCACATATTCTACCGACCCTACTGAACCACTTTTCCCAAGAGTCATACCCGCGGACAGCCTTAGTTTAGGAAATAATTGAGTTCCAAACAAAAACGCGTGAACGGGTGTTAGGGTGTCCGCGGATATGACTCTTGGGAAAAGTGGTTCAGTAGGGTCGGTAGAATATGTGGTTTCATTTAATAGTCGTACTCTATTTACACCCGGTATACATAATAATGTTGATTCTGAAGGATTTAATTTTAGTTTTAGTGCTGTCAAAACATTTAATTTTTCCCAAAGTAATTTAAAACTAAATAACTATTTAGGAATGAAGAAAATTTAGTTTTGACAGCACTTAAACTGAAATGAGAACTTTCAGAATCGGCTTTTGATGGCTTTATACTAACATTAGAAAGCTTAAAAAAACATTTCCACTAACACAGTCTATGAAATCCTAGTATATTTAGAGCTTCAATTTATTCAAAGGGTTGTAAAATGAGGGTGCAACCAACAAAATTTTCAATTCTTATCGTTGCTAGATCGGCAAAAAATTAAATCAATAAAAAGTGTGTTTTTACTCTACTTTAATGCATTTTCATGATTTCAGGATGAAAACTTGCACGACGTACTACAGATGTTGATATCACTGATGTCGGAACACCCAAGTTCAATGGTACCAGCGTTTGACGCCAAGGTAAGTAATAAATAACTCACCACAGCACGATTATTTCACCCATATTTCACCTCTTTTATCAGACATGATGTAGTGACGTAATGTAAAAGGTATACCACCACTCCTTTTCTTCTTGGGAGTTGGAAGAGGCGACTAAGAGATCCCCAACCACCAATGTCTCTACATTATTTGGGGCATTTTGGGGTCATTATAATATGTCTGACCGGTGGTAGGCTTCACCACCCTCACGACAGAGAATATAAAGTATTCGACGAAAAAATGGTGCCCGTGTTCCGACATGACGTCATAAGAAGCCAAGAAAAAGAAGGTACTTTTGGGCGAGCGCGTTCCAAAGTCGCATCGAGATTTTCCATCACGCGGATTCAGGGGCGGTGGTGGCCAAGCGACACAGCTGAATTCTATTTAAAAAAATGTACTAAGTTTGCTTCTATCGATTCCAGGGTGGGGTACGGACTATCTTCAAGTTGCTGGCATCAGAGAGTCAGTTGATCAGACTGCAAGCGTTGAAGCTGCTCGGATTCTTCCTGAGCAGAAGTACACACAAGTAAGTGCGAATAGATAATTTACTATCCTTAAGCTTATTCTCAAGAGTTTCTTCAAAAACCTGAATCATAATTAGCAAAAATCATTCTAAAATTAAGACGCGCGTGAAATTAGCTTTCAATTACCCAGTATCCCTCCGCATACTGCTCTCTCGTCGAAAAACCTTAATATGTATTGGTAATACATTAGATTATATATATTTGCAATGAATTTTCCTGCACGTACTTCGTAGTGTTATTTGCAACGATCCGTAGATAGTTAGCCTCATGGATCGTTAACTGTCATGTCGATCATAGAAATCGAAATTGGCTTCAATTCCATGCTGCCATGTGTTACTTCCGAAATTATTCGTTGCGCCATCTAGCGAACACATGAAACTTTAATAAAACTTCTCATACCAGGCGAAAGTACGACGTGATGTCCCCACACAACCTGTACACGTTACTAGCGACTCGGCTGGGCGCGGCGGGCGAAGGGCTGACTCTGCCTGTGTACAACGCCCTCTATGAGCTGCTGACGGAACATGTTGGCCAACAGATTCTGTACACGTCACACCCGGAGCCGCAGCCGCACTTTCGATTGGAAAATCCCAGTAAGTTGTTTTGGATTAGATTTGTCCACACTCGTACACCCACGTTTTGCTGACAATTATTGCATCTCAGCACAATACATTCCGGGCACAAACGTGGACTAACAGTTTTTTTTAAACCATTATAGATTTACGCTTGGCCATTACTTTACCGCGCCTAAAGGAAATCATCGATGAGACCTAGGATAATAGCGTTCGCCAAGAAAGTGTGAGAGTAAAAGTAGGCGAAATGTTAATCTGTTTTGGGAATTACGCAAGTTCTACGAAAATAACGGACAAATATACTATACCTTGAGCGCTATACCGCGCCTTAGGTAGCTGCTAGTAGTAGCTGTAGATGAGCGGGGATGGGGAGGCGGGCCGAGCATTAGTCATTTAGTTCGGCAACGTTTCCCCCGCCGCGTCTGTCCCCACCCAAGGCACGGTACAGCGCTTGCGGTCAAGGTAAGTACTCCCAAACTTATAATGCGCATACGAATCTTCGCCAGTACTCGGCAAAGTTCGTATTTCCCTACACTTTCTATACAAGCAGCAAGGTCACGTGGTACGACTGGTCGCTCAGCTATAGATTTCTGTGCGCATTATAACTTTGGGAGCACTGTATACGCAATTGCCACTTTAGTAAAAATATTTCCAAACAGGTATACTACCAAGCCATGTTTAATATATTACAATGTTACAAGAATCCCCTTGAAAACTGAAAACATTGCACTTCAATTTGTATCGCTAAATGCAAATTTTCATATTTTCCAGTGATCCTAAAAGTGGTCGCCACACTGATCCGCCAATCAAAACAAACGGAACAACTCCTCGAAGTCAAGAAACTATTCCTTTCCGACATGACATTACTGTGCAGCAACAACCGGGAGAACAGAAGAACCGTACTGCAGATGTCGGTGTGGCAGGAGTGGCTGATCGCCATGGCGTACATCCATCCGAAGAATGCGGAAGAACAGAAGATTTCTGACATGGTGTACAGTCTGTTTAGGATGTTATTGCATCATGCGATCAAGCATGAGTACGGCGGGTGGAGGGTTTGGGTCGATACGTTGGCTATTGTGCATTCGAAGGTTTGTGATATTTGATTTCACTTAACATGTCGCTACTACAGTCTGAAAAAAAAAAGTTGATATGAATATTGAAGGAACTATTTTTCTTTCGCCTGGTTACACCAAACAAACGAGTACAAAATCTGTTTACCGCGTTGTTATTTCATAAATATATCACCTAAATTATACTACTTGAACGATTAAAGTTCAATAAATTTCAATATTCATTTAAACTCTTTTTTGACAGACTGTACATATAAGTTAAAATTTAATTATGCAACCAAATTCATACCCGGGCCTTGTTGAGTGATCGGTATCAAGGATCGATAACATTACGCTTATTTTGCAAAATAAAATGTTAACGTCCCTTAGTACCAAATTAGCTCGGGGCTGAGCTTGCGTTTATAAGGAACACGAAAAGAATAATTTACGAATTTCACAAAAAAGGTCATCGAACCTTAATACTGAGCATTTACCGAGTCTGCAGTATGAATTTGGCTGCATAAATAAATGTCACCTTATATACCCGAGGTATCAGTGGTCTTTCCGATTGGCGACTGTCACTAAGGATTGAGCCTTATCGCCGTATTTCGGGCACAAATGCACGCTTTTTAGGGCATGCAGGTTGCTGAGTTAGTCGGTAAGGTAAAAACTCATTGGTGCAAGCTTGACCGACAGAATTCGAAACTGGGCTTTCAGAGTCCGGCGTCCTGCTGACTGAGCTACCGCTGCTACTAGAAATCTAGAAACTTGTTATATAAACATATTAAAACATCTCGGTTTCTTCATAACTTCAGTTATGTAATTGAACGAGGCGTTAAGTCGTTTGTGCATGAAATGAAACGCTTCAAATTATGTAGATTGTCTGTCAGTTTAGACATTCGGCTAAATAATCCTCGAATTCCAGGTCTCCTATGAAGAATTCAAGCTCCAATTCGCCCAAATGTACGAACACTACGAGCAACGACGCGCGGACAACATAACCGACCCGGCGGAGAGACAACAGCGACCCATCTCCACCATCTCAGGCTGGGACCGACACACAGAAACTCACACACGCACACACCCACCTGAAACTGACGAAACCACCGACCAGGAGAACAGGAGTGTACTGAACCATGCCGCTCAAACAGAGATAGGCAAGGGGTTGAGTCTCAGGGAGGTAGAGTCGTGTAATTGTGTCAAAAGTGAAGTGAATCGGACTACAGAAGTAATCTACAGTGAAGTGTGTAAAGTACATAGTCCAGAAAAAACAGTAACCGAAGTGCCCCCAGACGGTTGTGATAATGTCACCGAACACGCGGTCGACGAACATAGTGATATCGTAATAGAAGATAGTGAAAAGAAATTGCTCAATGCCGATAACGAGTTAGTAGAGTCGATTTTAAAAGATAGTAAATTGCTAGAGAGCTCCGAATCCGGTTTAGGGACTATAGAAGTTGATTCAGAAAAAACTGATAAGCCATTGACGAGACAAGGAAGTCTTGATTATATACCAGTTCGAGATGTGGGTGAGAATATTCTTAAAGACGACAATACAGACAAAAGCGAAGGTTTGCCTTCAAGTTTGTCTGTAAGTGAGACTGCAAGCCCAGAAAGAGTGGCTGATGCATTAAACGTAGCAGCAGAAAGAGAATCTGAGTTATCAGATCCGTCCGAGTTATACCTAACTCCTAGTGAAGCTACTAGCCCTAAGAAGACATACGAAAAGACTGATTCAAACATTCCTGACGATAACGATGATGACCCTAAACATATAGCAATCAATATTGTAAATGACGTTCTAACAGTTGCCTTAGAAACTGTAAGATTAAAATCAGATGACGACACAGATTCTGGAGCTATTTCTGGTGGATTACATTCGGATGGTAATACGCCGAATGGTAGAGAAGAATTAGAACAAGACGTAGAAGAAACTATGGATGAGAAACAAATGGCAGAAAGACTAGCTAATGAAATAGTGACAGACATACTGTCAAGTGTAATAATGAAGAGCGAAGAAAAAAACACTAACGATAATTTGACAGATGACAACAGTCCCCAAAGAGTGATACCATCAGATCATCCTCACGAAGGCAATGTCTTACCACTTGACGGAGAATTCATGGTCGATTCTTCTAGAGCAGAAGAAGAGTCAGAAACGGAGCAAATGGAACAGACTGATGATGTCACAGAAGAAAACGCCAAAAATGAAAGTCAAAGATTTGAAACGGAACCCATACCTGAACCAAAGACGCCTGAAATTCCCCCGATTTCTACAATCAGTGAAAATATATCCCTTGCAAATAAAGAAGAGCAGGCGAAAGAAGAGGAAAGGAACCGAGAGCTGAGTGAAAGGGATAAAAGACGAGTAAGCTTACCCGGTGAGAGTGAGATGAAGCAGGACGGCAACAGGAATGAGAGTGTCGCTTCACAAGGCACCAACACTTCAGCGTCACCGAAGAGGCCACGGAGCGCATCCACGAGTACGCAAGTAGATGCTAATCATTTCGGTAAGTTTTGATATTTGTAATGAATTACTGAATTTTGTCAGGTTTCTAAGATTAAACCAAACTCTTCACTTCTATAAAAATTACAAGTAACTTTTCCGGATCGCAGGATTGTATATTACATTGTTAGATTAGGCACCCAGGAAATCTTCCATTCCAGAATATATGTAAAATACTATTGTACTTGGTTGGCCGCCACTAATCATAAAACACTTTAAACTTCTCTGACCAGTTTTTCAAGCATTTTCAAGGGTTAAAAAATGAAATAGTTATTCAAACCGGTCGACAGAGTTAAAGTGATGTAAATTCAAATTCAAATTCATTTATTCAAATAATTAAAGTAATATAACACATTAACATCTAAATCATTACAATAATATGTTCTTAAACTGAAATTAAAAGTAAAGTAAAAGTAAAACAATTATTGAATGGATGGTAATATTGATGGATGTAGAAGAAGCAAAAGAGGTGTGTCAGGATCGTAGCAGAGGGAAATCTGTAGTCTCTGCCTACTCCTTTGGGAGACAGGCATGCCATGTCCTTGGTTATAACAATGGACATGGTGTATTTTTTTTCATAATGTATCATTAGCTCCACCAAGTGCCGAGAATCACAAGCATCAACTCGATAATGACAGTCTGTTCAGGAGATTTTCGCAACAGCTTTGATAGCACACAATTTTAATTATTCTCTCATTATGAAAATGTTAATAAATAGGTACATTTTCTCTAAAAAACAGGCTTTTAATTTTCAGTTAATTGTAGTTATACAACGTAAAATTGAAGTCATTTTTTTAACAATAACTGGTGATAGTACCCGTCCATATGAACAACTTTTACTATGAAGCCAACCCTGAAATCGTGAAAGAAAATTAGCTGCTTCATAAATTTGGGTCGAGTATAGAGTATAAATATCATATGACCATATGGTACTCGTATTATGGTTAATATAGCGCAATAAACTGTATATTTCTTTGATTTTACGAATAAAACTACAATAATGAAAATGTCCACGTTCCAGAAACGAAGCGGCCCAGCAAGTGTTCCCGGCCGATGTTCTCTCCGGGACCGACGCGGCCTCCGTTCCGCATCCCAGAGTTCAGGTGGTCTTATATCCACCAGCGACTGCTCTCTGATGTCCTGTTCTCCTTGGAAACCGATATACAGGTTAGTGCTATACTTTGAAGCATTACTCTTTTTTACTTAGTTACTGTTTGTACAGACTTTGGTTGATATAGCCAAATTCATGCTAGACACTTTGTAAGTTATCATTTCATTTATTTATTCATGGACGAATACATATTGCATTTGAATGTTTCATAAATTATAGCTAAGAAAAAAAATAGATATAAAATTACAATATTAATATAATCATAATAAAAATTAATTTATTAATTTAGGTGGTAGAGCTGATGCCGGGCTCGACTGTGGAGGTACCACCATCTTACTCGCAAATCCTCCCGAAGTTATTCGGGGGAGAGTAAGAGAACAGCTCTCAGGCAAAAAAAACCAAGCGGCCCACCATTGCCAGGGACCGATGGATGGCGGTATATCCATCCCCAATTGCCGGGCCTTATATAAAACAGACTAGTGACGGGCAGCGGCGTCACTGGTGCAAGGCTTCCGGCACCGTGCTCACCAACCCAACCCCAGCGTGTGTGAGTATGGGCATTTCTTCCAGGAGGACCGCCAAGAGTGGCGAAATCCTGGAAAGGCCTATGTCCAGCAGTGGACGAAACAGGCTGATGGTTGGATGGAAAAATTAATCAATACTAAAATGTCAGAATCAAGATAATCAAGAATAATCAAGTTATAAAATAAAATAGAAAATACCCAAAATTACATAATTTAAAAATAAATTACAATAAACAGTCGACAAAAAAGGTCACCACGGCCTGAGCTGTTTAAGATGTACAGGTAGATTCCCACGGCACCATGCCTTAAATGAAATTATCCGCCGGGCACTCGTCTCAGCCAACATCCCTTGCACCCTGGAGCCCCCTGGCCTTAGCCGGACAGACGGCGAGCGCCCAGATGGTCTCACCCTCGTTCCCTGGGAGAGAGGTAGATGTCTGCTGTGGGATGCAACTTGCGTCAGCACTTATGCTAGCTGTCATTTAACCTCCACAGTTAGAACTGCAGGGTCTGCCGCTGAGAGTGCCGCTAGGCAAAAGCACATCAAATACAATGATCTGAAACAAAATTACATTTTTATTCCCGCCGCATTTGAAACGACCGGCGTATGGGGCTCTGAGGCCAGGGCATTTCTAAAGGCACTCGGAAGAAAAATAAAAGACAGATAGCAAGACCACCGCTCCATGTCGTACTTGGCGCAAAGGATTTCCCTAGCAATCCAACGCGGGAACGCGGCTAGCGTAATGGGGACCTTTGCGCCGGGTACGATGAGGGGCGGGCTTTTTGATAGTTAGGGTTTTATTTCTAAGTTAATTTTATTTTTATAGCAAAGGTTCTTCTTTTTCTTTTACTTTTAGGATTTTAGTTTATTACATTTTGTTTAATTGTAAATAAAAAGTACAATAAATCAGTAACAAGTTTCCATGACCCTTTCTGCGAAAAATGCAAAATTAATTTTAGGTTTTCTATATAGGTATACTAATTTGTCTCGGGGTTATTCTTGGTAAGTTTAAGGGCAAAAATAATATGTTTCGTATTTTGTCTTACTGCAATGAACCTTCGTCCGACTATTTAATGAGTTTCGAGATGAATTCGGCTATATCAATAAAAGTCACCTTATATATTAAACA
Source organism: Ypsolopha scabrella (assembly GCA_910592155.1). NCBI lineage: Eukaryota > Metazoa > Arthropoda > Insecta > Lepidoptera > Ypsolophidae > Ypsolopha > Ypsolopha scabrella. The sequence continues at coordinate 5,124,419 of OU342972.1, read as the reverse complement.
TAGCAAACAAGTAAAATTCATTATAATGATGATATGATGAATATTACCTGCCCCCTGATTCTGTATCGTAAAATCGGTTGCCAACCGAGTGCCTATCGTCGAAAACATACATATCCGCTTATCTATGATACGTTCGTATTGGAAATGACGTGACAATTCGTAAATTGTACAATACCCATTGAAAGTTATTTTGGAAGTTCATTTTTATCTATTTTTGGTGAATGGCAACCATAAATGGCAACCGACACTGAGTTACATACATACCCATGTCTGGTGTGAATGAATAAACGATTTATCTCTCTGCCAAGAAGTCATTGTATTAAAATCCCGTCTATCCAGGTGTGGCGCAGTCACTCTACGAAGTCTGTGATCGACTTCGTGAACAGCAGCGAGAATGCGATCTTCGTGGTGAACACGGTCCACTTTATCAGCCAACTGGCTGACAATCTGATCATCGCATGCGGTGGCCTGCTGCCCTTATTGGCTTCCGCCACATCGCCTAACGTGAGTAAAGTCATTTAACATTTTTGACGAGTTTTTTGACGTCAAGCGAAATGTTGCCGTAACAGACTAAAGACTCGAAAAATACAATGCATAGCTTAGAACATTAATTATATGAACTGAACAGAAATTGTAAAACTTCTATGGTAGTAAAAGTGAAATTCAAACTACCCGTTGACAATGTGCTTTCGTAACCGAGATTTTGAGCAATAACTACCGTTTATATTTTGAAAACCTTGTGGCTATACTTACTGTTATACATGCAACACCCAGCACTTCCTTAATTTGAGCTTTAGTTTTCAATAAAAGTTCTAATTAATTGCCTGCAAAACATATTTTTGTATGGATTCATCATTAGAAACTCCTAGCTTTTTTTATACCATGGATGATTTTGTCTATGCTTGTACCACACAAAATTCGACTCAAATCAGTTTCTATTAGACATGGATTTGTACAAAGAATAAAATCTTAATTTCTTTACAGGACTGGGTAATAATTATTTTAGTAACTTTCTTTCTTAAAAATAGAAATAATTGTTATTAGAGCGCATTACAAATTTGAACATCCATTTATGATGCTATCCATCAATATTTAGAGTGCAAATACGAAGGTTCTGCTCAAGATATTTGATTTAGAAAATAATAATTGTGTATGGTTGGTATTATTTATTATAAAAATATATATTTCTGATTTTTTTATCCTTTTAATGTTACAAGCCGTCGCGATCGTGTTCTTTAATTTTTTTATTTTTAATGGAGTTGTTATAGGGAAAAATTTCCGTATTCCCTACAGAACGAACTAGATGTAATAGAACCCACGCAAGGCATGCCAGTGGAAGTGGCTGTGACTTTCCTGCAAAGACTTGTCAGCATGGCTGATGTCCTGATATTCGCCAGTGCTCTCAACTTCGCCGAGTTAGAGGCCGAGAAGAATATGTCCAGTGGGGGGATACTGAGACAGTGCCTGAGATTGGTAAGTTGTAGAACGTCGTCAGTAGTTTTGAAAGTTGGATGTCAGTTGTGCTGACTTATAAGAAAATCACAATAGCACCTCTTGTTCCGAAGTTACTGATAGAAGCGAACAGTTTTAAGTGTCAGCCCATTCAATGATGCTAAATTTTTGACAGTTGTTACATTGTACCGATTTGGTCGGAAACGTTAACTATAAAAAAATTGTAATGTCTGATGTCGATAATCAGAAGTAAAAGTCAAAAAAGAGTCTATCACAGTGCTGTCGGTAATTTTGAAACTAAGTTATAACTTGGCAAAAAAGAGTTTGACGCGATGCACGTTGAACTAAATATTTTGGTCATAGTATACCGTTTTGGACCAGTAAGTAAATGGTTTACTTACGCGTGTGGTATACGTCCCCATATTTTTAAAACTTTTTTTGCCAAGTTGTAGGTCTATTGTGCAAATTACTTTGTCGCCCCGATATTTTATTCGCGACTGCAGATATCTTTTGGGCTAAAACCGTTATATTATAACCATTACCTTCGATCACACAGCTGATGTTCAACTGATACTTTAATCAGACGATCTTTTTGGTTTTCTTTTCTTAATTGAACTTTACTCTAATTTGTGATAACTACTTCATTGTAAACTTTCATTCTTTTTGATGACTAGATTGCAAATGGAATTTTCTGTTTAAAGAATGCTTAGATGTTAACAAAATTCTATTGTGTATGTATAATTATAAATACTTATAGAATCAACATAAATAGAATAGATACATTATAAAGTCATAGAATACGTTCTTTAAGTAGTGTATCACTTCTTTACTTATTAAATTTTTGGAAGAATGACTTCTTATAGTTTTAGATTTTTCGTTTTGGTCTTGCAAACTTATGTTGTGATAACTGGCGCCATTGTTCGTTTTACCGCGAAACTTTGTCAATTTGCCTTTACCTTTGGCATGGATGAACGCATAATCCAATGCGACTATATAAATAACCTTATTTATTTTTGGCGCACAACATTGGTGCTACGGGAACATGAATAAAGAGATGCTTTCTCATCTCTTCTCGTGCTCTAGTTCTTTCGTTTATAAACAGATGTCATAGTATTTTTCATATTTTAAAAAAGTTTGCATTCCAAAACATGTCTTACGTATTCCTAGTCGTTTAGTACTAGTTGACAATCAGTCACTAGGGTAGTATAATAGTTTTGGTATGCGTGTGTGGGGTAGGTCTGCACGTGTGCCGTCCGAAATTGTCTCGAGTGCAAGGAGAGACAGCGCCTCGCCGCCCGTGCGCCCCCTCGCGCCTCTGACGAGCCTTCGCCCAAGGTAGGTAGCTCCTGCGTGTCTATGCCGTCCTAGTATTTTGATACAGATAATATTGATTAACCCTTTTAATTCGCGATATATTTTTGATTCGGATGAGTGAATGGGATAGCTTGATAGATAGTCTGTCTCGTTTACCATTTGTTCGCTTATGGCCAACTTAGCAAACCGTCCACTATTTTTCACGACTTCGTAATCGGTAAACTTCGCAATCAGTCAACTTCTTGATCGGTCAACTTAGCAACTAGTCATCCTCGCAATCGGTTCTCTTAGCGTTCGGTCAAAATTAAAGATTGCAACATTTTCTTTTAAGTCGAACATCATTACCTCTTTCGTCATTTTACTATAGATACTGGCCAGTTTAGATTAGATGTATACCCACTCTTTGCAGTTTAACTGATTATGAGTAAATATGACACTTGTCAAGTTCCGCAGTCCGTCATTAACATAAACAAAACATTATAGGAAGCCAGATAAAACGGCTTTGATTGATTGAACATAAACAAAGTTGATAATGTGATATCATTTGTTATTTTCTCTTTGAACAAAATGAGTTTTATTTTTGAAAAAAATCAGCAAGGAAATGATATGTTATTAAAAAATGGCTACCGATATAATTTGCAAAAGACTAATAAAGGTGGGTCTACGCTGTGGAGATGCGGGGATCGCAGAAAGTGCCATGCTACAATCACGCTAAACCGTGACAAAGATAAAGTAATACGAGGTAATCTACACACGTGTTATAAAAACGAAACAACGAACAAAGAAATCGTTTTAGCAAATAAATGCAAACTCGACGTAACTGCCAATCTAGTAATCTACCTATGATTTTTGAGAAACATTTTGAAGGCAACATTTCTGTGTCATATCACTCAAAAAAAGATTCGCTGTATAGGGCCAGAAAAAATTTTTTGGACGTACATAGGACCACATTCGAACGCTTGGAAGATACCTGGAGTACTAGCCGATGATTTTTTAGTTTGGGATGAAGGCATTGAAGATAGAATAATCATCTTCTGTTTGAAACCAACACTCAAATACTTACAAGAATGCAAAAATCCGTTGGCAGCTTACGGAGACGGTACTTTCAAAAGAGTTCCGAAACCCTTTTATCAGTTGTTCACGTTGCACATTGATTTAAATATACAATCCAATGAATACACGACGGTAGTTCCAGTAGTATTTGGTTTGCTCCCTGATAAGACCACAATCACATACGAAAGGTTTTTTCTTGCCTTGAAAAATTTGGGAATATCAATTCAAAAATATAAGTCGGACTTTGAGCTTGCCCAAATAAAAGCCATTAAAAATGTGTTTGAACTTGTAAAAGCAAGTGGTTGTTACTACCATTACTCGAAGGCTATATGGAAAAAATCGCGAGATATTGGCTTTGCGGATACTAGGAATGGTAGAATCATTACAAATTTGATTTCTAAATTACCGCTCCCACCAGCAGCATATATACCAGAAGCTTGGATGTCTATCGTCGAAATTGGATCAGAGGAAAATGGTTTTGATAATTTAAAGTACTACGTCGATAAGCAATGGATGTTGAAAATTACTCCACAAATTCTGTCTTGCAGTCATCAAAAAAACAGAACGAACAATGCTCTGGAAGGGTGGCACCATCGTTTCAACGTTAGGATGCCGCCCAAACCAACATTATTTTTGTTTATTCAAAATCTGATGAAGGAAGCAAAATACCAAAGTCGAAAATTGTATGCGAAAAATGTCAATCAGTTATTGAGAAAAAGGAGAAAGTGTGATGTTGATTTTGATAGGACATACAAAAAGTATTTGAAGATACTGTTACGAAATGAACTAACTCCAATAAACTTTCTGAGGAAAATTAAGAAAAGCCACTAAGTATAATTTGTTGTATTCTTTAAGAAAACACTGATTAGTTTGAAGCAAATAAAATATTTTTGTTTTACTTACACTGTTTTTTTTGTTTAAGTTTGAAACATAATTTAATATTAAAATACCTTTCCGAATTCATTACTCTCGAGTGTAGTTTGCCGGACACACAAGGAATAGGGGACCGTTTGAGAAGTGGACCGATTGATACGCGGACCTTTTGAGAAGTGGACATATTGAGAAGTTGATGGTTTAAAAAGCGGTCCGATTGCGAAGTTGACTATATACGAAAGGGACCGATTGCTCATCTTCTACAGAAAATTTTAGTGGACGGTTTGCTAAGTTGGCCATAAGCGAACAAATGTCGTTTACTCATTTGGACGAAGTACAGTAATTATGAGTCTACGTTAGTAGAATTTAAAGTTCATTTTGCTGTAAAGCTTTATTCATCTCGCACTGCCTATAAAAATCATCAAAATACTGACTGATACACACCACACACGATCCATACAACAAAATTCAGTGCCTTTGCATGTTTTCACGCACAATCACCATAATTGTCACAAGACACAATTTTGCATGTTTCACTCGTAGATTTACATTTAATTTATGTACTTTTTCAATTTCTTCTATGATGGCACTTACCAACCAATTCATCAACCCGCCTTTAAATATCACAAAAAAAATAATTGTAAAGTGTAAATTGTGTTGGTGTTAACTAAAAGTTCGATATTATGCTGATATTAATTATTTTGTTGAATGCAGAGTGTAGTGGCGAGTTTGGCTGACGCATCGAGCCCAGTGAAGGATCCTGAAAGATTGCTGCAAGATATGGACGTTAACCGACTGAGAGCTGTCATTTATAGAGACGTGGTAAAGTACACTAATAAACATTTTAGGGTCCGTGACTTGAAAAAATAATTCTCGTGTCTGTCCGTCCATCTGTCACAGAGGTTTTTCTCGAAGACTTATCTTATGTGGGAATTTGAAATTTTTCATAATTAAATATTTATATTATAACTAAATCTTATATTCTCTATTATATCGCCAGACAAAGTATTAAAAAAAAACATTTTAGATTAAAGTTGGTCCAATGAAAAAAAGTTCAAATGAATGTATCGTGTGAGGTACCATCCTAAAAATGTTTTTTTTATATATTTTTGTAGTGGTTAATTTTAATTTCAACAGGATTAAGAGAATAAATCATAAATTACCTGAAAATTGCAGGTTTTTTCGACAGTGCAATATTTAATTAAATTCATGAATTTTTCAGTTAGCAAATACAATTAGCTTTGGATAATATATAAATACTAGCTTTTGCCCGCGGCTCCGCCCGCGTGTTTTTCGCTTTAACGACATGCTTTTTTCCGGGATAAAAAGTAGCCTATGTGTTAAATTAGGGTATAAGCTAAATCCATTCTAAATTTTATCCGAATCCAGCAATTTCAGCGTAAAATAGTAACAAACACGCACACACACATACACACCCTTTCGCATTTATAATATGGTGTGATGTGATACATAAATAAAAAAAGATAAATTTGGTAAATTGACTGCTCACTGTAGCTATGGAACACCCTAACTGTGCGAGCCTGATCAGCTCCTGGCCGATTTAAATAAGACGTAGAAATCCCAATCAGAGTTCCAGAATTTAACAAAATTTAAAATGTAATTTTTCCAAGTATTATTTTGTTAGATTTTTGTTGTAATCTTGTGTCACCAGGCTTAATGCAATAATAACTTATATTGTAATTATAAGGCATCAATATATTAAAAGCGTAATTTTGATGGTACATAGTCGAAACTAAGCAACTACATAATATCTATATACATAATGTCTTTTCTCAAGAAACCCGTAGCTATTGAGAACCCCATGAAGAGCCAGGGGATGGTCCAAAGCCGCTCTCCATAGAAACTTGTGGGAAACAACAACCACGACGGAATAATTTCGTTCTTTCACTTTTTTTCTACTCCTTCAATGAATTCTAAACCCGCAAATAATCAATCCTTTCACAAAAAAAATTACAATCTAATTTTGCTATTTATAACTTTCATACATTTTGAAACAGCAAAATTTGATAGTAAATGTATATTTTTTTGTAAAAGAACTGATTATTCGCGGATGTAGAATTGATGGAACGTGTAGAAAAAAGTAACACAACGAAATTAAATATAAAGCTTTTGTCGTGGTTGTTAATTCCGACAAGTTTGTGTGGAGAGCGGCTTTGGGCCATCCCCTTAAATAGTTTTCGATATTTAAGTAAATACACTTTGAAACAACGGAGAGAGAAAGATGAATAAGGGATTTGAGACTCCGTACCAAACCCCATTTACCCCGGTTTCAGGAAGAAACAAAACAGGCGCAGTTCCTGTCCCTCGCCATCGTGTATTTCATCAGTGTCCTGATGGTGTCCAAGTATCGTGACATCTTGGAGCCGCCGCCGCATGCTGTGGCCGAGTGCGCGCGCAGGCCTCACCACGCGCACGAACACCACGGTACGTTCACACTTATGAGCTAGCTATTGGTACTATTTGGCACTTATGGGCTCCTGGTACGATTTTGTTGATACGGTTATAGATATTCTTCTATCTCACGAAGTCCGTTTGGCTATGGTTGTAGTAGTGCGTGCTTTTTGTAGTGAGCGTAACCTAGGGAGCGCTACAAAACGCGCCACACACACAAAACGTGTTTATGTGTACACGTTACTACAACATATAATACAACCATAGCCAAACGAACTTCGTGAGATTATTTTATGTATGCATAATTGAGGAAATTAACGTTGACCAACTTTTCGCTCCCTCTCACTGAATGGAGGACAAAACAGTCATGCGTTATTTCGCTCTATTTAAAAATGTGTCCTTACGACCAATTATTGGTAAAGTACAGTATGAATAAATTCATAAATTACAAGTAATTAGGACAACTGGGGAATTGTTGATCAATGTATAAATAGGTATGATAAATTGCGGTGGAGGTGGACGTGAGAATTCACATTATGTGACTGACTGGTGAATGGTAACATTTACTGTTACAAACAAAAACTTATCCACCGAATTAACAATATCTTTAACCCTACATTGGCCGCCAAAAAATAGGTAACATTTTAAAATATATACAATAAGGTGACTTTAATTTATGCAGCCAAATTCTTACTGAAGACTCGGTAAGTGCTCAGTAACAAGGTTCGATGACCCTTTTCGTGAAATTCGTAAATTATTCTTTTTGTGTTCTTACAAACCAGTAATTTGTCAATGACTATGGGACGTCAAGATTTTATTTTGCGAAATTAGCAACAAGTGTTATCTTTCCGTGCTACTGTTCACTTACCAAGCCTCCAGTATGAGTTTTGCTGTATAAATTAAAGTCAGATCATAAATATGCAAGTATAATATAGTTTATACTTAAACGGAATAAGCAATGAACAAATTGAAAACGTTATAATTAAAATAAATACGAATTAAACACGAATAAAATTAACAACAAAAACAATTCGTTTCTCAATATATTTTTTTTACAATCCCTGTTTCCGTAGACATCGGTTTTTTCTTAAATATATCAACTCATTTCCTTTGCTTAATAAAGGGTTAAAAAAGCAAGTAATGTTCAATATTATTCTACATCGGTCTAAAGGTGGTCAAAATGAAGTTTAGGTTTATTTTTATATGTATGCAGTATGGTGCGCTGTGATGGGATTAATCTTACTGTAAATGCTACTTTCCGTTGGCGTTTTAACCTTTCTATAAGGTTTACACTCGTTTCTCACCAAATTATGACTTATTTTTAAAGAAAATAATATGCAATTTTTGTGTTCTCCGAAATCGATGATATTGATATCGACCTATCGCATCTCAACGCACCAAGCTGTACAATATTTTTGAAAATATATTCGAAAGTACTATACTTACTTTGTTATAGGGAAAATTTCAGTGTATGTAAATAAATGTTATGATAATCCTGCATAAAATTTATAATACTAGCACTTTTATGTAAGGCACTCACTGTTTTTATAGGTAGTTTATAGATTTTATTATATTTCTTTTAAAGTACAAACATCCTATGATTTCACATTATGTTTCATGCATAGATATTTCAAGATTTAGACAATTAAATCATAAGTACGTATAAAACGCTCCTTGTTTCGCTTCTTAATTGATTTGCTTTAGTGCACTATCATGTAAAATATACAAATATATTATATTTCACTATGTCTGCGATTAGTTTTATACTTTTCAGTCATTATGTACAGTTTTGGTCATAAATCAAAATACCATCACCACTTTTGACCGAGACTATACAATGGCGGGTGAACTACGAACTTATATCTGAAGTGTGCCATTTCTCCTTTTTTACACGCCGCTTTGATAAATGCGTCACGGTTTGGGACACTCTGGTAACAAATACGTTGTCATATTTATAAACATGACCACCACGTGGCACTTGCGCTCTTGATGTATGTTTCGATCTGTCGAACGAATCTGGTTAAATTTTTATGTAAATCCCACCATCTCTATGTATCATCGTAATTCCTACAAAACTTATAAAATATCGCAACAACGGGTAATATTTGGCCAACATATTACACCAAAACCTTTTCAATGTATTATAAAAACGTTAAATTAATAACTGGTATTTTAACGAAAATGTCCCGTATGTGTGTTTGGATGATGTGATGGTGTTTGGAACATCGTTCGGCGGAGCAGGCTCGCGGCCGCTGTTCCCGCAGTGGTCGCACCACGTCTACCCTCAGTTTTTGCCTGGTGGGCATCCGGCGCACCGACATCCGCACTGCAAACTCGACTGTCACGTTAACAATAACAACGCGCACGCACACACACGCCTCAATAATTACCACCGTGCGCATACGATTAGCGCAGGTAACGCGCTCGCCCACATTCAGTGTTGGCATGAGAATCGAATCGTTTCAGTATTTACACATTTGTGGAAGTTAAATTAAAATTGACATATCAAACTACCTTATATTATAGAAAAATTTACTATGCCACATACGCAAACGGTTCGATTTTGTCTTTCTGAGACTACAAACCTAAGAGTGAAGAACATTTCACGATATTCAAAATGCTTCATTCCGCTTGCACGCTTTTAGTTCATTTGGTTTATGAAGTTCTTTTGGACATTGTAGTCTCAGAAATAAAAAGAAGAAATGCTAACGCTCTAACGCTATAAATGTGGTCGATGTTCGCGTCTGCTATTTTGTCTTGTAAATTCAGAGGTGTAAAAACTACATGATTTGATCATCAAAATTATTTTTATTTATCTAATTTCGTCATTTTTTAACTAGCCTTGAAAGCCTTGCGTATGTTTTTTTATGAGAATTATCTCCGTTAGGTCCAAATTTCTTAAATAGATTGTATAAATAATAATCATTCATTTATTGAAATTACTAGACAAAGTAGTAATAAATATGTCTGTAATGCACCGCTAAAGCACCGCTTTTAAAATTTTAGTTCCTTTTTCTTGGTTGCATCATCAATAGGTTTAATTCCGTAAGTTACTTTAAGAAATGCATGTCTAAATTTTAAATCTTCTGATGAACCTTACATTTTGTACTTTTAAAATCCAAAACTTGTATTAAATTCTGTTTAGCAAAGCTGTACCACTAATAAGGTACCCATTCTCTTTCTTTTCTAGATGCCCCAGTAAAGCCTACAGAATATCCACTTTCCTATCGATCCCATTGCTTAGTCGAGCAGTATGGCTTATCGATGTTGTATCTAACCTTTTATTTATTGTCAACTGCTTGTTATAACTCGCCATTTTTTTTTTCTAGACCACAATGGCGACGATGTCGAATACGCAATGATAGTTGTCGATGAGAACAACTCGACAATGAACGATCTCGACTCGCCATCCATGAAGGTATGTATGTAGTTGTAGCATTACATTTTTACCAGTATGTTTGTGATTTTGCCTGTGACTTGTGAACACTCAAGTTACTCTACATTAGTTGTAATAGGGGGCCAAATTTTCTATTTTCTTCTTAGCCCTGTATGAAATGTATTTAATTGCAATCATCTACCAGTTGTTTTGCTACAAAAGATACTCGATCAATCTTGCATGACATAGGTTGATTGAGAAATTAAAATCTCTTCTGGCAAAATTCATGTATTTTAAATGAACCTTTAACTAACCAAAACTACCGTAGAATAAAATTTTAGTTCTAACATACATATTTAATTCGATTAGAATTGGTTTATTCTCTCTCTTTCTTAATTTGGTAGAATTATTCGTGGTTTTATCTTATAGTTTTAGTAACTAGTTATCGCATTCGTAGTTTTAAATGCATGATAGTCAGACTCCTAACCCTAAATTGTGAAAACCAGCATTGTGTTATTGGTTTTGAATGAAACTCTTATTTATTTTAGTAAAACGAATACATACCAATTTTCGTTTTCGATGTAGCTGATATCGATGTTTCGAACGATGGATGTCTGTATATCATTTTGCGGTTGATTTCTTATTGCTTCTTAACGTTTTTTGTTTTGCTATAACAATAATCCCTAAGGACAAAGAAGGTGACAAAGAAGAAGGTGTAGCTAAGCTGGAGACGACCACAGATGAATTGAAACCGAACAGTGGTGAGAAGCAAGCCACTGTTGAGAAACCAGAACCTTCCCCAGCATCAGAAAAAGAAGAACCGTTATTCAAATCCAGTCTTCGCGTGAAAACTCAGTTCAAACCAAAGGTCAGTTGACAAGAAGTGAACCAGAAATACAAACCAAGAATACATAAGTGTTAGAGGTTGTTCTCCGTAGGATGACTGTTCTGATCTGATCTTCTCCAATCTTAAATGGTTTTCCCATTTTACTTCTCGGTAGTATCCATTCCAATTATGATTACACCAAATCTTCCCTGTTAAAACAGTGACGAAAGATACCTTTATCGTACTACTTATAGGTTATCAGTAGCGTGATCAAATTGTTATATAAGCTATCTTATTTCATTTTCTTCAGTAAGCAAATGCCTGAATTATCATGCGATCGTTTCCTCAAAACTATCTGCAAATAAAATTTCATTGTAATTGGAGTGGGTACACAACCTCTTATAATCTAAATCTGTCAATCCGTTCCTATAATTCGTATATTAAAGTCTATATTGTTCTCCTTTTCTAAGCCTCCTTCAAGCTCAAGGTCACTGACCCTGTCGGGGATAACGGTGTCGGTGGTGAACTTGGTTTGTACACAGAGTTACCAGGCACACACACACACACACAGGAGTTCATAGGATTAGTGTCACACTGGGATTGGGTCTCGAGCGAGACGCTGAATGTCCTTACCATACCTATATAGTCGCAGTCGCGGTACAAATGTGAAAGCTACTGGCTAAACCAGAATTAACGGAACCTTTTTTCATATCCGTATTAAGGTGATGTTGTGCCTCAACTCGCCGCCTAAGCTCTAGTAAATAACACTGAAGAAATTAATGTATCTTGACGAGATAGCATTAAAATTTTATAAAATGGGCGTTTGGTTGATTATTAGAGACAAAAGTAAACAAATTTAAAGTGAACAAAATCTTAAATATAGGCTAGTACTTTTATCAAAGCGATGCAATGGCTTATTTTATGTATAATGGAATGGGTATATCCAGTAAATAGTCACGTTTCGAGATCCAACCAATGACAGCCATTTTACACAGCTTTCCACAATGTTTTATAAAAATAACCCACGTTTCATGTAAAATACACGAACACTGACAATTTACGACTGCGTAAGTAATATTTTGTGACGACACTATAACAAGCTATTTTGCACCACATAAAATATTGTCATTATAAATATTTTTCTATCCATGTATCACGAATCAAGAAAATATTGTAAAATCTGTGTTTCCAGGTAAACAAATTGATGTTCTAAGTTAATTTCTGCATGATTTTTGTTCTTTTTGCATGTGTCTTTGCTATGCTTGCTTGTTTTATTACCCAACTTGTAAATTAGAAAAGCTTTAATTTTAATAAATGCTACAAACACTTTCATTCCGTAGTCAAGGTAGGGACTTGGCCCGGTAAAATAATTTGTTGGCAATTCCAAACGAAAATCTTGATAAGGTCACTCTTAAGTTGACCAAAACGTAGTGTTAACCTCGTAAAGTCAAAGTTTTCTCAGCACTATATAAAAGTAATATAATGAAATATCTTACGTACATTTGTTCTAAATTTAGAACGATTTTTTTTGCCAATAACAGCAATATTTTTAACATCAAGAATAAAACCCTTCGAGATAATTTATCTAAAAATCAAATACATTTTGTGTACTCAAAACTGAATCTTGTGTGTCTGTTTACAGAGCGTGGATTCCATTGAAGATGCCGGCTCTTTCCACCTGAACTCCACGGAGACCACAAACAACGACCCTGAAACGTCAAGTGAGATCGCCATGGATGACAACAAACATCCTGTAAGTTGTCATGATGTCCGCGTCACTGATTGATTACAAATGAATTCACAAATTTTTCAATGCAAGTGCTCGTAAAGACCTATTTTATATGCTTCAAAACTGTTGTCAAAGTCAACTTTACCATACTAGTGATATAATTTTCATTTTTATGAATCTAAAAACTAACGTTTAGCGCTTTCCACATAAGTTAACATATTTTCTGACTTAATTGTGTACCAGCCAATCTTAGTTATTACGAAAATCTTGGTCCTGACCACTTACCTTCAACAGAAGCACTAATATTCCGGTGATGGAGACGACGCTCTACGAAGCTGAAGCTACATAGCCTTATGTCACATAAGTTATGTGCATTATTTACCGCCAGGAATATTTTACCGTTTGTTGTCAGTTACATGTCGTGTCCCGTAGGTTGGCCAATCTTTCGAAATTTGGGAACCAAAATAATAAAATACAAAAAGAAACTTTTTTAAGGTTTTGTGTTCTGTTAGAGATTCTAAGTTGACTTTTATTTATACAGGCAAACTCATACTGGAGTCTTAATAAGTGATCAGTAACACGGGTCGATGACACTTTTTGCTAATTTCGCATGACGTGCCATAGTAATTGACTCGGGGTTGGGCTTGCGTTTGCAAAGAACACGAAAAGAATAATTTACGAATTTCACAAAAAGGGTCATCGAGCAGTTACCGACTCCTTAGTAAGAACTTGGTTGTATAAAGTTATCTTATACGTGGGACGCACTATAAGTTTCCGGAATGAATATGAAAAAATACTATTAAAGGTACAAAATTAATTTATTGTTTTTCAAAATAATCTCCCTTGGCGTCGATGCACTTTTTCATTCGATCAAACCAGTTTTGAAAACTTTTGTGCCACTCCCCTGTGGTGACCTCTGAAACGTGTTTTTCATACTCCTCGACAGCCTCTTCTGGTGATGAAAATCGTTGACCGCGTAATTGGTTCTTAATTTTTGGGAACAGAAAAAAGTCACAAGGTGCCAGGTCGGGACTGTATGCAGGATGACTCATGAGTTCTACATTTTTCGTCTTCAAAAAGTCGTTTGTCTGTCTGGCCGTGTGAGAACTAGCATTGTCGTGGTGCAGGATGATACGGCGTTTACGGTTATTTTTACGGAGTTCGTCAATAACTTCCGGCAAACAAATGGTCGTGTACCAGTCACTATTCACGGTACGACGATTCTCTAAAGCAACAGTAGCCACGTGTCCAGTTTTATTAAAAAAAGAAGCAATCATCCGCTTAGATGCACTTTTCACGCGCGCCACTTTGGTTGGTTTCGGCTCATCTTGAAAGACCCATACGCTCGATTGCTGCTTTGTTTTGGGATCGTAGCAATAAATCCATGTTTCGTCACCTGTTACTATGTCCCACACCAAATTTGACGCACCTTCGTTGAATCTGGTAAGCATGGCACTGCACCAAGTGACGCGGTCCGTTTTTTGAGCCTCGGTCAAGTTGTGTGGGATCCACCGCAAGCACAGCTTTCTCACACCCAAATGTTTGTGTAGGATTGATTGTATTTGACTCATGCCTATTTCTAAGGATGCGCGAATTTCATGGTAGGTCACATGCCTGTCTGTTTCAATCATACGGCGCACAGCATCGATGTTTTTGTTGGTCACAGCGGTGGACGGCCGACCATCGCGAGATTCGTCACTGAGATTGATACGACCACGCTTGAATTCTGCAAACCAGCTATAAACAGTCGTCTTGCATGGTGCTTCATTGCCAAAAGCTGTTTCAAGCCGAGCGATGCTCTGTTGAGCTGTCAAATTACACTTAAAATCGTAGAAAATCATACTACGAAAATTTTCCCGAGTTAAATCCATGTTGATGCAGACACACAATTTTTTAAATGGCGCCACAAGGTAAAAACAAAAGACAGTCAGATGAGACAAACTGCATTCTACAGCCAAAGAGTTCTATTTTCAAATGTTGCAATAAATGTTTAAATATTGTTTATGTAAGTGGCCAGTTCCGGAAACTTTTAGTGTTACCTATGTATAATGCTATTTACATGTCTGCTTCCAGGTGAGCAACGACGAGTCGTGGACGGACGTGAACCTGAATGAGGACGGCGAGCGTGGTCCCGCCACTATCACCGGACGCACTAGGGACCATGAGGGGAATATCCACGAAGGTAAACCACGCGTCTTACTTACAGGCGGATGCATGCGCGTCACTAGGTAGGGACAAGAGGGGACGCACGGCCCTTCCCAGGGTGCCCTCCTACGGGTGTCATTGATATAAAAATTAGCTTTATCCAATTTAACGCATTATTTGTTCACTTTGGGCATTAGAGAGGATGAATGAAAGTAGGTGTTTCCGACTTCAAAGAAAGAGTAAGATAAACGAAGTGCTCGGTTTTGCATTTGAAACAAAGGTTTTCAAAGAATAAACGGTGGTTTTAACACAAAATTCCGAGATCTCAGTAATGAAAGGTCAAGGGGTGCTTGCAATTAAATTTTGCCGATACTGTAAATCTTCTACGTTATCTGTTCGGTTACATGCATACATATACTTACGCCTGTCTCCCAAAGGGGCAGGCAAAGACTACAGATTTCCATCTGCTGCGATCCTGGCACACCTCTGTCGCCTCTACCATATTCATCATGCTCAGTTAATCATTTAATTTTTGTTCTCAGTTTGGCATTGTGCTTTTTAGAGGTTTTGGGTCTGTTCCAACGTTACACCTTTATTATCACGCATTTTTAGGCCATTATTTGCACCTCGCCTCAATATATTTGTATTACAAAGACCCTCGTAAAAGGTGGAGTACCTTAATATTAATTTAATCATTTGACAGAATATTTCAATCTTTAAAATCATTTTGGCCCGTGTGCATTAATAATCATATGAAACTAACACAACAAGGCGCATTACGACATAAACGCTAGTTTATTGGACTAACCAAACGGGCAGAAAAATTATGAAACTATAAGAAAGACAAAGGTGGTAGGTTTGTACGGTACAGTACAGTAGCGTTTTTATTAGTTTACTTCTTGATTCCCCTTTTGACTGATTGCTTTTCGGTGTTCCAGACATTGAAAAACAAATCCATCAGCGGAGCAGTGATTCACATCATTTGAGACCGCGACACCAGAGCCAAAGTTTTCAAGTTGCACAGAGACATCTACATCCGGTAAGAAAACATTACAAAAACTGATACCATGACAACCAATGAACCCGATCTGAAATTTAGCTTTCAGCATTGATTCTCATCTAGGGATGAACGGCGCTAAAGAAGAGTAGCTACCAGTGGCGAAGCGCGAAGGGTCCATATAACACGATTCCTATCGGCTTGTTTAAGAAATGGCATCCGTACTACATATCTTTATTTCGTGCTCTTCGCTTTGTCAAACATTTAACTATAGGTATACATAAATCTCAAATACGTTAAATACACTTTGCTGACAGGGAGTTGCAAAGTACAAATAATGATGTTTTCGTTGGTTGCTTTTCTGTGTAAGGCGATTTTTTTGTCCGGCTTCCCTTTTTAAAATGTTCACCCTTCGCCACTGGTAGCTGCTCTCCCTGTACGGCTTAAAATGAGTCACGAGAGTGGCAATAAGTCATGGCCGAAGCCTATCAGCAGTTAAAGTGAAAGGATTTGGCAGTTAGGGGTTGCAACACTGAATTTTTTAAGGGGTTTTGTCGTGTAGCGACACTCCAAACGTAATTTAACAGTTTTGCGTAATACATATTTTGAATCGTTGTTATTTTGTCATTTTAACATACGTATCGAACCTTGCGAAACCTGCTCAGGAATGACGTTGAAAAAGTCGACTCTAGGTAGTGTAAGTGTAGCGACACTGCTATTTTTGAACGATCGGTACCGGGCGTATTTGGAAAAATCAGTATCTTGTTTAAGCCACTTCACACACTCCTAGTGCAATGTAAACAACGATCATATTTAATTTATTTATCGTTGTGATTTCATTGTACTCTTATTGTTGCATAATGACGTTAGGCAACATTATTTGGAGATATAAAAGTTTTATTTGTGAAACAGTGCAAGTAAATATACAAGGACTCCATAAACCTGTGGATCTATTTTCAGGATAACGACACTTTGGCCGGTCTCAGCGTTATGAATACGTCAATGTCAGTCGAAGGCGTCTCAAGAGAAGCCTCATTGACACACAAGTTGGAAACAGCACTAGGACCAGTGTGTCCACTGTTGAGAGAGATTATGTTGGACTTCGCTCCTTTCTTGTCTAAGACCCTGGTAGGCAGTCATGGACAGGAGCTATTGGTGGAAGGTAAGGAATAATACAATACAATCTTCGTTTCGAAATAATTAACTGGCATTATAAGCGCCGTGCAATTTGGTCTTTTATCTTCCCACTTTTGATTTTTGTCACTCCACATGGCGCTAAGGCAAGGCAGTGTTTGTCATAAGGAAATGTGAGAACTGACAAAATGTCTTGAACTTATCAAGCAGCTGACAATGTTTAGCGCGGGACTGACCGCGCTGACGCTAAAAAACTAAAGTCTCCACCGTATGATTTTTTAATTAAGGTCTCAACAATAAATCCTATGGAATATAACGAACGCTCCTTATAGGAAAAATCAATACATATTTGTAGAAAATCCCTTTTAAAAATCATCCGAAATCTGCATTAGAAATTTTTCCGCAATGCCAGAATAGCTGTCCTGGACGGCGATTCTCGCCCATGCGACAATTTGCGAAGGCCGAAAGCGGGTGATATATAAGGAAAAAATCAAACTTTTAAAATATAAACCTGTTATCCGTATTTATCACATGTATTACGTGTCTTTTATGGAGTTATAGTAAATAGAATTATCATCACATGGCATTTATGACGCGTCAAACAGAGGCGTATGAAAAGCAAATCGTGTGAAAATTTTTGCAAAAATCGCCGTCCTGGTCTGCTAATACGCAAACAAACCCACTGATTCTATTCGTCGAATACTAAATAGAAAATGTGTTCAGTTTTCAAACGCATTTTTTTTTCTAATGCGCTTTTGTGAGGTTTTTGTTTAGGGTGGATTCCAGTGGCGTAGCTATCGTAGGGCCGGGTGGTGCAGTGCACCGGGGCTCAGGGGGCCCTGGTGTACTAATATCAAGATACGTGGAAAGTGGGGGTGAGGGCCCGATTCTTTCTCTATGCACCGGGGCCCTTGTCCACAATGAAATGAAATTTTTAGCTGGGTACTATTTTTAAGCGTTATCTATCGTTATTTCTTTACAAATCTGAAGAACCGGGTCCTAACTTAATTTAATATTGTTTTTTTACTATTATAACGTTATTAAAAAAAGTCATTTTCCAGGTCTACAAACCTTCAAAAGCAGTAATTCAGTCGTGGAACTAGTAATGCTGCTATGTTCACAAGAGTGGCAGAACAGCTTGCAGAAGCACGCCGGCCTAGCGTTCATAGAACTAATCAACGAGGGTCGGTTGCTGTCTCACGCGATGAGAGACCACATCGTGAGGGTAGCGAATGAAGCGGAGTTCATACTGAACAGGATGCGGGCTGATGATGTACTGAAGCATGCCGACTTTGAAGTAAGGACGTATTATTGTTCTCTAGAAAACCTCGGTCCCTTTTGCTTTGACTTTTTATTAATTTTGCTTAATCACTTATGTGCACAGTATTTGTGTTCTTACCTAATACTTAGCACTTGCTGAACGGTGAAGGAAAACATCGTGAGGAAACTTGCATGCCCTAAAAAGCGTGTAATTGCGCCCGAAGTACGGCGATAGGGCTCACCATCACCACCCATCACGTTGGGACGTAATAATTGTAGGGGAAACGCGGGTGTACCAGGTGTGGACTGTGACTTGCATTTCACAGTTCACACTCGGGAACATCTCTGAAACCCCTTCAACGTGACAATATGTTGTTGTTTAATGCACTACTTAGCTCTCTTTAGGCACAGCGCAGTTGTAAACAACACCAAACCGCATCCAAATAAGATATACAGGTTGACTTTCAAACAAACCCCGATACTGTTAGAGGTTATTATGAAACGTTAGTAGAACACATTTAAAATGTAAAAACAGCTAAAATTAAAATTCAAAAAATTATTATAAAATGTTACTTGGAAATAAAATTTATGGTTATCTTAACCATTCCCATACGAAAAAAGTAAAAAATAGTCCAAAATAGTGGGATCAATAATAAAAATAACTTTGCGCGATCTAATTATCTTATCTCTTCGGGTGACCATGATTTCTTTGGATTTTACGAAAATCTTCAAGGGGCTCCAACTTAAAAAATAATTTTATTATGAATATGATTTTAATAAAACTAGTTTTTATTCCTCTACGATATACTAAATTATCGGGGTTGGGTTAAAAGTCATCCTATATAGAAGCAAAAATATCCACACACAAGAATCATATCATGTTACAATTAATACATTCTGTATTACAGAAAAAAAAAGAACAATAAGCGATTTAATGCATTTCTTCGTGCCAGGTCACAGCTACAAGAAATACAAGAATTAGATAGGCGTGCAGGAAATATGATAACTAAAATAACAAGCTAGGTCAAGTTTCTTACTCAAAATTAATATCAATGTTCAGCGCCTTTTTGTTATTGCATAATAACTAATGACTGTAAAGACACATACTCCTATTAAGAGGCCTTAACACGCAAAAATCTCCATACTATAGGTAAAAACTGTTTGTGACGTCAACAGCTTACTTTCTTTACATATTTTTCAATAAGTTTTTTCTAGCGACATCTATCTACGTACGTATGAAGCGCAAAAAGCTAAAATCTGATGATATACCATCATAATAGCTGTCAAGATATCGTGAATATTGCTTCGTTTTTACGCAAAGTTTAACGATTCTTACAATTTGTAGCTGTAATAGAATGAAAAAAAAACGCTTTAGTCCGCGGTCGTTCATTTATAGAAGATTAAGTTTAAATACTTTTTTATACATAAATACGTATAGTTTCATGGTAAACAGTTTTCCCCTGAAACCATTTTACTAATTCTAATATCGGGTGAATATCTCGCCATCATGCACCTCTAGATGAGAGATGGGTCGGAGTGCTGCGTCATAGATAGGGAAACTAATCTGAAGACGTGTGCAAAGTTTCATTAAGATCGGACCCACCAGAGCGTCACAAACACCAAAAGTATTTTTATGGCAGCTGGGCGTGAAGGAAGATTTATTACTCAAAAAATCTCTTAACTATAGTGAAAAACACATCTGAAAATCCAGAAACTATTACGTGGGACCTTCACAAACATCCAAGACACGCTGAGGGAGAATGTCGTAATCTCGAACATGTCATAAAAAAGGTTCTCGAATTTTCAGAAGGAAACATCATTTTTCAAAAACAATCAATCAAAATAAATCTGTGTTCCTTTCAGTCCCTCTGCGCTACAACGAGTGCAGAACGTTTAGAAGAAGAAAGAACTTGCGAAAGACTGATAGCAGCTGCAAGAAGACGTGACAACGGCACCGCGGCAAGAATGTTGGACAAACTACGTCACGCGGCCGACCACGCTGCGGGACAACCTGGGTAATATATATATATACAGGTTGAAAATGAACCCTCTTCTAGCATTATTGAAATCTATGGATCAGAATCAATAATAGAACACAAAACGTTTTCAAATTTCGAATGATAGGCTAGGCCAACCTACACGACTGACATGTGACTGACAATAGACAGTACATATTCCCGGCGGTAAATAATGCACTTTGCAATTAGTGTGTAATTTTGCGCCGTTGCTCTCATGATTAGGAATTGTGTATTTTTGCGGCTTGGCTTTAGCGACAAGAAATTGTATATTTTTGATACCTGTCTCTAACTATGAAGAATTGTGTAATTATGTGGCGTGACTCTCTACGGGTTAATAAATACAATTTGGAAGTCGACGAGACTTCGTCGGTCAGATCCTTTTCGGACTAAAAGACTGAAAACTCACAAATAAACGATTTACTTACTTACTTTACTTACTCAAAGTTTGATGTTTTTTACGTCAGGAAAAATGTTTATCTGATATTCTTACTTCTGAAAATAAAGTTCATTATTTTATTATTTTTCATCATTGACCTCTCATAAACAAATAGACTCACAATCTCGCTCAAAAAGTGTCCGCTATGCATTTTGTCACTGCTATGGGGTGACAAATTAGAATAGCGATTTCGTACAACTGACATTGTATCTTATGTTAACGACATAATTTCTTAATTTGGTAGAAGATTTTTGCTACTATGCACGTTACAGGTTCGGACACTTTCTGACGAACTTTTCTAAGAGACTGTGTGTCTTGTTGTTTATGAGAAGTCAATGTTTTTCATAGATTTTCTGGTGACCTTATGTAAAAACATCCAGTTTTCTATTACAATAGTACTATGAGTTCGGGTCTCAATACGCGGCTGCGTAAAATTTTATGTATTTGAAATTCTGGTTCTTCTCATAAACCACTAGGAGCGCTGTACAAATTCTTATTTCAATATTTTACGCAGTCCCTAGCGAGTGTTGAGGCCTAGACTCACGGTAGGTCTACAGCATTGACAATGTTGAATTTCTCTCCAGCATAGCAACCCAATTCTGGAAGTTAGACTCCTGGGAAGACGACGCCAGAAGAAGAAGAAGACTCGTACCGAACCCGAGAGGACATAGCCATGCGGCAGCCGCGCTGTCAAGGTCACCTTCCACGTCGCAACCCCAAGACGCTATATTACAGGTATTTTTTTATTTTCATTTTCTTTTATTTATGTAACAAACAGCCGTGACACGAATCACACTAATATTATAAATGCAAAAGTTTGTGTGTGGGTGTGTGCGTGTGCGAGTGTGTGTGAGGGTGTGTATGTGTGTGTGTGTGTGTTTGTTACTCTTTCACGCTGAAACGGCTGGACGGATTTAGATGAAATTTAGAATGGATATAGCTTATACCCTAACTCAACACATAGGCTACTTTTATCCCGGAAAAAGCATGTCGTTATATGAATAACACGCGGGCGGAGCCGCGGGCAAAAGCTAGTAGTTAATATAAAGCAAAATAGCAAACGCAAACAGACCTATAAACAATAATTACAATACACTTTTACGCATAAAATTTATACACAAGAAATTCAAAAGTTGTAAAAAATAAACACTAAGTGTGACAACATCAATATAGTGTGACACGCTGTTGAAGAAACAATGATGCTAAACATAATTTTTTAACAGTATTTTGGATGCTTTGGATTTAAAGGAATTTACACTTTCGTTGAACAAATCGATATTACAAAGTTTTTCGCTGTACGTGAAATAAATCGATGCTTGGCATAATTAGTTCGACAATTTTCAGTTTGAAACTGAAAAGCGAGACGACGTGAGAAGGGACGTGGAATTTTAAATTAGAGTATATTCAATAACTTTGAGCAATTGATTGTGTTATTAAGTAATTTAGACAAGACAAGACAATTACTCTTTATTGTGCACCATTTGAAAAGAAAACTTACCGTAGAAAACAATACACAGTAGTTTGCAATTGGCGGCCTTATCGCTTAAAGCGATTTCTTTCAGACAACCTTTGGGTGGAAATGAGGTCAAGAAACATAGCATCAATAATAATACCTACAGATTACAGTATTGGAGAACAACTCTTCAAGGTAGCATTTATATCCGAAAATAATCAAAAAATTGTACAGTCAGAGAAACATGCAAGACCTAGTAATTTAAGAATTTTACCTAACATCCTAACATTCCAAGTACCTAACTATAACAATGAATATGAGTTTCAAAGCACAATCTTAACCATATTAAACCAGAAACATTAGATGAAAAATCAAAGTCACACAACATAAGCAGATTCTGTATCTTAAAGAGGTACTATATTCATGACAAATACATTAATAGGGATAAAAAAATAAATATTATGGTATCCCTTTAATATTCTAAGACTATGAGTTAAGGTAAACAATCTTAAAATTGTAAGATTCAACCTATATGTTAATAAACTGTAATTTTTTCCGAAATAAACAGTTCTTTATTATTATTATTGTTATATTATTCCGTTCGCTTTTAATTATTGTGTTCTCATAACTCCAGTAGACTGGAAAAACTTTCTTCTTTGGTATAAATAAGCTGTTCCTTGTACAATTATATTTATTTACTCTCCCGTACTACAATAAGGTTACTACAAAATAAAAAAACGGTTCTAAGTATCTACGTTGTTTGTCTGTATCGCAAAAACCGATGTAATAATATATGCTGTAATACCGTGTTTCTGTGCTCTGGTGGTGATGCCGATTGTAGGTGATTGTAGGTGGTAGAGCTGATGCCGAGCTCGACTGTGGAGGTACCACCATCTTACTCGCAAATCCTCCCGAAGTTATTCGGGGGAGAGTAAGAGAACAGCTCTCAGGCAAAACCAGGCGGCCCACCATTGCCTGGGACCGATGGATGGCGGTATATCCATCCCCAAATGCCGAGGCTTATATAAAACAGACTGGTGACGGGCAGCGGCGTCACTGATGCAAGGGTTTCGGCACCGCGCTCACCAACCCGCCTGCCCAGCATGTGTGAGTATGGGCATTTCTTCCAGGGGGACCGCCAAGAGTGGCGAAATCCTGGAAAGGCCTATGTCCAGCAGTGGACGAAACAGGCTGATGGATAGATGGATGGAAATATTATCTCCGCCATGCTGCCTCGAATGCTTCCACAGTGGATAGCTTTAATAAGTAAATTAACGAAAATAAGGCAGAACTCCTAAAATCCTTACCTAAGCTTAGTTAGAGGATCAAATAAAATAAAAAACCGGTCAAGTGTGAGTAGGACCAACGCCGGTGGGTTCCGTGCCATTTAATAAATTAACAGAGTTAAACATATAAATATATACCACGCCTAGGCAGAGACTACAGATTTCCATCTACTACGATGCTGACACACCTATTTTGCTTCTTCTACATCCATCAATCTAGTCATACAAGCTCCTCTATTCCGGGTACTTTTCCCTTCTTCAGTATGTCGCCTATTTGGTCGGCATACGTCCTTCTAGAGCGGCCCGGTCGAGCTTTACCTTCCACTTGTGCAGCATAAATTTCTTTCGTCACTCTACTTTCATTCATCCTCTCTATATGATTTGAATATGTTTGCTAGTTCATGAAATTCGTGCCAAAAAGCTGTTAAAATTATTTAAATAAATAATTCTACTATTTTATACTTAACATAATTGGCCATTGGGTTACTTGTGCTCACACCTTTTACGAAACTCAGCATCGCTTCGTCTCGTAAACAAGCACTCGTATCCTTATAGTTCTCATTATGTCGCAGTTGCACAAAATAAATAAGAAGTATATAGCAAATTTCATCTTTTAACTTGGTAATTAATTTGGTAGGCAACTGAAGAACTCCACGCGCGGATAGCGGCTGGAGGCGCGGGGCGAGGGGCGCAGCTCCCCACCCCTGCCGCCGCTGACTTGCTTGACGATGCTGAACTCCTGGTGGACGATAGAGAAATCGACACTGATCTTACTGGTAAGAGCTTGTAGTTGTTTTGTGAATGTTATCCTGGTAGTTTTGCGATCTTTCTTTTTTAATTAGCATATTTTCGAGTTTCTTTAAAAAAGGAAAATTCTTATTGTTTATTTCGTTACTCGAGTGATGGTGATACGACACATTGGTGGTGATATATATTTCGAGATTATGAAATACTGTTTTATGTATGTTCAAACAGATCCAATTCCAAATTCAGTAGAAGCAATTCATTGTATTTTCTTAGAAATTAGCCCTTGACATTACTTCGCAGAATTTGATGGTTACAAGCTGCACTATCGGAAGGTGCAATAATATACAATAAATTAAATGCAATATCGCCGGTTCCGGTTTTCATCGGAGAATTCTCACCGTCTTTTCTGTTAAGTCTAGAATCGTATGCCACAGCTCTCCGTTTTTTTGCAGGCCCAGTAAACATCAGTACAAAGGCGAAGCTAGTAGCACCAGGGCTGGTGGCGCCTGGTACCGTCTCGCTGACCTCTACAGAGCTCTACTTCGAGGTGGATGAGGAGGACCCTGAGTATAAGAAGATTGATACTGAGGTTTGTAGAATTAATTATCTTTCTTTGTTATGGCTGCCTAGTAGTTATAAACTTTTGTTTTAATTTGTGTATAAATAGAGTGCGACCTTTAAATAAAACCACATACTCTACCGATCATACAGAACAACTTTTTGGAAAAAAAACCCGCGGTATCTTCAGAGAGGAAGATATCCAACTGTAACTCAAAGACTTTATCTCGTAGGAGGAAGGTCTATTTTAGAACGCTGCACTGGAACACCTGTTTCACGGACGACGCTCTCTCTAAACTCGCCGGTATGTCGGTGCGTTAGGGTTCACGCATTTTCGTTTGGAACTCAATTATTTCCCAAACTAATGGTTTGCGCGGGTATGATTCTTGGGAATAGTGGTTCAGTATGATCGGTAGAATATGTGGTTTCATTTAATGGTAGCATTCTATTTACACAAGGTATAAAAAAACTCGTTGAATTTATTTCTGTAAGATATCTTCTCTGTATTTTTTATATTATTCTTCACTTTTGCTGTGAAAGTACGTCGTGTTTAACTCTAAATGCGGGATGTAAATGCAATTTACAGCCCTAGGGAGATAAGTAAATCTGAAACTCCATTAGGTCACTGACTCGCTTCGCTCGTGTTTCAAATCGCCCTCGTAAGCTATTGCCTCCTTACCTCAAAACTAGAAAATAAATAAGTAATATTTATAGAGAAGCTGAAATGAAAACCCCACAATGCAAAGCGTTTTTAAAAAGGTTTTGTAAGCCAAGGTAAAACAAAAACATAATAATGTGTAAACTTTAAATAAAATCACTATTTTGCAACAAATTTTTCTCAGATACCTAGGTATATTGATTTTGAAACAACTGTGAGACTCTGAATTATTTGTTAATAGACCTACAAGTCTTGAAATTTATTTTCTACTTTATCGTAAACAGCAGTTTATCCTGATCCAAATAGACATTAATCCTTAATTAAAATATTAGTAACATTTACACGCTATAAGTAAAAATAAACAAAAAAAAATAATATCCAGAACATCATAAATCGGAGGCAATAAGAGGCTAACAAAGGGAGACAAACGTTTGACAAAACTTCCATTGGATAAGAAACGACGTGAGAGCTTTGTTGGATAATTTATATCCTTTTTTGTACATTCAGAGGTAGGCAGTAAAATGAAAATTATAACTTACACTTTTATTCTCAAAACGTACGACACTCCTTTGCAATTCTTAATCAAAATCCAACTCTAAATCTGTTCGTGTAGCGTTCATTTTAGCTGAATGGCGTATCGGACGCTAAGGATGTTTGGAATAAGATTAAAAAGTATCGATAGACAGTAAAGGCGTGTTATATAGCCGGTAACCGAATATGAGGCACTTAGAATCACGAACAATGCATCCCCGCGGCGCTGGCCTTACAGGCGCCACGGTAGTGTTGGACCGTTATCGATGGATTTGTTTACGATATTTTACAATTGAATTACAGAAAGTTGCGCCATTGTTTTTTTGTTAAGTATAGGTTTACGGAATTACTCAAACGGCATGTTTTTTTTTGGATAAACAATTAAATAATTGATTGATAGATAGCCACCGTTTTATAAGTATATTATACTTGGATGCCTGAAATTTGAATTGCGATCTATTCCTACATCTTTTTGGCTGTTATCCTAAATTGTTAATCAATTACTACTGTCACTTATAGGGATGCAAAAGTCTTAGAAAAATAGCATCGTGCTTGTAAGTAAGGAAAATATATTAATAAGCGGAAAATGGTTTTTGGATGTACCTAATCTTTGTGTGCTGGGCATTGCATTTAGTTGAAACATGATAAAAAAAATCTCGGAACACCTTTGACAACCCCTAGGCGATATAATGTCTTGACGATATGTTTTGTTTGTGTGTAATTTTTTTTTGCCATATGTGCCTCTTTTTAATACTTTTCAATATTTTGTTGCCTGAGAACCAAATTTTACCTATCATCTCTTTAAATATTCTGACTATCGATATGCTGAAGCTTATGCTGCCTTGGTTCTCTGTGTGGGGCGCACGTAGCCTCGGACAGTGGGACAATGGCGCCCCGTCGCGATCACCTCACGACGACGTGCGCACACGCATGCCCATGTTGGTTTTATATTCCTATCTCCTCTTGAGCCCCTCGTACATTGTAATTAGCGTGAAAATACCGTAACAAATGACATGATGCGATATTAAGAGTAGGAAACTAGCAAGAAAACGCACGGGTCTTTAAGTTTAGCGATATTTCTATTGGAACTTAGCAGACCTTCCAGTAAGTTTGTTTGTCTGCCTCTTAGTAAGTTTTGTCAGAATGTATTTTGTTCGAGTTAGTGTTTAAAATTATAGTTATGTGTCTATGGTTTAAAGGCCTGGTTAGCGGTTTTTTGCTTAATACATCTTTATTTGTCGATTTTCAAATCAAAAAGACAGTTTGTGCCATTTAATTCAGCCATTATTATGAATACTGATATTTGACAAACGCCATCAATGTTCCAACCAGAATCGAACAGGTTTAAAAGTTGTCGATACTATAACAAAAATCATAAATTTACTCTATTTCATCTCGCATCATAAATGTCAAATTACTCGCAATTTGTCACGTCAAAACAGAATTAAAATAAATAATAAAACAAACTGGACTCAGTGTGAGCTCGACCCATCCCTTATTAGCGGAACGGACAGTTTTGATCCCGGTCAGATGATCCTTATTACACATTGTGTGCTCCTTTCGTTGAGATTTGAGATCCATACTGAATGTTTTAAAGGAAATAGGATAATTTTAATACTAGAAGTTCGCCCCGGACTGTGAAATCGCGCTCGCCCGATTTGCGCATAACCGATTTGGCTCATGTTTGAACTTAAAGATTCTATTTGCCTTATTTACTCGCCTGCCAAATTGCATGACATTACGATGAACGATACTCGAGTTATCGTCGAACAAATATTCATGCATACATACAACCGCCGGATTGTTCTAGTAGAATCGGAGAACTCGCTCGCTTCGCTCGCTCCTTCAATTGTATAGTAAGTATGTGACCGGTTATTACCTATAAATAGTTGCAATGTTAGTATTTTGAGAAATAAAACTTTTGATTTCGCCAACGTCAAGCGTTAAATCTAAATCCTATTCAACAAAAATTAAGAAAAAAATATACTTCTAGGCTGTTTTTTGTTAAATGCACTTATACTGATTAAAAACAAGAAAAAAATATTGGCTCTCCAGGTTTTAACCGGGATCAGTAACTGGGATCAGTACCGAAGGCTGGTGGAACATGGCATACTGTATTATTTACTGCCACTAATTTAACCATTCCGAAGATTCCAAATTGAATTCGTAATGGTCCGTTTTATTTGTTTATGCTAATGCATGGTTTTAATTATCCGTATCATATTTATAGGGCCCAGAATAAGAAATAAAAAAATCGGGTAAGGGCGTTTTGAGTTGTGCAGTAAAGGTTTTGTAGCATCAACTTTAGTATTATGCTCTTTTCTTATATCTTTTTACAATTAATTAAGTGTAAGTTGGTACAATCACATTACAAACTGACATTTTAATTACAAAACAATTTTTTTAATTTCCGTAATATGAAGTATGTTGTTCTTTGTTAAGTTTGTATTGATGCTTCTGTTAAACATAAACGGAAAATTAATTTAAACAATGTAGACATTTTTGAAATTCAAGCTGAAATTTATGTCGTGTGATTTTGTGACAAACAGGACTAAAGTGAACTGTAACGGGTCAAGTTCTTATTAGAAGGAAGTTATCTCGTTAATAAAAAACATGTAGAGATAACATGAAGGCTTAGCGTGGTAGGTGGATGTGTTTTCCAATTTCACTTTTAAAAATAAATATTTTGTTCTCATGTCAAAAGTGGCGAAGGCTCGTCCGTCTATACGTCATAAATAAACTTATTACGTCACTTTGACAGCTCCTGGAATATCTGACGTATTTCATACCATACTTACGATGTTTGGGTTTTAAGTCGGTAGTATTTTTGATCTTACTGCTGTATGAATAAGATATATATTTGATTGGGTATCCCGTATATCTTTTTATGTCTTTGGGCACGTCATATGGTACCTGTCGTTTCTGAATTGTATTTAACGTTTCTTTGATTTCTACCTTCGATAAGGGGTCCGTAGACATTTGCATTGCATGGAACTTACTTTGAAATTTCGTTAATTCAAAATTATATTCAATGTTTTACTCTTTCAACAAAAAATGCATTTGGTTTGTACAATTTTAAAATTTATTGTTTATTATCATAATATAGTTCTTTATTCTATACTTAATGCTTTAATATTTCACATGTTTCATTAAATTGTAGAGAATTATTTATCCTGATTCGTATCTTGCTCCAACGCTATCATTTTACAGTTTTCCATCCTGCTCAGCGGAAGCGGGCCGCTCAGAAAACTCGCGGTTTCGATGTGTTTTTATTTATTATTTCGGTATTAGAGGGATGGGTTTTTATTTTTAATATGACGGCCGTTTTATATCACATTTTTCACGACGTTTATTTTAGTAGAATTTTTATTGTCCAAAACTTAATATAGCTCGAATGAAATTATATTTGGATCATAGTTTAGACCTATCTTTGCGATTTAATTGGATCGAGCAAAATTTAAGTAATTGTACATCGAACGGCCGAAATATTAAGATCAAAGAGTGAAATATTACATACATTTTTTTACAAAATTTAATCATTGCTATTTATTGGTTTATTATTAATTTGAAAAGAGACAAAATGGGATAAATCCCCCTTAAAACACGAGTGCTTCTTTAAGGTATAAGTCGAAAACGAGCATCTTAATAGCAGTGAATAAATTAATATAACAAATTCGACCAAAGTGGGCCGAAATTTGTTTCGACATTGTTTTTTCAAATTTGTTTTTTTTTATACATGTTTTATTTTATATAATTAAAATAAAGTAGTTAAAAATTCGTGTCTGTATAGTAAATATATTTGCGAAATTTTAAATGAAACCGATTAGTGTTGTACATTAGCAAAAATCAATTTTTTTTGAATTTTGGTTGTCTATAATGTTCCGTGTGAACTCGAGAACCAATTAACGGGTTTGGATGCGGTTTTCTTTATTATCATTGTAATGACCCTAGTTAACGATGTTGATAAAATAACTGCCAAGTCGAAAACTGTCGATAATAATTTTATCTTACGTGCAAATAAAATATATATTTATTGAAAGACACTTTCACGAGACGGGAAAAAAACTAGTTTTAAATGAATGCATTTGCATTAAGTTCCTTTTTGTCGACCATAGTAAATCACAAATTATGAAAGGAACAGCTTAAAAATAAAAGACTGGAAATATCTCAAACTTTATCGAAAGCTGTGGATACATCTTGGCACTATAGGTTCGGCTTGAAACACAGAATACCGTTACCTTTGTAACCATTAAACAATCTGCGCCAATAAGCGTCACCACACGCTTGAATATAAGTTAAAAAAAACGGACAAGTGCGAGTCGGACTCGCCCACCGAGGGTCCCGTTAAATACAATATTTTCCATGATTTAATTACAAATGTATTGTTTTCAGATTTTTCCCTATACTTCGTTCAAGACGGTATTACTTGCCAAATTTCATAGTTCTAGGTCAACATACATACCCTATAAATTTTGATTCCCTTGAGAGTGTCGAAGTATACAGTTTTTGTGGCATAAGCGACCGTATCTTTTTTACGTTAACGTTAAAGTTTGATTTTTTCACAGCTTCAAGGGACTGTAGACCTGAGTACATGGTTTTAATTTCCACTCGATACTTCTTCGCGTTCCCGAGATAAAGGGTCTTGACAGACAGACAGGCAGACAGGCGGACGGACGGACAACAAAGTGATCCTATAAGGGCTCCGTTTTTTCCTCTTAAGGTACGGAACTCTAAAAACCGAGTCAAGTTTCTTTTTATTGGAAAATATTGTGTGTATATTTACGAAATGTAATTTTTTCTTACTAATCTTGGACAAAGACTAGATAATATTTGTAACTGATGTGAATAACACTAAATCATCACCCGAAACATCGTTTAAAAAAACCTAACCCTCGATCAAGATCTGATAAAAAACAATGAGGTCCTCTTCAACGTGGTTAACTCTATATATTAAAACCAAAAAATATTGCATATCTTGTATTTCTCGAGTTAAAACGGAACATACATAACGACAGACAGACAAAAAGTCTAAAAGTGTTCTGGCTGAAGCACGTAAACCATTTCATTCAATATTTTGAAAAAATATCAATGTACTGACACATAACTTTTACTGATTTATTGTAGATATAGATATTTTCTATGTTTTTTTAAATACCAGTGTTATCCACACTAGTCTAGTAAGTATAAATATTACCTCGGTCTGTCTGTCCATATCATTCCCGTGTTACCGGACCGCTGCGCGCGCAGGAATTTTGGCGCCAGATGCAGTGTCGATAGCCCGCCCCCCGCCGCGCGCCGATTTTATCGATAGATAACGGCGCATCACTGGTTTTGGACTTTGATTCAGAGATGTTCTCAGGGCTATTTAGATTTGCAGGTGCCTTCTGTGCTGATTGTTGGATAATGCTGACCAAAGTGCATGACCAAGAATAATAGCTGTGGTGATAAACCGACATGTGTTGAGAGTGAGTGATTCTGAGAAAGTTAGGTTTGGGTCATCAGAACAGCTTAGTTCTATATTATAACAGGTGTATCTGTGATGTACTACAAAACTTACACATTCTATCATTTAAATGTTTCATTGTATTGAAATGTTGTATGAGAAAGTGTTTTCTCGTGTTATGTATATCGTATAAATTTGCGCCATAATAGGGGCTAATAATTTATATATTTTTTTTATAATAGTTCACTACGATACCAAGAACACATACATATAAATAGTTCACTATGATACCAAGACCACATACCGCGTAAGAATATTTCAAGCATCCTAAATATTTCTGTAACGATAATTGCTGCTATATTCTAATTAGGGGTGGAATGGTACCAGGGCCAGAAGCATTTTTTAAGAATTTCTTTAATCATATATAACTAGTAAAGTTAAGAATTCGTATTCTTTAAAAACTTGTTGTTTGACATGTGTTCCTGGTTAAGTAGATACGGAAACGGGATGTTAACTAATTTATTTAAAAGTTCAATACCAATCTCAAGAGACTCATTTGCTAATTGGCTGTTGACAAAATGGGACCCACGGGAATGACTCTTTTTTGTAGATTTGCGACATAATCTTGTTGGAGCTGGTGATGGGAAGATGTTAGCTAGTAAACGGATATTAGAACCACATACTAAACCGTATGATGGATATATCGCGGATGGATTTTTTGAAGAATTATGCTACTATTTTGTAAGATAACTAAAACCACCAAAAAATGAGCTACTACTCGTTGTGTAGCAGTATTTGCAAGAATCATATTCTCTATAATCTTGAGATGTTCTAATTAAATATTTATGCGAAAGTTCGTTGGTAAGAACTTGAAAAAACACAACTCATGTTACTGTTTGATTGTTTTCTTTTTTCAAGGCTGAATATCGATCGTAAGGAATGCATAAAACACAAGGCAGCTAGCAAACTTTGCCAACCGCTAAATCGCCGTATGCCGTGACGAACGAACACCTTGTGCCATAGAAAACAAATCGTTCTTGCACTTTCTAGCATTTTATGATTGCCGCGCACGCCACTGTGGACTACATTGATGATAACAAACTGTCAGCGCTAATTAAACAAGTTTCTTTTAAAAGTTTTTCAGCGTTTTAATAATATTCATACGCTTGAGTTCTGATTTATACAGAGTAACGTCTAATAAGAAAACGCAACAATAAATAAAACTCTATTATGAAAGATATTCACGAAACATTCTTACGGTGTGGACAGACCGATTAGCTACAATAATAATTCAATGCAAGTTTTAAACCTGGTAAACACTCCACGAATGTTGATAAACCCATAAACAATAAGATAAATTATGTAGCTTTATAAAGTTTGGCGCCAGGCATTCAGGCACGTAGCAATGAGAATAAAAAGACAATAGGACGATAAAGTACGAACGAAAAATATCAAAATGAAGTCATCTTTAAACGTGATGCGGTGGCAAATCGTGGCCTGTGTTTTTAATCGAGGAATATGATAATATTTCTCGGAAATTACTTCGATATGCTGTGAAATCGAGAATTCTTTATGCTAATTTTCTTTCTTGCTTGCATGCAAAACAATGTCAATTATCATGTTTTCTGCTATGAAATGTTGTCTGCAGACGTGTGGGCATGATTATGTATCAAGCAGTCATGATAATCATCGTAACAAACTTGATTGTGGATCCGTCAGACAGCCATGACAGCTAAAGAAAGTACTTACTCTGACCAGGCAAGCACATTTTCCAAGGAGGTACCGTTGGAGAGAGCAAGGTAATTTAACTAAGTACAGGAGAGTTTGCGTAGCGCGTGCATGCCTGAGGCGGCCGCGGCGGGTGGCCAAATCTCGTCTCTCGCTAAATGAAACGGAGATACGTATCTGGATATGATGACCTGGTACTGGTACGTTGAGTACAAGTTTCCCTGATTTGTTGATTGGGTTTTTATTATGAATTCAAAGACGTGCGACTTTAAGTAACAAATTGTTTGCCATTTCTAAAAAATAATATATTATAATATACCTAATATATTATATAAATCTCATACTCGCGTTCAAATTTTTAAGTTTATGCAGTCTTACATTGCCAAAATTTACACTAAATACTATTGTAATATTAGTAAAACATTGGTAACAATATTTTTGGTACGTGTTATGATTAAAGTATTCACTAATGGAGTAATGGAGTATATGTAATGTGTGTAAATCATCAGGCAGCTCATTATAAATCTGGATTGCCATTTCTGCTAGGTAAGTGACAATTTCATTGCCTTCTCTCGGAGTTGTTTCTAACATCGTATAAACTATTTCTCCGCTTGTATGCGATATTTCTAATGTTGTACTGATTACTTTTTAAATACTTAAAATGTTTGCTCGCTACTGGTTTCTAGCAATTAAGATTCCAGTTACAAAAACACTAATTACAAAATCTCTACCAGTAGCAACTATTTAAGTAGTCAATATGCTGAGGGTACTTAATATTTAACGAAGTTTATTTATCTATCGACTGTCTCTCGTTATCCTGCATTCTTCGGGGCTCATTATTCATTATTAAAAGTGGCTACCGTTACCGTTGGATATGCCTTAAGAATTACTAGACCGGCCTTCACAGCCAAACCACTGAGCTATCCATTACTTCGTATTTCTTAGATCTCCATTCCGTTTTCAGAATGGCCTTTGGAATAAGCTGACTGGATTTTTAGCCAATGAAAAGTCAAAACTGATGATAGTACTCGTCTATATTAACGTGTTTTACTATGGAGCCATTATCCTGAAATTGGGCAAAAAAATCAGCTATTACATCTTCTTAGAAGAGGAAAATACCTAGCTACTTGATCAAAATGTATGTATAGAAACAGTTAACTAGTTTTCAGCTACTCAAATTTCAACGTGTGTACATAATATAATATCAATAATAATAATTATTATAATAATACTACTGGAATAATACTGGAAACTTCTCTCAACAGCCTCAATTTCACATCCAAAAGTTACCCGTAATATTTGATCAGGATTTTAAAACCGTAAGTTTTACAGCCAATAATCTTTTTACAGGGTTTTTAAGTGTTATGATTTAAATTCAATAACACAGCCACCTCTACCAGGGCTGCAAGCCGCGAGGGAGCTTGTAATTGGTAATTTATATGTAAAACGGTGCGCAGGCGCAGGCGGGACGTCAATCACGCCAGTCGTTTCAAATTTGAATAATATGCTGAACAAATATCAGTGTTGGTATTGAGGCCTTCCTGGACATCAAAGAAAAGTGGCAGAAGTTAAATATGAATGGCCATGTTTGAACCTTCCATTTCGTAACATATCACTTTGATAATGCTGTTTCAGGAGTCTTTTGGAGTAATTCTTAAAAGCAGTCGAATAGGGTTTAGTAAAAAGATATTTTTCGATTGCGTAGACAATCTCCAGAATTAAAACCAGCAATAGTATAAATTCCCAAAAGAACATTGATTCGATTCTTGCAATAAATATGTTAATAGTTTTTTTTTTACTTATTTTGTAACTAACGAGGTCGTCCAAGAGTTAACATGGCGCTATGGATACACGAAACGTACAGTCCAGGTACAGACTAGACAGTTTCACTGCGTGTTCTATGTTAACATGTTTTTGAAACGAATGATGACCCCATCATGCATATCGTCGTTTCGCGCATCAGTGTGCGACACGGACGAGTCCAGAATGCGTGTGTGTACGTAACCTGCCCATCAAATGGATAGTGTTATGTAAGAATGATCATACCTGGACAAGATAATGTTTACGTCACCGTAAGATTGTAAAATCTGATAGTTTATGATTTCTCTAGTAACGGTACATTTTTGTTTATTTATAAACTAACTTAACCTAGCAAAATAATAAAGTATCGGATTTTACAGTATCATGCGATATAATTATTCTGATAATAAAGTAGTAAAAAAGTCATGTCTGTATATTAAATATTTTTTCGAAATTTTAGATTTCTCGTGTTGGAGCCAAAATCACCATTTTTAGAATTTTTGCCTGTCTGTCTTTTTGTCTGTATTTATGTATATCCCGTTTTACCTCGAGAACCGCTTAACGGATTTGGATGCCATTTTCTTCATTTTCACCCATCGTAGTGACCCTAGTCAACATATAGGATATAGGGGTATTCATAAAATTACGTCTAATCCGAAAACGGGGCAGAGGTTGATAAACGCGAGCGAAGCCACGGGCAAAGGCTAGTAAATAATTGAATGTGTATTTTTTTCAAAAGAATCAGAAATATTACAATCAAAATGTATTTTTGACTATTTTATGTCTATCATATAATATTATGTAGAATAGATATCTTTTTTAATGCAAGTGACTCGGTAAGTAGTTGGTATCATGATTCGGTGGTCCTTTTTGGGAAATTCGAAAATATTTTCTCTTATTCCCTACAAACGTAAGCCTAGCCTCGAGTCAATTAACGGAAAGACAAAATTTAAGTTTTCAAATTACGCATATTTTATTGTTCCGTGATGCTGATCAGTTAATACCAAGCGTCCAGTATGAATTGGGCTGCATAAATAAATGTCACCTTGAATATTTGTTGTGTTACTGTAAACTCATTGTACAAGTCCACACCACAGTAATCACAGTGGTACAGACTGACAGTTTTACAATCTTCCATTGATATAATAAACCTCAGGCGCCTGCAACGGTTTATTGGGTCTTGTAAACTGGGAGGCTGTTATTGTATTATTGCCCTCCGATTATTGCCAACAAACACATCGACACAACATCTTCAGGGCTGGTTCCCGTCTCGTCTTACGGTTTAGATGAAGATTACTGCGATGCTTGTTAGTTCTACAATTATATCGTTACGACATAAGGTATCAGGTGAACTATCGTTTTTTTTCTTTCAAAACTTTTAAGACTTCAGTTTTGCTTCGGTTTCAGTTTCGTCTACGTAGATTTAAAAAAATGAAAAAGTTATGATGGGCTTATTGACACAAGACCATTATTAATAATTACGCTGAGTCACCCACTTACCTGAGGTGCAATTGGGTAAGCCAATCGTATTCAAATTAATTGTAATATGGCTATTCGGCTAACCATATTAGCCCGTTTTTGAAATATAAGAGCTAAATCGCTTTCATCGTGAAATTTATACTTTCTTAAAAGTAATTTGATTGTTAGAAGAGTATAAATAAGTTTACACATACTCGTAGGTATATTAAAAATAATCTTTAACAAAAAAACACATCATTTTTTTCATATTTCTGTCACACAGACGAAAGCGAATCCGATGCATCAAGTTAGCATTGTGGACCTCCTTAAGGGCAACAAGTAGCCTGTCATGAGGACTTTTTTAAATGTTATATTGTACAAAGGTGGCATTATTGCTAATAGCAATATCAATGTTTAAATATTTTAGTGTCAGCTCACGTTTTACAAGTCACAATTCTTATCAAAAATAAGACGTCTTCCAATCAATTTTATTTGCATGGGGTAAAAAGCGGTTTCCTCAAAGCAGGTGACGGTCGTCTGGCACATGGCGCCGGCGCCAGCGGAACCCTAAATATAGACGGAACCCCCTGCCATGCCCTGTGACCTGAGTTTCAGCTAATGATAATTGAGAACATATGGTGGATGGCTGATTAAAAGTGATTGGTGCACGAATGATAGCGTTTCTATTTGATTGGGTTTTTTAAGTAAAAGGGTTGATGACGGGTGTAACCGTGGTGTCATTCGAAACTTAATTTTGTTCTACTGAACAGTTTTTGTACTGTGACTTTTGAAATATGGCATCCGCAAATCCAATATTTTTATATATACTGGCTAATTTCTATAGGAAGGTTATTATTTTGCTTTATTTTTTACTAGCCTTTGCCCGCAGCTTCGCCCGCGTTTATTGAATCTTTGCCCCGTTTTAGGCTTGGGCGTTATTTTGGTTGACCAGGGTCATTACAGATTATAAAACAAAAAACCACATCCAAACCCGTTGAGTGGTTCCAGAGTTAAAGTTTTTATTCAATCATTGCCCCGTTATCGGCTTGGGCGTTATTTTATGAACACCCCTTAAAGCCTATGTATTGTCTGGGTCACTACGATGATAATAAAAAAACTGCAATCTAAATCCGTTGATTGGTTCTCGAGTTAAAGTGGAACTTACAGACAGACAGATAAAAATTCTAAAAATTGTTGTTTCGGCCTCAGTACAATACCAATAACCCATTTCATTTAAAATTTCACGAAAATATTCAATGTAGATACATACAAGACTCCTTTACTACTTTATTAATAGTATAGATATAGATTTATATTTCCAATTTTTAAAGAAATAAGATCTAAATTAACACTTCTTTTAAGTTTTAAGGTAGGTAATCGTTATACTCGTAAAACAATAATTTAGTTTTTAGGCCGCCATTCCATTGGTTTCCTTATTTCATCTACCCAATGTTACTATCTTCCCTCATATCTACTATTGTTTAAGTTTATAAACACGCTTTTTGGTTGTTGTGCAGGATAATTTCCAAAGTAATGCATAAAATAACACAAACAAACAAAAACATTTCATCACGACATGAATCCCCGAGGGGCTGTCAGAGGTGTTCCC
The DNA here is from genome assembly GCA_910592155.1 of Ypsolopha scabrella. Taxonomy (NCBI): domain Eukaryota; kingdom Metazoa; phylum Arthropoda; class Insecta; order Lepidoptera; family Ypsolophidae; genus Ypsolopha; species Ypsolopha scabrella. Next base: position 5,086,123 of record OU342972.1, on the reverse strand, counting down.
GAGTGTGAACTGTGAAATGCAACTCGTAGTCTACACCGGGTACACCCGCGTTTCACCGACGATTATTACGTCCCAACGTGATGTGTGGTGAGCCAATTACACACATTTGGGCACAATTACACGCTTTTTAGGGCATGCAGGTTTCCTCACGATGTTTTCCTTCACCGTTCAGCAAGCGATAATTATTAGGTAAAGACAAATTATGACACCTATTCTCGTGTAGCAAATATTAAATTTAGAGCTGCCATAACCTAAAACTTTTCATTGCAAAATAGGCTTTAACGCAGATGGATAAAAGTTAAATGAGCTTGTATCATTTTAGGTTTTTCAACTCTAAATTTAAGGTTTGCTGCACGAGAATAGGTCACACTTTGCACATAAATTCCGAAAAACTCATTGGTGCATGCCCGACCGGGGTCTCAAGATTGAGATGGCAGGCTGTAGGAAATAACACAACTTGACTCTTAATTCTTGTTGACATTAAACTATTGACGCGTAGTGCCATAAACCTTATTTATTTAATACTCTTTATTCAAAAATATGAAAAAAAAACGAAGTTGTCCGTTTGACAACGAAACCCGTTGGCACCACCTTAACAAATTAAGGTCTACCATAAGAAACAAATTGTAGAGCAAAAACTCAAGTAGTCCTTCTACTAAAAGCAAACCGTATCGAATTGTATTTAACGGTCTATTAAGACAAAAAGGATATTTATTTTATGGATTAAATTGATTTGTGGCCTTTGTTTATGTAAATTGGTATGCATTAATGATACGACCACATTTGGAAGCCTTATTAAAAAGGGTTCAGTTCTTGTGCGCGCGCACGTGTCGCGCAAGGTGTGTGGGGTGGGGAGGTAGGGGAAATAAAATAACTATCTTATACTATTTTGTACATAAATAACAAACTATATAATTGGAGATAATAAATAGTTGAAAATAAATATATTAAATTAAACAACGGAATGTGTGTGTTGCAGTTAGTTATAAATTTATTTTTAAAATAAAACATATCGTCGTGAAATAAATCCTGAAAGGGGTGTCTGAGGTGTTCGCGAGTGTGAACTGTGAAATGCAAGTCACAGTCCGAACTTGGTACACACGCTTTTCACCCAAATTACATCGATTATTACAACCCAAACAAGATGGGTGATGATGAGCCTTATCGCCATACTTCAAAATATACCACTTCCGAACCACGCAGACCGAACACAAAGTAATGTGCACCACGGGGATTGAACCCACGACCTCTGGCTTAGCAGGCGAACGCCCTACCACTCGGCTACAGAGGCGGTGTTTTTAAATAATAATTCAAATAATCTTGTGTTTTCAAGGGTTTATTTTCGACACTGTAAATATATAAGTCGATCTCGGTATTTTGTTTAATTGTCAGTGACAATCCATCCATCAGCCTGTTTCGTCCACTGCTGGACGTAGGCCTTTCCAGGATTTCGCCACTCTTGGCGGTCCTCCTAGAAGAAATGCCCATACTCACACACGCTAGGCAGGCGGGTTGGTGAGCGCGGTGCCGAAACCCTTGCACCAGTGACGCATCATTAAAAGATAATAAAAAGACCTATGGATGTAATTGAAATTACTAGAAATCCCTGTAAGCATATTTAATATGACAGTTGCAATGGTTATAGAGTTACAGCTTTATAATAAATGCTGGTTTTATTACATACATTTAGCAACTATTTATCTGTACCTACTGAGTGCAAATAAATAGACGGGTAGATTTTTTTGCTTTTTCAGTATGTAAAATGTATGATTTAATTTATAGCTGCCTGCTTATCCTTTCTATTTATTTACGATTTTTGAACTGAAAATTGTATTTCTGACCGTATATTTACTTGTTTATGATTTTGTTATAGTGACGAAGAATTGTTAAATCGTATGATATGGTTTTTCCAGACCTTTTTTGTATGTATCTAATGATAAATGTAGATTTTCTCTCGTCGATTAACAGTTAAACGGACAAAAATACCGTTAACGAGCATCTAACGTCGTGTCCACTTTCATACCAAATAGCCTTATAATTCCACTTTACTCTCCGAAACTAAGGAATGTCCATCGCTTCGGGGAATCCGACTCCAAGTTTTTTATTTGAACAAGCCTGAGGCAAAAAAAGTGGATACTTGGCTGTATGATCGATAGTCTTTGCCTCGTCGGGGGCGGGCCGGGCTATTAAAAAACAATAAGCTATGGGCGGCCATACGTCCGTCGCAATTTGTACCAGAGCTTTAAAAACCTCGGCTCTATTACCAATATTGATATCAGACCCCAGGAAATAAGGTATAGTTTTGTTTGGAGGGCGAGTTGAAGGGTTAGTGACGTAAAATTTGTTAATTTGGTTTTAATTGAGGAGTAACATGTCAATGGCCACTTGAAGATGAGGTTTGAGTGATAGAGTCTAAGTATGATAGTGAAGTGCTTTGTCTACCGGTCATTATACCTATTCAGTTTAAAATTGTTTGTGACTTTAAATTGATTTTATTATCATCCTTCTGAAGGGGTATCAAACTACTTTGCTCTTTGTGTGTAAATAACTTTGTAATTTTCTTACCATCCCATGTTGTGCGTATTAATTTATTCTGTGGTTTTGCTATAGACAAGCAATTTTTTTTTAAGTTTTTGTCGTAATTTGATGTCTGCCAGAGACACCTGCTATTTAATATATCTCTACTATTATTTTTTAAAATCTAAATTACGCTTTGGTAAAAAAAGTTAGGCAAAACAAATCAATTAAACTTGAAAAAAAAAGTTTCCCACACTACTGCAAACACGAAAAAATCCCAGTAGGAATCTCTGAGTGAGTGAGTGACCATGCTGTATAAGACAAATATTCGAGCGAACCTAATAACGTGTGTCCAAAAAAATGTTTTTTTTTTCTATTATCGGTTCGATCTCGCAACCCGATACTTCGATCATTAATGTATAATATATTTATATTATTATTTATAACATCTAGTTTGGTGGCCTGCTGTTCTGGCCTCTCACCGGGGCCTCATGAATTCGTGGAGTAAAGATATTGTTGCTAGTTATCCGAGAGTATGTCTTTGTGTGTGTGGAAGTTAGTTATATTTTAACGTTGCATGATCGTAAGTAAACGAAGACGACCGAGAAATTCAATCAAACGGTCGCTAACAAATACCTACCCCAAAAATATGACGTTACGATTTTTTTTTTCATTATTTTGGTTTTTTTAACAATCCCGAAATCTTTTCTTTGAAGCGTGCGACCTTTGGTCGAGCATCTACCGTATATTGATACTAAAACTACAATAATCACATAATTGGAAACAAAAAGAAAATTGTTTAAGCAGTCTTAGTTTTAACAAGGGCTCTGCTGTTTACGTCTAGTTAAGTTATTTAATTTATTGTTAGATAGTTGTAGCAAATCTGAAACAAAAATGACTATTACAAATGAGCTCAAGTAAAGCCGCAGCAGCCGCATTATATTAGTAGTAAAAAGTTAAATATAAAAAAATACCTCAATTATTTGAATACTGTAGAATTAATTATACGAAATACATATGTTTAATATTAAATAACTCTTAATATTGCAATGGATATAGTTTTTTTTAAATGAAAGAAGTGGTCAAGGACTTGCGCTCTGAGGGTTCCGTACATACATTTTAAAATACAAACTTGTTCCACAAGCAGTTATTTATGACCAACTTAACTTGACACGTACGGTATATTAAACTCTATGTATACAAAATTTAGGTGGTAGAGCTAATGCCGGGCTCGACTGTGGAGGTACCACCATCTTACTCGCAAATCCTCCCGAAGTTATTCGGGGGAGAGTAATAGGACAGCTCTCAGGCAAAACCAGGCGGCCCAGCATTGCCTGGGACCGATGGATGGCGGTATATCCATCCCCAATTGCCGGGCCTTATATAAAACAGACTGGTGACGGGCAGTGGCGTCACTGGTGCAAGGGTTTCGGCACCGCGCTCACCAACCCGCCTGCCCAGCGTGTGTGAGTATGGGCATTTCTTCCAGGACGATCGCTAAGAGTGGCGAAATCCTGGAAAGGCCTATGTTCAGCAGTGGACGAAACAGGCTGGTGGATGGATGGATATAAAATATGAATAATTAAAAGAAGGTAATTTAAAGATTTTTTCCTCTATTTGCTATAAGGACTAAAAAGGAACAGAATTACAAGTTTCTAAGTCAACTTCAAGTGCTCTATAGGTTTTCACGGTGAGCCAGTTTGTATGAAATTGATTAAAGAGCAATACATTTTTTCGCGTTAAGTCTTATTTTTAAGAGCACATGAGGCCGTAGACTTCTCTTGGAATTATTGGTTTTTTTAAGACAACAAAAAGTCCGTTTTTTAATCGGTTTTTTTCATTTTTATTGAGGTACGGAACCCTAAAAATTGAGTAAAAATTCTTTCTTACATTTATATTAGTACTTACTATCTTTAAATGGAATGGTATTAATAACAAAACTAATCTTTTCTTTCTTTCTTTCAGGTAAGTGATGGAATTTGTTTGTATCAGTTAGGTGGCATTGAAAGTGAAAATCCATACGATGTCTTAAGACGGTTCCGCCGAAAAGGTAAAACTTTAATAATTAATTATTATTTTTATATTTGTTACTAAAATTATTATTATTGTTGACAATATGCCAACTGTTGGCTGTTTGACAACGACGTTGAGCGCCCCGCGTCGTCGTCCTAAGACCGGCAATCGCCTTGTAAACGTCGAAATTGTATCGGTGAACAGTTGTCTTAAAGTCAACAATAATAATATATGAGTGTTAAAACCGTTACTTAAAAATACTTTAATGTAATAGCTCACGCAAGTTTTTAAAATATTACTTTTATATGGGTTTTAGTTCAAGTATATGTCGAATGTAAACAGACGTGTGTCTACATGATCTGCTAATCATTTGAACGACTTTTACGAAAAACAGAACCGAGCAAATGAAAAAAAAAGTACTGCCCGTAAAAATTTCACAGGTAAGCAAGGTGACACGTGAAATATTTATTTATTTCCCGCAGATTTGTTTCTTCATTGTTCATTTAAAGATACCTGTCCTTTAACACCCGGTTTTTTTTTAGTGGTTTAATCATTAAGCATATTATTTTGTACCTAGGAAAATTTGTGCATTATTTAAATTTACTAATATAATCTTTTACTAATAAATATTTAGGAAAGTGTTTTATGTATTATCTAATGAGTATTTCTATTAATAAAATTATTTATTTGTTTTAATTAGTTCAAAGTTTCACATTATTTGTTGTATTTACCGGTTTTGAACTTATTTAGTTTCATTATTACATAAAAATTGGCGTGTTATAAAGTCTATTAATGTTGCATAAATAAATTATTCATTTTCATTATAATTCATTCACTCACTGTGGACCATTGCCTATCCAATTTCATAGTCACAGACAAAGTGGTCTATTCTGAACAGAATGACAGCAATCTTCACGTCCGTCAGTATCGCAGAGCCACCTCAGGGGTTCATTATAATTGCACAGATTTATGCAAAGAAACTGCAAAAAAAAAGAATTTGATAAATGACAATAATTGCCATAAATTATGGCTTTTGTTGTAATATCAAAATGAATACTGTAGGTCGGTTTGTAAATAAAAGACACTTCCAGAAGAAATCGCATTAGTTTCTCAAATTGATCAAACCGCTTTGGGGAGCACAACAAATGTTTCTAATCTGACAGAAAAGGTAATAATGTGTTTCTGATCACTTACCTAGTCGCTTGTATAAATTTGGATTAATAAATCAAAGTCACCTTGTAAGTTTAGCCACAGTATAGGTAACAACAGTAGTTTAACTAGGGCTGCCAACGGACTGTTTACGTATTTGATAATGCTATATTATTATTATAAAAGTTGTATTTATGCAACCATACAATGCACAACATACTCTGTAATTTCATGCCATAATTTACGAAAATGCGCGGGAACGTCACAGAGACAACGTGCGTACGTAACTGCGGTGCGACCGCGACTGTCGTAAACCGAGTTGAACCATGTTTTGGCGGTGGTTCGTTTCGGCCCGCTTCTATGGAGATAGAATACTATTTATTACTTATACTATGGTTTAGCTAAAAAAAAAACAGTCCAATTCAATCCATGAGCCAATATTGGTCCACTGCTGGACTTAAGCCTCTTATAGGGCACGGCACGCCACATTTTTCTTTCCTCACTCCGGCAATATTTTTCAAATCGTCAGTCCAGCGAACTGTCTGATACTGTGTCGATTCTGTGTAACACGAATTAACTTATTTGACAAGACTAACTTTAATTTAAACATTCTGTCATGTTCTTTCTTCATCGAAAAGACAAGGACAGGACGCTTGAAATAAGGTTAGTCCTGTCAAATAAGTTAATTCGTGTTATACCGAATCGACACCAGTGTCGCATCGCGTATCTTCAGAAATGGACTCAAATTTTTACAACTTCGTATCACCTCTACGCAAGTTTTGGCCTCCATTAACTCCTGGAAGGCACATCGAAGGAGTATCCTGCATCAAAAAAGTGCGTGTTCGAGTAGTGAGGTGAATCAAGATAATAATAACTGGATAATGCTGTTTTTTAATAAACATTTGATATATGAAAAAAAAAAACGCTTTGCTATGATATTTATTTTGTGCACCGCCTAAGCATTTTTTCCAACCATCGATTTCCACCCAAAGGTTGTCTGGAAAAAATTGCTATTACCGATTGCAACCAATTGTTGGGCAACTAATTGTAACCTTCTTTTATAAGTTTGTTTTCTTATGTATTTGATGTTTAATAATCTTGTAACCGGTTGGTGGTAGTGAGAAAAATTATAATTTTGTAGTTAACTTACGGTGTTTATTTTTAAAGAATTATTTTCAATGATTCAACTAATGACGACTCTATTGAAGAGTTTATTTATTCATCATATTAGGTACACCAACGGTTTATAGAATAGCACTCTTATATAATTAAAAATTTGTTTAAATCCTATCTATAAACTAATAACAGGTGGACAACAACATTCATGATCCCGAAATATATCATACTTTTCGTTGAAAGCCTTTTACTGGTAAAACCAAAATACATATACATATTTTACATTATTGTAACAATTAAATAGTCATGTGTTACTTTTTATTAAAATTGATATGTTATGTCTTTTCAATTTTCACCTACCCGAGTCATTTATGATTTTCATGTTACTCTAATATTATCTTTACTTTAATTCCTCTTTGGAATTGGTGTATGCCACCTAGTTGTTCAGTATAGAACTTGTAATTTCATTTGCTATTATTTGCCATCGTGTCTTGAGCCGCGTCACGTTTGCTACCGGCCGCCCTCCCTGTGTGGTCCAAGCCTCGAGGGCTAAAGATAGTCATTTTGATAATTGATATTCCATCATCGCTGGTTATACTGGTCCGACTCGGTACTTTATTACTTGTTTGTGCGCTGTTCCCCTGGTTATATGGGTTGGTTTTGTCGATTTTTGTGTTATGTTTTATGAGTTTCCGTCCGTTGAGTATAAATGTTACGGGTAAAGCCCAAAAAGCGTCAAAAATAGGTGCGACGACGAGTGAAGGAGCGTGTTTGGTTGACATGTTCATAAACATTGAGCGCCGAGCGAAGCGAAGCGGAGCGGAGCGAGGCGACCCCCGAAGTTTTGTATAAGATTACCCGGGTAAACCTAAGTTTTATCTTCTAGTTTTACACGTAACATAAATATGACTCAGGTTTTACACTGTTCGAAGAATTTTAAGTTTTACACTGTCAGTAAAGATTACGGGATGAGTTCGTTGCGCGTGTTGAGTTTAAGAACAAAAGTAAAATCCTATCGTCATGTATGACATATACCCTCTTTTTACCGATGATTTTACGTCCCAAAGTGATAGGGGGTGAGCCTTATCTTATTACCGTACTTGTTGTACACGCTTCTTCAGGACATACAGGTTACCTCGCAATGCCTTAAGTAGTAAGTATAAGACATAAATTCCAATAAACTCATTGGTACATGCTTGATCCTGCGGTATTTGAATCCGGGTCAGATTGAAAGTTAGGTTGCTATGCCATCTGTTGACCCATAATAATATTTTTAATTTTTATAATATCTTGCATATTTTTCTGCAATTTGTGCAACCTATAGTTAATGTTATAAGCACTTTCCTATTAAACAGTCTTCAAATAGGCTGCTAAAAAGCTAACCGAATATACTAAAATGCTTTCAACTTTATCTTTTAGTAATAAGAGCAAATTTGCATTGAAAGTTGAAATTGAAGTAAAAAATCTTGTCTTAGCGCCGCGCAGCCTTCGGGAAGGTTTTAGTTGTTTTGTTGAACCCTAATTGTAGGTTCTCAACGCCTTGAGTGGTGAGCTCGTCTCGTTACTAGGGTTACTCCACGGTTACTTCACAGTTACTCGCTTGGGTTTGATGATATTTATTAAATTATTAATTGGACTTTGAAAATATTTAGCGATAGAAAGGTAAGTTTAATTTGTCGTTTTGTAATTTGCTCGTTATTAAACAAAAAACGGATATGAAAGGATCTACATTATATTATGCAGATTGAAATAATTTGCATGTCGTAGGGACACATGATCTGTCGCACTTATTTTTGGCTTTTGATGAAAGATCTTCGATTTCACATTTTACGATCTGTCCATGGCATACATAAGCCTGCAAAGTACATTGTTGTACTTACAGTGGTGGTCACGTAATTAAAGACACCTCCCAATTGACCACAAAAAGTCTAGTTATGGTACTACCGTTTGCTTAAATAGGTATTTAATCTAGAGTAATTGATATTAAACCATACGTGACATTGTATTCTTAAAATGTGGGACAAAATATTTACGTGTTCGTTAGTAGTTTAGCCACAGAGCACTCTGGGAAAGTAACACAAACTTTTTTAACTTATTTGTAGCTGGCCAGCTAATTAAAGACAATAAAAGTTGTGTTCTGAATTTAAAAAAGAACTAAATTCTCTTTTTCTTTGTTTTGCCGCGTATTTTCATGAAACGTCGATATTACTGAAAAAACGTAACTTTTTTCATTAAAATTAATACGTTTTAATCCAATCAATATGGGAAAAAACAAGAGTTGCGATTCGACCACTAGAATGATTATTTTGAACTTTCGAACCAAAGGCTGGTCGTACAGAAAAATAGCAAACCACTTGAACTGTTCTAAGGACATGGTTATGAATGCTATAAAACATACCAAGAAGTTTAACACGACCGAAAACGTACCTAGAAAACCGAGACCAAGGAAAACTACTGTGCGGGAAGACTCTAAGATGGTGTTGTTGGCAAAAAAAGATCCGTTCAAGGGATCAGAACTGATACGTTCGGAGTTGTTTGGTGCAGAAGGGTCAAAGGGTGTGTCTGCAAGAACAATTAGACGGAGACTATGTGAGGCAAACTTGTACGGAAGAGTGTCTCGAAAAGTGCCACTTTTGAAAAAGCAAAATGTTAAGGCAAGATTAGCGTTTGCTAAAAAATATCAACACTGGACTGAACGAGAGTGGAATCAAGTGCTCTTTTCTGATGAAACAAAAATTAATATGATTAATTCTGATGGAAAACAATATGTTAGACGCCTTCCAAACACAGAAATGGATCCAAAGTATACCAAGAAAGTAGTCAAACATGGGGGCGGAAATATCAAAGTGTGGGGCTGCTTTTCAGGACTTGGTGTAGGACCTGTCAGGAAAATAGAAGGCAACATGGATAAATTCCAGTACAAGAATATTTTAGAAAAAGCCATGCTGCCCTACGCCGAGCAAAATTTACCGGTCATTTGGACTTTCCAACAAGATAATGATCCGAAACACATTGCAAAAATAGTAAAAGACTTCTTAAGGAACCAGTCCGTGACAGTTTTGGATTGGCCCCCGTACAGCCCGGATTTAAATCCCATAGAAAATTTGTGGTACCAGGTGAAGAAGACAGTAGCGACAAAGCGGACATCGAACGTCGATCAACTTTACACAGCCTTTACAGAAGCATGGGAGCAAATTCCGGTAGGAGCTTGTACAAAATTGATCGCTTCCATGCCCAAGAGATGTCGTGCTGTAATTTCTGCCAAAGGACATGCGACCAAATATTGATACGTACCGGAATGTTTTATAAATTTGTTGGGAATTTTGTGTAATAAAGATAATTTCAATAACAACATTTTTTTTTTAAATTTATTCTAAGCAAATGGAGTGTCTTTAATTAGCTGGCCAGCTACAAATAAGTTAAAAAAGTTCGTGTTTCTTTCCCTGAGTGCTCTGTGGCTAAACTACTAACGAACACATCAATTTTTTTGTCCCACATTTTAAGAATACAATGTCACGTATGGTTTAATACCAATTACTCTAGATTATACATTGTTTCTTGTATTTCGCAAATATTTTAATATGTACAGACCAAACTATCTTTTTCGTGGTTTTGGGATTGGCACGGTAGTTGGAGTAAAAGTTGTTGGTATGGATAAGTACTACTTATCACCAATGGTTGCTTCCAAAACCACTAACATTCTACCTGATAGAGGATTATATCTGTCAATTATACGAATCGGCGCCCACAGTCCCACACTTGCACAGTTTATCTCAGAAATAACAAGGTGTCAAAATCAATAAACCGCCCAGGCGTCCACAAATCACACACGCGGAGACCAAACCAACAATTACTATCGATCCCACACCGGCAATCTTGTGTTAACCCCTCGGCCGCCAGCGCAGGTCTCGGCGCGGGCGGACCCGGGGCGGACTGGCTGAGTGTAATTTGACGTCTATGTGTGTGGCGGCCCTAACTCAGCCCGCCCCGCGACCCGCGCGCGAGCCCGCGCCAATTGAAAAATAAACAGTTTTGCGGTGCGTTCCACTTGCTTGGGTTTACTTTGTCCTGTTATACAGGCTGCAATCATGACGTGCTCATTAAATTAAACCCCCTGCTCGACTGATCATCCTGAGCCACTTCCATAGAAAAACTTTTGATAAAACGCAAAATAAAAATTCACTTCCCCATACTATTTTTTTATACTTCCCTGACATTTTCTATTTGTATTTTTTGCGTTTTATCAAAAGTTTATCTATGGAAGTGGTTCAGGATGATCAGTAGAGCATGGGGTTTAATTTAATGAGCACGTCATGATTACACCCTGTATAAACAAAGCACTCCAGTACAGTCTTCCTGCGTATGTTTGTGTCTTCAGTCAAACAGTCATCTGCCTCCGTCAGTATAAGGTAGCATGTAAGGTCAGATTGATGCATTTTGCATTAATCAGAATTGAACTCTACGACGTTTCCTTTTAGTTTAAAATAGTGCGCTCTCAGCTATGGCTGTTACGACCGTCAAGAAACACTCCAAAAACCTGCGTTTTTATTAACTCTGATTCTATATGAAATTTTTAAAATATTGTAAGATGAGCTGACGATGCCATTTGTTAACTATTTTTAAATACAAATTTCAAGGCTGTATCACTTATGCAAGGCCCTTTAACACTCGAAAAACATGAAATTCGTATTATTTTTCTATCGGGCGAACTTAAAGATTTTGCGTTTTTTCTAAGATACTACTATAGTCTACTACTGTCTATATTTTATTTTTACTATACCGGTTAACCAAGTTACATAATGTGATATGCTCATTTGAAGTTGTACACCTAGATAGGGCCTCAGTGGAAGACGAGCGGTAAGCGGAACGTGCCGCGGTTTGAGTGACGTACTCGGGGCTGATGGGAAAATGAGGCGCTGACGGGTCGGGTCGCGAGGTTGTTGACTCGCCGCTGATCGTTGCGGATTCAGTGCCCGCCGACTGATGAGGCTACGGGAATCACTGCCCTTCGTGAACAAGCATTGGGAATTAACTAAATGCATATGCTTTATCGAATCTTTAGAATTTTCAAAGAAACTGGACAGTACAAACTAGCAATAAATAAAAGGCAATAAAGGACGCGTCGCTCTGATCCGCGTATCTATTTTGTTTAAATTTAACTTATTCTATACCCGGTATTAAACGCTTCGGTACGGTACTATGCGTTTGTCAATAAAGTCGCCGACAATAATTCGTAATCTTGTTTCGTGTTTGTGAGACTTATGCAGCAAACAAATTACTATGCAATTATCAATTGGCCGGCTAAATCAATAATTAAAATCAACTTGTCCGCGAGTACAACACGCGTTGATATATAGCGCGCTCCGGCTATAAAGTAAAATAGCCTGAGCAATTGAAAAGCAATAAATATTGCAGGAAACTTTCACGATCCTTGCGCCGCGGTGAGCGCCGGTTAGGCTGGCCGCAGACCGAAGACATTGTCTTTTTTATAAAAGAGTATATCAATACCAATCGAAGAAGCTTATTATAAAAAAAAAGTCTCGTCATACTCGTAAACCCCGAGGGGATGTTTTCAAGTATGGAGTTTGAAATGTAACTCATAAATTCACACTCGTACACCCACGTTTGACCGATGATTATAATCCATTGATATAACGGTTAGTCCTATTCGTCATACTTCGGGCACAAACACACTTTTTTTATATTTTGACTCAAGAACAATACTAATAATCCATTTCATTTAAAATTTCGGAAAAATATTCAATGTACAAACACAACTTATTACTAATTTGCTATTAGTAGAGAAATTGCCACCTCAGCAACAATGCTGATTGTACTGATTGAAAGATTGAAACATAGTAAACAAACCAACAGCAACAATGCTGATTAAACCAAATCTCTTTTTGGTTTCCTTTTTCTACAGTTAAAACAAACACCATCACCGCATTAAAATTTGCAATAACAATAACGCAAAATGAAAACTGCAAGTCCGCAACTCCCCTAAGCCCTAAATAAACAAACGCAGCCCGCGAGCGCCGTTTAAACGCTGGAATTAATTACATGTTGGTGTCCTTCCAGCGGGGTTCGACCCCGGGGTCCAGTCCGGGTCCGACCCCGGCTGAGTAAACATAGACCGGATAAATCTTACCAGGATATCATACCGCCGCGGGCGCGGGCGGCTGGCTGTACGTTTGTGACTATTAAGGAGGTTGTGTGGGTATTGAATGAATGTTTTTTTTATTCACCAGTAGCGTTCGCATGCGGCTTTGCTCGCGTGGAAGTGTCTTTTAATCTTAGTATTGACAGTTTTAGGCCTGTATGTTGACACGACACTGCGATGATAATAAAGTAATCCGTATCCAAATCCATGTAGTGGTTCCCGAGTTAAAACGGAACAGGCAGACAAAAATTACAAAAAAAAATTGTTTTGGCCTCAGTAAAAGGCAAATAACACATTTAATTTTAAATAAAATTTTACAAAAATATTAAATGTACAGACACGACATTTTTACTACTTTATTATCAGTAGGTATATGAGTTGATGGGCTTACGCTTGTCCACTACCGCGCCCGATGGAAATAATCTAGGATGAAGGGCGCTCGCCCAGAAAGTGGAAAAGTGAAAGCAGGCGAATCGTTCGTCGAAGGAGTACTGAACAAAAATTAATTATGTATATCCAAACGCGGGTATTTACTCCGAATTGGAAAAAAACGTGGTCATTATTTTTAGTATTTGTTTATAGTCGCTCTTTTGTAGACTGTACTTGTATTACATATATTTTGTGTAATTTAGTCAGTGATGCGATTATAATATTTGGTTCCGCAGATGCATAATATCTTCTTTTACCTTTTAGGGTAAAACCAGTGTTGCCAGAGTCTAATTTAAAATTGCCATGTTTGGTCTTCGATAAAATGTTTGGTAATCGATTGTATTTGATTGATTGTTATTATACTGTTTATAATATAATGTAAATAAACCATTTACGTGAAATAAATACTCAACCAAATAAATATCTTATCTGGAAAGAAATTTCTCTTTGCTTGCTTAGAGTTCGATTTTTTTTAAATCTGTAAGTTATTGTTATAGGGGAGTTCCCGTACAAGAAACCTTGAAAAATAGCGGTTATTTAATGTAATTTTGTTAGCCCTATCTTAGAGACAGTAATAAGTTTAGAATTTGGTCAAATTGTTGTATAAAACTCTTAAGTGAAACAACAAATGATAAAAATTAGAGTTCAGTACTCAGCGGGAGCCGAATAATTTGTCAGGCGCTACCATTTTAGCGGTTTTGTGTCGCCTTGATGTGGCTACGACATTAAAATTTATATTATTGTTATTTACCATATTTTTAGGGTTCCGTACCTGTATTGTGTGGTGATACGAGTCCGACTCGCAGTGGGCCAGTGGGTTTTTTTCCGGAATCCTTCCCTCTCACACTGCTGTTCTTACGCATGGAATAACAGTGATCGACGGAAGCATGACATATCCTCTTAAAGACATGCTAAACAATTACCGTAAATTATGCTACGGTAATGGAGATGCTGCTGTAGGCTGTAGATGTTAGTAATATTTGCACAATTCCCATAAAACACGGCAATTTCTGTAGCAATGGCAATACTCCCTAAAACCAACAGACTCCTTTAAAATTAGATAAGTAATTACGCTTTAACGAGACCATACTAAAACTACTTTCAATTGAACACACGCAATTCCGTAATTTTAAAACGATTATGTAAACCAAAAATGCTCAATTCTGAAAATAAGACACTCTTATTCGGTATTAAAAGTAAATAAATTCATGCAAGAGAGCACTTACGTCGCAATAATGGGTTATTTATTTGGTTGTGTTACCACATTAGCGCTTGAAGCGGCTGCGTTTTATCAATTTTATTTATTCGGAGTGATATGTATTGGAAGTGGGGCGCTATCGTTTGATGTCGCGGAGGTATCGAGTGCTAAAAGCGTTCGTCCATTGCCTCGACGAAGGACTTTGCGAAATGATCGCCCTCGGTTCCTGACGGGCTTACATGGGGATGGCCACTTGGGCTGATGACGTCAATAAAATAATATGACAGACTGGATGCTTGTGTCGCAATAATCAGGATACCCACAGTTATCAAAAAAATAACTATGTTTTTCTTACGTTTATGAATATAGTTTCCACAAACCACGTCAATAAATTTATTTTTATATTTATTTTGTCATACTATTTCAAAGTCACATTTTAGATCGCCTCTATGGTAGTGCAGGGGTCTCTAAACTTTTTAGGCTAAGGGCCACAGTGATTTATTTACTAAGTCCTAAGGGGCAAGACCTAAATACGTAAACAATCTATAGTTTGACGCGCAAATTTTCATATTGGGGCTAGCGGTGAGTGAGATATCTTTGGCGCAGGTCTCCACTTCGTTTGCACTTTTGTTTGGCACTTACAGACAGGTGTCTGTAAGTAGACACGTGTCAAAGACATTGCGGCGGAGATAAACAAAAAACGCGTGCTGCATAGACTTTGAAATAGCGTTTTAAATAACTTTTACTTTTATTTTAGACAAATACGCATGAGAAAATGATACATCATAAAGTATTATTTTAAATCACATAGCGAATTTTACAATAAGTGAATTTTAAATAAACTATGACGGGCCAGGAACCGGCCTTGTCCAGCCAGCGACCGGGGGCAAGATTTCCAGCCATCACGCTGGGATGTAACAATCGTCGGTGAAACGTGGGTGTTTGAGAGTGGACTGTGAATTTGATTTCAAAAAGCGCCTCTGACACCCCTTCGGAGATTCATGTCGTGACGATGTATGTAATTTTAAGAAGAACTTTCAGAGTGTATGTCGGTGGCGTGCATAGAATTTTTTGCTAGAAAAGCAATGAGAAGTTATCGATACGGTAAAAATAACATGTAAAAAATTAAAAAACGAATTGAAAATATTTGTTTAATGAAATAATGCACTCTAGTGTATGCAGTGCCTACCCTGGCGTCATACAAATAATGATTTTTAAACATTTTAGTTAAATTTAAATTTATATCATAATTTGATTTTTTCATTTTTTTATTTTTATTGTCAAGCTTGACTTTCTTATTGCATTTCCAGCAAAAGGTTCTATACACGCCACTGGTGTATGTGTGGCAAAAACTATTTGAACGATGTGTTTTTTTTATTTACATGAACAATGATGAGTACTTAACTTCGTGGGAATAAAACTTCGATCGAATGAAATAATGGTCTATCGGTGAAAAGTGCTAAATCTTGATCTTTTATATATTTTCTTAATATCTTTTCGATAATTTTATAGAAAGGCTGGCTTAGAAAATAATACTAGACTGAAAAAAGTATGATGTCAAAATCCAATAAGTTATTCAGTGTAATCAGGTGAGCACGCCGGGGTGGGGGGGGGGGATCAAGGGGAAAAATTGAAATCACGTGGTTTATGGATGCTCGCTCCCATACTGTTCTACATACAGTAGTTACACAATTTTTAAAAGTTTTTTTATATTTAGAAACTGTATTTTGATATTTTCGCGGTTGCATGTAACCTCTCCCTGAAGCACTAATGCACGCCCGCGGCCGCGGCTTGTTGATACCGCTAATGAGCCGGCGCATGCCTGCCTAATGACGTCATATATTCAGTACTGTTTGTTTGTTCGTACAAGTATTAGTATTTGCCGGGCTGACATAACAGCGACATCAAAATTTTAAATTATTACAATGTTTCTGTTAATTAGTGAATTATTACAAAAAACAATATGCAGTTATTATAAGATACGATTATCAACATTACGCGGAAATAAATAATATAAATCACGTATTATGACGAGATTTGCGACATACTAAGGAAGGGCAGCGGCGTCACTGGTGCAAGGGTTTCGGCACCGCGCTCACCAACCCGCCTGCCCAGCGTGTGTGAGTATGGGCATTTCTTCCAGGGGGACCGCAAAGAGTGGCGTAATCCTGGAAAGGCCTATGTCCAGCAGTGGACGAAACAGGCTGATGGATCGATGGAAGGAAGGGCAAAGTCAAAAGAACCCGAAATAGAAGAGCTCGAAATAGTTGTGTCAGGATCGTAGCAAATGGAAATCTGTAGTCTCTACCTACCCTAGTAATATGTATGTAAATAAGGAAGTATTATGTAATTAATAGTAAGTACAGTGACAAGTACGTATGTATATAAATTACATCCATTGCCTTTTAGGTGAGATCACTCTTGTCCAATATCAGCTAAGAAAATTAATTTTCCGATCTTTTTTATACTTTGTAATATTCTCCCTAAATATTTTGAACCATGAATATTTTATACAGTTTTGAAAAGTGGAGTATTAAATCGCTTTGCATATGACGCCATCTGTTAAAAACAAAAGGGTTTATTCATTTAACTTATTTATTATTATACAAACAATGCCTTTACGTCCCTTCTGTAAGATGTAAATCGGTTTTTTGTACCTTGATATAAAGGTGTATAGGACAGTTTTTGTTAAGGACATCAGTCGGGTGATTGACTGTTTCCTCCGTGGTAACGGACATCTTTTGATTTATTCTTAAGGGGAGTCTTACTGTTATTTGTCTCTTCGTAGTGCCGCTCTAACTGAAATGGGTTTTGTTTAGCGGCGCATTTCGATTTTATTTCTTAATAAATATGAGTTAATATTATAGTATAAGATTGTGGTTGAAATTATACATCCCTAATCAAAATTTAATGTTAAACAAACACATTGGTAAAGTATTTTTTTTTAGATATCCTAAACTACTTATTCATATTTTTTCATAGTCCTGTAATAAAAAGAACCTATTTAAAAACGAGCTTTTATTGACAACAAATAATAGCTATTGGCTTAGTCTGTGATTGAAACCCTAAAACGAATCATAAAGGTTCGTTGAAATTTATTTAATGTTTTATGCTGAACTATTTGTGTTCAAAAAGCTTGTCGCGCTTATAAGTTGTGAACCTTGGTCCTGACCACTTACCGAGTCTCCAGTATGAATTTGGCTAAATAAACAAAAGTCGCTTTATATGTATATCGTCCGTCAGTCTTCTTTTATTTTATTTTAACCATAAAAAAATCCTTTTCCTATTCTAGTAACGACATCCTCTTTCAGGCTTCATCTTCTGTGGTTCTAATCACTGATAAAAACATTAAAATATTTCAGAGAGACATCATTAAAAAACGCAATGTGTGTGTTCCAAAATGGAAGGAGATATTATAATGTTTTAATATAGATTTGACAAGTCCACTTAGTAGATCCGTCCCACTGTGAAACGAAAATGTAATAGTCATCGATGAATCAGAAATTTTCGTAAAAAACTACAAAAAATCTCAATTAAAGATAATTTTTTAAGAAAATAAAAAAATATATTGATTGTTCAACCATTGTGATTAATGGTATTTTGTACCTGTAGTAGCGGTAGCGGTTATTATTCAGTAGAACACTGAAACAAATAGGTTCCTATCATGGGGCTTGTTTATCAATTTTGGCTATATTAACTAACTTCTTGGTTGTTTCCAATGTTTTTATGGTACAAGTAAACGAGTTGAGTTAGTACAGGAAACTGACATCTTGTTGCGCTCATATGGACTTAAGATATTGTTTAGGTTTAACAAAATCTTGTTCAATTCACTTTTTCTTGAGACGCGTGTTGCAATCTTGCCCGGTCAATCATGAACCAATAAGATCTTCGGAAATGTATAGGATTTGTTTAGTGACCACAAGTTGAATACTGAAGGAAAATATTGTAAGATAGACGCGTGTCCTAAAAGGGTGTATAGCATTATCGTATATATGTAATTTTAGGCACAAAATGTTAAATTATTACAAAAAGAATCCATTATAAGTTATAACAGTACAAAATTTGCGGTGTGATTGATAATGGCTAATAGTTTTTAGGAGTCAATGAAAAATAGATGAAAATTCGTGTACAGTTGACATTATTACACCTTCTAGAAGCCTTACGGACCTCGGACAACATAGTAAAGTCTAGTTGATGTCTATTTCATATGCACAAAAGTACCCGGTTGACATAAAAGTGAAGATTATACCATATTGCACTGAGGATTCCAACTACTTAGTCAAAATCTCTATAATTTTAATAGAAAAACATTTTTATGCTAAATTTATTATCAGTTTGACGTTAGTGTGAAAGATAGTAACTACCATCATACATAACTGAACTATGTATGTAACTGCAATATTTTAGTGATAAGGGACCCCTAGCCGCATATTTATTTTCTCGTATGTTTTAAATTGCTTCAATGGTAATTATGTATGTATCCATTATGTTAAAATATTTTCTGTAATCGGACACTGCGCTTTACACAGAACTTGAGTACATAGTACATAGTTATTTCATATTATTTGAAATTAGCTTTTACGCGAATGTAATACAAACTATTAATACTTACCGTGAAGAGACGTTGGTTTTACATTACCTCTACTTAAACATAACCTCTACTTACGAATAAGATAAGATAGCCAGGAGTTCATAGGTGAACATTAATATTCAATAGGTGGGGTCAATTGGTAGATGACTCCTTCAGATATCTATGTACTTCTAGTAACTTTTGTGCTACCGTTTTACCAAAAAGATAAGATGACTTGGAATATTCATCTGTCTTCTATACCATAACATTCGTAATTTAAAATATTATAGAAGGAAGGTGTTTTGGGCATATAGAGAGGATGAATGGAAGTAGAGTAACGAAAGAAATTTATGCTGCACAAGTGGAAGGTAAAGCTCGACCGGGCCGCCCTAGAAGGACGTGTGCCGATCAATTAGGCTACATACTGAAGAAGGGCAAAGTAAAAAGTGCCCAAATAGAAGAGCTTGTAAGACTAGATTGATGGATGTAGAAGAAGCAAAACAGGTGTGTCAGAATCGTAGTAGATGGAAATCTGTAGTCTCTGCCTACCCCTCTGGGAGACAGGCGTGATTAATATGTATGTATGGAGGAAAAAGGGAATGCGAAGTCGAAGAAGAAGACGGAAAGAAAACTTAAAGACGAAAACTCAATGACGAATGCTACACTGACGTAACACTTTTTAATCTACGACGAGCATGTACAAAATGTTTGCACGGTTGTGATAAGAGTATCCAGGTATCTTTTGTATGGGCAGGTCCATTTTTTCCTGCTGTTATGTTTCTTCGCAAAAGTTGTTCAGTATGAGCAATGAAGTTTCAGGTTTCAGTAAACGGTAGCTATCTTTTAAATTTGGTATTTACTACGTTAAACTGGGATCGAACGGGATTTTTTAATGATTGAAGATCGAATTTACGATTTTCTGAGAGCTCAGACAAAGGTGCAATACAATGGCACAATTACCTCGAGCAACGAGACAGTTTAACACCTCCATATTAAAAACCCTAAGTTTATCGTGAAGTTTTTTAAGACAATACAGAGGCGTGGGTTCAATAACCGACGCTCGACGAAAATGGAAATAATCGACCCGCTCCGAATTCTCATCGTGTTAATTCGGCGAAATCGGGCGATATCGGGGAACCGATCTAGACTATTACCGAAGAACTTTTGCTGACCTCACAAACCCTAAGACTACGGAAATAGGTGTCGGTTTTGGTTGTGTAAAGAGTAAATATAAGTTTGGTTTGGATGCAATCCCACGGCTCTCCGGCGACGACGGGTTTTAGGTTTTTGTGGAAAAAAAGGTTGGAAAATTGCAAATTTCTCACCTGACTCTTAAAAAGGATTTTAATTGATGTACTTGGAGATTTTTAGTTTTAATTTAATAACTTACTTATTTTTGAAAATAATAAGGTATTTTATACATTTATCTACTCTATACTAACAATAAAAAGCCCTGAATGGTGTTACATCTCCAGAGAAGTGAGACAAGCATCACCATGGCTGTTCATTCTACGTAATATACGAACAGCTGTTCAAGTTATTTAAAAGAGCGTGAATGTGGACTGAATTTAGGGTTGTTATTATATTATAAGTTCTTGCTTTATAGACGGATGGGCTGCAAGGAATGGTAACAGTTATGGATTATGCCTTTAAAGGGAACGGAATGAAAATTGACGTAGGTAAAACAAAGGTAATGGTGTTATATGGATAAAGCGGTGAAGGGGTTAAGATTGGAGACCAGAAAGTAGAACACGTTAAGGGGGGATTCTCCCATTTCGTCTCTTTTCAAATTCATTTTAAACCAATAAATAGCGATAATTGAATTTTGTTAAAAATATATACCATATTTCACTCTTTGATATTAATATTACGGCCGTTCATACATGATTACTTACATTTTGCTCGATCCAATTGAAACGCAAAGATAGGTCTAAACCATGATCTAAATATCATTTCATTTGAGCTATATTAAGTTTTGGACAATAAAAGTGAAACCAAAATAAACGTCATGAGAAATGTGATATAAAACGGCCGTCATATTAAAAATCCATCCCTCCAATTCCAAAATAATAAATAAAAACACCTCAAAACCGCGAGTTTTCTGAGCGGCCCGCTTCCGCTGAGCAGGATAAACATGTGTAAAATGAAAGCGTTGGAGTGGAGTCTGGATAACCTCGGCTTAATGAATTTATTTATAAGAATTATCACAAGAATTGTCAATTGGAAAGTGTTACGGTGGTATTGAAAGAAGAGGGAATGCGGGAAATAAAGCGAATGGAGTCCCGCACTCTTACGGGCAGCCAGAGTGTCACTTCAAAGGCATGATTAGTGGTTCATGAAGTGGTATTTGCTCCTGTACTTATGTTTGATTGTGAATGCTGGGTATGCCAATATAAGCACTGAAGTAGAGTGAATGCAGTGTGAATGCGATCCGTATGTGTGGTTTGACATTAAATTATAGAGTGAGTAATATCGACATGTAGTGACCAGAATAAAAAAACCGGGCAAGTGCGAGCCGGACTCGCCCACCTAGGGTTCCGTACAAATTTTTTGGTACAATTTATAAATATTTTATGAAATTTATCAATTGATTTTTTTATAATTCAATTACAAATGTATAGTTTTCAGATTTTTCCCTAAACTTGTAGTATAAGACGGTATTATTGCCAAATTTCATAGTTCAAGGTCAACGGGAAATGCCCTATAAATTTTGATTCCCCTGAGAGTGTCGAAATATACGTTCTGGCCGTTTACCATATCTTTTTATTACGTTTACTTAGAAGTTTGATTTTTTCACAGCTTGAAGGGACTGTAGACTTGAGTATAAATATGGTCTTAATTTCAACTCGATACTTAGCTCCACGCGTTTCCGAGATAAAGGGTCTTGACAGACAGACAGACGGACGGACGGATGGACGCACGGACGGACGGACAGACTGACGGACAGACGGACAGCAAAGTGATCCTATAAAGGTTACGTTTTTTCCTTTTGAGGTACGGAGCCCAAAAAAGGAATGCTCAGGTGTTTTGGACATAAAATATATAGTAGAGAGGATAAATGAAAGTAAAGTGACAAAAGAAATTTATGGTCCGCAAGAGGAGATGTAGGAGGCATACGAGATGCCGAAATTGGCAACTTACTTAACGTATAAGGAGGTAAAAGTCAGAAGCAGCGGAATAGAAGAGCTAGATTAATGGATGTGGAAGAGGTGAAAGATCGTAGCAGATGGAAATCTGTGGTCTCTGCCTACCCTTCTGGAAGATAGGCGTGAGTATATGGATATATGTATGTAAAAAGACACTTTAAAAAAAACACCTTTTCGATATCTCCAAGTTCGTGATGAAACCATATTCTAGGTATCCTAATTTCAGAGGCCAAGCTGGAAGTGTAAACGTTTGCTAGGTACATTAAATACATGGCCAGCAGTCAGTAATATTAGGCAAATAAGCAAACAAACAGACAGACACACCAGGGTACCAGGGCATCACGTTGCGCGGTAGGGACTGCGAGGCGCAGCGGGCGCGCGGCATGGCTACCATTAGGCAACTTAGTTTTAGGTTCTGTAGCTGAAACCAAAAACTTAATTTAAAAATCACATAAATGCTTATTGTTTTAAATGTACATCATCCCGACATAGGGTTGTCAGAGCTGGAAGTGGAAGCCACATTCGTACACCCATTTTTCACCGACGATTATTAGGGAAGCCTTATCGCCCTATTTTGGTCCCAAATATGGACCCCCAGCTTAACTTGCTATTCCGAAATACGCGGACCAAACAATAAAGTGTCCCTGCGAGATTTGAACCGTAACCTTTGGATAAGTGATCGAGATCTTCGAACCACTAAGACTAGACCACAGCGAATAGAGGCAAGCGAATGTTATAAGACGAAGTCTGTTTTAATTTCTGAATTATTATTATATATGTCACTGCAAAAGCCCGAATAGTGGTAAATACTATGATTTTCCGGTAAAACATAAATTTACCAAGTGGTGATGGTAAAAGTCTGAACTCTCCTTTGATAATTGTTAATTTTGGACTTTTATCGTCCGTTATCTGGTTATTCTTAGGTCTTACACCAGAGTCATGGTTAATGCTGAAAACGACATGTTCATAGTTTGTTTGAAGGACACCTGCTCGCTATTTTGGCAACTAGGTATGTTACAATTAATTATCTTTTTGGTTCTCATCATTTTTTTTGTCTTGCCTGGGCATATCGTATTTCTGTTTAAACTAGGTGGTCGCCCCGCTCCGCTCCGCTTTGCTCGGCTCCCCTAATTTATGATCACAAGCAACCTAACAAGCTCCTTCTCGCTCCACTCGTCTTCGCCTCTATTTTTAACTTTTGGTGAAAGATTTTCGTTTTCAAAGTGCAGGAGTGTTGCAAACAAACTATAATTCTGTATTTTTTTTCAGCATTTACTATGACTCTCTGGTAGACTAAGAATAACCAGGTAATGGATGGTAAAAGTCTAAAATTAACGAACAGTTCGGACTTTTACCATCACCACTTGGTGAATCTTAGGTTTTACCGGAAAATCCTATGATTTACCACTGTTCGGGCTTTTGCAGTAACAAATACATATTTATACACTAGGTTACGTTCGTTTATATTCTTTGATGATTTATATTCTTTATTGAATCTTGGTCATGACCACTTACCGAGTCTCCAGTATGAATTTGGCTACATAAACGAAAGTCAATTATACTCTATTTTTTCATATTAATAATAACTTTTACTTCTTACAAAAATACAAGGTAAGAAAAAAACTGTAACCTTAAATTACAAAATGTAAATATTAAAAGTAACCCTTTGCATACGGAACCCTAAAAGGCAAGGCGGGTCAGTAACGTAATGTCAGACCGTTTAAATTAATTAAAACCTTGTGTTTGTTTAATCTTGATTATATATTTTTTTTTATATAAAAGAGAGGCTTTGATTTTTGTGGTCTTCAGGTAGAGTTATGTTTTACATCGTTTTTGTGTTGACATTTTTATTTTATTTTGTAGTGACATTTAAATGTATAACCAAAATAAAAACAAAGTTTACTTTACCGGTTTGAGTTTGATATATTTGTAATCCGCTCTTTTCAAAGTAAGATTTTCAATCAAACGACTATGACGTTATTTTTAAACAAAGAGTTAGAGTTTAGAGTTAGAGGTGGTAGATTTGATGTCGCGCTCGACTACGGATTCTGTGGAAGTATTACCATTCTACTCGCAACCCCCCCCCCCCCCCCCGAAGTTATTCGGGGGAGAATCAAGGGGGGGAGGCCCTCGATGCCTGGGAACGATTGATGGCGGTCTGTCGTCGACAAACCGTAGAACTCGGCATATCATGATTTGCCGGGCAGATCGTAAAGTATGAAATCGTTTTTTTTTTACTAAAAGTTTAAAATTGGTGCGATGACGAACGAGCCTGGGGAGCCAAGCAGAGCGGAATGGAGTGAGGCGAACCCCCTTAGGCAAATTATGATTTGTCGAATTCCACGATATACTGACGACATATCCATCACCAGTTGCCGGCCCTATTACAAAAAGACTGGTAACAGACAGCGCGTCAATGGTGCGAGGATTTCGGCACCGCGCTCACCAGCCTGCTTGCCAAACGTGTGTCAGTATAGGCATCACCACCAGGGCGTCACCAGTCTGTTTTATATAAGGGCTATTAATTAGGAATGAATGGATAACTTCATCAGTCGGTGCCAGGCAATGGTGGGCTACCTGGTAGTGCCTGTCTGCGAGCCGTCCTCTTACTCTCCCCCGAAGATGGTGGTACCTCCACAGTCGAGCCCGGCACCAGCTCTACCAGAGACCTACCTTAATGGTAAGTATCCATATTAAATAATTTACTCATTCAACTTCCAAAAGGTCACATTACAATATTTTATAGTGTACTAAGTTAGTGCTCATTGCCTATTGAATTATCTTTCAGTGCACATAGATAGAGATAAAAAGACGTTATTCGAAAATAAAATTCGTCGTAGCGCGGCCGCACTCGCAGCGGGCGCATGTAATTGCCGCCTCAGTGTTTGTTTTATTCAACTCTGAGCTATATGCTCTCCCTGTCCCTTTCGGAGACCACAATAATTCCATGTAGACATCCCGCTCGCGCACGCCTCCGCCTCGCTACTTCCACTTTATTTATCACAGTTAACATTTCGATTTTCTTCTCCACAAAAAATATCGCAAAGATAAAACTCGAGCAGTAGTTTTTGAGTTGTATTGTTATAAGTACAAAGTTGACTTTCGTTTGTAAGAAAACTTCATTTACGTTTTTTTAGTTTCAAAAGTGTTCGCACTGAAGTACTCAGATTAATAGTTGTTATTCAGTTTACGTATCGTGTAAGTGATTATTGATCGTAATTATCATGGTGCCCTAAGTTAAATAGCAGGCGAGCAGGACACGGAAACGTGTAAATCTTTTGATTTACGAACACCGTTCGTTTTAACGATCGGTGAAGGAATACAATAATTATTACGGTAGGTTTATCGAGTGTGGATGTAGAGGTATCGCGAGTGCTTGTAATTCGCTTATGACGACAATTCAGCTTTAACGCCAGTGTCGGTGTTTTAATTGCTGTAGTGTTTATCGAGAAACGGTTATTGGATAAGTAAATTTATAGGTTTGTCTTTATTTATTTATTAAAGTTGCTAGTTTTGATCATACAAAAATATTCATATAAGTGACGAATATTTTGCAACCTCCTAATTTTAGATATGGGTAGATGAAATAGTTACAAAAAGCACAGTGGACAAGTCAGTGGCGCAGCCAGTAGCGCGCTTCGAATCTAGGTCCGAGAATTTTTTTCAAATTCTTGTCTTTAAATTTGTTTCTTATTGATCTTTTCTAGTTTGTAATCCACTCTAATAATAATGTCTAGAAAATTAATGATATATTTAAATTCGTTGTATAAAGACGGCCCCGGATAACTTAGAAACAATACGGAGTAAATCTGTGCCGGAGCTGTCTTGGTCTCCTCCGGACAGATCTGGAAAAATAAACGGTTCTAACATTACCAGTTTTGTTCGAGCCTTTTGGTTGTGGCTTTTCCTTTGGCCTTTTTAAAATAAATATACGCTTCTGTGGTCTACTGGTTCCGAGTTTCATTTCAACGTCACGAGTTCAAACTCTATAGGGGCACATTTGTGTTGAGTATGCATGCTCCGGTAAGTCGAACTGTGGATCCATATTTACGGAGTAAACTTTGATGAAATGTGGGTGTAGGGATGGTGATTTACACTTCACAGTCCATACTCGAAACAACCTCTGACACATTCCCCTCGGGGTTTCGTGCTGTGACGATGTGCGTATTAAAAGATCTTTCTCGGTGTTATTGAGCCTCTGCTAAGTTTTTGCTTGAGATGACTTATCTGTATTTTGGTTTCACTTTTCTTGTACATTAAGGGGGAACGTTTCGAGCTCGGTGCGAAATGAACAAACTTATGATTGTTTTTCTTACTATTGCATAAAAAGTACTAAATAAATGTGATATATGGCATTTCGCGACCATTGTTTAGTGTCACTTAGGCTTTTCTACCAGCATTTTGTAATTTTATGTATTACGTTGTAAATGAATGGGCATACAAACTTAAAACACGCTTTTAAGTTTGTATACCCATTAATTTACAACGTAATGCATAAAATGACGCAATTCAGCTAAAAACCCCTGATAATTATTAAACAATAGTCGCAAAATAAGATGAAACTATTTTATTTTATACATTTAATTTTAAAATAAGGTAAACAACTTATGTTATGCTCTTTGCACTGAGCTCGAAACGTTACCCCTTAATGATGAAACCATGCCATGTTCTGCCATGTCGTCATGAGAAGATGCTTTTTGGATGAGCGCACTTCATTCTAGTACTCATGAACGCTTTCCGTCAAAAAGAAAAATAAAACACATTTCGATTTAACTATTAAGTACCGGAAAAGACCAAATAGTAATAAATCGTAGGACTTTTCGGTAAAACTAGAGATTTACAAAGTGACGATGGTAAAAGTCCGTATTTTTCCATCCATCAGCCTGTTTCGTCCACTGCTGGACATAGGCCTTTCCAGGATTTCGCCACTCTTGGTGGTCCTCCTGGAAGAAATGCCCATACTCACACACGCTGGGCAGGCGGGTTGGTGAGCGCGGTGCCGAAACCCTTGCACCAGTGACGCCGCTGCCCGTCACCAGTCTAATTTATATAAGGCCCGGCAATTGTGGATGGATATACCGCCATCCATCGGTCCCAGGCAATGGTGGGCCGCCTGGTTTATTGCCTATGAGCTGTCCTCTTACTCTCCCCCGAACAACTTCGGAGGGGTTTCCGAGTAAGATGGTGGTACCTCCACAGTCGAGCCCGGCATTAGCTCTGCCACCTCAAATTCATTTTTCCATAATAACCGTTAATTTTGGATTTTTACTGAAAGTGAAATCACTGGAAGCTAAATTTGATGAGAACCAAAAAGATAATGAAGGCGATCCATCGATTGTAGCTTATTTATTTTCACATAGTTTCCAAAATAGTGCAAAGGTTTACTGCAAACAAACTTTTAACGTGTTTTTTTTCAGCATTTACCATGACTCAATGGTAAAACCTAAGATGGCTGTAAAAGTCCGAAATAAACGACTATAAAAGGACAATTCGGAATTGTACACCTTGGTAAATCTTGGGTTTTACCGGAAAATTCTATGATTTACCAGTAGTGAGAAATTCACAGAAACATATACAAGTATTATTATGTAGTAAGAATATACAGTCTTCACAATACTCAATATTTATTGCATTTATGTTGTACATAAAGGTCTTAATATAAATTACAGTTTCAACATAAACCCGGATTGGGCACAGCAATTTTAAACTTAAAACTAAATAAAAACTACTTATAAACTCAAGAGGTAAAAAAATATTAAAGATACATAGTAAGTTATACAATTTATATTAAAATCATCTTATAATTTTTCTTCTAAAAATTCTTTTATCGTAAATTCTTTAGAACAAATTTAAATTTTGCGGATTCTTTTCATCTCTTATATATTTAAGGATCTTGTTATATATTTTAACTGACATCGAAAATGGGCCGTTTTGGAATATTTTAAAAGTATAACTCGGTCACAATATCTGTGCACCTGACCTCGTGGCGTCATATCGGCGGTCTGGGTACGGTGTGAAAAAAAGTTTTTTCGAGAAATGTGAAGGTAAAAAAAATTTACTAACCTTTTCAAATCAATTTATTATTACTAGTACTTGGAGTCGGACTAGCGCCCGGCGAAGTAGGTGGTTGTACTTTGGCTTCATTTTTAATTTTCATTAGAGTCCTCTTTGATATCCCAGTTGCAGCACAGGTTCGTTTCACCACTTGGTCTACAGGTATGATGTACTGTTTGTTTGCTTTCTCCGATTCAAAAAACTTGAGCACTTTCAAGATTAAATTTCTTGATTCGCTGTGTATTGTTTTTCCCATGACTTCAGTTTAACA